>OZ023268.1:115974785-117349785 GCA_964006375.1 Tillus elongatus
ATTTTACGAGTTCCAAAAATTCTGGTCAGAACAGAATTCTTATTTAAGAAAAATCATCACAAAATGTTAGCTAAACAGTAAATAAGTGTCAAAAGAAGCCTGAGGGCAGCAAGTGCGTTAGGGTATCGCATTTTCGTTTAGAAAAGTTTTAATTAAAGATTATTTGTTGAATGGTAAATCGGTGCTGATGAAAAGTCTGGATGCAGCAAGTACGTTATGGTAGTACATTTTCATCAAAATATTTTATATCCTAATAACACGATTTCCCCCCCGCGAACTAGGCCCCCTAGAACACATATCCGGGGTCAGTTTCAATTTATATATATATATATATACATATATATATATATATATATATATATATATATATATATATATATATATATATATATATATATATATATATATATATATATATATATATATATATATATGTATCACACCGATAACTCAGAAAATAATGGGCCGATTTTGATTAAATTTGGTGAATACCTTCCTTTTGCAAGTGGCTTGGATAAGTTCGTTAGTCAGGAAAATCTGCCTAGGTCTTTCCGAAAAATTTTGTGTTTTCTTTCGAAAAAAATTCATATCTCCGGAAATAACAAAGTATGGGCAACCAAATTTGGTACGTGGGTTTACATCATTATAAGTAAACTACCTACCAAAAATTTAGCTCTGTGTATTGAAAGATAAAAAAGTTATGGGCATTGAAAACAAAATTTGATGGGGGTTTTCCTCAAAACGTAGAAATTTAAGACGTCAAAATTAGCAACATTTAGGCAAAGAGCCTGAAACTAATAGGAGCCATGGAAAGAAAATATCTCGAGAAGAATGTTTTTACTAAAATGTTTCCAGAAAATTAATTTCAAGTAGACCCTTTCTCTTATGCTTTGGCAGTAGCCTTAGCTATAGAGTTTATCGTTTAATGGTATATAATTTATGTCGAATTTTCGTAAGAAATCAATAAAGTTGAATATATCCGTTACAAGATACGAAAAAAAATGTATACATTAATAATGGGGTGTCTTGAGCTACATCTTAAAGAGAAATTCTACAATCACAGGCTGGCCCATAAGTCGTTAGTGATAAAAATTCACTTTTTTTTTTAATCGAACACGCCTTATTGGATTTTTGCATTTTATATCAAAATATAATGCAAGTTTGTAATAAAAGAAATTCTAGATGCAGCAAGTGCGTTATGGTAGCGAATTTTCATTAAATGCTTGCAATTTGAATAGCTCAATTTGCTATCAACCTATAAGGTTAACCAAGAACCCAGTTTTTTCGGGAACACTTTAAGTTTACTTTCGAAAATTTTTGTACATTTTCAAATAATAAAGTTATTTTGATGAGACATGACACATTGTTTGTACTGTATAGGTTATATTGGTAGCCAAATTTGATGCCTGCTTTCTTAAAAAAAAACACACATATTTGCTATTAAAAACATTTTAATGAAAATTCACTACCATAACGCACTTGCTGCGTCCAGACTTTTGATAAATAGTGAAGTCTCTATAAAAACAGCATGGGTACTTAATTTTATAAAAATAACGTAATAAGCTTCGGGAGATACATTCGTTTTTAAGATAGCCTTTTTTATGAGAAAATTGGTTCAGTTGGGTTGGCTAAAATGAAATTAAATAAGCGAGTTGTAACATGTTACACGTGTTACCGCTCTTTTCCAAACTATAAGGTTTCTGGATAAGTCTCACTAGTGACGTCAGAATCATCGACGCGGCATACCAAGTTCGTAGTCAGTCGCTCTACCGCATTATGACTCAGTGGGAACGAATCCGCAGACGCGACCGTTCGATTGGTCGAACGTGTTTCAAGAAAGGAAGCCTTTAAAATACGGTCTAAACACGAGACACTTTCTCTTCTTTCTTAAAAGTCAATCTTAGAACATGCCATTGCGTAGTTAAATTAATCAAAGAAAGCAGCATGTCTAAATAGGTAAGAGAAATATATAATGCTCGTTTATTTTATAATTGCTTGTAAATTTCCTTAATTACGATTGATATATGATTGCTTGATATTATACCGTACTGACTTTACTTTCAACAATTGCTTTGTTCGTTATAAATGCCTATATTGTTTTATGGTGGCTTGTGGTAGCGTTCATGAAATCAATATTAAAAGTTAATTAAATTTTATTATATTATTAAGTTAGTTTCCTCAAAGCGTTTTAAAGTTTTTTGTTACCTTACGGACAGGAGAACGATTTGGGAGTGTATCATTAAACAAGTTTACTACTGAAGATGTATGTGGATATTCAGCGAAACTGTGCATTATTTTAAAGTTTTGTTGTCATTCATTATCGTTTTAGGTCGACCTGTTAGGTATTCATCTTTTACACTTCCAGTTTCCTCAAAGCGTTTTAAAGTTTTTTTCCCTTATGGACAGGAGAACGGTTTGGGAATGTATCAGTACACAAGTTTACTACTGTTGATTATAAGATCTTGTTCTATCGCCGTAGTCTCATCACTAAAACAGTAATTCGTTCTTTTTCATTGAATGCCATCATATAGAATAATAATTTACCTTGCAGAACTCTTAAAAATACGTCAAATTACTGTCAGCTTTACTTCATAATGTAACTGGACAATGACTATCAAAATCAACTAGAGGTTAATTACTACAAAACGAGTTTTATTTATTTACGACTTTTCTGACAACATGAAACCCCAAGTGTTACATATGGTTAAACTCGCATTTAAGGGTAGATTCCAATAATGGAAGAGTATACCGCTGTTGCGTTTTAAAAACCACACACATTATTAATATCAGAATGATATCAGAAAAACTGTAAATCTGGTAACATTGCACGTATCAAATATGGAATCTCCGTACCTCAAAATAGGTGTATTCCAAACTTTGTGTATTTTTGGCGAGAGAGAAATTAGGCATTTCCAGACTTTTCTTCCACCCTGTATATTAAATGTATTTTATGTGGCATAATAGTATAAGTCCACTAGATATAATCACTTATGGTCTGTTACAGTGAACATTTAAATTATACAGCTAAGAACCTCAATGTTCTCAATCTCTGTTGATGCTGCATTTCTCATATAAGTAAAGTTTGTACGGTGCGAGACTAAAAACCGCGAAGGTTTGCAACTAATTCTTATAATATGAGACTTCAAACATTATCTTCTTAATTAAGTTTATCTCTTAAAGAAGATGAAGTCTTATGAGTAAGTATCTATTCAGATAGTTCCTCTTTTAGTGATGGAAAATCCGCTTTTGTGTGTATAATTATGATGGGTATAGGAAAACAGCTGGTGTTCCTTTGAATGCAGTCCATGAACAAAAGGTCACATTGATTCAGCAAAATGTGCTACATGACATAAATGCAACGCTGAGTGATTATTCAGGGAGTTCTGGAGAAATGAGTGCGAATAAAGATGACATTTCTCTTATATGTAACTTTGACGACTTATTAATTAAAAGCCGTAGATTCAGGAAAAAGTAAGTTGTTGCATGAGACTGACGAGTTTTTGTCATATCAAAAGCCTTTGAATATAAATTTAGGGCTGCAACATTTACACTTTTGTCCCATCTTAGGATAGCAACTTTTATACCTAATATACGAAGAAGTAACTAGTTGTGCTAAACATATTTTATGCGCAACGTACAGGCCGTTCACAGCTAGGGCAGTGGGGCACTTGTGGACAAATTTCAGTAATTTTTTTCTGTCGCAAAATAGGATTCGTGGCAAAGTGTTGAGTTCTGCAATGTAAGTCTCATGTTTGTCAGTGTCTATGTGCATTTAAATTTTCCAATGATGAAATTATTCAAAACACGTGCATTATGTTCCAAGTCGATGCAATTTGTCAACATGTGCCCCTAAAAAGAATATTTTCTGCGAGGCCAAGGTACCAAAATAAAACTTTTATTTAAATTTGAAGCATTTAATAAAAAATCGTTACCCTAACGCACTTGCTGCGTCCCGAACTTTTCCACACTTGATTTCATTCAGGACAGAAAGGAAAAAACTAAACTTTTCTTGAGAAAGGCACAGCTGTTGAATATTGTGGATGCACTTTCTTTTCAATTTGTGAAGGCTACCAAAATTACTTAGTTTGTCACTTCATTTTCGATTGCGAAGCGTGTTTCTGTGTTCACTGTCTATTTTCTATTAAATTCGGTATACATACAGCATGTCGCTTAAACGGAAAAGACACGTTTTTACCATAAAACAAAAACTTGATATCATCATTATTGATCTACAGTATTTTTTTCATTGAACCTCTGTTATTCAGGTGTGTATCTGTGTTCGTATAGGTGCATGTCTATATATATATATATATATATATATATATATATATATATATATATATATATATATATATATATATATATATATATATATATATATATATATATATATATATATATATATATATATATACATTTAATTATGTTCGTACTATCCGTGTTTTTCAGTTATCCGTGTTGCCGATTCCCCTATTAGCCCATATATTCAAGAGTATACTGTAATTTTATATGTGCACGCGTGTGTATGTGCGTCTGCTAATTTCTATGTGCGTGGATAAAAATTAAAATTCGGTTGATCTTATTACTTGCTTTTCTGAGTATACAGGATTTAATTTTTCGTATAATTGTACCCCTCCTGTGCTGTCCTGGCTCACATCGCAATTCAACCAAATTGTAAGCATTTGTACTTCAGGAATTTCTACTCAACATTTTATTCTAATGAATGTACGCTCCAACTAGACTGCCAAGTCATCCGACATAATTTCTGCTGCTGGTGTGATGAAATTCCAAGCATTTTTCGTGAAAGTCATACGTGGAATTCAGGGAAATTGAATGTTTGGGCGGGAATACTGGGAGACTACCTCATAGAGCCTTTCTTCCCAACGGGAAGTCTGAATGGAAACATGTATTTGGATCTACTGGAAATGCATACCCACCCTACAATTGTGGGAGTATTGAAAAATGACAACGTTTTGGCAGAAGAGGATGTGTGGGTTCAGCACGATGGTGCTCCACCACATGATGCCGAAGATGTGCGTGATTTTGTTAATCAGAACTTTCCTAATCACTAAATGGGACGCAGAAGTTCAAGTGAGTGGCCTCTGAGATCGCCAGATTTAACACCTTCAGACTTTTTTTTATATGGGGACCGTTGAAGCCAAAAATTTACGCAATATCGCCAAACTCACTTGAAGAGCTCTGTCGAGGAACATTGCCATTTAAAATCTAAGGGTACTTGACGCCCATGCCTAAGTGGTAGGTTCCAAGACACCAAAACTTACACCATCATGTGAGACCGTTGAAAACAAAGTCACCGTGTCTCACTTTTAGTGAATTTTCTTTAAAAAAAATCACTAATTAGAAGATCCCGACATTTGAATTTTGAAAAAATTTCTTCAAATGAGTGCTAATTAGACCCCCTAGAACGCATATTCGGGGTCAGTTTCAATATTTATATGTTATATATATATATATATATATATATATATATATATATATATATATATATATATATATATATATATATATATATATATATATATATATATATATATATATATATATATATCACACCGATAACTCAAAAAATAAGGGGCCGATTTTGATTACATTTGGTAAATACCTTCCCTTTGCAAGTGGCTTGGATAAGTTCGTTAGCCAGGGAAATCAGCCAAGGTTTTCCTGGAAAATATTGAGCTTTCTTTCGAAAAAAAATTATATCTCCGAAAATAACAAAGTAAGGGCCCCCAAATTTGGTACGCGGGTTTATACCTAAATAACGTACCAAAATTTAGCCCTGTAGGTTAAAAGACAAAAAAGTTATAGGCATTTAAACGAAAATCAATTGTGGTTTTCCTCAAAACGTCAAAGTCCCGATTTAAAACGTCAAAATTGGCAACATTTAGGCAAAGGACCTGGAACTAATATAGGCTATGGATAGAAAATGTCTCAAGAAGAATGTTTTACAAACCTTGAAGCCTTAGCTTCAACCGTCCTTGTCCTTTATTTTAGTAAAATATTTTCAGAAAATTCATTTCAGATAGACCCTTTCTCTGATGCTTTGGCAGTAAGCTTAACTATAGAGTTTTTCGTGTAATGGTATATAATTTTTGTCGAATTTTCGTAAAAAATCAATAAAGCTCAATATATCTTTTATTATACAAGATACGAAAAAAAATTGTATACGTTAATTATGGGGTGTCTTGAGCTACATCTTAAAGAATTATTTCTACAATCACAGGCTGGCCCCTAAGTCGTTGGTGATAGAAATTTTCTTTTCTTGTAGTCTAACACGCCTTATGTTATTGCACTTTTGCATTTTCCATCGAGATATAATGCATATTTGATAGAAAAGAAATTCGGGACGCAGCAAGTGCGTTATGGTAGCGAATTTTCATTAAATGCTTCAAATTTGAATAGCTCAATTTGCTATTAACCTATAAGATTAACCAGGGAACCACACTGTAAGTTCTTTCGGACATTTTTTGTACATTTTCAAACAATAGAGTTATTTTGATGAAACATGGCACATTATACTGGTAACCAAATTTGTTGCCTGCTTTCTTAAAAAAAACACACACATATTTGCTATTAAAAACATTTTTATGAATATTCACTACCATAACGCACACTTGCAGCGTTCAGACTTTTTTTTAATTTCGATATTTTCAACTGGGAAGTTTTAATTGGTATAGTTGTGTATGTTATTAAAATTGGTAGATTTCTCTCAATAAGCATTGCTACTAGTAAAGAGCGGACTTAGACACATTGTTTTTTGTTTGTTTTTTTTTGTTTTTTTTTAATAATATTATTGGCTGCGGCATCTCAGGCCATTAGCACATTCATTTCCCATCATTCACCATTTTTACTAATTTTCTAGACAAAGTCAACTTCTCGTTGGCTCGCCCAAGAATCGAACCCGGGACCTCTCGCTTAGCAGGCTGGCACCTAGCAACCTGCGCCACGAGGGCGTCCGACACATTGTTGTTAAACAAAATGTTAATAATTTTACCTCTTGAATGTGCCGTTGGAATTCAGCCCATTACTCCTAAATCGCCTTATATAATTTAAAGCGTACACACTTGTGTATACAATAATAATTATAGATAAGTTCTTCTTTATATTTTAACTTGCATCTAACATGTAAAAATAAACATCACAGAATGCAAGATGAAAAGTGTTGCTTTTTCAGAAAACGACTTTTGCAGATGGGTTCTTTTATTGCCTTCTATTTTCCAACACTTATATGTTAATGCTACTTTATAAATGGCTTCGTTTATTTTAACCCCAGTTCAGGTGTTTCCTGAATAGAAATCAGCTTACAAGCTCACAGCTTTTCCATAGCCAAGATAAGGTTTGTATTTCGCAACAATTTTACCAACAAATTTAGGTTTCGTTATGCATATTGACTCGTCGAGATCTAATTTTCAGTTTAAAACATGTTAGGTTTCAGTGAATTCATTGAACAATTTATGTTGATTGAAATTTTTTTGTAAAAAATGAGTTAATTTTAACAAAAACTTATGTAAGGTATGATCATATATGAACCGCATTCTTAACAAAATTTCTATTCAAGTAACTCATTTTTGTAATCCACGTGTTAGTGAATTTTCTTTAGAAAGTTCACTAATGAAGGGATCGCGACTTTTGAAGTTTGAAAAATGTCTTTAAATCAGTGCAAACTAGGCCCCCTAAAACACATATCAGGGGCCAGTTTCAATTCTAATATTTAATTAATGTTAATTTGTATATATATATATATATATATATATATATATATATATATATATATATATATATATATATATATATATATATATATATATATATATATATAAACATAAATATCACCGATATTTCAAAAAACAATGGGCCGGTCTTGATCAAATTTGGCGAGCACCTTCCTTTTCAAAGTAGCTTGTATAAGTTAGCCAAATTGGACCAGTTTTTCCCGTAACATTTCCTGTATTCTTCGGAAAACTTTTATATATTCGGAAATAATAGCGTTATGGCAACTAAGTTCGATACGCTGGTTTGCATCATAAAAGGTAAACCATGTACCAAAATTTAGATGTATAGGTCGAAAGAGAAAAAAGTTATAGCATTCTGAAAAAGTAGAAGTCGCGATTTGAAACCTTAAATTGGCAACTTTTAGGCGAAGTCGCTGAAACGAATATGTGCTTTCTAGAGAAAATGTCGCAAGAAGAGTGTTTTACCAATAGATAGCAGAAGCCCATAAAAGTGACGCATTCAGAGAGGTCTTCATTTATATTACTCGTCGAAAAAATTGAAATGCTGTATACAGGGCGCTCTTAATATAAAAACTGAAACTGCCGTAACTCGATGGTTTCAAATGGAACCGACTGTGTTTTGTGTTTCAGAAGCAAACAGCCTAATAAAAAATGTATAATAAGTTATTATAGGAAAAGCGGTTTTCGGATTTTCGTGAACGAGATATTTGTAAATTTTTATGGACAGATTTTTTTGGGAATAGAAAATATTTTCGTGGTCAATAGCTTGAAGAAGTTGGCCAGGAATATTGGACTAGTTTTTTCTGGAAAGTTTTCCGTTTAATTAGTGTGGGTTGTGTTCTTGTTTTTTTTTTGTTATTCGTTTTGTAGTTCATTTTTAAGTCATACTACCATAATGACAAACGAGAAAAGTAATACAACATTATAATACAAATAGTACAGAGAAATGGATACAGCAAGAAAGCAATAGAAAAGCTAGTAACAGAAATCAAAAACAAACAAATCAACATATCCGGGGTCAGTTAAAATTTTTATATGTTTATATATATATATATATATATATATATATATATATATATATATATATATATATATATATATATATATATATATATATATATATATATATATATATATATATATATATATATGTATCACACCGATAACTCAAAAAATAATGGGCCGATTTTGATTAAATTTGTTGAATACCTTCGTTTTGCAAATGGCTTGGATAAGTTCGTTATCCAGGAAAATCGGTTCAGGTTTTCCCGAAAAATTTTGTGTTTTCTTTCGAAAAAAAAATTATATCTCCGGAATTAACAAAGTAAGGGCAACCAAATTTGGTACGCTGGTTTACATCCTTATAGGTAAGCTACATACCAAAATTTAGCTCTGTATCTCAAAAGACAAAAAAGTTATAGGCATTAAAAAAAAATTGGGGTTTTTCACAAAACGTCAAAGTTGCGATTTAAACGTCAAAATTGGCAACATTTAGGAAAAGAACTTGAATCTAATACGGGATATGGAAATCAAATGTCTCAAGAAGAATGTTTTACAAACCCTGAAGTCTTAGTTTCAACCGTCATTGTCCTTCATTTTAATAAAATGTTTCCAGAAAATTCATTTCAAATAGACCCTGTCTCTGACGCTTGGCAGTAGTCTTAGCTATAGAGTTTATCGTTTAATGGTATATAATTTTTGTAGAATTTTCGTAAAAAAATCAATAAAGCTCAATATAATATCTGTTATCATACAAGATATGAAAAAAAAATTGTACATATAAATTATAGGGTGTCTTGAGCTACATCTTAAAAAATTATTTCTACAATCACAGGCTGGCCCATAAGTCGTTGGTGATACAAATTTTCTTTTTTTTTTTTAATCAAACACGCCTTATGTCATTGCATTTTTGCATTTTCCATCAAAATATAATGCATGTTTGTAAGAAAAAAATTCTGGACGCAGTAAGTGCGTTATGGTAGCGAATTTTGATCAAATGCTTAATATTTGCTATTAACCTATAAGGTTGACCAAGAAACGATTTTTTTCGGGAACAATTTAAGTTTACTTTCGGAAATTTTTGTACATTTTCAAACAATAAAGTTATTTTGATAAAACATGGCACATTGTTTTTACTATATAGGTTATACTGGTAACCAAATTTGATGCCTGCTTTCTTAAAAAAACACACATTATTGCTATTAAAAAATAGTTTTATGAAAATTCACTTCCATAACGCACTTGCTGCGTCCAGAGTTTTAAACTATTGCGCTACGCTTAAAGATGAAGCTTCGGTGCTTTCTCGTTTAGCTCTCTTATTCGTGTTGGATTAAAGTAAACTTAGCTTTTATAAAATTCATAAGCCTTTATGGCATACTAAATGGGCTTTACAGGTTGTAGATGAACCCTTGTGATTAAGCAAAGCGATAAACAATTTGGGTTAATGTTATATATTCGGAAATAATAGCGTTATGGCAACTAAGTTCGATACGCTGGTTTGCATCATATGTTTTAGTTTTAACCAAGCATTCTACGTCAGTGTTTAGCCTAAATATTTATTTTACGAGTGTGAAAAACTCAGATAGTTACTTACATCGATGTTATAAAAGTAACGGAATTACAGAAGCAAAAAACCAATGATGAATGTCGCAAACCATCTCACTGATAATGTAAGTGGAATTCGCTGATATATATATATACATATACATATATATATATATATATATATATATATATATATATATATATATATATATATATATATACATGAATATGTCATATCGATACCTCACATTTGATATGTGCGCCTTTTTTTTGTAAGTGGCTTGTATAAGTTCGTTAGCTAGGAAAGCCATGCTAGTTTTTCCAGGAAATTTTAGGTTCTCGTTCGGAAAGTTTTTATATCTCCGAAAATAACTAACTTACGGAAACTAAAATTGGTACGCAGGTTTATGTTATAAAAGTTATATAATGCTCTAAAATTTATATCGGTAAGTTAAAAGCAAAATATGTTATAGGCATTTTTTAATTTTTTTATTTCAACAACACACCACGAGGGCTTACAGCCTAAATACTATCGTGCCGTGGGTGTCGAGAAGGGGGAAAGAGGTAACTGGTTAATTCTAGACTTGAAGGTTTGGAGGTTTGGGGGAGAAGGAAAAACATGCGCCGGCAAAGAATCGCACAACTTGGAAGTCCTCGGGACAGAAGAGCAGGAATAACAAGATGTTCTGTGTCTGGTGGTAAAAGGGCGCATTCGCTCTGTTCCCCTGGTAGATCTGTTGGGGGCAGCAGGTGGAGGAACTATGGAAGAAAGCTCCTCTGAGCAGTGCACGTGCAGATATCTATAAAAGAGAGAGGCACGTCGGTGGGCAAGAGATGGCAGCCTTTGGGTGAGGGTAGGGTTACCGATGAGACGTATAGCTCTCTTCTGAATGGAGTCCAGGATAGCGAGTGTAGAAGCGACAGCAGCACCTCAGATGTGGGAGCAGTATTCGAGATTTGGCCTTATTTGTAAATTATATAAGGTATATATATATATATATATATATATATATATATATATATATATATATATATATATATATATATATATATATATATATATATATATATATATATATATATATATATTAGCTGGTTAGAAGTATTTGCGAGTCCGAAAGAGGAAACCTAATTTCTTAGCAGCCGCTTCTGCAAATGATGTGACATGTTGGTGCCAATTGAGATTTCGATCCACAGAAATGCCAACAAGTGAAAAGGAGTCATTACTTTGAATAACTTGGTTGTTCATTGTGATGGATCTAGCGCTGGTTTATCTCTTATGAGAAAGAAAGCAAGACTGAGATTTGGTGGGGTTGAATTGTACAAGATTTCTACTTCCCCAGTCTAATATTTTTTGGAGATCCACGGCGACAGAACCCTCCATGAATCTGCGATCCTCATATAATTGGGCTAAAGAGACAGGCTAGAATATCGGATATTTGAGTGGAGGCTGCTGTCGTCCGCGCAACTGTGAACTGGGTTGGCTGTGCTAGAGAGGAGGTCATTGATGTAGGAAAGAAACAAAGTAGGGGCTAGAGCTAAACCTTGAGGAACTCCTGCATTAATTGGATATACTTTAGAGGAATGGCCATCCACGACAACAAAAATGCTCCGGTTGGAGAGGACATTTGCTGTCCTGGTACAGAGTTTTGGTGGTACGCCATAGGCCGGAAGTTTATTAAGCAGCGCTGCATGCCAGACCTGGTCGAATGCTTTGGATATGTCTAGAGCGACAATCTGGGATTCACTGTGTAGTTCCATAGACTTGTGATAAAGGAAAGGAGGTCGGCAGTTGATCTGCGCTGACGGAATCCATACTGACTGTGTGTTTTTCAAGACATTTTAGTAATTCGGTGTTTATATAATGTTTCGTCACTTTAGAGATGACAGAAAGGGGAGAAATAGGCATGTAGTTGATAGGAAGCGCTTTGGAACCTTTCTTGGGGACGAGTTGTACTCGAGCAGTTTTCCAGTTACTAGGGAATATGCCTCTATTGTAAGATGTCTGAAACAGACGAGTCAGGACAGGAGCAAGTTCTGGTGCGCATTTTTTTAAAAACAATTGCTGGGATCTCGTCAAGGCCAGAAGCTTTCCTGATATTAAGACAAGAGAGCATCTTTTATTTCTTCAGAAAAAAATTTGCTGCCCCAAGGAGTGAGAGCGCCGCATAAGACCAAAATGTTGTGTGTGGCAAACAAAATTAATTATACACTACAGGCAAATTTAATCCTATGTGGCCCATATATAAAAAAAAAACGGATAGATTATGTCTACGAAACTTCAATACCATAACGCACTTGCTGCGTCCATACTTTTTTTCTAAATTTTGACTTTTAAACTGAGATAGATCTAACCAAATCAGGATTTCATCCCAAAATTTTACTTCTTCTCTGGATACCGTTATATTTGGACCAGCCTCTATAGACTTTGTTTAAATTTGGCTCAGTCATGCGAAAAGGTACGAACCCACAAATTTAAAAAACTGCGCTTACCCGCTGGAAAGTTCCGGTATTATGAATTTTGCAGAAACCTACCAAGCGGCAAACCTAGAAAAGACAAAACAAGTAACCCACACTGTCACTTTGGACATATAAACATTGTACAGCAACCTACCAGGCCACTTACTACGTGTGTTGGTAACCCACACTGTCACCTTGAACATATAAACATTTTACAGAAACCTGCCAGCCCACTCACTATGTGGGTTGGTATTCCACACTGTCACTTTGAACTTTATAGACATTTTACAAGAACTTACAAACCTGCTTGCTTTGTGGTTTGGTAGGTCTCTACTAAATGTATCATTTTTTCTTTCAGATAAACTTTCTCTCATATAAGTACTATTTATTATATTATCGATAGGATCTTCGAAAATATGGTTAGTTTTTGGGGCACAGTATTTACCAATACGTATTTTCATAATATGTAAAGGTCATAATATTGGCATATTTGTATATGAGAAGTAAGTTTATGGACTTTGTAACTTCTATGGTTAGCCGTAGTCACATTTGTGTATGAGAATTAAGTTTATGGACTTTGTAACTTCTGTGGTCAGTCGTGGTATGTTGGTAACAGCGAACACTGTGGAACGACATTTCTAGAAGGGACCAGAAGTGACAGGTGTAGAAAAGTGTAGAAGGTCTAGAATCTCTATGGAGAGCATAAATTGGCAAATGGTACATAGAGTGAGTTAGTTCAGTATTGAATCAGTGTTGTGCAGAGTAAGTGATTATAGAATATTAAGGGAGTCAGCAGTAAGTGTTGGTGTATAAGAAGCCATCACAGAAGGTGGATAGTGGAATATAGTTCTATGGACATTTACTAATAGAGGGAAATATTTTAGTTGGTGTGCTTATGGTGTTGGAAAATAGTTGGTTATAATAAATTAGTAGTTTGAAAAGTTGTGTTTTGTTAGTCAACAAATCCAGAACTCCGTAGAACGTAACAACTGGTGTCAGAAGTGTGATCTTCAAGCTGCTAGCAGAAATATTTTCCAGAATATTCTTTGAACAACGTGAAAATTTCTAGAATCTCTGTTAGATCAGTGTCAGCAGTAATTCATAACTGGGTGTGTTCTTGAAACAGAATAAACTGTGTACCAGCTTTAACTACGTCTATGCCTAAGACACGTAGCGCAACAGCCAATATGGACGCCCAGCTGGGAGTGATTAAAGAACTGAAAGAAGAAGCCAGAAAAGAGATGAAAAACTGAGAAAAGAGATGAAGAAGCCAGAAAAAGAGATGAAGGGGTTAAAGAAGAGCTGAGAAAAAGAGGCGAAGAAGCGAAAGAAGAAATGAGAAAAATATATGAAGAAGCGAAAGAAGAAATGAAAAAAAAGAGACGTAGAGGCCAGAATAAGTGCTGAAGAAGTCAAAGAAGAAATGAGAAAAGGAGATGAAGACACCAGAAGATAAGACGAATAAGCTAAAGAAGAAGGGAGAAAAAGAGATGAAGACGCTAGAACAAGAGATCAAGAAACGAAAGAAGAAATGAGAAGAAGAGATGAAGAAACAAAGAAAATTCTACAAGAACAGGTCAGCAGAATTACTTCATTACTACTTACTTCATGTGTCGACGATCGTACGAAGCAGGTAAAAGACGACATCTTCCAGCAAGTAGAAAACAGAGTAAGGGGTATCAGCGACGATGTACATGACAAGCTGACGAATATACAAGAGGAAGTGCAGCAGAAAATACAATCGCTAGAAAATAAGTGCGAGACCCTAGCCAAAGGAAACATCAGGCTCGAAGATAGCCCGGTCGTAAGAATTAAGGTCCCCACATTTTATGGCTCAGTCCAGTGGAATATTTATGTACGCCAGTTTGAAGCCGCTGCTACAGCAAATGGTTGGAGCGAGAGAGAGAGAGAGAGAGAGAGAGAGAGAGAGAGAGAGAGAGAGAGAGAGAGAGAGAGAGAGAAACGGCTTCGCTAATTGTGGCTCTCAGAGGAGATGCCCTAGATGTGCTACAAGGTACCCCCAGGGAAGAACAGGACAGTTTCGACAGCATTAGATATTACCTAGAAATGAAATTTGGCGACCAGCATTTACAACAACTGTACCACTCAGTTGAAAAGTCGCTGTCAGAAATCGGGCGAAACTCTGCAACAATTTGAAGCCGACGTTGCCAGATATAAATATTCTGCAGAATTGGGGATGGATTATGTGGTTTGGTAGCATATTGCTTTTATAGAAACGATTGAATTTCTCGAAATGCAGAATGCTACCAATCCACAAAATATTCTTTTTTTTTTCCAAAATTTCGGATCAGAAGCATTACCAAATGTTAAAAGACACATTCAAAAACGCTTTACACCAAACAGTTCAGATTTATTTCAAAAATGTGAACCGGTAAAATTATTTTCAAATCTCAAACTTTAAACACGATTTACTCAGTTCAAGGTTGATGCCGGTTGATAGCTTTTTACATAACTGGGCCAATTTAGGCTATGTGTCGATAACAACCGAAGACATAATTTTGCTGGAAATGCGTGCATGTAAATTTATCATCTCTATGTTTTTTTGTTGCTTTTTGATCCGAAATAACGCACTCAACATTCACGAGCTATATTACTTTTCTGGAAGAAGCAAAAGAAGTGTAAGTTTCTCTCTCAAGTAAACATTTGACACATTCTCTATTTCACCTCTTGCCTTCATTTTAAATGCAAACGACTGTTCATAGAAAGTAGGCTCTTTGACAGATAAAATAACACTGAATACAGGTACTTTGATCTCGTAGCTTTAAAAACACCTACTAGAGTTTTCACAGCAACTGATAGTTATTTTTATAAAATTAGGTCAAAAGTAAGAACGTGGCTATTTAAATGAGAAACTGGAGTAGCAGTCCCTTAATCTGATAAAAATGTTATTATTACAGGTTTTTATTTAACTTTACCTCGGAGAACACAAATCACCACAACACATCTTTTTAAAAACCTGACGATCGTTTCACTAATAAAGTTAGCGTCACCAGAGGATAAAAAATTCATTCAAATTTTCATCCTCTGATGACGCTAACTTTGTTTGTGATACGATCGTCAGGTCTTTAAAAGGGCCTGTCGTGATTTGTGTTCTCCAAGTGTATTTATCAGCGCTCATCACAGTTTCCAATCTTCACTTAGTAACTTCAACTGTTAGTATGTTTGTTAAGTATACTTGAAAGAGCCTAGGTGGTTCAGTGGTAAGAACGTGTGCGCTGAACCGCAGGGTACTGGGTTTGATCCCAGGGTACACCTTTCACTTTTTCAGTACATACTGTACAATTGAAATCAACCAAAGTTGTAGCATTGTCTTTGAGCAAGTTGAATGTCTGCGCGTTCCGCCCTTCGGAGGGGACGTAAAGCCGTCGGTCCTGTGTCCATGCAATGTGGGGCACGTTAAAGATCCCTACCCTCCTCACAGAAAGACAGGGGTTCGATAAAGTTTCTACGATAGTGAGGTGAAACTGCTTCCTGACGTCGGTGATTGGCCATAGTCGCGGAAATAGGCCGACGTTAAAGAAATAAAAACACACAAGTATACTTGACGGTAGTTTAAACCAATAAACTTTCTCTGCTTGTCTATCGGAAAGTCCCTCTACCCGAACTCCCTTTGCTTTATTCGTACGCTTTGTCGGCATCTTTTGTAAAGTAGTCGATCAATAAGCTATACATAGGCGGAAGTGTTGAGTTTATACAACTTTTATAATTGCTATATTTACCGATATATATATATATATATATATATATATATATATATATATATATATATATATATATATATATATATATATATATATAGTTTTAAAAGCGTCTGCTGTTCTGGGTGGCTAACACATTTGTTGTTGATGTTGGTTTTCTTTATTTACGTGGTGATTATGAACCCAAATATGTTGGACAACGCATGCTATATCTATAGTACCGTATCTTAGTTTTCCTAAATGTTAATTACACTTGAAGAACACTAATCGCCACAACACATTTTTAAATATCTGACGGCGTTTCACTAGTAAAGTTACTGTCATCAGATAATGATTTTTGAAAAAAGTTGTTCATCCTCTGATAACGGTAATTTTGCTAGTGATGATCGTATGGTCAGGTCAACTAAGGTCAAAGTGTGTTGTGGTAATTTGCATTCTCCAAGTGTACTTATTTGTGGTCATTATAGGTACCAATCTCCACTTAGTGTGCTAAATGTTATTTAAATGTAATTCCAATACATATCTTACTTGGCCCGACGTATTTAAGTTAAGAATTTTTACAACTTATTTCATAGTGTAACATGTCGCGTGTATTTAAAATAAGCGTGACATGTCACACGCGTTAACGCCTTTCACTTTTAAGCTTCCCTTTTGTGACGTCAGAGTCTAAGTCCCTTCAGTGACGTCAAACTCGGCGGTCGGTTACTCTACCGCATCACAACTCAGTGGAACACGCCTGCAGTCGCGGTAGCTCCGTGACGTGTCTAGATAAGAGAATCTTTATAAACGCTAGCAACGCGTGCCACGCTCTCTTCTGTTTCAAATTAACTAGAAAATGATATCTTACAGCTAAGTTTTAGTCGGAAAACAGCATGCCTAAATGGCACCCCGCTTGGGAGCAGCCCTCAACAAAACCCTAAATGAAACCGCTTTGGAGCAGCCCTCAACAAAACCCTAAATGAAACCGCTTGGGAGCAGCCCCCAACAAAACCTTAAATGAAACCGCTTGGGAGCAGCCCTCAACAAAACCCTAAATAAAACCGCTTGGGAGCAGCCCTCAACAAAACCCTAAATGAAACCGCTTGAGAGCAGCCCTCAACAAAACCCTAAATGAAACCGCTTGGGAGCAGCCCCCAACAAAACCTTAAATGAAACCGCTTGGGAGCAGCCCTCAACAAATCTCTAAATGAAACCGCTTGGGAGCAGCCCTCAACAAAACCCTAAATGAAACCGCTTGGGAGCAGCCCTCAACAAAACCCTAAATGAAACCGCTTGGGAGCAGCCCCTTCAATGAGATCTTAAACAACACCTGGATAGATGCAGCCCTGTGAACAACACCTGTATAGATGCAGCCCTCGAGCAGCCCTATGCTGGATAGATGCAGCCCTCAACAACACCTCTCTGAATGACAACGTGGGATCAGCATCTCGATAGATGACATCTTGACGGAGCCGTTTCCCCACGAAGTCTCTGAGGCAACTTGAGGCAACTCCGACATCCAGGGCTAGACAAATGTGATGACCAGTCCGGAGGCAGCAATCTAAAGCTGGAGTTAAGTACATTATTTATCTATGGTTTTCTTTTTAAAGTAGTGTATGCTCCACAACTCATTTTTACAGTGCTATATGCAATGTTAAAGTAATCAATTCATATATTTTCTTTTATTAAATTTGCTGCATTGTATAACTTCAATAATCTTTTAATAAACTGATTTTACTCATAACACCTGACTTTCATTTGTGCATCTTGAAACCTACCAACTGCAAGTGCCTAAACCCAAGCCCTGAGTTAATTTATGTTATATTATATATGTTATTTATTTTTCTTTACAATAGATACCCGACATTTTAGGAGAGCCTCGGTGGTTCAGTGGTAAGGACGTGTGCCTCTGAACCGAAGGGTACTGGGTTTGAATATCAGGGTTCTTCTTTCACTTTTTCAGTACATACGGCACAATTAACATTAACCGAAGTTGTGGGACTCTATTTGAGCCAGTTGAATCTCCGCATGTTCCACCCTTCGGAGGAAACGTAAATCCATCGGTATCGTGTCCATGCGATGTTGGGAACGTTAAAAATCCCTGCCCTCCTTACAAAAAGTCAGGGCTTCGGCAAAATTTCCAGGATAGTGAGGTGAAACTGTTCCCTGGAGTCAGTGATTGGGCATAGTAGCGGAAAAAGACCGATGTCAAAGAAACAAAACACACACAACCACACACACAGCGGCATATTAGTGGTACTATTCTTGTCTTTTGAGTTACCTGGCAAACTTTTTAAAGCTTTTTTTTTGTCGAAAATGGTAGCTGCAACTTGGCTTTCTTAAAAGTGCTATCTAGATCCCTAGTGATTTGTGGTTTAAATTGGTAGAAAGCAAACTTTTTTTCCGCTTTATTTTCTCTAAATATCGTTTTTCTTTCTTTGTTCTTGTTTTTTCTTTGCTTGTTAGTTAATAAATAAGCTAATACATTTTTCTTTAATGAAAATAGGTATAGCAAAGGATCACGGCTTATTAAGAACGTAGCTGAATATAATGAATACACTGATTGCCTAGTGGAGAAATTAATTAACAAACAAAAAGTCAGGACGCAGCAAGTGCGTTATGGAAGTGATTTTTCATAAAAATGTTTTAATAGCAAATATGTCTCTTTAATGGAAGCAGGCATCAATTTGTTCACCGGTATAACCTATATAGTAGAAACAATGTACCATATTTTATCAAAATGACTTGTTTGAAAATGTACAAAAATTTTCCGAAAATAAACTTAAAATGTTTCCCAGAAAACTCGTTTCCTAGCCGACAAATCTTAGGTTCATAGCAAATTAAGTTATTGAATTTTGAAGCATTTAATAAAAAATTCGTTACCAAAACGCACTTACTGCGTCTCGATTTTTTTTACAAAAATACATTATATTTCGATGTAAAATGCAAAAATGCAATAAGGAATGTTAACAAAATTGTATGTATCACCAACGACTTATAGGCCACCCTGTGATTGTTAAAAGAATTTTATAAAATGCAGCTCAAGACACCCTATAAGTAACATATGCATTTTTTTTCTCGTATCTTGCATAATAACAATTATATTGAGCTTTACCGTAGAAATGCGTTACCCTGTAACAGAAAGTAAACCCGGATATGGATTCTATGGGGCCTACTTTGCGCTCATTTAAAATAATCTTTTTAGAATTCAAAAGTCTGTCTCGTCATTAACGAATTTTTTCTACGAAAATTAGCTAAAAATTATAGATCCTTAAACCATAAACTTAACTAAAACTACTGCCCAAGCATCAGAGAAAGTGTCTAATTGAAATGAATTTTCTGAAAATATTTTATTAAAATGTAGGGCAATGATAGTTGAAGCTGAAACTAAAGCGTTTGCAGAACACTCTTTGCATAATCCGTATTTCTTTAAGGTTATTTTCGTAATTTTCCAAAAATTTGACGTTATAAATGGCGACTTTTTAACGCATTTTTTTTCTTTAAATGCCTCTGGCTTTTTTCTCTAAACTTACAGACCCAAATTTTGGTAAACGGTTCACCCCTTATATATATATATATATATATATATATATATATATATATATATATATATATATATATATATATATATATATATATATATATATATATATATATATATATATATATATATATATATATATATATATATATAATTAAAACTTACCTTGGATATGGGCTATAAGGGGCCTAGTTCATTTCAAGAAATTTTTTCTAAATTTAAAAGTTGGGATCTCCTCATTAGTGAATTTTGTTTATAAAAATTTACTAAAACAGGCACTTGTTAAGTCACGGGAAGAGTCTACAACTGTATTAAATATGTAACGGTTTCACTAAGTTAGGGCAAGAACAAACAATCAGATATGATATCAAATTAAATTAAGTCTTAAAACTTTCATCTCCTCTTTATCAGATTATTTTTATTAAAAAAAACTCGTTAATCATCGGAATAACAAAAATCTGATTAGATAACGGTAAAAAGGTAAGACGCTTACTGGCAATTAGGCAATTGCTGACCCTTTTTGCTTATCTAAACTAACCTACCCTCCACCTTGAGCTCGATCTCAACGATGACAGTTATTTGAAAAATCATCCGCCGCCGGTGAGTCTCGAACCGTCGTCCCGCGAGTCCGTATTGGAAAGTCTGAATCGACTTTCCCGCATGGCCTCGGAGGCGCTAGATAACGGTAAAGTAATATGGGATTAAAAGAAATTGATAAAAAGTAAAGTCACTAGAAGTCGATTATCCGATGTATATGGCTTAGCAAACTTGGCTACACTCCACATATATGTACTAGCATTTGGGTTATTGGTGTGATAAATACACACACACACACACACATATATATATATATATATATATATATATATATATATATATATATATATATATATATATATATATATAAAACATATAAAAATTGATACTGACCCTGGATATGGGTTTTAGGGGATCCAGTTTGCGCTCATTTGAAGAATTTCAAAATTCAAAAGTCGGGATCTCCTCATTAGTTAATTTTTTTAAAACAAAATTCACTAAAAACAACAACAAAAATATTAGCGGAATTATTAAAATTATTTCTGAATTGAAAATTTACATTTTCAGTAAAATTGTACCTGTTTGAGGAACACAGAAATCAAAGAATTACATAAATCGATCCATATATAATATAAATCATGTTGCTGTAACCATTAGCTAACAAAAAGTACAGGAACGACAAATTGAATTTCATATCTGATATTCCTGGATGCCCCCATGTGAAGATTCATACCAGCCGTCACATACATCACTATTGAAGTGCTATATTTTATAGGTCTTTTTTATTGTCACTAAAAACTGTATCATCGCATCTGTTATAAAATGTTTAGTGCGAGATTGTAACGAAATACATTCAGTTAATTAAATAATTTTTTTTGTCAAATGATCAGACACGTCGATAAGTATTTCAAGTTGGGGTACTTTAAAAAGATATTATACAATTGCTGCGTTAACAAGGCGTTAACGACTGAGCTTAGGCCTTCATTTGTTGACTGTTAATACAATTCAGTGGTTCTCATCAATGTATTGTGAACTTCGAGAAATATTTTGACATTTTCTTGTCATTTTCCGTGCTTTAGTCTATAGTCATAACCCCAAACGAGGGCAAAAGTTATAAAAGGTTTTAAAATCAAAATAGGATGATAAAAAGAAAGATCCACTTACAAACCCGGTTCTAATGGAATTAGCTGATGAACCGCTCAATTTCAATCTGAAAAAACTGGCAAATGAAAATTATTACGTGGATGTAATATATTAAACTCCAGATGGGTGGATTATAAGAGAAAAGAACCTTCCACTAATAGATAGCTATTTGCTAACCATGTAACATGACTAAATAATTAATAACACTGTAATAGATATGGGTACATACAAAGGCGGATTTAGTTTTTTCTGGGTGGGGTGGTGAGTCTCCACAAGGTTTGATGGAAACGCCATAGCAGACAAAGCAGTAACCCCCCTGCGCGGGGGCGCCTGCCACCCCCTTAATCCGCCTTTGTATGCATGCGAATCTAGTGCACTTTTCACTAAATTTCAAGTTACCATTTCAAATTATCCACATCAACCTTAATAACGCAGTTGTACTCGAAATTATGTAATTTTATTCGGCGACTTCTCACATACATACTGATGGGTCGAAATCCCTCAATGGTACAGAAGCAGCGGTATACATAAGATCCCTGATACCGTCCCGCAAGAGACGGTGGTCAGAAGATTGAAGATCCAGAACCCTGAACTGGGGATACAACACTGGTCGGTTCTAAGCAGGAAGGCAGAGGAAAAAGGACAGACTATCGCCTTCTCAATCGACCAGACGTCTTACAGAGCTCTTGAAGGGACCTCCTTCAAGGCATTCTGAGGCCTGGGAAGGTTTAGCTTCCTGCCACTGGGGAAGTAACCGGGGGTTGATGGGACCTAGGTTCTTTCAGGTCAACCTCCAACACAGTAGGGCAGTCACGGTCGGACAACTGATGGCTCTGAAGAACACGGATGTGGCCCTAACCTAGTAACCCTACTCCTATAAAGGAGAGATCAAGGGATTCGGCGGAGCTGCTGGAAAGCTGATCTACAGCAGACCCAGCGAGAACCCGAGGGCCTGCATTTTGTCAGGGACGGGATATAGTTTTTTATTTATGTTCCAGGGACCTAGCAACGATCAAAATCCGATGTGGAGGAGCTGATGGGCCGAGGAACATTACTGTCGGATGGGCCTATCTATCAGGGGACAGCACTGACCCTTCTCCACCCAAAGAATTGGAGCAGCTGATGGTGGTAGCAGAGCGGGTGGATGACAGACCATCATGGGCATGGATGCGAAAGCGCACCATGAGTTGTGGGGAAGCTCGAACACAAACTCTAGAGCTGAGTCACTTTTACAATTCCTTATGAAATTTAATTTAGACATATTGAATAGAGGTAATAAAGCGACCTTTTTCACAACACGGAGTGTACAGGTTTTAGATCTAACAGTTTACACCCAGTTCCTGGGTGACGTTATTAAGAACTGGGCTGTGCCTGCGGAAGTGAGTAGCTGAGACCACAGATACATCAGATTTGAAATTGCCGAAGTCGAAAGACAAACGGTATGGTACAGGGATCCTCGCAGAGCAGACTGGGAATGTAGACTTCCTAGGCAGAACTAGTAGTGCAACTGCGGGGGGTTAAGAGAACCATAGACAATTCAATAGACCTCGAGATTGCGGCAGTCCAAGTGCGAGACGCATCACCTCGGCCTATCTTGCCAACTGCCCCCTGAAAATTAGGGCGTCCACCAGGACGTGGTGGAGGACATCAGGTAAAGGAGGACGCAGGTTCGTCAGATGTTCAACGCAGCCAAAAGTTCTGGTGCCTGGAATGATTATAGACATGCCCTAATGAGCTATTACAAAAGACTAAGGGATGTCAGGAAGCAGTCTTGGAGGATGCACTGCGAGGAAGTGGAGATCACATCCGAAAGTGCTCATCCACACAAGATCCAGTCCAAGGGCACTCAGACCAACATAGGCTTCCTTAAAACATCAACGGGAAAAGGGAAAGTTATGGCTAACACCAGTCAAGGCGCAAATTATAAGAGACCGGACTAGACAAGCATGTACGTTAGTAACCCCCGAAATGGTAAATAATGTTGCCTACTCTTGCCAAAGAAAATTTGTTGAATGTTTAAAAAGTAGACGAAGAACAGCTTTTGAAACAAAATCGTAGTTAAACTTAAGGTATTTCATGCTAGTTCTTTCTCTACTTTTGTTTATTAGAAAATTCATAAGTAGGCAACCAATAGAGCCAATGCAACTATTTGATACGTACATACGCAGTTCTTTATGGGGAATCGAATTTTTGAAAAAAAAACACCATTTCATTTGAAATATATAACGTGACACCGGCGCTTTTAAATGAGGAGGAAGGGGAAATGTCAAAAATATTTAGAAATATGACTCCCAGCCTACTTAGCACCTCACCAAATTTTTAGCAAAATACTCCGAGCAGTTTTTTAGATATCCGATTGTAACGCTTTAAAATCCTCACCCTGTATAATCCATGAATTATGATGAAACCTTGTATATTTGTATCCACATCAAATACCTTATTCACCTGCATCTTTTTAAATCGCTACTGCTTCCCGCATTATAAGATAAAACCACATACTACATGGAAGTACTTACGGCATAATGGAAGAAAGTTCTGTAATAAGTCTCTGCCACTTCAAAGAACTTTCCATCGTGCCAAAGACTAGAGAGAAAAGCTGTGGATAAATGCACCGTTTAATAAAACAAAGAGGCGAGAGGGCCTTCTTAGATTTACAGAGGTGTGTGTAACATTTAAAATACATCAAATGTGAAAATATGCTGAAAACAAGCATAAGAAACATTCACTAACAGCAGATTGGAACCTATAATGAGCACTGATAAGTACACTTGGAGAACCCAAATCATCAAAACACATTAAAAAAAAAATCTGACAATCGTTTCACTAACCAAGTCAGCGTCATCAGATGATGAAAACGTCTGGACGCAGAAAATGCGTTATGGTAGTGAATTTTCCTAGAAATCTGGCACCATGTATTTTTTGTTTTATTAAATGCTTATAACTTTTTTCTTGTAACATAGAGATAGTACTGTATGCAGTTTACATGTTATAACAGAAACCCGCACACCAAATTTGTTTGGCATACCATTGTAATTTTCTGTGAAAAAAAAAATGTTCCGAAAGAAAAACCAAAATTTTCGCAGAAAACTTAGTCCGATTTTCCTGGCTAACAAACTTATCCGAACGGCTCACAAAAGAAAGGGAGCTGCTGAATTTTACCAATATTTTCGAAAAAAAACCCAAGTGTGTCGCATCAAATGTCAATTCAGTATCCTTATAGATCTGACCATACTACAACAGGTAAGTCCAAGATAGATGCGTCAAAATCACACACAATATCCACAAAAGGTACATTTTCGGGCAGGAATTGTTAGGGGTAGGATTATTGGTCCCTAATTTTTTGATGGAATTATAAATGGACCACGATATTTACAATTTTTACATAAATATATCATCCCGACGTTATTGAACTTATTTCCTGATGGACACAATGCTGGTATGGTAAAGCATAACATGTGGTATCAACAAGATGGTGCCCATGCGCATTATCAGGTTAAAGTTCAAGAGCATCGAGATCAACAATTTTCCAACACATAGAATGGCAGGTGCAATTGAGTGTCCAGCAAGCTCACCAGACCTAACTCGCTTGGATTATTTCTGTGGAGGTCAATTGAAGAATGTGGTATTTAAAAGTAAACCACATACTATCGACGAATTAAAAACAAGAATTAGAACTTAATGTACCAACATTTCTCTAGAGATTCTAAATAGAGTCCAACAAGAATTTGTTGTCCGTTCGTTAGGCACAAGAAGGTGGGCATTTCGAAAATTTCATTAGATAAGACTGAAATATGCAATTCTTTATAGGCTTCACTTATGTTAGGTGTTACTGATAATAAAAATGTTATTACTCACTTTATTTTATTCCTACAAAAAATGGTGTTGTTAAATAGAGAGTTGGATTATCTTTAAAAAATGTATCACACTACGCCATCCAATTTTAAAACTTTAAAAGGGTAGCTACCACTTGAAGAGGTATAAAGTTAGGGTGAGACCTTTATATCAAAAAATTAGTTTTAGAAAATGAAATCGACCTGTCTTTTATTTTTTTTAAAGAATGGCCACTTTAAACTTTATGGAATTTATGCGGCTCTTTATAGGCAGTGTATATGGATATAAACATATAGAAAATGAAACTGACCCCGGATATGGGTTTCTGTGGGTCCTAGTTCGGGCTGATTTGACAAATCTTTTCAAAATTCGGGATCTCCTGATTAGTGAATTTTTCTACGAACATTCATCAATAATAATTCAGAATTATTGAAAATTATTCATCCCCTGGTGACGCTTACTTGACTAGTCGAACGATCTTCAGGTTCTCTAAAATGTGTTGTGGTGATTTGGGTTTTCCAAGTGTACTCATAAGAAATATTTTTGTTGTATAATTTATTTATGTAAAATTATTTTGTGTAATCAATCAGCTAATAAGTTATTTTATTAATATATATAATAATATTTTTTAACGTGTAACTAAGAGACGCAGTCCCTCCCTGCAATTAGTTATCATGGAGGGGCTAGGCTAGGGCTACACAGACTATCCTGCAATGGTAGACTGCAGATGAACCCAGGCTGCAGCGGCCACTGAAAAATTCAGAAGATCGTGAAGGAGCCCATGCTTGAAATGAGGTCAGACTTCGCGAGCCTGAGAATCTGCAGGGAAAACAATTTCACATTGGTAATCCCCAACCGCGTGGCATGGTGGGGGTAGTCGCCGGGCTTACCACGGGACGCGCTCGTCTGGTCCACGGACAGATCCGGCAAGGAGCGTGGGACGGGGGCAGGTGCTTATTTGGAAGGACCGAGGGTAAGTCATAGTATTTCTCTCGGGGCCCACGCAACGGTCTTTCTGGTCGAAATGTACGCCATCTTGCACTGTGTGTGATAGAACAAGAGGAGGGGCTGCACCAACAAGCGGATTCTCATAGACACACACAGCCAGGCAGCCCTTAAGGCCCTAATATAAATTCCAGGCTGGTAAGTGAGCGACGAGACGAGACGAGCGACCTGGCTAGGCAGAATGAGGTCACCTTCATCTGGGTGCCGAGGCACTCGGGTGTGAAAGACAATGAAGAAGCTGACAGTCTCACAAAGAGAGGGTCAGTAGAACCATTTATGGGACCGGAACCGGTTCTGGGCGTGACACAAAGCACGGCCAGGGGAGCCATTAAGTCCTGGGTCAGAAACGAACACAAGGTGTACTGAGCAGACTGTCCAGGGCTCAGACATGGGAAGTCAGTAGTTGACGAACTCAAGAGAGATGTGAAGCTGCTAAATCTTAGCACAGGACAGCTCAGAAACACAACAGGTCTCTTGACGAGACACAGGTGAGTGAGTGCCGAGACGAGACGAGCGACCTGGCTGGGCAAAATGAGGTGACCCTCATCTGGGTGCCGGGTCACTCGGTGGTCAAAGGCAATGAAGAAGCTGACAGTCTCGCGAAGAGAGGGTCAGCAGAACCATTTATGGGACCAAAACCGGCTCTGGGCGTGTCAAAGAGCACTGCAAGGGGAGCCATTAAGTCCTGGGTCAGAAACCAACACAAGGTGTACTGGGCGGACTGTCCAGGGCTCAGACATCGGAAGTCAATAATTGACGGACCCAGTTCAAAGAGAGCTGTGGAGCTGCTAAACCTTAGCAGAGGACAGCTCAGAAACACAACAGGTCTCTTGATGGGACACATGGCCGTCAAGAAACACCTGCATAAAATGGGACGGTTCGAGGGGGACATCGCATGCAGACTCTGCAACGAGGGGGAGGAATCAGCCCAGCACATCTTGTGCGAGTGCAAAGCTCTGAACCGCAAAAGACAACTGATCTACGGTCAGTCTAGACCGGAGACAAAGCAATATAAAACTTCACCCTACCAATCGCTGTGCGACTAGTTCAAAGCACAGTGATTTTGGAATGGGTGGAATAGAAAAGACAAAGGGCATGCACAATAAGCCAAAGGCTGCAGTGATATCGGGGCGGCAAAGACGCGGACGAGCCCTGAGACGCAGTGGCTAAAAAACCAACGAGATCAAATTACCTCAAAACGATTTTCAGTTTTCTTATGTTCTTTTAGTAAATTTTTATTATGAAAACATTAAGGGGACCAGCCTAAAAAAAATTCCATTTTTTTTGGTTTTTCATTCAGTTGCAATAGCTGATCAGAATATGTAATCATTTAGCGAATTTTTGTAAAAAAAGCTTTTTGTAAATAAGTATATTTTGGCAGGTGTAATTTTGGTGTAAATTGCTTGAGTAAGTTCACTGACCTGGAAAGTCAGACCTTTTTTTTTTCGGAAAAAATTGTTTATTTTCGGAAAATGTTTGCTCTCTTTCAAACAATAAAGCTATTTTGCTAAAATATTTTACATAATTTCTACTATTACGGTCATACTATCTACCAAATTTGATGTATTTCATTAAAATGGTCATGTAAAAAGTCATGTCGACATGTCAAAATTATACCTGCAAGAATTTTAACATTTAAAGGTTTTTTTTTGGAGGTAAATATGGATTGACTGCAGTTTGAGGCTAAGTTTAGGATGAAGAAAGGTTGTAAACATGTTAGTGGTGGAAAAAAATATAATTAGAGCAAGATCTAAGCAAAATTTGTAGTGACAATCAACATTAATGATTTTTGATAGTTTTATTTAGAATGCATCCTTTATAGAAATTGTGTCTTTTACAAAAACAAGCCAAGCTTATTTGTATGACGCATTGTATAATTGTCATAAATATATTATTATTATTATTATTATTATTTATTAAAACAGACATATTCGTTAAATAACCTCGGTGGTTCATGGGTAAGAACGTGTGCCTCTGAACCGAAGGGTACTAGGTTTGATTCCAGGGCAATCCTTCTACCTTTTCCGTACAAACTGTAACATTAACATTAACCGAGGTTCTGGCATTGTATTTAAGCAAGTTGAATGTCTGCACGTTCCGCCCTTCGGAGGGGGCGTGAAGCTGTCGGTTCCGTGTCCATGCGATGTTTGGCACGTTAAAGATCCCTACCCTCCTTACAGAAAGGCAGGGGTTCGACAAAATTTCCGGGATAGTAAGGTGAAACTGCTCCCTGGAGTCGGTGATTGGCCATAGTCGCGGAAATAGGCCGACGTTAAAGAAACAAACACATATATACACACATATTCGTTAGTAAACACATTTTCATGAAAATTCGCTACCATAACGTACTTGCTACGTCCAGACTTTTTTTGTAACACAAAACGTGCTAAACTATACTTTACAGTTAGTTATTAGTCAAATAATTAATTAAGACGATGGATTAATATAATAGGAAATCTAAATTATAAATTAAATTCTATTTGCCACTTGAGTCAACATACTTTTAGAGCATAAGAAAACTCATTCTATGTAATTGAAAAGCTTTCTTTCTATTGGTTTTTGGGCTGTTAAGTAAACTTTGTATCTAGTCTTCGACTGATAGTGCTATTAAAGAACCCATATCGGAGGTAATCGCTTTTCGACAACCATTATCTTGACCACGTAGTTGCAACAATCTCATGTAATTGTGTAATCTTAGAAAGTGATATAGCTATTTGTATTTTAGCTTCCTTTTTAATATGATTGAATTTATTCTGTACACCGGAGTTGGAAACCATAATGTATAAAGCACTAGCACTGAAACAATTACTTTAAAAAAGTCTGGACGCAGCAAGTGCGTTATGGTAGTGAATTTTCATAGAAATGATCTGGCACAAAATATTTTATTATAACTTTTTTTTCTTGTAACATAGAAATCTAAATTTTGGTGTATAGTTTACTTTTTATATCGTAAACCTACCTACCAAATTTGGTTATCATAGATTTTATATTTTTTAAGATAAAAATTTTTTTCAAATGAAAACTCAAAATTTTCCCGGAAAACCCCGTCCAATTTTTCTAAATAACGAACTTGTCAAAGCCATTTACAAAAGGAAGGTACCTGCCAAATTTTATTAAAATCGGCTTATTACTTTTTGAGATATGAATTTTTTTCAAATGAAAACTCAAAATTTTCCCGGAAAACCTCGTCCGATTTTTCTAAATAACGAACTTGTCAAAGCCATTTACAAAAGGAAGGTACCTGCCAAATTTTATTAAAATCGGCTTATTACTTTTTGAGATATGAATTTTTTTCAAATGAAAACTCAAAATTTTCCCGGAAAACCTCGTCCAATTTTTCTAAATAACGAACTTGTCAAAGCCATTTACAAAAGGAAGGTACCTGCCAAATTTTATTAAAATCGGCTTATTACTTTTTGAGATATGAATTTTTTTCAAATGAAAACTCAAAATTTTCCCGGAAAACCTCGTCCGATTTTCCTGACTAACAAACATGTCAAAGCCATTTACAAAAGGAAGGTATGTGCCCAACTTTATTAAAATCGGCTTATTACTTTTTGAGATATAAATTTTTTTCAAATGAAAACTCAAAATTTTTCCGGAAAACCTCGTCCGATTTTCCTGACTAACAAACATGTCAAAGCCATTTACAAAAGGAAGGTATGTGCCAAATTTTATTAAAATCGGCTTATTACTTTTTGAGATATGAATTTTTTTCGAATAAAAACTCAAAATTTTCCCGGAAAACCTTGTCCGATTTTCCTGACTAACGAACTTATCCAAGCTATTAACAAAATAAAGGTACGTGCCAAATTTAATTAAAATCGGCTTATTACTTTTTGAGATATAAATTTTTTTCGAATAAAAACTCAAAATTTTCCCGGAAAACCTCGTTTGATTTTCCTGACTAACAAACATGTCAAAACCATTTACAAAAGGAAGGTACATGCCAAATTTTATTAAAATCGGCTTATTACTTTTTGAGATATGAATTTTTTTTTAATGAAAACTCAAAATTTTCCCGGAAAACCTCGTCAGATTTTCCTGACTAACAAACTTATCCAAGGTATTAACAAAAGAAAGGTACACGCCAAATTTGATCAAAATCGGCCCATTATTTTTTGAGTTATCGGTGTGATATATATGTATATATATATATATATATATATATATATATATATATATATATATATATATATATATATATATATATATATATATATATATATATATATATATATATATATATATATATATATATATATATATATATATATATATATATATATATATATATATAAACATATAAAAATTGAAACTGACCCCGGATATGGGTTCTAGGGGTCCTAGTTCGCGCTCATTTGCAAAAATTTTTTCAAAATTCAAAAGTCGGGATCTCCCCATTAGTGAATTTTTTCTACGAATATTCACTAAAAGATAAATATCATGAAATAAAGAATTGTCTTTTGAATTATTTTATTTTTATTTCATTATTTGATTGGCAAATGAGTAAATTCTCGAGGCCAATCAAATCAAATAAAAAAAGTATGCGAACTATTTAATATTTTCACAAAAGTTATTTAGTATGTGTTATATGGATACTAAGAAGGCGCAAATGTCCTTCCTGAAGGCCATTTTTCAAATATATTTTTTACATACTAGGTTAGCGTCGCATTATCGCTCATTCCTCAACGTTAACTGTTTTTTAGCGAATTAAAAAAAAATCGCTTAGGAGGAGATCTGTGTTTATTATATATATATATATATATATATATATATATATATATATATATATATATATATATATATATATATATATATATATATATATATATATATATATATATATATATATATATATTGCTATAGATAGCAAATGATAGGAAAGATTACGAAATTTTAATGCGAAAACGGGAAATTTATGCATCCTACTACATATAAAATAAACGTATACACCCTAATGTAGCAATGAAAGAGTTTTGGCAGGAGATGTCAACGCCCGACATGAATGTCAGTGACCCATGTAGCAACCCTCGATGTTAAGTTACATTCGAGTAATAAAAAAATATATTATATACTAGAAATATCCGTAAAGAAACCAAGAACAATGCTTCAGTTTTTGTAGGGAGAATGAGATTGTAGATAATAAATGCATTTCTGTTGATTTATTGTGTGTAAACCTAAAGGCTCGATGTATTAAAAGAGCAGAGGTCATTTGTAAAAACAAAACTGTATGTAGTATTAAGAAATGTGCGCATAAGAAAGAAACGTAAAAAGACACTAAAGGTTCGACGGAAAGCTCAAACACAGGTGGTGTGACGAACAATAGCGTTTTTTCATTTGTAAGAGAGTTAATAAAAGCAACGGTCCGAGAGGGTCCGGCGTCTTTTCCATCCAGTGAATTCATCAGCATCACTTCACCAGACCAGGTGATCATCGTCATAATTATGTAAGTTGACATAAGAGATTCCAGAGTGCATTGAAGGGAGAGTATAAAACACCTCCAGAGTGCTACGACTATGGAATAAATATATCAATATGTTAACGAAGTAAATCCGTTAATAATCAATAAATGGACAGTAAATTATGGCATGGACAAATTAGAAAGATAATAATAATTAATCAGGGGCCGCATTAATGGAAGAACAATAAATAATCCAATGGAAAATGTTTCAGTAAGTGTTACCTTTTCCTAAATTGACCAGTGCGGGTTGAATTTTACCATTTTAACAGCACCAATCAAATATTTTTGTGCTAATAAATTTCAAAAACAAAAAAATTTTGTTTGAAATAAACGGAAAGAGACCGTGATCTCTGTAGAATTGTCGATGTATATTGATTATGTTGTATCCATGTTTCACCGGTAATTGTGTAATTATTTATAATGTTACCAGAATGTTTTAATAGGATTTTTCAATTTATGTTTATGTAATGAATGCTTTAAATGTTTCTGTTTGTATTTAATGTGTGTCAAATAGACACCGTAAAATTCGTGTAATGAATTAAATGGAATGTATAACAGAGTATAATTAACGGAAGTATTGTTCTTAGTTGATAATTATTCAGCAAAATTGTTGTATAGCCATCTGTGCAGAGCGAAATTAATTTTTGATCAAGTGAAAATCAATAAATTAATTTAAATAACACATATTAGTGAATTTTAATTAGTAGAAGCTAGCTGTAATTATAAGGAACCCAACCTGATGATTAAGACATATGTTCTCAGCTCTAAAATAAATATTTGCAGGTATATACTACTCATAAAGTAATACCATAGCAATATATATATATATATATATATATATATATATATATATATATATATATATATATATATATATATATATATATATATATATATATCTGACCGATAACTCAAAAATAATGGACCGATCTTGATAAAATCTGGTGAGTACCTTCCTTTTGCAAGTGGCTTGGATAAGTTCGTTAGCCAGGAAAGTTGGGCCAAGTTTTCCCGGAAAATTTTATATTTTCTTTCTCAAAAAAATAATATCTCCTGAAATAACAAAGCAAGGGCAACCAAATTCTGTACCAAAATCTAGGTCTCTAGCTTTAAAGACAAAGAAGTTATGGGCAGTTAAAGAAAAAAAAAATGGAGTTTTCCTCAAAACGTCAACTTCGCAATTTTAAACGTCAAAATTGGCAATGTTTTGGCAAAGAACGTGAAACAAATACGGATTGTGAAAAGCAAATGTTGTAAGAAGAGTGTTCTTGAAACCCTTTAGTTTTAGAGTCAACCGTCGTTGCCCTTCATTTTACTAAAATATTTACAGAAAATTCATTTCGAATAGACCCTTTCTCCGATGCTTTGACTGTCGGTTTAGTTAAGTTGATGCTTTCGCTGTAGGTTTAGTGAAGTTTATGGTTATATATATATATATATATATATATATATATATATATATATATATATATATATATATATATATATATATATATATAAATAAAGGGTGGTGATAACAACTCTTATATTTTAAATAGGGAACATGGGTCGAGTGTGACATCAGTTGAAAGCTCTTTCTTTTCTGAATTCAGCACATTATTTTTTTGGAAGTTTCATCAACTCGTTTAAAAATTATTCACAGTTGAAGATGCAAAAACACATTTCACTCATTCCAATAAGAAATGTGCTGATAGTCAATGTTTTGTTGGTTTGTAAACAAAAAATTGACTATCAGAACATTTCTTATCGGAATGTGAGAAATGCGGTTTATTATTTCAGTTTATCGGTCGATTTGATACTTAATAGTACTACCGAAAATTAATTTCACAATAGTGTATTCTGTAGAAGAAAGTTGAAATCATTACTTTTATTTTAAAAATGATGACTGTGCCAACCGTACCGCAAATTTGTTTAATGAACGACATCCGAACAGACATGTTAACAGAAAATACATTTTGGAGTTAGTTGCAAAGTTTCGACAAAGTGGTTCAGTAGCCAACAAAAGAACGGGATCCTGAACGTTAATTTCCGGTTAGACATGAGACTACTGAAATTGAAGTTTTAGGACAAATTGTTGCAGGCACAACTTTGAGCACGAGAAAATTAGCCACTATTTCAAACATCAAAAGAAGAACTATTCAGCGAATATTGAAGCGTCATAAATTGCACCCGCATAAAATTCATCTTGTACAACAACCTAATGAAGATAATTTTGGGTAGAGTTTTGTGAATATATGACTGCACGAATAGCTGATAACGGAAACTTTCTGTTCAATATATATTTTTCAGATGAGTGTCCGTTTTTATTAAACTAGTAAATTGTCATAATTGTCGTTATTGGGAAGATAATAATCCAATAAATTTTCACGAAGTCCACACTCAAACTCCATAGAAATTGAATATCTGGACTGGCCTTTTTGAAGACCGTTTAAGCCGACCGATTTTTCTTGATGGCAATTTGAGTGGCGAAACGTATTTGGAGTTACTAGAAGATATCGTTTACCCTCTACTAATTGACATTGTTGAAAATGATGATCGCTATCAATAAAATCAATTCAACAAGATGGAGCTCCTTCGCATTTTTCACAACGTGTAAGGGCGTTTTTGAACAGAGAGTTTCCAGAGCAATGGATTGGGCGTAGAGGTGCTATTGCGTGGCCCCCTAGATCACCGGATTTAACTCCTTTAGACTTCTTTCTATGGGGCAATTTAAAGAGTAGAATTTACGCAACAGAACCGGAGTCTCTGGAAGAACTACGACGCATTGTTGAAGAATGCCGTCTAATAACTCCAGAAATGCTCCAGAATGGCAGAGCTCGTTTTGAACAAAATTTGTACTTTTGTATGGAAGCTGGTGGTCAACAATTTAAATACCTACTTAACTGAATAAACATTTTTTAACGTTTGGTTTTGTTTTTTAGGTTTTTTCAACGAAAAATTGATTAATGAGTGCATTTCTTATCACATTGCAATTCAAACTGTGAATAATTTTTAAACGAGTTGAAAAAACTTCAAAAAAGATTAGTGTGCTAAATTCAGAAAAGAAAGAGATTTCAAATGATGTAGCAGTCGACCCATGTTCCCTATTTAAAATATAAGGGTTGTTATCACCATCCTTAAGGGGTTGATGTGAGAAAGATGAGTTTTATGTCAAAACATGTCCCCCTCAATATTAAAATTGACGTGTTTCAGCGTTTCTTGAAAACAAATTTTCTCTGGACGCAAATCCGTCTGTTTCGTTTTCAATGCACCACCTGTATATATATATATATATATATATATATATATATATATATATATATATATATATATATATATATATATATATATATATACAGTGTGGAACAGCCAAATGGAATAAATTTGATAACGGATAAATGAGGACGTGTTGGGAAAAACGCTTGGACACGTCGATTTGTATTTTTAACTGCGCATCTTTTTCAAGAAAAAAAAATTATATAGGGTGCGTCATGTGACAGTGGCCAATACCAACTTTCTTATTTTAAGTACAAGCCCCTGTATATTATTAATTTTTTGGATTCTTCAGAAAATTCTAGACATAATTCATGTACAATGTTCTATACCTATCTTCAACTGTTTCGGAAATATTAAGTATTTTCAGATTTATTACAAAAATTAACATTAAAAATAGAAAATTATTTTATTTCACAAATTCTAATAAGAAATACTGATTATTTCTTAATAATTTAAAAAAACAAAAGAAAATTAATGCCAATGTTGTAAATGTTCAAAATGCTCGCCACGAACATCTTGGCAACATGCTAATCTGGTATAGAAATGTCTTCTAACATTACTCAACATCTCAGGCGTGACTGATCTAATCGCAAGCGTGATTCGTCTTTTTAAGTCATCTAAGTTGAGGGGCTTAGTTTTGTATACAATACTTTTGACATATCCCCACAAAAAGTAGTCTAATAGCGACAGATCAGGAGATCGTGCTGGCCATTCTATCGATCCGCGCCTCCCTATCCACCGATTTGGAAAAATTTGGTTCAGGTACTGCCGGACATTGATTTGGTAATGGGGCGGTGCTCCATCTTGCTGAAACCATATTTTATTGGCAGGAACTTGTGGGTTTGCTGGATCTGGATATAAGTTTGTCAAAGTTGGCACGACATTATTTTGGAGCAGTTCTAAATATTTATCCCCATTCAAGTTGCCATCAATGAAAAAGGGACCTACGATATGATTTCCAACAATTCCTGCCCAAACATTAACTTTTTCAGGATATTGCGTATGTTCCTCTCTCATCCAATGAGGATTCTCATTAGACCAATAGCGGCAATTTTGACGATTAACATGACCGTGAAGTGTAAATGTGCTCTCATCAGAAAACAAAACATCTTCTAATTGGATCACATTGTTATCTAACATTGCCATCATTTGTTCACAAAAATACGTTCTCCTATCGAAATCGTCCTCCATGAGCTCCTGAGTTGGTATCATTTTATAGGGATGCATTTTACTTTCCTTTAATGTTCGAAAAATTGCTGTGTGGCTAACGTTGAATAGTTGGGCTGCTTGTCGACCAGAAGTATGTGGGTTTTCTTGAAACTCAAGCGTAATATCCAATTTCGTATCATCACTTACTGCATTGGCAGCTACTTTTTTTATCTGTCTCACATGACCAAGCTCGCGAAACTGCTTTTCTATTTTGCTAATTGTTCCTTGGGATACAGGCGGCAAATTTGGAAATTTTTCGTGAAATAAGCGAGACACTTCCATCTGTGTCCGTATGTTATCTCCATAACCAATCATTTGTAGAATGGTTATTTTGTGCATTTCTGTAATGAACCATTTTTCTGATATTATTACGTACAGTTAACGAAATTCAAACGACAATAGCACTGACACTAATCACTACTGTCATGCAGGCAGACAACAAGTTGCTAAGGCTACGAGTTTTATACGAATAGAAAGAAAACTGTTTTTGTTTTTGTTTCATTTCATATCAGTAAAAAGAAACGCAGGAATGGTTTTTGTTTACTTTCTCATTATCAAGAGCTGAATGGGAAATAATTATTGAATGCAATGTAGCGAATTTGTGAAATAAAATAATTTTCTATTTTTAATGTTAATTTTTGTAATAAATCTGAAAATACTTAATATTTCCGAAACAGTTGAAGATAGGTATGGGACATTGTACATGAATTATGTCTAGAATTTTCTGAAGAATCCAAAAAATTAATAATATACAGGGGCTTGTATTTAAAATAAGAAAGTTGGTATTGGCCACTGTCACATGACGCACCCTATATAATTTTTTTTTCTTGAAAAAGATGCGCAGTTAAAAATACAAATCGACGTGTCCAAGCGTTTTTCCCAACACGTCCTCATTTATCCGTTATCGAATTTATTCCATTTGGCTGTTCCACACTGTATATATATATATATATATATATATATATATATATATATATATATATATATATATATATATATATATATATATATATATATAACCTTTCAAAAGGAAGAACTTTGCCCATATGTGTAAAGTAGATCAAATGATAAATAATTCAAACATTATCGGTAGCAGTGATAATGTTGCATGTATTATATGAAGTGTCCAAATTATAGGTAGCTGTTAAATTTCCTTCCATTAACGTGTCAAAATTATGATGAATCGTATGATAAATTACAAGCAGACACATTTATATACTCGTGTTATATAAATAAAAAATGACTTCGATAAGGAATTTGATTGATAAAGTTACCACTTATTTTGTTGTTTTAGTGTGGAGTGAACATTTAATACCCAATGATAATATGCTCACCAAACTAATGTCATAATATAACTGACAAGTCTTTGATAGAGACAAAAATGTTTTTACTTTTTAGCGAATTTTCGTAGAAAAAATTCGACATTCAGAAGATCGCGAATTTTGAATCTGGAAAAAATGTCTTGAAACAAAATACCATATAGAGATGGTTTGTAAGGTATATAAGACACCTTCGCTGGCCTGGGTTTTGGCTCGAGTTACGTAACATCAACGCAGTTATTTTAGACGAGCGTCTCGCCCGGTTGCGTGGATCATGCGCACTTCGCAGAATCTTTTAAGTAACGAAATAAAAGACCTTACACACAATCCTCCTAGCTTAACTTCCTGACCTGCCTTGACATTAGTTTGCCTAATCAAAAGCCAAAAGAAGGAAAAAGGGAAAAGAAAAGTACATTATGCTCACATGAATGGCAGGGTTGATTTTCTTTCCCCCTTTAGCTTTTGATTGAGCAAACTGATGTCAGGGCAGGTCAGAAACGTCAGTTGGGAGGATTTTGTGTAAACAGCACGTCAGAGAGGTGTTTTGTTTCGTTACTTAAAATATTCTGTGAAGTGCGCATGATCACTGCAACCGATTATTACTGTGGCGATACGCTCGTTATTTTAACGTTACCATATATGCGTATTATTGTATCTGAATGGCGAATAAATATTATATACGGGGTGTTACAAAATAGTGGGCTAACCCGCTAACCACGGATTCCAGAGACGAGAATTTTATGACTTTTTTTATAACATTTTTCGTCTGGGGGCCCCGTTTTCGAAATACAGAGTGTTGAAAATGAACTAAGAAATAATTTTTCATTTCTAATTTTTATGTTTTTGAAGTTATCTCCATGAAATTTTGCACGTAGTCTTATTTTGGAACTAGACGCCACCTATGTGGATGAGGAGAGAAAAAACAAATCCCAAGGGGGGTACAGGGGGGGTGGAACAAGTATTGACCCTGTGAACTTTTTTGTGTGCACGCCAATGGTTTCAAAACAAATGGCTTTTGTTAGACAAAATAAATTTATAACTTTTGTTTTTCTAGTTGAATTTTGATAAAATGACTAGTTTATGAGTTATTGTAAGTTGTATGGTCGGACGAAACAGGTGAGAAGAAGCCTACTTTTTTTAATTATAACTTTTATGTTTTTGAAGTTATCTTCATGAAATTTTGCACGTGGTATTATGCCACGACTAGACGACATCTGCCTGAATAAGAAACATCAAACCCCAAGGGGTATAATTGAGATGGTATTATTAATAGTCCCCTAAAATTCTTTATGCGCACGCCAATGGTTTCAAAACAAATGGCTGTCATTAGATCAATCAGTGTCGCAACTTTAGTCACTTCAGTAAAAATTTTATAAAACGGTTAGTTTATGAGTTATTTCAAGTTGAATGATCGGACCTAAACAGGAAACTTTATGTTCATGAATGAAACGCTTTCTAATATAATTCTTATTTTGCAAGGTATGCCCATTGCATTTTGATAAGACCTATTTATTTTATGTTTTATAAAAAATACGTAATGTCTGATGAACAAATCCACCGAAAAAAACATGCCATTATATTCGTTGTTCGTGGATTTTTTTTGGATCCACGTAGGTTCTGAAAAATACTAGAAGGTAAGTTGCTGACTGTCAAAATATTATTTTCACGGCGATAATCAAACTATAGGTATACTTTGTGATAATTGACCTTATCATTTTCGACAATATAACAAATATCATCATTTTCTGCCATGATAGATATGGTATTAATAATGGGTAAGAATTTAATGATAGCAACTTTTCAGTACAATCAGTTTTTAATTTCTCTTGCTTGTAGGGTGACCATACTCGATGCAGAACATCTGCGGGAACGTATCCTACAAGGCGCAGAGTAATACCGTATGAAATCAGACATTTTCAAAAAAAATCGGTTTTCTCTTATCAAAAGAGCCCGCCTTATAGACATTTAAAGAAAAAAAGGAGGTTTCCTCAAAACGTGAAAGTCGCGATTTGAAACGTCAAAATTATCAACCTTTGGGCAAATAGCCTGAACCGAATACGGCTTGTGTTAAGAAGATATCGCTAGAAGAGTATTCTACAACCTCTTAAGTTTCAGCTTCAACCGTCATTGTCCTTCGTTTTACTAAAATATTTCAAAAAAATTCATTTCAAATAGACACTTTCTCTGATGCTTAGGCAGGTTATTATTGTTTAACAGTCTATAATGTTTCGCGAATTTTCGTACAAAAAATTCGTTAGTGAGGAGACCGCGACTTTTGGGCCCCCTGGAATCCATATCCGGGTTTAGCTTCGGTTTTTATCTGTGTACATATATACAAGCTGATGGATTTCTACTCTATGCAAGCTACGAGAAACAATTGTATACATTAATTATAAGGTGCCTTGAGCTGCATTTTGTAAAAATATTTTGACAATCACAGGTGGCCCATTATTCGTTGGTGATGCCTACATTTTTTTCGTGAATCCCCTATATTATTGCATTTTTGCATTTTTCATCGAAATATGATGCATCTTTGTAATAAAAAAATATTTAGACACAGCAAGTGCGTTTTGTTAGCAAATTTCCTTTAAATGCTTCAATTTGCTATTAACCTAAGGTTCTTTGGCTAGAGAACCAGTTTCCTCGAAAAGATTTTAAGTTTATTTTTGGAAAATTCGTGTACATTTTCAAAGAATAAGTTATTTTGATTATTAATGGTACATTGTTTCTACTATACATGAAGGTTATACCGGTAACCAAACTGCTGCATACTTGCATTAAAGACATATTGTCGTCTTCTGGACCTAGGGGCTTAATTGACATCTCACTATTTTTGAGGAGAGCGTTTTAAAGATTTGATAGTATTTTGACGTGAAATTTAAACATTTAGTGTTCAATTATAAAAGGGTTACTCTCTTTTTATGAAAATATAAAATACCGCAAATTTATTTTAAAACATGTAAAGTAAAAAGAATCAAAAAAGGACCCCCAATAATTTGTTTTTTGTAAATAAGCCCATTTGTGGCTGCAAAAAAAAGAAAATTGTGGGATAAGCCCACTATAAACTAATAAGATAGCTTTGGGATTATTCGATTATGTAATGCAAGAAGGCCATACTGAGTAAGAAATGTGTTTATTAAGTGATATATTACAGACAAATACGAAAATGTGCTATCTAATGAGGCAATGAGCGATAAAAGTCCGGGTGTTCTTTTTCTTTCACAACTGGTGTTACACCACTGGAGGTGGTTCTTTGTAAAGCTTGGAAATATTATTGTGCTTAACTGAATGCATAACAGAAGCATATATTTGGCTTTTTAAACTGATTGATGTATACTGAGTTTCTAAATGGTTATTCTTATATAATATAAATCTTTATCGGCTCACTTTTCTTTACAGAAAACTCAACCATTTCATTCCACTTAATGTTTTTGTTTGAACTGCTATCATCTGTGCGTACGGAGAGAAGTCGAAGATTTTGCGAAAATATCCTAAAACCTAAAAAGTAAGTGTAGCTTAAGGGGACAACAGTATATGGATTCTTCCTTCTCGTCAGACGAAATACTGAAATAAGTTGCGTGGGAACCATGGTATCACCAGATAATTTTTGGAGCATTTGGAATCGTGCTCTGTGCCGAGTCTCGTTTGTCTTGACCATGGTGAGGGGCAAAGAATCTAAATACTATCTCTTCTAAATTCGTGCTGTTGTTAATTACATACAGTAGAGTGGAGGCTATAATTGATTATTTATTTTTCCTTCTCCCACGTCCGATTGCGAATAGGTATACTGTCTTAGTTCCATCTTTGTAGTATCTACCTAAAAAAGTATACAAAGCTGTTGCTATCTCACAGGAACCTCGTTTACCATTTCTCTCACTCCAGGTAAAACAAAAACAATCTCTAGAGCCAATATCGAATATTGTAAAGTTAAAAACCCATAGCCTTTTTTTGTAGAAGATTTTGTTATCGTTTGATATAGGTACATGAATAACCTGTTGCAGGTCAAACGAAGCACAAACCAGAAACATTTTATGAAGCTGGGCTTCTTATTTGCAAATATTTTTTTTGTCTCTAACCTTTTCTTCTTTTATATGCTTCTGATATTGATCATTTAAATTTGCCTTGATTTCATCAGATATCTGTAAATATGACATGCAAAGACTGCCTGCTTGGTCCTTCTTAGGCCTGTGAAAAGACAGCTGCATACTTTTAAAAATTTGACTGTATAAAGAAAAAGACGCTTTCTCAATGCAATTTTCTGCACAATGTTCTAAATACAGTGTGTACATTTACGGCAGACATAAATCGATATATAGGTATTTCCTTGTTGAACTCTTGCGGCGATAGTGGGACCCTACTTTTGGAAATCGTTTAATATGATTGATTACAGATACTCGTAAGGCTTTGTCTTTTAAAGCATACGAACTTTTGCATACCATCTTTTTTTTTTCCTTCCAATGGAAAAGAAAAATGCTTAGTCTTTTGACGCCTGGACTGATGAGTTGATATCGTTTTTCTTTTAATACATTACCCATTAATAAAACAAACTACATATTCGCGTTTCAACTACAAATCCCCTGGATTATATAATTTGTTAAAAATTTGCTGCCGAATATCTACGTTAAACAAAAAACATTTTTAACCGATTCTCTTGCAAGATTCAGCATTGCAACCGATAGCCATTTAGCTTTCAGGGACAATTAGTTCTTTGGTCGGAGACTTGTATTGGAGACCAGAATTGCCCAGAGTCTTTGTTATCTCTTTTGTATTGATTTTTGTTTTGTTTTCTCTAATACATACTCTCTTGATTCCCCCTTAACAATATATTTTTTGGGATGTTTGGATATTTTGTGTTTACCAGGAACGTCGATGTTTAAAAGAGTGGTCTGTGTTATATTATTATATATAACTACAGGCACAGACGCAAAGCGTTAGTTGGGCCTCTTCGTAAAACTAATGTTTTCCTAATGTCCTCTAAATATATTTTTTATGAAAAGGCCTAATTACATAAGCCCCTTCGTCCAGTCAATATTTTAAGACGTATAAGATAGGTCCAAGTATCATATTGCATTACTAACTTAACCCTGAGTAACTCAGATAAGCCCTTTCGTGGTAACATAAAGCTTGGTGAAACATTCACTTTGCAGGGTTTAACTCAATTTCGCTTTTAGTGAATTTTTATTAAAAAAATTCACTAATAGAGAGGTATCGATGGTGAGACTTTGCAAAAATTCTTTCAAATGAGCGCGAATTAGGACCCCTAGAACCCATATCCGGGGTCAGTTTGAATTTTTATATGCTTATATATATATATATATATATATATATATATATATATATATATATATATATATATATATATATATATATATATATATATATATATATATATATATATATATATATATATATATATATGTATCCGTCTGATAACTCAAAAAATAATTAACCGATTTAGATGAAACTCGGCAAGTGCCTTTCTTTTATTAATGGCTTGGATGAGTTCGTTGGCCAGGAAAATAGAACGGGGTTTTCCGGGAAAATTTTGAGTTTTCTTTCAAAAAAAATTTTTTTTTCCGAAAATTTCGATAAAATTTGGTCTACATATTGCTTTGGGAAATACCTAACTATGTGCCAAAATTCAGCTTTCTAGGGTTACAGAAAATTGAGCTATTCAAATTTGAAACATGTTTACATCATAAGTATGTGGTTGCTGTTGGTTAGTCAATGCTTTTCTTATTGACTCATGAGATTCATTCATCAACCTTCCATTGACTTCTGCTTCTGCCGCTGTTACAGTCCTTTTATTTAGATCTAGAGTTGTAAAGTTTTCTGTATCATTTGGGATATAATTTGTTTGCTTTTGTTACTGACCAACAAAAGATATGATAAAATTGGACAAAGAAAGGGAATATGATATATTAACAAGGCTATTTTTGGCTCAACAGCATTTATTAGTTTTCGTAATTGTTTTTTTATCGGGTTTTGTTACTTTGACTAGACATATTTTTATTATGATTGGTACTACTAAAAGTAATTAAAGTTTGTCTCATTCAATATTAAATTTATTTTAGTGCTAAAATAGAAGACGATGTGATATGGTCCAAAATCTGATTGATATTTTGTTGGTATGTACTGTAAAAAAGCAAATTGCAGTTCAAAAAATCTAGACGCAGCAAGTGCGTTATGGTAGCCAATTTTCATAAAAACATCTGAAATCTCAAAAAATAACAAATAATAATAATAATTTTTATTGACAAAAGACTGAGACTGGACATTGTGGCTGGAAACTGAAACAAAAAGTAGAATAACCCCAAAAACTATAACAATAATAACAGAGTTATGCGCTATCTTTTTTGATACTTATTTCGACAACGAAGTTGTCTTCATCAGTAGCTGTAATTAACCGATTTCGATGAAACTTGGCAACTGCCTGTCTTTTATTAATGGCTTGGATGAGTTCGTTATCCAGAAAAATCAGACGGGGTTTTCCGGAAAAATTTTGAGTTTTCTTTCGAAAAAATTTTTTTCTCCGAAAGTAACAAAGCTGTTTCAATGAAATTTACTATATATGTTGCCTCAAACTTACTACGTACCAAAATTCAACTTTCTAAGTTTAGAGAAAATTGAGTTACTCAAATTTTAAATTTTCTTTCGAAAAAAATTTTTTGCTCCGAAAATTACAAAGTTATTTTAATGAAATTTTGTGGATATCTTACCTTAGGAAAAACCTTACTACGTATTGAAATTAAACTCTCTAAGTTTATAGAAAATTGAGTTATTTAAATTTGAAGCATTTAATAAAAATTCACTACCATAACGCACTTGCTGCGTCCCGAGTTTTTTTGTCAGGTAAGCCCCTGCGTCCTGAGGACGACTATATTTGCTATTAAAAACATTTGTTTCAAAATTCATTTTCATGACGCATTTTCTGCGTCCAGACTTTTCTAGTAATGTACTTACCATGTGCGAAAAAGAAAACAATGATGTAGTCGCATGGCTTTACAAAATTCTCTTAAGTATAAGACTTGTTACGTTATAACTTGCATACTTTTAGGATATAATGAGAGAATGTTATTTATCTTGCTCACATTATATATGCTTGTATAATACTGCTAAAATTTGCCGCATACATCAGAATGTGCGAAAACACAAACACGACAAAATTTGTCCTTAAATAGCACCTATTGTACTGTTTGAATCACGTTTTCAATTGACAAGCAAAATACGGTGAGTATAACATTGTAAATCAGATTCCGTTCGTGTTATGTCGCTATGCTGTATCTACCCAACCTATTGTTACACTAAAATAAGTGTATTCAATGTATAAACACTTACTGAAATAAATAGATAAGGTTGTGTTAATGCTGTAATATACAAACTGGCCCATCTAAAGCTATACAAGCTGGTTTTCGAATATCTGAAGTTATCTCTTCGTAAAGTTTCTTTAAGGGGGGCACATTTTCGCGCAAATGTCAAAACTGCTTCATCCCTCTAAGCAGGGATGCTAACCTCTTCAAACTTAAAAAGGTCTGGACGCAGCAAGTGCGTTATAGTAGCGAATTTTCGTAAAAATTTCTCCTCCTTCTTCTCCTCCAAACCCCCAAATCTTCAAGTCCAAAATTAACAAGTTGCCTCTTTCCTCCCTGTCGACACCCACGGTATGATAGTATTTAGGCAGTGAGCTCTCGTGGTGTGTTGAAATAAAAAAAAAATATTTTTTTATTGGCAAATATATGTATTGTTTTTAAAATAATGATATTTGTTTGGCAGTATAACCTATATAGTACTAACAATGTACCACCTTTCATTAAAATAGCTTTGTGGTTTCAAAAAGTACAAACATTTTCCGAAAACAAACTTTAAAGTTCCAGAAAAAACTGGTCAGATTTTCCTGACAAACGAACCTATTTACACACCTGCCAAGATATAATTATTCACAAAATGCTTTAAAAGCAAAACTGAAAGAAAATTATATGAAAATTTGCAAAACATTCTTTTACAATTTTTTTTTACAGAAATTGCCTTCAGTAAAGATTCATAAAAATGACCTGGCACCAAATATTTTTTATAACTTTTTTTTTGTAATATATAAATCTAAATTTTGGTACATAGTTTCCTTTTGATGTCATAAACTTGTGTACCAAATTTAATTACCATAGCTTTTTTATTTTTGGAGATACATTATTTTCCGAAAGAAAATTCAAAATTTTTCCGGAACACCTGGTTCGATTTTCCTGGCCAGCGAACTTATCCAAGCCACTTACAAAGGGAAGTTACATGCCAAATTTTGTTAAAATCGGCCCATTATTTTTTTAGTTACCGGTGTGATATATAAAGCATGGTATAACTTACTTTTCTTATTTCCTGTGCCAACAAAATGTAAGGTGGAATGCCCTTTATATATATATATATATATATATATATATATATATATATATATATATATATATATATATATATATATATATATATATATATATATATATATATATATATATATATATATATATATATATATATATACTTATTGATAAAAACGCCGAATCACAATTTGTGATATGAGTTTGAAATATGTGCCAAATACGTGAAAAGTTGCAAAACAATTGAAATAACTCAAAAACGATGAACGATGTCAATTTTTTGTACCTTACAAACAATCATTATAGTCCGATGGAAAATGCAAAACTGCAATAACAAAAGGGGTGTTCTATTAAAAAAAGAAAGTTTGTATCACCAATGAGTTATGGGCCACTCTGTGTATATACTTTTTTCTCATATCTTGTATAATAACAGATATATTGAGCTTTACCATAGAAATGGGTCACCGTGTATATGCGTAAACAGACAAAGACTGAAACTGACCCCGTATATCAGTTTTAGGGGTTCTGGTTCGCGCTCGATTGAAGAAATCGCGCTCTTCTCAAAAACGATTTTTCTCTACGAAAATTTGCTAAAATATAGAGTACTAATTATAAACTCTAAAGCTGAAACTACTGTCGAAGCATCAGAAAGAGGGTCTATTTGAAATGGGTTTTCCGAAAATATTTTAGTAAAGTGAAGGAATGATGGTTGAAGCTGAAACTTAAGGCTTTGGAAAATACATTTATCACGACATATCTTTTGCATAATCCGTATTTGATTCAAAATCGTTGTCTGAAAATTGCAAATTTTGACGTTTCAAATTGCGATTCTGACGTTTTAAGAAGAAAAATTATAAAACTTAAAAAATGATTTTTCTGTTACTTTTTGACCTTCTTGCGTCAAGAAAACTGAACCATTGTATGTAATTTTCAATTGTATTTGTTTACAACATAAAATATTTTGTTCTTGTGCTTTCCTCTGCTCACCAGTGGCACCAATTTTTTTTTCTTAAAATGCCTATAACTTTTTTTTCTTTCAACTTAGAGATCTAAATTTCATTTAGGGTAAGTTTGATAGTGGAGACGTATATGCCAAATTTGATTGTCATAGCTCTTTATTTTTGGAGATACAAAATTTTTCCGAAAGAAAATTTCCCGAAAAAACTGGTCCGATTTTCCTGGCTAGCGAACTTATCCAAGCCACTTACACAAGGAAGGTATGTACCAAATTTTATCAAAATCGGCCCAATATTTTTTGAGTTATCGATTCGATATATATATATATATATATATATATATATATATATATATATATATATATATATATATATATATATATATATATATATATATATATATATATATATATATATATATATATATATATATATATATATATATATATATATATATATACAGTGTGGAACAGCCAAATGGAATAAATTCGATAACGGATAAATGAGGGCGTGTTGGGAAAAACGCTTGGACACGTCGATTTGTATTTTTAACTGCGCATCTTTTTCAAGAAAAAAAAATTATATAGGGTGCGTCATGTGACAGTGGCCAATACCAACTTTCTTATTTTAAATACAAGCCCCTGTATATTATTAATTTTTTGGATTCTTCAGAAAATTCTAGACATAATTCATGTACAATGTTCTATACCTATCTTCAACTGTTTCGGAAATATTAAGTATTTTCAGATTTATTACAAAAATTAACATTAAAAATAGAAAATTATTTTATTTCACAAATTCGCTACATTGCATTCAATACTTATTTCCCATTCAGCTCTTGATAATGAGAAAGTAAACAAAAACCATTCCTGCGTTTCTTTTTACTGATATGAAATGAAACAAAAACAAAAACAGTTTTCTTTCTGTTCGTATAAAACTCGTAGCCTTAGCAACTTGTTGTCTGCCTGCATGACAGTAGTGATTAGTGTCAGTGCTATTGTCGTTTGAATTTCGTTAACTGTACGTAATAATATCAGAAAAATGGTTCATTTAACAGAAATGCACAAAATAACCATTCTACAAATGATTGGTTATGGAGATAACACACGGACACAGATGGAAGTGTCTCGCTTATTTCACGAAAAATTTCCAAATTTGCCGCCTGTATCCCAAGGAACAATTAGCAAAATAGAAAAGCAGTTTCGCGAGCTTGGTCATGTGAGACAGATAAAAAAAGTAGCTGCCAATGCAGTAAGTGATGATACGAAATTGGATATTACGCTTGAGTTTCAAGAAAACCCACATACTTCTGGTCGACAAGCAGCCCAACTATTCAACGTTAGCCACACAGCAATTTTTCGAACATTAAAGGAAAGTAAAATGCATCTCTATAAAATGATACCAACTCAGGAGCTCATGGAGGACGATTTCGATAGGAGAACGTATTTTTGTGAACAAATGATGGCAATGTTAGATAACAATGTGATCCAATTAGAAGATGTTTTGTTTTCTGATGAGAGCACATTTACACTTCACGGTCATGTTAATCGTCAAAATTGCCGCTATTGGTCTAATGAGAATCCTCATTGGATGAGAGAGGAACATACGCAATATCCTGAAAAAGTTAATGTTTGGGCAGGAATTGTTGGAAATCATATCGTAGGTCCCTTTTTCATTGATGGCAACTTGAATGGGGATAAATATTTAGAACTGCTCCAAAATAATGTCGTGCCAACTTTGACAAACTTATATCCAGATCCAGCAAACCCACAAGTTCCTGCCAATAAAATATGGTTTCAGCAAGATGGAGCACCGCCCCATTACCAAATCAATGTCCGGCAGTACCTGAACCAAATTTTTCCAAATCGGTGGATAGGGAGGCGCGGATCGATAGAATGGCCAGCACGATCTCCTGATCTGTCGCTATTAGACTACTTTTTGTGGGGATATGTCAAAAGTATTGTATACAAAACTAAGCCCCTCAACTTAGATGACTTAAAAAGACGAATCACGCTTGCGATTAGATCAGTCACGCCTGAGATGTTGAGTAATGTTAGAAGACATTTCTATACCAGATTAGCATGTTGCCAAGATGTTCGTGGCGAGCATTTTGAACATTTACTACATTGACATTAATTTTTTTTTGTTTTTTTAAATTATTAAGAAATAATCAGTATTTCTTATTAGAATTTGTGAAATAAAATAATTTTCTATTTTTAATGTTAATTTTTGTAATAAATCTGAAAATACTTAATATTTCCGAAACAGTTGAAGATAGGTATAGGACATTGTACATGAATTATGTCTAGAATTTTCTGAAGAATCCAAAAAATTAATAATATACAGGGGTTTGTATTTAAAATAAGAAAGTTGGTATTGGCCACTGTCACATGACGCATCCTAAATAATTTTTTTTTCTTGAAAAAGATGCGCAGTTAAAAATACAAATCGACGTGTCCAAGCGTTTTTCCCAACACGTCCTCATTTATCCGTTATCGAATTTATTCCATTTGGCTGTTCCACACTGTATATATACAGGGTGTTTCATCAGCAAACCGACATAGCTGAATGGAAGGTGTATTTTTTCAAGGCGATTCAGGATCCGGTATTGAAATTTTTGTGAGGCCCTTCGTTTCGATGTTACAGGGTGATTCATGTATTTTGTCGAAATTTTTGATGATCAGTATCTTTTGAACGAATTGATGGAATTGAATGAAATTTTGTACGTATGCTCTGTCAATGACACTCAATGCACTGCATTTCCCGCCGATTCGAAAAAATGCAGTGGCGTACATAATTTTCTGACCACCTTGGGTTTTGTTAAAAAGATCACCCTGTATGCATTTTATTTAAATGTTTATCCCATCTGAGAAAACTACATGAGAATAGCTACTATTCTGGCAAAAAAAAATGTTTGGCACCATCAACTGAAACGAGAAAAGATAGGTAGACTTTGATTGCTTTTAGGATTTCAAATCATGTTTGTTCGTAATTTTCGACAAATCATATGTGATTTCCTAAAAGGTACGTATTTTGTATTTATTTCAAATAAATTCGTTTTTTCTACTGATTCAGGTATCATTAGGCACCATTCTAGATTTTTGTTAGCTAAACATAAGTGAAAATCAAAAAAAATAATTTGTTGTCCTCTTTTGGTGTTGTAAAAAGTTCATCCTGTATGCATGTTATTCAAATGTTTACGCCATTTGAGAAAACTACATGAGAATGGCTACCATTCTGGCAAAGAAAAATGTTTGGCACCATTAAACTGAATCGACAAAAGAATAAGTAGACTTTATCTAATCAAAAACGAAAATCCCGATAGTGAGCAATGGAAAAGTATTCATTTTTGTTTAATATCTGACATTTCCTGTCAGTAGATGTCAGATTTGATTCACTTGCCTCTCTCACTTATTAAGCGTTTGTTGATTTACTTAATTTAATAATCACTGACTGGTAAAAGCTTGCTGAAGTGATATTTATTTGGTGTTTAAAATGCCGTATCATTATTCCAACGCAGAATATGCTGACATTTTGTTTATTTACGGATTTGCCGATGCCAATGGAAGGGCTGCCGAACGAGAGTACCGAAGACGGTACCCCGAACGCCGTGTGCCACATCATGAAACTTTCTCCAGGGTGTTCCAATTTTCAAGGGAACACGGAAAGTTTCCCTCGAAATCCATTAGAGAACGACCCATCAGACAAGACGCAACTCAGGTTCGTTTTTTGGTTGCTTCTCGATATTATTCATTGCTCATTATCAGGATATTTAAATTTTTAGGTAGAAAGCATCATTCAGATGGTTCAACAGAATCCCCAAACAAGCACGAGAAGAATAAGTGCTGCTGTTGGAGTCCCTCATTCACAAGTTTGGAGGATAATCAAAAAGGAACGTCTCCATCCGTATCATATGCAGAAAGTCCAGAGGCTCGAAGAAGGTGACGAAGTTGCTAGACGGGCATTGTGTCGGTGGATTGTAGGACATAGACGCAATATTCCTAGAATTCTTTTCACCGATGAAGCCCGGTTCACGAGAGATGGGGTGTTTAATACTCGAAATTCACATGTTTGGTCACATCAGAACCCCCATGCAACGAGAACGACTCAGTCGCAGCATAGATTTTCTGAGAATGTGTGGTGTGGCCTAATTGGTGACAAACTGATTGGACCCCACTTTTTCGAATCAAGATTGACTGGAGAGATCTATGGCAATTTTCTACAAAATGAGCTGCCTGGTTACTTGGAAAACAGGAACGTGAATGAGAGGGGACTGATCTTTCAACATGATGGAGCGCCGCCCCATTTTTCCTTAGCTGTCCGAAATCATCTTGACACAAGGTATCCAAACAGGTGGATAGGTCGTGGAGGTCCCTATGCTTGGCCCCCCAGGTCGCCTGACCTAACACCAGTAGATTATTTCTTGTGGGGTTACATGAAAGCCATTGTTTATCAAGATGAAGTGGACACAGGTGAGGAGCTGAGACGCAGAATTATCGCGGCAGCTGACCAAATAAGAGGCAACCCTGAGGCGATCAGTAGGGCAACCGAAGATTTAATGAAAAGGTCAAGGAAATGTCTCGAGTTTGATGGCGGCCTGTTTGAACATCGTCTTCACTGAACTGAATTTTTTTTCCAACATGTTTTGATGTTTTTCTTTATGTTTCATTTATGTACTTTTGTTTGGAAAAAAATATAATTTCTCCGTTGAGTTGTCTTTTTTTTTTGATTTTCACTTATGTTTAGCTAACAAAAATCTAGAATGGTGCCTAATGATACCTGAATCAGTAGAAAAAACGAATTTATTTGAAATAAATACAAAATACGTACCTTTTAGGAAATCACATATGATTTGTCGAAAATTACGAACAAACATGATTTGAAATCCTAAAAGCAATCAAAGTCTACCTATCTTTTCTCGTTTCAGTTGATGGTGCCAAACATTTTTTTTTGCCAGAATAGTAGCTATTCTCATGTAGTTTTCTCAGATGGGATAAACATTTAAATAAAATGCATACAGGGTGATCTTTTTAACAAAACCCAAGGTGGTCAGAAAATTATGTACGCCACTGCATTTTTTCGAATCGGCGGGAAATGCAGTGCATTGAGTGTCATTGACAGAGCATACCTACAAAATTTCATTCAATTCCATCAATTCGTTCAAAAGATACTGATCATAAAAAATTTCGACAAAATACATGAATCACCCTGTAACATCGAAACGAAGGGCCTCACAAAAATTTCAATACCGGATCCTGAATCGCCTTGAAAAAATACACCTACCATTCGGCTATGTCGGTTTGCTGATGAAACACCCTGTATATATATATATATATATATATATATATATATATATATATATATATATATATATATATATATATATATATATATAAACAGAGATCTCCTTATTAGTAAATTTCCCGTTTTACGAAAAATTCGCTAAAAGTTAGTGTGATCGAGTGATACAATGTCCGAATTATCCACTAAACTGTGTGCTCGAAAATCTCGCAGAAACCTCAAAATAAAATTGTCTATCGCCAATCTCATTCGTCGGCCAAAGCATTTTTTCTCGACATGTTCTAAATTATTGTGATTATTTTTGTTACACGATTTTGGTCGCTGTCTACAATTTAGTGAAACAGTAACGCAACCTGTTATAGATATTTCCTTTTTTGTACAATAGGAGAAGTGTACCTAAAACGACGTACGTCAGTTTTTACAAAATGTTCCTGCTAAATAAGCCTCCTGTCGCCATCTAGTGATCAAGTGTGTGTGTGTTTTTTGTTTTTTGTTTCTTGAACGTCGACCTATTTCCGCGACTATGGCCAATCACCGGCGCCAGGGAGCAGTTTTACCTCACTATTCTGGAAATTTTGCCGAACGTCTGCCTTTCTGTAAGGAGGGTAGGGATTTGTAACGTACCCAACATCGCCTGGACACGGGACCGATGGTTTTACACCCCCTGCGAAGGGCGGAACGTGCACACATTCAACTTGCTCAAATACAATGTCACAACCTCGATTGATGTTAATGTTACAGTTTGTACCGAAAAAATAAAGGAGAACCCTGGTATCGAACGCAGTACCCTTCGATTCAGAGGCACACGTTCTCACCACTGAACCACCGAAGCTCTGCTCTAGTGATCAACAATTGAACTCTCATATGCCTGTCGAAGTTTCCTAGCGCTAGTTGTTCGTTTGCGTACTAAACTGACAACCTCGCTTTTTTATCGTTGAGATTCTTTCGAACCGACTGTCGAATATTAATAAAGTCTAGGTAGAAGTGATTGATATCTTATTGATTGCCTAATATATTGTTACTAAGACAATTATCGACATTATCTGTTGAATTATTTGTTCAATAACATTCACAACCTATACGAAAATCGGCGGCAAATCTAACATCTTATATCAGGGTAAAATGACATAATATCTGCAACACACTTAGGCTCACTAAAGTAATAATATGTTTCTAGAATAGTTGGCCGTTAGAAAAGGACGACTCAGAAACAATCCGAATAAAGAAAGCGAGAGAAGAGCAATGTCATAACAACTGGAGAACTGGGTTGAGAACCGTCTACAAATATAAACGTTTTTAGTGAATTTTTATTTAAAAAAATTCACTAATAGAGAGGTATCGATGGTGAGATTTTGCAAATTTTTCTTCAAATGATCGCGAATTAGGACCCCTAGAACCCATATCCGGGGTCAGTTTGAATTTTTATATGTTTATATATATATATATATATATATATATATATATATATATATATATATATATATATATATATATATATATATATATATATATATATTGTGAGGGGTCAAATCGGGATAAGGTTATCTTTCCCTAATATGGGGAGGTTCCCACGGGATAACCTTATCAATACGGCTTTATTTACGGGATTTCCTCAGGCGCCAGCAGCGTGGGTTTAAAGGAAGACGCTGCGCTCCCTCAGGACTATATATCTGTCCTCGGTTGCTATTTACAGCTACACGGACCCGGGGTAAACTTCAGTGGAGACAGGGTTCACCTAAGTCCTCAGGCGAAGTCCCTCAGGACTCCTTAATTATGGCCTATGTATTAGAGATCAGGATGTTACGTATTACGTTGGGGTGGATTGGTTGGGAAGCTTTAAATGAAATACCGTATAAAACAATCTATTTACAAAAGTATTGGTGGGGAAATATTTACAAAATATATACAAAGAAATATTTACACAAGAAATTCTCCCGGTATACCCCACGTTTAAACTAACTTATTTGACAACTAATCAATTTATTAGAGACCAGGGGCAGAAACTGTAACATTCGCGAGTTATACGGACGGTATCACGAATAGGGGTGGTAAACTCGCGGGTTGTAAGCGGGCAGAAGCGTCCCAGGATCGCCAAAGCAAGGCACCGGACAGGTGGTCGGTTTAAGCGGGCATGCAATATTAATTACGGACCCTCAAGCATGCGTTGCAGTCATACAGACTCTCTACGACCGGAGGAAGTGTCTCCCTAGGGAGATGGAAATTTCCCCTCGACAAAATAAAGGAAGTCCTCACTATCAAGTTAAAAGAAAACACAGCCTCCAGACGGTGCCTTCAGGACGGTCGGGATAGCGGGTATCGCCAGACTGTTTCGATCGCCAGGAATGGTGGAGACCTACTGCAGCCCGAAATATCCCTGCTGTCGTCCAGATCCAGGAGCACGAGAGCTGCGCCACGGGAGACCGCTTTGGGATGATTTGATCGTGGCTAGACCGCCCCTTGGGTTCAAATCAACGTGCAGTCGGCCGCTTCGCTAGTGCTCTCGCGTTCTCGGGAAGACTCCAGCCCAGGATCGCGATCCCTTTGCGCCTCCCGACGGAAACATATAAAGCTTTTCCCCCGAAGACTGAAAACGACAAGGTTTTCCCAATAATGTCAGTCGGACGGTCGGGACACCGGGTATCGCCAGACTGTTTAGATCGCCAGGAGTGGTGGAGACCTACTGCAGCCCGAAATATCCCTGCTGGCGTCCAGATCCAGGAGCACGAGAGCTGCGCCACGGGAGACCGCTTTGGGATGATTTGATCGTGGCTAGACCGCTCCCCGGGTTCAAATCAACGTGCAGTCGGCCGCTTTGCTAATGCTCTCGCGCTCTCGGGAAGACTTCAGCCCAGGAACGCGAGCCCCGGCTCCCCCAGGTCGCCCCGCGGATACAGACAGAAGCGAACGATGGACCTATTTATCCGAAGCTCCTTTGCGGCCGTCTCTCTGAAATAAAACCACTAACAAACACAACAACATTCAATATCTTTTCCACACCTGGACTTTTAACGTCACCTCTGGCGAAGGCCACCAATGGCGCCTAGGTGTCCGTCACCAGAGAGAGTCGTCGATCCGTGGAAAACCCCTTTCATACAGGCCCTCCACCGTACAGCTATAGAGACAGCGACCTACCCAAACGAAGCGGAAATGAGCGGCCTGCTGAAGACGGCGCTCTCCACTTGCCACAGCTGCTAACTCTACAAAGCTGGTGCACCTAACGAATCGCGGAGTACTCTTCCACGGCCGGCCTGAAATACACAATAAAACCCAACACCAAGAATCAAGACGCGGACGGTGGCTGCTTCCTCTCTCTGACCTGGCTCCGCTGGATTCGCTACTGAAATACACAATACAACCAAACACCAATAATCAAGACGCGGACGGTGGCTGGTTACTCTCCGTGACGGCCCCTACGACTGCTGAAAAAGAACTAAATTGTTCAGCACGTCACGGTGGATCTGCTGGCTCTCGCACGGTCCTGACGATTTTCATTGCCGGCGCTGCACACGGTGCGCGTAGGTTGATGCAGTGGACCAGCCCGTCCGTCCCCGCTTTCATCGTTTCGCATGCCGCAGGACCCGCTTGGGCGACCTCAACCCGCTATACTCCTTACCCTTCCACCGATCTTGCGACGTTTTCTTGAAACTATATTTTATTGAATGTTTTAATAATAAAATAAATTAAATTAAATACGGATGGTACGGATCTATTCCCCTGTTAACTAATTAGATTTCTAATGGCCATTACGTCACTTCGTGACAATATAAATAAATATATACACACACACACACACACACACACATATATATATATATATATATATATATATATATATATATATATATATATATATATATATATATATATATATATATATATATATATATATATATATATATATATATATATATATATATATATATATATATAATATCCGTCTGATAACTCAAAAAATAATTAACCGATTTTGATGAAACTCGGCAAGTGCCTTTCTTTTATTAATGGATTGGATAAGTTCGTTGGCCAGGAAAATCGGAGGGGGTTTTCTGAGAAAATTTTGAGTTTTCTTTCAAAAAAAAATTTTTTCTCCGAAAATTACAAAGATATTTCGATAAAATTTGGTCTACATATTGCTTTGGGAAAGACCTAACTATGTGCCCACATTCAGTTTTCTAGTATTACAGAAAATTGAGCTATTCAAATTTGAAACATTTTATGAAACGGCGTTTTCGAATCTCACTTAAGCCTGACCCATCAGGAGTACATAAGCTCTCAAGAAGTATATTAATACACAGTAATGTGCCGCTGGTTAGTCAATGACAGGTATTATTGTCATTGGCTCACGATATTCATTTTTAAGATTCAGAGAAATGTCAATAATACTGAATTCACTGATTGATAATCATTGGCAGCATTTACGATTATATATAACCCTATTGTAATTTATCATCATTCATCACCTCTGTAGTATAATAAATTTTTTTTATTTTAGATTTATAGGTTCCATCAACTAAAACTGTTACAGGAAACTGTACCTGCAGGATGAATGTGAAAACGTTCGATATAGCAGTAATACAGATTGTTCTATAAGCAAGCGCATGTCTCTGTATAGGATAAAATCGTCGAGGTAGCTCCCCTACCCGACGTGAGATGGCGCCACCAAACCTGAGTTCAGTTATGTATTCAATATTGAAGCATTTAATAAAAATTCACTACCATAACGCACTTGCTGCGTCCCGAGTTTTTGATAATTTGGTATCTACAAGTAAAAAATTAAAAACAGTTTCCAAAAATGTTCATAGTATGAACGAGTCTGGATTTTCAACTGTCCAGAAATCCTGCAAAATTTTCGCTACAAAAGTACACAAACAAGTGAGTGCAATAACGAGCGCAGAAAGAGCTACCCATACCACTGTGGTGTGCTGCTTGAGCGCAACAGGTGTATTCGTTTCCCCGGCACTTATATTTAGCAGAAAAAAATGGAAGGAAGGCTGATAGATCATGCACTAACTGGAAAAATAGCTTGGCACCAAGAATATGGATGGATGATTGGAGAGCTATTTTTGCGTTGGTTGAAGCATTTCGTAACTCATTCACGTCCAAGAGAAGATGAAAAGGTTTTGCTAGTTCTAGATGGAGATGCCAAATTTTTATCAGCTGTACAGTATGCAAACAATCATAATATTATAATCTCATGCCTGCCACCCCATTGTACCCATGTGGCACAACCCTTAGACGTGTCTTTTTTCTGTCAGTTCCCTAGACAGAAGAAATCTAAGAATACTGTCACATAAACGAAACCGGCCAGATGAACGTTGAACAACATCTAGAACACCTAGAATTCAGAAGGGCTATCTGCTCCAGTTAGCTTACGCGCTGGCTACGTCATTCGATTATAGAAAAGAAAACCAATAGTGAAGTCAGCGAAGTGGTCTCTACGTCTCTATTTAGTATGGTAGAGTTTAACAAAGTAAGGGCAACAACAATCAATATACTTCAGTAAGCATCAGTGCCGGTCTTAACCACCCAGGCGCCCCGAGTCAATCATTTGGCGTCCTTTATTGTATGTTAATGATATAATACTTATGTCTAATTATATATTACAATAATAAAAGAAGTTAATTGGGTAGCACATTTGTTTTCAATTTAAGATAACTCTAAGCTTGTCTGGCAGTTGGTTGAACTTGAAACGTATTAAAACTTTACTTTTCTAGCTTTTTTGTCAGCAAATTCCCTAATAAGACAAGCAAAATTTAGGTTTTCTGCAACTTGATTTTCCATGGATAGTGAGACCAAGCTGGTCAATCTGGTTTGAGATATTGTAGACCGCAAGTAGGTTTTTATCAATTTCAGTTTGGAAAAACTGCGTTCACCACCTGCAACAGTCACTGGTATTGTTAAGAGAATACGCAACGATATCCAGGTGTTGGGATATAATTCTTGAAGGTTATGCTTCTTGATAAAGTTTAGGCTTCAATAGGTGTTGCTTGACTGTCTTCAAAATAATGTTGCAGGCGTAAAATGTCATCGCACAACAAATTGCCATCGATTTAAAATGGACACTTAACTGTTCCTGTAATTTAGCACAATGTTTTAATAATCGTTCTTCATTTTAATTCTCTTTTACCCTGAATCTGTTCAAATCTTTCTTTTATAGATATAAGCACAGTATCCAAAAGAGCATTAAAAAAATTCGCGGCGCCCCTGTGCTCCGGCGCACTGGGCGACCGCCCGGGTCGCCCCACCATAAAGCCGGCGCTGGTAAGCATAGACGGAAGTGCAGAAATATCTTTTGTATATTGTCTTGCAAGATCGAGAGGGTTTAATTTCCTTGTATATTTTAGAAAAAGTTTTGCAACTGTTCGTAAGACCTAGCGGCAACTTTCCGAAATTTGGAAGTAGTATTTTTTTTGTCCCAGTACTTAGCGACTTTTAATTCCGTTCTTAAACTTAATACAGATAATAAGAGACATACTTATTTTAAATAAAGCCTGTAAAGTGGAATTGTAATTAGTTAATAGTGAATATTACCTCTAGATAGTTAATAAGTTCCTATTGTCTTTCATAGTGTTTGACAACTTTCTTATAGTGGCTCAGTCTGTGATGTTGAAAGCTCTGAAGAGCCCCAGTAGCGTATACGTATCCCTGTAGTCAACCTTCTCCTCACAATCCTTTTATTTATTAAAAAAAAGGCTCTTAAAAAAAAAGAAAAAAGAAAAAAGAAAAAATAAAAAATAAAGAGGAAAAAAAAAGAAAAAAAAAAGAGAAGAAAAAAAAAGAAAAAAAAAGGGGAAAAAGAAAAGAAAAAAAGTCCTAAGAGAAATAATATTGCAACATATATAAAAAAAATTAAAAAAAAAAAAAAGTCCTAACAGAAATAAAAGATTGCAACAGAAAAAAACTATATAATCAAGGAGAATACTTGTATTTAGAAGTAGCATAGAATAAATTTAAGTATGTATATTCATAGACAAAAAGAAAAGTGTAAAGGTGATCTAACGACTTTAGGAAAGGGCAGCAGAGGAGGGCCATAATGTGCTAATGGCTGATCAAAGCCACAGCCAGTAAACCGAAACACACACACACAACTGTTCGTAAGTTAAGACATAATTGGAGCTGGTTTCATTTAAAGAATATTTTATGGGAGCTATTTGTCTGGGTATATCAGACACGCATCGAGTCGAATTTTTTTAATTTTCTTAACTTTATTTTAATTTGAAGCAGTTATGTTGGGTTTAGTGAATGAGAAATCTTATGTTTCACCTATGTTACTAGTGCCTCAGTTAGTAACACATGAGCTTTGGGAAGAACAGATGAGTCGTTTGGAGCCTTGCTTCGCTAATATTAGGAAATCCCTGTCTTGATATAAATTCGTAGCAGTGGATACCTGAGGCGTCTCTAATTCAATTGTGTCCTTTATTAGTAAAAAATGGGGTATTTCCTGGAGATTTTTCATTTAGTGAATAGATAAGGATTCAAGAAGACCAGTCGTTGGATTTAATAATAAATTCGCAATTATTGTATTATGTCCCACATAATTAATTTCAGTCAAAAGTTATCAAGTTTTAACACTGGCCCAACCAGCGAAGTTTCTTTTCTCTCCTGTAAAATTTGAAGGCCACATAGCAGCTTTTGACTTTATAGTTATGATACAACGGATTACTAAATGGGCTGTCCTTGTAGACCACTTATAAATACAAACTTTATCCACGTCTTTCTATTCCAATTCGATTCGGCACATTTATTCAAAGATGAAGCCAATTAGTTAAAATATGCGATTAGAGTAATGAGACGTTAAATTTTGAAATCGGCAAATATTTGCCCAATCGCTCTGTTCAGTGTTCAACTTTGTTAAGGTAGTGGAACCCGTACAAGATTAAAGAGATTTTTAAATGCAATACAATTTAATTACTTCTGTTAACGACCTGGGGGTTTAAACAACACTCACGTTGCCGGCATCAATGGAAGTAAACTCCTCCGACTGATGCTTACATAGTCAATTCTCTGTTTGGAAATATACCAACTGTAACAAGATCTAAACAGAACACAAAACTGTGAGAAACTTTATCAAAGCATAATAACCACGAACACCAGATTCGTACAAGTGTTCTGTAAGTTTAGTATGATTAGATTATAATTACCTGTACCTACAAACAGATTATCTTATGGCAAGCCACGTCTTTGAACTTTTTGAGCTTTTGGAGTGGGCGTAGCAGAAGGATTATTTATTTTTAACTTAGATAAATAAACAAATTGATTTACACTATTTTATTGAACGTATAACTGCAGTTTCGCTAATGTTTTCAGGTTTATCAAATACATAATGAAAGTTAGATTTTAATTTCAATATCTACCCCGTGTTGAAGGGAGCTTCCTGCCTCCTCAGGTAAACGGTATCGACTCGGGGCTACTTGTTTTTATGATATAGTCAGGTCACCAAACTCTGCTTGCTTAATTATTATTTCGTGTAATCATGTTTAATAATGGACTGTTGTTAGTTTGGTCAATTTGAGCGTTTAGTAAATTTACTGTATTTTTTTGTTTGTTAATTCCTACCGTTTCGCACAAATTTAATATAAAACCTTTGGTACCTAATCTGAGGATGTCGAAATTATTGTTAAATTGATGATTCTTATTTGATAAATGACTTGCATGATTTAAATCAAATTTATCATATTCAAAGCGTCTTTCATTTTCTCTCTCTCTCTCTCTCTCTCTCTCTCTCTCTCTATATATATATATATATATATATATATATATATATATATATATATATATATATATATATATATATATATATATATATGGTCATAGGAACCACATGAAAGTTTTTATATACTTCCGATTTTTCAACTGCGACTTATCGCTTATATATTTGCTCAAATTGTTGTCGGTTTTATATGCTGTCCTGATACTAAATCTAAAAAATAGATGTTTTAATTTTTCGCTAGTCTTATTTACTCAGGCCAAAGATATGAATTTATTCTGTATTATTCTAGTGGACAGGAATACTGATTATAAAGCTAAAGTATATTTCTTTTAGTGAATTTTTAAAAAAAAAATCACTAATGAGGAGATCGCGGAATTTGAATTTAAAAAAAATAATAATTCAAATGAGTGCTATTAACCCAAATGCGAGGTCAGTTTCAGACTTATATATACATATATATATATATATATATATATATATATATATATATATATATATATATATATATATATATATATGTCACAACAATAACTCAGAAAATAATGAACCGATTGTGATAACATTTGGTGAGTACCTTTCTTCCGCAAGTCGCTTGGACAAGATTATTACGCAGGGAAATCGGACTAGTTTTTCCAGGAAAATTCTGTGTTTCCTTTAAAATAAATATATTTACGAAAATAACATAACTATGGCAACCAAATTTGGTACGCAGGCTTATATCATACAAATAAAACCACGCACCAAAATTTGAATCTCTACGTTATACGGAGAAAAGTTAGAAGCATATAAGTTTTTCTTCTTAAAACTTCAAAGTCGCGATTCAAAACGGAAAAATTGACATGTTCTAGGAAAGTAACCTGAAATAATAAGGCTTATGTGAAAAAAATATCTTAAGAAGTGTGCTCTATAAAGCCCTAAGTTTCAGCTCAACCTGACATTGTCCTTTATTTTACTTAATTATTTGCAGAAAATGAATTTCAAACAAACACTTTATCTGGTGCTTTGGTATAAGTTTCAATTATAGGGTCATAATACATGAACAAAAAACTTTGTACACCTTTTTAAGCACATTGTGCGCACGGAGAAGTGTGAGATTTGGCATAGTTAAAGTTCATATAAGGAAGGAGAGCAGAAAGATAAAATGTATGTATAATATATATTAAAAATAGATTAAACAATGCTTTGTCCTAATTAGACAATAGGATACCCACCGGGTCTCCCTACAGTAAAAACTTGATGAGTTTTTTGCCATTTTAACGAAATAAAAGACCTCCTGAGGTGCTGTTTTCACACAATCCTCCCAACTGACCTTCCTTACCTGGCCTGACATCAGTTGCCCTAAATAAAAGCTAAAAGAATGAAAAAAACAACCCTGCCATACATCAACAAGTACTTACTGCCGCGAGACGCTCGTTCAGGTTTGAGGTGACGTTTAATATATTATGCCAATGTAAAACACATATTACTCTATGGTCGAACAGATGTAAGTGGATGCGTCTATACGTTCATACTGAATGGATGTGTCTATACGTTCATACTGAATATTAAACTTCAGTTTTTCAGTTCGTAAAAAAATAGTTACAAACTTAATGAAGTAACTGAACGTTACGTTCGAATTTGAGTGAATTTTCACTTAACATAATATTATATATTTGTGATTTTCATGAATTTTCTTTAAAAGAAAATCACTACTGAGAAGATTACTACTTTTGAATTTTGAAAAAATTTCTTTAAATGAGCCTGAACTAGGCCCCCTAGAACCTAATAATAACGGAGATAGCAAGATATTCCTATCCAGTTTGGGACACACTGTATATATATATATATATATATATATATATATATATATATATATATATATATATATATATATATATATCTATATATATATATAAACGTCACAATTTCAAAGGACCTTAATTATGGGATCCCAGGTCCTAATTCGTGCAAGTTGAAAAAAATCTGTTGAAAATTTCTCTATTAGGGAATTCTTATTATCATTATTTGCTAAGAGGTATGATATTTAAATATTCCTCAATTCATGTGGCAGCAGCAATCTAAATATGCCACAATCTTCGAATTCAATTCTATATTTGATTATATTTATCCTAGTTTGCATGAATTGAATCGGGGAAGGTAATCTAAACTTATAATCCGAAAGTGTAAATTACTTGTTTTCACCTGCGAGTATTTAATGTTAATTAAACCAATTCTAGATTGGTATATATTCTTCTTCACCAACACTGTCTTCTGTTTTATTTCAGATATTGGAAAGAAATTGGGCACAAAAATTACCATGTTTATGTGTGTATTATGTTTATAATATTCGTAGCTCTTTACGCTTAAAATTTATTCAGTATATGGTTTTGCATCTGAAAGAAAATCTCTGGTCTAACAATATTAAAGTAACAAGTAAAAATTTAAAAAATAGAAAACCGACTTCGTTAAAGATAACTCAAAAACTACTCTTCAGATGTTGATCAAATTTATATTGGACCACATGGGAAACACCAGATATCAAATAAAGAAAGAATCATCAAAATTAGTTCACCTAAAAAAAAATTCTGAGGTAACACACATAAAAAAATACAGTCCTCCTTTTTAGTGAATTTTCTTAAATATATATATATATATATATATATATATATATATATATATATATATATATATATATATATATATATATATATATATATAAGAAAATTCGCTAAAAAGGAGGACTGTATTTTTTTCATGTATATTACGTCAGAATTTTTTGCTAGGTGAACTGATTTTGATGATTCTTTCTTTATTTGATATCTGGTGTTTGCCATGTGGTCTAATATAAATTTGTTCAACATATATATATATATATATATATATATATATATATATATATATATATATATATATATATATATATATATATATATATTGTACCGATAACTCAAAAAATAATGGACCGATCTTGATCAAATTTAGTGAGTACCTTCCTTTTGAAAGTGGCTTAGATAACTTAGTTATCCAGGAAAATCGGACCAGGTTCTCCCAAAAAATGTTGTATTTTCTTTCTAAAAAAATTAATATCTCCGGTAGTAACAAAGTAAGGGCAACCAAATTTGGTATTCCTCTTTGTTTTCTAAAGGGTGAACCCAGTACCAAGAATTGTTTGCTGTCAAATGAACATAGCAAACATTACTGTAGTAAATTAAGTTTTGCATTTCTAAGGTAACTAACATTTAACATAAAAATTTTATACTCAGAATAGAGATACATGTATAATTAATATGGAGTGATATTGCCGAAGAGAGTAGATGTATTTTTAGTAAGTCGGATTTACATCAAAATTGACAGTGACGGTTGTCAGACATTTTGGTATTTGGTATTTATTGATATGTATGTACCGAGCGGTTTTTCAAGAGAAGAGAGAAAAAACTGACATCCACGTTACGTGCTCGATTTTTGTGAGAAAGCTAATGCCGAAAACCGCACGTCGATATCTTGAACTATTTAGAAGATATGGTTTTAATTTTATGCATTTTCGACCCACCCCCGTAACATATTTATTTATGAATATGTTTTGTTCCTGTGAAAACATTCTTCAGGCAGTTTTTTTTAAAGTACCCAATGGCGTCCTAAGTGTTTTGTAAAAATACTGGTTGGACAACTTTAAAACCTAATAACTCTCTTACTTTAAATAGAACACCCAATATTTTCTAATGTCAGTTCATGTACTTTTTATTGTTATTTCGATTGGTATCACCATTCCCTACACCTAAGTCTCACTGATTTGAAGATATTTAAACATTATTTGCGATAAGAAATAATTATTAGTAAAGTTGCCTAGGAGATGAACATTTTAAACGTCATCTTTTGACGTAAGTAAAATATGCGACGACTTTTAAATATAACTTTTATTTGCGAGGAGTATAATCGAATTATTAACAGAAGATGTCGTGTGGTTGGAAGGAGATTTCCACATAAACACAGATCAACTCGTTACATGATGAGAATACTACTAAAAAACTTCTAAGAATTTAGCGTTTCGTCCAAAATTTCGTAAGAGTAAAGCATTATTAAGGAACAAAGAGATTTGTGGGTTATCACTTCACAATAAATGTTCGAAATTTGCACCGTTCACTTCGAGGCATTTGATGGCTCTTTTAATGATGGTACGCGTGGTTCGAAAAGGTAATCTTGCTCCACTGCGTTCAAGGCCTCTAATACTCTAGCTATCATATCTTGTTTTGTTGTAGGTGGTTACCGGTAAACTTTTTTCTTAATTTACGACCTGATATTAATATCTTAATATCTAGTGGAGTCAAGTCTGGCGAGCGGGCCGGCCAAGGACCACCGTTAGCTATCCATCTGTCTTCAAATGTTTTCTGGAGTAGGTCGCTTACCAAACTTCTGAAGCTTCGTGTCCATGCAAGGAGTTCAGCGCTGGTATTATTACTTGCCGCAGAATGCGACAATATCCAGGAACTGTAAATATTGCAGGTTTAAAATTCGTTCTTACCTTTTTTTAATCTTACCATTATTACTGATATGAATAAAAGGGTTATATTTTCAAATTTAGTTTCAGTGAGTCTAATAAATATTTTAATAACATAGTGTACTAATACGCCAATGAAATTCAGTATTGCTTAATATTATTGGTACCAACCTGTTAAGTTCTCATGATGAATGTTAAGGACAAAAATTCTATTGTATTTTGAAATTCCAACAGTCCTGAAAATTTCGATCTCTAGTAATTTGAGGATTCGTCCGACCAATAGTGACTGTTGTGACGATTGAACATGCCACTCTTTGAAAATTTTGACTCATCGCACCATATAATTTTTCTTGAGAAATTTTCATCTTCTTGAGTTTCCAAAAGTTACCATTCGCAGAATTCTACACACCGGGAAAAACCCGCAGGTTCTAAATGGTGTATTAAAGTCAACAAAAATGGTGTCCATTTGTTAATTTTTAGAATTCTGTAAATAGTTCCTCTTGAAAGATGCAAATTTCTACTGCAGTCTCTGATTGACGCATGCGGATAAACAGTAAAAAATGCCAAAACATTTATTCCTGTCTCTTCATTGTCCAATAGCGGTTTATTTTTATTACATTCTGAACGAAATGTTCCATTCTCAGAACAATTTTTAATAGTCTTCTGATCATGTAAGGAGTCTATGTCTATCTGGAAATCTCTCTGCACACACACTACATGTTCTGCTAAAAATCAGATTGCACTTCCCCTAAATAAAAATTAAATTCAAAAAGTCATCGTTTGAATAATTGAAGTGTGCCATTATTGTGGAAAATACTCTCTTTTATTAAAATACAATTGACAAACGTACTTTACAGTATAACCATTAGGTTTACTATCGGAAGATGACGTTTAAAATTGTCATCTCAAAGGCAACTTGATAAACGAACATTTATTGTGAAGTGATAACACACAAATCTTTTTATTCCCTAATAATGCTTTACTCTTATGAAATTTTGGACGAAACACTCCATTCTTAGAAATGTTTTAGTATTATTCTGATCATGTACGAATTGATCTGTGTTTATGTGGAAATATCTTTGCAACCACACGACATCTTCTGTTAATAATTCGATTATAGTCCTCGTAAATAAAAGTTATATTCGAAAGTCGTCGCATATTTTACTTATGTGGGAAGATGGTGTTTAAAATTTTCATCTCCTAGGCAACCTGATAAACTGATTATTTCTTATCGCAAATAATGTTTAAATATCTTCGAATTGGTGGGACCTAGGTATAGGGAATGCTAATACCAATCGAAAGAACAATAAAAAGTACATGAACCAACGTTATAAAATATAGGGTGTTCTATTTAAAATAAGAGAGCAATAGCACCTAATAAGGTTTTAAAATTGTCACGATTGGCCGGTCTATTTCGGTCACCCTGTCTAACTTGCTTTAGTAAATTCCAAATATTTTGTGGCACTCTAGAATTTTCACTTTGAAATTTCAATTCTTCAGGTTGAAAAATAAGAGAGATACAGGTGCGTAAATATGACAATGTTTTTAAAGACATTTTTGAAAGAAGTCAAATAATATCTCTAAAATAGTTGATAAAAATGGCATAACAGGTTAATGAAACCTACCATAAAATTTGACGTGCAATTTAGGTCCGTAATAAAAAAGACCATCTTCCATGTGAAATAAAAAAGTTGACGTCTACTTCCGGTATAACCTGTCCCATACTAATGTTAATATTTTCACTGAACTGGAAATTTTGAGAAACCCACATGCGTGAATTTTCAGAATTCAAATGTGAGCCTTACTCTAGAAACGACTAATGGAAAGTCTACGTGGGACGCCCTGTATTATTGCTGACATTATCATGACTTATACTGTTTGATTTGTTCAGAGAATTGATGCGTTTTGTGATTTCGTGTTAAGATACATGATTGAAAAAGAACGAGTGGGAGTTACTAATAATTAGAGTAGTATCCGTTGCACTTGATTGTTGAAATTTGCACTCTTTAACTTACTGAAAGTCTTCTTACCTTTAGTAAGATAATTAAATACAAAGCAATAAAGGAAATGAACACACGAACTCTATAGATGAAAATTCGATTAATCGATTATTGTCAGGAAATGTCTCGTTGAGCTGAAGCTGCAATTGGTCAAAAGTAACTATTTTTAAACCAGCCGCAGTTGTTGTATTCCAGCTATCGCATAGCACAGGGTGGGCATTCTAATAAACGTAGAAGTTTTATTTAGAATAATTGCAACATACTATCGCAGTATTCGACAATATCGTCTGGACATTTCACAACCATTTAACAGCAGTAGGAAAGCGCTCAAATAAATGTTGTAGCATTTTGACAATAATTTACGAGAGTCGATTTAATGTCAGATTTGACACTTTGTCAACCGTCAAGGCTTATTAGAGGGTTAACAGGCTAAAAAAGAGTTTGTATCATTACTCAGTGGATTAGAGGATGTTCTTTTTGTACTTGACTTTTATTTCCAAGGTCTAGAAATTGCCTTCCAAGTTTACTAATTGAAATAGGCGAGTAGCTTCGATCTGTGATTGTATTTTATCTCCGTAACCGATCATCCGTGGAATTGCTATTTTATCATCTTCTGTTATATATATATATATATATATATATATATATATATATATATATATATATATATATATATATATATATATATATATATATATATATATACCATCTTTTTAAATTGCAGTTAAGAACTGACAGCTACTGTCATGCGGTTACAAATCACACAGCATGTTGCTAAGGTGACTTAAACTAAACTAACATTGCCAAATATGAAGAATGTTGATAAGATTGTATGTCTCTTTAGTGAATTTAAAACTAAAAAAATAATGGACCGATCTTGATCAAATTTGGTCAGTACCTTCCTTTTGCAAGTGGCTTGGAAAAGTTCGTTTACCCAGGAAAATCCGATTAGGTTTTCCCGGAAAATTTTGAGTTTTTTTTAAATATATATATCCGGAAATGACAAAGCAACGGCAACCAAATTTAGTGGTTAAATTTAGTATTATAAAGAGTGAACCCTGTACCAAAACTTAGGTGTCTAGCTGTAAGAACAAAGAAGTTATGGGCAGTCAAAAAAAAATTGAGTTTTCTTCAAAACGTCAAAGTCGCGATTTGAAACGTCAAAATTGGCAATGCTTAGGCAAAGAACGTGAAACAAATACGGATTGTGAAAATAAAATCTTGCAAGAAGAGTGTTCTGTGAACCCTTAAGTTTCAGCATCAATCGTCATTGCCCTTCATTTTACTAAGATGGTTACAGAAACTTTATTTTAAATAGACCCTTTCTCTGATGCTTTGGCTGTCAGTTTAGTTAAGTTGATGCTTTCGCTGTAGGTTTAGTTAAGTTTATGGTCTAACGGTCTATAATTTTTAGCTAATTTTCGTAGAGCAAACTCGGATTTTTGCATTTTTTATCGAAATATGATGCATGTTTGTAAGAAAAAAAAATCTCGGGACGCAGCAAGTGCGTTATGGTAGTGAATTTTCATAAAAATGTTTTTATTGCAAATATGTGTGTTTTCTTTTTAAGAAAGCAGACATCAATTTTGGTTACCAGTATAACCTATATAGAAAAAGCAGGCATCAAATTTGATCACCAGTATAACATATATAGTAAAAACAATGTGCCATGTTTCATCAAAATAACTTGATTGTTTGAAAACGTACAGAAATTTCCAAAAGTAAACCAAAAGTGTTACTGAAAAAATCCGTTTCCTGGTCAACCTTATGGGTTAATAGCAAATTGAGCTTTTCAAATATGAAGCATTTAATCAAAATTCGCAACCACAACGCACTTGCTGCCTCCAGAATTTCTTAACTTACAAACATGCATTATATTTCGATGGAAAATGCAAAAAAATAAGGCGTTTTCGACAAAAAAAAAATTATTTGTATCACCAACGACTTATGGGCCACCCTGTGATTGTCGCAATAATTTTTTAAGATGTAGCTCAAAACACCGTATAATTAATGTATACAATATTTTTTCATATCTTGTATAATAACGAATATATTGAGCTTTATTGATTTTGTACGAAAATTCGACAGAAATTATATACCATTAAACAATAAACTCTATAGCTAAGGCTACTGCCAAGCATCAGAGAAAGGGTCTATTAGAAATGAATTTTCTGGAAATATTTTAGTAAAATGAAGGACAATGACGGTTGAAACTAAGAGTTCTGTGTATGTAAAACATTCTTCTTGAGACATTTTCTTTCCATAGATCGTATTAGATTCAAGTTATTTGCCTAAATGTTGCGAATTTTGACGTTTTCAATTGTCACTTTGACGTTTTGAGGAAAACCCCAATTTATTTTTCTTTAAATGCCCATAACTTTTTTGTCTTTTGACCTACAGAGCTAAATTTTGGTAGGTGGCACACCTATAACGATATAAACCAGCTTACCAAATTTGGTTGCCCTTAATTTGTTAATTTTGGAGATATAAATATTTTGCGAAAGAAAACACAAATTTTTCCGGGAAAACCTCGGCGGATTTTCCTGGCTAACAAAATTATCCAAGCGACTTGCGAAAGGAATGTACTCACCAATTTTGACGTTTAAAATCTAAATTTTGACGTTTTGAGGAAAATCCAAATTTATTTTTCTTTGAATGCCTGTAACTTTTTTATCCTTTAACCTACGGAGCTAGATTTTGGTAGGTAACTTGCCTATAATGAAATAAATCCGCATATGAAATTTGGTTGCCCTTACTTTGTTAATTCCAGAGATATAAATTTTTTTCGAAAGAAAACACAAAATTTTCCGGGAAAACCTGGACCGATTTTCCTGGATAACGAACTTATCCAAGCCATTTGCAAAAGGAATTTTTTCACCAAATTTAATCAAAATCGGCCCATTATTTTTTGAGTTATCGGTGTGATACATATATATATATATATATATATATATATATATATATATATATATATATATATATATATATATATATATATATATATATATATATATATATATATATATATAAACATATAAAAATTTAAACCGACCTCGGATATGTGTTCTGGGGGGCCTAATTAGCGCTCATTTGAAGAAATTTTTTCAACATTCAAAAGTCGGGATCTCCTCATTAGTGAATTTTTTTTAAGAAAATTCACTAAAATCTGGACGCTGTAAGTGCGTTTTGGTAGTGAATCAAATCCTTCAAATTTCCATAACTCAATTTGCTATTAACGTAAGGTTTCTTGGCTAGGAAAGCAACATTTAAGTTTATTTTCGGTAAATTTTTGTACATTTTTGAACAATAAGTAATTTTGATAAAATATAGTACATTGTTTCTACTACATAGGCTATTCCGGTGATCAGATTGATGCCTGCTCTTATTTGCTATTAAAAACATTTTTATGAAAATTCACTTCCATAAGGCATTTGCTGCGTCCAGAACTTTTCTTAGTGATGCCGTCCAAAAAGGACACTGAATTTTTTGCTAACTTTCTCGTTATCAAGAATAAAACGCGATTAGTTATGAATTTTTTAGTGTGTTGTAGCAAGTCAATCACATTAATTTCTTTTATACTGTTAATTTTTGCAATAAATTTTAAAGTCATAGCATTTTCGGATAGATAATTTTTAGAGAGATTTTGCAAATGATGTATCACCAGCCAGCTCCTAGTGCATATTTAGAAATTTACGGGTTGCAGTGTCATTCGAAGGGGGTTGAATGTTGGGGTGACGTTTTTATGACTAAAATTCCATACTGTTAATGTTAATTTTATAGTTATTCGTTTCATTAATATGAGTTTTATTTTGAAATTACTTTTACAAATAAAAGTATTTCTCAAACAAAGACTTTTGCTTAAGTAAGAAACTTTTTGATTTGTAAGTTTCTGTGCTAACAATGTAAAAGACAAAATCAAGGCGTTGACGGAAGCTCTTAACCAATTTGCCAGGCATTTATAAACTCCTGTATTTCTACAAAATTGATGAGATTTTTTTTTGCTATTTTTTGTTAAGGTAAAGTAATTGATATTGATCTGAATTACCGTATAAATAGAAACATAAGAAATGTTCTGTAGGGTGACTTTCTTATATTTGGAGTCACTTTATATTTTTATTTCATTTAACCTTTCAAGCTACTTTTATCTCTGTAAATATATTTTAAAAGACTACATTTTTTGTCGTAAAGTAAGCCACACAATAAAATAGCAAATTAGTTTAGTAAAAGCCGATTAGCAGCAAATATAAAAACTCGTTTAAATATAACATATGTGCTTACTACAGAGACCAGCCACAATAGACCTTATGGTCGCGGTGGAGGGACCGATATGGCCTACTCACATTTAAACCTAACCTACTACAGAGACAAATTAATACAAAAAGCATAGGTAAGTGTACGTGATTTTTTAGCCATTAATATAGATAAAAAAGTTTGGACTCAGCAAGTGCGTTATTGTAGCGAATTTTTATAAGAATGTTTTAATAGGACATATGCCTTTTTTTTAAGAAAGCAGGCATCAACTTTGGTTACCAGTATAACCTATATAGTAGAAATAAGGTACCATATTTCATCAAGATAACTTTATTTTCTAAAAACGTACAAAAAATGGACAAAAATAAACTTAAAATGGTTCCAAAATAAAACTAATTTCCTGGTCAACGAACTCTAGGTAAATAGCAAATTGAGCTACTTTAGGCGTTCCAAATTTCTTTTCTTACAAACATGCATTATATTACGATGAGAAATGCAATAATATAGGGCGTATTCGATAAAAAAATTATATCATCAACCTCTGTGATCGTATAAATAATTCTAAAAAAACATTTAGTCGGACTTTAAAAAGATGCGTTTTTCACATTTTGCAGCAATATTTCCCTTAAACCCTGTCTACCCCGAAAAACACCCATATTCGCCCAGGTCCAGTAACTTTCTTGGTGGTTGCTCCCGAGAAAATTTTCTTGTGTTTTATACTTTGAAAGTAGTTTTATGCATGAACAAGGGGAAGAAGAACCCCCCATGTTTTTGGGTGAGGGGCAGTAATCCTCTTCGTCCTGGGGGTTCTTCTTTCCCTTCTGCATGCATACAATCACTCTCAATGCATGAAACACAGGAATCTTTTTATGCTCCGCTTTCTAGTGTATTTTTTGTTGAGCATATTTCCTGTTTATCAACTGTTTTGCTTGAGTTTTGTATCGAAATTACTGTATAAATATTTATGTTAGAGGTCATGTATTTGCTTGCCCTTCATTACCTTATTTTTTACCGTTTATAATTAAATAAAGTAACGTTTTCTAACTTAATATATGGCTAAATCACTATGATATTTTATTCTTATGAAAATTCACTACAATAACGCACTTGTAGCGTCCCAAAGTTTTTTAAATAAATATGTTGTGATCTATTATGTTTTTGAACTGCGCCAGACTACCTAAAAAAGCCTGGACGCAGCAAGTGCGTTACGGTAGTGAATTTTCATAGAAAGGATCTGGCACAAAATATTTTATTATAACTTTTTTTTATTGTAAGAATAAATATAAATTTTGGTGTGGAGTTTACTTTTTATATCGTAAACATACGTACAAAATTTTTTTATCACAGATTTTGTATTGTTTGAGTTTAAAAAAATTTTTGACTGAAAACTCAAAATTTTCCCGGAAAACCTCATCCTATTTTCCTGACTAACGAACTTTTCCAAGCCATTTACAAAAGGAACATACGTGCCAAATTTTATTGAAATCGGCCCATTATTTTTTGAGTTATCCGTGTGATACCTACATATATATATATATATATATATATATATATATATATATATATATATATATATATATATATATATATATATATATATATATATATATATATACAGGGTTTCTCACCGCAGCCGTTCGCTAGAAGTTTTCGTGGTTAGAAATAACTTAGAATTCTGAATTTTTGGACTCCTGGATTATTCAAAATTCTTTTTCATTTTAAAATATTTTCAAGGTCATACCAATTCCGGTTATTTCGGAAGTCGCCATTAACTTTATTATTTTAAATAGAATACCCGGTATATTATTCCATTTTCGGATTGCTGAGAAAATTTCATGATGGGTTTCATCAGGTTTCCCTATACTTATTTTCAAATGTTTCTTAGATATCTTGATCCTTTTGATAATTTTGAAAGATGTAGCCTTATTTTCAACACTGTGCCTTTCACCCATTTTCGACTATTTGTAAACGCTTCTGGGGTAGACGGAAGCACAACAATTATTCTTTCGAAATCCATGCTCACAATTGATGTATCGCATACAGGGTGTCCCGAATTCTATGACCAATGTAACACCCTCTATATTATTAGATGGTCGAATGCAGAATTTGATTCTGAATCGATTCGCTATAAGGTTCCCGATACCTATTTCCAGCGGTTATCTTGTGCATCCATATTTTTTATTTTAATGTGATTTTTGGCAGAAACCGAAACATCGTTAGCTTTCCAAAACTAGATGAACATGCCGCAAACGGCAGAAATTAACTTTAATTGGAACTTGAAAACAAAAACTTAACAAAATTTTTAACGTTATGACAAATGAAAAACATGAAACAATTGGAATATAATGACAAGAAATTGTAAATGAATGTAAAATTACAACAATTGTGATATATGACCGCCATTTTGGTTCATACACTTCATAACTCTGTCATATACTCCTCGCGAAACAGACCTCCGAAGTTCTTGTGGACCTAGATTAGTAAACGCATCGTGAACACGATTCAATAATTCATCTCTAGTTTGTACAGGACTAGAGTACACTAGTTCTTTTATACGGCCCCACAGGTAAAAGTCCAAGGGCGTTAAATCTGGTGATCTGGGTGGCCAGTTCCAGGGTCCCTGTGGGCCAATCCACCGATCCTCGAACATTAAGGTCAACTGATGGTGTACATCTGGATTGGAATGTGCTGGAGCACCATCTAGCTGATACCAACTGTTTGCTCTGTCACGTGGAGGTAGAGCATTTAGGAAATCACTAACAAACCCTCTGAGTATCTCCAGATATCTAGCCCCATTCAAATTTTCATCATACACTTGATATGTCACTCTATTGTCCATAAGTAAACAAAAAACATTAAAACTAAAGTGGTCCTGGTGATTTTGTTCCCTTATGACATGTGGATTTTTTTGTGCCCAGTAGTGATTATTCCGGCGATTTATAAGTCCTTGCCTGCTGAATTTGGATTCATCAGTCCACATAATCTTATAAAGAAATCTCGGATCTTCAGTCATTTTTATGCACATGAACTCGCAAAAGTCGACTCGTCTTGCCTCATCACCAGGACGTAATCCGTGCACAGTTATTTCAGAAAAACGATGCATTTTATGTTTTCTTAATATTCTGTGGATTGATGCTCTTGAAATACCCAACTCCAGCGCTGCTCCAGAAGTTGAACTACGTGGATAAGCTTGAAAATAAGCCAATACATTCACCTCGTTATCTTCATTATCTATCACGGGCTTTAGGTGATGTCGAGTTGCCATTACACTGCCAGTTTCCATAAATCGAGCTTCGATTCTTGCGAATTTCCCGGGAGTAATTGTTGGTAGGTCCGCATATCGTTCATTAAATAATCTGCATGTTCTTCTGACAATTCGTCCACATTCACCATGCGTACAAAACAAATTTAACATATCATTATTGGAATATGCTTCAATATTCTCCATTATAAACTGTACTTTGTGAGATAATACTGCTTTGACATAAAATCAGCATTGTTTCAAATCCTGTCAAAATCAAGGTTTATTAGAAAAGCAAGCGATGTTTTGGTTTTTGCCAAAAATCACATTAAAATAAAAAATATGGATTCACAAGATAACCGCTGGATATAGGTATAGGAAACCTTATAGCGAATCGATTCAGAATCAAATTCTGCATTCGATCATCTAATAATATATAGGGTGTTATATTTGGAATAACAAACTTTTTCAACTTTGAAAATGATGTAATTGGTCATAGAATTCGGGACACCCTGTATGCGATATATCAATTGTGAGCGTGGATTTCGAAAGTATAATTCTTGTGCTTCCGTATATCCCCTAAGCGTTTACAAATAGTCGAAAATGGGTGAAAGGCACAGTGTTGAAAATAAGGCTACATCTTTCAAAATCATCAAAAGAATCAAGATATCTAAGAAACAGTTGAAAATAAGTATAGGGAAACCTGATGAAACCCATCATGAAATTTTCTCAGCAATCAAAAAATGGAATAATATACTGGGTGTTCTATTTAAAATAAGAAAGTTAATGGCGACTTCCGGAATAACCGGAAGTGGTATGATCTTGAAAATATTTTAAAATTAAAAATTTTAAGTTATTTCTTACCACAAAAACTTCTAACGAACGGCTGCGGTGAGAAACCCTGTATATATGTATATATATATATATATATATATATATATATATATATATATATATATATATATATATATATATATATATATATATATATATATAAACTGACCCCGGATATGGATTCTAGGGGTCCTAGTTCACGCTGATTTGCAAAAAAAATTTCAAAATTCCAAAGTCGCGATCTCCCCATTAGTGTTGTTTTTCTACGAAAAGTCACTAAAACCAGAAGTGAACTTCATTATTCGCGTCTTAATTAAGTCACAGATCCTAATATACCTATCCGACGTTGCTCTCTCACCTACATGCAGGAAATTGAGAATGCAGTTAAGACGTTGGCGTGATAATACATAGTCACCTGCGTAATAAGTAATTACATTTCGCAATTAGCTGGCTGCAGTGACAATATTTCCAATTTCGAGACTTGATTGTGGTTAACGACTGCGTTATTTAATGTTGGAGGTAGCAATCTGCAGCTAGATTGATTACAGTTGTGAGAACACTCCCAAGATCTAGTTTCTTTACTAGTTTAGGAGTTTGAGATTAAATCAGTCGCCCCGGATTTAAATGTAACCCCCATCGAGTCGTATTTGTTTCCAGAAGACGAGCACATTGATGTAGTTTCCATTCGAAGCAGTCGCTAAATTTTATTTGTACGGTATCGGCACGTTTGCCGTTTTGTTTGACTTACTTTCAGTAGTGTAAAGAGACAGCACACGCTTATAACATCATTCAAGCATTAAAGAAGAATTTATTAAGATACACATTGCAAAGTTAGTTTCTACAATGCTGTATTGATATACAGGTGCGCATAAGTAACGCAACAAGGACATAACTTTTGAACCGAGAAAGGCATCTGACTCAAAATATATTGGATTCCATAACAGATTATTTTCGTATAAGACTAGATGCATTCTCGCAACAATTAGAACCGTAGACCGGTTTCGCTCTCATTAGAGCTCTTCAGTACGGCGTACTAATTGTAGCAAAAATGCACTTCACTTGTCATGGCTTGAAGATGGACCAGGAGAGTTCTTCTCTCATCCCGCAATCATGAGCCGATGGAATAGACTTCAGTTGTTACATGGTTTTTAATCGGTCAAGTCATCTTTGTTATTGTTTGAGTATCTGTTTGGGTCTCTTAATTTTGGTGGGGTAGTCGTAGTCATAGTTGAGGGCCTCGGTAATGGTTTTGTTCATATGAGCGGAGGCATTTATGAGTGTCTTGGTTGTCAGTTCGTTTATTTTGTCCTCTGTTTTTGTAATTTTAGCAAAAATGCACCAAAAATAACACGGCTATCGTATAGCCAGTCTTAAAACACTAAGTGAGTGGTGAACGTGTCGCCACCTAGTTCGGAACCAAGTACTATATACTTAGTACCAAGTACTTTATACTATAGTACTTGGTTCCGAACTAGGTGGCGACACGTTCACCACTCACTTCGTGTTTTAAGACTGGCTATACGATAGCCGTGTTATTTTTGGTGCATTTTTGCTACAATTAGTATGCCGTACTGACGAGCTCTAATGAGAGCAAAACCGGTCTACGGTTCTAATTGTTGCGAGAATGCATCTAGTCTTATATACTTTGTCCCTATATTGGGGTAGAAATGGGCCAAGGCTAACAATTTTTTAAATTGTTAGTTAGTTGTATACTGTCTCTATTTTTAACACTCTGTGTTATTTCGGGCGGGCGTGACAACATAGTACTTGGTTCCGAACTAGGTGGCGACACGTTCACCACTCACTTAGAGATTATTTTTGACTATTTGGTGGTATTGTCGACATTTTTTGAAGCACAGCCTTTTTCAACCCTCATTTGTTATTTATTTGCTATGAGCGCTACTGACACAAACACACACACACACAAATATGTATGTATATATATATATATATATATATATATATATATATATATATATATATATATATATATATATATATATATATATATATATATTCACTTTAAAAAAATGTGGGAAAGCCGTCAGTTGCAAATTAGAACTCTTTATTAAATACCGAGCTTTCGGAAAAGTTTATTCCATTCTCAAGGATATAACGTGAGTTTTACTATAACTAATTATGGAAACTATGTGATCCCTAGAGTTTAGTTTCGTTAAGTCGACGATATTTTTGCAGTGTTTGACACAAATTTATGTAAGGATGTAAAATTTACTAAAAAATTAAATAGTCAATTTGATACAATAAAATTTACCCACGGAATAGAAATCAACAATAAACTTTCGTTTCTAGATGTACTAGTTATTAAAAATAAAAATAATGGCTCGCTTTAATTCGATCTCTACAGGAAGGAAACGGCCACTATTAGTTATATTCCTAACGACTCACATCATACGTTTGCACAAAAAACGGCTAATTTTAATTTCCTAGTAAACAGATTGATAAAATTTCTGTTAAGTAAAAATAGATTTAATACAGAATTAAAGTACATAAAAAACGAGATATAACGGTTATTCGGATGTTTTAGTAGACAAATTGGTTAACAAACAAAGAACATATAAAATGATATCTTAATGTATGACATTTAAGAAAGATAAAATAGAGAAAAAAATTGTGTGTCTACATTATGAACCACGTATCACGAAGGGTTTGGAAAGTATTTCTAAGAAATCCGATTTACATTTGAGGTTTTCGACGAAAAGTAATATAAAAAATTTGTTGGGCAATACGAAAGACAAAGACAAAGTCACTGAATTGTCCGGTATTTATGAGATAAGTTGCAAATATTGCAATCTTAAATATGTGGGCCAAACTAGGAGAAACATAGCCACCAGATTTCGTGAACATCTCGCGCATTTACTATATGGTACGGTGGACAAATCGTGTGTGGCAAAACATATATGAGATCATAATCACCACATTGACAAAGAAAATTTGAAACTTGTCAAAAATGTTACACATCAAATTATGCTGGATTCTTTAGAAAGTATTTGTATATCAAGGTCGATTAAGAACAAAACTTCATTGAATCGTGCGGTACCTTTAATTTCAAGCCCTTTATTTTCGCTTTGCATTTGACCACTTAAACACTCCTAATTTGTCTGGAAGAATAATAAATTATTGTCAATAACTCGGCCTGTCTATACATATACTAATGCTTACGTTTGTTTCGAGTTAAATACCCCCTTTCTGTTTCTTTGAATCTAAGAATTCAATATACATACTTGTTTTTTATGTAGAATAAAAATCAATATACACATTGTTTTTATGTAGAATTTTAGTTGAATTATTTATCCTTTGTTAAAGTTAATATTGTGAGCCAAACACTTGGTTTGTTTTTTATAAAAAATATGAGCGGATTTTATGGTGTCTGTTTCGCCAGATGTGCTTGTCAGCTTGCTCCAATATTCACATAGTAAATTTCTAGAGCAAAAGGAATATGCAGATTCCTTAAATAACTCGGTACCGTTCCGTAATTTCATCTCTATCCAACGAAGCCTAAAAAACATGGCCTTATCAGACATTAAATTTATTGAAGCGATAATACAGGCTATATATTAATAATTTCAACCAGAAATCAATTTTGTCAAAATTATTGGCCTGACTTTCACAGTGGCAAGCGTTTTGGTTTGTGAATTAAAACACCAGTGTTTTTGTTAACTCAGTTTTTATACTTTTTTGTGTTATGGCCCACCTAAGTAAGGAAGAACGTATCGACATTTTAATTATGGTCGGTCTTAGTGATCGCTAAATGACTTATGATGACGTTTGTCATTTATTCAATGAGAATTTCCCTGCTGCCCACCCCTTAACAGGTCTACGATAAGCAAACTTTACCACAAATTTACTGAAACAGGGAGCGTAAAGGATCGCCCAAAGTCCGGCCGCCCTGTAACCGCTACTTCGAACGAAAAGACGTTAGATGTATTGCATGCTGTGCAAGAAAACTTCTGCACTGGAACTTGCTAGAACGAACGGGATCTGGAGACGTTCTATACAGCGCATTTTGCATCGGGAGAACGATTTTAGGTTCATAACCATAACTTGCAATAACTTTTTGCAGATGATTTTGATTGAAGGGTTTTCTCCGATGAGGCAGCTTTTTGCCATGACACAATTGTCGATATTTTCTGATAAAACCCCTATTGGATGGGAAAAATTCATAACCAATATCACAAAAACTGAACGTATGGGCAAGGATTGTTAGTCATCAGGTAATTGGACGTTTCTTACTTGAAAGGAGTTAAACAGGCCCATGTTATCTGATATTATTAAGAGAAGATAATGTGCTCCATATCAGGGAAGTGTTCCAAATGATTTCTAGCGAAATTTCTTTTAAAAAAATCATTAATGAGGAGATTTCGACTTTTAAATTTTCAAAATATTCCTTCAAGTATATATCTGTGTGTGTATCACACCGATAACTCAAAAAATAATGGACAGATTTTGAGATAACTTAATATTTATATTCCTAGTTTTCAAAATATTCCTTCAAGTGAGCGCGAACTAGGCCCCCAGAACCCATATCCAGCGTCAGTTTCAATTTTCATATATATATATATATATATATATATATATATATATATATATATATATATATATATATATATATATATATATATATATATATATATATATATCTGTTTGTGTGTATCACACGGATAACTAAAAAAATAATGGACAGATTTTGATATAATTTAATATTTATATTCCTTTTGGAGGCTGGTTTTAACAAGTTTGTTATCCAGGAGAATCTCCACAGGTTTCCCGGAAAACTTTGCATTTTATTTCGGAAAAAATTATATGGACGGAAATAACAAAGTAGGAGAAACCAAATCTTGTACTTGTGCTTATATTTTAAACAGTGAACCACGTATCAACATTTAGGTCTGTAGGTTTAAAGACAAAAAAGTTATAGGCATTGAACGAAAAAATTTGGGGTTTTCCTGGAAACATCAAAGTCGCGAGTTGAAACGTCAATATCGGCCCAGGTTTTCGCGGAAATTTTGTGTTTTCTTTCGTAAAAAAATGATATCTCCGAAAATAACAAAGCAAGGGCAACCAATTATGGTACGCGTGCTTGTATTATAAAAAGTGAATCATGTACCAAAATATAGGTCTGTAAGTTTAAATCCAAGGAAGTTATGTTCATTAAAAAAAAATGAGATTTTCCTCAAAACGTCAAAATCGCGATTTGAAACGTCAAAATTGGCAACATTCTGCAAACCCCTGTTTCAGCTTCGACAGTCATTGTCCTTCATTTTACTAAAATATTCCCAGAAAATTCATTTTAAATAGAACCTTTCTTTGATGCTTTGGCAGTAGTTTTAGTTAAGTTTATGGTTTAACAGTCTATAATTTTTAGCTAATTTTCGTAGAAAAATTCGTTAAAGAGGAGACCGCGACTGTTGAATTTAAAAACGATTCCTTCCAATGAGTGCAAACTAGGCCCCCTAGAATCCATATCCGTGTTTAGTTTCAATTTTATCTGTTTACAGCGAGGCGCATTTCTATGGTACAGCTAAATATAATTGTTATTATACAAGATACGTGTCTTGAGATATATCTTATAACATTATTTTAACAATCACAGTGTGGCCCATAAATCGTTGGTGATACCTACAATATTTTTTTTAACATTCCTTATATTATTGCATTTTTGCATTTTTTTATCGACATATGATGCATCTTTGTAATAAAAAATCTAGACGCAGTGTGCTTTGGCAGCGAATTTTCATTAAATGCTTCAAATTTCAATAACTCAGTTTGCTATTAACTTAAGGTTCGTTGGCTACAAAACCAGTTTCCTCGGAAACATGTTAAGTTTATTTTCGGAAAATTTTTGTACGATTTCCAACAATAAGTTATTGTGATAAAATGTGGTGTATTGTTTCTACTGTATAAGTTATACCGGTAACCAAATTGATGCCTGCTTTCATTAAAGAGACCTATTTGCTATTAAAAACATTTTTATGAAAACTCACTTCCATAACGCACTTGCTGCGTCCAGACTTTTTTATTTATACATTCTTTGTTTATATGGTTTCCATTTATACAGCATTTTTAATTAAATACTCATACTCATACTTATTTATTCTTATCTTAATTATACAGCATGTCTCACAAAAAAGCTTAGCTTGTGCTTGCAAATGACATAATTTTCAACTTCTTCCAAAAAATCAAAATGTCAAACGGTTTTATTCTGTCACTTTCCAAATTTCCTCTGAACTTCTCCCCTGCAATCCCAAATCTCACCAATATACCCACTGTAGCATTTTATATTTAAATTTACTTTGGTATAAAAATAATAACTTTTCTACAACTATATCTCTCCAAAAATTTTAATTCTTCTAGGATAAAAATTTGACATCACATTGCTGACATTATTATTGTACTAAATGCACAGAACACTCCCTATAGAAGTTTCGTCTAAATTGAGCTAACCTGGACTTTATTAGGGCTCTAGTTCGGACATCGCATATAGTAGATGTCGCTAGTAGTGCTGCAATTCTACTGAACAAGCTGTTCAGTGCGCCATTTTATCATACATTCAAAATTCAAATGTTTTGAATGCAAAAAAGTTTTTGTTCGCTTCTAGTTCTTTCATTGTATAATTATAATACAAGTTAGTTGCTAAACATTTCTTTTGATTAAGTTTTACCTATATTAACTTTTAGTGGATACTGTAGTGTTTTCATTGTTCGTCGGTTTTGTTGAAAGGTGCGTTTTTTTGTGATTCACAATATGATCGTTATCATAAGCTTTGTGTTTAAACAATAATGTAATTTCAATTTTCTTATCAAAAAAGCTGCTTTCATAGTTTAAGGTGTTGAAACATAATTACAACTGTTTTAGTTTTCAGGCAAGTTTAGAACCTTTTAGTAGTTCATAGGTTATAAGTAAATAACGTTTTCTTACAGAAGCTTTGTGAATATAAATATGATACCAACCAAGAAAACGATTTATTGTTGTGTTCCGGGGTGCCTGGATTTATTTAGCAAAAGATATCGTTTTTCGTTGAAATCATCAGAAGACCATTTTGATGACTGGGTGGAAGCTGTACAAAACCCTAAGATGTATGGTTTATATCCACAAGCCATTTGCGATAGATTTTATGTTTGTGATCGTCATTTCGTTGATGAGGATAAAGTACCTGAAATGAGAAGAGGCCTGAAAAGAACTGCTGTTCCCATATTACATCCTCCTTTGAGTAAGTATTCATATATTTTAAAGTGTAAATAAAAATTTCTATTTCTATTTATACACTATCTCAGAAGTAAACAATGGATCAGGTGGATTCGGAAGGCGACCAGAAAGCCTGATAGTGTACACTGTTGTGAGATGAATATTACCAAGTGTCATTTTAAATAAAGAAGGAAATTCAAGGGTGCACAAATGTTTTTCTAATAAATGACAATATGACGTCATTTATACATACCCTAAAAGAAGGAAAAACCAACCTTGCCATACATTGTGGTCATGTGAGCATATACAGGCTGTTTCAAAAAACATGCACCATCGCTCGTGGGGCAATTCCTTACTAAAAAATAAAAAAAAAGTTCCTGTGCACATGGGCCCGGAAACGCATAGTTTCCAATATACAGGGAGTTGAATTTTAATTATTTTTTTTAATTTTTTATAAATAATTTCAAAACCACTGGATTGATTTTAATGAAACTTGAAACTTGAAAGTGTATTATGAAAGTGCATATTTTCAAGTGAAAATCTGCTTACAACTCCGTCAGTGGCGTGCGTACGGGGTAACTGTAAAAATTCATTTGGGGAAAAATATGTGCGCCACTGTCTTTTTTCAATTTTGATACATCAGTTATGAAGCTTATTATATAAGCCACAAAAGCTGCCTCTTGGTATTTTTTCGTTCAGGGTATCCCCTAGGAGATATGATTAATTTTATAAAAAGGGGCAAAGTACCGATTAGTCGGCGTAATAATAATAATAATAATAATATATGTTTACTGCAACCATAAGAATATGAAAAACAAAACATACAGTGAACATTACAGCAATAAACGTGCAAATAACTAACCTACGTAAAACTTATTGGTGATAAACATTGAAATGAATTGAAATAATTTTATAAAAAGGGGCAAAATACCGATTCGTTGGAGTAATGAAAACAGTAATCGTAAAGTGCCATGAAACTATAATTTTTGACAGTTCTCTAAATTCTATAATTTTGAAGTGCTTTGTAGGCGTCAAAAGAGTTTTCGTGCTATTCTTTAAATTTTGATACGGTGCAGTATTTTCGTTTTTAGTTATTTGTTGATACTGAGCTGCTCATTAATATTATTTCCTCCTCTCAAGATGGTTTTCATTAAGTACACTTCAGCGGATTTGACTGATATGTTGTTAATTTATGGACAAACAAATCAAAATGCTAGACAAGCTGTGCGAGTTTATCAGGAAACTTATCCGCAAAGAATAATTCCTGACAAAAATATTTTCTCACGTATTGTAAGACATTTGAGAGAAACTGGTTCTTTAAAACCTTTAAAAGCTGACTCTGGACGCAGAAGATACCGCCGAACTGTACGTGTTGAAGAGGCAATATTAAATAGAGTTGAACGTGATCCTAGTACAAGTACGAGAATTATTGCCACCGAACTGGGTAATATTTCGGCATCATCAGTTCACAGAACTCTGAAGGATCAAAGTTTATATCCCTATCATTTTTCACGTGTCCAGGAAATTCTACCCAGAGACTTTCAACCAAGGGTAATGTTTTGTCATTGGTTCTTAAACAAACTTAGGCACGACCAACATTTTTCTAAACGTGTACTATTTACTGATGAGGCGTCATTTACGCGAAAAGGTATTGTAAATTTTCACAATTTACATACATGGGCCGATGAAAACCCACACTCTCTAAGAGTTGCAAATTCGCAGTATCAATTTTCCATCAATATTTGGGCTGCTATTATTGAAAATCACATAATTGGTCCTGTTGTTCTACCGAATCGTCTTGACCATGAATCATATTTAAACTTTTTACAAAATGATTTGCCGTTGTTACTACCGCTTTTTATGAGAAATGGTACAATGTGGTTCCAGCATGATGGTGCGCCCGCACATTTTGCAGCAGTTGTAAGAACATATTTAGCCAACACATACGGTCACCGATGGATTGGTCGTGGAGGTCCGGTGTCATGGCCACCTCGATCTCCGGACCTGAATCCTCTCGATTTTTATTTGTGGGGTCATTTAAAAGAAATAGTGTATAAAACACCAGTAAATACACGACAATAATTGTTGGGAAGAATAGAATATGCATTTGACAGCATTAGAGAAGATCAACATATTTGCAGAAGAGTAAGAAGATCTTTGCGCAGAAGGTTAAATAATTGTAACGACGCTAATGGTGGTCACTTTCAACATTTTCCTTAGCTTTGTTATTAAAGTCAATTGAGTAATGTACAAAAAACAAGAGTTTGGAAAAATCATGGTGTCTTTACGATTACTTTTTTCATTTTTTATTTTTATTTTTTATTTATCATTTTTTATCAATGTTTGTAATATTCATTTCAATGTTTATCACCAATAAGTTTTACGTAGGTTAGTTATTTGCACGTTTATTGCTGTAATGTTCTCTGTATGTTTTGTTTTTCATATTCTTATGGTTGCAGTAAACATATATTATTATTATTATTATTATTATTATTATTATTATTATTATTATTATTATTATTATTACGCCGACTAATCGGTACTTTGCCCCTTTTTATAAAATTAATCATATCTCCTAGGGGATACCCTGAACGAAAAAATACCAAGAGGTAGCTTTTGTGGCTTAGGTAATAAGCTTCATAACTGATGTATCAAAATTGGAAAAAGACAGTGGCGCACATATTTTTCCCCAAATGAATTTTTACAGTTACCCCGTACGCACGCCACTGACGCAGTTGTAAGCAGATTTTCACTTGAAAATATGCACTTTCATAATACACTTTCAAGTTCCAAGTTTCATTAAAATCAATCCAGTGGTTTTGAAATTATTTATAAAAAATTTAAAAAAATATTGAAATTCAACTCTCTGTATATTGGAAACTATGCGTTTCCGGGCCCATATGCACAGGAACTTTTTTTCTTATTTTTAGTAAGGAATTGCCCCAGGAGCGATGGTGCATGTTTTTTGAAACAGCCTGTATATGTAATATTGTACAAGCACCAGACTGCTGTAATATACCTACCTATCAATAAGGAATGGCAATATAAACTTAATCTTACTTTCATGATTAAAATGGTTTTTAAATAAATGTAATAGGAATACTGTTCTAGGTTTTTAAATAAATGTAATAGTAATACTGTTCTAATAAAACACAAGTGTATTTTATCTTGTTTGATTTTCCATTAATCATATCGATAGTAAAAAACTGAAGCTGCAAGTGTTAGAAGGTTCAAATTGCCAATTAATCTTTGCTATGATTTGAAAGCTTAAAACAGGCGTATGTGTGTTATTAAAACATAAATTGTTTTGCAATCACTACCTATAAAAATCATTAAAAAAAATTTGACTATTTTAACCTCTTTACTGGCAGTGGTATAAAATTAAATATAATTTATTTGAATTTGCTAAATGAAAATGAAATAAAATTTTCCGCGTGTGACTAAAATTCATCGGATCCGCCAGAGGCGCTGCAATATTGTTTAAAACGTCGGCATTGGCATTTCCCTTCTATAGGGGGTGTTCTGTGACCAAATAGTTTTAATCTTAACATTGTCGTTCTCTGTGTATTTAAATTTCAGTTTTGCGGCTTATAGATTGGTTGAGTTCAATGTTTGTACTTTGTTTTCGTGCCGTTGTTCAATTGTATAGTGTAACTGGTTAGCTAGGGAGATGATATAGAAGCTTTAGATTTTTTTTGTGACGTGTTCTTTGCCATTTTTGTATTTTTTGAATAAAATGTGTATGGCTGTTGCTATTACTATTCTCATGTACTGTGAAAATATAATTGTTGATTGCATTGAGTAATTGATTATCCTGCAACATTGTCAGGCGGCTAATTATAAATTACATGTAATCTCTGACGTGGGTACCTATTACATAATAATCATAACCTTAGCCGAAGCCATAGATTTACCTTATAGACTAATGTCAGAGAGAATCCGTTATTTGTGACAATTAATTGACTGAATTATAACTTACCTCAAGGGAACCGCTAAACTCTATACGCCTGAATACGTGTGCGGGAACGGTGCTGTTGTAACTGTAACAATAGAAAATCACACGTCAATATGGTTAATTATTGCACAAATATAAGCAAATATTAACAGCTATTTGTGTTTATCTGATTGCAGAAATTAAAATAAAATTTCGGGACGCAGCAAGTGCGTTATAGTAGCGAATTTTCATAAGAATTGTACACTATTATTAAACTCTGTACGTGGACAGCAAATTTCTTCTATAACCGTAGCATTTCTGTTGTCGTGGATGGCCATTCCTCTAAACTGTATCCAATTACTGCAGGAGTTCCTCAAGGTTCAGCTTTAGCACCTACTTTGTTTCTTCTCCACATCAATGACCTCCTCTCTAGCACATCCAACCCAATTCACAGTTACGCGGACGACAGCACCCTCCACTCCAATATACAATATTCTAAGCCTGTCTCTTTAGCTCAACTAGATAAGGATTGCAGACTCATGGAGCGTTCCATCTCCGTGGATCTCCAAAAAATATTAGACTAGGGAAGTAGAAATCTTGTACAATTCAACTCCACCAAATCACAGTCTTGTTTTCTTTCTCATAAGAGATACACTACCCCTAGATCCATCACAATAAACAACCAAGTTAATCAAAGTAATGAGTCCTTTTCACTTGTTGGCATCTCTGTGGATCGAAATCTCAATTGGCACCAACATGTCACATAAATTGCAGAAGCGGCTGCTAAGAAATTAAGTTTTCTCTTCTGGGCTCGCAAATACTTTTCACCAGCTAATCTCTATACTTTATATACTTTACAAATAAGACCAAACCTCGAATACTGCTCCCACATCTGGGGTGCTGCTGCCGCTTCTACACTCGCTATCCTGGACTTCATTCAGAAGAGAGCTATATGTCTCATCGGTGAACATACCCCCACCCAAAGGCTGCCATCCCTTGCCCACTGACGTGCTGTTGGTGACCACTCTCTGTTTTATAGATATCTGCACCGGCAATGCTCAGAGGAGCTTTCTTCCATAGTTCCTCCACCTGCTGCCCCCAACAGATCTACCAGGGGAACAAAGCGAATGCACCCGTTTACTGTCCAGGTTACCAGATATAGAACATTTTGTTATGCCCGCTCTTTTGTCCCGAGGACTTCCAAGTTGTGGAACTCCTTGCCGGCACATGTTTTCCTTCTCCCCCGAGCCTCCAAACCTTCAAGTCCAGAATTAACAAGTTGCCTCTTTCTTCCTTGTCGACACCCACGGTACGATATTATTTTGGCTATAAGCCCTCGTGGTGTGTTGTTGAAATAAAAAATAAAAAAAATACGGCATATTAGTAAAGTTAATACTTTAAGCTTACACAGACCTTGAAGATCGATTTTAGAGGTCCTGATATGAACATATTTGAAGAATTCTTTCGTAAGTGTTGCCATCGATATTTATCTATTATCAAAAAAATCTTGTGTTCTAACTCCTTTGGAGAAAAATGCCCAAAACTCAATTTTCTATGAAGCTAAAGAATTAAGTTTCGCCATATCTGTAGATAGTGTAAGTCTCTTCAAAAGAAACTTGTATTACAAATTTCATGAAAGTTATACACAAAATTACGGAAGGAAATTTAATTCGTATTTAGAAAAGTATCTGCCAAATCATAAACGTATCACTTATTTTTCCTTATTAATCACCAGTATGATTTCGTTTTAGTCAACCTGATCATTCCAGTTTTTTCAATATCAACAATAACAAAATTATAATTTCAAACTCAAAGGTGACAAACTTATTCAGGCGTTTTAAGAAAAAATGACATCTTGTCCAAAACATATGAAATCTGTGCACTAGTGTTTCTCCAAATGTCAAAATAAAACAAAAAAAAACATACATTCATTAAGCTGAATTCGATCGCGTAACCTTCTTCTTAGGAGGCAAGCGCTATGCCCCCGGCGCCGTCTAAGTATACTTCAACTGAAGTTTTATTTGCGTCATATTATTTTGAAAATATACATAAAAATTAATTACAGAATTAGTAGAATTACCAGTAAAACACATCTCACGACTGTTTCGGTCTTACGTGACGTCTTATGACTAAGTTTAAAGATAAAAGAAAATATTTTAGAATCATTTTTATGGAGACTTGGCTTGTTTACACTTCTACGATACTATACGACAGCATAATGTATCTACGCTGCGCTAAAACTGTATTTGAGGCCATTTATAAAGCTACAAATATAGTGTCTTTTAATAATTGATTGAATCCTCCAGTTAAATAATAATCACTTGGCAAATTTTTAATTTCATGTCATCTAAAGGTCATTCGCATAAAGTAAAAACAAGGCATTGTAAAAACCATCTGTCGCATCATTTACAAATATATTAAAAAGCAGAAGGGCAAGGACTGAGCCCTGGAGTAGCCCAAACTCTACTCCGGTTCTTCCAGACTGAAACTTGCCGCACAAGACGTATAACACTCTTCCAGTCAAAAACAACCGAAATAACTCCACCAAATCAAGAAGACAAAGACTTGTACTTGTGTTAAAGAAATAAAATTTGGTTTTAAAAGCAGATTGCTTTTGCTCTTTTAATATAAATACTTTTCAATGCACTCTCGTATCTATATTCTTTAGGAAGCAGACAAAAATTTTGTGTTTGTGTGTGTTTTTATTTCTTTAACGTCGCTACTTCCGCGACTATGGCCAATTACCGACGCCAGAGAGCAGTTTCACCTCACTATCCTGGAAATTTTGCCGAACCCCTGCCTTTCTGTAAAGAGGGTAGGGATCCTTAACGTGCCCAACATCGCATGGAGACGGGACCGACGGCTTTACGCCCCCTCCGAAGGGCGGAACGTGCAGACATTCAACTTGCTCAAATACAATGCCAGAACCTCGATTTATGTTAATTGTACAGTATGTACTGAAAAAGTGAAAGGAGTACCCTGGGATTGAACCCAGTATCCTTCGGTTCAGAGGCACACGTTCTTACCTCTGAACCACCGAGGCTCTCAAATATTTTGTCTTGATATCTTAACCCTAATCGAATACTTGCAAATATTAAACACGAGTAATGTCATAACTGAATTTTTAATAGGTCTTATTATTTCCTCCAAAAATACTTTGTTCTATATTAACTAATATTTTACAAGACGAGATTAGGAATCGTGACTTTCATATTGTAGTGATAGTGTAGTTACGTATGTGAAACTATAATAATATTATGGAGGTCTAATAATAAATTACGATCACTGATGTCGCCAGACGATATTTTCCCTCCATTTAAAATTTAATCTAGTTGACATTGGCAACAGAATCGCTTCGTAAATGTTTGTTTCTGCTTAAGGAGCTGCTCAACGTCACATCTGACATTTTGATTGAGGTTGTATTAGAGCTTTCGTCGTGGTCGGGGATGAAGTAAATACCTAGTAAGTTGTAATAAAATAATGAATGTTAAACAGTCATTAAATTAAATTACTAGCTAATATGTGCAACACCTACAACATTAATTAAAAGCAGGTGTAGATATAAAACAAGATATTTGACACCATATTACAAACGAAAGCAGTTTGGTTTACATAAAAATGTTCCGGTCGCAGCAAGTGCGTTATGGTAGTTAATTTTCATACGAATAATATATTATAGTAATTTGGCCTTATATTAAAAGCTATAAAATACTAGTTTATTTAATTAGGAACAGTAAAGCAATATGCTAAAGAAGGGCAAGCAAAAACAAACGATCTTCACCAGTCACCCATTTATTTAAACTAAGTCTGCCACCGTTGCAGAAGGCATGTGGAATCCATTTTTTTTTCATGATTTGCAACAGAAAACCAAAACTTATGAAAATAAGCTAACTTTAGTGCTTCCGTAATTGTGCACACTTTGTGGCCTGTTATGTATAGTCTACAAGCATAACAAAATTTACCTGGATGAGTAGTACAAGTTCTTGAAGTATTAGCATAATTATAGCTAGTGTTATTTTTTAACTCATATTTATTGTATGATAATTTGGTTTTACAAAATATTGTAGAAACAAACCAACACAAAATGTGAATTCAGAAGATAAGATTGTTGTTATTTTAGATACTTTCTGCTGGTTATTTGTAAACATATAAATATATATATATATATATATATATATATATATATATATATATATATATATATATATATATATATATATATATATATATATATAGCGGCTGATACAAGTAATTATCTGTTACGGTCATTTTTATCACAACCGTAACCTTTCTACTGACACAACAAAGTCTCAATATCAGACGGTAAATTGACACCTGGACCAATAAGTGTTTAAAGAAATTCGCTTTTATTATCGCTATCTTGGCACCTTTACTGATCTCCATCTGATTTTGCGTCGAATATTAAAAAATATCTAGAAGCAAGAGAATATTGTTACAGAGATAAACATTTACTGAATTAAACAACTCCGTAATATCGCGATAATATCATCTAGAATATTAGAAACTAGAGGCGGAAATATTAACAAAGATTTCGAGAGTAATAAAACCGGAAATTAATGAGACAACCTGACAACTCAAAGAAATGCCGACACAGCGTGCGCTACCGTTAAGCTATAAAATATACTTGACAGATACTGGTTGAACAGAACCGTTCGAAGTGTAAAGCTTCGACTGACTCTCTGCGGAAACTGGCGCGAAAAATATGCATCTCTGCATCTCTCTCATACACATAGAGGGAAATAGGTCACTAAAGGACAGATAATATCATCGGCAAGAACGTCGACGCTGGTAGGAGAAACCGGGCGGCTTATTTAAACGCGCGCAAAGCTTGGGCCTCTCTCGGTTGGCTGACAGCCACCAGTCGATCAAGAACTGCGTTATCTCTGGATGCTTACCTAGTGCATCACAGCGGTGACTAACTTCCGCACTACTGGTAAATATTCATTGATGTTGAGTCGCTCGGTGGAGCATGTAAATGGTAAATGTTTGATAAACTAATATTTGAATGCCCCTCGTATATATTAGGTTGTGGTTAGATGAACGATGATGTGTTCAGGTATATTTTCAATTACAGGTAAGTGATGTTGTTACTGGACATTTTTGGAATCCGCTTGCCCGACTCATTGCGCCCGTATTTTAGGGCTTCGTTATCATTCTGATAAGTAATAAACCTTTAGCATGATTGCTGTAAAGGAGATAGCACAACTGCTAAATGATTTATCGACTGGTGCTTGACTGTTGACCTATTTAGTTATATTATGTGACCGTTAGTTGATTGTCATTATTATAATAGGTTACTTATATTGTTTACTAAGAGGGTTGTAACCTTGTGTCATCGAAGGGTTGAGTTCAATATAGATGAAAAAACCGGCTATTGATATATATATATATATATATATATATATATATATATATATATATATATATATATATATATATATATATATATATATATATATATATATATATATATATATATATATATATATATATATATATATATACACAGGGTGGCGCATTGAAAACGAAACAGACCGATTTGCGTCCAGAGATTTTTTTTAAGAAACGCTGAAACACGTCAATTTTAATATTGAGGGGGACATGTTTTGACATAAAACTCAATTTTGTCACATCAATCCATTAAGGATGGTGATAACAACTCTAATATTTTAAATAGGGAACATGGATCGAGTGTTACATCATTTCAAAGCTCTTTTTCTGAATTCAGCACACAAATTTTATTTTTGAAGTTTTATCAACTCGTTTAAAAATTATTCACAGTTGAAGTTGCAAGAACGTATTTCATTCATTGTGATAAGATACGCATTAATTAGTCAATTTTTTGTTAAAGAAACTAAAAAACAAAACGAAACGTTCAAAAGTGTTTATTCAGTTAAGTAAGTGTTCAAATTGTTGACCACCAGTTTCCATACAAAACTACAAATTTTGTTCAAAACAAGCTCTGACATTCTGGAGCATTTGTGGAGTTATTAGACGGCATTCTTCAACAATGAGTCGTCGTAATTCTTCCAGAGACTCCGGCTCTGTTGCGTAGATCCTACTATTTAAATGGCCCAATAGAAAGAAGTCTAAAGGTGTTGAATCCGGTGATCTAGGGAGCCACTCAATAGCACTTCTACGTCCAATCCATTGTCCTGGAACTTCTCTGTTTAAAAACTCCCTAACACGTTGTGAAAAATGCGGAGGAGCTCCATCTTGTTGAAACACTAATTGATTTTTTTTATAGCGATCATCATTTTCAACAATGTCAATTAGTAGAGGGTAAGCGATATCTTCTAGTAACTCCAAATACGTGTCGCCACCCAAATTGCCATCAAGAAAAATTGGTCCGATTAAACGGTCTCCAAAAATGCCAGTCCAGACATTCAATTTCTATGGAATTTGAGTGTGGACTTCGTGAAAATTTCTTGAATTATTATCTGCCCAATAACGACAATTATGACGATTGACTGTAGAGCTTAATAAAACGTACACTCGTCTGAAAAACAGGTATTGAACAGAAAGTTCCAGTTATCAACTATCAATCCTGACCTCAAAAAAGAACTAATCCCCCGCGAAAAATCATCTCGCATCCCTAGAAAATATGGTCTCCCGAAAATCCATAAGCCTGATATTCCCTTTCGCCCTATCGTAAGTGCCCACCGTTCACCCACACAAAAACTTGCAAAACATCTAGCCAAAACTCTCCAACCATTAGTAGAAAACGCTACATCCTATGTCAAAAACTCCATCCATTTCATCGACCTTCTTCAAAACAACACCATTTCTCAAAACGACATCCTAGTTAGCTTTGATATAGTTTCCTTATTCACCAATATACCTCTATCTGAAACCCTTGACATTCTCAAAAATAAACACAAAATTTCCCACGATACCTTAGCTCTTGTAGAACACTGCACATCTAACACTTATTTCCTTTTTCAAAACAAATTTTACAAACAAGTTCGAGGTGCTCCTATGGGTTCACCCCTCTCTCCTGCATTGGCCAACATTTTCATGGAAAACTTCGAGACACAAGCCCTCAAATCATCCCAAATTAAACCAACGTGTTGGTTAAGATACGTTGACGACATTTTCGCTGTCTGGCCACACGGCAAAGAATCTCTAGACGAATTCCTTTCTTACCTAAATAACATCAACCCCCAAATCCAGTTCACCATGGAAATAGAAAATAATTTTTCTTTGCCTTTCTTAGATGTACGCATCACTAAAAACCCAGTCAGAGGATTTTCTTACACTGTCTACCGAAAACCAACCCACACTAATCGGTATCTTAACGCCCAATCTCACCATCACCCATCGCAACTAAATTCCGTGGTTCGAACATTAGTAACACGATCCCTTAGACTAACGGACAACAACAACAAACAGACAGAATTAAACTTTTTAAGACAGACATTGCTAGAAAACGGATACGACAACAAACACATACTACGAAACATTAGAAACGCACAACAACAAACCACTACACTACAACAAGAACAAACGGCGTCCACACAACAACACACAGCGTTTTTACCATACATTAAAGGTGTCACCGACAAAATCAGCCGAATTTTCAGAACCCATAACATCAAAACGGTATTCACAACAGACCAAAAACTGTCAAATCTTATAAAAACTCCCAAGGATACGATTCCAAACGAATCCCACAGAGTTTACGAAATTCCTTGTTCCGACTGTTCCCGAACTTACGTAGGACAAACAAACAGACGCATCCACAATAGAATATACGAACACACCCTCGCAGTTAGGAATTCCGACCCCTTATCGGCGCTGGCCATGCATCATATTCATACAGGGCACAAAATAGACTTCGATAATGCCAAAACAATAGCACCGGTTTACAATTTCAAAACGAGAATTATCCGCGAAGCAATCGAGATTGAAAAACGTCCCGATTGTTTAAATAAGAGAGATGATGGTCTTCGCCTTCCGACTACTTGGAAACCTATCATATCTTCTTTACAAACACACAAAAAGGAAATAAATTCCACAGACAATTTTATTGCATCATTATCTGCCTCAACAAATGCCGGTGACCCTCTTAATCCTCCTCTAGATACCGTGACCAAAGCCCCCCACTTAATTGACGGTGACCCCACTACTTTCACTGATGACGCAACAGGTAGACGGAACGACATATATAAACAAGACTTGCAACGAACTGTCAGATCTCTGAGGCCTAGGGTTGAACACACTGAGACCTCACAGACGATCTCCGGCGAGATTTGGGGAGTAGGCAGATTGAGGCCCCGCAATCGAGCTACAACAACCCAACCTACCTTTATCCACCGCTCTAAGGAGTAGGCAGATTGAGGCCTTAGAGTGTCCTTACATATTTCCTTTACCTACCTTTGTCAACCACTCTAAGGAGTAGGCAGATTGTGGCCTTAGAGTGTCCTTACATATTTCCTTTACCCACCTTTGTCCACCACTCTAAGGAGTAGGCAGATTGAGGCCTTAGAGTGTCCTTACATATTTCCTTTACCCACCTTTGTCCATCACTCTAAGGAGTAGGTAGATTGAGGCCTTAGAGTGTCCTTACATATTTTCTTTACCTCTTGAATATGGCTCCAAAACAGGAGCCGAAACGTCGAGTTTCCATAAATTCTGTACGCGGTTTAACCCGAGAACCAAGCATGTCTCACATTAAAGACCGCGGAAATCTTTCTGAATATATATATATATATATATATATATATATATATATATATATATATATATATATATATATATATATATATATATATATATATATATATTGGTTTGGGACACATTTCTGTTCAATCACCTACAAGGTAGGCAAGTGTATGTTGAAGTTTATCGACACACAGTCTCTGACTTGTCGGTTTATTATTATTTGCTGATTGTGGAGAAAAAATGTCAATGTTAATATTGTTGTTGTATTGTGCTTTAAAAGTCGGGCTGTATATTATCGGTAAATAAATTATTATTATTATTATTATGTATATTTCACTAAAGTGGGTCATAAAACCTCTATTAATGGCTCTTTTAGAAAAAATACAGTTCGGTAGTCGTGATCGGTCTATTAACGAACTCATTGGCCAAAAACATTTTAAAATGAAAAAAAAAATAGGTATACATATCGACACTTTGGAGATAGATGATCAAGTAGGGCCACTAAATACGCCTTAGACTCAATAATTTTAAAATTCAAACAAGCAAGTAATGCAACGCATTCTTCTAGACGCTCTATGCGGGCAAACTTTATACAAACGCAATGCCTTAGCTGTTCTGAACTGCTTCAAGTAGCTTATAATATTATTAAAGTTTGTAGAAATACCGACAACAAGCGGCAACTTCTATAAATTACTGATTAACTACACCACGAAACTATTATTATATAAACCAGATTGTTATAAGTTTTCCTCGTTCGCCGCATTCTGAATAGAGAACACAAAGGGAAGAGCCAAAATGAAAAAATATACCTCACAGGTTTCTATAATTGAATAATGCAATTACTGCTCAACAGTTTATTGAATTACGCTTAACTGGTCATTTGCTCCAGATGAAAGCAGTATATTTTTTCTTCTTTGCTTTAGATACTTCACTGCATAAACCACAAAAGCGTACGTCATTCTGATAGCCTAATTCTGATAAGTTGGTGTTTGTAGTTAGGTATACCGCCGAATATTGTGTAATATAATGAGAAATCGCCGATAATAGAAGCAATAATAATAATAGTAATAGCAATAATATGTATTCACGGTTTAGATACAAAAAGATTGCTTAGATAATACGCTGAATAAACGACAAATGTGTTCGTCATTCTGGTAGTCGTATTATGATAAAGTGTATCATGTGTAATCCATATATTGCCGACAAAAATAATAATAATACTTACAATAATAGTCATTCTAAAAATAAATGCAGAGCAATGAAAAACAACAGAGCTGCATACATTTAGCATGCGCTGCCCGAGAAGTAAAATCTGACCCATCTCGAGCAAATTCTAAAGCAAATAATAATAATAACAAGACGCAATAGACAAAATCCTCCGTTTGGAAAACCTTTAGCTTTAGTGCGGGAGGTCAAATATCTGAGGGTGATCCTGGACCCCAAACTAACATGGGAGTGGCAAATAGAACGAGTAGTGAGGAAGGGAGTAGCAACCCTCTGGCAGCTGCGTCGTGTGATAGGGAGGACCCGGGGACTTAATCCTCGTATCCTTCATTGGATCTACACTGCGTTCGTCAGGCCGAGAATCCTTTATGGGGCGTTGGTCTGGTGGTGTGGTGTGAACCAAACTACCAGCAGGAAGCTGGCCAAACTCCATAGCTGGCAATCCTGGGTATCACAGGCGCTATGAGAACGACACCCTCAGCCCCGCTAGAGACCCTGTTGATGCTGCTACCGCTTCCCATCTGCATCAGAAGGGAGGCTATGGCGTCGCATCTTAGAATGCGAGACTCAGGAAACTGGTGCGTAGAGGGGGCAGTAATAGGGCATGCAAGAGTCGCCAATGAGGAAAAGGAAATTCCGCCATAAAGGTGCGGGATGACGATGACGATTTTAGGTTGACTAGGTCATACACCCTCAGGATCCCCAGTAGGGATCAGTGGAGGGAAAATGAGGTTGCATTTCAGTCCGCAAGCCTGGTCTGTTTCACCGACGGATCGCGGCTGGAGGGCCAACAATCCTGCGGGGCAGGAATATACATCGAGGGCCTGGGGGTGCGCGAGAGCTATGCTCTTGGCGCATATACCACGGCATTCGAAACAGAGGTGTATGCTATCCTGTCTGTGGGTAATAGACAGGATGTGAAGAGGAGTCCCTAGAAATGTGTGTACATCTGCTCGGATAGCCAGGCGGTCCTCCGGGCAGTCTGCGCAGCGAGAATCAGGTCAACACTGGTTCAGGAGTGTGCTGACGCCCTTAAAAGACTATCCAGGACAAAGGAGGTGCAACTGGTGTGGGTTCCGGGACACTGTGGCGTAGCGGGGAATGAGGTGGCGAATAATCTCGCAAGACTTGGTTCCTGACGGCCGTTCTGTGGCCCGGAGCCTGCGATAGGCATAAGTAGGAAGACGGTCTCTGTCGCCTTAGACAGGTGGACCGAGGAAGCAATGGAGAGGCACTGGGGGTCGGTTGGTGGCTGCAGGCAGGCGAGGGACTTCGTGGAAGGGCCGGACAGAGATAAAGCTGTCTGGCTACTGGGAAGGAGTCGACCTAAGCTTCGCCCCATCCTTGGGGTGGTGACAGGCAACTGCGCCCTTAGAAGACACCTCACATTGATAGGCGTAGAGAGGGATCCCATTTGCCAGGAATGTGGCGAGGATGAAGAAACGTCATACCACTACCTGTGTGAATGCGAGGCTTTTGGGAGTCTTCGAACAGAATTGTTCGGATCGAGGACTCTGCAGAGGAATCAGGTAAGTACCGTCCAATTTAAGACCGTCACGGCCTTCATCTCGAGGTCGAGGCGGTTTGTCGACGGAACCGAGGATGAGTAGAACATGGTTGCTGCGTTGCTTGGGTTGGAAAAAAGGGCCCATTGTGGCCTACTTGCTTGGCGTTGGCCTCCCCACAACTGATATTACTACTAATACTACTAATTACATACACATATAGATAAATGACACCACTCATTCGAAGCCGGCCTTTCCACATTCGAATGAAAAAGACCGACTGTCTGAATACGGGACTCGAACCCGCGATCTCCTTGCTCGATCCTAGAGGTTACTCACCTCACGAACTGGGCTATTTGGCCTGTAAAATAATAGTAATTATAATAATAGTCCAGTCATTAAGTGCTCAAAAGAGGGGTGTACAGTACAAGGAATGTGCGAGAATTTTCGACTTCAGGATTTTGTTAGTAATAGCTAGGAGAGTAGGTATAGATGGGGAATTCTAACTCCACCACCCGCCACCGCCACCGGGCGGAGTGGCGGAACTGCCCAGACCCGACGACCCCCGACCTACCCCGAGCACAAGGTGGTGGACCCGACGGTCCCCCGACCAGACCCGAGCACCTCCACCACCTGACTTCGTATTTAACCCGAACAAGTAGCGAACTAACCTGAGATGACGTGAGCACCTCCACCACCTGACTTCGTATTATGCAAACGAGGAACCGTCATTTAAAATAACATGCGTAATAAGAAAGTAATTATTAATAATAAACCACACGCCAAAGACTAACCTGTTTATTAAAATCAAATCAATTTAAAATTATCTCATTAGAATTAATATAAATAACGTCGTATGTAGAGCTGGCAACAATACATCTAGTGGTAGTCGCGACATCGCTTCCAACGATGACTATATTTAGCATTTCCCGAAATTGACCTTGTTAGCCAAAATAGTTTCCTTGCAGCTGTTGAAATAACCTTGTGAGCAGTTCATATTTCCTGTTTGTGGTTTTATTTCCGTTGAATGACCTTAAAGTCATATGAAATAGATAAAACTCTAGAATTTTTTTGTATAAAAGGTTGAGAATTTCAAACAAATATTTATTTGTTAAGTATGGCGTATAACTACGAGCAGTGGTATGGACGTAAAAATAGAATAGGCGATGAAGTGTGTGAATTAAAACAGTTGGTGTTGGAAATACAAAGCGAGGCTTTTACAGATGAACGCGACTCTGAAGGTGAAGACTATGAGAGTGGTCATATAGTTGAATTATGTGATATATATTTAGCTGGATACTGCTCCACACAGTTCTTCGCTCTAGCACTCATTCGATACCGTCCAGGTACGCAGTTAAGCAAACCATTTTTCAAATATTTACCTGGAGAAGCTCAAGATCAATATAAAAGTTATTACGATGTAGAAACCATTAGAAATATTTAGTTTACACAGAAAGCTGTGATATAAAGAACATGGAATGTTGTGCGAAATATTATAAGGTGTTTAGTGATTGCAAAAGATTTTTAAAGTTTAACAGTCAACCAACCAGAAGAATACAACCAATTAAAGTGGAGAGGGAAAACCTATTTATTAACATCAGAGTTTACGATAGCAAGTTTAGTCTAAAATTTCTAGCTATGAAAGCTGCTTGGAATTGTTGTGCTGAAACAATGTGTGACGAAAACGATGGTCCTGATTTCCGTGAACATCATAGGAAAAAGTTATTGTTTAACAAATATCAAGATGATACTAGGATGCTGATGGAAACAACTTTCAACATCAGAAGATCTGTAAAATTAGTGACTGGTGTTAGTGCAAGAAATGAGTTCACAATACTTGTGAAATTTGTTAACCCTTTGGCTCTAGATGAAGAAAATCAATATCTAGCATTGGAAGAGTGGCAGTTTTACGATTTTATGGATAACATACGTGCATTATCTGCAAAGTGGTTTAACGAGAATGAACAAACTCATGCTGTAACTCAGACGAGCTACTGTCGAATCTCTCCTGCAACGATGCTAAGTGAAAAAGTTTTATGTGTTAATAATTGTTTTACACATATGGTTATGTATCTAAATGAAGACACTGTAGAAAAGCTGGTGGAGCATGAGGAAATCATTAAGGAAAGATTTGAGTATGTAAGAGAAACACAGTTTGCTTGGATATATGACTGTTTTCTTCGCGACATCGTTCAAACATTAACAGAGCTGGGTAATTCAGATGTGAGTGCTGCGCAAACCATCCGAGTGATAAAAACCCTACTCAACAACATGTCTCCAACATTCAAGTATTACATGTCAGAGTGTTTGCATTACGCTCAAGAACAAGTGCTAACCGACATCAATAACCTCATCAATGGCACCACCTCTTAAAGCAAGCTTCGTCATCCTGACAGCATTGTGTCAAAATGTGTTTTACGTCTACAAACCACCAAATGTGAAAGAAGTGCGAATCTGTTTCGATGACTGCACCAAATGGTCTGGACTACCAAGAACATATCTGCACAACGATGAAGTGATTGAAGTTTCAACATACAACATGTCCAATATTAAGACTGATATAGTACATTATAAACTTATGTTTTTGTTTGATCATGGTACCCGAGGTGAGACAGCTGACTGGAGAACTCTTGTGTTAAATGATTCTTACCTGTTCACTTCAAATTATATTTCTATGTTTATATCAACTGGTTTTCTTATGTGTCTTGCCATATTTATGCTCATGTATTTTGGTTTTAAATATTACACTGTACTTAAAGATATTTATCGTAAACATATTTGTTAATAAAAATATATAAACTGAAGATGTCTGTGTTTTATTCATTAGTTAAGCACCTATAGTTAAGATGAGATACTGTGAATCGTGCTCGTTACAAGTGAAAAAGAGTGCTTTCTCTGGACATTTACGCAGTGAAATTCACAAATCTAAAGTGTGTGAACCGTGGGAAGTTGAACAAGTTTATATGTTAACTCAAGCTTTTAAAAACAGAATGGCTACCTATCGTATTAGTATGGATGGTAGTGATATACGACTTGCCATGGAAAGTGTGAAGCATAAATTGTTTCATTTGATGGAGGCTGCTTTAGCCAAACACGATACAGTTAAAATGAATCTAGAATTGTTTGGTTTGTATGTGCTCCAAAGTCGAAATAAAAAAGAAATGAAGTCATTTAATACTAAAAATAAAAATATCACAGTGGCAACTAACTTTGAAAATATATATCAAGAATTTACTGAGGAGATTTACACAAAAGCTTTAGAGTTTGCTGAAGGTGATAGCGGATGGATGTTGGAAAGACTAATGTGGTTGGAAATTAATATTAATAAATGTATTTTAAAGTAGTTTAAAATAAAAAACAGATATATTTTACAACGTTTGTTTTATTATGGCATTAAGCTTACAATATAAGTAAATAATGATATACAGTTATTTATGCTACAGATACATTTTCTATTATATCCTAAAGTATGCTCCATACACAAAGGAGTATCAGGCACTAACTTTGGACAGCGTTCACAGGTTTCCAGGTTGATAACATCCACTTGATAGCCACAGGTTGATAGCAAATGTAACAAAAACCTTTGCTTGTTTTCACCTTTAACATAAATTCTGTCAACACGTTGGGCTATAATATGTTTTGCTATTATGTTTGGTAATTCTTCTAAATTAATATCACCACAATTATAGTCAAGGCAATGGTGCTGTGTTTGTAGAAACTTCACTTGCTTGATTATGTCTGCAGACAGTAAACGTAATGGTGTATGCGGTTTAAAAACACAATGCACTGTTTGGAAACCATTATAAATCACAAACTCTTTAGGTGTAAATTCAGGCAGACAAAAACCCTGAGTATCAACGACCACGAACCTCATCGTGAAAGTGATTGCAGCATCCTTACAGCTACATTATATAGCGTACGATGTTGGAGAGTGGGGCATACTCGATGACGCAATCATGTATAATTACACAAAAACATTTTGTGTGAGTGGGAAAGTTGGTAGTACTTTCCATTTCCAATTTGATATCCACAGTAGAAGGTTTTATAGAGTCGCTATACTTGGAGCAATCAAATACAAACATGGGATATTTTAGGAAAGACTTGTAATCCAAGGTAGGTTGTGGTTCTCTGCCAACATACGAACGTTGAAATTCAATCATGTTTCTATATGCCTCGACGTAATTTGCTTGGTTAAAGTTCAGGTTCATACCCTCTGTGGGGATTTGTTTCGAATTTAAGTGAAGTCTTATATCTCGAATACCCACATGATCAAACTCGTTGATGTCTTTTCTAACGTTACTGTATCGATCTGTTTGGAATATCACAATAACAAATCTGGGTCGTTCAGTGTTTGAGGATGTCTTAATAGACCACAAGTCTTTCGTTGAATTATTTAGATTTGGTAATTCATACATCTCCCATTTTCTATATGGTATAAGGATTTTCTTATCTAGAGCAATCGACTTTAATAATTGCTGCTGTATAACTTCACTAGGGTGGATATGTTTCACCTGCAGAGCCATATACTCAATGTTAAACTTTAATGCTTTATCTGCATCTGCGGCACCAATCAAAATAAAGCAATTTCTATCATTCTGAGCTCTAGTGAGACGTAGAAGCAATTTACTGAAAAGCACTCTTTTATAGTCTTTGAAAATATTACACAAGTAGCTAAGAGGTATGCAGTAGCAAAAACGTTCATTTTTTAACATCACATTGTTTTCGGTTGGATGCCATCCCGCTGGAATCAGAGCTCTTGCTTCATCACTGTTTGCTTCCAAAAGTGTTCTAATTGATGTAACTATACCAGGATTTCTCACATGTTCAATAATCTGATTACACATTTCAACCGCAATAGAGGAAAACAAATGAGCTGCTGCATTAGACGTTACTTCTACAGTTCCAATCGTACCACTCGTCTCAATACTACCATTTATCAGTAGAACAGATGAAGACCAATCGTAAAAAATATCTTGTTGGTTGATTGCAAACTCACAGGTATCATTATGGTCAAACGATCTGGTTTGAGGAGCGTATGTGTGTATTTCTTCCCCTCTGATTGACTCGTGCACAGGGTCTGCGAATATATGTAGTTTGCTTAACATCGTAACCCAATGATTGTAGAAACTGTATGTTCTCCCAAGATAGAACCGCTTTCGACTCAGGTAGCGAAGATACTGAAGCTGGAGCGGTTTGATTACTACTATTTATAATCAGCATAATATGTTGGTGTCTCTTTCAACTCCAATATCACAATGATCTCCTCACCTTGAAAGTTCACAGGTACTGAATTCTGATCGATAATGTTTACATTTATATGCGAAATGATACGTGTGGTAAGAGGCATAAAAACCTTACTATATGGTTTTATATCAATCGCATAACCAGGGTCTACCATAGGAGCAAACTCATATACTGTATGTGTAGGTTTTCCATCGTGGTAAGAACCATCTACTATGTTGCATTCCAAACGAATCGTTTTTACTCGTACAATTTCTACGGGTAAATTGGAAACGTAAAGTTTACCTGTAGCAAGACGTTGTTTAGAAAATCCCAATATTGGTGCTATTGAAGCATCGGTAGAAAAGTCTATATCATACTGACATGTAATCTCACATTTCAAAGTGTTGTTGTTGGCTTTTAGCGAAAACAGTTTTACCACATCGATGTTGTGTTCTACTGCAGGATCCAGATGTTTATCTTTAATATAACGTCGTAACAACTCATTCTGAATGTATTTCTCGATATCACTGATTTCATATGAACCATCTGGAATACTTATTTCTTGTCGAATCTTTCTACCACTCACAGCAGAAAAATAATGAAACTTATTACACCCACGTTCTATGTTTGGTATAGTGTTATATGTATGAAAGTTTGCAAGCGCGAGCGAATACTCAAAGTGCGGTTTTAATACTAACGGTGGAAATATTTCCATCGATAAAGAGGACGTAGAACCCTTCAAAGCAAACGTACGCGCCATGACTGAAACACAGATACTACTGTTTAAGTCTTTTATTTAAAAATTTTAAACATAAGTGACCACAATTATAAGTATTATACTTTTGATATACATCATGATTATACAATATAGTACAGTTTTTAAGATAATACAACAGTTCAATTGGTGGCTTCAAGTTTCCATATGAGTCAAAGTACACGGCTGTGTCACCACGTTTCTTAACTGCAACCCAATGACTACCTGGCTCTTTGTTTGTTTGCAAATTCATGATAAAGGATTCATTCTTGCGTGATCCATTCGATGGTAAAGTATCTCGCATGTATACACCTCTAAAATATGGAATTTTCATTTTACCAGCAAATTTCACAAGATCTATATTTGTTAGAGGTCTTGCTGGTAAACACTTTACACGTTTTTTGGTTTATGTAAATACAAACCGAAACCGCTTCGCTGTTTCTTCATATACAACCCACTACCTCGGTGACCAACAGCAATAGCCTCCATCGTTTGGTTATGACGTTTTGCTTCTTCCAATTTTTGTTTGGCTGATTTAGCATCGTTAACTGCTTTAGCAATGCCCGCAGCACCACCACCTAGAGCTCCTAGCGCTGATAGACCACCAAAAATTAAAGGTAGTAGTGGAAGGAAACCTCCACTTTTCGGTACTGGAATAATTCTAGGTGTCTTGACTTTCTTACGACCACCAGCACTTTTAATTACTTTTCTCGCTACATGTAGTAAATTTTTTACAGATGGAACTTCCGCACCCACAGCTATAGCACCTTTCATTAAATTTATTATGTTTTTAAATGGTATTTTACCGCCACATTTTACTTTTTTACTGCTACGTTTACGTTTGGTGGTTGTCTTTAGGGTTAAACCCATACCAAGCTTTCTTTTAACTTTCATAGTGTTTGTAACACCCCAAGCAGCTAACTTTTCACCAAAACTTGCGTCCTTCGACTTTACTCTCTCCCACGCTCGGTTCTCCAACACCTCGTCAGCTCGATGTCTATCACTCAACTGTTTTGATTGAGAGTATGCGATATCGTGATCTCGACAAGCACGATCTAAAGGATTGATACCTTGATCACCTCTAGCAAGACGTTCTTTAAGTTTAGTACCTGGGCCACAAAACTGATAACCAGGAACATGCAGCTCAACAGGTAATTTGTTGATGGCTGTGTTAACAAGACCTTCACCTTGGCACACCAACATTTATACTGCTAATGAGGTATGATAAATCTGAGTATTTATATAGATGGTTGCACTCGTAAAAAGTTTTAGTTTAGTTAACGATGCGTATTGTTAAACACGCAAAAGCTACCCTACCAGTCACAAACATAGATGATGTTGTTACCATTCCATCACCTAAACAGCAAAGACATGGACTTCTTTTACCAAACACAGTTAGATGTTTGATATGTGGTCCAAGTGGATGTGGTAAAACAAATGTTATGTTAAGTTTGTTGTTTGAACCCAACGGTTTAAAATTTCAAAACGTATACGTATACTCAAAGTCTTTATATCAACCTAAATACAGTATGTTAAAGGAGGTGTTGGATGCTACAAAAGGTGTTGGATACTATCCATATAGTGAAAACGAAGAGATATTAGATCCTGCAGATGCAAAGAGTAATTCAATTTTTATATTTGATGATGTAGCCTGTGATAGGCAAGATAAAATAAAATCGTATTTTTGTATGGGTAGACATAAAAATATTGACAGTTTCTACTTATGTCAGACATATAGCAAAGTTCCGAAGCAATTGGTGCGTGACAATGCTAACATTATAGTTTTATTTAAACAAGATGAAACTAATCTTAAACATGTGTATGATGATCATGTAACTACCGATATGAGTTTTGAAAAGTTCAAGCTCCTTTGTGGTGAATGTTGGCAAAACAAACATGATATGGTGGTTGTCGTTAAAGATTCTGATTTAACACAAGGAAGATATCGCAAAGGGTTTGATCACTTTATATATCTCACTTGACTGGAAAACGTTAGTATTAAGTTGTTCGACATAGAGTAAACATGTCGAAAAAATCTAAAGCTGCTCGTCATCGTAAAATAGTAGCACCACCAAATATACAACGTAAAATAGCTGATCTATCAAAGATAATTCGAAAGAAATATTTAGCTTTGAAGCTTGGCAAAACAGAGACAGATGAAACATTACAACGTTTATATAAACCCATCTTAAAACCTTTGAGTGATATATCGAAAAACACAGCATTGGCTACTGTTCAACACCAACCGACTAAAACCACCACATCATTAGCTACTACTCAAACAACTCAACAGAAACCTGCTACATTATTGGCTACTACTCAAACAACTGAACAGAAACCGACTAAAACTGAAGTTGATGTCAAACCAACAGCAGCAAAGGAGGAAATTCCATTCCTTAGTGATGATGAAACGTTTGAATTGGAGGCGGAGGCACCAGAACCTGAATTATGGGCGACTAAAGCTTATAGAAAATTAGATGCTGCTGCAAATACACCAAAAGCAGTGTACGAACGAATGTTAAGTTCCTATCCAATAGTTGTTAGATATTATGTTGATAAATATTTTACAGATAATCATTCCTGTGATCAAACATATGGTGTTACTTATGATAAAGCTACCAACACTTGGATGCTTGGAAACAAACCTATTAAATTTGTTGTTACTAACGTAGATTTTAAAAATAGAGAAACCTTTCAAATTGTGATTGGCGACAGAAGATATTACGGTACTAATCATCTGTTGGAATTGATATTTTTGAGAAAACCTGGTATGAGTGCTTTGAACAATCGGGAAGCTTTACGTGACTACGCAGACATTATGGCAACTACTAGTCTTCACAGAAAAGAGAACAATCCTAAAGAAGACGTTCTACGAAACACCTCTACCAAATATCAACATGTAATAAAACCAATTTTAGAAAAACAAGAAGGTGCTAGAGCACGATCTTCCTCGGTAACTTTAGGCCGTGGTATGCCATACATGCTACATACAAAAAAACAGAAAGAGTATGTATACTGGGATGATATAAACGAGTTGGTTGATAGACTTAGGCTTTTAGTAGCTTCTCAAGCAGCTGGTAATAACGCACACAACAACGAAATTCAGTCGATTATTGAAGAACTGAAGGAAGTGGGTGTTATATAAACAGATTTGTGTGTTTTTCACCATTTTCAAAATGCCGATCGATAAATTCGGACGTTCTGCAAAGAATTTAAAACATCTAAACAGAATTATTCACAGAGAAACATTTCCGAAAACTACAAGTGGTGATTTTGATGTGCAAAACCATAAGTTGTGTAACGTGGGTGACCCTGTTGAACCTACAGATGGTGTAAGTAAAAAATTTGTTGATGTATGGATAGAGGACTATCAGAAAACTAAAGTTGATTATAAGGTGAGCAAAGATGCTGTAGCACTTCAAATTGCTATACTGCTTGACGCTGTACATAAACCGGAGTTGGAAGCTTTAAAAAAAGACTTTGAACATAAATTTAAAAACTATGATGATTTTAAACGTGAAGTCTATAACTCATTTCCACTTAAGACTGGTGTTGATCAATCACTACAAAAGCTGGAAGAGCAATTAATGAAAAATTATATGGATCTTAAACACGAAGCCTACAGCTCGTTTCCGCTTAAAACTAGCATTGATGAAACATTAATTAGTCTTAAAGAGGATATCAAGGAGTACATACATCAAACAGTGTTTCCTCTTCAGAAAACGTTTACTGCTATGACTGATACCGCTATATCTAAACTTCAAAAAGATTATATAGATCTAGCAGTTTCAAAACTTGAAGCTGACTTGAAAAATACGTTTGCTACTAAAGACGATTTAAATCAAGCAGTGATTACGATTGAAAATAAACTTAAAAAAACGTTTGTGACTAAGGAGTATATCGATGGTGCTATCGAAGGGATAAATAGAAATCTAGTTCAGGAAGCAGTGGCAGCAGTTTGGGTTATGGTGGATAAACGGATATCAAAAATGGAGTTTAGTTGGAATCAAATAAAATAAGTTCAGTGTAAAAATGTCTATCGATAAGTTCGGACGTTCTGCAAAGACTCCCAGCTTCTTAAACAAAATTGTGCACAGAGAAACATTTCCGAAAACTACAAGTGGTGATTTTGATGTGCAAAACCATAAATTATGTAACGTAGGTGATCCTATCGAGCCTGCTGATGGTGTGAATAGAAAATTTGTCGATGTGTGGGCAGATGAGTATAAGAAGAATAAAGATGAAGTATCACAGAGTCTTGTCGCTATAACCCTTGAAGCTGTGCATAAATCAGAACTAGCTGCTCTTAAAAGCGAGTTTGAAAACAAATTGAAAAATTTAGACAAGACGATAGCTGCTCAAGTTTTAAAAGATATTGATGTGTTAAAGAATAACAAGTTGAAAAAGAAGCTAGGTGAGATAGACAGCAAACTAAAAGATTTACATGATAAGTGGATACTTTTAAATCCAACATCACCATGAGACGTAAAACAGTTGAGCCATCTGATACCAAAAAACAAATTATTGATGAGTTATATAAACCGGCAAGAATCAATTTTAAACGTAGACGTACAATAATCAAAGGTTTAAATGATTTGTGGCAGATTGATTTAGCAGAATTTACAGACTACTACAAAGACAACTCTGGTTACAAGTATATTTTAGTGGTTATTAATTGTTTTTCAAAGTATGTGTGGACTCGCCCTCTTAAATCTAAAACTGCTGAAGAGGTGACTAAAGCTATGGCTGATATTTTATCTACTAGTACAGCGCCCTCTAACATCCAGTCTGATCTTGGGTTAGAATTCTATAACGCTAAATTTAACGCCTTAATGAAAAAATACAACATTAATCACTACAGCACTTATAGCGTGAAGAAGGCTGCAATAGTGGAAAGAGTCATACGTACCTTAAAAGAGAAGATATATAAAAATTTCAACTTGATTGGCTCCTACAAGTGGGTCAATACACTACCTGATGTCACTGCTACTTACAACGCTACTGTTCATCGAACAACTGGTGTAAAACCTCAAGATGTTAACAAGAAAAATGAAGAAGCTATTCTGAAACAAGTTTACTCGAATCTGAAAGTGTTTAACAAAAATAACTTTAAAGTGGGTGATGTTGTACGTCTAAGTAAAGCTAAAACATTATTTGAGAAAGGTTATACACCGCGTTGGTCAACGGAGCTGTTTAAAATCACTAAAGTTCACTGCACTAATCCAACCACCTATTTAATAGAAGACATGCAAGGCAAACCAATCAGTGGTGGATTTTATGAAGAGGAGCTACAAAAGACTGCAACCCCTGATTATTATTTAGTTGAAAGAGTGATCAGAAAGAAAGGCGCCAAGTCGTATGTGAAATGGCTTGGTTTTGATAAATCTCATAACTCATGGATAACTAGCAAAGATATAAAATAATTTGTATTACAATACTTTATAATAAAACAAACGTTGTAAAATATATGCTTTTATTAAAATAAACATTGTAAAATATATGTTTTTTTATTTCAACAACCTACTCAACACAAAGCTAAACGTAAAGTTTTCGTTATTAACAAATTTATGACAAGTCGCTTAAATATACGCAGTATTACAATTGATTTTCAACCATTTATCACAATCACTTTAGACGTTATAACACGTCTTTAAACTAAATATTTTCACAAGGAAATCTTGAAAGAGTATAGAAACTAATATTAGGAACGTTTGACTAGATAAATAAGTACATAACTAAGTAAATAAATAACTATATAGATAAAGAAGTAAATAAATAACTATGTATATAAGTACATAAAGAAGTAAATAAATAACTATGTATATAAATAAGTAAATAAATAAGTAAATAAATAAGCCTAACCTAAATGAGCTGCCTTATGAAGACGAATTGGATTTTACAGGTATTGGCGAGTTGGATAAATATTTTAGATCGTAAAAAAGTAGTCCGCGTTACTTTTTCACGATCTGTTTATGGCCCCAAGCTAATGTTTTATATGAATCTGATAGAAGATACCGTTTATCATCAAAATGTGATAATGCTACCTTATTAACCATTTGTGTGAACACATCATGCAGTCTCGTTCGGAAAACATTCATACTTTTAAAAACTCGTCCATCCTGTACTACCACGCATCCATCATCATTCGTTTTTGTTTCACCCATGCTATCCACAACATTCCTATAATCCTCAGCACTCAAATCCCTTTTCGTTACACATTCTTGCACTCCTTTCGCTTTCTTTGTTAAAATACCCTCCCCGTCAATCATATATGATTTTGCACCCGTCCCAACCATTTCGTATAAAATTTTGCCCTTATACTCGTCTTTCATTCGTCCTAACACACTTTCGCTCACAGGTATACCGTGTGGATTGTCAGCCGAGTAGTTTGATGTATCGTATTTGTCACTGTCTTGTTTCATGTCGTCATAAAAGTTGTCTGTCTCTACTAAAATAATCAACGAGTCCGTATCGGTGTACAGTAAAGTCACTTTGTCACCATACTTTGTCTTTAAGTAGTCGTACAGAAACCCATATATGATGGTTTTTGATATATCTAATATCGAAAAACCAACATATATAGGTCTGTCATACGTCACGTGAGTTCTGTTCATTTGTATAGCGACAAAGTCGTCCGTGAAAATTGAATGATTTTTAAAATGTGGCTTGTTAATGTATGCAGCCGCACCCGGTTTACGGCCGATATTGTCCCAGTGCGTCACCAGTTTCACGTCTACCCTCTTGTCCAAATTTTCCATGGTCTTACCGAATACCGCGTTGTTCATTAATTTAAAGAAATCGCGCTCAAATTCATTTTTAGATAAATTTCGTAAGTTTGTGTTTTTATCGATATAAATTTTCAGCCATGGAGATTGCCTAAATGTGATAACGCGGTGTATTTTCTTTAAAACGAGTCCGTGGTCTAAACACTGCTTTAAATTTCTATAATGAATAATATATTTAGTTTTATCGTTTAAATTTGGAATAAGTTTCGGTAGTTTCGCGTTTGGGGGTATGAATGATTCTGGACAAAAGGGCAATTCATTGTGTAAGTCATGTAGACTTTCCGGATATTCTAAATCGACTTCCAAAACATAACCAAATTCGTCGTTATCCCCCAAAGTTTGAATTTCTAAATTTTGAATTTCGGTTTCGGAGAGCCAACGAAAGCTTCCGACTGCTAATGGCTCGCTTTGACTTTTTCCGTATAAATTTGTAGCATCTGTATAGATAAGCCATGTTTTCGGCTTTGTAGCGTCATAATTAGGAGTATGTTCGTTGTTAGCTACTGCCCGTCTGACGCTGCATTGACTGACACCACCCCGTATACCTTTTTTGAAAAAGTGATGCATCTCGATGTCTGTTAGCAGTTCCAGCTCCACCCCAGTAGCTTTTAGGGCAGCATTCCAAGCAAGAGATGGAGCTGTGACATGCTGACAAGGATCGAGATTGTACACCTCAAAACAAACATTCCTAAAATTCTCAAACACATCAGCTAAAAGTAACACGTCCGATTTTAAGTAGAGATCCGAATAAGCCCCTAAAGTTCTACACTCAAACGTCTGCCACACCTTACACGCACGCTCATAATCAGACTGCATAATGTGTTCACCTCTTAGATTATCATAAAATCCAGACTGCGATGGAAGCTTAGTCTCATTTAATTTATCAAAGGAGTCTACATACGAATATGGAAATACACCCTTCTGCCGAATTAAATTAAACTTGTTTACATCCGCGAAATATTTTTTGACTTCCCTACACTGACTGTCTTCTAAATTTTTTGCTAATTTTTCTAAACTTTTAGCCATAAACCTAAACGAATCCAAAAATCTAAGTTTAATGTGGGTTTTTTTCGTTGTCCCATCTTCCGACTCCTCTTGATGAACCAAAACCTGTTTACTAAAAGTGATGTACCGCTCTTTGTTTTGAGCGATGACATCTAATTTTGACTCGTACTCTGCCAACTCTTTGATGAAGAGATGCGCATCATACCCTGAGAGATTATGAAACAATACCGGAATGAATTTAGGAACTTGATAATTTAGATTGCAGATGGAGTGAGCCGGACCGCGATAATTATTGAATTCGAGCAAATGGTCGTGGTCACGAACCTTCTCCTCATCGGGACCGAAAGCTCTTTCACAAATGTGACATAAATTAGAATTTTGAAATTCGCGCTCTTGTTCATCGGTTAAAGGTGTTATTGGCCAAACTTTGCTTATATGGTTTTGATAAATCTCTCTAACATCATTTTCTAAGCGCTCTACAAAAACGCTCGCGGCGTCCTGACCTCGGTAAGTGACAAATTTTGATAGCGAGTCGTCAAAAGAACATTTAATGTAGTACGCGAACGAATACGGTATGTGTTTGTGAGTCTTTTGTGTGAATGACTCGCAACAATTTTGAGGATGTTCAGTTTCTAAAGGGGACAAAAGACTCTCAAAATCAGCATACACAACGAAAGGAACACGCATTTTCTTTTCAAAATCGACAAATCTAAGTAAATTCTCGGGTGTGTATTTACCATATTTATCCTTCCGCATCTCAGTTGTTGGTAAATTTACTCTAACATGATTACAATCGAATTTCTGATGCTCAACTAATTTTGCTTCTGTTCCAAAAAAGACTAAACAACCATCACAAAGGAATTTTTTGCCGTGATGTTTAGATATTTGACTTCTAACAAGACGAGACATATCTTTAATTAAACAATAATGAGTGTTGCTTTCAATTTCATCTGTTAACAATAATAAGTTAATATGTCTGGTCTTGCGAGAAGTAGTAAAATATAGAGGTCCACAAATTTCATAATTAAATTTACCGTTGTTAAAATCTTTATCCAACCCGTAAACATTGATAGAAATATTGTTTTGTTGTTCAAACTGGGTAATTTGATTTAAAGAAACGGGAAATTCAATACCTGTAAAATCCAATTCGTTCTCATATGGTAAATAATGATATAAGCGTTCTGTATTATACTCTACTGGGTGAAGCGCAGCAAGGATGGACCACTTAAAGCACTGATTGTCTTCATTTTGGATATTTACACAAGCCTTTTTATCCATAATGCACTTTGGTAGACCCATGTATGAATTGCCTGCTAGTGGAGAAAATTTGGCAACACTCACCTCCAACCAAAGCCATTTTTGGAGCACCCAACCTGAAAATCGAAGGATAGTATAAGCATATGCGTACGACATTTTTTAATAGGACACCTGTGTAAAAATGTTTCAATTTATATGTATACATTCCGGTAGAGTAAAAATCTTTTAAATATATCATTGTTAAAAGATTTAACTTACCACTTTCATGGTGCTGGAACTCTATAGCTTTGGTCTTCACGATGTCCTCCAAACTCTCCACTACTCCAACAGCCTCCCCCAGTGTAACGATTGGTGTTGTTTGGGTGTTGAAACTTTTTATGTCTTCGAGCTCTTTCAACGGCAGCCGGTATAAACCAAAGAGCTCTAGATTGATTTTCACACACCCGAGCTGCTCCATCTTCTTTCCTACAGTCTGCAGAACTTTTGGTCGGGCGTACTGTAGGAATTCATCGATGTCAATCGCTACACCCTCTGCAGGAATTCTGAATGTCGTCAGCTTTGTATTAAATGCATGTTTAATCAGCTGAACACCATCTTCTCCGTCGATACAAGCTTGGTTCTTGTGTTGGAGACTTCGAAGATGGCCTGGGAATGCTGCCTGTAATAAACAAGAAAGTAAATCTCAGATATATACTATGTTGAAACACATATAAGACAGATAGCTACAACACTCGATAAATGTGGAAACTTACTTTTGGAATATCTATCATGCAGATGAAACATCTGGTGGTCCTCGCTACCTTGTTAGGCGGCTCTTGTTCGGTAGTGGTGGATTGCCGCTTCACCCCGCTAGTTGATGGTTGAGGGTTACTAGTAGATGCTGTTGGTTGTGGCTCTGTTGATGTTGATGGCTGGGGCTCTGCTATGATTTCTGAAATAGAAAATATAACTTTAATAAAAAATTTTGTTTTATTGTGGAAGACTTTGTGCTTGTATGAGAAAATATTCATAGCCTATACAGTTAGAAACTTGTACCTTGTTTCTAATCTATTTAACACAATACATTTAATATTTAGAAAAATCAGCTGCGTTTTAGCTTTTCTGATTGTATGAGAAAAAAGTTTGAAAAATATTTTAAGAGAATATACAGAAAATTAATTAAACAGTGCATTTACCTGCTCTATGGAACCTCTTGATGTGAGCTCCAAGTCTGTCCTTTCTGGAGAATACACACAAGCAGAAAGGACAGAAAAACAAATTGGAGTTGGAGCCGCAGTTTAGCATATGCCGTTTCATCGAATCTTTCCGCGTGTATTCTTTCACACAATGCTCGCATTTAAATACACCCATTTTTGCAACTAACACAAATGAGGAAGTTTTCACGAACTAACTGTGACTGTTGTTGCCTGTCTGCGACTTCAGCTTTTATATGATTACTCAAACCCCCCACACGTGTATGAAACCTCATAGCTGACGTAAGTTTTTGCGAAATTAACTGTTAACCACTATCTACATCCTACAGAGTTTCTGAAGGATGTAGATAGTGGTTACTTAGTCGTTGGAAACATCCTACGGAGTTTCTGGAGGATGTAGATAGCGGTTAATTAGTCGTTGGAAACATCTGGTCCTAATGTGTTTTTCCGGAGGATGTTGATAGTGTTCTCAGATTTTTTATTTTTAAACAGTGTTGACACATATCCTTGTAAAAATTATTCAATAAAAACTAATATTTTTCATAATTTCTTTATTACAATTTATACATTTAAAATTTGCGATGGTTTACAATATCATTAAGTACGTGTTGGTATTTTGTAACAAATTCACATACCATGCTTAAAGTATCACTATATCTTTCTCTAGCTACGAAAAAGGCACATCTAATTAGGGAAATGTCTCTAAATTTAGCTAATTCGGTCCTTAAATCATCAGCAAACATCTCCAAATTAAAGAAACTTTTACAGCTTAGTTCTAACAATAAATCTTTAGCTACACAACCGATATCTTCTAGTATTTTAAGTGATTGAATTGACAAGTTAAAATTAATTACATATTCCTTACCACATAGTTTCAGCTTAAAACTTACAGTTTTTCTTTGTGATTTAACAAGATATTTGGTTAAAGTATATGTTTCACTACTTTCTATAGATTTGTTTTCCAAATTGTAAATTATCGTAGGTAATACGTTTAAAAATTCTTCAAATGTCCACACATCAAAAAACACAGGTATATTACAGTTCTTCTGAGATAATTTAATTAACGGCAAAAAATTTAAAACTGGATTAACGCCAATGATAAGCAGCTTCTCGCCGTTCGACGTAAGAGAAAAAGTTGTTTGACACATCAGTTCACAGTCTTCTGTTTTCAATTTTTTCTCGATGCTTTTATTAGTGATTTCTACCAGCTTCTGATTGAAAATATCTTCTTGCGTAGGCTGATATGGTGTTTGTAGGTTTGTTGGATATGCTGCATTAATTATATTTTCTATAGCTTGATTCTGCTGTTCATCAACCTCTGCTGTTGGATATAATGTACATAGTTCACTTATCATGTTTTCCAACGTTTTTGGTTCTTCTTTTGGAATAATACTTTCTATTGCATTACCCAGTAAGACGTCTTGTAGCACTTTAAGTTTTTTACCACCACTATTTTCTGCTTTAGCAGATTTTCGTTTTCTACCGTTATTCACCATATTATACTCGTTCTGCTTCAGTTTTCAACTAAATGCTCCGTTTGAAATTCTCAACTTTTATACTTATCTAATTATTATTATTACTCTTACAGCTGAGCTTTGTTGCCGTGTTGAGTTTTATTGCTTTTAACTTAATATGTGAATCAAGACGATTCATTTAATACCAAACACGTAGGACTTTAATGCACAAATAACAAATTACTTGTGCGCATGCGCTAGCCACCATATTTACACACGTCATTTAAATGGTGATTCCTCGTTTGCATAATACAGGTTAGTTGGCTTTTGAATTTACATCTAGTGTTTCAACCAACTAATAAAAATTTCTTGGATGCATACACTAGCCTTAAAACATTTTTAGGTAACACAGTTTTTTTCTATAATCAATATTTCGCTTCAAATCCTAAAAACTAAATTTTTAAATTCAACAAGCCTTTGAAAAATTTCTTCAGATGTCCCTAGAACCGAGGTTATTTTTCTATACATGCATCATATCAAGAAAAGTTATGATAAACAAATTTGGTGGGTTTCCGTTATAATAAAATATTTTTGTATTAACTGTTTTCTATGGAAATTTACAAATATTTAGCGCCAGAAGCTTTATATGAAAATTCACTACCATAAAGCACTTGCTGCCTTCAAGTTTTAAGCTCATTTGTATAACACTCGTAAGTTTGCGATATAAAAACTATATAGCAAAAACAATGCTAAAATATTTTGTATCAGATTATTTAGCGTCAGAAAATTTATCTGAAAATTCGCTACCATAACGCACTTGCTGTACCCAGGTTTTAACCTCATTTATATATGAAATATTGTGAAACAATCGTCCCATAATATTAAAGCTATCAGTATTGGATAAAGTATAAAAAGGTATTTACTTCTATTTAAATTTATCTGAAAATTCGCTATCATAACACACTTGCTGTGATATAAAACTATATAGCAAAAACAATGCTAAAATATTTTGTATCAGATTATTTAGCGTCAGAAAATTTATCTGAAAATTCGCTACCATAACGCACTTGCTGTACCCAGGTTTTAACCTCATTTATATATGAAATATTGTGAAACAATCGTCCCATAATATTAAAGCTATCAGTATTGGATAAAGTATAAAAAGGTATTTACTTCTATTTAAATTTATCTGAAAATTCGCTATCATAACACACTTGCTGCGTTTAGCTTATGTAAAAAATTGATCAGTAACTCACCAAACATAGTCATTGCCTCCAGACAGATTATTTTCGTAAAACGTTTTAGTTCTGATTTTTCACAAAAAAACTAGACACATATTGATACAAAGTCACCAACAAACCATAGCTCTATATACACAGAACTTTCTACAAATAAACACAACTTCTAGCGTCACTAAACTTATACACCTGTGATGAAAACACACCTATGGTTTATTAGGTAAGAATCAAAAAATTATTAAACACATAATTAACATGACCGCGCCTGGCTGATGTAAACTGAGGTTATTAGCTGGTCGCTCAACAAACAGGAAACACTCTTGATAACGGTTAATCAGCTGGTGACTGCAGTTTAAGCGTTTGCACTAAAATCATAACGTTTTATTTCGCTTTATTTAATTCGATTGACTTAATTTTCATCCTACATACGACGTTATTTATATTAATTCTAATGAGATAATTTTAAATTGATTTGATTTTAATAAACAGGTTAGTCTTTGGCGTGTGGTTTATTATTAATAATTACTTTCTTATTACGCATGTTATTTTAAATGACGGTTCCTCGTTTGCATAATACGAAGTCAGGTGGTGGAGGTGCTCACGTCATCTCAGGTTAGTTCGCTACTTGTTCGGGTTAAATACGAAGTCAGGTGGTGGAGGTGCTCGGGTCTGGTCGGGGGACCGTCGGGTCCACCACCTTGTGCTCGGGGTAGGTCGGGGGTCGTCGGGTCTGGGCAGTTCCGCCACTCCGCCCGGTGGCGGTGGCGGGTGGTGGAGTTAGAATTCCCCATCTATACCTACTTAGGAGGTAAACATATAAAGTGCCCGCCCCTACGTGGTGAGGTAAAGGCGGGAGGGGGGTGGAAAAGTCACACTTTTGGTTTTTTTGCTTATATCTCGAAGACTGTCCACTGCAAAAAATATTTTCCCAATACAAATGAAAGCTAATTAAATTTTCTATACAACACCTTCTAAACATATTTGCCGAATTCTCAACAATTTTCTAGATATTCGTTATTGAAAATCGATAATTTAAGAAATAAAAAAAATATTTCCTCACTCTTTTTGTCAAACATTTGCTTGTAGTGCCTCCCATGATGGTTTCTTAAAAAAATGTCAGAAACTAAGTTGTAGAGCCTTAAATTTTATTCGATCTATAATGGTGAATACCAACACTTTAACAATATGGTAATTGCAATTGAAACACATAACTTTTTTTATACTTACAGCTGTTATTATCTTATTACGAACCAATCAATGAAAGCATTCACATGAACGGATAGTAGTTCAAAAATTAAAAAAATTAGATTCAAGGCAATATCTTGTTTTTTTGAGGCGGAAGGGTCTCTCATTAATCTATGTCAGCAGTGGAGACGTCCTCCAAAAATATTGATAGAGTATCGTGTCGTCCTCATCGTCTTCTTCCTGAATTAATTTTGCGACTCCGTTCTTGCAATTGCCCTTGCAATTCGGGCATGCGACAGAGCAGTTTAACGATGCTTTTCTACAACCACACCTGCCACTGTCACATCCCTTTGTGCATTGGCCATCATCTAACTACGAGAGTTTCGGAAATAGTTGGTCACTCCTCCTCTCCCAACCCTAGTTCGGTGCCCCACCATTAGGCTCTACCCCTAACCACAGTTGCACTTGGTGGTACGTCCGGAATGTATGCTGCTTAACAGCTTCTTTAGTTGGAGGGAGAGTTGAAAGACGAGTCTTCATTTTTTCAACTACATTGATAAATGTTTTGGAGGGGAACTTGTTCAGGGATTTTTCTGTGGCTGGAGCGTCATACGATGAAAGAGGACTCATGAATCCAGCTGTTTGAATGGAGTCAGTGAAAGAAGAACCGCTGGCAAACACCTCAGCGACACTTTGTACGATTGTTGACTTATCGTACATTTTGACATAACCCACTTTCCTGCGATACGCTGCGGATGTTGTGTAATAACCTGTGAATGCATGTAAGTATAACTAGTGGGCATTGTCCTTCATTTTCAACTCCTGTTGCAGCTATTATAAGGAATATACACTCGTTTTGACCTTTCCTCTTCCAGGTTTTACCACCAGAATGTAGCGATCAGTTGGGGTTTTGGCTACCACGTGAACAGCCAAGTCTACGTCCTTTCCAATAACAGCAACCAAGGAATTTTACGATTTGTTGATAGCTTTCTTCCCAATATCAACGTCAACATCACCTGAAACTTGAAGCATATTTATCGCATTTTTCACCATCAGCAGGTTAAACGCAAGAGGCTCTCAAAATACTCATTTCTAGAAGAACATCGAAATTGAGCGTACATGTCAGAAATTTTACAACTTTTGATTGGTTGAAGATAAAGTAGCAAAAGTGTGACAAACGTACCGCCATCTGAGTGACGTCATATGCCAAATGTCTTCCCAGACTTTTTGAATTTGGCGACAAAGTCAAATACGTTATTTGAGGGCTGCGGTAAATTACTCAATCCATTGCCAGCCATATCCCACACATGTTCCATTGATAACAAGTCTGGGAAGCGAGAGGGCCATAGAAGCAGGTCACATTATTTTCTTGCAAGAATCTTACCGTAACCCTTGATGTATGAGAACGTGCGTTGTTTTGTTGAAAATGGAGTTGAATTAACCCTCGTAAGTATGGAAGTGCAACAGACTGCAGTACGTTTCGCATGTAATTAATTGCATCCAAATTTCCGCCAATAAACACTAGAGATCACCTGCTACCGTATGTTAAGGCACCCCGTACCATCACCTCAGTGTAAGCGCCGTATGCCGTTCTACGCCAATCCTACATTTCTGCGTTCTCCACGTAATCGTCTTACTCCTCTGCGACCATCGTGTACTTAGATACCGTATCTGGACTTGTCAGGGAACACAACACGTATCCATTCACTATCACAATTTGGTCTTCCGTTATACCACTCAAGCCGAGCAGCACGATGTCGAGGTGCCAGGAGATATAAAATGGTCTATACGAACGAAGCCCAAAAGCGCATTATCTGCGATATATCGTTGCAAAAGAGACTCTTTGTTGTCAAACTCCCGACCAAGCATTTCCGATCGACTGCGTTGTGGAAACTCTGTCTTGTAAAACCGCAATCCTCAAATGACGATCTTGCTGAAGTTGTTCGAGGTCGTTTATTCCTCTGTTTGAAAAACCGAATATTGTCACTCCGCACGTTAGTCTTATCGTTGCATTTTTAAAGGTACCCATTTCTAATAACTATTTTTTTTCTAATTTAATAGTCATTAATATGTGATAATTGAGTATAATGTGAGCTACGAAAAGGAACGGATTCCGCGGCTGTGGGATGAAGTTGAGACAGATATTGAACCCGATGACGACGGCTTGAGTTTGGAAGATGAAGATGAAGACATTCAAGATCAGAAGACCGATGAAGAAGAATATATTGATGAGCCCAACTAAACTACGGATCTTAAAAACATAGGAATGGGTGTAATAGTAGAAGACAAAAATACGTATTATATTGGAAACGACGGTCAAACATAATGGAGGAGCTATCTAGGAAATCGTCAAGTAAGAACAAGCTCCCAAATGTAATCAAATTTCTCCCTGGAGTAAAGGCGAATGCAAAAGGACTAATATCTGCCGCAGAGATCTGGAGTCTTTTTTTCACAAATAAGACGTTGCAAGCCATTGCTAATAATACAAATATCTACATTGGAATGTGCAGTGTTAACTCAAGCAACAGATCAGCAACACCCACAGAAAATTTAGGGTTCAAAGGGCTTATAGGGTTGCTCTATATATCTGCGTTGTTAAAAAATAGTCGGATCAATGCCTCTGATTTATTTAGAACAAATGGAACTTCGGTGGAAATATTCCGTTAGACAACGTCTCTTGAAGGATTTAAATTTTTACTGCGACATATTTTTTTGGCAATAAGAATACTAGATTAGAAAGACAAAAATACGATAAATTGGCAGCGATCCGGGAGCCTTTTGCTGCATTTAATTCTAATATATCGAAATATTTTTGTATGTCCGAGCTGACAACAGTAGACGAAATCTTGGTAGCATTTCGGGGGCGATACAGCTTTAAAGTATATATGCCCAACAAACAAAACAGATATGGAATTAAAGTATATGAAGATAAAATCTACTAGAAGTAGTAGATTTTAAAATGTTTGATATTGAAAACATGAAAATTTATGCTGGACAAAAACCTTCCGGACCCTATAAAGTTCAAACCGATAATGTGTATCTCCTTTCCCGTCTTTGTCAGCCCATCTCTGGAATCTGTCGGAATATGGCAATGGACAACTTTTTTACCAGCATGGTTGTTGCAAACACACTTCTTACTGGTCATAAACTTACGACTATGGATACCATTAGAAATGCGCAATGCAACATAATGATGATACAATAGACGAAATGACTGATAAACCGAAAATAATTATTGATTATAATCAACCAAAGTTGGCGTTGACACCGTCGACAAAATGTGTGCGGTCTGTGATTGTGCCAAAGCTATTCGTCGCTGGCCACTGGTTACATTTTATATGGAATTATATATAGCTGGGATAAACACATTTATTATTTCCGAGAGAAATTCAAAGTAGTTAGATAAAACACCTCGAGGAATATTTTGGAGAGCCTTGGCATGCAAGACGAACATATACGACTAAGAGCAATGAATAATTGCATGCGACGTACCATCAAATTTCGCCTTAGAGAAATCTTACGTTTACCACAGCAGGAAGTGTTAACAAATGATTCACAAACAAGTAGAAAGCGGTGTTTTTATTGTGACAGAAAGAAAAATAGGCCAACAAGGTTTAGCTGCAAAAACTGCCACAAACCTATTTGCTTGGAAGACGCCAACTACGTGTGTAATGACTGTTTGGCTAGTGAAAGTGATCAAGACTGACGTTAAGAATTTTAGTTGAGCATCTCTATATTCAAGTTATGGATCACTACTTATTTTTTTTTTTTTTTTAATATGTTCATAGCCAATGTTCCATTTGTTTATGATTTACGTGTTTTTGATTAATGTAAACCTGTGAATATAATATTTTGTTTTATTCTGCTATTAAAGATTTTGGATACGTTTTTTGATTTGATTGATCGACCAAGGAAAATGGAAATTTACTTACATTGTATTTATGATATATTACCTAACAAGATTGATTAAGATTTACAAAATTTCCTTCTTCATTTTAAAAAGTGTTGCGGACCGTCATTTCGAAGTTAGTCTTTATGTAACGTAAAGCCACGTTAGCTTGGGAAGGTTAAGTAGGAAATTCAATACTGTTCTAAAAAACACTATAGTTGTAGCTTGACGAACGGGCCCAATTAAAGTTTAAGGGTAAAAATGTAGCACGAAAAAATCAAGGTTTAAGGATGGGAATAATACCGTGTGAACAAACACTGGGGACGCAGATCTACTTGTCGAGCGGTAATGTGTTTAATCCATAAATAACTTGACAACCGGTGCGTGTTTTATTCCGGCACGATCCACATTAACGTTTTTTTTAGCGAATTTGCATTCAGAAAAATTCGTTAATAGAGAGGTCACGATGAAAAGCTTTTGAAAAAATGTCTTCAGATGAGCGCGAATTTGGGTCACTAGAACCCAAAACCAAGGTCCGTTAAAATTTGTGTGTGTATATATATATATATATATATATATATATATATATATATATATATATATATATATATATATATATATATATATATATATATATATATATATATATATATATATATATATATATATATATATATATATATATATATATATATATATATATATATATATACTAAACTGATTTAAATCAGAATGTGCAAAAATCTTGTCTGGACCAAAACCGAGATCGAATCGGTGAGTCAGCCTTTATGCTTAAGTTTTTTCGGTCCAAAATCAGGGAACACTTTTTGACAACGCTATATTCATGTAGGTATCGGCGTAACAGAAATGAAACCTTACATGTGGCTAGAAATAGTGCAAATAAACCTATGTTGTGAATTTTAAGTAATTTGGTACACAATATTTTGAGTTTTTTTCAAATTCAAAATAAAATCCCAAAGACATGCGTTGAGACGACTTAATGGTTAAAGTCCAATGCCTGACAGACAAAGTAGTTAACTGCCATGCGTAGATTAATTCATACGACAGGTATAAACCATACATCAACAGTAACCAAACTAAATATATACGAGACATAAAACATACTACCCGAACCAACAATCGTGAAATCTCGGCCGCAATTATGCAAAATGACAGACGACATGAAATTAAAAATTTGCCAAGTGATTGTTATATAACTGGGACAATCAATCAATTATTAGAAGACACTATATTTGTAGCTTTATTAACGGACCCAAATACAGTTTTAGCGCAGCATAGATATATTATGCTGTCGCATAATATAGCAGAAATGTAATCAAAATCTAGCCAAGTCTCCATAAAAATGATTCTAAAATAGTTTCTTTTATATTTAAACTTAAACATAAGACGTCATATAAGACCGAAGCAGTCGTGAGAGGTGTTTCAATGGTAATTATACTGAATATAATAGCCCGGGCATGAAGCCGATCTAAAGTATCACGAAAGTAAAACATTAGTTGACCTGAGCCTAGACGGCGCAGGGGGCTTCGTGCTTGTCTCCTAAGCAGAAGGTTACGCGATCGAATCCAGCTGGTTGAATGTATGTTTCTTTAAAGGTTTAATTTGTCATTTGGAGAGACAATAGTGCACAGATTTCATACGTTTTGAACAACATCTCATTTTTGTTTAAAACGCCTAAATAAGTTTGTCACCTTTGAGTCTGAAATTATAATTTTGTTATTGTTGATATTGAAAAAACCGGTTTGATTAGGTTGACTAAAACGAAATCATAATGGCGAATAATAAGGAAAAATAACTGCTACGTTTATAATTTGACAGATACTTTACTTTTCTAAATGTGAATTAAGTTTTCTTCTGGAAATCTTCTTTATAACTTAAATGAAATTTGTAATAAAAGTTTCTTTTAAAGAGACTTACACTATCTAGAGGTATAGCAAAATTTAGTTCTTTGGCTTCATAGAAAATAGAGTTTTGGGCATTTTTTTCAAAATTAGTTAGAACGCAAGATTTATTCGATAATAGAGAGATATCGATGGTAGCGCTTTCGAAAGAATTCTTTAAATGTGCGCGTAATAGGACTTCTAAAATCGATCTTTAAGGTCTGTGTAAGTTTAAAGTATTAAATTTACTAATTTGGCGTATAATATTGGTATACAATTCTGATGAAAATTCGCTACTATAACGCACTTGCTGCGTCCCGAATTTTTTTTTATTTCACTAACTTTAATATTTGGTAAAAACAATATTGTCCACGTTTCATACGTTTCGACTAAGATCTCAATTTTATTAAAAACGCCTGGATAACTTTGTCACCTTAAATATATAATTATAAATTTCAGCAGACAATTTTAATTGTTGATAAAAAAAAGATAATTTGTTTTCAAAAAGCTTTTTTATTGTTGGAAAAAAACCTGTCAACCTTGTTATTGGCAGATACTTTCTATTTATAAATATGAATTCAGTTTTCTTTTATAAAACGTTTGTAGCTTTAATACAATTTGTAATACAAGTTTCTTTTAAAGAAAATTACTGTACCTATATAGTAGGATACCAAAGTTTAATATTTGAATTTTCTAGCTTTATAGAAGATTCAGGTTTGGGAATTTGTCTCAAAAAGGACTAGAAGAACAGATTAAAACTCTGGAGGCAGCAAGTGCGTTATGGTAGTGAATTTTCATAAAAATATTTTTAATAGCAAATATGCTTTTTAAGAAAGCAGGCATCAAAGTTGGTTACCAGTATAATCTATATATTAGAAACAATGTGCCATGTTTCATCAAAATAACTTTATTGTTTGAAAATGTACAAAAATTTCCGAAAGTAAACTTAAATTGTTCCCGAAAAAACTGGTTTTCTGGTCAACCTTATAGGTTAATAGCAAATTGATTCAAAATTTGAAGCATTTAATGAAAATTTGCTACTATAACGCACTTGCTGCGTCCAGAATTTCTTTTCTTACAAAGGTGTATTATATTTCGATGGAAAATGCAAAAATACAATAACATAGGGCGTTCGATTTAAAAAATTCACTAAAAAAAAAAGAAAATTTGAATCACCAACGACTTATGGGCTACCCTGTAATTGTGGAAATATTTTTTAAGATGTAGCTCAAGACATCCTATAATTAATGTATACAACTTTTTTTTCGTAACTTGCATAATAACGTATATATTGCGCTTTATTGATTTTTTACGAAAATTCGACAAAAATGAAATACTATTATACGATAAACTCTATAGCCAACACTACTGCTGAAGCATCAGAGAAAGGGTCTATTTTAAATGAATTTTCTGGGAATATTTTAGTAAAATGAAGGACAATGACGATTGAAACTAAGAGTTCAGGCTTTGTAAAACATTAATCTTGAGACATTTTCCTTCCATAGATCATATTAGTTTCAGGTTCATTGCCTAAATATTAACAATTTTGACGTTTTAAATCGCGACTTTGACGTTTTGAGGAAAACCCAAATTTATTTTTCTTTAAATGCCTATAACTTTTGTGTCCTACAACCTACAGAGCTAATTTTGGTAGGTAGCTTATCTATAAGGATATAAACCCGTGTACTAAATTTCGTTGCCCTTACTTTGTTAATTCCGAAGATATAAATTTTTTTCGAATGAAAACTCAAAATTTTCCCGGAAAACCTCGTCCGATTTTCCTGACTAACAAACTTATCCAATCCATTTACAAAATACAGGTACGTGCCAAATTTTATCAAAATCAGTCCATTATTTTTTGAGTTATCGGTGTGATATATATATATATATATATATATATATATATATATATATATATATATATATATATATATATATATATATATATATATATATATATATATATATATATATATAAACATATAAAAATTGAAACTGACCCCGGATATGGGTTCTAGGGGTCCTAGTTCGCGCTCATTTGCAAAAAAAATTTCAAAATTCAAAGGACTGGATCTCCCCATTAGTGAATTTTTTCTACGAAAATTCACTAAAATGGGTTTTTTTGATAATCGAGATATATCGATTGTAACACATTCGACAAAACCCTTCAGAGGAGCCTGTATCAGGGCCTTCAAGGCCCCAATCTTCAAGGTCTGTTGAAATTTAAAGTGTTTATTATAGTAATACGTCGCACTAATAGTGTACAATTCTTACCAAAATTCGCTACGATAATGTACGGGCTGCGTTCCGAAATTTTTAATCTTTTATCAGATAACATCGAGGATTTTTCCCAAAATAAATATTTTGCTTCTACTGAATATATTCCATACTTTAGGGACACACTGTTTATTGCCTTCTATATTTCCGGGTCGGTATTCTAAAATAAACTATCTCAATTTCTGATTTATTGCTACCGCGGCTTAAATGAAGAAAAAAAACGGTTTAGGCTAAATACACAATTTTAACCTACAAATAATTTATTTACACCCAATAAGAAGTTAATGGTGTGTAGGAGTTGTACAAACTTTGTTATATTCCTCTTACTCAGGTAAATCGAAAGCAGTTATAAATCCCACAGCAAAATATAGCTACAGTCTCTTTTGCAAGCTAGAGGGCTCTCTATTTCTCTAACTACGAGTTTCGTGTACGCTTTACTGAACTGGAAAAATTAAAGCTAAATGTGAGTAAGCTATTTTGCTGGCAGCGTACAAGCCTTTGAATATACTGTAATTTAAGGATTATGATCTTAATAAGATTAGCACTATGTAGTGTACTCGTTTTTTTTTAATCTAAAATGGATATAAGCAGCTTAATTGGTGATTTGGATGAAAAGAACTAAAATTTAAATTGGAGATCTATATGTGCGTGTTTTTTTAACGTCGGCCTATTTCCGCGACTATGGCCAATCACCGACGCCAGGGCGCAGTTTCATCTCACTATTCTGGAAAATTTGCCGAGCCCCTTCCTTTCTGTGAGGAGGGTAGGGATCTTTAACGTGCCCAACATCGCATGGACACGGGACCGACGGCTTTATGCCCCCTCCGAAGGCCGGAACGTGCAGACATTCAACTTGCTCAAATACAATGCCAGAACCTCGGTTGATGTTAATTTTACAGTTTGTACTGAAAAAGTGAAGGGAGAACCCTGGGATCGAACCAGTACCCTTCGGTTCAGAGGCACACGTTCTTACCCCTGAACCACCGAGGCTCTGTTGAAGATCTAGTCTTAGTGATTTTATGGAAACGATAATTTAAAAACTATTTGGACGTTGACTATTTATGTTGTCTAAAAAATAACGATCCTAAAAATTCAATTCTATATTTTTTTATAGAAGGCAAAATATGCCCCGTTTTATTGTAATAACTAGCCTGGAGCCCGTTCACATTACCTCAAACTCAAAGGAGAACATACGAGGTAAGAATCAAAATTTCCCGGCCTGACTATGAAGGAAACAGCATAAACTTACAATTAAATTATAGACCGGTTTCGCTCTAATTAGAACTCGTCAGTACGGTATACTAATTACAGCGAGAACACACCTATAACGTAATACGGCTATGGTAGCCAGCCTCCTAGAACATTGTGAAAGGTAGGACAGAGTCGCCATCTCGGTGCGGAACCAGGTAGTATGTTGTCACAACAGCTTCAAATAACACAAAACCAATGCAATTATCACATCGTTTGAGCAACAATTCGATACTCAATAAAATACGGTGGCTGGAAACTAAAACAAAAAGCAGAATCACCCCAGAAACTACAAAAATAATAACAGAGAGTCATGCGCTAGATACGTGTTTCGACAACGAAGTTGTCTTCATCAGTCGCTGCCGCCAAACTACCTGGATGAGCAAAATTATCATATTTATATACCTGAACTATACACAAAATTGATGTACTCCCGATGATGATGCAATACCGGGTGATGCAATACCGGGTGATGAAATACCGGATGATTCAACACCGTATGATGCAATACCATATGCGTCAGTACCGGATGATGTAACACCGGGTGACGTAATTCAAAGCCTATTGTTGTGTCAGTGGATACGCCCAACCGGTTGTAACGATGTTGAAAGCAACCATGGATTTTTTCGTATTATTTCAAAAAGTGCTGAATTGACCGGATCCACACCTGCAGTCTTCAAATTCTGTGGACTTACCTTGCGGATTTCCTAACTTGCATATTGAATATTCCTTCATGGGACATCTTTGTTTCGTCGGTCCAAATTATGCTTTTCAGAAATTAAGGATCGTTGCGGTGTCTTTCAAGGACAGTGTGACAAAATTCAATTCGGTGGGGTGGGTCGTTCGGTTCCAGAGATTGTACACTTATAAATTTATAATTATGCATCTTATGCTTCGACAATATTCTCTGTATGGAGGAACGTGCTATGTTCATGTCATGTTCAGCTGAACGTATTGAAACCTTTGGATGAGATTAGAAATAAGACAACACAGAAATTTGTGTGTCTTCGTCTTCTGTAACTGAAACTGATCTTGATGTTTGTTTAATCGTGCAACTTCCCGTTCTCAAGAAATTGGTTTCATAACGTCTGAATTTCAACGCAGTCATTGGCGAGGACTCGGGATACCTATCATTAAACAGCCGACATGTTCTGCTGGCCACTTTGTTGCACTCTCCATGAAAATAAAATAAATTCAGCAATTGTTCGTTTGAATAGCTGGCATTATCCATTATAAAGTAGAATTCCTATTAATTCCGACAACAAAGACAAAATAACTCACGTTGTGAATGAGAGATATATAAAACTGACAATAAACGTGAAACTGTCAAACATCACATAGCACTCTTAGAATTCATACAGATTTTGAACATACTCCTAAATTTGTCTTTTTTTTAACCACAAATATCTCGACAATTATCAACTTTAGGTATAGAAAAGGCTAATATGGTTTGAAAGAGAATTATCTGCTCTATTCAATGAGAAGGTAATATACAGGATGTTCTATTTGAAATAAATGAGTTATTCTAGTTTAAAAGACACCAAATTCTAATACATCCTACAAAACACCCTGTATAAGAAACAAATTTTCCCCACAATCATGTCGAAGCTTAATGGCCTTGGAACTTGTCTAACAAATTAAAGAATTTTCAGCATCCTAATACGACATGAAATCACCTTCATTAAGTCAGCCTCTCCTTGAAGAGAATTCTCAAATAAATTGACAACTCGAAACCCCCGTATACAAATTTTCAGCACTTAAAAATGTATATTTTCGGAAAAAATCTAATACATTACTCGACGTGGGACACCCTCTATATGAAATCTAAAACTCCTGGGATGGCTTTTAGTGGGCTTACTTTGCGCATATTTCAAGAATTTTTTTTAAATTGAAAAGTCGTGGTCTCCTCAATAGCAAATTTTTTCTATGAAAATTCGTTACAATGGCAGTAAGATGCTTTAAGTGTTGGGTGGTACTCACACATATGTACCTAAAGTTATGTATATATTTCATTTTATTTTATTAACACAATTGATTGATTTTCCTATTAAAAGTAACAAATTTATGTAATTAAGATGAACCTCGGTGGTTCAGGGGTAAGAACGTGTGCCTCTGAACCGAAGGGTACTGGGTTCGATCCCAGGGTACTCCTTTCACTTTTTGAGTACAAACTGTAATATTAACATCAACTGAGGTTCTGGCATTGTATTTAAGCAAGTTGAATGTCTGCACGTTCCGCCCTTCGGAGGGGGCGTAAAGCCGTCGGTCCCGTGTCCATGCAATGTTGGGCACGTTAAAGGCCCCTACCCTCCTTACAGAAAGGCAGAGGTTCGGCAAAATTTTCAGGATAGTGGGGTGAAACTGCTCCCCGGCGTCGGTGATTGGCCATAGTCGCGGAAATAGGCCGACCTTAAAGAAACAAAAACACACACACACACACATATGTAATTAAGATACTTGTTACGTTGGAAATTATAATTTTTATACAGAAGCCAGCAATACTAAATGAAATTACTTTTACATCTAAGGTTACTTTGTTTGGTGAACCTCTAAAATTTAGTACTCTGTATATTATTGTATAGGATGATGTATACTCTGCGAATAAAGGTCTGTGGAAGGTATGCAGTTAATGTTCCAGAAATACAGACGACTCATATTTTATTCAAGAGAGGCTCGTGATAGTTGGATGAGTCCTCAAAAAGTTGTTGAGCCCTTTCGGTGTCGATCGTCACAGCTGTACTCTACACCAGAAAAACTACTTTGAATTATTTTGAGAGATGTGGAAATAGACTACCAGAAAAGTTTGTTTCAGCTTAACTCGTTTGAAGAATATAGATTAAACGAACATTTCTAGAACTACGTTATAAATATTACATTTTCACATTTCACGAAATTAGTTTTGATTTTCATTTATGTTAGATTTCTTAGCAAATTTTTATTGGAATAGGGTAATTTTTCATAAAATCAGCTCTATCAAGTAATAAAAATTCGTGTTCTTATTTGTGCAGAGCAAAACAACATTTCTTTGGACGGTCCGAATCGTAAAATACCATTTCTTTTTAACAAACATTTAAAATCACAGATTACTAGAAATAACAGTATTCACGATTTTCTAATACCTATACTTATTACCCTTAAAAAAGGTTTAATAATTTTATGTGTGATACATAGTTACACAACTGAGAATATATATATATATATATATATATATATATATATATATATATATATATATATATATATATATATATATATATTGGTGACTTTAACATGCCTGAATACACTTCTTGTCGTCGGAACAACCCCTCCGCTCGTGTGTCTGCTTTTCAAAATTTCTGTAATCTACTACTCCTTGAACAATTTAATCATGTTGAGAATATTAACAGCAGGATTCTTGACTTGGTTTTGTCTACACACACTTGCTTGATGGAGAAGGCTCTTGATTCGCCCGTGATTCCTGATGGTCATCATCCCCCCTTTATCATAGAGTATCCTGTCAAAGGTTCAGTGATCTCTTCCCCTGCTGGTGACACTGGGCAAAGATCATATAATTTTCGTAAATGTGATTTTGTCAGATTGTATGCGGGGCTTAGTGGATTGTGCTGGGATGGCATGGATGGGCTTCAGGATGTCGATTCTATGCTTGACTTTTTCTATTCCAGAATATACGACTTGTTTGATCTGTATGTTCCTATGACGGCTCCAAGAGCATCTAATAGGTACCCCCCGTGGTTCTCCAAAGAAATTAAGATTAGTATCAAATATAAGTATTCATTGTAGTATAAGTTTAAGAAGTCCGGAAATGCAGAGTTTCTACATAAATTTAGGGAGCTGCGACAAAAGCTTAAGAGAGCCATTTATCTTTCTCCAGTAAACTACTTCCAGACGCTTAAAAAAGAGGTTAGGTCTAATCCTAAAAATTCTGGAACTGCACTTCCCGGCGCCATCAAAACTTTCCTATTGGGAGTTCATCCGGCCAGCAACAGACAGTTGAAAGTTTTGCTTCTTATTTTGCGGGATATTCTGGTTCCACCCCCACCTCATCACCTGCAGCCGGCAGCCTGGCTGCAGATGACGTCTCAGTGTTTTCTGTTGATGACTTTACAGATGATGAAATTATTACAGCTGCTAAGAGAGTCAAGGCAAACATGTCCTGCGGACCTGATCTGGTTCCTGGCTTCTTGGTGCGCGACTGCTTGTATGCTTTCTTGACTCCACTTAAGAAAATTTTTAAATTGATTCTTTAACCTGGAACATTCCCCGCGATTTGGAAGTTGTCACGGGTTTTCCCTGTATTCAAGGCGGGGGACAGAGGTGATCCATCAAACTATCGACCAATAGGTATACTATGTGTCTTATGTAAGATATTCAAGGCCTGCCTTTTTCAGCGAATACTGTTTCACATCAAAAACATGCTCTCCATTTCTCAGCATGGTTTCATTCCGGGAAGATCAACCGTGACGAATTTAGTTGATGTTACACAGTTCATCGCGTCCGCTCTCGACCGCTCTTCACAGGTTGATGTAGTGTATACTGATCTATCTAAGGCTTTCGATTGTCTAAGTCATTCTATTCTAATTGACAGGATGAGGGCTATCGGATTCTCTGAGGGCCTGCTTGGCTTATTCAGATCTTACCTGGTTGGAAGGAGGCAATTTGTCGAGGTTGGGGGCTGCAAATCTAACACATATCACATTGCTTCGGGAGTGCCACAGGGTTCCATACTCGGTCCACTACTGTATAATATATTTATTGACCCAGTTAAACATGTTTTACATGTCCCGTTTTTAATGTATGCAGATGATATTAAGATTTTTGCAAATATTTCGAGTGTTGTTGACTGTTTGCAGCTTCAGAACTGTCTTCAGATGATTGATGGATGGTGCTGTCAGAGTGGTCTTTCTGTGAATGTTTCGAAATAAGCACTCAATTACTTTCACATATAATATAAGGGGGCTTTCGCTTGATCGCCCCGGGACGGTTAGTGACCTTGGAATTGTTTTTGATGATACTTTATCTTTTAAACCACACCATGAGCAGACTGTCAGTTCCACTTACAAAACTCTTGGGTTTCTGATAAGGAACAGCAGGAATTTCTCACTGACTGACACCCTCTCCCTGCTCTTTCGTTGTCTAGTTAGGTCCCGACTAGAATATAGCTCAGTTGTGTGGGCTCCTACTTATGAGATACATGTGGCAAGTCTGGAATCTGTGCAAAGGAAGTTTCTAAAGTTTCTTAGCTTACGTGAGGATGGTCATTATCCTTCTATTGGTTTTCCTCAGGAGAGTTTACTTCTTCGCTTTAGTCTGCAGAGTCTGTCGATGCGCAGGCAGTACAGTCTCGTCATATTTTTATACAAACTGGTTAATTCTGTGTTTGACTGCCCTGATCTGCTTCATCAACTTAATTTCAATGTGCCTCGTGTTGCAGCACGTTTTACAAGCACATTATATCTCCCGATTGCTGCGGTCGTCTCCAATCTACCAGATGTGCAATGATTACTCTGTACTCCAAGACCGCCTTGATATCTTCTCATGTAATATATCAGAAATAAAAATGTTTTTCAAAGAGATGTAATTTGTGACTATTGTGTAATTCCTTTGATTATTGTTTGTTATTATATTTTGTGTAACGGCCCAGCCTTAATTTGGCTTTTAAGCTGTTGGATGGTGTAGGTATAAATAAAATAAAATAATATATATATATATATATATATATATATATATATATATATATATATATATATATATATATATATATATATATATATATATATATATATATATATATATATATATACACACAGTGTGTCCCAAACTGGATGGGAATGTATTGCTATCTCCGTTATTATTAGAGATAGCGAGACGGTTAACTTAGAAATGTTTTGTAGAATTTCATGCTGATTCCAAGTATGACTTGTATTTTTCCCTGCCTCTTTGCGTTTTCGAGTTATTTTGAAAAAACAAAATTTGTCGATTTTTTTTCTACAATATCTAAGTAGGCGTTGATCTGGCATATCTAAGACCTGCTTATTATTAAGACACTTTTTACAGAGTAATCTTTTTGTGCTATTCTCAACTTTGGATTTTCATTTGTTTTTGAGCTACAGGTATCAACGTTTGTTTTTATTATGGCAGCCATATTAGAATTTTTACTCATGTGTTAGCCTGTGAAAAGAGCTTTCCAATGATGTATAACATGCTTGAGAAATCTTGTAATTGCACTGACAATTTTGAGAAAAACCGTTTTAAGGATAATAGGCTATGAAATCCAATAGGAGAAAACAAATGATAAAAAAAGTGTTCAAAAAGCAGTAAGCCATGGAATATAACAACATACTTCTACTTATAACATAATTTTCCGTAATAATTCACGATAAAAAAATACGAACTTTGAGCACACCAATGAATCGGCCCATTATTACAAATGATATTTTACCTTATAGCATTATCCTAAAAAAATTTATAATTTAATTAAATAGATAAACCTAGTGAATAACAAAATTTACTAACAGAACTCAATAAAAAGCAGATTAATGATTTACGAAGACGCCTTTGAAAACTGTTTGATTTTTAAGTCAACTGAAAAACAACAAGAAAGGTTATAACGCTATCGCGATAATTAAGAATACTGTCATTCTTAATTATCTGAACAATTTGAGGTGTATTTAACACGTTGCTTAAAATTTTGTACTAAATAGAGTGTTTTCTGTTTGTTTTAAATATAATTTAACAACATGTTCAGTAATGAAGAATAATTTGACATGTTGGAATGTTATATTAGTTCTAACCGAAAAACTGAAGCAGCTGCAAATTCATATCAAAACAACTACCCAGAAAGACGACAACCCAACACCAAAATATTTCGCAGATAGTGACTAATCTATTGAATGACGGTAGCTTCCACGCAAAGAAACTACCAATGCCTAGAAATGCAGAAAGAAATAATGCCGTCTTAAAGGTTTAAAACGAAAACCCTTCTGTTTGGTTTTATGGTGAACAAATTGACGTTACAAAAACTACGGTACACGTGTATTAAAACAAAGTCATTACCATCCATAAAAATCTACAATCGTACAAAGCTTAAATCTTGACGATTACCCTAAGCGACTTCATATAAAAGCGGACGCCTCACGAGGTAGAGACAGTATTGGTAAACCCTCAACAGTAAGCCCTTTAAAATCTGGCGCCCGAGCTCCATCTATAGTAACCGTCAATCTGGGTCACCGCAAAAATGGTCTACATGCCAAGGTCTCGTCACAATATATATATATATATATATATATATATATATATATATATATATATATATATATTATGTGTGTGTCTGTGCACGTGTGACTGTGTAGGTGTGGGAGTGTGTGTGTAGTGCGATAAGCTTCCTTAATATTTAATTGTGAGCAATCTTTGTAGGTTCGAATTTTAAAGGTAATACAATTTGTATAGCTGTTTCCTATACTCAAATGGGTTTGGCATATGTTTTAGAACTAAAATGTTTGCACACTTAATTATATAATTAACAAATTTTTATTATCTGCCTTCAACCTATCTCTCAAAAGATTTTTTGTAATTTGTTAAAAGTAGCCGATAATCACTTCATTCGAGTCGATTAACCATGTGTCCCAAAACAGCTAACGCAATAAAAATGAGCATGATGATGTTTTTTTGTTCTAACCGTAATTACCTTGTTATGTTGCCACTCTATTAACGGCGTATAAAGCTTTTGTTAAAACCATTGACTGATAGCTTTATTTCGCGTTATATAACGATTTCCACTCAAAACAAAAAATACTGTATTACTATATAAATGTAATTCTTACGTAGGTACAGGGTTAATTTTGGACTGTATTATTGACAATAATAATTGTATACCTTACACTTTCCATAAACCTTTTAAAATGTTTACACAGCCTTTTAGGCAAATTTATTTATTTAATACTGTTCAAGAGAAATATTTAGTAAATTGGGCACCGCTTTTTTTCTTAAAGGGTCTTACAAATGATTGTAAATATTATAAATAACCTACAAGCTTTAAAATATTTTCAACTTGGTTTTTTACATAAATTGACTTTAAACAAATTTTTGAAAAGTGTCGCTCCGTAATTTTAATGTATATATATATATATATATATATATATATATATATATATATATATATATATATATATATATATATATATATATATATATATATATATATATATATATATATATATATATGAAATAAATTCATTACATACAGCTCTCGTTTTCAAAAATTCACATTTTTGCATGAAATTTATATTTCTCCCTGACGTTATCGCCATATATTTTTAAACCACAACCCCCGTTTTTTAGTGAATTTTTGTAGAAAAAAATCACCAATGGAGAGATCGTGAGTTTTGAATTTTGAAAAAATTTCTTCAAATGAGCCCGAACTATGGAGACTAGAACTCATATACGGGGTTAGTTTTAATTTTTATGTGTTTACACACACACACACACACACACACACACACACACACACACAGAGAGATATATATATATATATATATATATATATATATATATATATATATATATATATATATATATATATATATATATATATATATATATATATATATATATATATGTGTGTGTGTGTGTGTGTGTGTGTGTGTGTATGTGTATGTATGTATCACACCGATAACAGAAAATAACGGGCCGATTTTAAAGAAATTCAGCAGGTACCTTCCTTTTGTGACTAGCTTGGACAAGTTCATTAGCGAACAAAATTGGGCCAGGTTTTCCGAAAAAAATTGAGTTTTCTTTAAAAAAAATTGTCTTCAAAAATAACAAGGCTATAGTAACCAAATTTGGTACGTGGGTTTACGTTATATAAGGTAAACTACATGCCAAAATTTAAGTCTCTATGGTAGAATAAAACAAAGTTAGAAGTATTTAATTAAACAAATGTTTCTAGGAGAATTCACTACCATAACGCATTTGCTGTTTCCATACCTTTTTATTTTCATAGGTCATTGAATTTTACCAGTACCATCAAAATTTTTATACCTCAGATTGTTAAATTTTTGGTTGAAAGTCATTTAAAGAGTGGAAAATATAAACTCTATTCAAAACAACAACCAGAAGATAACGAATAAGATAAGATTATTTCCTGTAAATAAAATGTTTTATCCACAAGTACGTACTAAACAATAATACAGAAGAATCAGGTGTACCTCATTGTCAAATGAACGTTATTCTTAATAACATAAATATCTTTTAAGAGTTTGTTAAGTAGGGAACATTTATGTAAAACCCAGCGTATATAAATTTTAATTTTTTTTGGATGCGGTGATAAAAGCAGAACACAGCAAAAAGTTGAATTTTTTTTAATGCGAAATCTCCAGATAGACGTATCAGCCAATCCAGTGTGAGTAAAGTTGAGAATAAATTGGACATGTTAATTAGATGCAAAGTGCACCCCGTCCTAAGAAAATTAATGAACTCGTAAAAGTTACGCCTATGTTAAACACACTTGAGTGGCTCCCTTTAAAAAAGTACAAGGCATGGTAAAAAGAACATATCTTGGAGTATGTAAAGAGACGAGAGCTCAACGGACACGTGGACCGCTCAACACAGAAAAGAAACTGAATATTTATTATATTGGATGATCTGAAAAAGGGGATAAGTTTGTTTATCTTTAAAGATGTGTGGATTGTAATAGGAACGAGAAGTACGAAACGAAGCTGAAGCATATTACAAATCTTATGGCATAACACAACCCTATTTTCCTGGTAACTGAAAATCATTACAGGGCGCAAAATTGGGGGATCACATATTTGTTTCGACGAACTGTTTAAGCTGAGTGAACGCAATATAGCTATATGAATTAAAATCTGAAATTGCAGAACTAATAACTGTGACAAACATTATAGTTAATAACCCCTAACAACCCCTGTACGTGTGGTGCATTTTTCAAACTATTAGTTTAGAGAACTTTCCGTAACTTGAGATACCTGCGGTATAACTGACGATACCGGAAACAAGCTTCAGTCGAAGTGGCAGAAATTTGATATCCCCTTGTTTGCGTTGTTTCCTTCATTTCACTTAGCGTTGACACAATTCTCTCTGTACTATGTCTTAATTTCAGTCTATGATAGGTAACAATGGAAACGATAAAGACGAAGTTGCGGTTGTAGTTGTTCGACAGGAACTGATTAAAGATTGCAGGATGTTAGAGTTGTTGATTTCAAATGCTTTAATTTAGTTGAGTTTTTTAGTGCAGGAAGTAAAAAACAGTTTAGGAATTTATTTTTCCCTAAAATAGTTGCAAGACATTTATTTGAAAATGACACTTTTTGTTATATTTTGGCAGCAGCTCAAATTATATGTCCCCTGCGGGTCCGGAGACTAACTAAAATAATAGTCCCAAGGTAACTCCTGCCTGTCGTAAAAGGCGACTAATCGGAGTAAGTAGGTGGTAGTGGAATTTACCTTTAGGTGATAGTAAAGGATTTTTTACGCCCGAGGAGGTACCACCCCTTACATCAAGGGGCCGGTGAAGTCCCAATGGACGTTTCCGGTTCTGGTGTATGAGTCGGTTTCCCTTATAAACAAAAAGGAAGATGGCTCTTCCTTGTACAAAAGATTCCGGAGATTAAAAACCCCTCCATTCGGATCTCCGGGAGAGGGGTGTGGAGGGGGCGCCGGCACCAAGATTCAACATATCCTCCTCTAATATATGTGGCCTAAATTCTAACCTGAACTCTGTTCACCATTTCCTCCAGGCTAATAGGCCCCAACTCCTCTTCCTCACTGAAACCCAAATCAGTGCCAAAACAGCCACTAATCACCTCAATTTCCCGAGATATCAGCTCCTTACTTCCTTTAGATTGCATGGAGGTGTGTGCGCATACATCCGTAGCAATCTACCCTGCACCAGACTCTCCAACTTGGAAGCTGGAAGAAAATACATACTTTGGATGAAACTCTTTCTCAGGGCTGCAACTCATCTGTTGCATTTACCGGTCACCTTCTGACAACAACTTTGTCCAGCTCTTCGACTACCTTTCTGAAAAAAACCGACCATCTGATTTCTGAATATCCTTCCTCCGACGTCACTATTCTTGGTGACTTCAATATCCATAACAAGGGATGGCTCGGATCTTCAAAAACCGATTAACAAGGGAGAGCAGCGCAGGCCTTCGCAGTCAGCAATTCTTTAGCCAATTTGGTTCAGCAACCTACTTACTTTCCTCGCATCCCAACACACAGCTCAAATCCCTTGGCTCTTGTTCTTACTACAAAACCTGAATGCTATAAGACATTAGTCACCGTCCTCCTTGGTCGCTCAGACCACGGCATGGTCACTCCTTCCTGCGCAATGCAACCCGAGGTCACACAGTCATCACACCCACGTATCTTTTGGCACTACAACGCCGCGAACTGAGTCGAAATGCGTGATTACTTTTCCTCATTTCCATGAATGTCTGTCTGCTTCCATCATCCTGACCTCTCTGATATCTCACAAAACGTCACCGAAATCATCTAAGCTCGCATGGAACTATTTACTCCACGTACACATATAACCTGGTCAGCTACTCAAAAGGCCTGGTTCTCTAAATCCTGTAACAACGCCAGACTTGAAAAGGTCAAAGCTCACAAAACGCTTCTACACAATCCCAGTCAAGAAAACCGTCAAGCATTTAACGACGCAAGAAACCGCTATGTCCGCATTCCTTCTGAGGCAAAAAAACTCGTTTAATAACCTTATCAAAAACAAAGTCCTCTCAAGCTCCAACGGTAGAAAACCCTTCTGGACTCTTGCTAAATCTATTTGGAATAATTTCTGCAAGAGCACGTTCCCACCTCTTGTTTCAGTGGATGAAGTTGTTTCTACCGCACTGGGCAAGGCTGTACTTTTTGCCTCGTTGTTCCCCGCCAATTCTACTCTCAACCCACCTCCAAATGTTCAACCACCAGAACTTGCTCCTGTCCTGACTGTTGGTTGTTTCAGACATCTTACAATAGAGGCATATCCTCTAGTAACTGGAAAACTGCTCTAGTACAATCCGTCCCCAAGACAGGATCCAAAGCGCTTCCTAGCAGCTACAGGCCTATTTCTCTCCTTTTAGTCGTCTCTAAAGTGATGAAAAAGTATATAAACACCGAATTACTAAAATTTCTTGAAAAACACAGTCTAATCCACGACGTCCTTTCCTTTGTCATCCATTCATGGAACAAGTCTATGGAACTACACGGTGAATCCCAGATTGTCGGTCTAGACATATTCAAAGCATTTGAACAGGTCTGGCACGCAACGCTGCTTAATAAACGTCCGGCATATGGCTCACCACCAAAACTCTGTACCTGGACAACAAATCTCCTTTCCAACCGAAGCATTTCTGTTGTCGTGCCTGGCCATTCCTTTAAACTGTATCCAATTAATGCAGGAGTCCGTCACAGTTCAACTTTAGTCTCTACTTTGTTTCTTCTCCACAGCAATGACCTCCTCTCTAGCACATCCAACTCAGTTCACATTTACGTGGATGACAGCACCCACCAGTCAAATATACAATGTTCTAAGCCTGTCTCTTCAGCCCAATTAGATGAGGATCGCAGACTCATGGAGGGTTCTGTCTCTGTGGATCTTCAAAAAATATTAGGCTGGGGAAGTAGAAAACTTGTACAATTCAACTCTACCAAATCTCAGTCTTGCTTTCTATCTCATAAGAGATACACCATCCCTAGACCCATCACAATGAACAACCAAGTTATTCAAAGTAATGAGTTATTTTCACTTGTTAGCATTTCTGTGGATCGAAATCTCAATTGGCACCAACATGTCACATCAATTGCAGAAGCGGCTGCTAAGAAATTAGGTTTTCTCTTTCGGGCTTGCACATACTTTTAACGAGCTAATCTCTATACCTTATATACTTTAAAATATGGCCAAATCACGAACACTACTCCCGCATCTGGGGTGCCGCTGCAGCCTCTACACTCGTTATACTGGACTCCTTTCAGAAGAGAGATATACGTCTCATCGGTGACCCTACCCTCACCCAAAGGCTGCCATCCCTTGCCCACCGACATGCCGTTGGTGATCTCTCTCTCTCTCTTTTATAGATGTCTGCACGGGCACTGCTCATTGGAGCTTTGTTTCATAGTTCCTCCACCTGCTCCTCCTACAGATCCACCAGGGGAACAGAGCGAATGCACCCTTTTACTGTCCAGGTCTCCAGACATAAACGTATTATTATGCCCGCTCTTTTGTCCCGAGGATTTCCAAGTTGTGGAATTCGTTGCCGGCATATGTTTTTCCTTTTCCTCGGAACGTCCAAACCTTCAAGCCCAGAATTGCCTCTTTCCTCCTTGTCGACACCCACGGTACGATAGTGTTTAGCCTGTCAGCCCTCGTGGTGTGTTGTCGAAATAAAAAAAAAGTCTGATCATTGTATAATCTCCGGCATTAGAGCATTTCGGAATCGATTTTGCTTAAAGCTTTCTTATTTTGAAGTCGTCACGAACATACGTTAATTGTAAATGTGCAATGTTCCTGCAACACGGTTCTATCAAAATCGTTAATCTTCTAAGATTATTTCATGGACGGCAGCAATGTTTTCCTGAGTGGTATAGAAAGTGATCTTCCAGAGCGTTGCTCGTCTTTAATCGATTTGATTGTCAGTTTTAAACTCCGCAACAGTTAATCGTAGCATACGAAGGACATAAATTGCGTAACGTTTCTACCATATCAACAAAAACTTCTATGTCTGATCAGCCTCCAAAAATAAATACTTAATAACTGACCGAAACTCTTTTTATTAGAATCTAGCTTCTTCTAAGACATACCGTTTCAAAGATCCACAGTTTGATCGTTAACTAACTTTTGGGTGTGAAACTTTGATTAATAAAACATTATAGTTGTTACCACAGCAAATAAATTTACTTTCTCCGTTCTTCCTTCTTATAAAAATATTCTCGCACATTGATCAATTGTTTTTGATGTCGAGCTAGTACATCTGGTATGGTATATCCTTGCCTCCAAAATTACATGGTAGATGTAATCTCTCCACACAAAATATTTCATGATGAGCTCTTTATGCTGTAAAAGTGACTTTTTTATGTTCAGTTTCTTAAGATCGGCGTTTGTTTACTTGTGTGTTGATCGTCTTCGGCTAGTTGCTGGCAAAAAGCTATGTGTTAAGGATCTAGCGCACTCTCTCAAAGTATGCTCCTTTGCCTGCTGCCCTGGAAAACTCTAATCGATGCTACTGGCTTGCTCATACACCAGGTACTTATATAGTTTATGCTCCTATATTCCCTGAATCCTGCCCAGGTTCTCCACAGCGTCGTATTTTTGGTGGCCATTTACCTTGCTCCATACTGCTAATTTTACATTTCTCCAGGCTGAGTTTCATGTGGATGTCATTTGTGAACCTCTTTACATAAGATAAAAGGTATTTGAAGTGATTCCTTGCTGTGGTGTATGGATTGAGGTCATCCATATACCACAGATATCTGTCTAGTCTATCTGTCTGAGCCCAAGTGTACCACCTCTTGCGGCGGTTTAATAATTAGGTCCAAAGGAGCGAAGTGCCAGACAAAAGTAGAGGAAGCTTAAGAGATCACCCTAAAAAATGCTAATTTTTATATTGATTACTCCTGCATCCAATGTTTCCCCCATGTGTTTATTGTAAGCCTAGTTCTCAATAGAATACTATAGATCCTAGAGCTGAGCTTGTACAAGCTTAACGTTTCTGTCAGCCAGGAGTTGGGTATGCTATCAAAAGCTTTCTGGTAATCAATATACGCTGTATATACAGATCTTTTAGTTCGTTTGGCAGTAGAAGTTATTGTTGCATCCATGATCGGGATCTTTTCTGTTCCTTGTCTAGCAACTAATACCCCCCCCCACCACGTGGCTGTAGATCTTGTCAACAAGTACAAAGGTTGGTATTTTATAAATCGTAGGGTGATTGGCCTGTATTTGGCAGGATAACCGGTTTCTTGCTGGCTGGTTTTAAGTAGCAGGTACGTAACAAACTTCGTCATGAACTCTGGGGGTGGGACCTGTGTGCTTTAAAATGTTGAGGCAATTTGGCAGATTATTATGGTTCCACTTGAACTGCTTATATCAATATCTTTCCAGCCTATCCAGACCTAAAGGCTTCTAGTTCCTGATTTTGTTAATTACGTTGTCTACCTCCTCCCGAGCATTTTCACCATTGACAATGGTGCGCACATCATTCGTATCTCTTCTCTCGCCATAGAACCATTTGATGTATTTATATTGGACAGGTGCCCCTCAGATTTTACCCCAGAAATCTGATATTTCTTCTCATATTGGGAGTTGTGGTTTTTGTTCAGGTTTTTGGAAGCTATTCCGAGTCTGTAACAAATCTTGAAGAACAGCATGTTATGTAATCATCTAGCGTTACTGGCCCTAGATCGCTTTCAACTATTAGAAATCCAACAGATTGAGGCCCTCACCGCTTGTTGGGCTATCTGCTGTTTTTTTCCTGTTCACCACCTTTGTAGCATTCCTTATGACTCTCTCACTTGGTTCTGGTTTCAGGCTTTGGGTAACAATGCCTATTTTGCGTCGGAGATTCTCTATGCTATCATAAAGCCGCCTCTTCCATTCAGGTGTTGTTAATTCTTCTGGTCGGTTGTCTCCCGATATTCTCAAGGTGCTGTTCCAGCACTGCGGCTGTTTCCACATAAATCAGTTCATGAAGTTCTTTCAGACTCATGTGTGGCAATATCATGGAGGCAATAATGTCATTGATCCTCGCAGTATTCTAGTTTCTGTCAGATTTAAAGATGATCTTCGGCAGCGCTGGCCTTGCTAACGGATCCATGCCTGAATACAAAACAAAAAACAAACACCATTTCACAAAAATCTGCTTCCACACAAACTTATTGTGTTGGCTGGGAGGTTAGTTCCTGCTGATATTCATTTTCTACTGCCTTATTTATTACAATTAATGGAAAACTCGATTTTGTTGAATTTTTATTATTATTAAAAATTAAACAAAATCGAGTTCCAAAGCAAGAGAAAAAAATATTTTAATTCTAAACTTATTTATTAACTTATCTGTTAAGAAGAATTTGCTTGTTATATGGCTGGCATGGATGGATATTATCTTAGAGAGCCTACTTGAAGCTTCAAAAAAGAAGTAGTAGGTTTCTTGTTTATAACCTAGTCCCAACAAATCAATTCGCTGGAGGTAATATATTATTTAAAGTTCATCCAATTTGACGGTATCTAAGGGTGATTGTAAAACTCACAATGCGTTTGGGAATATCGGTCAAACTACTGGATATCCTGAACTTTTCTTTTATCAAATTATAATGCAATTTTTATTATCCTATTTTCTCTAGAGTAAGTTGCATCATCGAAACAACTTTTTTTTTCTGTTGTAACTAAAACAAAAGCTGCGGGTTGCATTCCACATCGTCTGCGTGACGCTTCTCAAATGGACTAATATCGTACGTAAATTTTAGCGATATTTAGCGAATTCTTATTTTAAAAAATTCGCTAAGAGAGAGACATTGATGGTGAAACTTTGCAAAAATCTTTTTAAATGACCGCGAATTTGGGCCCCAATAACGCGAAATCCAGGTTCGTTTGAATTTATATGTTCATTATATATATATATATATATATATATATATATATATATATATATATATATATATATATATATATATATATATATATATATATATATATATATATATATATATATCGAGATTGCGTTACAATGTGTACAAGCTAATTTATAAACTCCCGACTTTGTCAGGAAAAAATATTTTTCTTTCGCGTTAAATAGGTCAAACTTCTAGAAATTTTAACACCCGATACAAAGAACATAATTTAGAAATAACCACGTTGACAAATCTACATTTGCAAAACATATTATTGATACTCAACATACATACAACCGCATACAACCACAAACGTAAACTAGAGTTTTTTGAAGCTTTAGAAGTCAAATAGCACACACACGACAATAACTACCTTGTTTTAAACGAGCAAACTGATTTAATGAATTCCCCCTTCTTGGGTATTCTTCTTTCTAATCAAATAAGTCAAAGAAAATAAATTTAACTATTCTTTCAGAGAAGTTGTAACAAGATAATGAGTTGATGTATGTCGATATTTTCGTTGTATAGAGACTGCATTTATACTGTTATTGTTTAGTTATTTGATTGTTGTAACTGTTATCATAGTTATTATAGGCTAGTTTTATTTTTATGTTAAATATTGACATACATCACATAGACATTTTGAAAGCCTCATCTGTCATCTGTGTTTCATTTTATTTTTAATTTGAAAAAATTTTTTGATCAAAACATCATATCATAACATAGCAACAGATATTTATTTGTAGTTGTCATGATTTCGGACTAATTGAATTTTAATCTGTCTGAAAATGCTGTCAAGCAGCGAAACTATAGTCACAGAAACGTTTCAGAACATCCTAGAACTTCCAGAATTCGTAAGGGCCATTTGCTCCAGTTAGCTTACGCGCTGGCTACGTCCTTCGCCTACAAAAACGGAAACCAACAGTGAAGTCAGAGAAGCAGTCTCCAAGTGTGTATGTAGTATGGACAAGTTTCACCAAGTAAGGGCAACAACAATCAATAAATAGGAAGTATTTGTTATGTATTGTTAGTTTGTTTATTCACTAGTTGTCAGTTTCGTTTGTATCTATGGTTAATATGATTTTATTCTGTTAATTAAAATCTTCTGTGCTGACGTTTTGACAAATAACGAATGTTGATAATAAAATGACACATACCTGCTTGATATTTGCGACCATAATTAGTTTTTTTATTTATTTGTACGATGTTTATGAATAAAAATATGAAGTGTGTTATACCATTCGAAACGTGAATTTTTTCCACCTAAAAAATTAAAATCTAATATGGCGGCCATAAGAGAAAAAAAGTTGGCAAATGCTGCGCAAAAATTAGAGCAGATGCCGTTAGTTGATTGCTCATATCAAATTATGCTCACATAGAAAAATCTAGGAACCCATTTTTGATATTAAGGGATTTATTGTAAAATTTTGAAAATTGAGTTTTTCAGTTTTTCAGGATATTTCAGGAACGAATCTACATATTCAAAATTTGTTTTCAGATATTGGATCAGCTAAAATTTACACAACTTTTTGGTATTTTAACCAACTCTGTATCTCTTACAGTTAATGAGATGCCAATAGTGAGCAATTAATTAGTTGTAACGCTGTATAGGTTAAATTGGCAACCAAATTGGATGCCTGCTTTCATTGAAAAACTACTTCCTTTTCTTTTTGGTGTGTTGAATAAAACGCTTCATTCTTCCAAACAATTTTTATTCCTTTTTCCCGACGCGTTTCGACTGAATGTTTCTTCTCAGCTGCATGGCTTGCTAATGTTTGTGCTGTTTGCTTTTGCTCCGATTATTACCTTTATCTTCACCTAAAAACCTCTGAGTGGTAGCCTTTTTGAGATTTTTAAGGCTTTTGGGAGTTTTATATTTAGATTTATTGTAAATTTTTTAATTTGTGAGGTCAAAAATTACCTTTTTCACAGCTCAGTTCAAGTTGTATTTGCATTGTGTTGCATGTAATAGTGTATGACTTTGCTTTTGATGCTTTTAATCTTAGATAGCTGTATAGTTAGACAGTTTTTTAGCTTTTAACTTTTGATTTTGTTGTTGAGGTTAACTTTATGTCGCCGCATTTTTAACTTGTATTCTGTATTGTACCCGGGCAGAGGTAGCCTACCGAAAAACTGAGTTTCTGACAAGCCTCTTTGTAAATTCTAGATTCCCCTGAGGATGACCGGTTGGAAAGGTCTAAACGAGTCGGGAAAAAGGAATAGAAAATCGTTTGGAAGAAAAAAGCCTTTTATTCAACACACCAAAAGATGTCAACCCCAAACATTTTGACGTTTAGGAACAATAACGACATATTTGCTATTAAAAACATTTTATGAAAATTCACTACCATAACGCTGCTTGTAAAATTTTTATAACAATGCAAACCTTTTCAGACCATATATTCTTTGTTGCCCTTACTTGGTGAAACGGTCCCATAATATTAGATACAGACGTAGAGACTATTTCAGACAAACCCTTCATTACGTAATAGGAATAACTTATTCTACCTTAGCTGCATCGGGACCCTTGTACTATCCGTTTGTCACGATTTCGTAAACCGTAATGTAAAACATATATGTAAGTCCCATTGTTGTGTGTTTTGTGTCACATGTCACCTTATAACAGGTATGAGTAATGGTGTGAAGTTAGAGAAGATACATAAGACCTACAAACAACAGATATCACACACGTATGTATCACGTAAGTGTCCTGGGTCACTCGCTCACTTCCTCCAAAGGTCTGAGATGGAGAATTGGAATGCAACCTCCCCTTGTAAATCTCACGGGACTAGGAGATCATCCCTTTTGGCATACTCAATCTTTCGCACGACAAAGCTTTAACAGGACTACTATCTCTACAACTACACAAACTAATCGCTCCTGTAAATCGAATCAAATTGTGGATTTATTTTCCTTCGTTTTCCACAGTCGTTGTGTTTTCTATTTCCTTTTTGTTAACGCATTCCAGTTGAGCAGCTATGATTTGTGCCATTTAAATTTAAAGGGGCATTTGAATGGCAACTCTTGTTTTAAGTAGTGAGTTCAAGGACGTAACAAATTAGCGTAGCTTTGTTCATTAGCGTGAATAAAGTTTTAGCTGATTCCAGATTTGTTTAGAAGGTTTTCGGGCTATAATATTTTACGGGTATAATTCTATAAAACAGTATGTAAGAGCAACATTTAGAGCTACTTAATAACTACATAAGCTTTTAAAGTGAGTAAAAACTACCTTTCAAAAAGTCTGGATGTAGCAAACGCGTTATGGTGCGGATTTTCATTAAAATCAGTTTCCATAAAAAAATTGCCAGTTAAATAATTAATAAATAGTCTGGAGCAGCAAGTGAGTTACGGCAGCGAATTTTCATTAAACAGTGTTTAATAGCAAAATTGTTGTCTTTTTAATGAAAGCAGGTATGACATTTGGTATAACGTATATAGTAGAAACAATACCACAACTCATAGAAATAAATTTTATGAAAAAGTACAAAAATGTTTATAAAATAAACCTAAATGTAAACTGGTCCGATTTGCCTGGCCAACGAACCTCTTCAAGCTATTTACCCACCTGCCAAAATATAATTCGTCGCATGAGTTCCACAGGGTTCTAAGTACACTTTTGGGCAAAATTGAGATTTTTTGTTGTAACTATGTAAAAATAATTTCTGCATGTTTTGGTGTTAAAAATATTGCTATTGGAGTAAATATGGCGCTATAGTAGTTATTTCCATGTAGTTCTAAGTACGTCCATCTCAGAATATTTTTAAAATTACAAGGTTCTAAGTGCACATCCAGGTTTTTAACGAATTTTGGCAGTGTTTTAAATACTTTTTTAAGAAAATTATGTTGGATTATGATAAGTGGTCAGATTTTGCCAGCTCAGGATCAGAATATCTTCCTGAAAATGATAAAAACAGAACAAAATCGGTCAAAAAAAAGGTAAGTTTAAGTTTGTTATCAAATTCTAACATAAAAGTTCATGTAATATTTTTAAGGCTGTTACTAAGTGACTCGAGTAGTAATGAAGGCGACTCATGGACCAGTTCAGTATTTAGTACAACTAATAATAATATGCTTGTGGAAAATAATAATTATACAGGGTGAGTACATAATATTTATTTCTTCAAATCGAAAATGATGCTACCTAGTTACAGTTTTTTTTAAATTTTTAGTATTAATACACATATACACATATATTTCATGTTTTTTAGGACATCCACGTCAAAAGAAACTGATAATTTTATAATACCAGGAGAAAGCTTTGGAGAGTATGTTAAAATTTGTATTCCGAATTATTTATAATAAAATATTTGTTTGCTTAGTTGTACATTTTAGGTGTCATCTATTTTACTATTCTACATCCGAGAGTGATAAAAGTTCACTAAAAATAGAAAACCGACTTCATTAAGGATAACTCAAAAATGCATATTACGCTGCCGCCATTTGTTAAACGTCTTATCGTGAGATTAATTCAGGATAACTCAAAAACTACCGATCAGATCTTTATCAAATTTATATGGGACGACATGAAAAGCACCATCTTTCAAATAAAAAGATTCAACAAAATCGGTTCACCTAGAAAAGGTTCTGAGGTAACACACATAAAAAAATACAGTTGAATTCAGAACCTCCCATTTTATAGTGAATCTTCATTATGAAAATTCACTAATAGAGTGGTATCGATGGTGAAACTTTCGGGAAATTTCTTCAAATGAGCGCGAATTACGACCTCTGGAACCAATTTCCATAGTCAGCTAAAATGCTTATATATATATATATATATATATATATATATATATATATATATATATATATATATATATATATATGTTCAGATCAGAAAGATTTCCGCGGTCTTTAATGTGAGACATACTTGGTTCTCGGGTTGAACCGCGTCCAGAATTTATGAAAACTCGACGTTTAGGCTCCTGTTTTGGAGCCATTTTCAAGAGGTAAAAGAAATATATAAAAACACTCTAAGGCCTCAATCTGCCTAGTCCTTAGAGCAATGGACAAAGGTAGGTTGGGTGAGTTTCAAGAGGTAAAGAAAATATGTAAGGACACTCTAAGACCTCAATCTGCCTACTCCTTAGAGCGGTGGAGAAAGGTGGGTTGGGTTGTTGTAGCTCGATGACGGCGCCTCAATCTGCCTACTCCCCTAATCTCGCCGGAGATCGTCTGTGAGGTCTCAGTGTGTTCAACCTTAGGCGATAGTGTTATATCCATAGCAACCATTTTTCTGTTGTTTTTCAGTTTACTTACGATTACAAATCAAAAAATTTTTAAAGGCGTCTTAGTAAATCAGTAATCTGCTTTTCATTGACTTCTGTTAGTAAATTTAGTTATTTACTAGGTTTACCTCTTTAATTAAATTAACACCATTTTTTAGAATAATGTTGTAATATAAAATATCATTTGTAACAATGTGCTCAAAGTTTCTATTTTTTTTATCGTGAATCATTACGGAAAATTATGTTAAAAGTAGAAGTCTATTGTTAGACTCCATGGCGTACTGCTTTTCGATCACTTTTTTTTTGTCATTTGTTTTCTAGTATTGGATTTCAAAGCCTACTATCCTCAAAACGGTTTTTCTCAAAATTATCAGTGCAATTACAAGATTTCTCAAGCACGTTGTACATCATTGGAAAGCTCTTTTCACAGGCTAACACATGAGCAAAAATGTAATATGGCTGCCATAATAAAAACAAACGTTTATACCTGTAGCTCAAAAAGAAATGACAATCCAAAGTTGAGAATAGCACAAAAGATTACTCTGTAAAAAGTGTCCTGATAATGTGCAAGTCTTATACACGTCAGCTCAACGCCTACTTAGATATTGATGAAATAAGAAATCGACACATTTTGTTTTGTTTTTTCAAAATAACTCGAAAACGGAAAGAGGCAGGGCAAAATACAAGTAATATTTGGCACGAGGATGAAATTCTACAAAACACTGCTGATTTAACCGTCTCAATATCTCTAATAATAACGAAGATAGCAATACATTCTCATCCAGTTTGGGACACACTGTAGAGGTACTATGTATCAATTTTTGTTCTAATCCACATTTAACTATAACGTTACACCACACACCTACGCAGTATCTGTAACAGACTGAATATAAAATTTCAAACACATTTCTAAGAAAGTTGAAATCGTATCCTGTCAATAGAATGTTTCTATATTTAAGTCAAATTTACACCCAAAGGGAATGAAAGTTGGGAATTCTCCTGCCTCCAAACACTTTTACTCAAATATGTCATATGTTTTACCCGGTCGCGTCAGTTTCAGGCGTAGGTCAATATAGACTCTGATTTATTGAAATGTAAGTATTTAATAAACAAATTGAGAATTTTTACCTTATATCTATATTTACTTATTTATGTTGACTCGAGTAAAGCAAATTTTACAGAGTACTACAAGAAGCGGTGACTGTTTGTGGTAATACAATTTTCATTGATTATTTTCCTAAACAATTTGACAATTCAAAATCTGACTCCTCGCTGAATACTGTTAATTCTGACGTTATTTCATAACACTATAAAGTTCCCTCTTTGATTTTGTGCCTATCGATACGTATTTTAATTAAAATTACAACCCAATATACCAAAATATATATTTTTCCTTTTGGTTGCCGCTGTAAAATGTTTTTTTATAAAACCTACATTATATGAATCGGTTATTATTGAAAGGCATAGCGCATTTATGTGATTTTAAGAAACTAAAAAAAAAATCTATATACCCCTAATACTGTTCGAATTTTTTAAAATATAATTTATAAAACTCTAGACGCATCAAGTACGTTATGGTAGTGAATTTTCATAAGAATTGTACACTATTAGTAAGATATATTATTAAAACTAATTCTTTAAATTTAAATGGACCTTGGAGATCGGTTTTAGGGTCCCAGTTAGCGATTATTTGAAAAAATTTATATTTTATATGGAGCTACTAATTTAAAATTTGGTCTTAGATATAATATGTAAATACTGCAAGTGCCTTTAATAAAAAATGTGTTACAAATTTCATCAAAGTTACAAACGTTTTTCAGAAAAAATAAATGATTTACAAAGGGAATGTACCTGTCGAATTATAAAAATATGTAAGTACTGCAAGTGTCTTAGAAAAAATTGTGTTACAAATTTCATTAAAGTTACCAAGGGTATTTTTTCATATTAATTGCTTGGATGGTTTTGTTTTAGTCAACCCATCCAGTTTTTGCAAACAAAAAGCACCAAAAAAGGTTTTTTATGTTATGGTAGGAAATTTTCGTAAAAATATTTCGAATCCGATAGCTCAATAAATTTCCCCTTAAGCCAGAATCTTCAATCTTGAACTTTAGTAACACCTATGTAAACGCACTTGGGTAATAAATTTAAGAAAAATAACATATTGAGCTTAGTTTTGTTTTAAAAAACCTTTTTTGTTGTTTATTGTTTGCAAAAACTGGATGGGTTGACTAAAACAAAACCATCCAAACAATTAATAAGGAAAAATACCTGTCATATTTATAATTTGACAGGTACATTCCCTTTGTAAATAATGAATTGTTTTCTAAAAAACTTTTGTAACTTTAATGAAATTTGTAACACAATTTTTTTAAAGACACTTGCAGTATTTACATATTATATCTAAGACCAAATTTGAAGTTAGTAGCTCCATATAAAACGTTATTTTTTTTTAATAATCGCTAACTAGGACTCTAAAACTGATCTCAAAGGTCCATTTAAATTTAAATAATTAGTTTTAATAGTATATCTTACTAACAGTGTACAATTCTTATGAAAATTCACTACTATAACGCACTTGCTGCGTCCCGACATTTTTGTGACCAATAAGTATAAGTTAGTATTTGTTTTACTTGCCAGGTTATTAAAAATATTGAAGAACATAAATAACGATAACTTACCTTTGATCAACAATTGTGTCAGAAACTTTACGACCAAATCAAAAGAACAGTTTTTAATAACAACTCTAACATAATATGTAGAGATATAATATAAAGAGCTTTATAGCAACAAACGTGGCTAGTCGCTAACACTCTATGAAAGATGCTTTGCAAAATAAAACCATAAACAATAATAACGAATCTTTGAATGTTTTAAGGTTAGATTGATATTTAAAAGTAAATATATTTTTGGATTATAATGCTACTGGCGCTGAAGCGTCGGAAATTAGTACTGAACTTATAGTTTTAAACCATTTCATTGAAGTGAAATTTCTATTTGGTATATACTGTAATAGTAAAAAACATTTCAGTTTTAATAAATGTAAATAACATGTTGAGCATCTCATGTTTCGGCGTCGGCAGTTGGCGCTCGGCCCGGCGAATTCCGTTTCGCGATGACAGTTGGACTACCATGCAGCGGTGTCAGATTGAGTTAGAATTTATAATAAATCGAATGAGAAATTATTGGTAACTCAACATTTATTAATATTAAGCCACATTTATTGGATGGATTGATTTTTTGACGAACTTTTATTTGTCATAATAAGTACCAATACGTGTCATTACCCTATGTTTTACATTTTAAGATTCAAATGAAATTTTATAAAATCTGAAAACCCGGCTCCTTTATATTTAATTGTCAGGTGACTGTTTCTATTTGAATAATCCACTTAAAATGACGCATTCACAGTCTAATCATTCTTATCAACATTGAACCTGGGAAATGCTCTATAAAATTTAAACTGATATCTTAGACTGTTTATTCATTTATAATTTTGATTTTTTAATAACTCCTGTCCTCGTATGCCATTTAATTTGAAATTTGTCTAACAGCTATATTGTAACGTCTCCTATATATGTGCAAATTTTCATTCGAAACACTTCAATATTTCAAAAAACATTGCGTTTTCAAAATTTTCTTTACAATTTTTTCTAAGAAAAGTTAGACGTACGGCGCCCATCTACGAACACATATAAGCCATTAACAAAATCAAGGTAATTCACAAATTTGGTCGAAATTGGTGAAGTATTTTTTGAGTTAGCGGTTGGATATATATATATATATATATATATATATATATATATATATATATATATATATATATATATATATATATATATATATATATATATATATATATATAAACATATAAAAATTAATACTGACCCCGGATATGGGTTCTAGAGGCCCTAATTCGCGCTCATTTGAAAAAAATTTCCAAAAGTCTTACCATCGATACTTTTCTATTAGTGAATTTTCTTAATGAAAATTCACTAAAAAGGACAACGTTTTAGTGTCAAGTAATTCATTGCTGAGTAGGTGACTTTTTTTTATTTAAGAGAAGAAAATATTTGAAAAAATGTGACATAGGTGCTTTTAATACTACATATATGAGAAAATGAATAATTAAACATTAATGAAAACTCAAAATTTATTGTGAAATTCACAAGCAACTGATCCTCAAACATTATTAATCTTTCTTGTTTAAACAATTTTTGTTCTCCGTTTTGTTGCCGAGGTATCTATCAAATTTTGATAAAATGAAAGATTTGGCTTGTTCACCCTTCGCATAAGTGTTTTCAGATGTTTTATTTAGTATTACCATCAATACCTCTCTATTATCACAAAAATATCGTAATCTTGTGTTCTATCTCCTTTTGATACAAATGCCCAAAACTCAATTTTCTATGGAGCTAGAACATTACAATTTGGTAACTAGGTACTCTAAGTCTCTTTCAAATAAACCTTTATTACAAATTTAATTAAAATTTAGATAGCTTTTCAAAGGAGAACATAAATCATATTTATAAAACTCTGGACGCTGCAAGTGTGTTATGGAAGTGAATTTCCATACAAATGTTAACAGCAAATATGTTTCTTTAATGCAACCAGCCATCAATTTTGTTACCGGTATAACCTATATAGTAGAAACAATGCACCATATTTTAGCAAAATAACTTGTTTGAAAATGTACAAAAATTTTCCGAAAATAAACTTAAAATGTTTCCGAGAAAACCTGTTTCCTAGCCGACGCACCTAAGGTTAATGGCAAATTGAGTTATTGAGTTTTGAAGCATTTAATAAACATTCTCTACCAAAACGTACTTACTATGTGTCGATTTTTTTACAAACATGCATCATATTTCGATAAAAAATGCAAAAATGCAATAAGGAATGTTCAAAAAAAAATTGTAGGTATCACCAACCACTTCCTATAACTTATACAATGTTTTCTCGTATCTTACATAATAACAATTATCTTGAGCTTTACCGTAGAAATGCGTCACCCTGTATATATGTGAACAGAAAGTAAAGCAGGATATGGGTTCTAGGGGGCCTAATTTGCGCTCATTTGAAGAAATATTTTTAGAATTCAAAAGTCGCGGTCTCTTCATTAACGACTTGTATTATAAATAAACCATAAACTTAACTGAAACTACTGCCAAAATATCAAAGAAAGGGTCTATATTAGTAAAATGAAGAACAATGGTGGTTAAAGCTGAAACTTGGTTTTTCAGAATACTTTTTACATAATCTGTATTTCTTTCAGGTTCTTTGCCTAAATATTGCCAATTTTTACGTTTCAAATCGCGACTTTTTACGTTTTGAGGAAAACCCCATTTTTTTTTCTTTAAATGCCTATAACTTTTTTGTCTTTAAACTAACAGAACTAAATTTTGGTAAATGGTTTACCCTTATATATATATATATATATATATATATATATATATATATATATATATATATATATATATATATATATATATATATATATATATATATGAAACTGACCGTGGATATGGGTTCCAGGGGGTCTAGTCCGCGCTCATTTGAGGACATTTCTTCAAAATTAAAAAGTCGGGATCTCCTCATTAGTGATTTTTTGTTAAGAAAATTCACTAAAACAAGCACTTGCGAAGCCACGGGAAAAGTCTACGACTGTATTAACTATGGCACGGTTTCATTAAGTTAGGGCAAGAACAAACAACCAAATAGGCTATTCAAATTGAAATAAGTCTTAAAACTTTCATCTCCTCCTTATCAAATTATTTTTTATACATAAACTCGTTAAAAAATACTCGAAATAACAACAATCTCATTAGATGACAATAAGGTAAAATTGATAAAAAGTAAAGTCACTAACTAGGATTAGAACTCGTCATGTAGGAGTCGATTAGCCGATGTGCAGGACTTTAGCCCACTTGGCTACGCTCAACATGTATGTACTAGCAGGTATATCCCGTAGTACACGTTAAAAAAAAAGGTAAAGGTAAGATGCTTACTGGCAATTAGGCCATTGCTGACCCTTTTTGCTCATCTAAACTAACCTACCCTCCACCTTGAGCTCGATCTCAACGACGACAGTGACTTTGAAAAATCATCCGCCGCCGGTGAGGCTCGAACCGTCGACCACCGAGTCCGTATTGGAAAGTCTGAATCGACTTTCCCGCACGGCCACGGAGGCGCTGTAGTACACGCTAATTGTCTAACGTGTTTACTATTTCCACAATTTTGATGTGCAATGGATTTTTTGCTCATATTTTAACGAATCAAGGAAAATAACGACTTAGACACAGATCTAGGGTCTTGCTAGTCATTTCTTGTCGCATTTTTTACTCATATTCGTACTCCGATCATAATTATCAATTTTGACGTATTAACTTTCTTGAATGAGATTTAATTAATTAAAAATTAATTTACCTCTCACTTTTTTGTCTTTTAACATAGAGATCTACATTTGGGTACATAGGCTTCTCTTTATAACTGAAAGCAGCGTACCAAATTTGGTTACCCTTGCTTTGTTATTTTTGGAGATATAATTTTTTTTCGAAAGAAAACACAACATTTTCCTGGAAAACCTGGGCCGATTTTCCTAACGAACTCATCCAAGAAAGATATGTACTAAATTTGATCAAATTGTTTTTTGAGTTATCGGTGTGACACTCACACACACACACACACAGATATATATATATATATATATATATATATATATATATATATATATATATATATATATATATATATATATATATATATATATATATATATATATATATATATATATATATATATATATATATAATTGAAACTGACCCTGGATATGAGTTCTAGGAGGCCTAGTTCGCGATCATGAGAAGAAATTTGTCCAAAATTCAAAAGTTTGGATCTCCTCATTAGTCAAACTTTTTTTAAGAGAATTTAGTAAAAGGAAGGTGTCTGCCAAATTATAAACGTGGCAAGTATTGTTCCTTATTAATCGCCTCGATGATTTCCTTTTAGTCGACCTAATACAACAAGTTTTTCCAACAACGAAAAAGTTTTTTAAAAACAGAATCTCTATTACTTAATTTTCTTAACAAAATTCACTAATATCAGCAATAAAAAAATATAGGCTGAAAATTATAGTTTTAGACTCAAAGGTGACAAAGTTACCCAGGCGTTCTAGAGAAAAATGAGATCTAGTACAAACATATGAATCCTGAAAACTATTGTTTCTACTAAATATTAAAGTGAAACAAAACAATATGTTACATGGATCAGGCGATAGTAAAACTCGGGCCGCGCGCGTGTCAGGTCAGCATATCTGTTTACCCCTTGGCCACTTCGGCTAGAAAACAAGTGTTTGTTTACCCAGCATTATATGCTAAGCATATAAGTAAACATCTAATTACACGATTATTGTTGTTGTTTGTTTTTTGTTCTTTAATGTCGGCTATTTCCATGACTATGGCCAATCACCGACGCCAGGGGTTACGCCTCACTATCCGGAAAATCTTGCGGAACCCCTGCCTTCCCTTAAGAAGGGTAGGGGTCTTTGACGTAACCAACATCGCATGGACACGGGACCGGCGACTTTACGCCCCCTTCGAAGGGCGGAACATGCAGACATTTAACTTGCTCAAATACAATGTGACAACCTCGGTTGTTGTTACTTTTACATGCAGTATGTACTGAAAAAGTGAAAGGAAAGCCCTAGGATCGAACCCAGTACCCTTCGGTTCAGAGGCACGCGTTCTTACCTCTGGAAAACCAAGGCCTTTACACAATTATTAACAAACAATTTTAAAATCATTTTTATAGCGACATAAACCTTTTTTTGTTTACAATATTTAGTTCATGCTTTTGAATTCGCATATTTTATAATATAAACTTTAGCAAATCATGGTTTGGCAAATCCGTCTTAATTTCTTTATAAAAACGATAGTTTCGTAAAAATTTCCTTTTCTAAACATTGATTTTTTCACTATACCCTTATTTTCTGTCTTATAGTTGAATTGGGGCCGTTCATCATGCTACAAATATTTGTAGTGTATTTTAAATATGTATTGAATCTGCCACTAACTTTTACAATTACGTCATTTTAAATTTCATACCATCTGTCAATCTGACGTCGTCCGTGCGCAAGCTGTATGCACTTTCACTTTCGGTTATTGACATGATGTTGACAACGGTTTTCGGGATTTTAGTGGCCGAGATGACTCGATCGCTAGTTCGGATAGTAGGTTTTATTAGTGTTATTTGTATTGTTTGGTCCTGTACTATGTATCAATCTACGCATGACAGCTAACTAATCTGTCTTTGTCAGGCATTGGACTTTAATCCCTTACTTCGTTTCAGTTCATGTCATTCAAATTTTATTTTTAATTTGGAAAATCTCCATCGACGCCACCAAACAGTTCCTTTTTCTTCGCCACTCGTTGTAAAGCTTCATTTTTTTAAGGCAAATAAAGTTGTTAAGAATATTAAGTCAACAGCTAAAAGTAAATAGATAGAAGAAGCACAGAAAACTAATAAATAGTTTAGTGAGAAAATTGTCCTATGATAAAAGCCATGTCTTTTGGAGTTGTGAAGTCCTTTTTCTTGTAAAACCAGTAAAATGTAGAAGATTTCTTCTTTGATTTATAGGACAATGAAATTATACATAGTTGCCTATAAACTTAGCCTTTGTAAAATTCTGAACTCATTGTATTGGAAGCAGATCAATAATTTTTTTGAGACCTTAGGCATAATTAATTTCAATGGGAAATAGATAAACAAATAAAATAATATCGTAGGCATTTTGAGCCCCGTACGATAGTAGATTTTAATATTACGTTACAAAGCACTTCAATAGATATAGGTGCGGTGTTGCCACATCCCCAAAACTTCCCCAACATATAGGAACTCTTGCATAATCTGGCAACACTGCCTCCCCACCTCCCTGAGGGTGCCTGGGGTGACACCTCACAGGCGAAGTATCAACCCTCTAGGACAAAAAATAACGAAGTTACCAACTTGTACCTCGTCGGAACGGATAACTGAGGTCTGCGCATTCCGAACACACTGTATATATCCCCAGTATGCGCAGAGTACCCTTACACCCTGTATACACAGAGAGATCTTATAGTACGAGAAACACCTCTTGTGTAACATAGGAGTGATGACCACATTTGGATCAGCCTGTATATACATCCCCCTGTATACACACGGGTCCGATCTGTATTCACAGAACCTTCTAGAAAAAAAAGGACCTGGAACATTCTGGAATGGAACACTCACGACACGAGGTGGAAGGTACGACGGGTATATAAAGGCGAAAGCAAGCCAGCGCAGGCAGTTCAGTTCAATTAGATAATGTTGAAGTGACTCGAAGAAGCAGTAACCAGTGTGAAGTGTTAGAGAGTAGCGACTGTAGTTCCAGTATAGTGACTTGTGTGCAGATTAGTGATTGTAATACCAGATAAACTAAGCGTTTTGTGAGAGAGACATTCCAGAACTTTTATTGTTTCCATATTCAGAGAGTAAATAAAGTTGTTTTGTTAAAATCAAAAACAATTAATATAATCTAGTCAGAGACAATGCCTCGTCACAAATAAATTAAATGTTTAGTGAGTCGTTTATACTTACCCAGTAACTCCTAAAAACGAACCACTCCATAGGAAATAAAATAATAAACATTTGTCATTATGGGCCGCATTGTCTAAAAAGACTCATGAATAATGAAGCAGTGTCCGAGAGACAAGGTTATTTGTTGCGTATGACACAGTTTCACATTCCAGAAATGAGCCATTTTGTCCCTTCCAAAGAGTTGTCTACGTTATTGTAGCACACACGTCATCCATAATTAAATGAAAACACCGTTTCTTGTTTAGCAAGGTTATCTGTCTTTTTACATTTATTTTTCTTACCTATCCGTTCATCACGTGAACAAAACATAAAAGAATAATGGTTTTTCTTTATGCTATTGGAAACGTAAAAGGAATATGTTATTAGTGTTAACGTGTTTTGTCTTTAATTTAGTATAAAGCGAATAATTGTGAAATTTGTATCTATTATAGGCACAACGTATAGTACGTTAATTATTTTGAACACACAAAATAAAACTAAGCAAATTTCTTTCACAATCCTAAAATACATCAAGTTAATAAAAATCGATACGCAGCAAGTGCGCTATAATAACGAATCATTGTGTGTATTTTTTTATATATAGTTTTTATATTTCAACAACACACCACAAGGGTTTACAGCCTAAATACTATCGTACCGTGGGTGTTGACAACGAGAAAAGAGGCAACTTGTTGATTCTGGACTTGAAGGTTTGGGTGTTCGGAGGAGAATGAAAAACATGTGCCGTCAAGGAATTCCACAACTTGGGGGTCCTCGGGACAAAAGAGCAGGCATAACAAGATGTTCTCTGTCTGGTGACCTAGACAGTAAAAGGGTGCATTCGCTCTGTTTCCTTAGTAGATCTGTTGGGGGTAGCAGGTGGAGAAACTATGGCAGAAAGCTCCTCTGAGCAGTGCCCGTGCAGATATCAATAAAAGAGAAAGAAGTCACCAACGGCACGTCGGTGAGCAAGGGATGGCAGCCTTTGCGTAAGGGTTGGGTCACCGATGAGACGTATAGCTCTTTTCTGGATGGAGTCCAGGATAGACAGTGTAGAAGCGGCAGCGGCACCCCAGATGTGGGAGCAGTATTCGAGGTTTGGCCTTATTTGTGAAGTATATAAGGTATAGAGATTCGCTGGTGAAAAGTATTTGCGTGCCCGGAAGAGGAAACATAATTTCTTAGCAGCCGCTTCTGCAATTGATGTGACATGTTGATGCCAACTGAGATTTCGATCCACAGAAATGCCAACAAGTAAAAACGACTCATTACTTTGAATAACTTGGTTGTTCATTGTGATGGTTCTAAGGCTGGTGTATCTCTTATGAGATAAAAAGGAAGACTGAGATTTGGTGAAGTTGAATTGTACAAGATTTCTACTTCCACAGTCTAACATTTTTTGGAGATCCGCAGAGACAGAACACTCCATGAGTCTGCGATCCTCATCTAATTGAGCTAAAGAGTCATGCTTAGAATATTATATATTTGAGTGGAGGCTGCTGTCGTCCGCGTAACTGTGAACTGGGTGGGATGTGCTAGAGGGGAGGTCATTGATGTGGAGAAAAAACAAATTAGGGGCTAAAGCTGAACCTTGAGGGACTCTTGCATTAATTGGCTCCAGTTTAGAGGAATGGCCATCCACGACAACAGAAATTCTCCGGTTGGAGAGGAAATTTGCTGTTCAGGTACAGTTTTGGTGGTAGGACGTGGTCGAATGCTTTGGATATGTCTAGAGCGATAATCTAGGATTCACCGTGTAGTTCCATAAACTTGTACCCAGAATGGGTGACAAAGGAAAGAAGGTCGGCAGTTGATCTACGCTGACGGAATCGATACTGCCTGTGGTGAATTAGACTGTGTTTTTCAATAAATTTTAGTAATTCGGTGTTTATATATACTTTTCCATCACTTTAGAGAGAACAGAAAGGAGAAAAATAGGCCTGTAGTTGCTAGGAAGCGCTTTGCATTCTTTATTGGGGACTGGTTGTACTTGAGCAGTTTTCCAGTTACTAGGGAATATGCCTCTATTGTAAGATGTCTGAAATAGACAACTCAGCACAGGAGCAAGTTCTGGTGCGTATTTTTTGAGAACAATTGCTGCGATTTCGACGAGGCCAGAGGCTTTCCTGGTATTAAGCGAGCATATTTCGTAACTTTTTAGTTTTAAAGTTAATATTTCTCAATTTATGCACGACATTGGGGGCTGTTGGTGGTTGAGAGTTTGGAGGTGGGTTGAGAGTAGAATTGCCGGCGAAAAACGAGTCAAAAAGTTCAGCCTTGCCCAGGGTGGTAGAAACAATTTCATCCCCTGAAACAAGAGTTCGGAACGTGCTCTTGTAGAAATTATTCCCAAGATTTAGCAAGAGTCCAGAAGGGTTTGCTGTCGTTGGAGCTTGAGACGACTTTGTTTTTGATATAGCTATTAAACGATTATTTTGCCTCAGAAAGAATGCGGACATAGCAGTTTCTTGCGTCGTTAAATGCTTGAGTTTTCTTAGCTGGGATTGTGTAGAAGCGTTTTGTAGACTTTGGCCTTTTCAAGTCAGGCCTTGTCACAGGATGTCGAGAACCAGAGCTTTTGAGTTGCTGAAGAGGTTTTCTGTGTACGTGGAATAAATAATTCCATGCAGGCTTGTATAATTTCGATGACGTTTTGTGAGAAATTAGGCCACATATATTCGAGAGCAATATGTTAAATCTTGATGCCAGCGCCCCCTGAAGACCCCTCTCCCGGGATTCCTAATAGGGGGGGATTTTATATCCGAAATCTCTTATACAAGGAGGAGCTATCATCATATTTGTTTGTAAGGGAGACCGACTCATACACCAGAACCGGAAAAGTCCGTTGGGACTTCACCGGCCCCCCCTTGTATCACGTAAAAGAAAAGTCCACTACCATCTGCGTCCCATTTGTCGCCTTTTACGACAGGCAGGAATTACCATGGGCCTATTATTTTAGTTAGTCCCGGGACCCACAAAGGTTAACTCAAAAGTGCATATTAGCGCTGCCACCATTTGTTAAACTTCTTATCGCGAGGTTAATTAAGGATAACTCAAAAACTACTGGTCAGATCTTTATCAAATTTATACGAGACTACACTAGAAGCACTATATTTCAAATAAAAAAGAATTATCAAAATCGGTTTACCTAGAAAAAAGTTCTGACGTAACACACATTAAAAAAATCATTTTTGTTTATAAGGGAAACCGACTCATACACCATATCCGGAAACGTCCGTTGGGACTTCACCGGCCCCTTGATGTACGGGGTGATACCTCTTCGGGCGTGAAAAAATCATTTACTATCACGTAAAGGAAAAGTCACTGTCACCTAACATAACATAATATACTTTGTGTCTGCTAAGCAAACCATTGAACTGACATATCTGTCTTAAATTTAGTCTGTGGAAGATGGATAAACTTCCAATGCCATCTATTTTTCTGCACACGCACGCACAGACACACACACACGTTGAATTTAAGTAGCCGATTTTAGTACACAATTCTTTCTAAAGCATCTGAATTTTTTCTGTTAATTTAATATGTCAGTCATGAGATACTTCATAGATTAGAAACATATTTCCATCTTTGTTTATGCTATTTAACTTTACACTGCATAGTAATGCTCTTTTTTAACAACAAAGAACCAACTGAAGATTGGAACTTGTGGTGTCGGATACTAATGAGATGGGTTGTAAAGATTGTAACCTTAAAGGGGTTGGGCGGACTAAAAGAACCATTGAGATTAAATTCAGGGAACAACTGGCATAGCTAAGATACGGTAGTGTAGACAAGTCATGTGTGAAACAGCATATTTGGGATAATGACCACCACATATACAAAAAAATTCTAAAACTTATCAAAAATGTAAGACTACCAGCGAAGCTGCATGCGTGCGAGAGTATTTATATTTCTAAGGCAACAAAAAAGAAAAGTTCCTTAAACTGATCCGCGCCTCTGATTTATATTCCTTTGTTTGCATTCTCTTTTTGATAGTAAATATTCCGAAGCTTGGCAGGTAGTTATAACGGAAGTTCAGAAATCTCGTCCGGCAATTAAACTACAATGCTCAGAAAATTTTTCTACGATTTCGTCTCCCTTTCTGTATCGATCTTTACGTAAGACTATAAAAGATGATGGTGAGTTTTAGGCAGTTTATAATTTTTTCATTCTCTGGTGACGCTAACTTTGTTACTGAAACGATCATCAGGTCTTTAAAACTGTGAGTTGTGGTGATTTGAGTTTTTCCAAGTGAACAATTTCATTCTATATTTCGTCGCCTTTTCCAAATTCTGTTAAATTTAATTCCCAAAAAACTTGGATTACAATTATTCGACAAAACTGAATTTTGTAACAATTCATCTCTACTATGATGGCAATATATGAGTTAAGTTTCGCAAAAATTACTTTCAAAGATATAGCGTTTTCGAGAATAAAATTTGACAATTTTCATTAAGAGACTTGACTCGCAGAACTGGTTTTTTAACCTCTGGAACGAATTTTTCGTTGTAATGAAAGAACCGAAAGTTTCTAGGCGTATATAAATATTTAGATTTCAGAGTATACTGTCACTGTTACGTCGAAATAAATTTGTTGTTGAAAAGGGGTAAAATTCAAAGGAAGTCAAGTTATAAAGTTTAAAGGTTTTTAGTGAATTTTCTTTAAAAAAAAGTCGAGGAGATCCTGACTTTTTAATTTTGAAAAAATTTCTGTAAATGAGTGCGAATAGTTTCAATTTTTATATGTATGTATATATATATATATATATATATATATATATATATATATATATATATATATATATATATATAGTAGTAGTAGATAGTCCGGCACCTGGGACCATCCCCTCCACTTTTTTTCTGCGCATGCGCGTGACGTCATGCGCATGCGCTGACCTGCGCAGACCTGTGACAGTTGACAGCTGACCTGTCAGATTTGACAGGTGTCAAATGTCACTGACCTGACAGCTGTCAACGTCAGCTGTCACCTGACCTGACAGGTTTCAACGTCAGTTGTCACCTGACCTGTCAGATGACGTCACAAGCATTCCAAGATGGCTGACCTGTCATAGACAGCCGCAACCCGGGTTCTCTATGGAACTGACCTGTGCTGACGTAAGATGTTCCGTCTGACCTGTCCAGAGAGAGAGAGATAGCTACAGCCCCAGGTTAGGTATTAACTGACCTGAGATGACGTCACAAGCGTTCCAAGATGTCTGACCTGTGTCCATAGATATCTACAAGTCAGGTTAGGTATTAACTGTCTTATGTCTGACCTGTGATGACGTCACAAGCGTTCCAAGATGTCTGACCTGTGTGTCCATAGATATCTACAAGTCAGGTCTCCATGTATGTGTTTGTCGAATACCAGCTGTCTGATTGTTTATTAAGGTTATGTTCGTATACAGACTGATTACCAAGCATCTGTTTGTTTATTAAGGTTATGTATTTGTTTATTAAGGTTATGTTCACACACACGTGTTGATTACCAATCATCTGTTTGTTTGTTAAGGTTATGTATTTGTTTATTAAGGTTATGTTTGTATTTGTTTATTAAGGTTATGTTCACACGCGTGTTGATTACCAGTCATATGATTGTTTGTTGAGGTTATGTTTGTATTTGTTATTTGAATGCAAACAGACATAATACAAGAGTGTACTTACATACAACAAGAGACGTCATCCTTGTTTCACAGCTTAATACACACACACTACTGAACAGGTGTCTTCTGTGTTGAGGAAACAGACAGACAGACAACTGATTACCATTGTTGAAGTTTGTACATGCTGTTTGAAAGGATATAACACACGTCATGACAGTTCAAAGTCTTTGCTTAGACTGACAGATGCATGTGTATTTGAAAGAAAAGCATTCGCCTGAACTTAGATTTGAACCCATGAACCTCGAATCGACCATAGACATCTTTCTCAGATACTATCGCTAAACCAATAGCTCCACAGACACACACGTTAAAAGTTTGTTTGCAGTTGTATATATAAAACAAAAGCCAGTTGTTGTTTACATATGAGGTTAGGTGTTCGTATACATGTTGATTACCAATCATCTGATTGTTTAGTAAGGTTATGTTTGTATTTGTTATTTGAATACAAACAGACATAATAAGAAGAGTGTACTTACATACAGCAAGAGACGTCATCCTTGTTTCACGACTTAACACATACTGAACAAGTCTCTCTCTCTCTTGTATTGAGGAAACAAACTGATGTAAGAGAGAGAGAGAGGCCTTACAAAGGATAAACAACGTTTTTTACAGTTGTTAACCTTGATCCTGTTTGAGCTTGTCTGTGTATCTGTTTAATATACGCAAGAGAGAGGTCCTCTTAGAGGTAAACGACGGGTCAGTTGATGACCTTGGTGAATGTTATCTTGTGTTATATCTGTTGGATGACATCACCCCTGCAGTCGTGTTTGAGCTTGTCTAGAATACAAGGGTATCGGAATACTGATACCCTAAATATTTCAACCGAGGGAGCCCACTTAGAGTTATCGCCAGGGGGCCGGACTACTGTCAGGATATTATTGCTTTACGACATACTTTTTAATTGTATTACAAAATAAAAACACAGTAATTTTAACAAAGACTTTTATTTGATTCTAAGTACAAGTATGTAAACTCTTTGTTGGAATACATTTATAGAATTATTAACATTAGATGGTTCAGCGTTGCGTTGGTGCTGTTGTTGTTGTCGTTGGTGTCTCTTCATGGCTGTGGGTTTACTAGATGATAACACTAGCTTCTTTTAGTTCTTCCAAGATTGACTGAATTTCGTTGTTATGAGCATTATTATTACCAGCAACTTGGGAAGCCACTAAAAGTCTAAGTCTGTCAACCAACTCGTTTATGTCATTCCAATACACATAGGCTATTTGTTTGTTATTTTGTATCATATAGTTATTGGTGCTGATGTTGTTGTTAGGGCTCATGCCGTTGCTATCGCTGCTATTATCACTCTGAGATTTAAGTTCAGTCTTTTGTTTTTTGTTAAGATGTCTGACGTTGCTGTCGTCATCGTATTCCTCGTAGGTGTAACCAAAACCTTGAGGTGTTGAGGATCTACGACCTCGTGGATTTATCACTGGTTTTATTAGAGTCAGATACTTTTCAGAGGAACAACCCTTGGTTCGTGCGTTAGGATCATAGTTCATTTTATGAACACTAGTTGCTTCTAGAATATCTCTATAGTGTTGAAGATCGTCATAAGTATACCCCCCGGGTCTTTTCATAAATAACAATTCTAGCAGACCTTGTGTTTGCGGGTATCTCCTTTGACCCAGTTGAATCTCAGCATCAGTAAAGTCTAAGTGTTTGTTACCAACACTCCAGCTTCCGGTATCTTTAGCGTAGCGAGCACCATACGTTTGATCAATGGTAGCGAGCCTTGGTGGTTCAGTAAAATACTTGTCTACATAATATCGAACTCGTTCAGGATATTGCTCCAAAAATTCTTGATATGCAGGGTTGGATGTGACAGTTTGTAGGTCTGCCTCAAGCTCTTCAAATGTTGGGATATCCTCATCGGAACTTGTCTCCTCAGCCTCTTCCCTTGGTTCAGCTTCAAAAACTTCATGGTCTTTAAGGAACTGTACTTGGGGTTTCGTTTCTGGTATATCGACTTCGTCTTTGATTTGTTCAGCCTTTGGTTGTTGCCGGGGCTGCTGCTGCTGCTGCTGCTGTGCTGCTGTGTTTTTAGATATTTCACTTAGGGGCTCAACAAGTGGTTTATATAAACGTTGCAGAGCATCATCATTCTCGGCTCTGTTAAGTTTAAGCATTAAATGTTTTTTTCGAATATTGTCAGCAAGTTGTAAAATCCTTTTCTTAACTTTTCGCTCTTCCTTTCCCAACACTTCCATTGTGCTACAACTGATCAGTGTTACCAGCCGGTCTAATCATTTGTTTGAGCGATACAGGTTGTGTAGTGGTTTAACATATACTGACTCAGTCACGGTACATGTCTTCTTATTTATCACGATATCCGTCTGTCTTGTTAGACAGCTGTGTGTTAGACAGCTGTGTGTTAGACAGCTGTGTGTTAGACAGCTGTGTGTTAGACAGCTGCGTGTTAGACAGCTGTGTGTTAGACAGCTGTGTGTTAGACAGCTGTGTGTTAGACAGCTGTGTGTTAGACAGCTGTGTGTTAGACAGCTGTGTGTTAGACAGCTGTGTGTTAGACAGCTGTGTGTTAGACAGCTGTGTGTTAGACAGCTGTGTGTTAGACAGCTGTGTGTTAGACAGCTGTGTGTTAGACAGCTGTGTGTTAGACAGCTGTGTGTTAGACAGCTGTGTGTGTTAGACAGCTGTATGACAGCTGTGTGTTAGACAGCTGTGTGTTAGACAGCTGTGTGTTAGACAGCTGTGTGTTAGACAGCTGTGTGTTAGACAGCTGTGTGTTAGATAGCTGTGTGTTAGACAGCTGTGTGTTAGACAGCTGTGTGTTAGACAGCTGTGTCTGTTAGACAGCTGTATGACAGCTGTATGACACCTGTGTTAGACACCTGTGTTAGACACCTGTGTTAGACACCTGTGTTAGACACCTGTATGACAGCTGTATGACACCTGTGTTAGACAGCTGACTGTCCTGTCTGTCATTGTTAGAATATTATATATCTATCGAATCCTTTTCTATATCGACCTTTGTGTACATCGTTTTCCTTCACAAACACCAACACACCATACTTATTATCTTTCCAGCATTGGTAGCAGATAGTTTTAAATTGTTTAAAGTCCATATCGGTGGTCACATGATCGTCGTACACGTGTTTTAAATTGGTTTCATCTTGCTTGAATAACACAATAACATTGGTGTTGTCACGTACCAGATGTTTGGGTATTCGTGTATATGTTTGACAGAGATAGAATGAATCAATATTCTTATGTCTGCCCATACTGAAGTATGCTCTTATTTTATCTTGTTTGTCACAAGCTACATCATCAAATATAAACACAGAGTTGTCCTTGGCATCTGCCGGATCTAATATTTCATCGTTTTCTCTATAAGGATAGTAACCAACACCTTTTGTTGCATTCATCACCTCCTTTAACATCTTGTATTTCGGTTGATACAGAGACTTTGAATACACATACACGTTATCAAATTTTAAACCGTTTGCTTCAAACAACAAACTCAGCATGACATTAGTTTTACCACACCCACTCGGACCACATATGATACAGCGAACGGTGTTTGGAAAGAGAGGACCATGCCTCAGTTGTTGTTGAGCTGTGTCCGTAACAACATCGTCTATATTTGTAATGGGTAAGGCAGAAGCGTGTTTGCTGGTACGCATCTTAACTTAAACTAAACTATATTTTATTGGGTGTGTATATATATGAATGCAAGTGAGACACCCAGTCAGTATGCATGTTGGTGTCACAGAGTGAGGGTTGTTATTAATAAAGACAGATACAGGTTTTGCTGAAACGTTTTTTGCTGAAACGTTGCGGGGCGTTACAAACACCATGAAAGTTAACAGAAAACTTGATGAGGGGTTTTATGTAATCAACTCGAAGCCAAAGAAGAAGGTTCCCTTTAAAAACATATTAAGTCTGATTGAGGAAGTTATAAAAGATAGAAATCTTATTCCAACAGCGAACGCCGTGTTTGATATAGCTCATACAATTGTTAGAAACATTGGTGGACGTAAGAATGTGCAGAAACCTCGAGTTATTCCAATACCTAAAAGCGGGGGCTTCCTTCCGCTGTTGCCTCTGATATTTGGTGGGCTGTCAGCACTAGGAGCTCTGGGTGGTGGTGCTGCAGGTATTGCCAAAGCCGTGAACGATGCCAAGTCTGCGAAACAGAAACTAGAGGAGGAGGAAGAACGGCACAACAAAACAATGGAAGCCATCGCGATGGGTAGGAGAGGGAGTGGCTTGAAATTTAAGCCAAAATGCAAGAGACTGGGCAAAGGCATGTATCTCAAGAAACAGCGCTCCGGTTATGGGTTGTATCTGCAAAAACCATTGCAATAAAAGACTCAAACAGTAGCCTGTGTGTATCAGTCATGGCGCACACCTTTGTGTTGAAAGACCGCAGCTCCCATCTGTCGTCAGACTACCATCCACCAATTGTTTTGGATGGTAATTATGCTGTTGCCTTGATAGGCTTTCACACCTACAACAACATACCCAACATCTATGAAGGTAAAAACAAATTTCATGTAAAAGAAGGAACCGGTTGGCGAACCATCACGATACCCACCGGTGCTTATGAAATAACACACTTGGAAGAGTTACTTCAAAATGAACTTGTTGGTGCTACAGCAACACACGAACAAAAGCAACAGGCTCTGATTCTGAGACCTAATCCGAACACCATCAAATGTAGACTAAAGTGTTATACAAATGTCAGTTTTGAATTTGATGGTTCGATTGGGCGAATGTTGGGCTTTTCAAAACAAGTTCTTCAGCCGGACACCTTTTATGAATCTGATTTACCTGTTGAAATAGTGGATGTTAGACAGATTCGCATCGAAACCAATATTGTGTCTGGTTCCTATTATAACGGACAACCCTCACATACGCTGTATGAGTTTGCTCCGATGGTTGATCCTGGCTACGCAATCGACATAGAACCTAAAAATTTAATTTACTTGCCGGTGAACAAGCAAGAGATTTCCAATATAAGCATCGACATCGTCGACCAAGATTCAGTTCCTGTCAACTTTCAAGGTGAAGAGGTGTCTGTTCGCTTGAAACTTATAAAAGTTGCTTAGTATGTTGGTCTTTAAGGATATAAAAGCAAGTGCATCTACCACAACAAATTCAGTTGAGTCAGACACGTCAAAGGGTACGCTTCGTCCCGATAATATTGAGTTCCTGCAAAGCCTGGGTTATCATGTCGTCAAAACTAGAAACATTCAAAGAACCCGTGTTTGATGATGGCATCAATCGAGAAGAGCTGCGCTCTTACTATTCACCAACTAAATCGTTTGGTAACAGCGATGAAATTGAAATAGCCATCAACCAACAAGATGCGTTCGTATGTCTGGCCGAGTCAGCTCTAATAATCGAAGGTGCTCTGGAACCTGTAGCAATCCAAAATGCCACTGGTGCTTGTTATCTGTCAAATAATGGAGAAGCAGCTCTGTTTGAATCCATGACCTATGAGTTAAATAACAAGGAAGTGGAACGAGTGCGAGACCCATACACCACAACACTCATCAAAAGTCTGCTATCGTTCAGTAAGAATGAAGCCCAATCTCTTAGCAACACCGGACTGAATGTGTCGTCGGAGCACATCACCTTAAATGATAACAAGTTTCACATGCTCATACCTGTCTGGTTCCTCTTCAGTTTCTTTCATCATTTCAAAGGAGTTCTCTGTGGCAAACATACTTTCCGCTTTACAAGAGCTCGAAACGATTCCAACGGCTATTACAGCACAGGTACGGCACGAGCAAAAATTACCGTAACCAATATGTTTTTAAAGGTAAAACATGTATTTCCCAATGATAAAATGAAATTGGAACTGATGGATAAAATAGCCAAAGACACCTCTATATTTCTCGCATACCGCAAATGGGACATATATGAGTTACCAGCACTCAGAGATATCAACAGAGATGTGTGGGCTGTTAAAACTGCAACCAACTTGGAAAGACCTCGATATGTGATTATAGCATTTCAAACAGATCGTAAGGACAACGTGAAGAAGAGGCCAGACTATTTCGATAACATTGGTATGTTGGACCTTCGAGTGTTTCTAAATTCAGAATCCTACCCTTATGAATCTATGAATATGGATTTTGAGAAATCGAAATATGCAGAAGCCTATAACATGTATACAGATTTTCAAAAAAGCTTCTGTTATAAAAACATGTCGGAGCCTATCTTGAATTATGACGAGTTTAAAGACAGAGCTCTATTTGTGATTGACTGTCAGCACCAGAACGAGTCAATCAAGTCTTCAACGGTGGACATTAAGGTGGAGTTTATGAGTCACGCCAACTTCCCAAAAAATACGCGTGTTTATTGTTTGGTTATTCATGACAGTGTAATGGAATATAAACCTCTAACGGGTATCGTTAGAGCCATTATGTAATAATAGTATGTCATTTTATGTATCAATATGTACAACTTAATTAATCCTAATAAATTTTTATTGTATGTAAATCAGTTGTTTTATTTTTATTTTGTTGCATTTTTATTAACCCCTTTCTGTCTGTCAGTCTAAGCAAAGACTTCGAGCTGTCATGACGTGTTTGTTAAACAGCTGTACAAGCTCAAGCAAGGTTCTATATGATACTTGTTGGGCAATCAATTGTCTGTCTGTCTTTTATTACACAGCTCTGTCAGTCTAAGCAAAGACTTCGAGCTGTCATGACGTGTGTGTGTGTGTGTGTGTTAACAATCAACAACAGCGTCTATATGTTTTGTTTGGTTCATGTGGATGTCATTAAACAACTGTGTTATTTCTATAAGGGCCCCCATTCAAGACCTCAACAGACGTCAGTGTGTGTTAAGCCGTGAAACATGTATGACGTCTCTTGCTGTATGTAAGTATACTATTATATTATTTATGTTTGCATACAAACAATACTTATCAAACAATCCTCGTATATCAAAGTTTAGTTTTCTTGTTTTAAATTGAGTTTTGTTACTTGTGTTTTTTTGATCACTCCCTATATAAATTCACTGTGATATAAAACACTAACATAAACAAACCTCCATAAAACCAGGTCTCCAGTTTTATTACCCCATTAAACAAATTCATTAACATATCTAGATGTAAATACGTTTTGATAGTTTGCTTCAAACGTTTTTGTTTTTAGAATTTGATATTAGATATGTAAATTGGAACGTCTTTAAATATCTTTTACTATAAAATATCTTTTACTATAATATATAAATATACAATTGTTTTTAAAAAATTACCGTACCTATTAGGTTACAATTGGAATGTAATAGAGATACCACCCCTGCCCACACACACACACTCATCAGCCAGATAAACTCGTTTTATGTAACAGGTTTTATTTTATATATACCACTGCGAACAAACTTTCATCGTATGTCTGAATAGCATGATCGGTTTAGGGGCGTTTGCATATCTTAGTAAGCTGTATGGTTGGGGGTTCAAATCTAATTTCAGGCGAATGCTTTTCTTTCAAAAATCATATTTCAAATTAAAATTAAATTTCAAATTACCCGCTCAATATATCTTCCTAATATATGTATGTGTGTGCTAAACCGAATGACTGTGTCCAACAGATGTCTCCCCTCGAGCTAGGGAATATTCTCCTACTCTACAACTTTACAAATAGAATGTTCTCTAGCTCGATGAGTCAGATCTCTGGACACAACAGACACAAATTTTCAAACAAATTCAAATTTCCCGCCAAAAACGAAATACCCTAACAAACTTCAATACACCTTAACAACACAATAAACAAACAAACAGCTGTGTTTACGAACATAACCTTAATAAACAAAATACACCTTAACAACACAATAAACAAACAAACAGCTGTGTTTACGAACATAACCTTAATAAACAAAATACAAAACATAACCTTAATAAACAAACAGATGCATGGTAATCAACACGTGTGCGAACATAACCTTAATAAACAAATACATAACCTTAATAAACAATCAGACAAATGGTATTCGACAAACACACACATGGAGACCTGACTTGTAGATATCTATGGTCACAGGTCAGACATCTTGGAACGCTTGTGACGTCATCACAGGTTAGTTCCATAGAGAGAACCCGGGGTTGCAGCTGTCTATGACAGGTCAGCCATCTTGGAATGCTTGTGACGTCATCTCAGGTCAGACAATTCCATAGAGACCCGGGTTGCGGCTGTCTATGACAGGTCAGCCATCTTGGAATGCTTGTGACGTCATCTGACAGGTGAGGTGACAGCTGACGTTGACACCTGTCAGGTCAGATGACAACTGACAGCTGACAGCTGTCAGGTCAGTGACATTTGACACCTGTCAAATCTGACAGGTCAACTGTCACAGGTCTGCGCAGGTCAGCGCATGCGCATGACGTCACGCGCATGCGCAGAAAAAAGTGGAGGGGATGGTCCCAGGTGCCGGACTATCTACTTATATATATATATATATATATATATATATATATATATATATATATATATATATATATATATATATATATATATATATATATATATATATATATATATATATATATATATATATATCGCACCGATAACTTGAAAAATGATGGGCTTTCGTTTTTGAGACACCTTAAAACTGTTAATTGACTAACATCATTGTCACGTGCAACTTGACGGTTAGAAGTTGTTGGTTCTTCTTGAAAAGCCAATAGAATATTGAGTTTTATATCTTCTTCAACAAACTTGGGTCTCCTAGGCAGTTGTTAAACGTGTCCATAATCACGAAACTGTGAAGGTATCTTAGACACAGCTCCCTGTGTTAGTGGGCGCAAATCTGGATGTTTTTCATTAAATAGGTTAACAACTTGTGCCTGTGTTCTACACATATCACCATACCCAATCATCATTAATATTTCTGTTCGCGAGTTTCAGTTAAGTATCGCATTATTAGACCAAAAATTAGCTGAAATTATCGGAACACAATAACGACTAATTCATTAGGAGATCGTGCATTCAACACAACACATCACAAAATAAAACAGAACTGTTAAATTTTACCTTTCACACTGCAAAAAATTGGTAGTTAATAAGAAACGATTAATGATACCAAGTACGTTTTAGATAAAAGACGTGGTAAGAAATTTAAGATAAGAGTCAGTGAATAATTTTAGAGCAGATCATTTCGTTGTATGCAAGTAAATGGAGAACATTTTGAACATATATTATAAGAAAGGGACGTTTTTATTAAGATTATTTAATAGTACTGTATTAAATTTCCATCCTATATTGAAAACTGTAATATTAGACCATACATATAAGGTATCTCCGCATTTAGAGAAATGTGATCCATCAAACTGTGATGAAAAAATGTAGGGTTGCTATTTTAAAAAAATGATAAAGTGGTGGGGGTAAAATGGTAGGAGTTTATTTTTTTTAGCTATAATTATAAGATAATGTTCGACAAATTAAACTTTACGTGTCTCAACGTTTTACACAAAAACTATATTTTGCTGAATAATGAATTTTATTCCATAAGTGTGTTTTACGCTGTATATATGAACATATACAAAATTTAACGGACCTTGGTTTTGGGTTCTAACCCAAATTTGCGCTTTTCTGAAGAAATTTTTTCAAAAGCTTTTGATGGTGACCTCTCTATTAGCGAATTTTTCTTAATTAAAATTCGCTAAAAATATCACCGAGATTTCGCTTGCTTTCCCAAAAAAGTGAATACTGTATTTTGCCTATTTCAAAAAAACGCAAATTTTTGTTTAAGGAAAGATCACATAGTATATCTGGTCAGAGTGAGATGGATATTCCAACAACCACAAATTAAGGGTTTGCAAAGATTCTTTGAAAAATCAAAAATGAAAATGTTTTCCATTTGGTGGACACTTTTGGCAGTCACTATAAATACATAGGATAGTCAATATTTTACCGTTGATAATTTGAGAATCAATAGAAAATGTTAGAATAATTTGCGTTTTCTTAATTAATTATATCCAAATCTCAATTATTTCAAAAATACAGGATGTAAATGTTTCATATTAGTAAATTTTCTTTAAAAAAATGCATTAATGAGGAGATCCCAACCTTTGAATTTTGAAAAAATTTCTTCAAATGAGCGCCAATTAGACCCCCTAGAACACAAAGTCAGGGCAACCAAATTTGGTGCTCAAGTTTATATCCTTATAGGTAAGTTATCTGCCAAAATTTAGCCATGTAGGTCAAAAGACAAAAAAGTTATAGGCATTTAAAGAAAATTAAGAGGGGGGTTCAATAAAATGCTTAAAATACACTATATTTGTAATTTGTTGAACTGTCCCAATTAAAGCCTTAGACTGAAAATATAGTATATAATAGCTAGATTGAGGTTTGAGGAAGGCAATAAAGATTTTTGTAAGCAAATATCCCGTTTATAACGAAAATACAACGTTTTTGCCAAACCATGATTTGACAATTTTTTGTCACAGAATTAGCTCAAAATCACTCTTTGCCTAGATTAGGTATCCAAGAATAAGTTTCTTAAATTTCAGGTCTTTTGGATTCCAAATAAAAACGTAATGCAAAGTGAAATGTAAAATATGACATACCTTAATTATTTAGTCAATATGTGTTGTCAAACTAGCGCGTTTCGGCACCATGCGTAGACCAGCTATTTTCTAAAAGATGGCGCACTAAAATTGTGATTCCACGAACGCATTTCATTTTCATTCTTAATATGTCAAATCATCTTTAAGGTTACATGCCATCATGATACAAATAACGAGAGATATGATATTCCGACTACCTATTTTTAGACCTGTCACGCGCATGGTGTCAAGTGGTGAGTCCAATGCAACAATAATATGCTGCAGTGCAGTGGGGTTTGACATTTCATCACAACTTTTTTACAAATTACGTATTTTACTAATATTTCCGATACCAATTTCCTGACAGTAAGGTGCTGTATGTGTAAATACAATGTAAAGAATTCGTTTATTACGAAGCGTCGGTAGCTCATAGGAAGAGTACTTTGTATGTCAAGCGGACGATGCTGTCCGCTCGAGTCCGGCCCGGTCCGTTGCTCCTTTTAGTGAATTTTTATTAGGAAAAATTAACTAAATTCAAATGGAGAGGTATCTATGGTAAGATATGACAAACATTTTTTCAAATGACCGCGAAATAGGACCCATAGGACAAATATCCTGGGTCAGTTTCAATTTTTATATAAATATAATATAAATAAAAATTTTAAGTTTTCTTTCGAAAAAAATGTTTATCTCCGAAAATTACAAAGCTATTTTGATGAAATTTATGTGAATATGTTGTCTTGGTAAAGGTCTTACCATGTGCCAAAAATCAACCTTCTAGGTTTATAGAAAATTGAGTTATTCAAATTTGAAGCATTTAATGAAAATTGATTACCATAACGCACTTGCTGCGTTCAGACTTTTTTTGCTTACGCGACTTAAGCGGTTTGACCTTTGCTTTTTTTATATTTAAAAAATGATTAATCTTGCTGGTGCGTATGGATGCAGTAATGAATATAATTCATAAAAACTAAATTTTTTTCTTTTGTGCAAGTAAAAGATATTTAACGGTAATTATGCAGATGATCGGCATACGTGATTTTTGAAAAATCTTTCACTAAACATGCTTAAAAGACTCAATGTGTGCATAAGCAACAAGAGATATGTTGTGGAATCAACCCCTCCAAAAGTTACGAGACCCGGAGTGAATAGGGATGCTCGGTGGAGAAGGAAATATAAAGGAAAAATCAGTAAAAACAACTTAGTTCGACCTCTATAAGCAGCCTTTTCACTTTTTGTATCAACACTTTCTCCTAAATATGTTTTTCCCCTGCACCACGTATATTTGCTCCTACTCCCCCGCAGCTTTTTGGGGGTTGAAGGGACACCATTTTTCATGTTTATGCACTAAACACTCTACGAAGCAGACCTGAACCACCTAACCTGACCTGACCTGATCCGGATCCTGACCTGACCCAGATCCTTACCTAACCCATACCTAACCCTGGACTGACAAAAAAACGTAGAAGAAAACCGAAAAGCAGAAAAACATGTATTTAAAAAAAATTCTTATGATTTAAAATATTTTTGATACCGCTAGCTATTCCTCGAGACAGTATCAATGGGCTCTATCCTGAATCTATATAAGCTACACAAACAAATTTTGTTAAAAAATAAAAAACTATAGTGAAAAAGCAAAAGCGACTACTTAAAAACTCAAAGACGCAGCAAGTGCATTATGGTAGTGAATTTTCATAGAAATGATCCGGCACCAAATATTTTATTATAACTTTTTTTTCTTGCAACATAGAAATCTACATTTTTGTGTATAGTTTACTTTTTATATCGTAAACCTACCTACCAAATTTGGTTATCATAGCCTTTTTATTGAGATAAAAAATTTTTTTCGAATGAAAACTCAAAATTTTTCCGGAAAACCTCGTCCGATTTTCCTGACTAACGAACTTATCCAAGCCACTTACAAAACGAAGGTACATGCCAAATTTTATCAAAATCGGGCAATTATTTTTTGAGTTATCGGTGTGATATATATATATATATATATATATATATATATATATATATATATATATATATATATATATATATATAATAATAATAATATAATAATAATATTTATTTGCTCACTCCTCTGTACAAAATAGTAAAGATATCACAAAACAACTTTTTAGACTAAGCATACATCAGAAAATGGACAAATAAATAAATTACAAAACTGTGCTAAGTCTGTGACTTGTGCACACATTAAACAAAGAACACATTAAAACAAAACAAAAAACTACGCGTGATGCGAAGAAATTATGCCATATATACACACACATATAAAACCAGACGCATAATCCTGGCATGTAGTATAATCCCCGGGATTGAAGGTCTTATAAAGCAATGCTTGTATGCCCCCCATCCCCAGGACCACAATTCACCTTTCTCCCTCTCTTTCTTGCGAGACAGTCGCCTACACTGCCCCAAGACTAGCGAACCACAGTTTATCACCACCAAAAGGACGTATTAAGCCTAATTCCAAACTTATTACTACAAGACTAGTACATGTTATAAATTAACATCCCGAACACACATCCATACGTATATACTCACCCATATACTTGCACGCCTCACTTACTCTCTCACAAACACGCCCGCGCACGCACGCATACACACACATCCACAAACGCATTCACTCGCCCAATTGTATACTTATATTCCACACACTAATATACACACACACGATCAGTCATATTCACCGGCCATTCACACACATATATTCAAATACTGACGCTTAATCATTTATTAACCGTACGCAAACTGATTTTCCCAATAAAATACACCAATATATCTATTTTTCCTGAGAATAGTAAACATTTTTTATATCTATGATACTGTGAATCTCCATTCTGGATTTAGCCTTGATCCACTCTGTGATTTTTGCCTTAAACAAGTTAATTCCATTTATTCTCTTATATTCGCTCGGTATTGTATTATATATCTTTGGGCCAAGATAAGAAAATGCTCGTTGACATAGCGTCTTCCTGACTCTAGGCACACAAACCGCCTGAAGACTTCCTCTAGTAAAATACTCATGGCTTATACCTAATCTTTGATTTGCGTTTCTATGCTGCCAACTTAAAAGCGAAAAGCAAAACAACTGTCTAATATCGAACACACTGGACTCAGTATATAAACTCTCCGTTGGATATGTAATATTCTTTTTAAGTATTATTTTGAGGATCCATTTTTGCACCTTTTCCAGCATGCATATATAATTGTTTGTAGCACCACCCCAAAGAAGTATCCCATATGTTAAATGTGGTTTAACCAGAGCGTTATACAAAAGAAACAGCTGTTGTACAGAAAATATCTGGCGAAAGCTCTTGAACCTCCAGGTCAGGAATCGTACCTTCTTTGTCAAATTATATATTTGACTATCCCATCTTAAATGCTGATCCAAGTATATACCCAAGTATTTATATGTAGTTGTCATCTTTATTTTTGTCTTTTGACACTGACAATTATTCTCCACTCTTAGTTCACAGTAATCTGGCATACTATTAGTATACGACGCAAATGGTAAGAAATATGTTTTTTCAATGTTTACAGTCAACCTCCTGTCAGCAAAAAAATGCATTATTTTAGAAAGTTCCTTTTCTACTTTAGTTTTTAAACTTGACCAAGTATTGTCCTTAAAAAATATAGCTGTATCATCAGCAAAACTTATGATAATACCATCAAGGTCAAGCAGAAGCAATTCGTTTAGATAAATAATGAATAACAGGGGCCCTAACACAGTACCTTGCGGAACGCCAAAACTCACAGATTTATACTCGCTAAACGCATCACCGATCCGCACCCTTTGTGTTCTGTCATACAGGTAGTCCCTCAATAATTCGTATGGAATGCCTCGAATGCCTATTGCATCCAGACAGTCTAGCAGCATTGAGTGATCCACGGTATCGAATGCTTTTTTTAGATCTATAAAGACACCCATGCATGGTTCCCGGTTATCTATCGCGTTGTATATATGCTGAGTCAGGGTAGCCATGGCATTCTCAGCTGATCTACCTTCTCTGAATCCAAACTGACTGTCCGACAAAACGCTGTATTTAGTCAAGTAATCTGTTAACCTTTTCTTTATAATTTTTTCAATTATTTTTGCGAAATTTGTTGTTAATGATAAAGGCCTATAATTGGTCAGTTCGAGTATATCACCACTCTTGAATAATGGCTTTATGATTGTTTCTTTAAATATCTTTGGGAAGGTACCAACTTCAAAGGACTTATTGACAATATACGTTAGCGGGTAAGCTATATATACTGCTATTTCCTTCAATAATTCTCCTGTTATTTGATCGTAACCTGGCGCCTTACCATTCCTGAGTTGCATTATTACCTGGACTACCTCCTCCTCATTTGTCTGCTGCAGAAAAAATGAATTTCGTGAAATCTTCCTCCTACGGTACCCGTTTACCATGTTACATTTGTTAATCTGTTTAGCTAGATTACCACCTATATTAGTGAAAAAGTTTACAAAAGCATTCGAGACCCCTTCACCATCCGTCAGTATTACGCCCTGTTCACTTCTAATTTCTTTGATTTCAGCACTTTTGTCTTCCGAATATATATCTCTCAAACTATTCCACATGGCCTTCGAATTGTTTATGTTATTATTTATCTTCTCTTGGTAATAATTGTATTTACATCTTTTAATCATCGTATTTAAAAGGTTTCTATGTTTTCTATAATTTGCTGTGTTATAATCTGTGGGATCATGTTTCATAGTTCTGTATAGTTGGTTTTTTGTTTGAATTGATCTAATTATGCCTGCTGTAACCCACTTTGTCTTTTTTAAGCTTCTTTTGCCCTGCTTAATTGTGTATGTGCTCTCACTTATATACTCTTTCAAAATTTCTACAAAAGTTTGCGCCGCGTCGTTAACATCACTCTGATTATAGACACCGCACCATCCCTCCAGCCGAAGTTTGTTGACTAATTTGTGTTTATTTAGTACAGGCTTTCTTATCTTAATATACTTTTTACTTTCTTCTTCAAGAAAAGCAACCTGTAAAATTTGTGAGTAATGATCAGTTATGTCTGTTTCAATTATAAAAGGGTTAATTTTACTCCTAATATTCGGTCTTATATTAACAAATATGTGATCAATGCAACTTCCCGAGTTGCCACTTACCCTAGTGTTTCCATGAATCACGGACATAAAACCCGCTTGGCTCATTACATTCAGGTACTCTTCACACACATTATTATTGGAAAGAATATCTATATTTATATCACCCGCTATTATATGAATATCACTATTTTTCTCGCAATCTTTTAGATATCTTGCCAATGTTAAACTAAAATCATCTGCGCATGTTGATGGGGATCTATAAATGCCTGTCACCATAATAGTTTTACCCAAATGCTTTATTTGAACCTGTATCGCTTTCATAGGTTTCAATTCAATAATTTTGAACGTATATTTAAACTCGGATTTTATGTAAATGACCACCCCATCATTTTGATTTAAACTTCCCCCACTGTACAATATGTTGTACCCCTCCAGCCTATACAGATTCAGATCTTGTAACTGCCATGTTTCCGTAAGAACAATGCAACTAAATTCACCAAAGCTATCTAAAAATAATTTTAGATTTACAAAATTTCTACCTAGACTTCTAATGTTTTGGTGACACAATTTAAAGTCATTAGTACTATCTATCAATAACGTTCGGTAGTCTTGAATGGTATCCACGATATTAGTTTCTGTGGTGTCAACCTGAAAATCTCAAATATAGTCCGCCATGCTGAAGCAGTGCAACGCTTGCCCACAAACCAAAATACACTAGCAAAGAGAGAGAGAAAAAAAACTATAAAACTATAAAATACAAATATTCAGGCTTAAATCTATATCATATATCGAAATATCTATGTAATCTGTGAAAATCTCCTAAAAAATACACACACCACACTGATTCAATAAAAACAAATCTTAAGAAAAATAAATTTCACTTAAAATATAAACTGCAAGTACAAACCAGAGTAAATATATATATATATATATATATATATATATATATATATATATATATATATATATATATATATATATATATATATATATATATAATTAGGTTTTTTCGTAGCGATTGTCCGAAAAAAGTAATTTATTTATTTAAGTGGTACAATTATTTCAGTCTTAAAATGTATTATAAAATATGTGATTCAAAACAACATGTGAACAACTAGAGTTACAGCGATTGAATGAAATAATGTTCTACAGAACTAACATAAATGCAAACGTCTGCATCAGCACTCTTACACAGGTCACTAAACTGATGATGCAGGGTTTCCTGATTCGTCGTATTTTGTATGATGTTGAGAATATACAGGGATGTAACTATATATATATATATATATATATATATATATATATATATATATATATATATATATATATATATATATATATATATACATATATATATATATATATATATATATATATATATATATTCCCGTTTTGAATGTGTGAAATAGTGTAGGTTCTGTGGCGGACCCGCTTAAGACTTATTCAAATTATTGATATCTCGACGTTTCGACAAATGGGCTATATTGCTTATGAAGATCGGAATGAGTGAAATGCAGAAATCAAGTCATTTAATCACCTAACTATAATAAGCCAAGAAAAATTTCTTTGATTTTAGATGACCGCCAATTTAAAAATAAATGCGTTTAAAAAATAAATGAAACAAGAGTGTATATACAGAATTGTCTATAAATATTTGCAAAAAACTAATAACGAATGTATTTTCGTGTCAAAAATTAAAAACAAACAGCTAAAAATAATGTTAGAGTAGTTATACCAATCAGGTTGGTTTTATAATCATCTGACTCTAAAGTATCGACTGCATACGCGCCAAAACAATAACACGTTTTGGAACAAATATCATTGGAAAACGTTTAAAGTTCTAGATGCAATAAAAAGAAATAAAATAAAAAAGATGCCTATTACAATATATATTATTATGTCTTCGTCAAATATAAAATGAAATGCATATTCTATCAAAAACTAGAGTACAACCTCGTTTAAAACTGGTGTCTACATACTACATAAGGGTATAAGGGTATTGCTTGTATTTAATCCATCTGATTATGAACTAGAATAGGGAAATGTAATGTTTATAACATTGTTTTAGTTTTTTCTAATTTATTAATTTGACGCCTTAATAATAACAGAATACCTACTTATTAGTTACAGGATACTAAACATTATGGAATCGCTCAGAGTTATAAACAGTAAATCTTTGCTTTCTCTCTTCGAACTTTATTGTGAGAAGGTTGAAACTCGCGCCACATGTTTCGTCGTATTTGATTGGTTCCGCTTACTGTCAGATTTGAAGGAAGGGATGTCAAATTTCTTGTTCGCGGTGTAGAATTAAAATTAGTTTATGCAGTGATAATATTATTATATGGATCTTTGTAAATTAACAAAGGAATGTAGGTTACTAAGTTACGGATCACGTTGCTAAGTAATTTATGCGTCACATAGCAACCTAGGATACACACAATGTAAATTCCTCTTTCATTCATAAATCTTTGTTACTAGGCGATTGGAGTTCATGCCTATTGAATAAACACGTTATTTCTCATGGTTCTGAGCAATGCTAATAACTTAAAAATATTCAAGTATTGATACAGTAGCCCCCCACACGGAGATTTCTACAACTACCACATTGAATCCTGCTCTTAAATTGGGGTTTTCCTTAAAACGTCAAAGTTGCGATTTAAAACGTCAAAATCGGTAACATTTAGGCAAATAACTTGAATCTAATACGGGCTATGGAAATCAATTGTCTCAAGAAGGTTGTTTTTCAAACTCTGGAAGTCTTAGTTTCAACCGTCATTGTCCTTCGTTTTACTAAAATGTTTCCGGAAAATTCATCTCAAATACACCCTTTCTCTGATGCTCGGCAGTAGTCGTAGCTATAGAGTTTATAATTTTTGTCGAATTTTCGTAAAAAATCAGTAAAGTTCAATATATTCGTTATTACACAAGATATGAAAAAAATTGTATATATTAATTATAGGGTGTCTTGAGCTACATCTTAAAAAATATTTCTACAATCACAGGGTGGCCCATAAGTCGTTAGTAATAAATTTTTTTTTTTTTAATCAAACACGCCTTATGTTATTGCATTTTTGCATTTTCCATCGAAATATAATGCATGTTTGTAAGAAAAGAAATTCTGGATGCAGCAGGTGCGTTATGGTAGCGAATTTTGATCAAATGCTTCATATTTGAATAGCCCAATTTGCTATTAACCCATAAGGTTGACCAAGAAACGAGTTTTTCTGGGAACACTTTAAGTTTACTTTTGGAAATTTTTGTACATTTTCACACAATAAAGTTATTTTTATGAAACATGGCACATTGTTTTTACTATATAGGTTATACTAGTAACCAAAATTAATGTCCGCTTTTTTTTAAAGAAAACACACATATTTGCAATAAAAACATTTTTATGAAAATTCACTACCATAACGCACTTGCTGCGTCCATTATTTTTTTCTTTTTGAAAGTTCACAATTTCCTGAACTATGTGAAATATTTTCTTGACATTTTGTGAAAGCTTTTGGTTTAGTCAGTGTTATGTTCATTCATTACCAGACATTTTTTTTATAGAAACATTCGTGGAAACGATAAGCACATGACAAACTTCAAGTTTCGTGTAGATTTATCACTTTCCTTATTTAAGAATGAAATAGAGTATAGAGCAATAAGGTCAGCTGGTATGGTCCAGCCAAGATTTCATCGTAGGTGTAATATAAGGGGTCAAGTTGCCTCGTATAACGTAATTTTGAAATAGTATTGGAAATTTTGTGTTACTGACAGGTTTCAAATAAATTTAATCATAGTAACAGAGGGACATCTGAGCATAGAGAATTTGACAAGGAATACTCTAGATTCCAATTTGTTAAGCTGGTCTCAGTAACAAGTCTGGATGCAAGTGCGTTATGGTAGCGAATTTTCATTAAAAAAAAATTTGGCTAAGTAAGTTTTTCTTCAACTGAAATAATCAACTTTGGTAAATGGCAAACGTATAAGAGAAACCATGTACCCATTTAGTCAAAATAATTTTATTATTCGGAGTTATACAACTTTCCGGAAGAAACTTAAAACATTCTAGGAAAAACTGGTCCAATTTACCTGTATAACGAACTCAACGAAGCAATTTAAACAAAAATACACAGGCCAAGACATAAAAATTCTTAGCCTCAACAAACATAATAAAAAATATTATGAAAATTTGCCAAATTTTGTCACGAAAAAATAATAATTTTCTTTATAAGAATCCGCTTTAGAACAACCACTTACTGTAAAATTCCAGTAAAATAAATTTCATTACAATATTTGCTGCGACAAAATAGATTTTTAAAATTAAAATTCTATGATATTAAGTTTAAAAATGGAATAACCTTTTATGGGACTTGGAAACTGAACTTAAAAAAATAATTAAAATGTAACTCTAATTAAAAGTTGAGCTATGGACGTCTTTATCATGAGATTGGTTATATACATGAGTTGTCAGCCATATTTAAATGCTTATTACTCGAGTTTCTTAAAAGCTATAAACTTGAAATTTGGTATATATTATATATAGTACCAAATTTGCTTACAATAACTTGGTTATCTTCAAATATATACATAGTTTTCAAAAAAAAGTTAAAGCACATAACTCAACTTTTCGCTAATGTGGAAACTAATTAAAAAATTGATCAGATTACAAGTAATTGTTAAGTCAGGTAGATAGTTTTCCTGACCTTTTCCTTGATTAGTAAATAATTTTAATCCGCTTAATTGCCGAATTGCCTAACCCGCCTAATATCGTTATTAAAGTACCTAAAAAATTACTACAAAGGACATATCTTTGTGATCAAGTTATTATTTATTACTGCCACTAGTATCATTTTGTTAAAAAAACACCCTAAATGCTACCCTAAGAGATAATGACTGCACACTTGGAAGCTTGCATGGATCCAGTATCTATATCAGAACCAAGATGTTTTACCTTCTTTAAGTAACTGAAATTTTAGCCTCATTAGGCACAGTAAAATACAACGAAATGTGCGTGCTTTAAAATCACTATATATATATATATATATATATATATATATATATATATATATATATATATATATATATATATATATATATATATAGCCCAGTAGATTTAGCAAGAGTCCAGAAGGGTTTGCAGCCGTTGGAGCTTGAGATGACTTTGTTTTTGATGTGGTTATTAAACGAGTTTTTGCTTTGGAAAGAATGCGGACATAGCGGTTTCATGCGTCGTTAAATGCTTGATGGTTTTCTTGAGTGGGATTGTGTAGAAGCGTTTTGTGAGCTCTGACCTTTTCAAGTCTGGCCTTGTCACAGGATTTAGAGAACCAGGGCTTTTGAGTGACTAAAGAGGTTTTCTGTGTACGTGAAATAAATAATTACATGCCAGCTTGGATGATTTTGGTGACGTTTTGTGAGATATCAGAGGGGTCAGGATGAGAGAAGCAGACAGGCGCCCATGGAAATGAGAAAAAGTAATCCCGCACTGCGTCCAGTTCGCGGAGTTGTAGTACCAAACGATACGTGAGTGTAATGATTGTGTGACCTCAGGTCAGATTTTAGCCATTATTATTATGGACATTGAAGTCACCAAGAATAGTGACCTGGGAGAAAAGATATTCAGAAATCAGATGGTCGGTTTTTTCAGAAAGGTAGTCAAAGAGCTGGACAAAGTTGTTGTCAGAAGGTGACCGGTAAATGCAACAGATGAATTTAGTTTTAGCCCTGAGAAAGAGTTTCATCCAAAGTATTTATTTTCTTCCAGCTTCCCAATTTGGGAGTCTGGTGCAAGGTAGATTGCTACGGACGTATGCGCGCACACCTTCATGCAATCTAAAGGATGTAAGGAGCTCATACCCTGGAAAATTAAGGTGATTTGTACCTGTTTTGGCACTCATTTGGTTTTCGGTGAGGAAGAGGAGTTGGGGCCTATCAGCCTGGAGGAAATGGTGGACGGAGGTCAGGTTAGAATTTACGCCACATATATTCTAGAAGGATATGTTAAATCTTGATTTCGCATTATGACTACGACAAATATATATATATATATATATATATATATATATATATATATATATATATATATATATATATATATATATATATATATATATATATATATATATATATATATATATATATATATATATATATATATATATATATATATATATATATATATATATATATATATAGGCGCAATATGTTACCTGATATTTAAATTTTCCGGTGCGAGAAAAGTTGTGCCTTGAATATACAATGGCTTATACATATATGTTTTTAGTGTGTGTATTTTTTTGTTTCTTTAACGTCGGCCTATTTCCGCGACTATGGCCAATCACCGACGCCAGGGGGCAGTTTCACCTCACTATCCCGGAAATTTTGCCGAACCCCTGCCTTGCTGTAAGGAGGGTAGGAATCTTTAACGTGTCCAACATCGCATGGACACGGGACCGACGGCTTTACGCCCCTTCCGAACGGCAGAACGTGCAGGCATTCAACTAGCTCAAATACAATGCCAGAACCTAGGTTGATTTTAATGTAACAGTTTGTACTGAACAAGTGAAAGGAGTAGCCTGGGATCGAACACAGTACCCTTCGGTTCAGAGGCACACGTTCTTACCCCTGTACCACTGAGTTCCCTTCGGTTCAGAGGCACACGTTCTTACCCCTGTACCACTGAGTTTCTTATATGTTTTTAGCTACACGCTTGTTACTTGATACCCCGTAGCTACTCCCTAAAAATAAATGATCGACTTGGCCACCATACTTACAAGTAACAAATCTTCAGCGGCATGGTTTTCAAACTTACCTGCCCGACAGTACATTGACGGATAATTAACTAATTTATGATTGTTATGATTGACGACTATCATTGGCGTAATATATTACGATTAATATAATAGGAAGAGGCTAATAAAACATTTTCAGAAAAGTGATAAAATTTCTTAAGTTTAATTTCCGAACAGGAATTTTTCACAACGTGTCTGTATTTTTTCTATAATCGCTTTGTTTACGAAATAATTCACGTAACTAAACATGAAAATTGTTTTTTTTTTAAATTTGCATTTGCATTAAACTACTTTTCTCTGTCAATCTGTCGTGTGTGCTCATATCTAATCCATTTCTGTTTGATCAGCGAGTATTAGTGCTGTTAGTGAACTGGAAGCGAAATTACACCATGGTGCAATGACTAATTCTTTGTGGATAAGTACATCAGAAATCACGTTATACATCCTAAAGCGTTCAATTAGCGCAGAGAGAGAGAGAGAGAGAGAGAGAGAGAGAGAGAGAGAGAGAGAGAGAGAGAGAGAGAGAGGGGTTTTGTATAGACAAGCGATTTGCTGGATCAGACTATATGGGGTTACGACATAATGTAGCGATTTTTATGTCAAAGTTTTATTAAATCGACAAATAAAAGTCTGGACGCAGAAAGTGCTTTATGGAAGTGAATTTTCATGAAAATCTTTTTAGTAGCAAATATGCCTATTTAATGCAAGTAGGCATCAGTTTTGTTACCGGTATAACCTATATAGTAGAGAAAATGTACCATATTTTATTAAAATAACTTATTGTTAGAAAATGTACACACATTTTCCGAAAATAAACTTAAAATATTTTCGAGAAAACTTGTTTAGTAGCCGACAAACTCTTTTATAATTCAAAAGCCGCAGCCTCCTCATTAATGAATTTTTTCTACGAAAATTAGCTAAAAATTATAGACCGCTAACCATAAACTTCTCTAAAACTACTACCAAAGCATCAAAAAAGGGTCTATTTGAAATGAATTCTCTGGAAATATTTTAGTAAACTGAAGGACAACTCCTTACATAATCCGTATTTCTTTCAGGTTCATTGCTTAAATGTTGCCAATTTTGACATTACCAATTTTGTTAAATGCTTCACCCTTTATAATCCACACACGCGTGCCAAATCTGGTTGGCCTTACTTTGTTATTTCCGGAGATATAAAGTTTTCCCGAAAGAAAGCACAAAATTTTCTGGGAAAACCTAGACTAGTTATCCTGGCAAAGGAGCTTATCCAAGTCACTTATTGCTATGCAATTTTTAAGAATAACTGTTAAGCTTTCTTTTATGCGTAAGAGATTTACGAAATGTTAAAGAGTAGTAAATATAAATAAATGTTTTCAAACATGTGCAAATGCGCTAGTAAAAACACATATTTGGGGCCACCTTGAGACACTGTCCCATAAGGGCTCACAGTACCTTGGTATTTAATGTCATTGTTTAAAATTTTCAGATGTCTAGAGGTCTCGACAGAAGAAGTCTTAAACAGACGTTTTTGGAAGAAAATGTAAGGGGCTGCTCGTCAAGTTTTAATGGGTAAACATGCCGTAAAATTATCTCTTCTGAAAGCTGCGGCTGAAAATTGTGTGTCTTTCCAGCCATTGCAAAAATATGTGAAAAAGAACAGAGAAAGGCAAATCCACATGTAGGAATATCAATAAAAATTGATAGCTACAGTATCCATTTAATTACAATGAAGACAAAGAAAATGAGTTAGTTAGCTACGCCGTTGAATGCTCAAAAATATACCACGATAAAACAACAAAGAACACAAATTTAATTTAAAAAAAAAAAAAACAGAAATGAGGAAAAAAATACTTGCAGGTATCGATTGGTTACACGGATTTCAAAAAACGTATTTTGAAGAGTTGGGTATTCAAGAACCTGAAGGCTATCGAGACCATCCTCGTTCAATGAACATAACGTGGATTTATTCTTTAGCAAGCTTGCAAGAGTATTTGGCCGCTCCGAAAAATTATCAGATGGCACCAGAATTCATAGCCTTAGCGAAACAAACTGTACGAAAACCTAAAGATTTTCTCGTCAAAGGGAACCAAGCAGGGTAGTTAGTGCACAAGGGGTAAACATGGAGTATTATTTACCACCTGTTGCATAATAGGTGCCACTGGAAGTGTTCTACCACCCGTCATGGTATTTACCAGAAATATATTCAAACATAGCTTTACAACATGATATGTTGAATGGGGCATCACCTGGTCCATTATGTGTCACAACGACTTCAGGTTAGATATATGGGGAGCAGTTTCCATCTGCTGGGAAACATTTCATAAAATACAGTGGATATACTCAAGAAAAAAATCTAACAAAAGATAACGGAGTTACAATTGCCACACTCTCCCCACACTGCAGTAATAAATTGCAACCATTCCATACATCAATGTTTGAATCGTTTAACCTTTAACTATCCGCGCCCTGAAGTTTCACGTAACTACCCAAACGGTGTATTTTGTACACCACACCTATCATTGTGAAATGGAGTACATATCTTATTATATTGGGATAAGAAAATAAACGGTCTTGATGAATTATGGTATTTATTAGAAATTTAACGATAAATGAACATAATAATTAATAATAAATAAAGAGAAACTGATGAAATTAACTTTATATTTTTATTCGCTGCATTCACTGCTTCGTTCACCATTCTTGCACGAATGGCAAGTGACGACAGTAGTCATATGTTGTTTGCATACTGATTTATTGCAACTGTCGCAGATAATTGATCTAACTCGATTCTTTTTTCTGTCGCAGATGAAACATCTCGCTCGTATGTTTGCAGGTGGTTCCTCTTGAGTCCCTTCTTCTGGTGATTTGTATTTTGTCAGGAAACATTTGATGTCAATTGGCAATGACTCCATACTGGCACGTTCAGAAAGATGTGGCTTCATTAAAGCTAAAGAGAGTATTTGCAAACATTCCCTTCTGTGGTTGTAAGGTGTATCGACATGAGTAGCATTATAAAGCAGTTGACTATTGATTCCCGCTATGTTTATCAGTTGAAAAATATAGCCAATGGCCATCTCCTTGTTCTTCTAGATAGAGAATATGTGCTACACATTTTATCGACAGTGTCAACTCCGCCTTTGGTGGCGTTGTATTGTAATATTGTATCAGGTTTAGTCGACACTGGATCTATAGCTCCATCCTCGTGCATTGTCGAAAGTAATACTACAAATATATTTATTTGTGGTACATAAGAGACGAATGTTAAATTTTTTTGAAATCCGAACAGTGAAGATTTCACAGGTCTGTTTTTATGAGGCAAAAATTCTGCCGGTATTTCCCGTTTATTTTATTTTTCAAGTTTCCAATCATTGTAATTTTATTTTCTAATAATTCTTTTGCTAGCGGATAGCTTGAGTACCAGTTATCGCATGTCAAATTTCTGTTACTACCTTTTACTTCCTCCAGCAAGCAGTGAACAATCGCACTAGGTGTATTCGACATTCTGTAGGGCCCATCCGGTTGTTTTCCACAATAGACTTCAAAATTCGATATATAAAATGTTTTTGCATCACACATTACAAAAGCTTTTAATCCATACTTCGCAGGTTTGCTTAGTAAATATTGTACAAAAGCACAGCGTTCTCGAAAAGGTATTAACGTTTCATCAGTTGTTGTGAATTCTCCTATAGAATAGTTGTTTTTGCAATTCTTTACGAATTCATCTATGATCCACCTTATTGCAGCCGACTTATCTATCTGATTTCTTTGGATCCTTGTACTTTTTTCGTCGAATCTAATTATAGTTAGCGAAAATAAAAAACTATTCTTGCCCATGCATGCTCGAAAAATTTCAGAACCCATACCATCTTTGGTCCATAGTTCCAAAAAAATGGTATGATTTTGTTTCTTGTATCCTGATAATAATAACAAACCTATAAATGCTAACATTTATATTTTTGTTACATCTTTCGCGTCACATTCTCTCATATATTTGGATGTAACTTTTGAAATGTGTATATTTGTGCATTCAGTAATATGTTCAATAATTTCATCGGTTAGTATTCTCATTAAAGCATCTACTTCATTTTGTATGTTTCTTGCCTGTTGTTTGGCACCGGGGAAAATTGTCACAAGATTATTAGCTCCCACTTTACTTAATTTGCTCTTCAGCGAATTTTTGTGCCAACTGGTCAACCCATCTTTAGCCATGAAGTAATTGTGATTTTTATTCTCTTCTTCCAAGCCATCGGAATCGTTACCTTCAACTTCTGATTCAGAGTCGTATTCGTCAGTAGACGTATGAGCATCATCGTCCGGTATTTCGTCTTCTGAATCAGAGTCGCAAATCATTTGGGCCAGCTCCTCCAATTCCGCTTGTGTCAGTTTATTTGGGTTTCTTAATTTTACTTGGTCCCTAAAAATTAACAAAAATGTTGTAAACTCGACAAAACTAGTAATTTTGTAAACAATGGAGAGCCCTAACATGCAAACCAATGCTAAAACATTATCTCGATTATACTTACATAACTACTCGTGCGGTGTATTTTGTACACCAGAGTTCAGTGCACGAACGAAAATGCAGAAAAAACAGTTCAACGTACCACTATCAAAACAATACTGCGTGAGCTTTTAGCAGACACACTGGCTATAGGTTACATGGACTGGTAGAGGTGTGGGGAACCGCACCGTGATTGGACAGCATTTCTTGGAATATTGGTGTACTTTTAACACCAGCGCGGGTAGTTAAAGATTAAGGAGCATTATAATTATACTGTTGATTTATGGTTGATGCATGACTTTGGGAGACCATTATCTATATATAATGTTACTTCTTGTGTTAGTATGGCATTTAAGTTACACCATCAAACATAAAATCTGGATTAACCTTCGTCTGCATGACAGGGTACCCATACTGTTTTAAAAGTGATGTTTTTATTTGTTAATGCTGATATTTATGCCTAAGGTGTTGTGACATCTCAGAATTTATTATAAAAAACTATTTCCTGCCAATGTAGTATTTTTTATAACTTTTGAAAATTATATAATGGACATTGAAATTTTTTATACTTATTCCTCATATCAGGGGTACCCCGGTGCCTACTAAAATAAAAATTTATTTTATTGCAAATCTTTAATTTTGGGACACAGTAATAAAAAAATAACACTCTTTATTTGAAAAAGTATATTAATTTTATAATATTTTTTATTACAATAATTCTTTTACAGTTTGCAATTGTAACACTTATTTATTTTCTCACAATGTTCGTCGCATATTGGGCGGCTACAAACGTCACACGATTTTCTGTTTTCTCTCTGTCTTTTTGTAGCAGCTCGACACACGTAACATTTACCTGTTACTTGAAGGCGTCCGGTTTTATCTCTGGGATGATTCTTTTGTACAAGCGGCGGTGGCAGTTGGTATGCTAATGGACCTCCTAACATGCACTCATTTCCCGATTTGGTACTAAAATGTTGTAACACCTTTGGTGATTTGGCTCTTAATTCTATGCTCGGTCTAGATAATTGCTTTCCAAGTTCTTGAAGAAATTTTCGACGATATTTTTTTTTCTTCTGAAGAGGGTTATTTTCAGTATAAATAATATATGCTGCTAATTTTGCTATATCAAGCATGTTATAAAACATTGCAAGAGGTCAACGGGTTGTTCGACGTTTGACAAAGTAGTGCGATACCATCTTATCCATATTATCAACACCACCTTTCCCTGAATTGTAATAATGGATTATTTCAGGTTTTTTCTTTGGACCAGATACATCTGCAGTGTCATGCATTGTGGATAAGAGTATTACAGCTTTTCCCTGTTTTGGTACGTATGAAACCAGTGTGACATTATCCTCAGAAAATACAAACGTAGAAGAATGTTCTTCCTTACTTTTATTTGCCAACACCTCTGGCGGTATATGAGGTTTATTTTTTTAGCGCATCTACAACAGAAAGTTTCCATCACATTAGAAACCGAGCTAAGGGAAGTGTGGTGAAAAAAGTATCCATCACAACATTTCTCCCACTATTTTTATAATGAATGCATAATGCTTTTACCACACGCTCAACTTGATTTTGTTCACGACCTTGCGATGATTTACCTGTATAAATTTGCCCCACAAGAGGGTAAGAATTAGCTGCATCGCACACCCACAAAATTTTTATACCATATTTGGCAGGTTTGGCTGGCATATACTGGGTGAACCTGGTCCTGCCTCTATACGGAAACAGTTGTTCGTCTACCGTTAGGCATTCTGACATGGTATAATTCAATTTCAAGTTTTGCATCAATAAAAGCCAACATTCTGAGATAGCAGCTGCTTTATCAGTTTTCAATCAATCGGTTCTGATATTCATATTGTCAAAACGTTGGATGGAATAAAATCTGTTGACTGACATTGTCGCACGGTACAATAGGTAAGCATCACCTTTCCACAAATCTCTCAGATTTTCTTTCTTAGAGTGTCGCACTCCAGCAGTAATCAGTATCCCGAGATAACCATCAAATTCTTCTTTTGTGAGAGGTTTCCAAATTTTTGCTGGTTTGTTGGAAGGCTGTTTATTCCACTCCGCGTGAATCGTTTTGGCTTTGCGGTTTGTTTCGTCAAATTATAATGTTGCACATTTCTGGAGTAAAAATGCGTGCGACAGTTTCCCAAACTGAGAGGGAATTTGTTGTCTTTAAAGGTCCAGATTTTTTTTGCAAAATATTTTGAGAGCGTTTGACGAGCAGGCATTGGGGGACTGGAATTCCAGATAGTTCCGTTTTTAAAACGGAAAATTAGGTCATCACAATTATCAACCTCAACCTCTAGCTGCTCATCTACAGAATTGTCATCCTCGGCAATTTAAATTTCATTCTCAGTGTCAAGCAAAACATCTTCTATGTCTGATTCTTCTGCTTGGTTATTTGTTGATGACAACAAAGGCGGTAAATATTCGTCTTCTGATTCGGAGTCTTCGATTTGTTCATTGTCTTTATCACTCTCTGAATCAGACTCCATAGCATTTAATTCCTGAAGATAACTTACTTGCTGTTCATAACTTATTCTGTAAATAATCAGGAACATAGGAAAAATGTCAAAAATTACAACAAAAATGTAGTTTATTATCATTTATCACTTTTTAATCTACGTACCATTAGAATTTATAACTGGAAACTTCCCTAAATTTTTCTGCCATTCCGAAAATTTACTAATCACAGTACAGATTCCAATCGAAAATAGTGTTGTTCAGTTGGCGGTAGACAACAGACTAAACAAATGCTCAAGCATCCACACAAATATCGGATCACGAAAACAATTCTGCGAAATGCAGAATCCGTTGTTGTCAACAAAACACTGTAAGCCGAAACGGCTCATAAAACTTTTTTGGAACACCAGATGTGACATTATAACTATAACTATTTATAAGAATTAGAAAACTAATGATTTCTAGAATGGTAGGATAATAATTATTGCAGGTACTCGGGTACCCTTGTTATTATGCGTTAAAATTTTATTCGTGAAGGCGACGGTTAAAGAAAACGGGAATATGCCCTTTTGACTGGAATATGTTGACGTCTGATGATTTTATATGTAGTTTGGTTACTAATAGAAACAGATGCTACATTAGTTGTACCTAAAAGTGCCTATTGCATCATAATCGGCTGAAACACCAACTTTTGCAGAATTTACACTTGACGAAATTTATAATATGGCACTAGTAGCACCTAAAAATTATACTCAGCAGAAACTCCTCATGCTGAAGTTTCTGCGCAGATCTTTGTATGTTCTGAAGCATTCACATAATACCCAGAAGAGGTGAAATTCAATAATGCGCAGACACATCAGTTGTATTCTCACTGACACTCCCGAAGAAGATAAAATCGAAATGAATCAAATGAACAAAAATAAAGTATAAAAATAGATAACCAAAAGACAAAGCAATGCCTTAAGAAAAAAATATTTTCAAATAAAAAAAGCTATCAGCCAAAAGATATCATCCGGTGAAGAAGATGAAGAAATATTACTAAATGACGATTCCAATGATGATGAAATTGTACGCTGGTTTCATAAAGCTTGAAGTTTTAATAGCTTGACAGGGATCCAGGGCCCGAAGAGATTATTTTGGTTCAGTTCAAAGCAAATAATAATGTAATTTATATTGGTAAAGTGGTTAAATTTTAAAAAATCTTTGAATGATATGGAAGTCAGTTTCTTAAGGTCATCAAAAATCGACAAAACTTGAGGGACATTTCATACTTCCTCCTGTTCCAGACATTTCAATAGTTCCCTTTAGCAATACTAAGATGACGTAACATACCATACCTTCTAGGGAACACGAAACATAAACGCACATCATAAACTTGAAATACATTTCAACCAACTGAACATGCGGTATAAATAGTCAACATTTGAGGTAATTTAGTGACAGCAGTAAAATTAGTAGCTTGCCTTTTGTATAAGTCGCGATGGGAAGTATAAAACGCTACGATAATAAAGATATCATGAATATATTCATTATTAAGGGTAACTGCAATACAGTTGTTGAAAGAACATGTCGTACATTCAATGAAAAGTTTCCTCATTCGGCACCTTTGGGCAGACACCGATTCAAGAGGCTTCAATCAAAGTTTTCAAGGTATGGAAGTATAACATCAAGACGAGTAATTTGTAGAGGCAAGATGAGGAAACATGCTAAGTCGCAGTTCTTGCATATTTTCATGCAATGCCAACAGGTACGTCAACATCTGAGGTAGGTAGTAGTTAATTCTTGTTATATCAATATTTCATTTTTTTTTTATAAAAACTGTTTTGTAAAAGTTTCGTTAAATAAATAGTACTTGAGAAATTATTATCTTCCTCATATTTACCCGTGCCTCATGGAGGTCCGAAGGGTGGGTAATGCATTTATATGCATCAATTAATTGTTTTCACAGAAAGAGTTTGTTTTGTACGGTCCGAGTTTCTTGGTTGTATATTTCAAACACATAAACGCCACTGTCTTGTAAAAACGCAACAAAAAAGAACGTATATACGTAGTCATACCAACTTAGCTGCTCAAGTCAGCAAAACTCTTGAGACCACTCACAAAAGAACATAACTAGAGGTAGTCATATCTCTTAATTAATTTAAATATAAATGTTCTAGATCAAGCATGCTTACTTTTTCCGATTTTTTTATTTATCCGAATCTTTTTTTAGCTAAGTACTGAGGTGATCATATAAATTAACGAGTTTGTTAGTGAAGCGTATTAGATAAAGTAAATTTACCCCTGCGAATAAATACCAACCCAGATTAGTTTTATTTTCTCTCCCAGACACAGCTTTACCTATAAATAACGTTTTAACTTTGTAACTAAAATGAAGCGTAAACAGTTGATTGTCTACTACTATTTTACAACAATGGATTCTTAAAATGGTCGGTTTCTTTTTTTGTTAACTACGAGGGCGGAATAATGTACAGCTGTCCCAAATTCGAAACTTTTTTTACGTTACCGGTGGCTGTTGCCAAACCTTGTGCTTGCATAATCACTACCATTTTGAAAAGAATGAAGAGATCTTAAAACATGGTATCACAAGCCTATTCTATTCAAAAATTTGGGGTTGCAACAGTCATTCGAAGGGGGTTGAATACAGGGCTGAAATTGTCAGGTTGTAGGATGTCATTTTAGCGTATTTTTCGTAAAAAACATTCTCTCATAATAATAATATATAATGAGGAAGAAAAAAAATTGGATACCACTGGTGATCAGAGGAAAGCACAAGAACAATAATATTTTGTGTGATTAACAAAACCCATTGAATATTACATACAACGGTTAAGTTTTCTTGACGCCAAAATGTCATAAAGTAGCAGAAATATGTTTTAAAAATTTTATAATTTTTTCTTTTAAAAAGTCAAAATCACTATTTAAAACGTCCAAATTTGCAAGCTTCAGAGTATGAATCTGAAACAAATACGAATTATGTAATGTCGTAATAAGTGTGTTTTACAAAGTTTCAGCTTCAACAATCATTGTCCTTCATTTTACTAAAATGTTTTCGGAAAATCCATTTCAAATAGACCCTCTTTCTGATACTTTGGCAGTAGTTTCAGCTATAGAGTTTACGGTTTAATAATCTATATTTTAGCAAATTTGCGTAGAAAAAATTTCTTATTGAGAACACCGCGACTGATGAATTTTAAAAAGATTTCTGCAAATGGGCGCGAACTAGAACCCCTATAATCCATATGCGGGGTCAGTTTCAATTTTTGTCTGTTTACGCATATACAGGGTGACGCATTTCTACGGTAAAGCCCAATATATCCGTTATTATACAAGATATGAGAAAAAATTATATACGCTAATTATAGGGCGTTTCGAGCTGCATTTTACAAACCTATTTTGACAATCACAGGATGGACTATAAGTCGTTGCTGATACATACTTTCTTTTTTATAGAACACACCTTGTGTAATTGTATTTTTGTAGTTTCCATCGAATTATAATGAATGTCTGTAAGGTAAAAAAAAATGTATATCGTGTGTATCGTTTTTGGGTTATTTCAATTGTTTTGCAAGTTTTCACGTTTTTGGCACATATCACAAACACATATCACAAATTGTGATAGGGCGTTTTTACTAATAGATATCGGAGCCCCATTGAAATGACACATTCATAGATCTGTTTGCTTGTATTACTGGTCGAAAAAATCGATATGCATGGGCGCTCTCAAATAGTGGCTGAATTTTAAAACTTTTCCCAGAAATGTTTTTAGTGTTTCCGTAGAAATAATTTTTGGTAAGATTTTGTTGTTATTTTGGTAATTAATAATAATTGTTTAGTAAGTTATTGTTAAAAAATTCTCGAATTTTTGTGAAAAATATAATTATGTGTAACATTACCAAAGGAAATTTGTGTAAAGTAAATGCAAAATTTTTATAAAAGAAATTTTTTTAAATTTTCTTTTTTTCGATTTTGGTCCTAAAGCTGTTTGTGATAAATAATATCTTGGTAGGTGCGTAAATAGCTTGAAGAGGTGTGTTTCGGAAAATGTTTGTACTTTTTGAAACAACAAAGCTATTTTAATGAAATATGGTATATTGTTAGTGCCATATATGTTATATTATCAACCAAATGACATTTTAAAAACAAGACATATTTGACATTAAAAACATTTTTATGAAAATGCGCTTTGCACTTGCTGCCTCCAGACTTTTTTAATATAAAATTGACGTTTTTCAGGATTCTTCATTATTAAGCACGAAAATTCAGATACTTCATTTATTTCATTAATATATATATATATATATATATATATATATATATATATATATATATATATATATATATATATATATATATATATATACAGGTGATTGCTGAGAAGTGCTCATTAAAAGTTTATGACCTTCTCATCCGATTTGAGAATTGAAAATTTGTATTAGGTAATTCCTATTATTCCTATTCAGATTAAAAGAGTTGCACTACTCTAGCACTTCCGGTTGTACCGGAAGTCGCCACCAACTTCGTTACTTTAAATTGAACACTCTGTATATTTTTGCATTTTCAGAATGTAGATCCAATTTGGGATAGATTTTATGTAGTACTCTCTACACCTAGCGTTAATCGTTTTTGAAATATTGGCGTTTTTTAAAAAATATTCGTTATCGCAGCTCTTTTCATAATTTGATGTACCTATGTAAAGTGTAAATCCAGAAAAAATATTTTTAGGCAACAGATTGCTGGTAACTATGTCTTGAAAAATCGGTGGAATGAAAATATATTTTTTATACAGGATGTGCGTTTATAGCCTGACAAAAAATGGAAATTTAAGCGGGTATAACTTGATTTTTTCAAATGGAATACCCTATATATTTCTATTCCAAAGCATTTTACATATATAGTCCTGTAGCTTCTATTAACTATGTCCTATACCTACCTAGCATAATTTTTGAGATATCCACCACTCCAACGGAGAAGCTATATTGGAATTTATACATGAGTTCGTTTATGGAAAGAGCAAGCTTTTGTTGGAATGTCAGGCGGGAAAACTGAAATTTGACACATAGTTTAATTTAGTGACAGCAGTAAAATTAGTAGCTTGCTTTTTGTATAAGTCGCGATGGGAAGTAGAAAACGCTACGGTAATGAAGATATCATGAATATATTCATTATTAACGGTAACTGCAATACAGTTATTGAAAGAACATGTCGTACATTCAATGAAACGTTTCCTTATTCGGCACTTTTAGGCAGACACCGGTTCAAGAGGCTTGAATAAAAGTTTTCAAGGTATGGAAGTATAACATCAAGACGAGTAATTTGTAGAGGCAAACTTGAAGATGAGAAAACATGCCAAGTCGCAGTTCTTGCATACTTTCATGCAATACCAACAGATTCTATAAGAAATGCATCTAGGGCCTTGGACATGCCTTACTGGATCATTCAGAGAATATTGAAGAAGCACAAAATGCATAATTTGTCTTCTATTCCTGTGCAGCACGTACGTGATAGCGACGACGAGAGGCGGAAAAATTATTGCGAACACCTATTGATACGTGTGCAGGAAGATCCTACATTCTTGATCAAAATAATCTGGACTCATTAGTCTAACTTTGGCAGAGGGGGTTTGCGGAATATGAAAAATCAGCATTACTGGGCAGCTGAAAACCTGCATATGAGACGACCTAGGAATTTCCAGCAGATATTTAGTTGCAATGTTTTCTGCATGATAATGGACGACCGAGTGTGTTTTTATATTTACCATGGCACGCTCACGTCAGAACTATATTCAGATCCTGAGAACAGTGGTGACGATATTTGTGAACAGTATACTATACCTGGAAATTCATCACTCGATTGTTGGTACCAGATGGACGGGGCTCTAGCGCACAATACCATAGGTGTGTATCATCAGTTAAATGGTATATTTGTTGACAGATAGCTAGGCAGAAACAGCCCTTGTTGCTGGCCAGAAAGATCGCCGGACTTGACGCCTTGTAATTTTTATATGTGGTGAACTAATCCAATGCATAACGCAAGCTTGTACCAGGTTAGGTCTAGAGGAGATACGAAGAACGACCACCGTTGGAGTACATTCGAGAATTTCAGTGTTTGAATGAAAACGGAAGTCACATTGAACGATTCCTTTGAATTTTTCAGCTCTAGTTGCATCACAAGTTGTTGCATTTCATCTGTTCACTGTATGTAATCTAATCTAGCTTAACTTTACTCTAGAAATAAGAATTGAATTCATTCAATGTCACTGTATGATTGTCATGTTACTTTAATAGTTCTGCTAATACATTTTTACAATGATAATAAGACCATAATTAATTAACGTTCTTTTTTTTTAATATCGGTGCTCATAACTTGCTTAATGTTTGAGCTAGCATGAATGTGCGTAGGACTCCGGAAGTCAAATCACACAAGGGTGGGTGGTTTTTAATAAGGTTCGTTGGCCAGGAAACTACACTTTAAGTTTATTTTCGAAACGTTTTTGGACACTTTCAAACAATAAAGTTATTTTGATGATATATGGTATATTTTTTATACTATATAGGTCATACTGGTAACCAAATTTATTGCCTGCTTTATTTATAAAAAAAACACATATTTGCTATTTAAAACATTTTAATGAAAATTCACTACCATAACGCACTTGCTGCGTCCAGACTTTTTTTTATTATTATTCTCAGATTGTCAGCCTGTCATCATGAATATAAAAAGAAACTGGATCATCCATTGCCATAAAAACTTTGGATGTAAAATTCTCTGCTGCGATATTAAATATATCACTTCAGGAAAGTAACAATATATCAGAAAATATGCTATTTAGGTGTAGGACATAGTTATAAGAAGTTACAGAGCTATGCATGTAGAATGCTTTGGAATTGAAATATATAGGGTGTTCTATTTGAAAATATCGAGTTATACCCGCTTGAATTTCCATATATTATCAGGATATAAACGCACACGCTGTATAAAAAATAGATTTTCATTCCAATAATTTTGCAAGACATAGTTACCAGCAATCTGTTGTCCAAAAATATATTTTCTATATTTTCACTTTACAAAAATACATCAAATTATAAAAAGAGCTACGATAACGAATATTTTTCGAAAATCGCAAATATTTCAAAAATTAATAAGGCTAGGTGTAGAGAATACTACATAAAATCTATCCCAAATTGGATTGCCATTCCGAAAATGAAAAAATATATAGGGTATTTTATTTAAAATAACGAAGTTGGTGGCGACTTCCGGTATAAACGGAAGCGCTAGAGTAGTGCAACTATTTTAATCCAAATGTGAATATCGTATATATATATATATATATATATATATATATATATATATATATATATATATATATATATATATATATATATATATATATATAATAAATTATGATATAAAAAAATTGCCTGTTTATTCTTATATATTTTTTATGTGCGATAAAACTGTGGAGCAAGACTTTATGAAAAAATCTCCGGTATTAGGCAAACCTTATACTGGGCTCCTTTGTTATTAAAGCAAAAAGTTGATAACAAAATTAACATGATACAGACCCTCATAATACACTAGTTAATTGAATTACAAACCAACTTTGCAATGTTAGGTTTACTGAGTAAATTATATTCCAGTAGATGCGCTTGGAATTAGCTTCGTTAGAAGGCAACAAAGAGACATTGATTGTCAACGGTACATCTACTTGTTAACGACCACGTTACTGACCAAAAGAAAACAACACAATTGTAGCTTACATCAGATAGTTCTATTTAGTTAACAGAATACTGTGTGGACTTATTTTTTTCCTCATTTAAGATGTCACTAAAATTTTTACCATTATATTTAGAGAAAACAGCGGCCACTGTTATACACTGCGTTCCAAACCTGAGAAATACATTATTTAGTGCATTTTCTTTAAAAAATTCACAAATAAGGAGATCCTGACTTTGGAATTAAAAAACAATCTTCAAATGAGCGCAAACCAAGCCCCCTGGAACCCATATCTGGGTCAGTTTGAATTTATATATATATATATATATATATATATATATATATATATATATATATATATATATATATATATATATATATATATATATATATATATATTTGTGTGTGTGTGTGTGTGTCACACCAATAAGAAAAAAAAAAGTAGGCCGATTGTGCAACGGTCATTCAGACCAAAATGTACGCCATCTTGCACTGCTTTCGAAAGAACAAGAGGAGGGGCTGCACCAAGAAGCGGATCCTCATATCCACAGACAGCCAGGCAGCACTTAAGGCCCTAAGTAGCCCACGGGTATATTCCAGGCTGGTAAGTGAATAGCGAGACGAGACGAGACGAGTGACCTGTCTGGGAAGAACAAGGTCACCCTTAGCTGGGTGCCGGGTCACTTGGGGGTCAAAAGCAGTGAAGAAGCTGAATAGAGGATCAGCAGCACCATTTATGAGACCAGAACCAGTTCTGGGCGTATCGAAAGGCATGGCCAGGGAAACCATCAAGTTCTGCGTCAGGGAACAGCATAAGAAATACTGGGCAGGTTGTCCAGGGCTCAAACACGGGAAATAATTAGTTGTGCAAGCCAGTGCAAAAATAGCTGTGGAGCTGCTAAATCTTGACAAAGGACATCTCTAAATCTGACAGTCTCGCGAATAGAGGATCAGCAGCACCATTTATGATACCAGAACCAGTTCTGGGCGTATCGAAAGGCATGGCCAGGGAAACCATCAAGTTCTGCGCCAGGGAACAGCATAAGAAATACTGGGCAGATTGTCCAGGGCTCAAACACGAGAAATAATTAGTTGTGCAAGCCAGTGCAAAAATAGCTGTGGAGCTGCTAAATCTTGACAGAGGAACATAACAGGACTCTTGACGGATCACATGGCTGTCAAGAAACACCTGCATAAAATGGGGCAGTTTGAGGTGGACCTGGTATGCACACGTTGCGGCAAGAGGGAGGAATCAGCCCAGCACATCTTGTGAGAGTGTAAAGCTCTGGACCGCAAAATACAACTGATCTACGGACAGCCTAAACCGGAGACAGAGCGATATAAAACTTCACCCTACCAAATGCTGTGCAGACCAGTTCAAGGCAGAGTGATTTTGGAATGGGTGGAGTAGAAAAGACAGAGGGTATGCATAATAAGCCAAAGGCTGCGGTGCTATCGGGGCGGCAAAGACGCGGACGAGCCCTAAGGGAGAAAAAAGAGGTCGATTATGATCAAATTTGGTAAGTACCTTCCTTTTGCAACTGGCTTAGATGAGTTCGTTAGCCAGGAAAATACGATCAGGTTTCTCGGAAAATGTTGTGTTTTCTTTCGAAAATTGTTTATATCTCCGAAAATAACAAATGGCAACCAAATTTGGTGTGCGGCTTTATATCATAAAAATTAAACTGAGTACCGAAATATATATCTGTAACATAACACACAAAAAAGGCATTAAACAAAATTTGGGGTTTTCCTCTTAAAACGTCACAGTCGCGATCTGAGACGTCAAAATTGGCAACTTTTAGGCAAAGAACCTGAAAGGAATACGGGTTATGTGGATAAGATATTGCAAGAAGAGTGTTTTACAAACCCTTACGTTTCAGGTTCAACCGTCATTGTTCATTTTACTAAAAGGTTTCCAGAACATTTATCCTAAATATACCCTTTCTTTGATGCTTTGGCAGTATTTTTAGATATATGAATTTCTACGGTAAAGCTCAATATATCCGTTAATATACAAGACACGAGAAATAATTGTATAGATTAATTATATGGAATCTTGAGTTGCATCTTATAAAACTCTTTTAACAATCACACGATGGCCCATAAGTCGTTGGTGATACGAACTTTCTTTTTTCAAAGACCCCTTATAGTATTGCATGTTTGTACGGAAAAAAATTGATAGCATTCATCGTTTGCAAGTTATTTCAATTGTTTTGCAACTTTTTACATTGTTGGCATAAAGCAGAAATTATAATACGGCATTTTAACCACTGGATACGCTTTTTGGGATTAAATAGCTGGAAGAGGTTTGGTGGCCAGAAAAATCGGACCAGTTTAAGTTTATTTTTGGAAAAATTTGATACTTTTTCGAAGAATAAAGTTATTTTGATGAAATGTGGTATATTGTTTCTACTATATAGGTTATACTGGTAACCAAATTTGGTGAACGGTTTAATTAAAAAATACATGTTTGCTGTTAAAAACATTTTCATGAAAATTTACTACCATAACTCCTTTGCTGCTCCCGGACTTTTATTTGTAATAACAATAAAAATTAATTACTGATAAATATTATTTCAGAAACTTACATTTTTAAATGTCATTTTCTTAAGTAAACATTTTTCTACCCACCGTTTGAATAGTAACTACCTTACAAAACATGTAAATGAGAGGTTCGATCATTTTAAAGCAAATTCAACTCTTTATTCAGCATTAACAAAAATTTTATTTTTGCTTGATGGTGCTTATAAAATAAATGACTTTCAAACCGCAAGGAATAAATTCAATGACAACTATTTGTGTTAGATGGATTGCAAATAATATTAAATCATATGCTCTATATGAGCTTCATTTTGTTCCTGACAATATACAAATCGATAGACAAAATAGCAAATTATTGACTTCTGGAGGTATCGCAGATGGCGAATTTTCTGGTCTAAATGACCTCAATTGTTTGGCCTGGTCTCATAAACTTTAGATTTTAAATATTCTCATGTGAAAAAATCCGTAGGGGTAATATCAGGAGACCTTGGTGGTCACTCTAGAGATCCTCTTTTTTTAGTTAACCTGTTCGGGAACGCCTGAACTAAGTAAGTGCAGACTATCCTGGAAATTTTACCAAGCCCCGGCCCTTCTGTAAGGCGGCTAGAGATATTTAACGTACCCAACATCGCATGGATACGGGACCGACGGCTTTACACCTCCTCCGAAGGGAGGAATATGCATTCAACGTGCTCAAATGCAATGCCACAACCTCGGTTGCTGTATATAGTTGTACAGTATGCACTGAAGAAGTAAACGGAGAACCCTGGGATCAAATCCAATACCTTTCGTTTCAGAGGCACACGTTCTTACCACTGAACCACCGAGGCTTGGACACATTTGTGAAAGCCAGCGTATAAAAAATTTAATTCATGTTGGATGCGGTGAGTAAACCAGAACAGAGCAAGAAGTGTGCAATTTGTTTAATGGTAAATATCCAGATAGACGTATCAGCCAATGCACCGAGTAAAATCGAGAAAAAATTCGAAGAAACTGGACATGTTTAACACATGCAAATACGTCATCATACTTCGTCAGAGACTCGTCAGAGTGTTGTTTGGTTAACGATCGTATGGGATCAGCAACGCCATATTTCCACCATATTTGTACAGATCCTTATAGGAGAAACGGGACAATCGAAGCATATTTGTGGTAATCGTGAGAAAAAATTAACAGCGATCACAAGTAATAATGATGAAAAAATTACTCATATGATATTTTATTTTTGGAGTGTCTTTTTTAATTAGAAAATGTAATCTAAAATCTCGTTCTCGATTCCCGCAAAATTTCAAATCGACTGTAATGGCAACTATGATATTCTGCTGGATCAAGGGTCATTGCGGACTTAAAGATAATGAATGTGTGGACAGCTTGGCCAAATTTGCTTTCGAACACGGGGAAGAATTCCTTATTTATGTCCGTCAACCGATATTGACATCTACATGAAGAAAATGTACTTTGAAAAATGGTAGAAACATTATAAAGCAGACCGAGTTGGTGAATTATACAAACAGCTTCAGCCAGACTTACACAGAACGCCATGGTTCTACAACACCGATTTAAAAAAAGAATGCATCCGCATTATCTGTAGACTTAGATTTAACTATTTGCTAGTTCCAGACTATCTAAACAAAATCAACCCAAGAAAGAGTCCTTTGTGTGAGTGCGGTGAACTGGGCGATTCAGGACATATGTTGCTGCAATGCCCCTTGAATCTTGCCAAGATAGATGCCTATGTAAGTCATATCTATAAAATGAAAATAGTGCAACTACCATTCAATTTAATGAATTTACTACAGGGAAGAAACTTAAACATATACAAATTGTTAATAGACCTGATAAAAGAAATTAGAATAAAAATATAAAAATGTCTGCATCGTATTAGAAATAAGAAGTAATAATCTGTAATGTATATCCGTTTATAACTTTAAAATATTAAATTTAACTCCTTCTGTCTCCCCACTTAGATTATACCTTGAAATCCGTGGTCCGTCTTGTGTGTCTAGAAGTGGCCATGGCAGACCTCTTGGTCCAAGTGTCCCCGTTTATAATCCCTAGTAAATAGATTTAAAAAAAAACTCTGGACGCAGCAAGTGCGTTATGGTAGTGAATTTTGATTAAAATGTTTTTATTGCAAATATGTGTGTTTTCCTTTTATTTAAGAAAGCAGGCATCAATTTTGGTTACCAGTATAACCTATATAGTAAAAACAATGTGCCATGTTTCATAAAAATAATTTTATTGTGTAAAAATGTACAAAAATTTCCAAAAGTAAACTCAAAGTGTTCCCGAAAAAACTCGTTTCTTGGTGAACCTTATAGGTTAATAGCAAATTGGGCTATTCAAGTATGAAGCATTTGATCAAAATTCGCTACCATAACGCACTTGCTGCATCCAGAATTTCGTTTCTTACAAACATGCATTATATTTCGATGGAAAATGCAAAAATGCAATAACATATTGATTTAAAAAAAAAAAGAAAGTTTGTATCACCAACGACTTATGGGTCAGCCTGTGATTGTAGAAATATTTTTTAAGATGTAGCTCAAGACATTCTATAATTAATATATAATATTTTTTTTGCATATCTTGTATAATAACATATATATTGAGCTTTATTGATTTTTTACGAAAATTCGACAAAAATTATATATTATATATTATATATAAACGATAAACTCTATAGCTAAGACTACTGACAAAGCATCAGAGAAAGGGTCTATTTAAAAGGAATTTTCTTAAAACATTTTAGTAAAATGAAGGACAATGACGGTTGAAACTAAGACTTCAGGGTTTGTAAAACATCCTTCTTGAGACATTTGATTTCCATAGCCCGTATTAGATTCAAGTTATTTGCCTAAATGTTGCCGATTTTGACGTTTTAAATCTCAACTTTGACGTTTTGAGGAAAACCCCAATTTATTTTTCTTTAAATGCCTATAACTTTTTTGTCTTTTGACCTAAATAGCTTAATTTTGGTAGGTAATTTACTTATAAGGACATAAACCCGCGTACTAAATTTGGTTGCGCTTACTTTGTTAATTCTGGAGATATATTTTTTTTTTCGAAAGAAAACACAAAATTTTTTAGGAAAACCTGGGCAGATTTTCTTTCCTAACGAACTTATCCAAGCCATTTACAAAAGGGATTTATTCACCAAATGTAATCAAAATTGGCCCATTCTTTTTTGAGTTATCGGTGTGATACACACACACACACATATATATATATAATAATAATAATAATATTTATTGTTGCACATTAGTTACAAAACAATACAAGTTACAAGAATATACAAAAAGTACAGGTTAATAAATAGGACAAATAATTCTTAGTAAAATGACACAATATATAATTTAATCAATCCACTGAAGGCGAACCTTGTTAGTGGAAATACTTAAAATCTGACACCGTTGTCACCTGTTTCGCTCGCTTGACCCCGCCGTCAGCCATACATGTCTCACGCATATCAGTTCGCCAAAGGCGGTGCGCACAATGAACATCCCTTTGAAGATATAAATGCACCTGAAAGCGCAGAGACAAGCTTACAGTTGCACAATCATACTCACGCGAAAATACACACACACACACATACAGTCTCAAACACACACACTCATGTACACAGTCACAAACCCACACACACCATCACACATACACACACACACACATTTAAGCACAGATGCGCACATACATTACCTGAATTTACCCATCTACACTCATTGCAATCACCTCTAAACTGATCGAGCCCGTCAACCGATCTTTCACATAAGCAACAACCAATTCTAAACTATAATCAAAATACTCAAATCGATCAACCCATGGACTTCGCCTCTGGGTAGTGATGCTATCCACCGCCTGATTCTTGCCTTGAAGGGCTTGACGGAGTGTAATTCCCTAATCTCAGGTGGAATTCTGAAGTACACTCTTGGAGCAAGGTAAGTCAGCGATCTCTGCCCTATAGATTTCTTGCTTCTCGGTACAATTCCCGAGGTTTCCTTTAACCTTGTACTATAAGGATGATCCACTGTGTTTAAGACATTTCTATTTTTGAACTGCCATGTCAGAATAGAGCCCAGATACAACTGTTTCACGTCAAAATGTTTAACGTCCCGGTATAACTGGTCTGACGAATATAGACGTGGTTTTTCATACATCACCTTCAGTATATACCTCTGTACGACTTCCAGACGCCGAAGGTGAGCATCCGCGACTCCTCCCCATACCGCAATTCCGTACCTGAGATGTGACTCCACAAGAGCGCAGTAGATAATCCGTAAATAATCACATGTAAATACCTTTTTCAAAGTCCTCACGCTAAACAAGATACTTCTCAATTTTTTTACAAGATACTCCATGTGATGGTCCCACCTCAGATGGCAGTCAACTACAACTCCAAGATACCTTACCGTCCTACAAGATGATATACTAAAAGTGTCAGAACCCTGTATTACATCTATATATTCGTACTCAGGTTGGTTATTTCTGTAACACGAGAATGGAATAAACTTTGTTTTAGTATAATTTATGGTAAGCAGTCTGCTGCTAAAAAAATTTACTATGTTCTTCAAGTCGTTTTCCACTTTTCTTTTCAGGTTGTGCCAATCAGTGTCACTATAAAATACCGCAGTATCATCTGCAAAGCCCACAACTTCTCCCACGGTCTTAACTCTAAATAAATCATTTATGTAGATATTAAATAGTATGGGACCCAATACCGTACCCTGTGGTACTCCACAGAGGAACGGAAGGGGCGCACTAACAACATGGCCTACTCTAACCGTCTGTTGTCTGTTGGATAGGTAATCCTTTATTAGATTATACGGGGTTCCTCTGAAGCCTATGTCACTCAGTAGTAATAGCAACTTATCATGGTTTACCGTGTCGAAGGCCTTAGCCAGGTCAAAAATCACACACATGGACGATAGTCCATTATCTAGGCTTTCATAAGCATTTGAGATCAATTTAATCATCGCATCTTCCGCCGACCTAGACTCTCGGAAACCAAACTGTTTATCAGACAATATGTTGTATTTTTTGAGATAATCAGTTATTCTCGTCTTTAATATATGCTCAAAAACCTTTGCCAAAACACTAATCAAAGATATCGGCCTGTAATTGCAAACATCTATTTGACTTCCAGACTTGTAGACTGGTATATATATATATATATATATATATATATATATATATATATATATATATATATATATATATATATATATATATATATATATATATATATATATATATATATATATATATATATAACATATAAAAATTCAAACTGACCCCGGATATGTGTTCTGGGGGTCTAATTAGCGCTCATTTGAAGAAACTTTTTCAAAATTCAGAAGTCGGGATCTCCTCATTAGTGAATTTTTTTAAGAAAATTCACTAAAAGTGTAAACAACTCAAAAAACAGAATATCCATCATATTTAAAACAAACAAAAACACAGAAGTATTGTATGAAAATATATAAAAAGTATCACAAAATGTAAACTAACATATCTGTTATATATGTATGTATATATGTGTATATATGTATATATTAAAAGATAAGTAGCATACAGATGAGATCCAAACCAAGAAGCCGGAAAAATGTGCGAATGATCTGACGACCGCAGCCATGAAACAAGACAACACACACACCCACGAACAACTATGAGATTAGTAATACTCAAGCAACAAGCAACTGATAATGTTTGTACCTAAAAGAATAAATAAAACCCCAGGGTCTTGCATATCTGACAAGTGCAAAGCTTTATCAGAAGGCTATGATCAAATTAAGGCAACGTTATTTAACATTTCTGAAGATAAAGACTAATTGACCTAAGTACGCTATGATGCAAATGGGTTACATATTCGTATCTGCTAAATATATACAGGAATGTATAAATGGATAAATGTAACTATTTCTCAAAAAAGTTGTAATAAGAAAATGAATTGATAAATTATAACCTCCCTATTTATTCTTCTTAGAACTCGATAAAAGGCAAGCAGTAGTAGTAGTAAATGAGGGACCTCAAGTGAACCCAAATCTGGTCAGTAGTGAGGTCACTATTTCCTATAAATCCTACCCTAAAAAGTTTCTATCTATCAGATTTATAATTAGCAAGATTAGAAATAGCTTATAAGGTTGGAAGATCTTAATATTGTTTACTACTTACGCTGTTGTTGCACTGCCTGAAGTCTCATATTTATCAGCGCTCCAAACTAGTGCCTGGTTACGATGATTTTTCTAAAAGTTTATTTTCGATATCTAGGGAATCGAAATCAAAGATTTTTATAAGCGTCGTCACGGAAGATCAAAAAGGTTTAAAGAGGAGTTAATCTTCAATGAGACAAACATGTCAATGTAACAGAATATTGAATTTATTCATATGGATTAAAGTTGAAATGGTGAACAAAAATAAAATTAAATGGTTGGTAACTCTCAAAATAAACATTAATTTTACACAAATAGAAATCAAATAAAAATAGCAAGAAGTTCAGTGACAAGAAATTGTTAATTTACAAACATGTGACAGAATAATAAGACAAATGTGGTTTGTTTATTACTAAAGAAATCTAAGCACTTATTATTGAGATATACATTAAAAATCAGATGCTGTGTGTTGCAGCTCAAAAATAAAGAAATTAATATGTAAATTATTTGACGTTTGTCAATCAATTTTGTTAATCTTTTAGTTAGATTCTGGCCTGTTCTCGAGTGAAGCTCAATTTTGAAAAATATATATGTGTATGTCTACGTGAAAACTATATACTAACTATTGAGACACAGGTGATATTAAAGACAAGGTACATGTTAAATATTTTTACAGACAAGATTCACTGATTACAATTTCAAAAATGACGTGTTTAAATTTACAAAACTGAGATAATTTAAGAGATTAAAACAGGAGATTCATAATTATTCTAATAGCAGCTCCCTGACGTTATTTAAAACTAAAACTTGATTGAGTGTCTTTGAAAGTTCAGATTATAAAAATTCAGCTACTAGATGAGTACATCAAACCAAGTTTGCTAGTTCAGAAAAAATTTCTATTGACTCACCGAATCTTCTGCCTTGAATTACCTGGTTACTTTATGGGGACGACTTTTAAATTGAGTCAAGTATTAGTGGTTGACACAAGTCTCAGTTACTCCAACAAGAGAAAAGAAGCTGGGAAAAATAGTAATGCTTCCCATTGATGGTTAGGCCGGTGGATTTATTATCACGCGTACAAAATCACTTGACAACCAGGTCGATATTCTGAAGGCGCTTAGTGGAAACCTCGCGATTTACAATTAAAATGTTGAATTTTACCCTGGCGAATTTCACTGCCAATTGACCCAAACTTCGGCGATAACCCGGAATTCTTTTTAAAGTAGCAAATCAACAGGTTGAGACAAAGAACCACAACTCAACTCCCGTTTTTATGCTAAATACGATGTTTATTCAAACTCACTAAAACACTTCAAATAACCACTGAGTATTGTTAGAAGGAAGTATAGGTAACAGAAAGACTATTAAAAACTCACTTTATAAGACAATTCGAGAGACACCTAAAGTCAACGTGTTTACGCCATGGGCGTCCGAGCCAGACTCTCTAGAGGCAGAGGAGAGCGTTCGGCTGCAGCTGACACCAGCACGCCGATTTCCGTGTTATGAGCGTTAGTCGTTATTTGCGAGCTCTTTCTCGCCTTCATTCTTCGAATGGGATATAACGAGAGCCCAAATCCTCGACGAACTCACCGACGTCTTGTATACACACCTCCACAATAATGGACTCGTTTGTTCATTTTCTTAACCGACTTTCTGGATTTCATCATAATTACGTCAGCTTTTTACCTAGAATTTAAGGACAATAGAGATGTTTATTTTTCCCAACAAAATGCAAGGTTTTTCAATATTTAGATCTTGGCGTATATTATAGGGAGTTCAGTACGCTTCTAACGATACACAATTTTTTAGAGAATTTTGATCAAAATTATTTTGAAACCAAAACTTGAAATATTTAATGTAGATAGGGTCTTCAGTATTATTTATTATGCTTGGGGGTTTTATAAGTGTTTTTAAACCAGTAATGATTCCACGTAAAAACTGAATGGTTACAATATGTCGATATTTTCATTGTATAGAGTCTGCTTTATTATTGTTATTGCTTAGTTATTTTATTGTTGTAAATGCTATTATAGTTATTACTGTTGTAGGTTAATTCTATCTTTGTGTTAGATATTGACATACATCACGTAGACATTTTAAAGGCCTCATCCGTCATTTGTGTTCCATTTTGTTTTCAATTTTAAATAATTTTTATCAAAACATCATAACAAAGCAACAGATCTGTATCTGTAGTTGTCATGATTTCGTATTGATTCAATTTTTATCTGTCTGAGGATGCTGTCAAGCAGCGAAACCGGTTACAGAAACGTTGAAGAACATTTAGAATGCAGAAGGGCCACTTGTTCCAGTTAGCTTACGCGCTCGCTACGTCCCTCACTTACAGAAACGAAAACCAACAGTGAAGTCAGAGAAATAATCTCCAAGTCTGTATGTAGTATGGACCAGTTTCACCAAGTAAGGGCAACAACGATCAACGAACTCGTTAAGCGTTAAGAGTTATAAAATTTTATGCGAATCACCCTGTTTATGATATATTTCCTCAATTGTTTTTCTACTAGCCATTTGTGTTAACAAGAAACCTACTAACACTTTCTTCATTGGCATTATGCTGTATATATTATAACATAATAAAAATTCTATAATTTAACCGACGCCTTTCAGGCAAATATTTCATTCAGGAAGCGTTCACCAAGCCATGGCATAAAACGCCATTAAATATGCATATGCACATGTAGGAAAAGCTTCTAGTAAAAATAGAACACCTCACTAGATCAAATTACACCTTTCAATAAAGGTCAGATTCATCATGTTCCCTTTATCATCGGGAATGCATGTCTCACGTCAACTGAAATTTATTTGAATTCAGTGTGTGTGTAGAAAATAAAAAGCGGACAGCGAAAAAAGAAGTTATGTTGTTTAATTTTAAATTATTACGGTTTTCTGACGTAACGAGTGCGCTGTGGTTTTTACGAAAATACTTTTAAATAATATTGTAAAAGTCTGGATGCAGCAAGTGCGTTATGGTAGTGAATTTTTATGTTTTTAATAACAAATATGTCTCTTTTTTTTAAGAAAGCAGGCATGAAATTTAGTTACCAGTATAACCTATATAGTAGAAAAAATGTACCATATTTCATCAAAATGGCTTTATTGTTTGAAAATGTACGAAAATTTTCCGAAAATAAACTTCAAATGTTCCCGAAAAAACTGGTTCCTGGCCAACGAACGTTAGGTTAATAGAAAATTTAGTTATCCAAATTTGAAACTTTAATGTAAATTCGATACCATAACGCACTTGCTCCGTCCAGTATAAATTGAAATCGGTTGCAGAAAATAACAAGCACTACGGTTGTATTAAGTATGGAACGGTTTCACTAAGTTAGGGCCATAACAAACAACCAGATGCGCTATTCAAATTGAATTAAGTCTTAAAAGTTTTCATCTCGTCCTAATTGAATTTGTCATATGAAAACTAGGAAAAAAATCATCGGAATTACACAATCTGATCAGATAACGGGAAAATGAAGTAAAAGACTAAAAAAAAGTGAAGTCACTAACTGGGATTAGAGTGCGTATTATAGGAGTCCATTATTAAATTTACTCTGGTTCTTCCACAGCTGGACCATTCTTGACATGACAGATCCATTTACTAACAGGCATATGCACTAGTATATTAACTTGCTAACGTATTGATTATTTACACCATACAATTTTTGTTTAAAATTGATTTTTTTCTCATATTTTAACTAAATGAAGGAAAATGACGGCTGAGACACAGATCTAGAAGCTTGTTAGCCATTTCTAGCCGTATTTTTAACTCACAAAGCGCTAATGCGTACTAACGTACGACTACCAGAATTATCAATTTTGACGTTACAACTTTTTTTTAATCAGAGGCTTGTGATTTCTTTGTCTTTTAACCTAGAGATCTGAATTTGGTACGCAGGATACTGTTTATGACAGAAATCAGCGTAGCAATTTTGGTTACCATAGCTTTTTAATTTTCGAAGATATGAATTTTTTTCGAAAGAAACCAAAAATTTCCCCGGAAAACCTTGTCCGATTTTCCTGGCTAACAAACTTATCTAAAAGGGAAGGCACTCACTAAATTTGATCAAAATCCGCCCATTATTTATTGAGTTATCGGTGTGATACATACATACATACATATACATATTCTATTGTGGTACCAATATATATATATATATATATATATATATATATATATATATATATATATATATATATATATATATATATATATATATATATATATATATATATATATATTGGTACGACAATAGAATCTTCTACAGTAATGAAAAATTGGGTAATTAGTGAATTTAAAAAAAAAACACCAATGAGAAGACTCCGACTTTTGAATTTTGAAAAATTCCTTCAAATGTATATATATATATATATATATATATATATATATATATATATATATATATATATATATAAACATTGAGGCTGACCCCGGATATGTGTTCTAGGGGGCCTAATTAGCGCTCATTTGAAGGAATTTTTCAAAATTCAAAAGTCGGAGTCTTCTCATTGGTGTTTTTAGTGAATTTTCTTAAAAAAAATTCACTAATGAGGAGATCCCGACTTTTGAATTTTGAAAAAATTTCTTCAAATGAGCGCTAATTAGGCCCACTCAACTCAAAAAATAATAGGCCGATTTTAATTAAATTTGGTGAAAAAATTCCTTTTGTAAATGGCTTGGATGAGTTCGTTAAGCAGGAAAATCTGCCTAGGTTTTCCCGGAAAATTTTGTGTTTTCTTTCAAAAAAAATTTATATCTCCGGAATTAACAAAGTAAGGGCAACCAAATTTAGTACGCTGGTTTATATCCTGATAAGTAAGCCACCTACCAAAATTTAGCTATGTAGGTCAACAGACAAAAAAGTTATAGGCATTTTAAGAAAAATAAATTGGGGTTTTCCTCAAAACGTCAAAGTGGCGATTTAAAATGTCAAAATTGGCAACATTTAGGCAAATAACTTGAATCTAATACGGGCTATAGAAATAAAATGTCTCAAGAAGAATGTTTTACAAACCCTAAAGTCTTAATTTCAACCGTCATTGTCCTTCATTTTACTAAAATATTTGCAGAAAATTCATTTCAAAAAGACCCTTTCTCTGATGCTTGGCAGTAGCCTTAGCTATAGAGTTTATCGTTTAATGGTATATAATTTTTGTCGAATTTTCGTAAAAAATCAATAAAGCTCAATATATCCGTTATTATATAAGATATGAAAAAATTTGTATATATTAATTATAGGGTGTCTTGAGCTACATCTTAAAATAATATTTCTACAATCACAGGGTAGCCCATAAGTCATTGGTGATTTTTTTTTTTTTTTTTGTTCCCTCAGGGCTCGTCCGCGGCCTTGCCGCCCCGATAGCACCGCAACCCTTGGTTGATTGTGCATACCCCTAGTCTTACTCCACCCATTCCAAAATCACTGTGCCTTGAACTAGTCTGCACAGCGATTGGTAGGGTGAAGTTTTATATTGCTCTGTCTCCGGTCTAGAGTGACCGTAGATCAGTTGTCTTTTCCGGTCCAGAGCTATACACTCGCACAAGATGTGCTGGGCTGATTCCTCCCCCTCGCCGCAGAGTCTGCATGCGAGGTCCCCTTCGAACCGCCCCATTTTATGTAGGTGTTTCTTGACGGCCATGTGTCCCGTCAAGAGACCTGTTGTGTTTCTGAGCTGTCCTCTGCTAAGGTTTAGCAGCTCCACAGCTCTCTTTGAACTGGGTCCGTCAATTATTGACTTCCCATGTCTGAGCCCTGGACAGTCCGCCCAGTACACCTTGTGTTGGTTTCTGACCCAGGACTTAATGGCTCCCCTGGCAGTGCTCTTTGACACGCCCAGAGCCGGTTCTGGTCCCATAAATGGGTCTGCTGACCCCCTCTTTGCGAGACTGTCAGCTTCTTCATTGCCTTTGACCCCCGAGTGACCCGGCACCCAGATGAGGGTCACCTCATTCTGCCCAGCCAGGTCGCTCGTCTCGTCTCGGCACTCACTCACCAGCCAGGAATTTACCCGTGGGCTACTTAGTGCCTTAAGGGCTGCCTGGCTGTCTGTGGCTATGAGGATCCGCTTGTTGGTGTAGCCCCTCCTCTTGTTCTCCCGCACACAGTGCAGGATGGCGTACATCTCGGCCTGAAACACCGTTGCATGGGCTCCGAGGGAAATACTGTGACTTACCCTCGGTCCTTCCGAGTAAACACCTGCCCCCGTCCCACGCTCCCCGCCAGATCCGTCCGTGAACCAGACGAGCGCGTCCCGTGGTATGCCCGGTGTCTCCTCCCGCCATGCCCCGCGATCAGGGATTTCCACTGTGAAGTTGTTTTCCCTGCACATTCGCGGGCTCGCGAAGTCTGACCTCATTTCAAGCATGGGTTCCTTCACGATCTCCTGAATTTTGCAGTGGCCCCTGAAGCCTGGGTTGATCTTCAGTCTACCATTGCAGGCTAGTCTGTATAGTCCTAGCCTGGCGTCTCCCATAATAACGAAGTGTAGGGGGGGTAGATCCAGCAACACCTCCATGGCGGCTGTTGGGGTTGAAGACATGGCCCCTGTGATGCCTAGGCAAGCCATCCTTTGGATCTTGCCTAGTTTTTGTTTGGCACTGGATTGTGTCACCTTAGGCCACCAGACCAGTGCCGCATATGTTAACGATGGTCTGACCACCCTTGTGTACAGCCAGTGGGCCATACTAGGTCTTAGTCCCCACGTTTTTCCATATAGCCGCCTAGTGACGGCTAAGGTCATGACTGCCTTACGCAGTATTTTTCCAATGTGACCATTCCAGGTTAGCTTAGAGTCCAATACGACCCCAAGATATTTTACCTCCCTGGCCATTGGAACGCTCCTACCGTATAGAGTGAGAGTTCTGTGGCTTTCACACTTCCTCCTCCTCGTAAACGGCACGACGGTTGCTTTCTCGGGGCTCACCCCGAGCCCTTGATCAACCGTCCACCCTTCCACCACTTTCAGTGCAGTCTGCATACGCTCCCACACTGCCTGTGTGACCTTTCCTCGGACTATGATGACAATGTCGTCCGCATAGCCCTGTACCTCATACCCCCCTCCCGAGAGCCTCCCCAGCAGGCCGTCCACGACTAGACACCAGAGCAAGGGAGACAGAACGCTCCCCTGCGGACACCCCGCCGCGACCCCCGCCAGCAGAGTCTCTCCCGCGAGTGAGGTGAACACCGCCCTGTCCCTGAGCATGGAACCGATCCACCTGCAGCAGGTCTCCTCTATTCCACGCTCCCGGGCAGCTGCCAGAACCGATCCGAACGAGGTGTTGCTAAAGGCCCCCTCTATGTCTAGGAAGGCCCCCAGCGCCACCTCCTTGTTCTCCAGCGTATTCTCCAGTTTCAGCACCAGTTGGTGCAGTGCTGTTTCTGTTGAGAATCCTGCTCTGTATGCATATTGTCCGCAGTGTAGAGGATATGCTTCCAGTACACCGCCCCTAATGTGCCGGTCGAGCAGTTTTTCCACTGTTTTCAGCAAGAAGGACATGAGACTTATTGGCCTCAGGGACTTTGCCTGGTCTGTTGGACGCCCAGGTTTAGGAATAAATACAACCCTGGCCAGTCTCCATGCCCTCGGAATGTACCCCAGAGCCAGGCTGGCCCTCATAATGAGGGTAAGCACCGGCGCCAGTATATCTATCCCCTGTTGGAGCATGATGGGCATTATTCCATCAAATCCCGGCGATTTGTATGGCTTAAAGCTGTTAATGGCCCATCTGATTTTGCTCCAGGTAACCACCTCTTTAGCGACTGTCCAGTCTACTCTAGATGCCCGCCTATAAGGCGCCTCTATTTCTGAGTGTTCCCAGTCCGGAGGTGATTGGTTTATTATGTTACAGCCGGGGAAGTGCGTCTGGAGTAAAATTTCCATAGTTTCCTCCCCCGAGCTTGTAAAGCCTCCCGTGGGTGTTCTAAGGGAGCCTATGTTAGTCTGAGGGCCCTTAGACAGGATCTTGTGTAGTCGAGCACTCTCGGACGTGTTTTCCACTTCTTCGCAGTGCCTCCTCCACGACTCCTTCTTGGCGTCCCTCAGTCTTTTGTTATAGGTCGATAGGGCCTGTCTATATTCATCCCATGCTCCCGACCTTTTGGCCGCGTTAAACAGCTTACGAACCTGCGTCCTCCTTTGCCTGAGGTCCTCGTTCCACCATGGGACGTTCCTGGTGGACACCCTCATTTTCAGGGGGCAGTTGGCGTTATAGGCCGAGGTAATTGCGTCTCGCAATTGGACTGCTGCAATCTCGAGGTCTATTGAATCCCTTATGGCCCTCTCAACCCCCCGCAGTTCCACAGCTAGGTCTGCCCTGTAGGCTTCCCAGTCCGCCTTGCGGGGGTCCCGGTACCATACCGTTTCTCTTTCGACTTTGGCGATTTCAAACCGGATGTATCTGTGGTCTGAGCTACTCACTTCCCCAGACACAGCCCAGCTTTTAACAAAGTCACCCAGAAACTGGGTGGAAACTGTTAGGTCTAAAACTTCCTCACGCCGTGTTGTGACGAATGTCGGTTTATTACCTCTATTCAATATGTCTAAATTAAATTTCATAAAGAATTGTAAAAGTGCCTCACCCCTAGAGTTTGTGTCCGAGCTACCCCACAACTCATGGTGCGCATTCGCATCCATGCCGATGATGGTCTGCCATCCACCTGCTCTGCTACCCACCATCAGCTGCTCCAATTCGTTGGGTGGAGGAGGGTCCGTGCTGTCCCCTGGCAGATAGGCTGACGCGACAGTAATGTCCCTCAGCCCATCCGCTCCTCCACATCGGATTTTGATCGTTGCCAGGTCCCTGGAACAGAAATTCATTAGAGGGAGAAACTCTATCCCTTCCCTGACAAAAATGCAGGCCCTCGGATTCTCGCTGGACCTGCTGTAGATGAGCTTTCCATTAGCTCCGCCGAGTCCCTTGATCTCTCCTTTGTAGGAGTACGGTTCCTGGATGAGGGCCACATCCGTGTTCCTCAGAGCCATTAGTAGTCCGGCCGTGGCTGCCCTACTGTGTTGGAGGTTGACCTGAAGGAACCTAAGTCCCATTAACCCTTAATTGCTTCCCCAGTGGGCGGAAGCTAACCCTTCCCATGCCCCAGAATGCCTTGAAGGAGGTTCCTTCAAGGGCTCTGTAAGATGTCGGGTCGATCGAGAAGGCGAGCGTCTGTCCTTTCTCCTCTGCCTTCCTGCTTAGAACCGACCAGTGTTGCGTCCCCAGTTCAGGGTTCTGGATCTTAAGTCTGCTGATCACCGTCTCCTGCGGGACGGTGTCAGGGATCCGTACGAGGACCTTGCGTCTCTTTGGGAGTTCCTTGGGCTCGACGGCTGTCAAGTCCGCCCCCTCCCAAATCTGACCGAGGCCCCCGATCGTTTTCCGCAGCCAGTCCCGCGACTGCGGGCCGGCACAGGTTATCCAGAGGATGCCCCCCGTCAGGCGCGTCCGGTGGAACTGAGGCGGGCTCTCCCCTTCCTGAAGAGAGTCCACTGCAGCTACCACATCAGCCTGGATCAGGTCCGCCTTCCCCTGGTCTAGCGTGACCTCAGGATGGCGTCTGTCAATCACCGCCATCCCGAGGCCCTCCGCAGCCTCCCTGTAAGAGCCAGTCTGCGCCGGTGTTCCGGCCTTAGTTCCTTTGGGAGGTCTGTCTGTAGTAGGCGTGCTAGAGCCAGAGCGCGGCGTCTTCCGACTCGCACTCTCCTCTTGCGCCTTTACAGGCACCCTGGCCCTTTTGGAACGTCTGTCTGTAGTGGGCGTGCTAGAGTTCGAGCGCGTCCTCTTCTGACCCGCACTCCCCTCTTGCGCCTTTACAGGTTTCTCGACCGTCCAGGTCCCGGCCGCCATTTTTTGCGCCCTCCGGAGCTTCTTTCTTTGCGCCCCGGAAAGACGCTTGGACTGCCGGGGCAGTCCCTCTACTCTAACAGTAGAGTCCTCACTGGTGGAGGGGCCCCCGGAGTCCGCGGAGCTCGCCGCCCTCCGGTGGGACCCAGCCTCCAGCTTGGGTGTCGGGGACAGGTCTCTGGCCGAAGCTACCCCCTGATCCCCCGTGTCTACGCCGGTCGTGGGACCTCCAGAGTCCGTTGCCGCACCCTGGCTCGTCTCCGTTTCCGGGATAGACTCAAGGCTCAAGTCTGTAGCCGGAGCCACTCCTCGAGCCTCATTGGTTTTGGTTTTATATGTATTTATAATCTTCATGTTGTTCCCACGAGAATGGGGGAAATACTGTCCACACCATCAGAACCCCCTGTGTGGTGCAAGGCGGGTTACTCTGGAGGGTTGCCTGGTACTCCAGAGGTTCCGTTCACGACACCATCGCCCTGGTGCCATCCATCCATAGGCACGGGTCACGTGACACCGTAGATTGGGGGAGTTTAGTTCGACCTCCTTGTCTAGATCCGTCATGTTTAGTTATTAGCAGGGTCACCTCGTGCAGGATGCGGATTTTTACCGCGCATGACGGTCTTGGGGAAAGCTTCATCGGGAGTTTATGTTGTTATTTCCACTTCCTCAGCTTGCCCCCTGGAGTCCTTTGGCCCGCGACTCCTTAACCCCAGTCATTGGTGATACAAATTTCTTTTTTTTTTTAATCAAACACGCCTTATGTTATTGCATTTTTGCATTTTCCATCGAGATATAATGCATGTTTGTAAGAAAAGAAATTCTAGACGCAGCAAGTGCGTTATGGTAGCGAATTTTGATCAAACGTTTCATATTTGAACAGCTCAATTTGCTATTAACCTATAAGGTTGACCAAGAAACGTGTTTTTTCGGGAACACTTTAAGTTTACTTTTGGAAAATTTTGTACATTTTCACACAATAAAGTTATTTTGATGAAACATGGCACATTGTTTCTAATATATAGATTATACTGGTAACCAAATTTGATGCCTGCTTTCTTAACAAAACACACATATTTGTTATTAAAAACATTTTTATGAAAATTCACTACCATAACGCACTTGCTGCGTCCAGAATTTTTTTTAAATCCACTAATTACCCAATTTTTTATTACTGTAGAAGATTCTATTGTGGTACCAAGTAAAGTATATACACAGGCAAAAGATAAACAAAATTTACTCAAAGAACTTCATCATTTTCGGAAATACAAAAAATAGCATCTTTACAAAATTCAACTTGTAGAGGAACTCAACGATCATGACACTGACCGGCGGTTACAGTTTTGTAAAACTATGGTGGATCTATGCCAAACGATTCGACGTTTGCTCCATGGCACAGTGAACCATCAAAATTACAGGTATTGTAGTCGAGTAAATCCCCATTGAATGACTAAGTGAAGGTTGGTACCTGTGATGAACACTGATAAATACACTTGGAGAACCCAACTCACCACAACACGTATTTTTAAAGACCTGACGATCGTTTCACAAATAAAGTTAGCGTCATCATAGGATCAAAAAGTGTAAGATTCAGTATAAACGCTGATGTACGTAGTAAATAGTTACATTTTTTAATCTTCTGATGATGCTTTGTTAGTGAAACGAATGTCAGGTCTTTAAAAAGATGTGTTGTGGCGATTTGGGTTCTCTAACTGTACTTAACCCATTGAATGGTGAAGACATATACTTTACACTAACATAAATTGACTGTGTGGGCTGGAAGAGTTGATGGAAGAATAGTAAACTTTTATCTTTGAAAGAACCCTCACTGGACAAAGATATTTACAGTTTTCGAAAAGTAACCTTGTTCAAGCGCTTGGAGCAATTTATCAAACGGTAATACTTTATGGTTAAAGCAAGAGAGCGCACCTCCGCACTATCCACCCTAACCTAGCGACCTGTGGTTATCATTTGTTCTTGCACATACAGAAGCACCTTGCCAGTCAGCGATACGACGACGATGACAACGTCAAAACTGCCGTGGTGGAGTGGTTTACAAATCAGGCTGCAAGTTTTAATGAGCCTCGAAATCTGAATCTAGTCCCACGATACGATAAGTGCCTTAATATAGGTGCTCCAGGATATCGTATATAAATAAAGGTGTTGAAAATGTGTTTTTTTTTTGTAAAACTGTAATTTATTCTGTACATTCCTCATACATACATTTTCTTCTGACACAAGTTAATAAATTTATGTAGTTAGTCATGGAGATAAATAAATTATTTATTATTATTCATTATTAAACCTTTTAAATTGCAATATTAAGTAACTATTACCGGAGCGGTATCACTAGTTCAGCGGGTAGAACGTCGGAATGTCACTGCACCCGGTCACTTTCTTGTAAATTTATTGCTTATTATTAAATGCAATACGTCCTGAAAAATAAGAAGAAATTGGACCGTGGCAACTTGATCTACAGCTACATGATCCGCCTTTTATATGAGACGTTAAGCTGTCGACCCTGTGTACCATACAATCTTGTGCACGTAAAATATGTCTACCCTGCTTGCAAAAGATGGAGGTCCAACAAAATTAGTAGGTTGGTGTGGTGAGATTGCTCCCTGGCGTCGGTGATTTGCCACAGTGGCGAAAATAAACCTACGTTAACAGAACAAAATACAAATATAGATTACATTTAATTACGGTATTTAATTTTAAAAAAGTATTCAACGTGTTGATAGCATGTGATTTAAGTAGGTTGGTCAACATAACGTTTTTTTATCGCATGTCACATGTTATTTATATTGTTACTCTCCCTTGTGTAATTTAAATTAAATGCTTACGCGGATCGCAATTACCATTACATTGTGCATCGTCAAGGAGTCGAATAATGTAGCTACCTCACTACAAAAGCGCGAGCTACTAGGTAAATGATTAAAGGCTTAATTATGCTGAAAACTGCTCTTAAAAGTAAATTAATTTCACGGGTTGAGTTTATAATTTATTCGTAAATAAGATAGCTGCTGATTTCAAGGTTGTAACAAATGCATGCCACGTTTTAAAGAAAGATATTCAATAATTGTTATATTTAACAATTTAACGGGATAAAGACGATTCCAGAAAATATTAGGGTTACAATTTTACGAAGTGGATTGTTGACATAAATGAGAGTGGTGGTTTGCTTTTAGAATACAGTAATTGGAAAAGTCTTGGTGACAGCAAAAAAATATAAAGTTGAAGAAAATTCAGAAGACAATTAAAAATTTATTTTCATAGTTTAATACAGACTAGATGAGGTATATGTACATGGAATAAGCGGGATATCATGAGAATAGACACGAAATTTAGTAAATAATATAACCTTTATATTAGAAACAATGTATTTCATCATAATAACTTTTTATTAGAAGAAGTAGCAACGCATATTTGACATTTTCCTAAAACTCTTGTTTGATCTTCCTTGCCAACGAACGCATTCTATCAATTGACACAAAAACTACACCTGCCAAGCTATATTTATTGACAGAAAGTTTTTACAGAAAAAAATGTTTACGTGAAAATTTGTTAACAACTTATTTCAAGAAAATTTGCCATTTTTTATAAATTAGCGGGCCATTCTACACAACCTCTTCGCCCAATCCATCTTTGTGGAAAGACTTCGTGTAAAGACTCCCGTACTTGAAAAGCAAAGTGGGGCGGTGCGCGTCTTGTTGAAACAATATCCTTTCAGAGGGGAATATTAGTTTCATTACATTTGGATACAATTCTGCTAACATCTGGACAACCTGTTCTCTTAGCATTTCTAAATATCTTGGACCGTTTAGATTTTCTATAAAAACAGGTTCAACTACGTGATCAGCAATGATACCAGCCCAAACGTTTAACTTCTGAGGACGCTGAGTGTGTATTTGTCGCATCCAGTGGGGGTTTTCGGCAGCCCAGAATCTGCAATTTTGCCTGTTTACATCACCATTCAAAAGAAATGTTGCTTCATCGGAAAACAGCACCTCAGCAGAAGAAATAACATTTCTATGTCACACGTTCAGCAGTTGTTCACAAAATTGCAGTCTTCTATCAGAATCAACGTTAATCAACTCTTGAACGTGTTGTAGTTTATAGAGATGCATTTTTTCGTTTTTGAGACACATTAAAACTGTTTATTGACTAACATCATTTTGACGTTCAACTTTACGGGTAGAAGTTGTTGGTTCTTTTTGAAAAGCCAATAAAATATTGAGTTTTACATCTTCTTCAACAAACATGGGTCTCCTAGGCAGTGGTTTAACGTGCCCATAATCACGAAACTGTGAAGGTATCTTAGACACAGTTACCTGGGTTAGTGGAGGCAAATCTGGATGTTTTTTATCAAATAGGTTAACAACTTGTCCCTGTGTTCTACACATATCACCATACCCAATCATCTTTAATTTTTCTGTTCGCAGAGTTTCGTTTAAGTATCGCATTATTAGACCAAAAAATAATTGAAATTAACGGAACAAAATTACGACTAATTTATTAGAAGACCGTGCATTCGACACAATACACCACAAAATAAAACAGAACTGTAAAACTTGTCCATACTACATACAGACTTGGAGACTACTTCTCTGGCTTCACTGTTGGTTTTCGTTGGTGAAGGACGTAGCCAGCGCGTAAGCTAACTGGAGCAAGTGGCCCTTACGAATTCTGGATGTTCTAAGATGTTCTTCAACGTTTCTGTGACTATAGTTTCGCTGCTTGACAGCATTCTCAGGCAGATTAAAATTGAATTAGTACGAAATCATGACAACTACAAATAAAGATCTGTTGCTATGTTATGATATGATGTTTTGTTCAAAAAATTTATCAAATTGAAAATAAAAAATAAGAATGAAACACAGATGACAGATGAGGCTTTCAAAATGTCTACGTGATGTATGTCAATATTTAACATAAAAATATAACTAGCCTATAATAACTATGATAACAGTTACAACAATAAAATAACTAAACAATAACAGTATAAAAGCAGTCTCTATACAACGAAAATATCGACATACATCAATCCATTATCTTATTACAACTTGTTTGAAAAAATAGTTAAATTTATTTTCTTTGACCTATTTAATTCGAAAGAAGAATATCCAAGAAAGGGGAATTCATTAAATCAGTTTGCTCGTTTAAAACAAGGTAGCTATTGTCGTGTGTGTGCTTTTTGACTTCCAAAGCTTCAAAAAAGTAAAGTTTACGCTTATCATTATAAAAATGTAGTGGTTGTATGCGGTTATTTACTGTATATTCGGTATCAATAATATGTTTTGCAAATGTAGATTTGTCAGCGTGGTTATTTCTAAATGCAGAAATATGTTTTTTGTATCCGGTGTTAAAAATTCTAGAAGTTTCACCTATGTAGATTGCATTACAATGTGTACAAGCTAATTTATAAACTCCAGCTTTTGTCAGGAAACAAGATTTTTCTTTAGCGTTAAATATTAAATCTTACAACACGACGCGTGATTTACTATTTAACGCTAAAGAAAAATCTTGTTTCCTGACAAAAGCTGGAGTTTATAAATTAGCTTGTACACATTGTAACGCAATGTACATAGGTCAAACTTCTAAAAATTTTAACACCTGATACAAAGAACATATTTCTGCATTTAGAAATAACCACTCTAACAAATCTATAGTCACAGAAACGTTGAAGAACATCCTAGAACATCCAGAATTCGTAAGGGCCACTTGCTCCAGTTAGCTTACACGCTGGCTACGTCCTTCACCAACGAAGACCAACGGTGAAGCCAGAGAAGTAGTCTCCAAGTCTGTATGTAGTGTAAAATTTCACATTTCACACTGAACATTTGGTATTTAATAAAAAACAATTAATGATACCCAGTACGTTTTAGATAAGAGACAAGATAAGAAATTTAAGATAAGAGTCAGTGAAGAATTCCAGAGCAGATTATTTCGTTGTGTGCAAGCGAATGGATAACATTTTGAACATTTATTACAAGAAAAGGACGTTTTTATTAAGTTTATCTTCTAAATTTGAATTTCGGGGTAAACTGTTTAGTTTTAATATTCCGGTATTAAATTTCCATCCTGTATTGAAAACTGTAATATTAGACCATACATATGTGGTATCTCCGCATTCAGAAAAATGTGAGCCATCGAATTGTGATGAAAAAATATAGGGTTGTTAAAAAAAAGGATAAAGTGGTGGGGGTAAAATGGTGGGACTTTAATTTTTTTAACTCTGATTATAGGATAATGTTCGACAAATTAAAGTTCACGTGTCTCAGCGTTTTCCATAAAAATTATTTTTTGCTGAATAATGAATTTTTGTCCATAAGTGTGTTTCACACTTTATATATATATATATATATATATATATATATATATATATATATATATATATATATATATATATATATATATATATATGTATGTATGTATATATATATATATATATATATATATATATATATATATATATATATATATATATATATATATATATATATATACAGATTTCTTTCTTAGTGATTTTTTAAGAAAATTCACTAAAAATTTCGAGCGACTCGTTGTTCTATTGTATATAACTGGAACACCAGTCTACCAGATAACTAACATATTTTCACAAAAAAATTATGTATTTCGTGTCTTTTCCTCTGTAATGGAAATAAAATACCATTGAAACTTGGAAACCTTAACATCGCTTTCATAAGAATGTAGAATGACAGCTTACAGGATTAAATCTTCACTCTTTGAAATAAACGCCTTACTCTAAATCGGCAGAGTAAATACACTCTTTTATTAGTGAACTTGAAAAATAAAAAGACAAACGGATTTAGAGGAGGACGTTCCGCAGATGTGTAATTACAACAATTTTTCTTGTTGGAGTGATTTTCCGCTAGAGTTCACCTGTATCTAAGATATAAGCTTCCGTATTTATTTCGACAATGATGAATCGTTCGTCGGATAAAGAAGTACCAACGCCGAATGTATGTTTTGGTAAAGATGTTAGAAATTAAGTATTTATCTTTAATATTTAATATCAATTTTTATTGACAACCCTTATTTTCCAGTAGTGTACAAACGTGTTGACGCAGACAGTGATTTATGGTGGCGATATTGTGTAAAAGCTTTTTCAAAGGAAGATCCGTGAAACAGTTAATAAACGTTGGAGGAAATAGTAAAAACTCTGTACGCAGCAAGGGCGTGATGGTAGTGAATTTCAACAGAAATGACATACACCTTTTATTATTTTCTCATATTATCTCTCTCTCTCTCTCTCTATATATATATATATATATATATATATATATATATATATATATATATATATATATATATATATATTGTAATGGTTTATATATGTATTTTACTAATCCACGTTAATGGGCGTCAATTAATATTGTTTACATGTGTATTTATATATAATTTTATGTATGGTTTAATTATTGTGTAGTATTTAGTATTTTTTATCTGTATTATTATTAAGTGTAATGTTTTGTAGATTTATATACTCTTATCTTTGTATACTTAGTATTGTATAAGATTTTATTTATTAATCTCAGATTATATATGTTTATACGCCTTTAAATGTATTTATTTATTAATTGAAGGCTTCAATATTATTTACATTAATTTGTAGCTCAAATTATGACACTTTTAGAACAGCTATGTATCTGTATGCAAGTAAAAATTTTGTTCTCTTATAAGAATTATAGTCAATATTAAACAGATTTTATATTAAATTGAATAAATTTAACTTTTTTATTTACTTAATTTGTTTTCTCTTTTTGATCCTTGGGTAGGCTCTATTCTTCAGGGATTTAGTGGGGTCAAGTGAAAATTCTTACCTTTTAGACCTGTTACCTAATTTTCTTTAAAGTTTTATTAAAATTATGTAATTTGATATAAAATGAAATGAAACCACAAGATATTTCAGGTTAATAACTTAATTTCTATTAGCAATAGTTTTCTACTTAAACAAATTATCAAGCAATACAAACAATTCTATTTGGCATTTAACATTATTAGTTTCTTATTGGATCCTCTAATTTATATTGGCCATTTAATTTTAATACTTGCTTAAAAGTTTTTATTTTGCAGTTCCAACCGACTTTAATTAAAATGTCATTTCTATACTCTTCTGCAAAACTGTGGTTCTGTTTCTATGGCAACGGGCTTTGTTGTTAACATGGCTGATGTTTGTATTATGACGATATTATCGAGAGGATATCGCTGCTACATCTATTGATACTATTTTGAATCTCCATATTTATCGGCCTAAATTCTTTTTCTTATAGTGTTTGATTTAAATGACATTTAAGTCGTAAAATTTTCATTGACACTTGTGTTACTTGTTTGAGTAGTTTCTGTTCGCATTTGTGAGAAACAGAGTTATATTTCAATCTGTATTATATATATACCTTTGGCTTCGGCGACGGCGTCTTAATCAGATGCGTACTGTTTACACAGAATTTTTTGCTGGAGAGGTTATTCTTTGTCCTGGACACATGTGCACCGCTGGTGCCGACTTCACTGTACTTTTACAACACTATGGCTGGACATTTATCACACGTTTTATTATAAATTTGGACAATACACAATGAATGTTTTTAAAAGCATTGTGTCGCTCTGCCTTGTTCAAAACGTTCTCTCTTGATCTTGAAGATGCCGGATGTCGTCCCATCTTTCGCTGCCAATCCGATTTGATTAATTGCAAAATGTTCAAAATAGTTGTCACCTTATCCAATGAATGCAGTTTATTTACACATTAGTCAAAACAATGACTTCCCTTTGGAGTTCATGAATGTTTATAACCACTGCTTTATTCAAAAGGTTAGTACAAAACTATGTCCAACAGCGCGTTTAAGTTCGACATCTACTTTATTATTCAATAATTTAAAAAAAATTACAAAAGTTGCCGGTACTGACGTTAGCTACAAACTAAGATTAATTTTGCGTATACAGAGTGTTGCATAAGTTATATACAACCCAAACATCACTTCTTTTAAATGGTACATCCTGTACATTGTTTAATTTTTGAATTCCTCTTATTTTGCCGTTTCATCCAGTGTGTGGTTGTTAGGGTCTATACAGAGTCGCTCAAAAGTTACGGCCACTTTTCTAAAACATTAGAGGCACATTTGACGGTCTGTATCTTAATTAACATGTCAACATGCAATACTCTGTAATGCCAAAAATCTGAAAAGCTGTTCTTCTTTCAACTTCAATCACTACGGAACCAAGTCCTTGAAAACAGTATACAGGGTGAGTAAAAACCCTGGAGGCAAGTTTTTTCGAGCAATTCAAATGGAGCACCTATATACTATAATCAATTTCGATACATGAACAAATGTTCTTTCAGTTCTATGAAGTGTGCTCTCTAAAACTAGTATTTACTGAGATATTGTGTGCTGTTTAAAGAAAAAATGTACACTTATACACAGGAACGAATTAGTGTTCTATTTTTGAACCACCTGTATACAGTTTCCTGTCTAGACCCCTCTCTGTTTGATTATTAATCGTTTGTTGGGGCATATGAAGAATTATATTGAGATGTATGGTCATTACTTCTCAAAACTTGATACTGGTTTTATTCATTGATTGTTGTTGCCCTTATTTGGTGAAACTTGTCCATACTGCATACAGACTTGGAGAATTCTTCTCTGGCTTCACTGTTGGTTTTCAGTGGTGAAGGACGTAGCCAGCGCGTGAGCTAACTGGAGCAAGTGGCCCTTAGAATTCTGGAAGTTTTAGGATGTTCTTCAATGCTTGTAGTTGTCATGATTTCGTACTAATTCAATTTTAATCTGTCTGAAAATGCTGTCAAGCAGCGAAACTATAGTCACAGAAGCATTGAAGAACATCCTAGAACTTCCAGAATTCGAAGGGCCACTTGCTCCAGTTAGCTCACGCGCTGGCTACGTCCTTCACCACTGAAAACCAACAGTGAAGCCAGAGAAGAATTCTCCAAGTCTGTATGCACTGGTTTTATTATTTCAGAAAACTTGCAAATGTCGGCTTGTTTCAATGGTGACATATTCCTTAAACAACATATTGTTGCCAATATACAAAAGAATGGAGAAAAATATTTCTCAAATAAAAATAATACCTAGAAAAGATAGCTTTAATTCTAATCGTCTCAACTGACAGGCAAGAAGAAATTAGATAGACGTAAAATCGACGTCCTTTTATCTTCACTTAATATTTATAGTCCCTTAGCCAAAGCCATTACCTTAAAGTTCAGATAAAAAACCTTGTATTTCACACCGAGACACGTGCGCCTTTAACTCTCATATTCCAAAAAATTGTATTTATAGCCGCTTAACAAGCCCTCTTTGTTCAAGACATTCTCGTAATAAAATATTTGTCGTTTAAAATAAATATTCTAGGAAGGTTAGTGTGTTCTGCGGTAGCAAAAATAAAAAAAGCGAAATTTCATAAAATTTTCCAATTCGAATCATCAAATTGGTACGGTGGCTGAAAAGCTAACCGTAACACACCCCTATGGATTTTTCCTTATCAGAAAATCTAGAATAGAAAGCTTTTGAAGTCCAATGTGTAAAAAAAGAGGCGATTTAATTTAGACTATTAGAAAGAAAAATAATCGCCAAGCAATAGCTGACATCTCTTTACAAACCATTAATAATGTGCTACGATTAATAAATAATTTCAGAAAGAAAACTCTGGACGCAGCAAGTGCGTTATGGTAGTGAATTTTCATGAAAATGTTTTTATTGCAAATATGTGTGTTTTCTTTTTAAGAAAGCAGGCATCAATTTTGGTTACCAGTATAACCTACATAGTAAAAACAATGTGCCATGTTTCATAAAAATAACTTTATTGTGTGAAAATGTACAAAAATTTCCAAAAGTAGACTTAAAGTGTTCCCGGAAAAGCTCGTTTCTTGGTCAACCTTATAGGTTAATAGCAAATTGGGCTACTCAAATATGAAGCATTTGATCAAAATTCGCTACCAAAACGCACTTGCTGCATCCAGAATTTCTTTTCTTACAAACATGCAGTATATTTCAATGGAAAATGCAAAAATGCAATAACATAAGGCGTGTTTGATATAAAAAAAGAAAATTTGTATCACCAACGACTTATGGGCCACCCTGTGATTGTAGAAATATTTTTTAAGATGTAGCTCAAGACACCCTATAATTAATATATACAAATTTTTTTCATATCTTGTATAATAACGGATATATTGAGCTTTATTGATTTTTTACAAAAATTCGACAAAAACTATATACCGTTAAACGATAACCTCTATAGCTAAGACCACTGCCAAGCGTCAGAGAAAGGGTTAATTTGAAATGAATTTTCTGGAAACATTTTAGTAAAATGAAGGACAATGACGGTTGAAACTAATACTTCAGGGTTTGTAAAACATCCTTCTCGAGACATTTCATTTCCATAGCTCGTATTAGATTCAAGTTATTTGCCTAAATGTTGCCGATTTTGACGTTTTAAATCGCAACTTTGACGTTTTGAGGAAAACCCCAATTTATTTTTCTTTAAATGACTATAACTTTATGGTCTTTTGACCTACAGAACTAAATTTTGGTAGGTAACTTATCTATAAGGATATAAACCCGCGTACCAAATTTACTTTGTTAATTCCGGAGATATATTTTTTTTTCGAAAGAAAACACAAAATTTTCCGGGAAAACCTGGGCAGATTTTCTTGGCTAACGAACTTATCCAAGCTATTTACAAAAGGAATTTATTCACCAAATTTAATCAAAATCGGCCCATTACTTTTTGAGTATCGGTGTGATACATATATATATATATATATATATATATATATATATATATATATATATATATATATATATATATATATATATATATATATATATATATATATATATAAACATATAAAAATTGAAACTGACCCAGGATATGTGTTCTGGGTGGCCTAATTAGCGCTCATTTGAAGAAATTTTTTCAAAATTCAAGTTGTGATCTCCTCATTAGTGAATTTTTTTAAGAAAATTCCCTAACAAGGAGCTCATTTCGACCATATGATCTGGGTTTGCTGAATCTACTTAACGAACTTCATTAACATTGTTGTATCCTTTGCGTCTTGTAAGCCTTGTTGAATAAAATTGAAAATTGTGTATAATTCTAAATAGAGAATTAATTTCGTTGAGAAGGGGTTTCACAGGACCCCACTTTCCATAAATTTAAACAAACTTTGAAACAGGATTTTAGTGGTCTGAATCGCGCCCATTTGAAGAGACTTTCCAAAGGTCGTATCGTGACTTCTTCACTAAAAAATAATTAAATCTTCCAAGGAGTAACTTTTTAAAATTATAGAAAATACATAACTTCATCATATTCAATTAATAAGAGACTATATGAAAGCAAAATCATAGAAATAACCAAATGCTGTTTTTATAGCCGCAATATTTTTTAAGCATATTATATAATTACTATATAAAAGAAAAATATAAAAATACTATGTTTTTTCGAATAAGCTCAAATCGCAATGGCGTCGTGTAACAGGTGGTATTTACCAATAATCAAACTTTACTCTAAGCTATAAATAGCCGATGCAGGACAAAGGATTAAGAAGCTCCGTTGATTAGACAGACTCCTTGGAAGTAATAATAGATGAAGTGTTCCTTCTAAACACCACCAGTTCTCTCTCATCGAAACCAATAGTTATTCATGACCTGTTAGTGATCAAAGGAACATGGATACCGTATAAATTACTTGGAATAGGAAAATTAACCAGTTGACGGCTCTTTCCTTACAGCACTTCATCTGAATAAGAAGTTGTGTGGTAGTTTCCGTAGCCATAATGGAAATAATTGTGTTTAGTTACATCAGCATAATGCCTACATGTTTGTCGGGGAACTCCTTTAAACACTTAGATTCTATTTCAATCTCTTTGCAGGTTTCCTTAGAAATGTTCAAGTGAATGGGGGTGTTGTGTAACGTACGTAAAAATTAATGCAAAGCAGATTGATTATGTACACGTTTTAGCAGGTATTGCCAGTATCGAAATAGGTGAACGAGCAGTATCGTAGGATTAAACGGTAATATTAAGATTATTATATAAAAGAAACTTATTGTTATTACCCATTGAGCCATACCGGCTCCAATTTGGCAATTTAGATTTAAATTTACCTTTAGATTATTATTCAAACTTCCACGCCATTAAAGTCAACCTTAGGTTTAAAAATATTTTAGACTTATTAAAAATTTACTGACTGATTCACGGTCGAGGGTACATTAAAAGTTTCTGGATAATCTATCACCGCGAATTGCCCCATAATTTGGTTGATTTGCATAATCAACATTTTTGGATTTTTGGATATGTGATGTTGTCACTTCTAGAAGGCAGTAGCAAATTTAATATTATAAAGAGAATACCTGTATGTTACCACACTTCTTTTCATATAATTTCCAAGGACTTTCCTCAACATGCATCTAAAACCATGTACCTGTGTGGGGGTCCCAGGTTCAATTCTCAGTAGAAACGTCATTTTTTTATGGTATATACTCTTAATTAAGATTAGCCGAGGTTGTGGCATTGTTTTGAGCAAGTTGAATAGGGTGGATTAAGCCGATTTTCCAGTGTACCAGGCGGTGTTGGACACGTTAAATATCCCTACCCCATTCGGCAAAGTTTCCAGGTTAGTGAAGTGAAACTGCTCTCTGTCGTCTGTGATTGACAATAGTAACGGATACAGACCGACGTTAAAAAAAATAAGCTTAAGGGCAGAAAAAGCCCTACCCACCACACCCTCCAGAAATCTTCCACTGAACTTTTGCAGGGGTACATTTTGGCTTTCCCTTCGCCTAGATTTTTTAATACAAATAATTTTTTTTCGGGCAGAAATGTAGGCTGGATCAAAGCGGCGGTTGGGGGGCGCTTCGGTTGATATCAGATTTTTTCTCTTGTGTTTTTACAAGAGGAGTTTTTTTCAATATGGGATTTATATTTTCTCTTAATTTTCTGCCTGGCCCAGCACCCCTATTCGCTTTGGGATCCGTAACTTTTTGGAGCGTTGACACCACAACATTTCCCGTATGATTTATGCATACAGGGTGATTCTAAGCATGTTGCTAAAGATATTTTTTAGAAAGCTGACCGTGCGGTCTTCTGCAAAATTACCGAAGTCTACCTTGGTCAGGTGGATTGCTCAGAGAAACATAATTATTTTCGGCTATACAAATTTTAGAACCTTCCGGTGTAACACGTTCAACTAAAGTAGCTGCACGCTGATGGTTTTCAATGATTCGTAAATAATCCTGCATTCCCAAGTCATTTACAGCTGGTAAATCATTTCCTACTATTTCTATAACTAACAAGTCAGTTTCATCCAGATTGTTTTCTACTCCAGCTTTTTCGCTTGTTTTTTCTGTTTGTCCACTTTTCCCTAAATAAAAAGTCTGGACGCAGCAAGTGCGTTAGGGTAGTTAATTTTTATAAAAATGTTTTTAATAGCAAATATGTGTGTGTTTTTTTAAGAAAGCGGGAATCAAATTTGGTTGTCAGTACAACCTATATATTAGAAACAATATGCCATGTTTCATTAAAATAGCTTTATTTTTTGAAAATGCACAAAAATTTCCGAAGTAAACTTCGTGTTCCTGAAAAGACCGATTTCTTGGTCAACCTTATAGCAAATTGAGTTATTCAAATTTGAACTATTTAATAAAGATTCGCTACCATAACGCACTTGCTGCGTCCCGAATCTCTTTCCTTACAAACATGCATTATATTTCGATGGAAAATGCAACAATTCAATAACATAAGGCGTGTTCGATTCAAAAAAACAAAAAAAATCTTGTATCACCAGCGACTTATGGGCCACTCTGTGATTGTAGTAATAATTTTATATGATATAGCTCAAAACACCTTTAATTAATGTCTACATTTTTTTCGTATCTTGTATAATAAAAGATATATTAAGCTTTATTGATTTTTTACGAAAATTCGACACAAATTATATACCATTAAACGATAGACTCTATAACTAAGACTACTGCCAAAGCATCAGAGAAAGGGCATATTTAAAATGAATTTTCTGGAAACATGTTAGTAAAATGAAGGACAATGACAGTTGAAGCTAAGACTTCAGGGTTTGTAAAACATTCTTCTTGAGACACTTTCTCTCCATAGCCTGTATTAGTTTCAGGTTCTCTACCTAAATGTTGCCAATTTTGACGTTTTAATGTCGCGACTTTAACGTTTTGAGGAAAACCCCAATTTATTTTTCTTTAAGTGCCAATCACATTTTTGTGATCTAAGCTACAGAGTTTATATATATAATGATATAAACCCGCGTACCAAATTTGATTGCCTTTCCTTTATTATTTCCGGAGATATATATTTTTTTTTTCGAAATAAAACACTAAATTTCCCGGGAAAACCTAGGCCGACTTTCCTGGCTAACAAACTTATCCAAGCCAAATTGGCCCATTCTTTTTTGAGTTATCTGTGTGATACATACGCTCCTTTGAAGAAGTTTTTAAAAAATTCTAAAGTCGGGTCCTCCTCATTAGTGAATTAAAAAAAAATTCACTTAAAAGAAGTATTCGGTACCTCATAAGTCTGTGTCGAGTTCAGAGTACCGTGATTCCCACGCTGACGTTTTTGTTCTTTTTATGACTTCTCTAAAAGTGCTTCTATATTTTTTGAAATGTTTATTTATTTCACTCTTTATTTTTCTTCGCTTATAGCTGATTTCTTGTTACATCTATTTTGACTTTAGTGCAGGTGTTTCTCATTTCAGCTATCTCTTCATTTCATCAATAGGCTACGTTGTCTGTTAGTATTCTTTTTCTTTAAGAGCTGGTTTCCACCTTTTTTAAGTAACATCACCAATATTTTAGTGCTGAGCTCGTGGTTTGCCAAATTTACTTATTGTGCTACACTCTCCAAAATAAAATCTTATCTTTCAGCTCATTCTTATATGTCCGTCCTTTGCAATGATTTTTTTTAATCTCTACTCATTCTCTTTATGTCTATATAGACGCTTTTGTGGAAGCTCAGGTTTTCATCGACATACCACCTGTCTACATTTCTCTCCAGAGATATTGTTAAGTAGTACTAGAACCAACGATTTAAAAACAGTTGGTTTGTGAAACAAACCAACTATTTTCGTTAAACAGGGTCACAGGAACATAGTCAGTGCGATTGGCAATTTTCGTCCATCACTACTGTGGTGAGAACTTGTTTTTAGTACGTACCACTATTTGTGCCATCTCACTAAGTACTATCTTTAGTCAGTTTATTTTAGTGCTGACGATTATTAGTAGGGAAGACCTTTTCCGTCCAGTATCAGGGAATGATACTCGAAAAGAACCGCGTGCGTAGACTAGCTCAACGCACCGGAAACCCCACCGACAAACGAGACGCAAACAGACTCATCAAACAAGTACGATCCGCCCTACAAGAACTCCACAAGAATCGTTGTGAGGAACGCCTGCAAACCCTGTCTACCCAAGACAGTTCCGTCTGGCAAATGGCAAAAGCCCTTCGCTCCCAAAAACTTCCGATATCCTCGCTTCACGGCCGTAACGGTGTCGTATACACGGATGCGGAGAAAGCTACTGCATTCGCAGATCATCTGGAGTTGCAATTCAGCCCGAATTATAACAACGTTGATCTATCGCACGTAGCAAGAATGCACCGCTACGTCAGGAGTTCACTTCGTGCCACCCCAGACACAACTATCGAGCCCACAACTTTCGAAGAAGTTTCCCAAATAATTAAATCATTAAAAAATAGGAAAGCTCCGGGATACGATGGAATCTCCAACGTAGCCCTGAAAAACCTCCACCGCAAGGCCGTGGTATTCCTAGTTACGATTATGAATGCCATGCTGCGATTTCAACATTTTCCTTCCATGTGGAAACTTGCCGACATTATCAACATCCCGAAACCCAGCAAAGATCCGCTGTTCCCTCAGAACTACAGGCCCATTAGCCTGCTACCAGTCATCGGCAAAATCGCCGAAAAACTGATTCAGAAAAGGTTAGCTTCTTTCACCTCACAAAATCATATTCTCCCGGATGAGCAATTCGGTTTCAGACACCAGCACTCCACCACAGACCAAGTCCTTCGTGTGGTGGAAAACATCACCGAAGGAATTAATAAAAACAAGTCAACTGGTGCAATATTTCTTGACATTGCTCAAGCCTTCGATAGGGTTTGGCATGCGGGCCTCCTAAACAAACTTCTATCATTTAATTATCCTCTCCCTCTGATTCTGCTAATCAGGTTATACCTACAACAAAGGAAGTACCAGGTCAAACATCTGGATGCCAGATCTAGAACGTACCCAGTCACGGCTGGTCTCCCGCAGGGTTCTGCTATCTTCCCTCTGCTGTACAATATATTTGTCGCAGACATTCCGACAGCCCCCCTAAACGTGACAAACGCACTGTACGCAGACGACACTACCATCCTCAGCAGCTCCACTCAGCCGAGGATAATGACCGAACGACTTCAGACCGCCGTAGTCGAGCTGCAATCATGGTAGAGAAAATCTTTTCTAGCCATAAACGCTGATAAATGTTCAGCTGTCCTATTTTACAAGAGGAGACACACACCTCACGAATACGTTTTATTAGACAACCGTCTAATTCCCAGGCAAGATTCCACCAAATACCTCGGGGTTTTCCTCGACAAACACTTAACATGGCGCCCCTATGTCGATCACGCCCGAAAAAAAGCCTCGATGTTCATCTCGAAGCTGTTCCCACTTCTTAATAGAAATTCCAAATTGTCCATGAACAATAAGTTGCTCATGTACAAAGTCATTATCCGGCCAGCCTTGACCTATGCATCACCTGCATGGGCCACCGCGGCCGCAACACACATCAAGACCTTTCAAATCATCCAGAACACAATTCTGAAAATGATTACCGGAGCGCCATGGTTTGTCCGAAACAGTCAGATTCACTCTGATCTGGAAATGCCTTCGATACTTGAGTTTATAGCTCAACTATCCACAACCCAGTTCGCAAAAGCCGCTTCTCACCAAAATGCTCTTCTCCGTAGTGCCACCGACTACGACGAGCAACTTCCACACAAGCATAAGCGTCCAAAGCTTATACTTACCCGCTAACGCCCCCGCGGCAAAAACAGAATGGAAACATTCATACCCAAAAAAGTCATTGTGTGTAATTCTTTCCGACGGAGGTATGGACTAAGGTCCGGTACTCCCAGGAAGGGGGTTTTAGTGAGTACAGTCTCACAGTACCTCGATATCCCACGGCACCTACGGGGCCATGAATGGGGTCTGCATGAGCATTTCCCCCTCCTGTATCCAAAAAAAAGTAGGGAAGACTACTGAGCACTAATAAGAACGAAACCGACGCCAAAGGTGCATCTAACACGTGTATTAAATATAGTATTGTTTGTAGCGAGCAAAGAATATTTTCTTTGCATTTTATTTACATAAAGTTAACAACAAGCATTCTGTATTAAGCAATACAGGAAGAGCGGGATTAACAAAATATTAACTTTGCAGTTCTATTAATTCTGGCGAACATTTTCTAAATAGCAAACAAAATTTTAGCTACCAGAAACACTAGAACGCAACAAAATTTGATTTTTAAGAAGCGTGCGGGAAGGTCACATAATTTTTCACTTGTTCTACCGTAAAAAATAATATCTTTACTGGAATTACGTGAACATGTTCGAATTTCTTTTTGATGAGTTCGAGGCAAATTATAAAAGTTGTATTGACTTTTTAAAGACTTTAACTCTTAACGACTTAATCCCACCTAATCTTTTACCTTAATTATTACCTTTGCTTTAAAGTGACTTGAAAGAGGTCACTTCGTTTTATATTTATGGCCGCAAAATAAAAACCCCATACACAATACACATGGTGTTCATAAAATGACGCGCACGGTATGCACCGCTGTGTATCACAATAACATGTTTATTGGCGATATAATATGTACAGATAATTTGAAACTATAAAAACAATTTAGAGACGCAGCAAGTGCGTTATGTTAGCGAATTACATCAAAGGCTTCAAATTTGTATATGTCATTTTTCTACAAACCTAGAAAGTTCAATTTTGGTACGTAGTAAGGTATTTAAGGAGGCACCATAACAGCCAAATTTCGTCAGAATAACTTTATTTTTTGAGATACAATTTTTTTTTTCGAAAAAAATCATTTTTTATTGAATTTTCATTAAGAAAATCCACAAATAGAGGGGTATCCATGGTAAGAATTTTGGAAAATTTCCCAATCCAAAGTCAGTTAAAAAGTGTATATATATATATATATATATATATATATATATATATATATATATATATATATATATATATATATACATAATTGCAAATTTGGAAATCCCCTTCTTGTTTCAGGAGATGAAATTGTTTCTACCGCCCTGGGCTAGGCTGAACATTTTGCCTCGTTGTTCGCCGGGCATTCTACTCTGAACCCACCTCCAAATGTTTAACCACCAACAGTCCCCAATGTCGCGCATAAGATGACGAATATCATTTTCAAAACTAAAAAGGTACGAAAGATGCTCTCTTCTCTTAATACCAGGAAACCCTCTGGCCTTGACGAGATCCTGGCAATTGTTCTCAAAAAATGCGCACCAAAACTTGCTCCTGTCCTGACTCGTCTGTTTCAGACATCTTACAATAGAGGCATATTCTCTAGTAATTGTAAAACTGTTCGAGTACAGCCCGTCCCCAAGAAAGGATCCAAAGCGCTTCCTAGCAACTACAGGCCTACTTCTCTCCTTTCAGTCATCTCTCAAGTTATGGAAAAGTATATAAACACCGAATTACTAAAATGTCTTAAAAACACAGTCTAATTCCCGACAGGCAGTATGGAATCGGTCAGCGCAGATCAACTGCCGACCTCCTTTCCTTTGTCACCCATTCTTGGAAGAAGTTTATGGAACTACACGGTGTATCCTAGATTGTCGCTCTAGACATATCAAAAGCATTCGACCAGGTCTGGCACGCAGCGCTGCTTAAGAAACTTCCGGCCTATGGCCTACCACCAAAACTCTGTACCTGGACAGCAAATTTCCTCTCCAACCGGATCATTTATGTTGTCATGAACGGCCATTCCTCTAAACTGTATCCAATTAATGCAGGAGTCCCTCAAGATTCAGCTTTAGCCCCTACTTTGTTTCTTTTCCACATTAGTGACTTCTCTAGCACATCCAACCCAGTTCACAATTATGTGGACGACAGCACCCCCTCACTCAAATATACAATATTCTACGCCTGTCTCTTTAGCCCAATTAGATAAGGATCGCAGACCCATGGAGGGTTGTGTCTATGTGGATCTCCAAAAAATATTAGACTGGGAAGGTAGAAATCTTGTACAATTGAACTCCACCAAATCTCAGTCTTGCTTCTATCTCATAAGATATACTCCAGCCCTAGAACCATCACAATGCACAACCAAGTTATTCAAAGTAATTAGTCCTTTGCACTTGTTGGCATTTCTGTGGATCGAAATCTCAATGGGCACCAACATGTCACATCAATTACAGAAGCGGCTGCTAAGAAATTAGGTTTATCTTCGCTCATCTGAAGGCATTTTTTCAAAAGTTTTTCATCGCGACCTCTCTATTAGCGAATTTTTCTTAATGAAATGTCAATTTTCACCAAATCACCCCTCATTTGTCTCCTACCCCCTGAAGCTATCTTACCCAAAAACAATTTGAAGCGTTTCTTTGGTGGGTGCTAACTGGATACCAAACTTAAAGATGATATCTTAATTAGTTCGAAAGTTATTGCGCCTACTAACAGACAGACGTACATACAGACAGACCTACCGACCGACAGACAAAATACTTTTCGTTCCAAAATCAAATTTTCTGGATGTTTTGAGACTTTTTACGCCATTAAAAAATTACTTTCACCGATGTTTCACTCCCACACATTCAACCCCAAATTTAATTTCAGCACAGAATACCAGATGTTTAATGAAATTGAATGTTTTCTAATAAACAAACCTCAGAAACTTTTTACGACGTTTAAGCGAAAAGAAAATAAATTTGAAATTTTTGTCGCCGATACAACACTTCCCCAGGTATTGACGATGGCCAGGTAATAAGTGTAGTTCCAATTTTTGTTTCTGTTACTATTATTTTACTTCTAATGACACGATACTGCTATTGTTGTTTACAAATTCTAATTTGTTAATTGTAAATTTATGGTAAATAAATCAAGATATTATTTGAAGAACGCATGCTTGGAAAATAGAGAAAATTTAAACCAAGTGGAAAAGTTCATGAAAGTCTGGCCTAATTGAGGAACTGCGGAAGCTACAATAAAATGGCAACAACATTGTCTTAAGACGACACTGTCTCAAGACTGTGAATGTTTTAAATCTGCTCATTTTTCGGAAAACAATATTACCAATATATTTTTTTTGTGGAAACAAGCAAGTCTTAATAACATTGTTACCGTATCCTCAGTAAATAATAAACCCATGTAGCTAGAGTTAATGTAAATATTAGGTAAACATTTCCAGAGTATGTTTTGAATTGGATTAATTCGAGGCAATAAACGTCAGTTAATTTGCATCCCGCTGTATACCAATATAATATATTATCGCAGATTGATGATGCATAATTGTGTACCTGTCGAACAAATATCGTAATTGTGGCCTTATCACGAGCTTCCATAATTCCAGTTATTTGCTCAGCCGTTTCGCTTTTCATGTCCAAAAGTATAACACATAATAAGTGGCAATCATAACTCACACCATTCCAGATACCATAAACCTTGTTTACCTTGTTCTGGGCCAGATTAGCAGAATGAAAACCACACACAGCTTTCATTATATCAGATTTTTTTATGGTGTCTCTTCTGACACGGATGATCCAAACTGAATAATTTCGATATTCGGAATTACTGTCGTCAAATATTCAAATCTGTTCAGGTTTTATCGAGTAACTCTTTTGAAGTGTAGATATTTATGATATTTGTGACGTTTAAACTGATGGATGCTTGGAATTTACGGAAGCGTATATAGTTATTTGGCTTTGTTATTGGAATCACAAAAAATCTCGTCATCTAGTTCCATTTAAAACTCGTTTGTCGTTTTAACGTGGTTTTCGTATACAGCGTTTTAAAAATTTGGAACATAGTCACACAACAGATTTCCAAGACAAAATATGACGATTTTAACTTACCTATTAATATCAAAAATGAACTACTTCTGAAATATAGCCCCTTAAAAAGGAGCTGGAGCAAAATTCACTAAGTGAAGATTGGAACCTGTGACGAGCACTGTTAAGTACACCTGGAGAACCCAAATCACCACAACACTTATTTTTAAAGACCTGACGATCGTTTCACTAACAAAGTTGGCGTCATCAGAGGATGAGAAAATTTTCATCTACTGGTGACACTAACTTTGTTAGCTAAACGATCTTCAGGTCTTTAAAAATATGTATTGTGGTGATTTGGGTTCTCCAAGTGTACTTATGAGGCAAAATATTTTTTTTCTATGTAACTCAAGAATGGTTGTTACAGCGTAAGAGGGTAAGCTCCTTTATGTAACTTACGCTGCACTTAAATGATTGAAAATAACAGAAATGAAAATAGAGTATGGACGGTCACACCTATTGTTCCGTGGCTGCTACACTATTTCACTGAACTATTTAAGGCGTTTAGCACGCCTGCTGGTGATGCCGAGTGTCAGCGACAACTCTAATATCTATTCTATTATGTTTGGTTACAAATCTAGCAACTAAGAGGGACTGTTCAGAAAATAGGGAAAATAATTACAATTTATATATATTACGGTAAAAAAAAGTGATACTAAATGGTCAGAGTAGCTTGTGTACAATGTTATTTGAAAGTATCGTAACTATATTTATAGTGCACAAGCTATTTTTACCGTGCGTGATCAAAAACTATACATGCAACAATAAAAAATATGTAATATGACCTCAAATGTCGCAATAGTGGTTGTTATAAACAGTATTGTCTTTTTTAAGTGTTAAAAAAAGGGATGGTAAACTTATATGCCTCCTCTCCTGCTGTGCTGTACTTTATACCCAGACATCTTTGTTGGGGTTGAATCAAGCAGCAACCCAATTGTGTCGCCAATGGTATTTACAAGATAAAGCCAGCATATAATAACATCCAGTTTATTCAGAAAAATCCAATCTATTTTAAGTAATATTACCAATGTGTTTGCAACCTACAAAAAATCCAGTTTATCCAAAAAAATCCAATCTATTTTAAGTAAAATTACCACTGTATTTGCAAACTATAATCCAGTTGAGAAATGACCAGTCTGGAAAAGTTCCAATCGGGAAAGATAAATACCAGTAGAAAATAAAAATTAAGCCAGGTTGAAAAACCCTGTAAGGGAAAACTAACATTGGAATTCAGAGGTATTATGGAAATTAAACTTACCCTGTATATACATTCAGGGGTTTTAATTATTTATAAGATGGTGTCTGATGATGAGATAAATCCCACTAAAGTGGTATATTGTACAACACTCATGGCACAAATATTAAATAAGGAACTTGGTGGTATCCAGTAATTATTACAACCTATATTTTGAAGACCTTACTTTCATCATCTGCCTTCCCAATAACATAATTTTTAAACCTCTGTTCTTTCAGATAACAAACTTGCAAATCAGAATATTAAAACTCTGGACGCAGCAAGTGCGTTATGATAGTGAATTTTCATAAAAATGTTTTTAATAACAAATATGTGTGTTTTTTTAAGAAAGCAGGCATCAAATTTGGTTACCAGTATAACCTATATAGTAAAAAACAATGTGCCATGTTTCATCAAAATAACTTTATTGTGTGAAAATGTACAAAAATTTCCAAAAGTAAACTTAAAGTGTTCCCGAAAAAAACACGTTTCTTGGTCAACCTTATAGGTTAATAGCAAATTGAGCTGTTCAAATATGAAACATTTGATCAAAATTAGCTACCATAACGCACTTGCTGCGTCCAGAATTTCTTTTCTTACAAACATGCATTATATTTCGATGGAAAATGCAAAACTGCAATAGCATAAGGCGTGTTTGATTAAAAAAAAAAGGAAATTTGTATCACCAACGACTTATGGGCCACCTGTGATTGTACGTATAAGGATGTAGACCTGCGTGCCAAATTTGGTTGCCCTTACTTTGTTAATTCCGGAGATATAATTTTTTTTCGAAAGAAATAACAAAATTTTCCAGGAAAACCTTGGCAGATTTTTCTGGCTAACGAACTTATCCAAGCCATTTGCAAAAGGATTTTAATCAAAATCGGCCCATTATTTTTTGAGTTATCGGTGTGATACATATATTTTATATAAATATATATATATATATATATATATATATATATATATATATATATATATATATATATATATATATATAACATATAAAAATTTAAACTGATCCCGGATATGTTTTCTGGGGGGCCTAATTAGCGCTCATTTGAAGAAATTTTTTCAAAATTCAAAAGTCCAGATCTCCTCATTAGTGAATTTTTTTTGAGAAAATTCACTAAAAACATGTGCATAAGATAAGGCTGATAAGAACAGGAAGTTGGAAATATTTTAACATAAAATTTTTAGGTAGTTATCTGCTCTTTACTTATAGTGTGTTACTCAATTTTATTGTTTTGAATATACTTATAGTCCGTGTTAACTTTCATATAATAAATTAATAAAACTAAAATTAATATCTGACTATAATTTACAAAAGTTTGCTGCTGATATTTAGAACCGACACATGCTTTCTCACAACAATTTCAAATGTTCTTGTGATCTTAGTTTTATAAATAGAAATAAACTAAATAAATTTAACCTGTTTGTACCTGTTAATTTTTTTATCCATATTGTTATTATTTCTTATCAGAGACAAAACAGTGTATTATAGAAATTTTCATTGCAATTGGTCGACTCTTACTAGATCTTCGAATTTTTTGGAAAGTCGATATATATGGACTAGCACTACATTAATCTAAAATAGATGTAGTAAATTATTTTGTTTAATATGTCAAAATTTCACGTTACTGATGTTTTGGTAACAGGGTGTCAAACATACTTTGGAACAATTTCATTACATTATGTCATTAAGCATTATACAACTTGTAGGACTTTATTGTACTGACATGTGTATGATTTTCAGCAAATAAATAAATAATTATAGCCTATGATCTACTTAAAAAGTAGCTATCGTATTTGAATGAAATTGGGTAAGGACCTTCCTTTTAATGGTCGTTTGAAAATGTTTGTTTGCCAGCCCAACCAGACCATGTTTTCCAAAGAAAATTCTAAAATAAACAGGTAATTATAATACAATTTATAATAATAATAATAGTAATATACATATCCGTGAGACAAATTATATATATATATATATATATATATATATATATATATATATATATATATATATATATATATATATATATATATATATATATATATATATTATACAAGACCAGACAAAAAAATCTGGACGCAGCAGATGCGTTGTGGTGGTGAGCTTTCATAGAAATGAGCTGGCACCAAATATATTTTATTGCTTATAACTCTTTCCTATTATAACATAGAGATCTAAATATTAGTGCATAGTCTACTTTATATAAAGTAAACCTACGTACCGAATTTGGTGACCATACCTATCTCACTTTCGAAGAACATTTTTTTCCAAAGGGAAACTCACATTTTTCCTAGAAAACCTGGTCCAATTTTTCGTTCTTGCCAGGTACAAAAGGAAGGTACCTGCTATATTTTATCAAAATCAACCTATTATTTTTTGAGTTATAGGTTTGATATATATATATATATATATATATATATATATATATATATATATATATATATATATATATATATATATATATATATATTATATATATATATATATATATATATATATATATATATATATATATAAGATATACTTGGTTCCCGGCTTGAACCGCTTCCAGAATATATTAAAACTCGACGTTTCGGCTCCCGTTTTGAAGCCATTTTCAGGAGATAAAGGAAATATGTAAGGACATGAACTGTAAGGCATCAATCTGCCTGCTCATTAGAGCGCAGGACAAAGGTGGGTTGGGTTGTTGTAGCTCGATTACGGTGCCTCAATTTGCCTACTCTCCAAATCTCGTCGGAGATCGTCTCTAAGGGCTCAGTGTGTTCAACCCTACTCCTAAGAAAGAGCTGGCAGTTAGTTGCAAGTCTTGTATTGTATGTGCCGTTTCGTCTACCTGCTTCGTCATCAGTGAAATTAGTCGGGTCACGGTCAATTAAATCAGTGGCTTTTATCAAGGTATTTAGGGGTTAAGAATATTGCAGGTATTGGTTGGGTCAGGTAATGGGACAATAATCGCCTCTTGAATTTATTTTCTTTTTCTGTGTTTGTAATGAAGATATAATAGGTTTACAACCAATCGGAAGACGTAGACCATCATCTCTCTTTATTATTAAGCAATCAGGACGTTTTTTGATCTCGATTAAGTTGTAAACCAGGGCTATTGTTTTGTCATTGTCTAAGTCTATTTTGTGTCCTGTATGTATATGATGCATGGCCAGCGCTGATGAGGGATCGGATTTTCTAACTGCGAGAGTGTGTTCATATATTCTGTTGTGGATGCGTCTATTTGTTTGTCCTACATAAGTTCTGGAACAAGCGGAACCAGGAATTTCGTAAAATCCGTGGGATTCGTTTGGCATCGTATCTTTGGGAGTTTTTATTAGATTTGACAAATTTTGCTCTGTTGTGATAATGGTTTGGATATTATGGGTTCTAAAAATTCGGCTGATTTTGTCGGTGACACGTTTAGTGTATGGTAAAAACGCTGTGTGTTGTTGTGTGGACTCTGTCCGTTCTTGTTGTGGTGTAGTGGTGTGTTGTTGTGTGTTTCTAATGTTTCGCAGTATGAGAAATTAGTTTCTATTTCCATGTTATTTAGGTAATGGCCAGACAGCGAAAATATCAACGTTTCTTAACCAGCAGGTTGGTTTAAGTTGGGATGAATTGTGGGCTTGTGTCACGAAGTTTTCCATGAAAAAATGTTAGCCAATGCGGGAGAGAGTAGTGAACCCATTGCAGCACATCGAACTTGTTTGTAAAATTTGTTTTGAAAAAGGAAATAAGTGTTAGATGTGTAGTGTGCTAGAAGAGCTAAGGTATCTTGTGAAATATTGTGTTTATTTTTAAGAATGTCAAGGGTTTCAGATAGAGGTGTATTAGTGAATAAGGAAACTAAATCAAAGCTAACAAGGATGTCGTCAGCACATTAAAAAAGCTGAAGATCATTTTACTAACCAAGTAAGCGTCATTAGATGATGAATAATTCTAAATATCTTATATCCACAACTCTATTTATATTCTTCTGCAGGTAGTCGACCAGTAACGACTTAGGGAGGTTCAACAACACAAGAATTAACATACTTCGTTTGCCGGTGCAATCCTCGTCTTTTGGGTTAACTATCAAGTCCTTTTAACGTTTTATTTTCGAAAATTTTGGTTGTATTTGCAGTTGTTACTTTAAAAAACTTGCTAGGTAACCTAAAAGACAAAGATAGTACCGCCAAAATATCGGGTATTTATTAAATACGTTGTAAAGATTGTGATCTTAAATACATCGGACAAACAAAAAGGTCTATTGAAGTTGGATTCAAATAACATTTAACACAATTAAGATAGGGTACGCGGCATACTTGGGACAATAATCATCACGTAAATAAGGAGAATTTAAAATTAATAAAAAGTGTTAGACAACCTGGACAGCTAAACGCTTTCGAAAGTATCTATATATTGCTAAATATAGCAATAATAAACAGTGTATGAACTTGGCTCCACCGCCTATTAGTAGTCTACTAATAGATTACTTTGCAAAAAATACCGGCAGAATCACGTGCTATAAACAATAAAAAATTCAGATATTTCCGTCAAACGAAATATGTTAATTTTTGTGTCGTTGAACATCCCTAAATCGTTAGTGACCCACTACCTGCAGAAGAATATAAATAGAGCTGTAGATATATGATCTTTAGAATTATTCATCCTCTGATGACGCTAGCTTGGTTAATGAAACGATCGTCAGGTTTTTTAATGTGTTGTGGTTATTTGGGTTCTCCAGGTGTGCTTATCAGAAAGTAAAATGTCTATTAAAGTCTATTATATTTTTCCGACGCGTCTTATTGTGTATGCGTCTCTTTAAGTCAAAATACAGGAATTCACAGTGGTAGTTAATCAAACCAACTGGGATAATTTTAGGTTTACCCAGTTCTTCCATTACTGAGGCCTATCATCTCTCAGGATGGCTGATTGTTTGCTTTAATCAGTGTAAATAAGTGAACAATAGCTAAATCAAACTAATTTTAGATTTTCACGCTTCCCTAGTTAGTGGCTTGATTAGTCTTGCATGGCTAACAGATAATTCATACCTGTACAATTTAAAGTCAGCACAGGCTTTTGGTTTTACTAAATAAATGTGGCATTTTCCCCCACATATAGATTTTCATAAAACGCATTAGCCAGTTGTAGAGTATTAACTAACTAAAAATTCTAGACGCAGCAAGTGCGTTATGGTAGTGAATTTTCATAAAACTATTTTAAATGCAAATATGTGTTGTTTTAAAGAAAGCAGGCATCAAATTTGGTTACCAGTATAACATATATAGTAGAAACAATGTATCATATTTCATCAAAATAACTTTACTGTTTGAAAATGTACAAAAACTTTTCAAATGTAGAATTAAAATGTTCCCGAAAAACTAGTTTCCTGGCCAACGAACCTTATAGGTTAATATCAAGTTGAGATATTCAAATTTAAAGCTTTTAATAAAAATTCGCTACCATAACGTAGTTGCTGCGTCCCAAATTTCTTTTCTTACAAAGGCGCATTATAATTTCGTGGTCAAAAAACGGCCGGTTTAAATTTCTTAGTAAATAGATTAATAAAATGTCCCTTAAGTAAAAGTAGATATAGTATGTAACCTTTCAAAAAGATTTAAAGGTAAAAGACCGAGAGTATTTATTCGATGGTTATCCGCGATTTATATCTCGCGACTGACTTCAAGTGGATCTTAATCCGGAAGATAGTGAGGTTACTATCACCTACTAAACCTTAACCTAAATGTAACTATCTCTGAGATTTATTTTTTACAAGATAAAGAACACCCAGCTTGGTTTGAAGATGTAAGACAATCAGATACTTACTCGGCTTTAGTTCTGTTGTGCCCAAAGACAGATTTGATAAAATGTAAACCATTTCATCAACGGTAAGGTAATCAATAATTCATTACCGGTAGCTCGCGAACAAACATCACGATACGATAAGTTTGATAAAGCAACACTTTACCAACGGTAAGATAATCGACAACTTGCCAGAGATAACTCGTCAGCAAGAGTAACGATACGATAGGTCTGATTAATCAGCTGTAGGGGTTGACTTGATAAGACGTAACCCATCTTATTAACGGTAAGGTAATCGATAACTCGTCAGAGATAATTCTACAGCGAGAATGACGATTCGATAGGTCTGATAAGCGTAACCTGCTTAATCAGCGGTAATGGTTCGATAATTGCCAACGCTAACCACGGTAACAATTTCGCGCACCTAAAATAATATTTCAGAGACACACCAACTTATGAAAAGTTGCTTCAGACTTACTGTTTCGCTGGACATGTGTCAGATTTATCTTCTATTGACATATCTCAGCAGAAACTTAAATGAATATCCAATCCAGGTAGTCAAAATCAAGAGTGAAAATCGAGGTAGTCAAAATAAGGTTAGTCCAATAGCAAGCATTCGGTAAATGACATTAAATCATTTATCTTTACCTGCGAAATTACAGACCACTATCCTGTAATATTGTCAATTAAACTAGGCGCAGGTTACACTACAGCTAAGCAAAAGAGTGGAGTAAAAAGTGTGAGGTATACTGATTACATGGCTTTGCGAAGAGATCTACTAGAGACAGATTGGAGTAGATTTTACTTAATAAAAGATATCGATCAAGCTGCAGATACTTTTGTGACTATATTAAGAGAAACTTTAAGAAAGAACATCAGAACAGTTAGAATCAAATCCAAAAAGCGGACCCCATGGATAACGTCGGGTTTGCTGACATCGATTAAAATGAAAAACAGCATGTATAAGAAAACCACAAGGGATCCATGGAACGCAGACCTATTGTCAGAGTACAGACAATATAGAAACAAGCTTAATATGCTAATAAAGAAGGCAAAAGCTGAATATTACTCCGATCTTATAGATAAAAACAAGTCATCATCCGCAGGTATGTGGCGGTGTGTGAAAGAGATTTGTAATGATGCTAGCCAAAAGTCAGATCTCATATCAGAAATAAAGACATGTCAGGGAAATATGTTAACTGAGAAGGGGGACATGGCAAATGAATTTAATACTTACTATGCAGCGCTAGGGGCGAGTTTAGCTGCTAAAATAAATAAACCCGACATTCTATGTTGGGGTATAGAAGAGACTTGCGAACATACCATCTTCTTGCAACCCACAAATGAAGACGAGGTAAGAAAGTGTATTGGGCAACTGAAGAGTAAAAAGTGTCCAGGCTACGATGGCATCACTGCAGAATTTTTAAAAGAGATCGATGATATAGTGTGCTTACCATTGGCACATTTATTCAACAGGTGTATGGAAAACGGTAAATTTCCAAAGTCATTAAAAATAGGAGTGATTAAACCTATATATAAATCAGGTGACAAAAAAGAAATGGTGAACTACAGACCCATAACGCTGATATCTTGCTTAGCAAAAATATTTGAGAAAATATTGAAGATCAGACTTAATGGGTTCCTTGACAAATATCAGCTGATTTCGGAAAGACAGTACGGTTTTAGAGAGGGCAAGTCTACGAGCGATGCAATCACGGAATTGACAGATAAGATCTACAACGCACTGGATGATAGCAAACCCGCATTATGTATCTTCGTCGACTTGGCAAAGGCTTTTGATACCGTGAGCCATGACATATTGCTTGAAAAATTAGAAAAATGCGGTATACGAGGTAATGCACATGCACTTTTGAAGAGCTACCTGACAGAACGACAGCAATATGTTGATATAAATGGAGTGTTAAGTGAAAGTGGGATATTTACGGTATATGGTGTGCCACAGGGAACAGTGTTGGGTCCATTGTTGTTTACCATTTATATGAACGGTCTGCTCACGAGAACATGCAAAGGCGAAATAGTTAGCTTTGCTGATGACACAGCCGTTTTTTATGAGGCAGATACTTGGGAGACACTTAAAATAAAGGCACAGACAGATTTCAGCAATATAAAACGTTGGCTTGATCACAACTTGTTAACAGTAAATGCGGACAAAACAAAATACGTTGCCTTCAGTATCTATAACAACCCAAAAGCCACTCTTGGTAATCTAACGGTAAAGAGCGATGATTGTGATATTACAATCCAACAGGCAAATAAAGTGACCTATCTGGGTGTTGTGGTTGACCAACATTTGAGATGGGACGAACATATAGATAACCTGACCAGGAAATTGCGAGGCCTCCTGTTCAGATTTAAGTACCTAAGAAATTTCCTGAGTGCAAGGCAGTTGAAGATATTATATTGCTCACTCGTGCAATCGCAACTTTATTACGGTATTCTTGTGTGGGGCGGTGCTGCTGGCTGTTACTTGCACTCGTTGGAAGTAATTCAAAAATGGTTTTTAAAGATTATTTATAATAAACATCGTGCTTATCCATCAAACCAGCTGTTCATGGAATCTGGTGTACTGGACATGAGACAGCTTTACTTTTATGCACTATGTGTCGAACTATATAGGCGAAAGAATACGATCCAATTTAGGCAGCACGATTACGGCACACGATATCGCCGGACTGTAAGCCACAGACAGAGAAAACATAAAGCAGTGGGTGAAAGATCTTGCATACAAATGATCTCTGTGGTACACGATAAACTACCTAATGACGTCAAATCAGCCCCAAGCATGTATTCTTATTAAAAAAAAGTTAAAATATGGATATTTAGTAAACAAAGAAAAGAAATAAATGACGCTGTGATCGTCAGGGACTAACAGGGGAATTGTGAAGAACAGGGGGCAACGTATTCTTACTCAAGAGCTTGAGATAATAGTGGAGTGTAATTGTTTGGAGGTGTGACTGGGTGAGAAAGATGGGATGTAATTCTGTGGGTTTCCCGTTCGTGAAGGTGGCTGGTGTGCTATGCTGTGTGTGTGTGTCTCTGGTTGTGTCTGTATGTTTGCGTGTGCGAATGTACGTGTAGCCTAAAACACGCATATCTATAAGAGGTTTATGATAGCGCTAAATTGCACTGACTCCTTATGGAGTGGAATATTTACTATTGACATTTAACAGACTAAGGAAAAAAAGTAAAAAGGGTATGCTGTCTGTGTTTTATCTCTCCCCATCTGGGACTATTTTTATTGTGGAAACGTATCTTTGTCAAAAAAAAAAAAAAAAAATCTCACGCAAAAGTGCCCTGGCACTTCTGTGAGTTATTTAGTGTTTGTTTTGTGTGTACGTAGTTAATATTACTTTATCTCATTTATATAAAATGTACATGTATTAGAAAGAAAATAAACACTATTATTATTATTATTATTATTATTATTATCAGGAATCAAGTCCTGGTTTGTTAAATCCATGTGGACATCGCTGGCAGCACGGTCTATGTTTCCCGTGGCATTTACCTAAGAATTCAGAACAGTAAGGATGTTAAAAGCATGGTAGTTACTCAAGTAAATGGCTAGACAGTAAGGTAGGTCAAATCTGGGTAGTCAAAATCAAGAGTCAAGATCGAGCTAGTCAAAATGAGGTTAGTCAAATCAGAGGTTAGTCAAATAAGGAGTCAAGTCCGGGTAGTTAAATCCACATGTACATCGCTGGCAGCACGGTCTGTGCCTCCCGTGGCATTTACCTAAGGATTCAGAACAGTAAGGATGTTAAAAGCATGGTAGTTACTCAAGTAAATGGCCAGAGAGTAAGATAGGTCAAATCTGGGTAGTCAAATCCATGTGGACATCGCTGGCAGCACGGTCTATGCTTCCCGTGGCATTTACCTAAGAATTCAGAACAGTAAGAATGTTAAAAGCATGGAATTTACTCAAGTAAATGGCCAGACAGTAAGATAAGTCAAAACAAAAGAAAGTAGAAAGACTGATTAGAATAGCTGGCATCCGCCCATCGACAAATTTTGATCGATATCAATAGTCGTTTGCCAAACTCACAAAACACAGCTGGCTGAAGCTATCGACAAATTGCCTTTAAAAACGATAGCTCGCCAACAAAATAAAAGCAAAGGTCTAAATCGGGTCTCAAAATCGGGTGTGTCAAATCCAAAGCTACGGAAAATCTCATTAAAATTCGCCACAAAAACCAATTCATGACTTGAGCACAAGTCTATAATTCCCAGAGACATATCCCAGATTTATTTAAAAAGACATGTTCAACCAGGAACATGGGGTCGACGTCAAATCAGAGATTCACAAATTTCACGAAAATTCGCCATAATTCATGACCAGAGCGGATCCATTCCATAAAATACATCTCAAATTTGTTTTACACAGACGTGCCTAAGGGTGAATACAAGAAAAATCAGCCATTGTCAAGTCCGTGGTTGTCACAAATCAGGATTGTCAAGATAGGGTTCGTCAAATTAAAGTTTGTAAAAGAATAAATAAACCTGAAAAAGGAATAGGTGAACGGAAAAAGAAATGTTTTCTGTGAGAATGCCATAGTTCGCGTTTTCTTCCCGACCGACAGAAGCAGCTATCCTTGTGACCAGATGCTAGCGCTCACATCCACCCACAATTAAACAGCCTGTGTTATTTGGTCAAGTCAATCCCGCAAACGGGGAAGACTCACAGAAAACGAGAGGAAAGTGAAAGAAAATAGAGAGAGGGCTAGATGAATGCTGGAAATTTTCATCAAGACACTGCCCAGGGCCACTATCGGTACAACAAATTTATAAAGGTATTACATACGCATAACTCCGATTTGTTACTCTTTATTGTGGACCCTCTTCTTTGATATCTGTTTGTCTCGTACAACAGTTTGTGGCTAATGGACTTTGCTTCAGAGGCCATGTATGTATCACACCAATAACTCAAAAAAAAAATGGACCGATTTTGATAAATCTTATCATGTACCTTCCTTTTATAAGTGGCTTGGAAAAGTTCGTTATCCAGGAAAATCAAACCAGGTTTTCCGGGAGAATTTAGGAAAAGCTATGGTAACCAAGGTTGGTACGTAAGTTTACGATATTAAAAGGAAACTATATACCAAAATTTATATTTATATGTTAAAAGAAAAAGAGTTATAAAAAAATTGGTGTCAGATCATTTCTATGAAAATTAACTACCATAACGCACTTGCTGCGTCCAGACTTTTTAATAACCTTCCAATGATAAACGCAACTAAAACGTTTCGATTTGCAATGAAAATGTATATTTTTGCACCTAAGGTTATGACTGTTGTTTCGTTTATATATTTGATGCAGATAGGCGGTGTTGTCAGGTCGGCAGGAGTGTGTGTGTAAAAAGCATTTTATATCTTTTATGTCGTTACAGCGGCAAAACACTTTTGGGATTAAATATTAAATGTGGCAACGCTGCTGAAAATTGACAGTTGGAAACTTGAAAATCGTGAGTTTTTGAGAATTTAATTTCTCAATTAATGTGCTATTTATGGATTTTCCGTAAAACAGTTTTCAGATTAGTACTCTATGTTACATACGCTTTCTTCTGTTGTGCGCCGCTTTGGTAATTTCCGGTTGCGGTTAAGTCGACCGCCCCCGAAAGTTATATCCTTGGTACCATAATGAATACTCCTTACATCTTCGTTGCAATTTTCCCAGGTAGCCTCTCCTATATTCATCAGTATTTCCATTGACACAAACAAAACGTCTACAGCTTGACAGTTGATATTCTTTGGCAGTTTATATAATTTGTCGAGTCATTGTACAGGCAATACGTGGTGAAATCGGTACAAATATGATCAGAGTTTTAACAGTCAGTCAAAGAATTGAATTAATTCGATATGTGGGCGATAACTATAAGACATATCTAGAGGCTGCGGCAGAATTTAACAGGCGTTATCCTGATATTACACCAGTGACTTTTTAGACTGTTGCAAAACTACATATGCGTTCTGACAAAACTGGAAATATTGATCCAACAAAGCGCACCAGAAATGTAGCAGTCAAAGCTATTACGAACGAGCTTTAAGCAAATGCGAAGACAAGTGTGAGACAACAAGAAAGAAATTTTAAGAGGAAACCAACTAAAGTTTGAAGGTGCCTTAAGCGAAACAAACAAAATGCCTATAAGCCAAAATTTGACGATGAAGATGTTAGAATGGAATATACATTATGGTGCCAACGAAGCTCTTTAACGATAGAACTTTGTTGTCTAAAATAATGTTTAGCAATGAAGCCACTTTCACAACTAGTAGTGGTAGTAGCAGTGGTGGGGAGGCTAACGCCAAGCAAGTAGGCCACAATGGGCCCTTTTTTCTAACCCCAGCAATCCAGCAACCATGCTCTACTATTCCTCGGTTCCGTCGCCAAACCGCCTTGACCTCGAAATGAAGGCCATGACGGTCTTCAATTGGACGGTACCTACCTGATTCCTCTGCAGAGTTCTCAACCCGAACAATTCTGCTCGGAGACTCCCAAAAGCCTCGGCCTCACACGTTCAGAAGTTTCTTCATCCTCGTCGCATTCCTGGGAAATGGGATCCCTCTCTACGCCTATCAATGTGAGGTGTCTTCTAAGGGCGCAGTGGCCTGTCAGCACCACACGGATGCGGCGAAGCGTAGGTCGACTCCTACCGAGTGGCCAGACAGCTTTATCTCTATCCGGCCCCTCCACGAAGTCCCTCGCCTGCCTACAGCCACCAACCGACCCCCAGTGCCTCCCCATGACTTCCTCAGTCCACCTGTCTAAGGCGAGAGAGACCGTCTTCCTACGTATGCCTATCGCAAGCTTCAGGCCACACAACGGCCGCCAGGAACCAAGCCTTGCGAGATTATTCGCTACCTCATTTCCCGCTACGCCACAGTGTCCCGGAACCCACACCAATTGCACCTCCTTTGTCCTGGCTAGTCCTTTGAGGGCGTCAGAGCACTCCGGAACCAGTGTTGACCTGATTCTGGCCGCACCCGGAGGACCGCCTGGCTATCCGAGCAAATGTATACACATTTCTCGGGTCTCCTCCTCACATCCTGTCTATTGGCTACAGACAGGATAGCGTACATCTTTGTTTCAAATGCTGTGGTATATGCGCCCAGAGCATAACTCTCGCGCATCCTCAGGCCCTCGATGTATATTCCTGCCCCGGGACGATGGTTGATCCTCCAGCCGCGATCCGCCGGTACAACACACCAGGCTTGCGGGCTGAAATGCAACCTCATTTTCCCTCCACTGATCCCTACTTGGGAGCCTGAGGGTTCTTTCACAACTAACGGAGTAGTGTCTTCCAAAAATTCAAGGCTTTGGTCCTATCAGAATCCAAATTGGATAGTAAATTGTAAGAGGCAATACTCTTCCAAAATTAATGTCTGTTGTGGTATATTCCACAATAAAATAACAGGACACTTTTTTGAGAAAAATCTCCACGCAGAAAATTTTCTTAACTTCTTAAACAACAAAAAATACTGAACCGTCTGTTATTTGCATGATGCCAAATTGTACCTAAATATATCTAATTGCCTTTACCGCACTTAATATGTTTTGAGTATGTTAATAACAAATCAAATTTTAAGACTATTAGTATGTTTCTCAAAATCAAGATACAGATTTGTTTTAATCCGTATGGTAATTTAAAAGCTAACCATATGTAATCGTATATCACGAGAATCAATATGCCAACGTTTCTTGTATTTGAAATCAAATACAGACTGCCGTCAAATATCGTAAAATTAATTGTTTTGCATTCGATTTAACTTTTTGCCTGAGCAAGCTTCAACAAACTTCCATACATTGAGATCTGTAAATTGAAATACGCAAAAAGCACCTAGAGCTTTAATCAAGGTATTGTTTTGTCTGTATCTAGATTACTAGTTTATTTGTAGCTTGCTTTCCTTAATTGTTAGAGCAAATACAATATTTATTAACCTAACATGTGTAACCACTTTTATCAAGGTCACCAACCAAAATTATCGAACTAGACGCTAAAGATAGTAATTGTAAACAAACATATTTTACATATGTAACTTTTGTATGAATGTATACGTGTTTTAGATATGTATTAAAAAAAGCACAACACTAATTGAACTATACACTACACACTCTACAAAATAACGCATAAATTGAATAAAATGAAAGTGGCCATTATTAAGGAAAATTAAAAAAATTCGGGACGCAACAAATGCGTTATAGTAGCGAATTTTCATAAGAATTGTACACTTTTATTAAACGGCATATTAGTAAAGTTAACACTTTAAACTTAAACAGACCTTGAAGATCGATTTAAAGGTCCTAGTAGGCGCACATTGGAAGAATTCTTTCAAAAGTGTTACCATCGATATATCTCCATTATCAAAAAATTCTTGCGTTCTAACTTCTTTTGAGAAAAATGCCCAAAACTCAATTTTATATGAAGCTAAAAAACTAAATTTTGCTATATCTGTAGATAGTGTAAGCCTCTTTAAAAGATACTTGTATTACAAATTTCATTAAAGTTATACAGAAGATTTCCAGAAGGAAATTTCATTCATATTTAGAAAACTAAAGTATCTGCGAAATTATAAACGTAGCAGTTATTTTTCCTTATTAATCGCCAGTATGATTTGGTTTTACTCAACCAAATGAAACCGGTTTTTTAATAACAATTACAACAATAACAAAATTATAATTTCAGACTCAAAGGTGATACACTTATTTAGGCGTTTTAAACAAAAATGAGATCTTGTTCAAAACGTATGAAATCTGTGCACTATTGTTTCTTCAAATGTTTAAATAAAATCTTAAAAAACATGCATCCATCGAGCTGGGATCGCGTAACCTTCTGCTTAGGTGGCAAGCGCGGTGTCCCCTGCGGTATCTAGGTTCACGTCAACAAAGCTTTTATTTGCGTGATAGTTTAGATCGGCTTCATGCGCAGGATATATTCAAAGTATACAGAATTAATTAATTAACTACAGACAATTAGTAGAATTACCATTGAAACACATTCCACGTCTGTTTCGGTCTTATACGACGGCTTATGTCCAAATTGGAAGATAAAGGAAGCTATTTTAGAATCATTTTTATAGATATCTGGCCTGATCTAGTTTAAATTTCTGCTGTATTATGCTGTCGCATAATATATTTATGCTGCGCTAAAACTGTGTTTAGGCCGTTAATAAAGTTAATCAATTGTCAAATTTTTAATTTCATGTCGTCTGTCATTTTCCATAATTGCGGCCGAGATTTCACGATTGTTGGTTCGGGTAGTATATATTATGCCTGGTATATATTTAGTTTGGTTACCGTTGATGTATGGTTTATACCTGTTGTATGAATTAATCCACGCGTGGCAGTTAACTACTCTGTCTGTCAGGCATTTGACTTTCACCTAAGTCGTTTCAACGCATGTCTTTGGGATTTTATTTTTAATTGGGGAAAAACTCCAAATGACATAAAATTCACAACATAGGTTTATTTTCACCATTTCTAGTCGCATGTAAAGTCTCATTCAAGTTAATCTGATACTTAGAAAATATAGCATTTTCAAACAGTTTTCCCCGATTTTCCACCGGAAAAACTTGATCATAAAGGTTAATTAACGAACTCGACCTCGGTTTTCGCCCAAACAAGGTTTTTGCCAAGTTCGATTGAAATCAGTTTAGTATTTTTTTTTGAGTTATCCGATAAAAATTATGTTCTGTTTCGCGTCATTGAGAAAAGCCAATGTAAGTTGTCTCGTTACAAAATTTGTATTTTTGGCAAAAATATGGAGCAGAAAAGAATGATTATTGTTGTGGAGCATTGCCAAGTAGAAAGGGAAATCAAGCAGTGAAAGTTTTGGAAGCATTTTTAGGATGGAGGATGGAAACGGAAGATATAAATTCTAGACTTTTGATGTGTCAAAATTTGAAGTATAATGTTTGGAAAATATCTGTCAAAACATGTTTAGGTTTACCTTTAACTAAATTATGTCTAAATACTTTACAAGTCGAAGACTTATATGTATAGACATGCTGTATGATTGTAGTCAATAAACATTATTATATATATATATATATATATATATATATATATATATATATATATATATATATATATATATATATATATATATATATATATATAAACATAGAACAATTTTAACGGACCATGGTTTTGGTTCTAGGGACCCAAATTTGCGCTCAGAAGACATTTTTTCAAAAGTTTTAATTTTTGTGTGGTTGGACCACCCTCTGTCGTTATGGACTGACTACCTGCGCGAGAATATAAGCAGAGCTGTAGTTGTACGATATTTAGAATGACTCATCCTCTGATGACGCTAACTTGGTTAGTGAAACGATTGTCAGGTTTTTAAGATTTGTTGTGGTGATTTGGGTTCTTCAATTTAGCATACTAAGAACAAGTAAGAAAGAAATAAAAAACTCGGGACGCAGCAAGTGCGTTATGGTAGTGAATTTTCATAGAAATGATCTGGCACAAAATATTTTATTATAACTTTTTTTTCTTGTAACATGGAAATCTAAATTTTGGTGTATAGTTTACTTTTTATATCGTAAACCTACCTACCAAATTTGGTTATCATAGATTTTTTATTTTTTAAGATAAAAATATTTTTCGAATGAAAACTCAAAATTTTTTCAGAAAACCTCGTCCTATTTTCCTGACTAACAAACTTGTCAAAGCCATTTACAAAAGGAAGGTACGTGCCAAATTTTATTAAAATCGGCTTATTACTTTTTGAGATAAGAATTTTTTTCGAATGAAAACTCAAAATTTTCCCGGAAAACCTCATCCGATTTTCCTGACTAACGAACTTATCCAAGCCATTTACAAAAGGAAGGTACGTGCCAAATTTTATCAAAATCGGCCTATTATTTTTTGAGTTATCGGTGTGATATATATATATATATATATATATATATATATATATATATATATATATATATATATATATATATATATATATAAATTGAAACTGACCCCGGATATCGGTTCTAGGGGTCCTTGTTCGCGCTCATTTGAAAAAAATTTTGCAAAGTCTCTCCATCGATACCTTCTATTAATGAATTTTTTAAAATAAAAATTCACTAATAGGTGTAGGGCTCGCCTATTTTTCCCCGAAAATGATTTATAAAAAAACCTACTTACTAAACTAACTAAACTTAATAATTATTAACTATACTTACCAAGTTTTCCTCTAGTAAGTTATAGGTTATAGTAGTTAAAAAGTCCCTTAAAAAGTTAACCATTAAATTTAAAATATCCAATGAATTAATCACAGTATCACAATTATTTTCTCCACTTATTAAGCAACCCGAACTAGTAGCCATCATAATAATAAATTGTCTTGTTAGAACATGTAAACAGCAACGAAATGATCTAATTAAAATCACTCCGACGCGTAGCACTACACGAAAATTACTAAACACATGCTAGACACAGACACGCTCTGCCAAAATTCCACTGCAAACTGAAAGTGTGGAATTAGAGAGCGCACACCAGATCGCTTATTCGGTCGTTTTCGACGATGATACTCGATCATTTCGCACTGAAGTATTGCATTTCCTCAAGAGCGCCGAAAAATACACACCGCCGGCGACTGATGTATATATGGATATTTGGATATGGATGTATATAACGATAACGTCTGCAACCAACCATTAACACTATACTTATTCTGATGCTGTATTAATGGCTGCCGACTCTGTGATCCTCGATATACTAATTTTGTTTGTTAAATGCAGGAATGCAGGAGATAAAAAGCAAATAAAAATTTATTACAATATAGCATAGCAAAAAAAATTTTTCCACGGCAGGCGTCAGTGCGCGCGCACGAGCGCACGTATTTAGGAGCCGCCCCTGATTACCATGGCCGTCAATGTATCGCCTTTTTGGTAAAAATATAAACAAATCACGGTTGATGAACTTGGAATTCCAGAATCTAAACGGCTTTTGTTATACAACAGATAGCAGCAAACCAAGATCTATTTAATAATTTAATAGAATGTATCTAATCGATGGTGCGACTAAGAGCGTTCTCCAGGTTGACTACGATGGAACATAACACGAATCTGAGATGTGTACAGAACATACAAATCTATGAATAAGTAAACACCTAAGGGCGCGATGGTTGTCAACGTAATGCATATGCACCCTAACATCATGTTAACCTGAATAGCATATTGTAATATGTCTAGATGTATATGTCTTCATGTCAGATCACCCTGTGGAATCGTCACTAGTTAAATATTTGATTTTATTATGGCCTCTGAGAAAATGCGTAAGAAAATTAAGTTATTACCTCGTACGGTTAACGTACACACTTTGCAAGGCAAAATTTTTTGGTCAATCAAAAATTTTTAGGTACGTAAAAGACTCGTTCATAAGGAGAAAGAGGGTGTGTTTAAAAATGTTTCCTTAAAATCTGAGCAATAACAAGTAAAACAAAATGTGTTTTCTAATCCAAAAGGTTCTTTAAAACAGCGATTCTCTCTCCCACTAGGAAGGCGTGATAATACTAACCGAGCGGCGCGAGCATATCCAGAAAAAAGTCTGGACGCAGCAAGTGCGTTATGATAGTCAATTTTCATAAAAATGTTTTTAATAGCAAATATGTGTGTTTTTTTTAAGAAAGCGTGCATCAAATTTGGTTACCTATATAGTAAAAACAATGTGCCATGTTTCATCAAGATAACTTTATTGTTTGAAAATGTACAAAAATTTCAGAACGTAAACTCAAAGTGTTCCCGAAAAAACTCGTTTCTTGGTCAATCTTATAGGTTAATAGCAAATTGAGCTATTCAAATATGAAGCATTTGATCAAAATTCGCTACCATAAGGCACTTGCTGCGTCCAGAATTTCTTTTCTTACAAACATGCATTATATTTCGATGGAAAATGCAATAACATAAGACTTGTTTGATTAAGAAAAAAAGAAATTTTTTATCACCAACGACTTATGGGCCACCCTGTGATTGTATAAATAATTGTTTAAGATGTATCTCAAGACACCCTATAATTAATATATAAAAAAAATTCCATATCTTTTATAATAACGGATATATTGAACTTTATTGATTTTTTACGAAAATTCGACAAAAATTATATACCATTAAACGATAAACTCTATAGCTAAGGCTACTGCCAAGCATCAGAGGTTCTATTTGAAATGAATGTTCTGGAAATATTTTAGTAAAATGAAGGACAATGACGGTTGAAACCAAGACTTCAGCGTTTGTACAACATTCTTCTTGAGACGCTTTATTTCCATAGCCCGTATTAGATTCAAGTTCTTTGCATAAATGTTGCCAATTTTAACCTTTTAAATCACAACTTTGACGTTTTGAGGAAAACCCCAATTTATTTTTCTTTAAATGCCTATAACTTTTTTGTCTTTTAGCGTACAAAGCTAAATTTTGGTAGATAACTTACCTATAAGGATATAAACCCGCGCCTAAATTTAGTTGCCCTTACGCTGTTAATTGCGGGGATATAAAATTTTTTCGAAAGAAAACACAAAATTTTCCGGGAAAACCTCGAGAGATTTTCCTGGCTAACGAACTTATCCAAGCCATTTGCAAAACGAAGGTACTTACTAAATTTAATCAAAATCGGCGCATTATTTTTTGAGTTATCGGTGTGATACATATACACACACACACACACACACACATATATATATATATATATATATATATATATATATATATATATATATATATATATATATATATAAGAATTGAAACTGACCTCGGATATGCGTTCTGGGGGGCCTAGCGCTCATTTGAAGAAATTTTTTCAAAAGTCGCGATCTCCCCATTAGTGAATTTCTTTTTCAAAAAAATTCACTAAAAATATATTGTTAACAGGGCTCGGATTTATATGCAAACTTTTTAGGTGAAATATGCGCATATATATGCAGGAATTTTGAAAAAAAATTATGCACCAACTTGAACAAAATATACACAAAAATATCGATATATGCAATGCCTAAATAATCATAGTATACCAATAAAACAAGTTTTTAAAGGTCTAAGCTACTAATTTTATTCACAATCAATACCACATAAGACACTAGTTATATTATTAATTAAATATTCATTAATATTATTATTGAAATTATTACTATTAACAGATATTATTAAGTGTCGCTCTAAATTATATATTTTGAAAGATTGCCTTCTCTCAGTTAGAAAGCTTTTATACCACAAAGAACTCGTCTACGTCGACTGAGGTAATTGGAGCATATTTTAAGCTTGACAATATGGTAGTGTCTACATTGTTTAAATCGTCTGAAAAATCTCCATCCAGAGCTTTTGTAATCTGCGTCATTTTTTGTGAGTGTTTCAGATATTTTTTTGTAATTTGTTTTGCAACAGGTCCATTTGCTTTATCAATAGTTTTTTGAAATGTTCTATTAATTTAACTGATTCAGTTAGCAAAACATTTTGCTGCTAAAATTTTTTCATCGTTTCTGTAAGTATTTTATAATTACTGTCTATAAAACGTAATTGCTGGCTCAATTTGGAGTGCTTTAAAATAATTTTTGCTTGTTTCACTGACTGCAAATTCAAGCTTTACCTTCGCGATTTTTCTAAAATGTTCAAAATAAAATAAAGCAGCCCCGATCCAGGTTCCCCATCGCGTGATTACAGGTCTAGGAGGTCATGGTACCCCAGGAAGGACCTCTCTATATCTTTGAACTTTTAAAGGAGCTTTGACAAACACTTTGTTCATATTATTAATAAATTCATTGACTAAAGGAAATTGCTGTATAATTTCTTCTGATACCCTGTTTAACCCGTGAGCCAGGCACGTACAATGAATTAAGTTGGGATAAAATATTTTTAAACGAGTTCCAACCTTGACCATATATGAAGCAGCATCGGTAAGCAGTAATAAAACTTTATCAACTGGTACAGCATTTGGTAAAAACACGTTTGACAGATCCTCTTGAATAAATCTTGTTATAGTATTTTTTTTTAATTCATTGTCATTTGCAATTAAATAAGGTCTAGATGAATAAATTTCAGTTAAGGTGCCTATTATTACATTAGCAACATATCTACCACAAACATCTTGAGTTTTATCTACTACAACGTAACAAAAATTATTTTTTATAAGACTTTTTACTTCTGAAAAGTTTCTAAATATCATTTTTCAACCATTTTTTGCTCAAAGTACTTTCATCTGGTATAGATTGTTTACAATATTTTTCCAAAAATGACTTGAAGACAGTATTATTTAATTTATTCAGTGAAATGTTAGAAGCAACCATTGCCTTGCATAAGTCAAATTAAAAGGTACCGTCTTCTGCTTTCTTTGTTTGGTTTCCCAAACATTCGCGTATTGATGCTTGGGATGTCTTATTTGAATTTAGTTTTTCACAGTTTCTTTGATGCAGAGGGGCGGGCCTTACAGTGTTCGTCTATGAGATATTGCCTCGCGCTTTAAATCTGTTCGAAAAGAAATCAATATTACTACAGGCATTTACATTTTTTTTCGAATAAATAGAAATTAAGTATTGTTTTTATACAATATCCGTGAACTAAGTAATAAAAATAAAGAAGTATATTTTTAATTTGTATTTCAGTAGTTTTTTAAGAACTGCAAGGTATTTTTTTAATACTTTATTTAATTTTTTATTCCGATTAAATTTCATAATTCTCGATTATAAGAATCATGTGTCGGAAAATTTAGCAAATAGATACTGGGCTGATTAACGGCGAAAGTTAGAAAAACAAAGAAAATGGATCAGTTGCTTAAAATAAAAAGTAACTTATCACTTTCCCGCATGGGTTACAAAAAACGTTCAGTTGCTTAAAATAAAAAGTAACATACCACTTTCACGCATGGGTTACAAAAAACGTTCAGTTGCTTAAAATAAAAAGTAACATACCACTTTCACGCATGGGTTACAAAAAACGTTCAGTTGCTTAAAATAAAAAGTAACATACCACTTTCACGCATGGGTTACAAAAAACGTTCAGTTGCTTAAAATAAAAAGTAACATACCACTTTCACGCAAGGGTTACAAAAAACGTTCAGTTGCTTAAAATAAAAAGTAACATACCACTTTCACGCATGGGTTACAAAAAACGTTGTCACCATCTACGGAAAGCCCTGAGTGTGGCCGTATCCAGCTTGGCACTTTGGAGCACATTTTTTTACAGTATAAAATAATAAAAACAAGCCTACACTGACACTGTCTAAAGATGAAGTAAATTCACTGTGCGTGTAACTAAGCACAAGCAAACTAAATAAAAGAAACAAATTATGTCAATTCTAGACACTGCTGACGTGTAAGTAAATCAGCCCTAATCCCCTTTAATGTCTTCTTACGAGACTTAAGATACGAATAAAATTACCTATCAGTCAGTCCTTTCAAGGCATTCTGCTGTTATTATTGGGAATGCCAGACATAGTTTTTATGATAGGCCAGCGTATAACCCTAGTTATTACGAATATATTTAGATTTATACAATACCTACAAATTGCATTTTGCTATTTATTTCACCTTGATCTAAAGTTAAAAGAAAAGAGCGTCATTACCGACAATCTTTCCAAAAATTTGTTTTTATACTCTCACCTACTAACTACTAGTTTCATTTAGGTATAGCCCGTACAAAGCTAGGAGGCGGTAGATTCTAAGAACTTAGAGGTAGGTCACCCCATGACACAAATAACGAGAGATATGATATTCAGACCCCCTTTTCTTTTGACCTGTCACGCGCCTGGGGTCAAGTGGTGAGTCCAATGCAGCAATAATATGCTGTCGTGCAGTGTGGTTTGACGTTTCATCATAACCTCTTAACAAATTACGTATTTTACTAATATTTAAGTGTATACAGTTGGAAGTAATAAAAATGAAGAAGAGAAAATTTAGTGCTGCGATCTATATTATCTGAAAAAGACAATATAGGCGTAACTTCAACCGCATGAAACTGACGTATAGAAACTTTAAGCCTGTAGTTGGACTTCTATAACGTAACTCACCACGTAACGTCATAGGAGGGGGCGGGGCATATGCGCAATATCATATCTCTTCTAAGTCATTATATCATGGGTCACCGTGTCTAGCACACTGTCTTATATCAAAGTGAAGTGTTCGAACTATACAATACCAGGAATTTGGAATCTCCTTTTCGTCAGCTACATTTGAACGGCCTATAAATTTACCTTAGCAGTTGCTTACATTAAAACAAGTATATGGCTTTTGTTATATACGGAAACCCCTAAAAGTTGTAAAATGTGAAAATAATGCAAAATATGTGGAAATATACAATTTAGGCAAAAAAAACTAAAATATGTAACTTATGCAAAAAATATGCGAATTGCATATAATCAGAACCCTGATTATTAAAAAACTTATTTAATTTACTGAAAGAAAATCAATGGAATACACTTATATAAGGTTATATCAGTAATCAGTACTGCACAATATATTTAATAATTAACTTACTAATATTAAATTAAAAACAAGATTAATAGCTGGTGATTCCTTTGGGCCTGTCTTGCAAAGCAAAGTTTTTCTAAAGAAGGTTTAATACCATAAATTGAGGCTCTAAGCTCTTTTTCTACATTTATCTGAGATTAATATATTGTCTTCAAAGCAGCCACCGCAGAAAATCCGGTTTAGTCAAGGTAGGATTTTGAAAATGGTAATAGTTTACAAAATTCCATTGTTTTTAGTGCAGAAAACTCATCATTGAACCCTGCCCAAAATTTGAAGAGTGTGATTTATTACTAAACTGTCTTTTGATTGCACCATTTGCCGTGAAGTTTATAAAAGTTTCTTCTGCGGCAGTTGAGAGACCTTCGGGAGTATTGTGAAATGGGTCCCATAACTCACTCGTAACTTGCTATTAAATTAAAGTCATAAAGAAAATACTTTTAAAGATTATTTTCCAGCATGGCTAAATAATTTTCAGTGGTTATAAAAATAACTTCCACATGTTGTTCTTGAGCGTTGTAATATTTAATACATTTACCCACATTTGCAACTATTTCTAGGTTTTTGCTTTACATTTCTGCTCAATAATTCCAGTTTTCTACAAAACGCATTAACCTTATCACTTGTATCCAACATACATGTGTTTGCTCATTGGAGTTGAAGATTTAAGGTGTTTAATTTTTTGAATATATCGCCAAGTAGCTCATTTTCATCACAAATAAATCATATCGAAACATCTCGGCTTTCGGTCGGTTTTCTTCTTCCAGCAAAATGGCGATTTTATCTCTTAATTCATAAAGACGTTGCAAAAATGTTCCACGTGATAACCATTTTGCCTCGCAATAAAAGAGTAACGCTGAACGTACTGCACCTATGGCTTTACAAAGATCAGGAATTATTCTTTTTAGGGGTCCCATTTATAGCGATTATTTTTCAATTCGCTTATGGGGAGATCTGTGTATATATATATATATATATATATATATATATATATATATATATATATATATATACTTTTAAGGGCAATTACGACCAAAAACGAGGGCTATATTTGGTCGTAATTGCCCTTAAAAGTATACAAATTTTAGCACGCTAACGTGTAACGAATGTCACTCCTCCCTTCAATCGTATATATATATATATATATATATATATATATATATATATATATATATATATATATATATATATATATATATATATATATATATATATATATATATATATATATATATATATATATATATATATCCGACCGATAACTCAAAAAATAATAGACCGATCTTGATAAAATTGGCAGAGTACCTTCCTTTTGCAAGTGGCTTGGACAAGTTCGTTACCCAGGAAAATCTGGAAGGTTTTCCCGGAAAATTTTGTTTCCTTTATAAAAAAATTCATATCTGCGGAGATAACAAAGTAAGGGCAATCAAATTTGGTATGCGTGTTTGTGTTATAAAGAGTGAACTCTGTACCAAAATTTAGGTCCCTAGCTTTAAAGACAGACAAAGAAGTTATGGGCAGTTAGAGCAACAAATTTTGTTGCAATGTTTAGGCAAAGAATGCGAAACAAATACCGTTTGTGAAAAGAAAATGTTGCAAGAAGAGTGTTCTGTAAACCCCTAAGTTTCAGATTCACTGCCCTTCATTTTACTAAAATTTTTACAGAATATCCATTTCAAAATAGAACTTTTCTCTGATGCTTTGGCTGTCAGTTTAGTTAAGTTTGGTGGCTTTTTGGATATTTATTTGTGGGTTTAGTGAAGTTTATGGTTCAACGGTCTATACATTTTTTTAGCTAATTCTCGTAGAACAAATTTCTTAATGCATTTTTGCATTTTTTATCGTTTATAAGAAAAAAAATCTGGACGCAGTAAGTACGTTTTGGTAGCGAATTTTCGGTAAATTTGCAGTTTAGCTCCCGAAAGCTTTTCAAAAAACTGTTTTGAGAAGCCTGCCTAGGCCCCCACCCCCCTGGATCCACAAACCTCAAGGAAAATTTCTTGTTCACACTCCCCAAGGAAGTTACGGGACCAGGAGTGAGTAGGGGTGTATAATTTTTTTTAGCTAATTTTCGTAGAACAAATTCGTTAATGCATTTTTGCATTTTTTATCGTAATATGATGCGTTTGTAATAAAAAACTGGAGGCAGTAAGTGCGTTTTGGTAGCGAATTTTCGGTTTTAAGAAACCTGAACCCCCCATCTCCCCCCGCTGGATCCACAAACCCCAAGAAAAATTACTTGTTCACACCCCCCAAGGAAGTTATGGGACCAGGAGTGAGTAGGGAAGCTGAGCTGGGTAGGTAGTAAAAAGGAAATATGAGCAGAAAATTCGAATAAGGCGGGCTTGAAAGCTGTCTTTTTCACATCTTGAAGCCATATCCCCCTTAAACCCTGCCTACCCCGCTCACCGCCCCTATTCACTCCCAGTCCCATGACTTCCTTGGGGGGTGTGAACAAGAAATTTTTCTTGTGGTTTGTGCATCCAGATGGGGTCCTAGTAATGTTTCTTAAAAAAAGTTGTTGAAAAGCGTTCGGGAGCTAATCTGCAAATTTACCGAATTTCATTAAATCCTTCAAATTTCAATAACTCAATTTGCTATTAACGTAAGCCTTGTTGGATAGAAAACCAACATTTAAGTTTATTTTCGGAAAATTTTTGCACATTTTGAAACCATAAGTAATTTTGATAAAATATAGTACATTGTTTCTGTCACATAGGCTATACCGGTAATCAGATTGATGCCTGCTCGCATTTGCTATTAAAAACATTTTTATGGAAATTTACTTCCATAACACATTTGCTGCATCTAGACTTTTGAAAAATGTTTATATATTTTCAAACAATAAATTTATTTCAATGAAATATGGTACATTGTTTCTACTATATAGGCAACCACGTTTGATGCCTGCTTTCATCAAAGAAAGACATTTGCTATTAAAAATATTTTAAAGAAAATTCGCTACCATAACGCACTTGCTGCGTCCAGAGATTTTATATAATTTACTAGGATTACCACAGTGGTTAGCACCATATTCAGACCAGGATTTATTTCTTTGGAAGCCAGAGCTTCTCTGTGGATCATGCAATGTGTCCAGATGCACCGTGTAGATTTTTGTTTCACAGGTGCTTACATACTTTGAAATTTTCCAGACATTGTACAAGCCTCATCGGTGGATATTCCGGCGCATATTTTGCACTCTATATGTGTCTCGTTTAGAAAATCGTTTAGGATAGAACATTATGCAAGTGCCATTGCTTTGAGTTCTATTGTTTTTCAGAATAGTTGTTCTTTTGCTGCTGACATATCCTCACAACACCGAGCATAGGCAATTAACTTAGCATGTGTGTGTGTTTTTTTTGATTCTTTAACGTCGGCCTATTTCCGCGACTATGGCCAATCACCGACGCCAGGGAGCAGTTTCACCTCACTGTCCTGGAAATTTTGCCGAACCCCTGCCTTTCTGTAAGGAGGGTAGGGATCTTTAACGTGCCCAACATCGCATGGACACGGGACCGACGCCTTTACGCCACCTCCGAAGGGCGGAAAATGCAGACATTCGACTTGCTCAAATACAATGCCAGAACCTCGGTTAATGTTAATTTTACAGTTTGTACTGAAAAAGTGAAAGGAGTACCCTGGGATCGAACCCAGTATCCTTCGGTTCAGAGGCACACGTTCTTACCCCTGAACCACCGAGGTTCTTTAAAATTAGCATGTTTATTGCTATTTGTTGCCTCATCAGGCTGAATTGAAAAAAAAAATCACGAACTCCCAGAAAATCTAATGCTCTACATCTTCAGCTATATCACGAATTCGGCAGGCAATAGTATCACTTGATAGAGGTATGGACGACTGCAATTATATGGCAAAATTATCTCCAAACATAGTTTCTACGATCTCAATTGCAGCTGGGAGAATAAGCTCTTCAATGGTGTGAGGCTTTTTACATGTGGCTTTTTGATATGAAGCTTTGTAAGAGGCAAGTAAAGCTTTTTCATTCACAAAGTTTTTTTATTATCTTTGCTTCTCGTTTGATTTTACTTGCAATTCGAATAATACTCGTGCTTTGCTAACGTACTCATTTTTAAGCATTTCCAAATGTCGTTTCGGCTTATTTTGTTTCATGCTGTCTGCTGCCAAAATTTTTAACAAATAACACATTTACTTTAGTGTTGGTAAACCCAAACTTTAAATATTCCTGAGAATTGTTTTTTTTTGTTTCAGAAAGACTCTCGTTTGTGCACTTGTTGATAATTCACCATCGTCAACCGCTCGCTTACACCCACTTAAAATTGTATCCATGATTCTGTATAAACTGTAGAAATGTAGTGCTACTCGAATATCCTGAATTGCAGTTAAAACGCATATTACAACATACACATTCGCGGTAGAAGAGTTGCCTCGACTGAGACTGGCTGGAACTGAACGAGATGAAGCTTTTATGCACGCCGCGCAGGCGTTCTAGAATCTTGCAAACAAATCGGAACTTCTCGCGAGACCGCGAGAATCCACTATGGTGGAGGTAAGGCGGGACGGCGTGGTTAGAATTGTGATTGAAAATTGGGTTGCAAATACTAAAAGTGTGAGAAAGGCTGCTTTAAAACAAAATCAAAGGTTAATTTTGTTTAAAAAGCACATTTCAAAGAAAAATCAATACATAAGAGAAGAAGAAAAAAATTTCAATCAAATAAATAGTTCACACTTACGACTGCCAAAATATGGTGGTGTTGGTGGAGGTGGTACAGGTACATGACTTTGGTGCAGTTGTTTTATTAGCCATCGACATTTTTTCTAATATATACAGGGTGGAACGGCCAAATGAAATAAATTCAGTATCTCAATTAATATTGTGCATATTTATAACAAATCCCGAAGCGGGTAAATTTTAGATTATAAATGACATTCTGCAACGTGAAAGCTTCACCCCTACATTCTACTCTCTTCGATGACAGTTGCAACTGCAACCCCCAAATTTTTAAATAGGAAGTAGGCGTTTGTTTTACCTAATTTGAAAGACCTCTTCATAATATATTTAAAAATGCAATGGTTTTAAAATTTATCGTAAAATTAACATTAAAAAAATTACGTTCATTTGATTGAAGAACTTGGCTACAACACAGTAAAAAATTAATAACTAATGGTAATTTATCCTTTATAATGAGAAAAATATAAAATAAATCAACCCTAATGTAGAAGATGTTCTAAATGCATGCCTTGAACGTCTTGACAGCATCATAATCGCAAATAAAAATGTCTTCTAACGTGAATTAACATATGTAGGCGTGGCCAACCTAATCGCAATCATTATTCTCCTTTTTAAATAAGTTAGATCGCGTGGTTTACGTTTTGTATACCATACTTTTCACATATCTCCAAAAAATAAATCTAAAGCGAAAAATCGGGTGATCGTGCTGGACATTCTAAAAATCTTTGAATTCGTATCCACCGATTTGAAAATATTAATTCGAGGTACCGCCCGACATTAATTTTATAACAGGGAACTTAAAAGAGGACGATCAAATATCACAGAAAAGTACCGCTGCGGTAGACCAGTTTCTGTGACTACTCAAGAAAACATTGCTTCGGTCTATCAAATGATCCTAGAAGATCAATGAATTGTACTGAGATATATAGCAAACCCATTGCACATCCTATAAACGCGTTTTGCGCATTATTAAATCCACGACTTGCGGAGTAGAAATATGTTTGCCAAAATGGATTCCGAAATCCGTGAACGCTGATCCAAAGCGCGCACTTTGATGTTGCAGGAATTCTTCCAACATTTTAAGAAGTATCCCTCAAACTTCTTGGATCGCCTTATCATCAATGTCATAACATGGGTGACTATGATCTATAGCACAAAAGCAACCTGTAGAGTGAAAAGATTTCGGTTCTCCATAACTCAAATAATGTTGTGTTCAAAAGTCGGTTTGCAAGGTTCCTACTTCAATTTACTGCGACAAAAGTTACATAGTTCTCTTAGATTTTTCTGGAACTAGGTGGCAATTGTCACGGGAGCATAAGTTTTTGACTAAATTACGCGAGAAATTTGTAAAAAAAACCACCGCGTAAAACCGACTAAAGTTGTACTTTCTTGCAAGATATCGCCCCTGATCACAAATCGTTACTTGTACTGCAAACAATTGAAAAAGTCAACTTACCATTGATTGACCACCCTCCCTATTTTCCGGATTTGGCACCATCAGATAATTATTTAGAAAGGTAAACAATTTTCGACCAGCGAACAGAAGACCATGATTAAGATTTTTTTAAGGGATTAGGACTGCAACATTGAAATCTGTAAGTCTTGGAGAAGTTAGAGTTAGTAAAACGATCGTCAAGTCTTTAAAAAGATGTCTTGGAGGAGATTATGTTGGATAGATAAAAAAATTGTTATAATTTATGCGTTTTCCATTGTAGGCTGAGCCCTTTTTAATAATCCCTTGTATATAAGGCTAACTGACTTTTACCATAAAAAAGAAGCAGGTGCTCATGCTATGAAAATGCGTCTTATACTATAAGCTACTTGATTAAGAAGCTGTTTAATTCGTCGAATTTAAATTTGAAACTGAATTGGCTGTTTCCGGAATAAGTTAGCAATGGGAAGTTATTCACTCAATTTGGTTATCTGAATTATAATGTCCCCAAAGAGAATCATTTCTTATACGGCCATTGACTTTTCTTAATTTATTCTAGGATTTTGGAAGTCAATAAACTGTGAAATTTAAATGTAAAAAAAAGTATAGACGCAGCAAGTGCGTTATGGTAGTGAATTTTCATTAAAATGTTTTAATAGCAAATATGTATGTGTTTTTTTTTAAGAAAGCAGGCATCAATTTTGTTTCTTTTTTTATTTCAACAACACACCACGAGGGCTTACAGCCTAAATAATATCGTACCGTGGGTGTCGACAAGGAGGAAAAAGGCAACTTGTTAATTCTGGACTTGAAGGTTTGGAGGTTCGGAGGAGAAGGAAAAACATGTGCCGGCAAGGAATTCCACAATTTAGAAGTTCTCGGGAAAAAAGAGCGGGCATAACAGGATGTTCTATGCCTGGTTACCAGGACAGTAAAAGGGTGCATTCGCTCTGTTCCCCTGGTAGATCTGTTGGGGGCAGCAGGTGGAGGAACTGTGGAAGAAAGCTCCTCTGAGCAGTGCCCGTGCAGATATCTATAAAAGAGAGACAGGTCACCAACGGCACGTCCGTCGGCAAGGGATGGCAGCCTTTGGGTGAAGGTAGGGTCACCGATGAGACGTATAGCTCTCTTCTGAATGGAGTCCAGGATAGCGAGTGTAGAAGCGGCAGCGGTACCACAGATGTGGGAGCAGTATTCGAGGTTTGGCCTCATTTGTAAAGTATATAAGGTATAGAGATTAGCTGGTGAAAATTATTTGCGAGCCCGGAAGAGGAAACCTAATTTCTTAGCAGCCGCTTTTGCAATTGATGTGACATGCCAATTGAGATTTCGATTCACAGAAATGCCAACAAGTAAAAAGGACTCATTATTTTGAATAACTTGGTTGTTCATTGTGATGGGTCTAGGGTTGGTGTATCTCTTATGAGATAGAAAGCAAGACTGTAATTTACAGAAATTTTCTAACATAACATAAAAAACCTTTTTTGTTGTTTATTGTTTGCAAAAGCTAGATGGGTTGATTAAAACAAAACCATCCAAGCAATTAATAAGGAAAAATACCTGCCATATTTATAATTTGACAGGCACATTACCTTTGTAAATAATTAATTTTTTTCTGAAAAACGTTTGTAACTTTAATCAAATTTGTAACATTTTTTTAAAGGCACTTGCAGTACTTACATATATCTAAGACCAAATTTTAATTTTTAACGCCATATAAAATATATATTTTTTTAAATAATCGCTAACTGGAACTCTAAAACCGGTCTCCCAGGTCCATTTAAATTTAAAGAAATAGTTTTAATAATATATCTTACTAATAGTGTACAATTCTTATGAAAATTCACTACTATAACGCACTTGCTGCGTCCCGAACCTTTTAGTGAATTTTCTTTAAAAAAAATTCAGTAATGAGGAGAACCCGACTTTTGAATTTTGAAAAAATTTCTTCAAATGAGCGCTAATTGGGCCCCCTAGAACATATATCCGGGGTCAGTTTCGATTTTTATGTTATATATATATATATATATATATATATATATATATATATATATATATATATATATATATATATATATATATTCATAAGAATTGTACACTATTAGTAAGATATATTATTAAAACTATTTCTTTAAATTTATATTAAATTTAGATCTATCATAAATGAAGGCAATGGGTGAAGCATTAGATTGAAGAAATAAAAGTGAAGAAATTTTTTTACCTGGTTTATCAAAATTTGAAGTTTGCTGAATTTGATATATCATTGTCACATTGCTTTAGATATAACTTTTAAAATTATGCAAATGTACACCACAAGTCTCAGACTTATTGTATAGGCATACTGTATAATTTTTATCAATGAATAAATAATAATAATAATAATAATAATATATATACCGATAATTCAAAAAATAATGGGCCGATTTTGACAAAATTTGGTGAATACCTTCCCTTTGTAAGTGGCTTGAATAGGTTCGTTAGCCAGAAAAATCGCGTGAGGTTTTCCTGGAAAATTTTGTGTTTTCTTTAGAAAAAAATCATATCTCCGGAAATAACAAAGTAAGGGCAACCAAATTTGGTACATTGTTTGATATCGCTATAAGAAAATTACATATCAACATCTAGCGCTGTAGGTCAAAAGAAAAAAATTATGAGCAGTTAAAGAAAAATAAATTGGGGTTTTCCTCAGAACGTCAAAGTGACAATTTAAAACCTCAAAATTCGCCACATTTAGGCAAAGAACTTGAATGTAATACGGGCTATGGAAAGAAAATGTGTCAAGAAGAATGTTTTACAGACCCTGAAGTCTTAGCTTCAACTGTCATTGTCCTTCATTTTACTAAAATGTTTCCAGAATATTCATTTCAAATAGACCCTTCCTCTGATGCTTGGCAGTAGCCTTAGCTATAGAGATGATCGTTTAATGGTATATAACTTTCGTCAAATTTTCGTAAAAAATCAATAAAGCTTAATATATCCGTTATTCTACAAGATATGAAAAAAAATTATACATTAATTATAGGGTGTCTTGAGCTACATCTTAAAAAAAATATTTCTACAATCACAGGCCCATAAGTCGTTGGTGATACAAATAATTATTTTTTAGTCTATAACGCCTTATGTTCTTGCATTTTCAATCGAAATATAATGCATGTTTGTAAGTAAAGAAATTCTGGACGCAGCAAGTGCGTTATGGTAGCGAATTTTGATTAAAGGCTTCATATTTGAAAAGCTCAATTTGTTATTAACCTATAAGGTTTACCAAGAAACGGATTTTTTAGGTTACACTTTAAGTTTACTTTCGGAAATTTTTGTACGTTTTCAAACAATAAAGTTATTTTGATGAAACATGGCACATTGTTTTTACTATATATGTTATACTGGTAATCAAATTTGATGCCTGCTTTCTGAAAAGAAACACACATATTTGCTATTAAAAACATTTTTATGAAAATTCACTACCATAACTCACTTGCTGCATCCAAAAAATTTTTATTTTCTAATTTAGGTAATTTAAAATTGAGTCTATTTCTAATTTATCCATATTAGTCCCACCCGCAAAAGTATTCGAGAGTTTTGAGATAATAATTTATAAATGGTTTAAGTTATTTATTTTATATAGTTAATTATGCCAAAAAGGCATGTACTGGATTACGTAGACTAAAGTTGAAACATAAATATTATAATCTATTGAGTATGACACGACACCCTACAACAAAATCCCATAATACCCTTACAAAATCCTCTTTTTCATTTTCAGGAAATAAATATCCTCATAATGCAGCCAGCTGTGACACATATTTATGTTTGCTAACTCGCATTGAAAACTTCACCGTGGGATTCACCGTGTAGTTCCATAGACTTTTTTCAAGAATAGGTGACAAAGGAAAGGAGGTCGGCAGTTGATCTGCGTTGACGGAATCCATACTGCCTATCGTGCATTAGACTGTGTTTTTCAATAAATTTTAGTAATTCAGTGTTTATATACTTTTCCGTCACTTTAGAGACGACTGAAAGGAGAGAAATGGGCCTGTAGTTGCTAGGAAGCGCTTTAGATCCTTTCTTGCGGACATGTTGTACTCGAGCAGTTTTCCAGTTACTGGGAATATGCCTCTCAGATGTCTAAAACACACGAGTTAGGACAGGAGCAAGTTCGGGTGCGCATTTTTTGGGAACAATTGCTGGGACCTCGTCAAGGCCAGTGGCTTTCCTTGTATTAAGAGAAGAGAGCATCTTTTGTACCTTTTTAGTTTTGAAAATTATATCCGTCATTTTATGCGCGACATTGGGGACTGTTGATGGTTGAAGATTTGGAGGTGGGTTGGGAGTTGAATTTCCGGCGAACAACGAGGCAAAAACTTCAGCCTTGCCCAGCGCGGTAAAAACAATTTCATTCCCTGAAACAAGAGGTAGGAACGTGCTCTTGTAAAGATTATTCCCAATAGATTTAGCAAGAGTCCAGAAGGACTGCTAAGAAATTAGGTTTCCTCTTCCGGGCTCGTAAATACTTTTCACCGGCTAATCTCTATACTTTATATACTTCACAAATAAGACCAAACCTCGAATACTGCTCCCACATCTGTGGTGCTGCTGCCGCTTCTACACTCGCTATCCTGGACTCCATTCAGAAGAGAGCTATACGCCTCATTGGTGACCCTACCCTCACCCAAAGGCTGCCATTCCTTGCCCACCGACGTGCCGTTGGTGACCTCTCTCTCTTTTATAGATATCTGCACGGGCACTGCTTAGAGGAGCTTTCTTCCATAGTTCCTCCACCTGCTCTCGCAACAGATCTACCAGGGGAACAGAGCGAATGCACCCTTTTACTGTCCAGGTCACCAGACATAGAACATCTTGTTATGCCCGCGCTTTTGTCCCGAGGACTTTCAAGTTGTGGAACTCCTTGCCGGCACATGTTTTTCCTTCTCCCCCGAACCGCCAAACCTTCAAGTCCAGAATTAACAAGTTGCCTCTTTCGTCCTTGTCGACACCGACGGTACGATAGTATTTAGGCTGTAAGCCCTCGTGGTGTGTTGTTGAAATAAAAAATAAACAAAAAAAAAAGGATTTGCTGCCGTTGGAGCTTGAGAGGACTTTATTTTTGATGTGGTTATTAAACTAGTTTTTTGCCTCAGAAAGAATGCTGACATAGCGGTTTCTTTCGTCGTTAAATGCTTGACGGTTTTCTTGACTGGGATTGGGTAGGAGCGTTTTATGAGCGATACTTCCACACGTTGTGACGATGTGGAAGTAAAACATAATTGCTATTAATTTTTTTAATGAAGATTCACTACCATAACGCACTTGCTGCGTCCAGACTTTTTTATTACAAACTATCTATTATCGTTTCTTTACGAAATTGTATTAATGATTTAGGTAACAGTTTTTTGAGTGGAACCCATTTTTATGAAATTTTGCCAACATAAGGCATTTGTTGCTTCCGAACTTTATATTTTCTAATGTAGGTACTTTAAATTTGAGTCTATTTCAAATTTATCAATATTGTTTATAATTGGCTTATTTATTTTTTATAGTTAATTATGTCAAAAAGGCATGTACTGGATTACGTAGACTAAAGTTGAAACATAAATATTATAATCTATTGAGTATGAGGCGACACCCTACAACAAAATCCCGTAATACCCTTACAAAATCCTCATTTTCATTTTCAGGAAATAAATATCCCCATAATGCAGCCAGGTGTGACATATATTTATGTGTGCTAACTCGCATTAAAAACTTATATATATATATATATATATATATATATATATATATATATATATATATATATATATATATATATATATATATATATGCAATATATCAAAGCCTACTCTTCTCAGCACGCGCAACATTCGATACTGTTCCTAAAGATGATTAATATGTTTGTATAACACATACCCCCCAAATTAACGTGTCATGATTTTAATCACTGAGGATACCTTATATCATGTACAGAGTTTTGGTGGCAGGCCATAGGCTGAAAGTTTATTAAGCAGCGCTGCGTGCCACACCTGGTCGAATGCTTTGGATAGGTCTATAGCGACAATCTGGGATTCACCGTGTAGTTCCATAGACTTTCTTCAAGAATAGGTGACAAAGGAAAGGAGGTCGGCAGTTGATCTGCGATGACGGAATCCATACTGCCTATCGTGCATTAGACTGTGTTTTTCAATAAATTTTAGTAATTCGGTGTTTATATACTTTTCCACCACTTTAGAGACGACTGAAAGGAGAGAAATGGGCCTCTGGTTGCTAGGAAGCGCTTTAGATCCTTTCTTGCGGACATGTTGTACTCGAGCAGTTTTCCAGTTACTGGGAATATGCCTCTGAGATGTCTGAAAGAGACGAGTCAGGACAGGAGCAAGTTCTGGTGCTCATTTTTTGAGAACGATTGCTGGCATCTCATCAAGGCCAGAGGCTTTCCTGGTATTAAGGGAAGAGAGCATCTTTCGTACTTTTTTAGTTTTGAAAATTATATCCGTCATTTTATGCGCGACATTGAGTATTGTTGCCGGTTGAAGATTTGGAGGTGGGTTAGGAGTAGAATTCCGGCAAACAACGAGGCAACGAGGCAGCCTTGCCCAGGGCGGTAAAAACAATTTCATCCCCTGAAACAAAAGGTAGGAACGTTCTCTTGTAGAAATTATTCCCAATAGATTTAGCAAGAGTCCAGAAGGATTTGCTGCCGTTGGAGCTTGAGAGGACTTTGTTTTTGATGTGGTTATTATACGAGTTTTTGGCCTCAGAAAGAATACGAACATAGCGGTTTCTTGCGTCGTTAAATGCTTGACGGTTTTCTTGACTGGGATTGGGTAGGGGCGTTTAATGAGCGATACTTCCACACGTTGTGACGATGTGGAAGTAAAACATAATTGCTATTAATTTTTTTTTAATGAAGATTCACTACCATAACGCACTTGCTGCGTCCAGACTTTTTTTATTACAAACTTTCTATTATAGTTTCTTTACGAAATTTTATTAATGATTTAGGTAACAATTTTTTGAGTGGAACCTATTTTTATGAAATTTTGCCAACATAAGGCATTTGCTGCTTCCGAACTCTATATTTTCTAATGTAGGTACTTTAAATTTGAGTCTATTTCAAATTTATCAATATTTTTTATGAATGGCTTAAGTTATTTATTTTATATAGTTAATTATGCCAAAAAGGCATGTACTGGATTACGTAGACTAAAGTTGAAACATAAATATTATAATCTATTGAGTATGAGACGACACCCTACAACAAAATCCCATAATACCCTTACAAAATCCTCTTTTTCATTTTCAGGAAATAAATATCCCCATAATGCAGCCAGGTGTGACATATATTTATGTGTGCTAACTCGCATTAAAAACTTATATATATATATATATATATATATATATATATATATATATATATATATATATATATATATATATATATATATGCAATATATCAAAGCCTACTCTTCTCAGCACGCGCAACATTCGATACTGTTCCTAAAGATGATTAATATGTTTGTATAACACATACCCCCCAAATTAACGTGTCATGATTTTAATCACTGAGGATACCTTATATCATGTACAGAGTTTTGGTGGCAGGCCATAGGCTGAAAGTTTATTAAGCAGCGCTGCGTGTCAGACCTGGTCTTGGTTTGGATATGTTTAGAGCGACAATCTGGGATTCACCGTGTAGTTCCATAGACTTTCCCCAAGAATAGGTGACAAAGGAATGGAGGTCGGCAGTTGATCTGCGCTGACGGAATCCATACTGCCTGTCGTGCATTAGACTGTGTTTTTCAATAAATTTTAGTAATTCAGTGTTTATATACTTTTCCGTCACTTTAGAGACGACGGAAAGAGAGAAATGGGCCTCTGGTTGCTAGGAAGCGCTTTATATCCTTTCTTGCGGACATGTTGTACTCGAGCAGCTTTCCAATTACTGGGAATATGCCTCTCAGATGTCTGAAAGAGACCAGTCAGTACAGGAGCAAGTTCTGGTGCTCATTTTTTGAGAACGATTGTTGGGATCTCATCAAGGCCAGAGGCTTTCCTGGTATTAAGAGAAGAGAGCATCTTTCATACTTTTTTAGTTCTGAAAATTATATCCGTCATTTTATGCGCGACATTGGGTACTGTTGATGGTTGAAGATTTGGAGGTGGGTTAGGAGTATAATTCCCGCAAACAACGAGGCAAAAACTTCAGCCTTGCCCAGGGCTGTAAAAACAATTTCATCTCCTGAAACAAAAGGTAGGAACGTGCTCTTGTAGAAATTATTCCCAATAGATTTAGCAAGAGTCCAGAAGGGTTTGCTGCCGTTGGAGCTTGAGAGGACTTTGTTTTTGATGTGGTTATTATACGAATTTTTTGCCTCAGAAAGAATACGAACATAGCGGTTTCTTGCGTCGTTAAATGCTTGACGGTTTTCTTGACTGGGATTGGGTAGGGACGTTTTATGAGCGATACTTCCACACGTTGTGACGATGTGGAAGTAAAACATAATTGCTATTAATTTTTTTTAAATGAAGGTTCACTACCATAACGCACTTGCTGCGTCCAGACTTTTTTTAATACAAACTTTCTATTATAGTTTCTTTACGAAATTTTATTAATGATTTAGGTAACAATTTTTTGAGTGGAACCTATTTTTATGAAATTTTGCCAACATAAGGCATTTGCTGCTTCCGAACTCTATATTTTCTAATGTAGGTACTTTAAATTTGAGTCTATTTCAAATTTATCAATATTTTTTATGAATGGCTTAAGTTATTTATTTTATATAGTTAATTATGCCAAAAAGGCATGTACTGGATTACGTAGACTAAAGTTGAAACATAAATATTATAATCTATTGAGTATGAGACGACACCCTACAACAAAATCCCATAATACCCTTACAAAATCCTCTTTTTCATTTTCAGGAAATAAATATCCCCATAATGCAGCCAGGTGTGACACATATTTATGTTTGCTAACATATATATATATATATATATATATATATATATATATATATATATATATATATATATATATATATATATATATATGCAATATATCAAAGCCTACTCTTCTCAACACGCGAAACATTCGATACTGTTCCTAAAGATGATTAATATGTTTGTATAACACACACCGCCCAAATTAATTTGTCATGACTTTCATCCCTGAGGATACCTTATATCATGTACAGAGTTTTGGTGGTAGGCCATGGACTGAAAGTTTATTAAGCAGTGCTGCGTGTCAGACCTGGTCGAATGCTTTGGATATGTCTAGAGCGACAATCTGGGATTTACCGTGTAGTACCATAGACTTGTTCCAAAAATGGGTGAGACAGGAAAGGAGGTCGGCAGTTGATCTGCGCTGACGGAATCCATACTGCCTGTCGTGGATTAGACTGTGTTTTTCAATACATTTTAGTAATTCAGTGTTTATATACTTTTCCGTCACTTTATAGACGACTGAAAGGAGAGAATTGGGCCTGCAGCTGCTAGGAAGCGCTTTGGATCCTTTCTTGGGGATGGGTTGTACCCGAGCAGTTTTCCAGTTACTGGGAATCCGCCTCTCAGATGTCTGAAACAGACAAGTCAGGACAGGAACAAGTTCTGGTGCGCATTTTTTGAGAACAATTGCTGGGATCTCGTCAAGGCCAGAGGCTTTTTTGGTATTAAGAGAAGAGAGCATATTTCGTACCTTTTTAGTTTTGAAAATTATATCCGTCATTTTATGCGCGACATTGGGGACTGTTGATGGTTGAAGATTTGGAGGTGGGTTGGGAGTAGAATTTCCGGCGAACAACGACGCAAAACTTCAGCTTTGCCCAGGGCGATAAAAACAATTTCATCCCCTGAAACAAGAGGTAGGAACGTGCTCTTGTAGAAATTATTCCCAATAGATTTAGCAAGAGTCCAGAAAGATTTGCTGCCGTTGGAGCTTGAGAGGACTTTGTTATTGATGTGGTTATTAAACTAGATTTTGCCTCAGAAAGAATGCGGACATAGCGGTTTCTTGCGTCGTTAAATGCTTGACGGTTTTCTTTACTGGGATTGGGTAGAGGCGTTTTATGAGCGATACTTCCACACGTTGTGACGATGTGGAAGTAAAACATAATTGCTATTAATTTTTTTTAATGAAGATTCACTACCATAACGCACTTGCTGCGTCCAAACTTTTTTTATTTCAAACTTTCTATTATCGTTTCTTTACCAAATTTTATTAGTGGAGTGGAACCCATTTTTATGAAATTTTGCCAACATAAGGCATTTGTTGCTTCCGAACTTTATATTTTCTAATATAGGTACTTTAAATTTGAGTCTATTTCAAATTTATCAATATTTTTTATAAATGGCTTATTTATTTTGTATAGTTAATTATGCCAAAAAGGCATGTACTGGATTACGTAGACTAAAGTTGAAACATAAATATTATAATCTATTGAGTAATAAAATCCCGTAATACCCTTACAAAATCCTCTTTTTCATTTTCAGGAAATAAATATCCCCATAATGCAGCCAGGTGTGACATATATTTATGTTTGCTAACTCGCATTAAAAACTTATACAAAACGATCCGAGAACTCTTTCTGTCGCGCAAGATTACCAACTGTGATTTAAATATATGCAATATATCAAAGCCTACTCTTCTCAACACGCGAAACATTCGATATTGTTCCTAACCATGATTAATATGTTTGTATAACACACACACCCCAAATTAACTTGTCATGTTTTTCATCCCCGAGGATAACTTATATCATGTAAAGATAAATCCCGTCGCTTAAATATGTAATTCTTTTTAAAATGATGTTATTGCGATTTTTCCAAAGCACCTCTATCGGTAAATTTCACACTGGGCGATAGATTTTACTGCAGACGTAGCATTTTGTTGGGGCCCGTGTTTCTGAAAGCCTTTGAAAACTTGTAATTCATATTTTTATTGAATTTCTTTCGATTTCGTTTTTCAGTTGAGATAATCTTACCATAAAATATAAGACTTTATGCGTTGGACTTATAAATATGTTTTCTAAATATGTTTCCGATTTTTTGCCCTCTGCAGCAGTTCTTTATAAATGTCAGTCCTGCCAAACAATTGTAGAAACAATCGTTCGAAGTTATTTTTTAGCATGCGTCACTGGGTAGAACTCTATTTTTTGCCTCTAGAAAAATATAGTAATTTTACATGTTGACTTATATTTTATGAGGTTTAACAGCTTTGTCTAAAGCACTTTGTATACAAAAGGACGTATTGAAAAAGTTCGCGACGCAGCAAGTGCGTTATAGGAGCGAATTTTCGTTAAATGCTTCAAATTTGAATAATTCCACAACTTCATCAAAATAGCTTCGTAATTTTCGGAGATACAAATTTTTTAGAAAGGAAACTCCAAATTTTCCTAGAGAACCTTGTCCAATTTTCATCAAAATCGGTTAATAATTTATTGAGTTATCGTGCGGATACACACACAGACACACAGATATATATATATATATATATATATATATATATATATATATATATATATATATATATATATATATATATATATATATATATATATATATATATATATATATATTATTATTATTATATCTGGGGTGTAATGTGTGCCTGCTATCGATCTTTATACTGTCCCACGTTTATGTATATTTTTGTGTATTATTTATTTATGTATATTAATGAAATTATAAATATAGGTTATGTTCTCACGATTTGGGTGTATAATTATTATGTTTTAATACTGTACTTTGTTTTTAATTCGCTTAAATGTAAACTGGGCTATTGAGGACTGGGAACACGTTCTATTTACAGACGAATCTAGGTTTTGTCTATATAGCTCCGATAGACGTCTAAGAGTTATCCGCCGGCCAGGTGAGAGTTATGCACAGTGCAACATACGTGAAACAACTTTATTTAATGGAGGCTCTGTGTTGTTTTGGGCTGTAATTTCCTCCACAGCACGAACGGATATCGTACCTTTACATGGGGATGCTTTAAATAGCGAAAGATATATCAATGACGTTTTGTCTGAGCACGTTGTCCCTTTCGCTCCGTACATTGGGAATAATTTTTTACTAATGCACGATAACGCAAGATCTCATGTAGCATGGATCGTTAATGAATATTTACATGAAGTAAATATTCGAACTGTTAATTGGCCACCGCACAGTCCCGATATGAATATTATTGAGCAATTATGGTATATTGTAATTTTATGTATATTAAGTGTAGTTTGAGTATATTTTGTGAAATTGCATATATGTTTTGTAAAGTTTTAGATGTATTAGACTCCTATATTTGTATACTTGATATTGTAATGGATATTATGTTCTATCTTTGTGAATCTCAAATTTTATATAGTTGGGTTCCTTTAAATTTAATTATTTATTGATTATAGGGTCCACTATATTATTTAATTTAATTCGTAACTCAAATTCTGACACTTTTAGAACACCTATATGTATATATGTAAGTAAAATTTTTCTGAATTTTAAGAATTACAACCAATATTAAAAACATTTATATTTATAATATTAAATTGAATAAATTTACATTTTTATTTAATTAATTTGTTTTCTTCTTACTTCTTCCACGGCTTTATGTAGGCTCTATTCTGCAAGGATGTAGTGGGATCAATTGAAAATTCTTACCTTTACCCTTTTACCTAAATTTTCTGTAGTTTTTCTTAAAATTATGTACCTTGATAGGAATGAAACCACAAAATATCACAATTTAAAAATTTCTTTTCCATTAATGCCTGTTTTATATTTTGACAATTTTACCACAATATGAATAATTTAGCCGAGCAGTGACAATTTAAATTTTGTTTTACATTAATTACCTTACTTGATCCTCTAACTTTCAATATTGGCCATTTAAATTTATAAATTACTTTTAATATAAGTTTGCAGTTCGAACTCACTTTGAATTTGCCGCTATATTCTTCTGCACACTGCTATCCTTTTCCTATATTCAATTTATTGTTTCTATGGCAACGGCTTTGATGCAAAATGGTTGGTATTTGATTTATTTAATATTCTTACGAGTGTAACGTAACGACATCTATAGAGATTTACTTGAGTCTCTCTATTTTACCGTTCTAAAATTTATTATTGTTGTTAAATTTTAGACGTGGATGTAATTTTGGGCCTTATAACAGTTCTTATTGACAATGTGTTATTAATTTTGAGTTGTTTCGATATGAAGTTACGATAATTATGTTTATATTTCGACTTTATTGATAAATACCTTGGCGGCTAACGGCGTCGGTTTAGATACGTATTGTTTCCAATCACTTATTTACTGTAGGAGCTTATTCTTTGTTACCAAAACATGTGCAACAAGAATGCCGATTATACACTATTGTTTTAAACACTTATCATGAGATTTATTTAAAAAAATTAATATAATTTTGATAATAACACAATGGATGCTTAAAAAGCGTGGTATTCGCTTTGCTCTCTCAAAACCGTCTTTTTTTTTGTGGAAGATGCCGGATGTGAAAACATTCTTCTCAGCCAATTTTTTTGTATTAATTTCAAACGTGCAAATTGTTTTTTCACATCGTCCAATGGTTGCTGTTCATTCACAGATTAGTCAAAACAATCACCTCCTTGAAGGTTCATGATTTATTAGACCACTGCTACTGAAATAAGTGAGTTCAAAAAACTGTGTTCATACGCGCCAAGTTCAAATTTATAACATTTTTCAAATGTTTTTTGAGCTTTGGAAAGAATAATAAAAGTCTGGTGGTGATTAATCCATATAATAGGGTGGGTGATCGGCCAACTCAACCAGTTTTATTAATTGTTTGCGTGCAGCTTGCACAGCTTTGACTAATTTTTCATTGCGCTTTTTCACAATTTCTCTCCTACTTTAGTTATTTCACCTTGTTTGGAAAAATGTTGTAGAATTCTTTCACCATCACAGAGAACTGAAGCAAGAACCTTGCCAGGCCACTTTTAAATACAGAATTTTTTACGTCTTCTAGAATCTGAGTGCTTCCACTTTTTCCATTCACCTTTAGTTTCTAAAGTCTAGTGATGGAACAAGGCAACCCAAAAATTTGAGGAATCTTATTAGAAACGGCGTAGCATTTCTTTTCACATTGTTAAGCAAGCGCGCTTTTGATCAGCAAGTATTTGGGAATATATTTTCCCGAAGGCGTTTTTATAATAATATAAATAATAATCATAATATTAATAATAATAAAAAATACAAAAAATCTCAAAATATATACTTCTAGCTGAAGAGGTAAAGGACATGTGGCCACAGAGACCGTGATACCAATAGTGATTGATGCCACAGGAAAGATACCAGTCACACTCAAACCGGCTCTTCTCGCTATAGATATAAAAGAGAACGCCTACAGCACCATGCAAAAAAAACTATGATTGATACATGAAGCCTGACTCGTCCTCTTCTTAATCAAAGACAATAGACAAGAATTCAAGTTGCCCTCAATGGGGCCCTTTGGTACTATATTTACTTGACAAAATTGGCAATGCGTCTAGAACGAGAGAACGCGAGATCTCCAAACAGTCAATTTTTTTTAATCCAACACGCATCGAAACAATCTCTCAGCTAATGAAAGGGAATATAGTACACATACTGGTAGAACAAGACCAGCTAGAATACGATTTTAAGATTTTGCAGAAAGGTATAACAATGCTACATATCACCCACTAATAATAATGGAGCGTGTTATACGCCTGTGGTTAAGAACGCCACTAGCAATTAATAAAACGCCATCCATTTACAGAAAAAGTTACACTTAGTCCAAAATTTCTTGAAAATTGCTCTATGAGGAAGTATTACTACTCAACAACTATCTGTTCATATTCTCAGATGGGTCTAAAACAGATACAGGGCGGGGTGTTCTGCGATTATACGTAGCGGTCAAGCATACTCCTGGACTATTCCAAGAAGTTCATATTATTTTCACAGCTGATTAATTGGCAAGCACTACGTTTCTTTGGGTATTCTGGGACTGACTGATTCTTGTGTTATATGTAATGACTCGCTTAGTGCTCTAGAAGCTCTAGAGAATATATTTAGTTCGCATGAATTAGTTATAAGAATACTAAATTATCTAGCATACATGTGTGCCCAATGTAAAAAAAAGTAAAGAGGTTGTGGGTGTCTAGTCATATGGGGATCGTAGGAAACGAAGCAGCGAGAGTGGCTGCAGAAAATGAGACGGCAGAGGATGGTATACCAGTATCTGTAAACGATGACCTTACGGCAGCAAAGAACATAATAACATAATTATTTGCTTTCAAGACTTGAGTTATAATAATTTAAACAGATTTCTGAAAATAGACGTTTTTTGGTCGTCAAAATACTATATACTCTCTCTGTAAAATAACGCATAAATTGACTAAAATTGAAAGCGATCATTATTAAGGACAATTCAAAAACAGGTCGATTTTTATTTTCAAAAACTAACTTTTTGATATAAAGATATCACCCCAGTCATTATACTTTTTTAAGGGGCAGCGACCCTTTCTAAATTTTAAATTTTGATGGTGGGTAATGTGATACATATTTTTAAAGCTAATCAAGTTCTTTATTCAGCAACAGGATCTTTTTGTAGCAATAAAATAAAATGAGTGATAACATTTTAGTGAATTTTCTTAGAAAAAATTCACTAATGAGGAGATCTCGACTTTTGAATTTTGAAAAAATTCCTTCAAATGAGCGCGATCTAGGACCCCTAGAACCCATATCCGGGGTCAGTTTCAATTTTTATATGTTTATATATATATATATATATATATATATATATATATATATATATATATATATATATTATATATATATATATATATATATATATATATATATATATATATATATATATATATATATATATGTATGTATGTATCACACCGATAACTCAAAAACTAATGGGCCGATTTCGATAAAATTTGGCATGTACCTTTCTTTTGTAAATGGCTTGGATAAGTTCGTTAGTCAGGCAAATCTAACGAGGTTTTCCGGGAAAATTTTGAGTTTTCATTCGAAAAAAATTCTTATCTCAAAAAGTAATAAGCCGATTTGAATAAAATTTGGCGTGTAGCTTCCTTTTGTAAATGGCTTTGATAATTTGGTTAGTCAGGAAAATCTAACGAGGTTTTCCGGGAAAATTTTGAGTTTTTATTCGAAAAAATTTTTTATCTCAAAGAAGGATGACCCGATTTTAATAAAATTTGGCATGTACCTTCCCTTTGTAAATGGCTTTGATAAGTTCGTTAGTAGAAAAAATCGGACGAGGTTTTCCGGAAAAATTTTGAGTTTCCATTTGAATTTTTATCTTAGAAAATACAAAAATTATGATAACCAAATTTGGTAGGTAGGTTTACTATATAGAAAGTAAACTATACACTAAAATTTAGATTTCTATGTTACAAGAAAAAAAAGTTATAATAAAATATTTTGTGCCAGATCATTTCTATGAAAATTCACTACCATAACGCACTTTCTGCGTCCAGGCTTTTTATTATCAGTAACACATAAGACAAGTGAAGCCTATAAAGAATTACATAGTCCAGTCTAATCGAATGTTCAAAATGCCCGCCTTCCTGAACAAATTCTTGTTGGAATCTATAATAACTGGAGAAATGTTGGTACATTCAGTTCCAATTCTTGTTTTTTAATTCGTCAACAGTATCTGGTTTACTTTTGAATACCACATACTTCAAACGACCCCACAGAAAAAAACTGATTTCGCTGGACACTCGAATTCACCACGCCTGCCAATCCAACTGTTGGGAAATTGTTGATCCACATACTGCCGAACATTAATCTCATAATGTGCGGGGGCATCATCTCATTCATACCTCAAACTATGATTTACCAGGTCAGTATTGTGTCCATCAGGAAATAATTTCAATATGGTCGGAATGAGATATTGCTGTAAAAATTGTAGCTATCGTGGTCCATTTAAAGTTTGATCAAAAAGGTAGGCACAAATAACCATACTCGTAACAATTCCCGAACCAACATTTACCTTTTGTGGATATTGTGTGTGATTCTGTCCCATGCATCTTGTATTTTTCCTTGCCCAATATCTGCAGTTTTGACGGTTATCTTCGCCATGTAGTGTAAAAGTAGATTTGTCCGAAACATAATACTCGGTATTGGCAAAGAATTATCATTACATTTGTCCATCAATTTTCGACAAAACTGCATCCTTCGGTCTGGATCGTCATCGCATAACTCTTGCAAAAGTTCGTTGTGATTTGCAAAATATTTGCGTTAGTTATTAGTATGTCTCCAGATGTACTTGTAGGTGCTCGTCACCCGTTCCAGTATTTACATAGCGAATTTCTAAATCAATATGGAACGTGAGCTTCCTCAGATAACGCGGCACTTCATTTCAAGCCCATTATCTTTTAAATTAGATAAAAACTCATAAACTTGCCAGGCAGAAGATTAAGGTAGTTCGTCAACCTCGTCCGTTCAATAAAGACACAATAGACAAAGATGCGTGTCCGACTACAATTTTACTTTCGGTTAATTTCGCCTGCCTAAAAACTATAAATATATACAGTTGTAGCAGAAATTTGGTTTAGAATTTTTTCATCTTCTGATGATGCTAACGTTGTTAGCGAAACGATCGTTAGGTCTTTGAAAATATGTGTTGTGGTGATTTGGGTTCTCCAAATGTATTTATCAGTGCTCATCACAGGTTTCAGTCTTCACATAGTGAAGTATAGTATCCCTTATGTAGGTACCTAAAAGCTTGAAATTATTTTACCACTTGTTTTAAATTGTCATCATTTGGCTTAAATACTGTTTCAAGATTGTTTTAATTTATGTTCAATGCCATACGATTAAATTTTACAAATAAAAACAAATCTATTTTTCAAACGTTAACAGTTCACTGAAAATAAAAATATTCGAATAATATAACGTTGAAACAAAACAATCCGATACAATCTAATACAGAATCCCTTAAGGCTATCGAATAAAAAGAAAGCAACCGTGGGTTGAAAATTTGTAACAAAATCTAAAGCTCCTACTTCATGAAAAAAGATAAGGAAGGATGTGTTTTATATACTCTATTATCTCTAATAACATTTGTGATCTCTTACCTATATTATGTTTATGTTCAAGGATGCGTATATTTCTGGTTCTACCTGTAACAAAAAATACACGTTTAATATTGTGAAAAAGAAATAATATCTTAAATGCAAATCAATGTTAAATTTTGGCAATAATTTATGAACACGAATGAGTCTTGCAGACAATTCTTTCTCATACAAAAATAAATATAAGAGGTAATAGGTTTTAATTAATTTCCTTTAAAAAAATTCGCTACTGACAAAACCACATTTTAAAACTTGAAAAATGTCTCTAAATGAGCGCAAACACAAACTAGGGCACTAAGTGAGTGGTGAACGTGTCGCCACCTAGTTCGGAACCAAGTACTATGTTGTCACGCCCGCTCCAAATAACACAAAGTGTTAAAAATAGAGACAGTATACAACTAACTAACAATTTAAAAAATTGTTAGCCCTGGCCCATTTCTACCCCAATATAGGGACAAAGTATGTAAGACTAGATGCATTCTCGCAACAATTAGAACCGTAGACCGGTTTCGCTCTCATTAGAGCTCTTCAGTACGGCATACTAATTGTAGCAAAAATGCACCAAAAATAACACGGCTGTAGTATAGCCAGTCTTAAAACACTAAGTGAGTGGTGAACGTGTCGCCACCTAGTTCGGAACCAAGTACTATGTTGTCACGCCCGCTCCAAATAACACAGAGTGTTAAAAATAGAGACAGTATACAACTAACTAACAATTTAAAAAATTGTTAGCCCTGGCCCATTTCTACCCCAATATAGGGACAAAAAGAGCTCTAATGAGAGCGAAACCGGTCTACGGTTCTAATTGTTGCGAGAATGCATCTAGTCTTACATACTTTGTCCCTATATTGGGGTAGAAATGGGCCAGGGCTAACAATTTTTTAAATTGTTAGTTAGTTGTATACTGTCTCTATTTTTAACACTCTGTGTTATTTGGAGCAGGCGTGACAACATAGTACTTGGTTCCGAACTAGGTGGCGACACGTTCACCACTCACTTAGTGTTTTAAGACTGGCTATACTATAGCCGTGTTATTTTTGGTGCATTTTTGCTACAATTAGTATGCCGTACTGAAGAGCTCTAATGAGTGCGAAACCGGTCTACGGTTCTAATTGTTGCGAGAATGCATCTAGTCTTACATAAACTAGGGATTTAGAAGCCAGATCGTGGCGAAACGAATATTATTCCAGTATAATTATTTATGTAATATACTGTGAATTTTAAAAGTATCCTTTTCATTTGTGTTATTCGTTTTTAACAACTTTTCTAAATATGTTAACGTGCGCTATTGTTAAAAATGTGTAACATAAATGAAAAGGTCTACAAAGAATCTTTAACTTTAACAAAACTTTGGAGAAAACAAAATATTTTTAAATTCAACAAGGAGTTTTTTGTACAAACCCAAGGCGCGGCAATGGGGAACCCCCTATCGCCATTTATTTCAGAACTATTCATGAGTAGATTTTAAACACAGAACCTCGGTGGTTCAGGGGTAAGAACGTGTGCCTCTGAACCGAAGGGTACTGGGTTCGATCCCGGGGTACTCCTTTCACTGTTTCAGTACAAACTGTAACATTAACATCAACCGAGGTTCTGGCATTGTATTTGAGCAAGTTGAATGTCTGCACGTTCCGCCCTTCGGAGGGGGCATAAAGTCGTCGGTCCCGTGTGCATGAGATGTTGGGTACGTTAAAGATCCCTACCCTCCTTACAGAAAGGCAGGGGTTCGGCAAAATGTCCAGGATAGTGAGGTGAAACTGCTTCCTGGCGTCGGTGATTGGCTATAGTCGCGGAAACAGGCCGACGTTAAAGAAACAAAACACACACAGATTTGAAACAGATCTTGAAAGTGAAGGTGATTATTTTACTAAAGTGTGGTTTCGTTATGTCGATGATATTTTCGCAAGTTTAACAAAAACATTTGCAAAATTGACGGTTTTATTGCGAAATTTAACAATGAATTTGATTTTATAAAATTTATCGACGAGTTATAAATTAATAATATATTACCCTTTCTAGATGTACTAGTTATCGAAAATAAAGACACTTTAGAATTCAATATCCATAGGAAGGAAACCACCATTCTAACTTACATTCCCAATGACTCACATCATACGTACGCACACAAAAAATGACCAATCTGAATTTTTTGGTAAACAGGTTAGTTAATTTTCCTTAAGGTAAAAATAGATTTACTAACGAATCAGGGTATATTAAGAACGTGGCCGAATATACACTGTTTGTCTAGTGGAGAATTCAATTTAAAAAAAAAACTCTGGACGCACCAAGTGCGTTATGGTAGCGAATTTTCTTTAAAACATTTTTAATAGCAATAAATGTATTTCTTTGATGAACGCAGGCATCAAACTTGGTTGCCTATATAGTAGAAACAATGTACCATATTTCATCGAAATAAATTTATTGTTTGAAAATATATAAACATTTTACAAAAGTCTAGATGCAGTAAGTGTGTTATAGAAGTAAATTTCCATAAAATTGTTTTTAATAGCAATTGTGAGCAGGCATCAATCTGATTACCGGTATAGGCCTATGTGGTAGAAACAATGCACTATATTTTATCAGAATTACTTATTGTTTGAAAATATACAAAAAATTTCCGAAAATAAACTTAAATGTTGGTTTTCTAACCAACAAAGCTTACTTTAATAGCAAACTGAGTGATTGAAATTTGAAGGATTTAATGAAAATTCGGTAAATTTTCAGATTAGCTCCCTAACGCTTTTCAACAAATTGTTTTCAGAAACATTACTAGGACCCCACCTGGATGCACAAACCTTAAGAAAAATTTCTTGTTCACACCCCCCAAGAAAGTTATGGGACTGGGAGTGAATAGGGGTGCTGCGCTGGGTAGGCAGGGTTCAAGTGGGATATGGCTTCAAGATATGAAAAAGAGAGCTTTCAAGCCCGCTTTATTCGAATTTTCTGCTCATATTTCCTTTTTACTACATACCCTGCTCAGCACCCCTACTCACTCCTGGTCCCGTAACTTCCTTGGGGGGCGTGAACAAGAAATTTTTCTTGGGGTTTGTGGATCCAGGGAGGGCTAGGCAGATTTCTGAAAACAGTTTTTTTTTAAACGTTCGGGAGCTAAGTTGCAAATTTACCGAAAATTCGCTACCAAAACGCAGTTACTGCTTCCAGATTTTTTTCTTACAAACGCATCATATTTCGATAAAAATTGCAAAAATGCATTAACGAATTTGTTCTACGAAAATTAGCTTAAAAAAGTTATACACCCCTACTCACTCCTGGTCCCGTAAATTCCTTGGGGAGTGTGAACAAGAAATTTTACTTGGGGTTTCAAACCGGGGGGGGGGTGTAAAGGGGCATGCAGGGTTCTGAAAAACTTTTTTTGAAAAGCGTTCGGGAGCTAGACTGCAAATTTACCGAAAATTCGCTACCAAAACGCACTTACTGCGTCCAGTTTTTTTCTTACAAACGCATCATATTTCGATAAAAAATGCAAAAATGTATTAACGAATTTGTTCTACAACAATTAGCTAAAAAAAATTATACACCCCTACCCACTCCTGGTTCCATAACTTCCTTGGGGAGTGTTAACAAGAAATTTTTCTTAGGGTTTGTGGATCCAGGGGAGGCCCTAGGCAGGTTTCTAAAAACAGTGTTTTGAATAGCGTTCGGGAGCTAAACTGCAAATTTACCGAAAATGCGCTACCAAAACGCACTTACTGCGTCTAGATATTTTTCTTACAAACGCAACATATTTCGATAACAAATTCAAAAATGCATTTACGAATTTGTTCCACGAAAATTAGCTAAAAAAAAATATACACCCCTACTCACTCCTGGTCCCGTAACTTCCTTGGGGGGTGTGAACAAGAAATTTTTCTTAGGGTTTGTGGATCCAGGGGGGGTCTAGGCAGGTTTCTGTAAACAGTTTTTTGAAAGGCGTTCGGGAGCTAATCTGCAAATTTACCGAAAATTCGCTACCAAAACCCACTTACGTCCAGATTTCTTTCTTATACACGCATCATATTTCGATAAAAAATGGAAAAAAATATTTCGACTTTCAGAAGAGAGAAAGCATCAAAAAGCTTTGTTTGTTTGCCATTTGAACTTCGAATCACGAGGAGTCTAGATATGATTTTTCAAAAAGCCAATTTGAAACTAACATTTTCCGGAAAAAATACTTCAAAAAAACTTGCTAGGTAACCCAAAAGACAAGGATTGTAGCGCCAAAATGTCGGGAATTTATAAAATAAGTTGTAAAGGTTGTGATCACAAATAGGTCGGACAAAAAAAGAGATCCATTGAAATTATATTCGAAAAACATTTAGCACAACTAAGATACGGTACTATAGATAGATCTTCCGTTTCCCGGCATATTTGGGATAATAATCACCACGTAGATCAGTAGAATCTAAAATTAATAAAAACATGTTACAAAACGAGGACAGTTAAACGCTTTCGAAAGTATATATATTGCTAATAAAAACATGTTACAAAACGAGGACAGTTAAACGCTTTCGAAAGTATATATATTGCTAAATATGGTAATAGTAAAAAGTGTATATTTTGGGTCTGCCGCTTATGGGTAGTCTACTGATAGCCTACTTTACAAGAAAGGCCGACTGAAGCGTGTCCAAAAGATAATAAAATCTCGGGACGCAGCAAGTGCGTTATGGTAGTGAATTTTCATAAAACTATTTTTTAATAGCAATAATGTGTGTTTTTTTAAGAAAGCAGGCATCAAATTTGGTTACCAGTATAATCTATATAGTAAAAACAATGTGCCATGTTTCATCAAAATAACTTTATTGTTTGAAAATGTAGAAAAATTTCCAAAAGTAAACTTAAAGTGTTCCCGAAAAAACTCGTTTTTTGGTCAACCTTATTGGTTAATAGCAAATTGAGCTATTCAAATATTAAGCATTTGATCAAAATTCGCTACCATAACGCACTTACTGCGTCCAGAATTTTTGTTCTTACAAACATGCATTATATTTCGATGGAAAATGCAAAAATGCAATAACATAAGGCGTGTTTGATTAAAAAAAAAAGAAAATTTGTATCACCAACGACTTATGGCCCAGCCTGTGATTGTAGAAATAATTTTTTTAAATGTAGCTTAAGACACCCTATAATTAATATATACAATTTTTTTTTCATATCTGGTATAATAACAGATATATTGAGCTTTATTGATTTTTTTTACGAAAATTCTACAAAAATTATATACTATTAACGATAAACTCTATAGCTAAGACTACTGCCAAGCGTCAGAGAAAGGGTCTACTTGAAATAAATTTTCTGGAAACATTTTATTAAAATGAAGGACAATGACGGTTGAAACTAAGACTTCAGGGTTTGTAAAACATTCTTCTTGAGACATTTTATTTCCATAGCCCGTATTAGATTCAAGTTCTTTTCCTAAATGTTGCCAATTTTGACGTTTAAATCGCAACTTTGACGTTTTGTGAAAAACCCCAATTTATTTTTGTTTAAATGACTATAACTTTTTTGTCATTTGACCTACAGAGCTAAATTTTGGTAGGCAACTTGCTTATAATGATATAAACCCGCGTATAATTTGGTTGCCCTTAGTTTGTTATTTTTGGAGATATAAATTTTTTTCGAAAGGAAACACAAAATTTTCCGGGAAAACCTCGTTGGATTTTCCTGGATAACGAACATTTCCAAGCCACTTGCAAAAGGAGGGTACTCACCAATTTTGACGTTTAAAATCGCGATTTTGACGTTTTGAGGAGAACCCAAATTTATTTTTTCTTTGAATGCCTGTAACTTTTTTGTCATTTAACCTACGAAGCTAAATTTTGGTAGGTGACTTTCCTCTAATTATCTAAACCTGCGTATGAAATTTGATTGCCCTTACTTTGTTAATTTTGGAGATATGAATTTTTTTCGATTTTTTTCGAAAGAAAACACAAAATTTTCCGGGAAAACCTCGGCGGATTTTCCTGGCTAACGAACTTATCCAAGCGACTTGCGAAAGGAAGGTATGTGCCAAATTTTATCAAAATTGGTCTATTATTTTTTAAGTTATAGGTGTGACACACACACATATATATATATATATATATATATATATATATATATATATATATATATATATATATATATATATATATATATATATATATATACATATAAAGTCTGAAACTACCTCGGATTTGGGTTCCGGGGGTCCTAAATAGCGCTCATTTGAAGAAATTTTTTCAAAATTCGAAAGTCGAGATCTCCTCATTAGTGAATTTTTTTTAAGAAAATTCACTAAAAGGATTCAGGTATTTCCGGCAAACAAAATATGTTAATTTTTTGTGTCGCTGAACCTCCGTAAATCGATGGTGACCGACTCTCCTGCAGAAGAATATAAATATATGATGTAAGATATTCAGAATTATTCATCCTCTGATGACGCTAACTTGGTTAGTGAAACGATCATCAGGCTTTTAAAAATATGTTGTGGTGATTTGGGGTCTCAAAGTCTACTTATCAGTGCTAATCATAGGTTCCAATTTACTTAGCTCATAAAATTCACAGCCTTTTTGTTTGGTTTTTTTCAGATGAAATAAGCAGCAGAGGGCTCTATATATATAAAAAAGCAGCATAAAAATGAAAACTAAAGCAGAATGTCTAAAATTCAGTGGCTGTAATGCTTCCCTGGTACATATTACGTTATTTGTATGTTTCCTGGACGATGTCCACATTTATGTAGACCACTAAAGCTTTTATATTGCGCTTAGAACAGCATGCCTCTCGTTCACATGCTTCAAATTATTATGTATGTCTTTTCCGCAATAAAACACCCGCAACATGTGATAAACATGATCTTAATATCCCTGCGAATCGACAAGTAAAAACATGATTTTACTATAAATATAAATAGTAATGGTACAGGTAAAATGTAAGCTGTTTCGTTTTCAGCATTACATCGGTGAAACAGTGGATTAACATAAAATCGTTATATGTGTAACAAATTAGATTATTTGAAAGAAATATTTTTAAAATGTATCGATTGCTTAAGCGAATTGTCATAGAAAAATCTCGCTCTTGAGGATACCGCGTCTTTTAGTTTTTGAAAAAATTTATTCAAATCAATGCAAACGAGGCACCCTTAAACCCATATCTAAATTCAGTTTCAGATCTCCTATACACAGTGTGTCCCAAAATGGATGGGAATGTATTGCTATCTCCGTTATTATTAGAGATAGGGTGAGCGTTAAATTAGTAATGTTTTGTAGAATTTCATGCTCGTTCCAAATATGACTTGTATTTTGCCCTGCCTCTTTTCGTTTTCGAGTTATTTTGAAGTAAAACAAAATTTGTCGAATTCTTTTTTCTTCAATATTTAAGTAGGCGTTGATTTGACATGTCTAAGACTTGCACATTATCAGGACACTTTTTACAGAGTAATCTTTTTGTGCTATTCTCAACTTTTGATTATCATTTGTTTTTGAGCTACAGTTATCAACGTTTGTTAATCATGTACAACGTGCTTGATAAATCTTCTAATTGCACTGACAATTTTGAGAAAAACCGTTTTGAGGATAGTAGGCTATGAAATCCAATACCAGAAAACAAATGACAAAAAAAGTGTTCAAAAAACAGTACGCCATGGAGTCTAACATAGACTTCTACTTTTAACATAATTTTCTGTAATGATTCACAATAAAAAAATAGGAATTTTGGCACACCAATGAATCGGCCCATTATTAGAAATGATATTTTACATTATCCTAAAAAATTTTTGTAATTTAATAAAATAGGTAAACCTAGTAAACAACTAAATATTCTAACAGAATTCAATAAAAAGCAGATTATTCATTTGCGAAGACGCCTCTGAAAATTGTTTGATTTTTAAACGTAAGCCAACTGGAAAACAACAGAAGAAAGGTTGCTATGGATATAACACTATCGCGACGATTACGAATACCGTCATTCTTAATTATCTGAACAATTGGAGGTGTATTTAACACGTTGCTTAAAATTTTGTACTAAATAGTTTGTTTCCTGTTTATTTTAAATATTATTCAACAAGATGTTTAGTAATGAAGAATAGTTTGACATGTTGGAATGTTATATTTGTTCTAACCGAAATACTGAGACAGCTGCAAATTCATATCAAACAACTACTCAGAAAGGCGACAACCAAACACTAAAATATTTCGCAGGATAGTGACCAATCTATTGAACGACAGTAGCTTCCACGCAAAGAGACTACCAATGCCTATAAATGAAGAAAGAAATAATGGCGTCTTACAGGTTTCAAACGAAAACCCTCCGCAATCTGTTCGGTTTTATGGTGAACAAATTGACGTTCCAAAAAGTACGGTACACCGTGTGTTAAAACAAAGTCATTACCATCCATACAAATCTCCAATCGTACAAGGCTTAAATGTTGACGATTACCCTAAGCGACTTCAATTCTGCAGATGGTATCAACGATAATGTCAGCAAGATGAAAATTTTCATTTGAAAATAATAGAGACTGATAAATCGATTTACAAATTGTGGTGTGTATAATCGCCATAATAGGCATTGTTGGGCAAATGAAAAGCTCCATCTATAGGAAGAAAGACGATTGCAAGGCAGATTTCATATTAATGTTTGGTGCGGCCTATTAAGTAAAAAACAGTTAATTTTTAAAAAAAATCAGGTAACTTCATTGTTGGTCCCTTCTTTTTTAGAAATAATTTAACTGGGAAAAGGTATCTTAGTCTATTGAGAAATGATATCTTACCAACAATTAGAAGAGCTCATGATAAGTTAAAGGAGATTTGGCACCAACAAGATGGTTGTCCAGCTCACAATGCTAGTATCGTCAAAGAATTTTTGTACCAAAATTTTAATGATTGTGCTATTTGTAACAATGGGCCAGTTCGTTGGTGTGCTCGTCGAGGAGCATTTGAGGGGCCACCGCGGTCCCCGGAGTTAATTTCCTTGGATTTTTTCTGTGGGGTTATTAAAAATTGAAATTTATTTCAACAGACCAAATAATTAAGAGAAGCTACAGCAAAGAATTCGCGCTGAAGTGGAGCAAATTAGTACTGACATTTTTAAGCGCAGTGTACAAAATGTGTATCGGTGAATAACAAATGTAGGTAGAGGACAATTTGAACATTCGCACTGACTTTTGTTTGTTTTCCTTGGTTCAATATTTTTTAATTATACCTAAGTTTACATTTTTGAGATAAATAATGATATTTTTCTTTAAAGAATCGTTATGTCAGCTGGCATATTTTTTTTCATCATCATTTAAGCAGTGAGCAGGTCTATGGAAAAACATTTTTAAAATGGTTGTCATTTAAAAAAGCTTATCATGACGTCACTGTTCAGAAATAGGTCACGTTAAAAATGTAATTTTTACGTCATAAGTTGGCAATTAAAAACATAAAATTGACCTGCCGAGCGTTTTTTTTTTATTAAGTAACTTATTTATAAATTATGTTCTCCTAGAATATTGTGAGCTGTCGTCACAACATACTACCTGATTCCGCACCGAGAGGGCGACCCTGTCATACATCTCGCAATGTTCTATGAGGCTGGTTGCCATAGCCATTTTACTTTATAGGTGTGTATACCGTACTGACCAGCTCTAGTTAGAGCGAAACCGGTCTGCGGTGCTAATGATGGTGAGAATACATCTATATTGTTCCTAAACGTCAAAATGTTTGAGGTTGACATCTTTTGGTGAGTTTAATAAAAAGGCTTTTTCTTTCCAAACAAATGTTATGTTCCTTGTCCCGACGCGTTTCGACCTTTTTACCCGGTCATCCTAAGGGTAATCTAGAATTTACAAAAGGCTTGTCAGAAAAACTGAGTTTTCCGGTAGGCGATTTCTGACCTCAACATTAAGTCAAAAGTTAAAAAAGCTAAAAAACTGCCTAACTACACAACCACCAAAGATTACAAGTTAACAGTTACAAACTACTACATGCAATAAAAGTAAATACAAGTCAAACTGAACTGTAGGAAACGTAAATTTGCCTCGAGATTTAAAAAAGTTCACAATAAATGTAAAAACTCTTAAAAAAGTCTTAAAAAGCAACCCTTTAGAAGGGTCTTAAGTTAAGCTAACTAACTGAAGCAACAATACACAGCACAACATTAGCAAGCGATGCAGCTGAGAAGAAGCTTTCGGGGAATATTACAACCTATTAACTGAATGAGAGTGAAATCGGAAACGAATTTTTATTTTTTATAAAAATTGAAAACGCCTAAATGACGATCTACTTTTTTTCTCAGGGCTCGTCCGCGGCCTTGCCGCCCCGATATCATATATTTCTAACTTTCCATTTCTTCAACAACGAACTGTTCCATGACAAAATTGGAAGGATGTAGAATTTTTGCGTCCATTTCCTTGTTGAAGAGATGGCCTGACTCCCTTAAATGACAACCAAAGGCTGAACCGTTGTTGTTGGGGTGATTTCTGCTCCAATCCTCTTACAAGAGCACTCAAGAGAGACAATATCAAGTTCTTGTTCAGATCCTCTAACACTGTAAAAAGTTTGTTTATCCAGAATAAGCACAGTATCCCAGTTCTGAAAATGTCCGGTTGTTTACAATGTGGTGAACCTGATTGTAACACAGCCTATGTCGGCAGGACAGGGAGAGCATGGAGTTTGAGGATTGCTGATACTAGTATCTCGTAAAAAGATCAGCCTGTATAAATATATTTTAATTGTAATCATCAATGAGTATGATTTATGATGAATTTACTTTTATTTGTTGTATTTAAAATATAGATTTTTTTTTATATTGACAGTTCACACACAATGTTTATGTATACCCTGTAAATTCTATCAATGTAGATAAATATTCATGAATGCGATTTGTAATATGTATATATATATATATATATATATATATATATATATATATATATATATATATATATATATATATATATATATATATATATAATATTGTTAAATTGAAAAAAATGAGTTCAGTGCAATGTTGGCTGCATATCCCCCACTATTGTCATCATTAATTTTCAGCCAAAATAGTAATTATTGCTGCCAATAAATTTACCTTTCAAAAATTCTTCTGCCCTGTCTCTCTCTCTCTCTCTTCTCGGCTCCTTCTCAGTGGTGGTTTCTCTTCATTAGGGGAAAATAGCCTGCTAATAAGCAATTAAATCTTAAATATGGTTTTGATTATCCAAAGAAATATCTCATTTTTAAACTCGTAACTAAATTTTATTTTATGAAATTTAAATGCAGTCTTACATCGGATCCTCTAAAAATCTTAAATTTTACGAACAATTGGTATATTAAAATTACGTGACAGAATTCGACGTTATAATGTTTTACAAGATTGAAACTTGCCTTTTATGCTTTGAATTGGAGACTACTCGCGCCCTCTCTTGTTCACACCTTTTAACTATAGTGAGAATGTAAATTGGATTTCTTTATATATGTTAAATTTTCAACTTTCCCACATATTTCTTATAGAAAGACAGACGTTGACAGTATTGCCTGTCATTAATGCTTGAGATTCCTTTCCCTGATACTACTAAGAAGCAGAAATCACCCCAACAACAACGCTTCAGCTTTTGGTTGTCATTTGATGGAGTCAGGCCATCCCTACAACAAGGAAACCGACGCAAAAATTCTAGATCCTTCCAATTTTGGCATGGAACAATTCGTTGTTGAAGAAATGGAAATTTATAAACATATCAATTGTTCTAACAAAAATGTGCTAATGTTTCCAATACAGGCATTCTGATTTTTCAGCCTTATACAGGCAACTAACAGATCACCAATCCATACTCAATTTAAATAGACCATATTAACCATACACAAATCTATGAAATGGTCTGCTCTGTGGTTTCCAGACCTGTCATTTAAATTTTATGTTTGTGCATTTTCGAGTCGATATGTCACTTCTGTCATATATCAGTTGTCATTTCCGCTTTCGTTTTCGAGGCCGATCTTGCGCCTTGTTGTCTGGTCTGCTCGCGTCCATCGTCACTGGAGACGTCTTTTTAAACTTGATTTTACAAGTTAAAACTAAAATTAGTTCTTATTTTCAATAAAAGTTGCTCCTTTTCGTGTTAGTAACACCTCCGACGCCATTGGATCCATCCTACAGCAACAGATGAAGCGTGTTTCTTGGGCATTCAACTGTATAGTTTTTTAGTCCTGTTTAGTAATGGACAAGTAAGTAGATCGCCATTTTGGCGTTTTTGATTTCCATAAAAGATAAAAAAATCGTTTCTGATTTCACTCTCATTCGGTTAATATGTTGTAATATTCTCTGAAAGTTTCTTCTCAGCTGCATGGCTTGCTAATGTTTGTGCTGTGTTATGTTGCTTCAATTATTCAGCTTAACTTAAGACCCTTCTAAAAGGTTGCTTTTTAAGACTTTAGATTTATTATGAGCTTTTTAGCGAATTTTTTTTAATTCGCTAATGAGGAGATCTATATATATATATATATATATATATATATATATATATATATATATATATATATATATATATATATATATATATATATACATATCCGACCGATGCCTCAAAAAATAATGGACCGATCTTAATCAAATTTGATGAGTACCTTCCTTTTGCAAGTGGCTTGGATAAGTGCGTTAGAACATTTTGTGTTTTCTTTCTAAAAAAAATTATATCTCTGTAAATAACAAAGTAAGGGCAACCAAATTTGGTACGCATGTTTGTATTGTAAAAAGTGAACTCTGTATTAAAATTTAGCTCTCCAGCTTTAAAGACCAAGATGTTATGGGTAGTTAAAGAAACAAATTTTGGAGTTTGTCTGAAAACGTCAAACTAATTTTAAACTTCAAAATGGGCAATGTTTAGGCAAAGAACGTGAAACAAATACCGATTGTGAAGAAAAAATGTTGCAAGAAGAGTGTCTTGCATACCCTTAAGTTTCATATTCAACCGTCATTGCCCTTGATTTTACCAAAATGTTTACAGAATATTCATTTCAAATAGACCTTTTCTCTGATGCTTTAGCTGTCAGTTTAGTTAAGTTGATGCTTTTTTGGATATATATTTGTAGGTTTATTGAAGTTTGTGGTTTTAGGGTCTATAACTTCTTTTAGATAATTTTCGTAGAACAAATTCGTTAATGCATCTTTGCATTTTTTATCGAAATATGATGCGTTTGTAAGAAAAAAATCTGGACGCAGTAAGTGCGTTTTGGTAGCGAATTTTCGGTAAATTTGCAGTTTAGCTCCCGAACGGTTTTCAAAAAAATGTTTTCAGAAACCTGCCTAGATCCCCCTCCTGGATCCACAAATCACAAGAAACATTTCTTGTTGACACCCTCCAAGGAAGTTACGGGACCAGGAGTGAGTAGGGGTGCTGGGCGGGGTAGGTAGTTAAAAGGAAATATAAGCAGGAAATGCGAATAAAACGAGCTTAAAAGCTGTCTTTTTCACATCTTGAAGCCATATCCCCCTTAAACCCTGCCTACCCCGCACAGCACCCCTATCCCCCCAGGTGCCGTAACTTCCTTGGCGGATAGGAACAAGACATTTTTCTTGTGGTTTATGCAGCGAAGGTGGTTGTTTGCACGCGAGGGGGAAGGAAAATCCCCACGACTAAGCAGCCACCCACCAACCTCCCCGCCCTGCCGCAAGTCGAACGGGGCGGGGTCTGCTTTGTCGTAAGCATTTTCCTTCCCCCCTCGTGTGCATACAACCACGCTCGTTGCATAAACCACAAGAAAAACTTCTTGTTCATACCCCTCCAAGGAAGTTACGTGACCTGGGGCAAATAGGGGTGCTGTATGGGGTAGGCAGGATTTAATGGGGATATGGCTTCAAATAGACAGCTTTCAAGCAGTTTTCTTCGGATTTTCTGCTCATATTTCTTTTTACTACCTACCCCGCACAGCACCGCTATTCACTCTCAGTCCCGTAACTTCCTTGGGGGGCGTGAACAAGAAATTTTTCTTGTGGTTTGTGCATCCAGGTGGGGTCCTAGTAGTGTTTCTGGAAACAATTTTTTAAAAAGCGTTCGGGAGCTAATCTGCACATTTACCGAATTTTCATTAAATCCTTCAAATTTCAATAACTCAATTTGCTATTAACGTAAGCTTTGTTGGTTAGGATATCAACATTTAGGTTTATTTTTGGAAAATTTTTGTATATTTTCAAACCATAAGTAATTTTGATAAAATATAGTACATTGTTTCTACTACATAGGCTATACCGGTAATCAGATTGATGCCTGCTCGCATTTGCTATTAAAAACATTTTAATGGAAATTCACTTCCATAACACACTTGCTGCATCCAGACTTTTGAAAAATGTTTATATATTTTCAAACAATAAAATGATTTCGATGAAATATGGTACATTGTCTCTACTATATAGGCAACCTGCTAGGATGCCTGCTTTCATCAAAGAAAGACATTTGCTATTAAAAATATTTTAAAGAAAATTCGCTACCATAACGCACTTACTGCGTCCAGAGATTTTTAAATCTCGAGACAGATTAGCGTTTCTTACAGTTCAATTTGACTTGTATTTACTTTTATTGTATGCAGTAGTTTGTAACTGTTGACTTGTAATCTTTGGCAGTTGTGTAGTTAGACAGTTTTTTAGCTTTCTTAACTTTTGACTTAATGTTGAGGTCAGCTTTTTGTTGCCTCATTACATCTTTTATACTCTGTGTTGTACCCTCGCAGAAATAGGCTACCGGAAAACTCAGTTTTTTTGACAAGCCTTTTGTAAATTCTAGATTCCGTTTTTAATTAATATCGTCTTATATTCACTTTTTTTATAACAAAACCAGCGAACTCTGTAACTCAAGCCCAAAAATCACGAAAAGGGTGGGAACGGATTTGTTTTATACTTCTTTTATTACAAGGCAGAAGGCAGTTTACGGCAGTAACATACATGTCATTTTTTTCAGGTTAGGTAAGAACATAGATAAAGATATAGCGTAAGAATTAAAACAATCGCTTACTTCTTCATTCTGATTACAACAGGCGATGCTAGAATTAGATGAAGCATCTCGCACATATAGGTTTTTAACAAAACAAAGAGAAAACCATTATAAGGGTGCATTGTATTAAGGTCAGTACACACCGTACAAGAAGTTGATAAACAAGCTGACTTTATCACAACAAGGTAAAACCGTCTTGGGAATGTGTTGATGATTTCGCAACTAAGCGTTTTACTTTTAAAAGTAAAAATGTATTCACATTTCTAATAAATTATTATTCGTTGCCACAGTATCGCAATACTTTATTTGTCCATGGCTACGGTCAAGGCTACCTCGATATCAATACATCTACGTATAATGATTGTACCTAATAGCAAAAAAAAAAGAATATAGATTGGAAAGTTCGGGAACAATTTATGTTTTTCTGCTATTGTGATAGCAATGGCATTTTAGTCTCATATATTCCATTATATGTTTTTGGATCTGACAAATTGCTAAGATTTTATTAACGCAATTGAATATTCAGTGACAAAATTGTCAGCAATAATGGAGTCAAGGCAAACGTCTGAATTAGTAAATGGTTTCGATTATGGGCGAAAACCATGCCACCTCAAAGTACGAGTAGACCTCAGACCCAGCGAGTGTGACACAAGTGCGTTGTATACATTAGGACCCCGGTGTAGGCCCATGAAACTTTCATTTTACTTTGGAGAATTCCCTTGCAAACATCATATTATATACCTCAGATATATTTCAGGAACGACACTCTACGTGTTGTGTTTTAGCCTCGGTGAAAGCGGATAATCAAATATTTCCACATTTTACATAATTTATTACATTCCACACTAGATATCATTAAAGCATTAACGTATAAGTTGTTTTTTGTAGAGGGTTGTTCGTTTGTAATAAATTGTCTTTAATATTTTACATACAAACTGCCAAATAAAGTGTATCCTCTATGTGTGTAATAAACATTGATCTAATCATTTGCAGGAGTGTATTTAAGCTTACTTTGTAAACACAATTTCTTATTGAGGAGATTGCAGCTTTTGCATTTTGATAAAATTCCTATATTCTCATATATATATATATATATATATATATATATATATATATATATATATATATATATATATATATATATATATATATATATATATATATAAATCCTATATTCAGGGTCAGTTGCAATTTTATATCTTAATATACAGGGTGGGCCAGACTCGATGTGGCATTAGGAAGTGAATTTTGCGATGATGTGTCCTGTACTTCTTATTGCGCTGTTATTGTCATTATTAACGTCTAAAATTATTGTGTTGTTTTATAGGGAGGGCTTTTTTAATAATTTTTTTGCTAGACTATGTAAAAGCCACAGTCAGGAAAACACATCGTATTACCTCTTTTAAAGATTTAATTGAAAATCATTTTAAAAAAAATACATAAGTCAAATTAGTTTCCTCATAACGATGAATCTGTCGCATATTTATAGGCAGTAAAGAAGACTATGAAGCAGTGAAAGATTGATGTCTTTAAATGCTCGATTGAGACTATAAGAGCCGATACAGGCGGTGATGTGATCGAATCAGTTGAATTTCAAAGGGTTGATTTCATCTGGAAAGTTCGTAATTTGTTGAGTAGGATGCTTCCAGTCATGGAACTTTCGTAGCGCTTTTATAATGATTTAATGTAGGGAAAGACAATTTACAGCAACGATACCGTTAGAACATTCCTTTAGACGAGTTAATAATAACATTATTGTAACTTGGTGTCTTATAATAAATTTAGACTTGCCTCAAAGACAATAACGTTAAAGTTATAACATATGTGACAGCAATTAGTTAAAGTGTGCTTATTACGACTTTCGATGGAATTCTATTTTGGTTCTTGTTTATTAGTCGCGCTTTAAAAATAATGACAAGAATAATAATAATAATAATAATAATAATAATAATAATAATAATAATAATAATAATAATAATAATAATAATAATAATAATAATAATAATAATAATAATAATAATAAAACTCCGCTATTGCAGGTCGCCAGCCCGGAAGAAAAGAAGAAGGGGTGGAGTAACAACCACGTTAAAAAACCAGGGCCCCTGGCTACGGTCACAGCCTCGCTGTCTGGGGTTCGCGAGGACATGTCTGGAGTCGTCGCTGGGCATGGGAGCATGCGGGACGTCGGTGGTAGGGGGGCTGATGAAGCGGGCCCTGTCATGCAAAAAAATTACAACCCAAAATCTACAGCAGGGGAGCCTAGTAAGACCAAGAGCTCCACCCACTGAGGATGCTGCGCAGGAAAATCATCCAGCGCTCACCGAGATGGGATTACCAAGACGACGCATGAAATGGACTATGGATATGAATAAAAGATTTATGCGCATTTACTACAGGGTAACACAATTCGGACAACAGAGGAGATGGGGGGAACACCAACATGCAGGTCATCATAGCCACACACAGCCAGGCAGTCCTTAAGGCCCTAAGTATCCCACGGGTAAATTCCTGGCGGGTGAGTGAGTGCCAAGACGAGACGAGCGACCTGGCTGGGCAGAATGAGGTCACCCTCATCTGGGTGCTGGGTCACTCGGGGGTCAAAGGCAATGAAGAATCTGACAGTCTCGCGAAGAGGGGGCCAGCAGAACAATTTATGGGACCAGAACTGGCTCTGGGCGTGACAAAGAGCACTGGCAGGAGAGCCATTAAGTCCTGGGTCAGAAACCAACACAAGGTGTACTGGGCAGACTGTCCAGTGCTCAGACATGGGAAGTCAATAACTGACGAACCCAGTTCAAAGAGAGCTGCGGAGCTGCTAAATATTACAGAGGACAGCTCAGGAACATAACAGGTCAGGTCAGGTCAGGTCAGGTCAGGTCAGGTCAATATGGTGTATGCAAACTCATCTATCAGGAGAAGTGTTTATAGTTTGACAAGATATCCTAAAAGAGGCGAGCATGCTGATCTTGCCATGACTAGGGCCCCTGGAACCCACATCAGGATCCAAGTGTTTTTTATATTTGTATTTTCTAAAATAACAAATTTATGTTGATAAAATTTGCTGAACTCGTTGCCTTAACAGGGACGGTAATAAATGTTAAATTTAACGCATCTACCATTGAAATGAATTCAATGACAGGGATTGGAAATATTATAATGAAATTCGCTACCATAACGCAATTTCTACTTCCCAATACAATAATAATACATCTTAATTATTATAGATAACAGAACATATAAATTAGTTATCCTCATTTTGCAATCATTTTTCTTGTTATTCTAGGACTCATCACAAGAGTCATTACTTTGACGGTTGAGATGGTTTGTTATTATGATTAGACTGAGGTGGGAATGGACCAGAGGGCTTTGAGTAAAGCCGCTTACACTACTGAATTATTTACACGTCTAATGCGTTATTAGGACACTGCTCTCAAAACAAAATCAACAGGAAACAGGAATAACTAAATCCTGTTCGTGCTACTTTTATATAAGAAACACGAGCAAATCACTAACAACCTTGAAATTAATAATGTACTAATGGCATTTGTTAGTAGAGTTATAAAATATTGATATATTGAAGAATGATAAAAAATATATCAAAAGGACAACTGAATATTACATCAAGCAACGAAATTCTTGAAACAGGCTTAAAAATAGATGACGAGATTTTGTTTTCTTTTAGCAGATATAAAAAAAATTCGAGGCAATCAATTGCGTTATGGTAAAGAATTTTCATGATAATGTTTTTTATACCCAATATGTATTTTTAGTGAATTTCCCTTAAAAAAATCACTAATGAGGAGATCGCGACTTTTGAATCTTAAAATGTCTTCATATGAGCAAGAACGAGGCCCCCTAGAACACATATCCGGGGTCAGTTTCATATATATATATATATATATATATATATATATATATATATATATATATATATATATATATATATATATATATATATATATATATGTGTGTGTGTGTGTGTGACGTCAGATTGCACTGGCTGCGGTATGGTTACCATTCGCACATTTTAAAAGCCTTTTGTTACAACTAGTATGTGAATTCAACAGTTCATATGCATTCTGTCATGGTGCATTGAAATTTGTTCCAGCATGGAGTTTTGGATATTTTTTATTTTATTTATTTGTATAATAATATTAATAATGGTGCTTTTTTATGTTAACTTAAGCCTACTTAAGATCTAGATACTACTTAAGGGATTTAGACAGGGACACATATTCTTCATGCCAATGGGGCCTATCATGGCAACTTTTCTCTTTGACATACAGGAGGGCCACTGACGTCATGGGTACATATAAAGGATAGACACAAATGACACATAAACTTAAAGCCTAGTTTTTTTCATATTTTTAGTTGGAGTTTTTTAATTAACTTATATATAAGCAAATATATGTTTTTATTACTTTCCATTTGTAGAAGTTGTCCCAAATTAAAGGGTTGCTCAACGTCTTTTAAGTTGTGTATTCTGTTTAGGAATTCATTTCTGTAATCCCATCCAATTGAGCACTCTAGTAAAACATGTTGTGCGCTTCCTTCTTCACCACATTCGCAATATGGGTCATTTTTAAGGTTGAGTTTGTGTAAATGGGTAGGTATCAAGGAGTGATTAAATCGCAAACGACATATGCTAGTTACTAATCCTCTAGGATATCGAGCAAACCATAACTGGCAAGGTAACTTTGGTACAATTCTTTTATAAAATATACCTTTATCGTTTCTGTGATATTCAGTTTCCCACAGCTGTCTTTGTTGTCTAAAAAATAAAGTTTTTATGTCTGTCCATGGACAGGGATATTCTAAAAGGTTTTCACAATTTAAAGCTTCTTTAGCCATTCTGTCCACAGTTTCGTTATTTGTAATCCCACAATGAGCTTTGATCCATGCAAATCTAACATCGATCTCCATCTCTTCTAACTCTATTAAAATGCGGATAATCTGAATTATTAAATAATTGTTTTTATAGTTGTAGTAGAAGTACTTTAGTGAATCCGCACAGCTTTTGCTGTCAGTCAAAATTAGAATATTTTTATTTCCAATATTTTTTGTATATTTTAGGGCTTCTATTATAGCTATTGTCTCTGCTGAAAAAATACTCATCTTACAATCTAAACGGTACTTGAAATTTTTATTCAGTTGAGGATCGTAAACAGCACAGGCAGTTCCCTCGTTTGATTTAGAAGCATCTGTAAACAACTGGTAGGATGTTTTATTAAACTGCTCTATATCACTATTAAACATGGCGTTTCTTATTTGTGCCGGGTACTGGGAATAATCTCTCAAAATTGTGACTGTAATATTTGGAAGAACAGATGGAAAAAGCTGATAAACTGGACATATGTTAGATCTGTATATGTTCTCACCGGTTTGTTTAAAATCTTCATAACAGGAGACTAAAGCAGGGGATTTCTTTTTGACCCAATACAAATTTGTCAGATCCAACAAAAACAGCTGGTGGACCTTGTCAATAAGACTATTGTTGTTGGCAAACATTTTTGCTATAAAACGACAACCTAGTATTTGCCTTCTGTAAGCTAACGGCATTTCGTTACATTCGGCCAGCATGTTATCTATAGGAGTACTTCTAAAGGCCCCTAGACATATTCTGATACACCTATTTTGAATTACATCTAATTTACTTAAATGTGTACGTGCCGCTTGTTGGTACAGCATACTCCCATAATCTAAAATGGACCTTATATATGATCTATACATCAACAGTGCTACCTCCACGTCTGCTCCCCATGTAGTGTGTGTAGTTGACCTTAGTATATTGATGCCCTTCTCACTACGCTTTATAAGATATTCTATGTGGTGTCTCCACAATAATTTTCTGTCTAAAAGTATTCCTAAATACTTAACATATGGTTTTATAGGTATTATAGTGCCCGCTATATCTATGTATATCGGTTCAATACTTCTTTTCCTAGAAAAAATACACGATTCTGATTTAGCAATAGAGACTGACAAACCATTGTGGAAACACCACAAAGATAGTTTCTTAAATACTATTTTCACTAGATCTATTGCCTTTTCAATCTCATTGTTACTAGAATAAATACATATGTCATCAGCATAATACAGAGTATCTGCACCTGGTATTTTAATATTGTCATCTATATCTAAGGTGTATATTATATACAGAATAGGACTAAGTTTCCCGCCTTGTGGTAATCCTCTATTTACTTTACGGGGGCCAATCAAATTATTGTGTACTTTAAAATAGTTAATTCTATTAGTGTACAATTTTATGATTTTTCTTGAGAAAGCACAAGGTAATCCTATGGCTAGCATTTTCTTGTATAAAATATTTAAATTTATGTTATCGTAAGCGCTCTCTATATCAATAAAAAGCGCAACCAAAGACTTGTTATGTGAGAAAGCTAGATTAATATCTGAAACCAGATGTGAAATGTTTCCTATGGTTGAATGTTCTTTCCTAAAGCCAAATTGTGATTTCGGAATCTTCTCACACTGCTCTAACCATGCCTCTAATCTATTTTTTATGAGATTTTCATAGATTTTCAGGACACATGAAGCCAAAGATAACGCTCTATAAGACTCTTTTTTTGTGGGATCTTTTCCAGGTTTCAGCATGGAAATAACTATATATATCTTCCAGATTTCTGGAATTTCTTCTGTTATCCATATGCTGTTATAAAGACGCACCAGCGTCAGTTTTCCTTCTTTAGATAATTCTGATAACATTTTGTAGTGTATGTTATCAATACCTGGAGCAGTATTTTTATTATTTTTTAAACACTTTTCCAATTCTAACAGAGTGAAATCTTTAAGCAAAATGTGTTCCTCTTCCTCGTCCCTAAATGTTATTTGTTCTTGAACCCATGGTGGGGCTAACTTGTGAAAAAATTCCTCCATGCATTCGTTTAGCTGAAGGCTTATTCTTGGAGTCTGAAATGTACAAGAAATTTTTTTAATTTGTTGCCATATATTTGTTATGGAAACATTTCTGTTTAACTGGTTGCAGTAATCTTTCCAGCATTGACTTTTGCTATTTTTTATTGTTCTCTTTGTTATAGCTACTGCCCGATTGTAATTTGTAAAATTGGCAGCACTAGGATTTCTTTTGTACTCTCTCAAGGCTTGCTTTTGGTCGTATATTGCTATTTTACATTGTTCATTCCACCATATTTTTCTGAATTTTTTATTAAATACTTTACTTTTAATGGGGATGGTTTGACTACTAACGTCTAATATAATATAATATAAATTTTCATAACTTATAGTTTCCCCAATCACCACTACTGCTTGATCAAACAAATGTGAAAAACAACCCCATTCTGCATTACTTAAATCCCATTTATATTTGTAGTTTTCTAACAAGAATGAATATGCACTGTTTTCGTTAATAATATTACTAGTTTGAATATTGAAATTGTCACTTGAAGTATCTCTATTCAGAATAGTTTTATATGAATATGTTATCGCGTAATGATCTGATCCCAATGTTGTCTCGTGTACATACCAGTTGTCAATTCTTGGCCCTATTTCCGGGGAACTCAATGTCAAATCCACTGCTGATTTATTAGTTGAGTTTGGTTTATTCAGTAAAGTTTCATGCCCCGTATTATGAAAAATTAATCTGCTATTATCGATAGCCTGAAGCAAATTTCTACCTGCTGTATCACTCCAAGTACTACCAAAGGCAGGACTATGAGCATTGAGGTCCCCGGCTAAAATAAAAGGTGAGTTAAGACTTCTAAGAAATGTTTCCCATCGATTACTCGAGATAATATTATTGGGTGGTGAATATACTGAATATATATCTAATTTCGACATTTCAGTACCCAAATACAATCTGGCGCCCACGCACATTAAGCCCTCAATATGAGGTATGTCTCTTATTTCTAAATGTAGTATTGAATTTTTAACTATAAGTGCTACTCCCCCAAAACCGTCAGCTCTATCTTTTCGCAGTAAGCTATAACCCGAAAAGATAATATTATTTGTTATTTTTAACCACGTTTCGCTCACAATAGCAATGTCTATGCTATGATCATACAAAAATTTTTCTAACTGTCCTTTATTAGACACTATTGATCTAGCATTCCATTGCAATATATTTAGATTATACATTGCGACCACCTAAAATTTGTAATATGCTGTCCTTAACGTCTTTATCTATCAACTCAAAGCTATTATTAACATTTATCATTTTATCTTTTATAAATATGTAAATTCTGTCTGCCATTGTTTCTATACTAGTCAAGTCTTTTAGGCTAGTAGGGTTGCTGTGACAGGGATTCGATGTCTGAGATATAACGGATGTAGAGGGTAATTTTGGAAAAGATACAATGTCTCTGTGCTGTTGCGACATACCTGACCGATTATAATATATGCCTTCTGTTCTTTTACGTTTTGGTTGTATTTTTGTAAAATAACTATTTTTGTGTGTTTGAGTTGTTGTATTTTGACCTATTATATTATTTGTTTTAAGAGGATAGGCATAACCTGTGTTATACCTTTCTATGGCAGATTTAAATGAAATATTTTCTAGTCCCATCATATTTTTAACAGCTTTTTGTTTGGCAAATTCCGGACAAACATTCCGGTCTGTAGCAAAATGTTCGCCACCACACGATGCACACAGGATTTTTTCGGATTGACATATACTGTGATTGTGTTCTTGAGAGCATTTTTTACACCGTTCTTTTCCCTTACACTGCTGACTTATATGTCCGTATCTCAAACACTTGAGACACTGGATAACTTTTTGTATATATGGCTCGACTGGAAACACAATTTTCTCAATTAAAACTTTTTCCGGTAATATTTGCCCTCTAAATGAAACTAAAACAGACTGTGTGGGCAAGTAATCGACTTTATCATTTTCAACTACTTTCCGTTTTAGTCTACGAACTTCTATTATTTTAAAATTATCAAAGTACATTGGTTTTACTAAATCTCTTAATTCTGTTTCTGAAATATTGCTATCTACTTGTCGGATTACACCTTGTCTTCTAACTAAGTACCTTGGTATGTAAACATTGTACCCATTTTCTAACAGTATTTTAGAAGTTACCAGAGCATTAGCACTATTTTTTGTTGACAGCTCTATTTTCAACTTGTTTCTACCTATACTATTTATACTTACAATATCATTGTGTGCTTGAGGAACGCTATTACGTATTAGTCTTGAAGTGCCAATAATATGTGATCGGCCTATATTTTTATTTTCATTCTCGATGTAAATATTAAATGGACCGGTATCATTTTCATCGTATAAAATTATCTCTTTAGGTAAAATATTTTTACTTTCTTCTTTTCTGTTATCAATAATAGTTTTATCATGTATCTGCATTCCACTTTTGTGTGAATAAATTTCCGTATTGCTTATTTCTGATCTATTTAATAATATTTCTCCTAATTCATTACCCTGATTTCCTTTTGATTGTTGTAAAGAATTTAAAATATGAGTGTTACTTACAGTCTTAGTATTATTGATACCTGACAACGTTCGTGATCCGCTAGAATTACCATAGTCATTTGATATATCAGTCTCTAAGTCATCTAAATCCATATCTATTAATTTGGCCCTATCGGGTGGTTCTTTTTCTTTCCTCGATGACATTTTCAAAGGTTCTAAAATAGATATTACTATCCTAAAATCACAATAAATTAATATCACTTTGCACACACACCGAAACAGGTCCGACCGTATCGACGTCGCAGAAGCGAATCTCCTATATATATATATATATATACAGGGTGAGCCACGGTGGATGGAGTATTAAAAGTATATAGAGAACGAATCAACCGATTGCTTTGAGATTTTGTTTACGGATGTAACGGAGTATGATCTCTCGACCTAAAATATTTTTGAAAATGCAGTGTTGCCACATATACGTAAAACTGGCAACATCTTCGTAATTTTAAATGGAACACCCTATATATTTTTGCATTTTTTGAATTGTCGTCTCTTTTTGAGTAACTTTTGTTGATATTTTCCTATACCTATCTCAAGTAGTTTTCGAGATAATAATTATTTTCTGAATTTATTACCAAAAATTTGACTTTCATTAAATCGTGTTTTCTCCTACCGACGAAGCGATTTAAAGATAATTTTTTAGCTACGGTTAGGCAAGGTCTAGAGGCATCTCCTCCATTAATCAAATCTTTAGAATATCATACAGGGTGAGTTAGAGAACGCTTTCTATAAGTGACTCGGAGAAATGCACGAAAGTCATTTTTTTAAAATAGAACGCCCTGTATATTTTCACACTTTTTGGATCGTCTTCTCTTTTTGAGTAACTTTTGTTAATATTTCCCTATACCTATCTCAAGGCGTTTTCGATTTATGGTCACTTTTCTCTAACCTATCCAAGATTATTGGTCTTTTTGTATATCATAATCGGTGGGCCATGAAATTTCTATTTTGTTACTTTGTCATGACAACAGACATGCTGTTTATCTAAATAAATTTGACGTTAGTGATATTTACATTCAATTTGAATAGCTATAGCACAAACATGACATAAAATAATTATACAAACACAGTTTTAATGGATTTGTTTTTTATTCATGAACAGTGCAATAAGATTATCAGCAGAACTTGTAGAAGATTTAATGATAAATATCCGAATTTGCCGCAGATGAATAACAGAAAGTTTCTACGAATTCATAGGAATTTTATAAATTTTGGTTCGTCGTTATGAGAACAATAACACTATCAGTATTTGGAAAAACTAATACCTAATCAGCGATAATAGTAAAAAAGGCCAAGTAGCAATAACAAATAATACCAATGACAGTAATAAATATGTATAAAAATCTTAAAACTATAATAATTGTTCGAAATGTTGACCGTTAACTTCCAGACACTTTTGTATACGATGATGCACGGCGTTTGTTGTAGCAGCTCTTATTTCAGCGGGGTCCAAGTTTTCAATCTCTTGAATCACTCGACGTTCTAATTCTGCCCTGTTGTGGACTGGAGTTTTATAAACTCGATCTTTAAGAATACCCCAAAGATAAAAATACGCTAGCACATTGATTTCATTTACCTCGTCAGATGTCACAGGTTTGGGTAGATTTCTTGCATCTCTTAACGACGCACCAGATTTTATAAAATTCCTATGAATTCGTAGAAACTTTCTGTTATTCATCTGCGGCAAATTCGGATATTTATCATTAAATCTTCTACAAGTTCTGCTGATAATCTTATTGTACTGTCCATGAATAATAAACAAATCCATTAAAACTGTGTTTGTATAATTATTTTCTGCCATATTTGTGCTATAGCTATTCAAATTGAATGTAAATATAACTAAAGTCAAATTTATTTAGATAAACAGCATGTCTGTTGTCATGTCAAATTGACAAAATAGAAATTTCATGGCCCACCCATTATGATATACAAAAAGACCAATAATCTTGGATAGGTTAGAGAAAAGTGACCATAAATCGAAAACGCCTTGAGATAGGTATAGGGAAATATTAACAAAAGTTACTCAAAAAGAGAAGACGATCCAAAAAGTGTGAAAATATACAGGGCGTTCTATTTAAAAAAAATGACTTTCGTGCATTTCTCCGAGTCACTTATAGCAAGCGTTCTCTAACTCACCCTGTATGATATTCTAAAGATTTGATTAATGGAGGAGATGCCCCTAGACCTTGCCTAACCGTAGCTAAAAAATTATCTTTAAATCGCTTCTTTGGTAGGAGAAAACACGATTTAATGAAAGTCAAATTTTTGGTAATAAATTCAGAAAATAATTATTATCTCGAAAACGACTTGAGATAGGTATAGGAAAATATCAACAAAAGTTACTCAAAAAGAGACGACAATTCAAAAAAAGCAAAAATATATAGGGTGTTCCATTTAAAATTACGAAGATGTTGCCAGTTTTACGTATATGTAGCAACACTGCATTTTCAAAAATATTTTAGGTCGAGAGATCATACGCCATTACATCCGTAACCAAAATTTCAGAGCAATCGGTTGATTCATTCTCCATATACTTTTAATACTCCATCCACCGTGGCTCACCCTGTATATATATATATATATATATATATATATATATATATATATATATATATATATATATATATATATATATATATATATATCGAAACTGACCCCGATATATATATCACACCGATAACTCAAAACCAAAGTGCCCATTTTGATCAAATTTGTTCATTAGCTAAGAAAATCGGCTCAAGTTTTCCCTGAAAATGTTGAATTTTCTTGCGGAAAATATTTATATCTCCTGAAATAACAAAGTAAGGGCAACGAGGCGTGCTTTTATTATAAAAATGTACCCAAATTTAGCTCTGTAAATTAAAAGACATAATTGTTACAGGCATTTAAAGAAAAGAAAAAATTGATGGTTTTCCTCAAAAGGCCGAAGTCGCGATTTGAAACGTAAAAATTGGCAACATTTAGGCAAAGAACCTGAAACAGATACGGGTAATGTAAAGAAAGTGTTGCAAGAATAGTATTCTACAAACCCTCAAGTTTCAGCTTCAACCGTCATTGACCTTCATTCTCCTAAAATGCTTCCAGAAAATTCATTTTAAATAGACCCTCTCTCTGATGCTTTGGCTGTAGTTTGTGGTTTAGCGGTCAACAATTTTTCTCTAGTTTTCGTAGAGAAAAATTGTTAACGAGGAGATCGCGCCTTTTGAATTTTAAAAAGACTTCTCTAAGTTAGTGCGCACTAGGCCCCTTAAAATCCATATCCAATTTGGTTTCAGTTTTTATCTGTTTACATATATATATATATATATATATATATATATATATATATATATATATATATATATATATATATATATATATATATATATATATATATATATATATATATATATATATATATATATATATATATATATATATATATATATATATATATATATATATATATATATATATATATATATTATATTTATATATATATATATATATATATATATATATATATATATATATATATATATATATATATATATATATATATATATATATATATATATACACAAGGGACGCATTTCTTTTGTAAAGGACAATATAATTGTTATTATGCAATACCAGAAAAAATTGTATACGCTAATTATAGGGTGTTTTTAGCTGCATCCTAAAAAATTATTTTGACAATCACAAGGTGGTCCATAAGTCGTTGGTGATACGTACTTTGTTTTCGAACATTCCTTATATTACTGTATTTTTGCATTTTTCATCAAAATATAATGCATGCTTGTAAAAAAAATCGAGGCCTTTTGGTAGCGAAATTTCGTTAAATGCTTCAAATTTCAATAACTCAATAAGCTATTAACCTAAGGTTAGTTGGCTAGGAAACCAGTTTTTTCGGAAACACTCAAGTTTATTTTCGGAAAATTTTTGTACAATTTCAAACAATAAGTTATTTTGATAAAATATGGTACATTGTTTCTCCTATATAGGTTATACCGGTAACCAAATTGGTTACCGGTGTAACCTATATAAGTTGCATTAAAAACATATTTGCTATTATAAACATTTTTATGAAAATTCACTTTTATAACGCACTTGCAGCGTCCAGACTTTTTAATGGAAGACAATAAATTTGGTAGATAATATAACCTTTAGAATAGGAGGAATTATATTTCGTCAGAATAACCTTATTGTTTGAGCAAGTACAAAAATCTTCCAAAAATAAACTTAAAATTTTCCAACTTTTTTGGCTAACGAACTTACTCAAGCAATCTACACAAAAACCACGTTGGCAAAAATTAAATACAAACTCTTTTGATGAAAACTCGAAAAAAATTCATGTGAATTGCATATGTATTCAGAGCTTTAGTCAGGCTCCTGCTGTTAAAACGTGCTGGCACCACTTGCTTTACTCGTTTCATAAACTCATTTGTCAGATCGTTCTTCATTAATGTAGTCATTTATGTGAATGGAATGAAACCCCATACATTTTTTCAAATGTTGAAATTCAATTTTTCTTGCCTCCAGAGAGGCACTTTTTAAAATTTATTTTGTTAAACAAAAAACTACTAGACTATCAAATCACAAGCCCTATTAACTTAACCTACTGCCAAAACATCAAAGAAAAGTGTCCATTTGAACCGAATTTTTTTCAAACATTTTAGTAAACTAAAGAACAATGGCGGTTAAAGCCCTAATTCGTTTTAGAACATTCCTCTCAAAATCGACAATTTTGACGTTTCGAATCGCGACTTGACGTGACGTACGCCGTCATTATTGTTAAAAATCTTTGACTTCCGGGTGAAACCACGTATAGAATTTACTAAAGCTCGACGTTTCGGTTCCTGTTTAGTATCCATTGTCAAGAGGTTAATATAATCTGGAAAGAATTAAGCTCTAAGGCCTCAATCTGCCTACTTCTTAGAGCAATAGATAAAGCTGGCTTGTGCTATTGTCTCTTTATTGCGGGTCTCAATCTGTCTACTCCCCAAATCTTACTGGTGTCTAAGGTCTCAGTGTGTTCAACCCAGATCTCTATTGGGTCTAGAGAACCAAGTGTTTCTATATATATATATATATATATATATATATATATATATATATATATATATATATATATATATATATATATATATATATAATATATATATATATATATATATATATATATATATATATATATATATGTATGTGTGTGTGTGTGTGTTGTTACATATATCTGAAGACATCGCGGTCTGCGCGCGTCTTGGTGGTTCGTAATTTACTTTAGTTTGCATGGTTTCAGGTTGGCTTTGACATATATCTTTGCGATTATTTTTTCAAGAGGTTTTAAATAAAAAGAATCAAACAAGATACCAAATGATACAGATATAATATTAAGTAATTACGCTATTTTTGTAGCACTATATTTTGTTTATTTAAAGTCGGCCCACTCCCTCGAAAGAAATCAAATTGGTAAAGAAACAACTTGAATAAATCTATCATTTTTCAGGACGAACGAATACTGGAGATAATCTGAATAACAGCTCAATCTGTGATCTGTGAAAGTCGGTATATTTTATTCTCCAGCGCTGACAGGGCGATTCTACATTTCATGTCTACGTTTGTTTTACAATCCTAAATATGTGCACATGAGTGACATCTTCTTCTTTAAACAAGACAGTATTTTACGCTATTCCCCTGAAAATTCGCCGAAACTTAAAGGGTAAAATTAAATTTAAAGTTCGCAACGTTGAAGTCTCAAGTAAGAAAACAAGGCAGTTGACACACAATTAAGTTATTTAGTTTCTTGTGGTATTTCTGCTTACTTTTCTTTATATTACTGTTTGCAAGTTGGGCTGAGTTCAAGAATTAATCGGGACTTGTTTGTTTAAGCAAAGATGAAACCGTGACACTTTGCAAATTTTAGGTTTCATATTTTCCTTAACTAATTTTATTTAGCTGTTAGATTTTATGCAAATATTTAAGAATGTAGGTCGAGCAGCAATGTGGGTTGAGCTGTCAAGGTTTATTTTGTTAAAATTGGCTGCGGAAAAAATACTTAATTGCATGTAAGGTGAAATATTGTATATGACAACTAGACTTCTACTTTTTTAAGAAAGCAGATAATCAGCAGTTAAACTATATTTAAGTCCGGCCTCCTGGAGAGAGAATATCTATGTTATGCAGTAAACAACAAAAAATCGTTTAGTGGTGCTTTGTATTTGCAATTCTTGCGACAAAGCTTAAATTATTTATTGAAAAATGTACCCTTATCATCTAGAACACACATGTGGTTTATGCAAGCCGGTGCTCTGCCACATTATAGCGACGTAGTGCGTCATTATTTGTCTGAGACTTTTGATAATCATTGGATTGGTCACAGCGGACATATTCTATGGCCGCCTCAATCTCCAGACCTGAATCCCTTGGATTTTTTTGGTCATTTAAAAGAACTTGTCTACTCAACTCCAGTAAATACCAGGGAATGGCTACGGCAGAGGATAATTCATTTTTGCAAACATATATGACAGCCTTATTACATATTAGACTCTTAAGCTTATTTGTCTTTGTTTGTATGTGGTTCTAATTACTGTGCGAAAATAGTAGCTTAGTTATTATTGTATTTTTATAGTTATTGCATTTTTACGAAAGATGCTCTTTTAATACCAAGAAAACCTCTGGCTTTGAAGAGATCCCAGCAACTGTTTTCAAAAAATGCGCACCAGAACTTGCTCTTGTCCTCACTCGTCTATTTCAGACCTCTTACAATATAGACATATTCCTTAGTAACTGAAAAACTGCTCAAGTACAGCCCGTCCCCAAGAAATAATCCAAAGCGGTTCCTAGCAACTACAGGCCTATTTATTTCCTTTCAGTCGTCTCTAAAGTGATGGAAAAGTATATAAACACCGAATTACTCAAATTTCTTGCAAAACACAGTCTAATTCACGAGAGGCAGTATGGATTCCGTCTGCGCAGATCAACTGCTGCCGACCTCCTTTCCTTTGTCACCTATTCTTGGAACATGTCTATGGAACTACACGGTGAATCCCAGATTGTCGCTATAGACATATCCAAAGCATTCGACCAGGTCTGGTACACAGCGCTGCTTAATAAACTTCCGGCCTATGGCCTACCACCAAAACTCTGTACCTAGACAGCAAATTTCATCTACAACCAGGGCATTTCTGTTGTCGTCGATGGCCATTCCTCTGAACTGTATCCAATTAATGCAGGAGTTCCTCAAGGTTCAGCTTTAGCCCCTACTTTGTTTCTTCTTCACATCAGTGACCTCCTCTCTAGCACATTCAAGCCAGTTTGGAGTTACGCGGACGACAGCGCCCTCCACTCAAATATACAATATCCTAAGCCTGTCTCTGCAGCCCAATTAGATGAGGATCGCACACTCATGGAGGGTTCTGTCTCTGTGGAGTTCCAAAAAATATTAGGCTGCGGAAGTATAAATCTTGTACAATTCATCTTCACCAAAACTCAGTCTTGCTTTCTATCTCATAAGAGATACACCAGCCCTAGATGCATCACAATGAACAACCAAGTTATTCAAAGTAATGAGTCTTTTTCACTTGTTGGCATTTCTGTGAAACGAAATCTCAACTGGCACCAACATGTCACATCAATTGCAGAAGCGGCTGCTAAGAAATTAGGTTTTCTCTTCCGTGCTCGCAAATACTTTTCACCAGCTAATCTGTATACCTTATATATTTAACAAATAAGGCCAAACCTCGAATACTGCTCCCACATCTGAAGTGCCGCTGCCGCTTCTACACTCGCTATCCGAGACTCCATTTAAAAGAAGAGCTATACGTCTCATCTGGGACCCTACCCTTGCCCAAAAGCTGCCATCACTTGCCGACCGAGGTACCGTTGGTGACCTCTTTCTCTATTATACATATCTGCACGCGCGCTGCTCAGAGGAGCTTTCTTCCATAGTTCCTCCACCTGCTGCCCCCAACAGATCTACCAGAGGAACAGGGTGAATGCACCCTTTTACTGTCCAGGTCACCAGACATAGAACATCATGTTATGCCCGCTCTTTTGTCCCGAGGACTTCCACGTTGTGGAACTCCTTGCCGTCACATGTTTTTCCTTCTTCTCCGAACCTTCAAGTCCAGAATTAACAAGTTGCCTCTTTCCTCCTTGTCTACACCCATGGTACGATAGTTTTTAGCCCTCGTGGTGTGTTGTTGAAATAAAGAAATAAAAAAATTGACGGTAAATAAAAAGTGTAATTAATTTCTGAAAATGTAATAAATACTGCTGAAAGTATTGGATTATCTTGAAAATGGTTAATTTTTTAAAACAAATAAGGAGTACCCTTTTTTAACAGACAGGCCCAAAGTATTTTAAAAAGTAACTTAAGTTTTCTAAAATGACACCAGTCAAAATTTTGATAGTAAAATTTCATGGCTAAGTCCATTCCTGGCTTCGCTGGTCATGTAGTGGAATGGTTCTAGTATGAGTCGTTTGGTACGTATAAGCTGCATAGCGTTACAATGTTTTATTTAAATATACAGTGTTGCTTAAAAGGTAGAAACGTAAATGTAAATGTTCAAGTATGCTTTTGGGGCCCGAAATATTTATTAGGGGGGCATTATGAAAAATTATTATATAAACTACTAATATTATTTTGAGCTCCCCTATCCGAAATATTGCCCTTTACCTACCGGACACCTGTATACCCATGATATAGCTGGAACGGCTAGCACCATCTTTTCCATAATCGATGACGCCCTTTTATTGTCCATACACGCAAACATAAATGTTTCCTCAGATCACTTACAAGTCCACTTGAGTTTACTTGATCAGTGGCCCGTAAATGGCGTGTTAGGGTGAAGAAAAATTTTATCACATAAATCACTGAAGGCCGTAACTGCTCTCCTATGCCAATCAGCAATTCCTGTTAAAACAGATATAAAATGCCTTGACTCATATTTGCATCAGGGATTTACATGGAAAAAATATGTACAAACGAAGCGAACCTATCTTAATTTTAAACTTTGGAAAATGAACTAATTACTCGGAAGAAGAGCAAAGCTATCTTTAGAACGTTAATTTCTTGAATACAAATAACTTATGAAGCCGATGTAGGCGCATGGAATCCAGCTGTGAAGTATGCTTGTAGTGGGTGAAGTACGCTGATATAAATTCTAGGACATGCAAACAAACTAGTAGAGGGACTGCTGGATGATCCAATACGGGACAAACGGCTGCTGGCTCAAAGATTGCTGCGTAAGCTGAAAAACGGGAAGGGGTGTCAACGATAGTCGGCTTTTCCTTACACGTTTTCCTTGATTTTTTCTTTGCTCCTCTAATTAATGATTGTGGTTAAATTTAATTATTTAGTCTAGGGCATTTGTATTATTTTAATTATTATTATTTATTCCATTTTAGATATTAATTTCTTAATTTACTTCACAGTGTTAGCAAGTTTGCTTAATATCGCAAAAGTGTAGACTGTAAATTTTATTAAAACATGAAAATGAATGAATCTTTTCTTTAAAAAAAAGCCATAGCGTTATGGATATAGTCAAACTTAGTCTGTAAGAAAATGCCGCTTTTAATCCGCTGACCTCAAAGCATAGTAAGCGCTACAGTGTGGAGGATGCCATATGACATCTTTGCATATGACGTCCAATACTGTGTTTTTTTTCTACCTAGGTCAATTTATTGATTCATATTCTCATGCTGTCACGTAGTGTGCGAAGAAAAAACCATCAAGATTGATCTAGTCTATGGTAATAATGTAAAACTATGATTGAAGATGCCTTTACAGTGGCGTGCATTATAAAGTGGTTGACAGTCTGAGAAGTTGACTCCACAGAAAAGAACTTTACAAATAGATTTACAATCTTTTCGGATATGCAGTCATATAGAACCATAAGTAGGGCTTGTAAAACTATAAACTCAATAGAAAAATTATTAATTTCCGAAGGTAATTGTTTATTTGTAGAACTACGAGAACAACATGTATCTATTTCTTCAACTGAATACTAAATCAGTTTTCTATATATATTTTTTATCAGTTTCTTTTAAATGCTATGCTGTTATAGCGTTCCTAAATCTTTTTTTTTTTTGGTTAACGTATTTAATGTATTATTAACGTATTATTAACGTATGTATTTGAATACCTAGATCATACAACGAAGTACAGTAAGAAATTATTGCCCTTTATTTTAAAAAATTTCAAGCTATTTCCTCAAAATAGGTAAATTTTTAGTTTTGTGACGCGCTCCGAAATGCCGAAAAACTTTTGAATTATCTTGTTTTTTGAATGAGTACATAAAGGTAATTACTTGCGTATAAAATGAATACGCAAATTGTTTTTTTGTTGTGCTGAAAAGAGACAAATGGGTAAAATTATCGATGACGAGTGCATCATGTGGTACATTCTATCATTTGTTTCTGTGTTCTTATGAAGAAATAAAATATTTATAAAGTTCATGATGAGTCAAACTTGAAAAAGTAAATGTTTATCAATCTAGCATTCTATGATAAAATCAGTGACGATTTAGTGTGTTAGCGAACTTTTATAAAAACTTCTGGACGCAGCAAGTGCGATATGGTAGTGAATTTTCATTAAAATGTTTTTAATAGCAAATATATTTGTTTTTTTAAGAAAGCAGGCATCAAATTTGTTTACCAGTATAACCTATATAGTAGGAACAATGTGCCATGTTTCATCATAATTACTTTATTGTTTGAAAATGTACAAAAATTCCGAAAGTAAACTTAAAATGTTCCCGAAAAAACTGGTTTCTTGGTCAGCCTTATAGGTTATTAGTTATGAGCTATCCGAATTTGAAGCATTTAATGAAAATTCTCTAACATAGCGCACTTTCTGCGTCCCGAATTTCTTTTCTTACAAACATGCATTATATTTCAATGGAAAATGCAAGAATGCAAGGGCGTTCGGTTAAAAAGAGGAAATTTGTATGCAATTACGTAAGGCCTGTTCGATTAAAAAAAATTGTATCACCACCGACTTATGGACTAGCCTGTGATTGTAAAAATATTTTTTTAAGATGTAGCTCAAGACAATATACTATATACAATTTTTTACCGTATCTTATATAATAACGGATATATTCAGCTTTATTGATTTTTTACGAAAATTCGACAAAAGTTATATACTATTAAACGATAAACTCTCTAGCTAAGACTACTATCAAAGCATCAGAGAAGGGGTCTATTTGAAATGAATTTTCTGGAAATATTCTAGTAAAATGAAGGACAATGACGGTTGAAGCTAAGACTTCAGGCTTTGTATAACATTCCTCTTGAGACACTTTCTTTGCATAGATCGTATCAGTTTCAAGGTCTATAAATATAAATTTTAACAGACCTTGGTTTTCGGTTCTAGGGACCCAAATTCGCGCTCATCTGAAGAAATTTTTCCGAAAGCTTTTCATTGTGATCTCGATATTGGCAAATTTTTCTTAATGAGAATTCGCTAATAAAAAATTGCTAATATTTCAAAAAGCGACGTTTTTCTTTAGTGAACAATCTCAAACAAAAGTTTCTTGGTGTTTAATGCGGAATAAGCCAGCTAATGAAATTAGGGGCTTTCCCTTTAAAAACTCAAGTTACATCAGTTTTTTACTCTTAATTTTGGTACTTCTTTTGCGAACGATCTTTGTCAATAAATTCATTAATTTCCTCCAAACACTGTTAGACTACCTTCTCATCTACAAGGAGAGCAATCCAAAGTAAATAATTATGTCGTGTGTATGAAAGAAAAATATCAATAGCTTTCGGTCTTAAATCGTCAATTTTTACATAAAAGTTCGAATATCTCAAGAAGAAGAAGACTTAGGTATATGGAATTATGCACAAAAAGTATTTCGAATTTAACGCAGAATCACAAAATGCCATAACATACTGGGTGTCCAATTTGAAATAAGAAAGTTGACATCTGCTACTTCCGGTATAATCGGAAATACCACTACTCTGAAAATATTTTATCCGAGTGTCCCGCAATTGCATTAGTACAGTATCAAATTTTGAGATTTGTCCTATGATGGTTTTCCCATAATCAATCGATGCAGAACCCAGTAATACACCCTGTATACAGGCTGCTTGACGGTGGGGGGCCTATTAGACGTTTCTGGAAAACTACATGTATTTAAATTCTGAAAATTGGTATCCGCACGTTTTTGATATTGATATTTCTAACTAAAATATTTTCAATTAGCCTGCACTTCGGGTTATACCGGAAGTCGACACAAATTTTGTTTTTTTTAATGAAACAGCCTGTATATTATTAGCTTTTTGGATTACACGTTCAATTTAAGGGCCACTTGATCACAACACACAGCGCTTTAGAAAAATTCCGATATCTTTAAAGACCTGCAAGATAGAAAAATACCGTTTTCACTATCCCATAGAGCGTAAAAATTCCTACACACTGTTATAAACACAATACGATTTTAAGATAACTGTTATTTATAACATGCATTTGAATTTTCAATGAGAGCTAACTTGATTTTTTTAATGGAACGGTACCCACATGTCCCCAGCATCTGATTGAGCGTTACATTCCCTATCTTTTAAGTATACATTACCCAATACCTATCTCTTATAATTTTCTTAGAAAATTGATTTGAAAATAGTAATTGTTAGCGGGGCAATGTCATTTTTTTTTGTACGTAACAAAAAAAAATACAGTAGAAACAAAATTATTTCATGTTCAAATTAAAAATTATAATAAAGAAGTATTGTTACTGTTTGAAAATTGTGTATTTAAAATATTTTAAAAAAAATTTAAAAAAAAATCTAAGGATAACAACAGTGATATTATTACCTTACACAATCTTATAAATGCTCGAAGTATTATTACAACACGAATAAGAAAACAACTAACACCTCCTAAACTACAACTGCTCAAAATATTGTCCATTAACACTCAAACATTTTAATATTCATGTCGTAATGCCGCTAGTAGTTGCTGACAGAAGTTCATTCCTATCTAACTCTTTAAACGCCCTTCTTACTCTGATCTCTAATTCTTCACGTGAATTAACGGGCGTTTCATATACTTAGGTTTTTATATTTCCCCAAAGATGTAAATCAAGCAGTGTACGATCTGGACTTCTTGCTGGCCATATCCAGCGACCGCACTTTCCAATCCATCTATCTTGAAATTGATCGTCGAATGTGTTATATATTTCTCGTGTAGAGTGAGCAGGAGCTCCGTCATGTTGATACCAACAAGTTCTATATTCTGTAACCATTGTTCTTAATATTTCCATGTAACAATTAGAAGTTAAGGTTACATCATAAATATGATAATAAAAGTTATTACATTGCAATAAACAAAACATTGTAACTAAATTTTACTTGAAATCCCATTTCCCTAGTAGCGTGAGGGTTTTGATTTGCCCAAACATGACTGTTATGTCTATTGAAAACTCCCTCATGAGAAAATTTCGATTTATCAGCCTATATATATATATATATATATATATATATATATATATATATATATATATATATATATATATATATATATATATATATATATATTAAAGTCATCATCTCCTTAAATATGAATAACATCGCTTCACAAAACTGCACCCTTTTACTAGCATCTTCTGGATGCAGAGCTTGCACTAAAGTAAACTTATAGTTATGCATTTTGTGCTTCCGCAAGATTCTTTCTACAGAGGAGTACAGTTCGCCTAATTTAGAATCGCGTTAAGAAAATCAGAGTAATCATAGAAATGTAAGAGGTATCTTGTGCTACTAGGTTTTGATTTCAAAACTTGGTTCACAGGTTAAACCAGTAGATAGGAATATAAGTCTATACGTAGCAGGTGTGTTATGGTAGTGAATTTTCATTAAAATGTTTTTAAGACCAAACATGTTATTTTATTGAAAGCAGGCATCAAATTTGGTTACTAGTATAACCTATATAGTGGAAAAAATGTGCCATATTTCATATAACTAACTTTATAGTTTGAAAAAGTACCAAAATTTTCAGAAAATAAACTTTAGATGTTCCCGATGGTCCAATTTCTCTGGCGAACGGACCTCTTCAACTATTTAATCCCAAAGCTTGCACTAAAGTAAACTTATAGTTGTGCATTTTGTGCTTCCACAAGATTCTTTCTACAGAGGTGTAAGGAATACCTATGTTGTTCACTGCAGTGTAAATAGAGGCATGTGGATATGCTTCGAAATAAGCCAGGGCAGTTACTTCGTTATCTTTATCTCTAGTCACTGGACTGGGATTAGCTTTGGGTGCTTTGAAAGTAACAAATTCTAGGAAATTTGACTCAATCCTTCTAAACTTCTTTTCACTTATGGGTGGCAGATTATGATTTAACTCATTAAACCTTCTACATGTTCCACTAATAATTCAGGTACATTCTCCATGGATGTAAAATTTAAATAATCTGCATTGGAATACTGAGAACATTAGTTCATTGGCATTTATCGAATCATTTAGAATGACAAGTATGTAATATAATCATCATGGTACACTTGCCTTAACGTTGACGTTCAACCACAGTTGAAAAGTTATGCTGTTATGTTTTTGAATGTCTCTAAATACCTCAACAACTGTCCTTTTTAGCTATAAGGAATACCTAATATAGGTCGGAAACTTATCAAAAAAGGAATCGGTTGGAACTGCAACTGCAATTTACTGTATGTCCTTTTTAAAATAAGACACTCATTGAAGGCAGAAGTAGTCAAAGGTTGGCGCCACCCCGCTGAACATTAATATTTTCAAATCAATTTTCAAAGAAAACTGTATGAGATAGGTATAGAGTAATTTTTACTTAAAAGATAGGGAATTTAAAGCTAAATCAGATGCTGGGGACATATAGGTACTATTCTATTAAAAAAAAAAGTTATCTCTAATTGAAAATTTTCAAATTCAAATGTGTGTTATAAATAACAGTTATCTTAAAATCGTATTGTGTTTAAAACAGTATGTAGGAATTGTTACGCTCTATGGGATAGTGAAAACCGCATGTTTTTATCTTGCATGTCTTTAAAGATATCGGAATTTTTCTAAAGCGCTCCAATCGTAATTTTTTCTACAAAATGGCGAATAAATCCGAAACGTACAAACTAGCCCGAATATGTTGTCATCGAGTGTAGTAAATTGAACGTGTTATTCAAAAAGCTAATAATATATAGGGTGTTCTATTTAAAAAAACAAAGTTTGTGTCGACTTCCGGTATAACCGGAAGTGCAGGCTAATTGAAAATATTTTAGTTAGAAAGATCAGTATCAAAAACGAGCGGATACCAATTTTCAGAATTTAAATAGATGTAGTTCTCCAGAAACGTCTAATAGGCCACTCACCGTGAAGCACACTGTATAAGTAGCTATTATTCGCCAAAGTAATAGAGTATATAACTTGAACAAGTTCTGTTCGTCCACATTAAATAATACGTAGACCAATTAACTAGTGCATTCCCTATGTACTGCACTAGTTCGTTTGTTTTAGCAAGAAAACCCAGTAGTATAATATGCAAAGCAGTGGCTGCATAAGTGATGATAATATTATGTCCTCTTCATCCGACATGTGACGTGTTTCCTAGTACAAACACTAGTTTCTCTCCCGAATTACATACACACTATTCAGGGCTAGAATACAGTTCGCCTAATTTAGAGTTGCGTTAAGAAAATCAGTGCAATCATAGAAATGTAAGAGATATTTTGTGCTACTAGGTTTTGATTTCAAAATTAGGTTTACAGGTTAAACCAGTAGATAGGAATAGAAGTCTGGACGCAGCCAGTGTGTTATTGTAGTGAATTTTCTTTAAAATGTTTTTAAGACCAAACATGTTATTTTATTGAAAAGAGGCATCAAATTTGGTTACCAGTGTAACCTATATAGTAGAAACAATGTACCACATTTCATATAAGTAATTTTATAGTTTAAAAAAGTACCAAAATTTTCAGAAAATAACCTTTAGATGTTCCCGATGGTCCTTTTTTTTTGGCTAACGGACCTCTGCAACTATTTCATCCCAAAAAGCTTTTCGACAAAACTCCCTAAAGAATTTTTGCATGAAAATTTACAAACAGTTTTTTTCACGAAAATCCGAAAACATTGTTTATTACAATAACTTATTAAACATTATTATTTTATATTATTATGCCCTTCACTTATCAAACACAAAATATAGGACGTTTCATTTAAAACAATTAAGTTACAGCAGTTTTTAGTCATGATTTGAGAGTACCCTGTATACGGCATTTAAATTTTTCGACGAATAATAATAAACTTACCTACACCGTCCAAAAAATTCAAACTTGTGATCGAATTGTGAGCCATTAGGAGTTAAAATTTGGGCTTTAGTGAATTTTCTTTTAAAAAAAATCAATATTGAGGAGATCCCGACTTTTGAATTTTTTTTAAAAAACTTCAAATGAGGGCGAACTAGGCCCTTAAAACCCAAATCCAGGGTCAGTTTCAATTATATTGGCTGAGGTTTTCCCGGAAAATGTTGTGTTTCCTTTCAAACAAAATGTATATCTCCGGAAATAACAAATTAAGGGCAACCAAATTTGGTGCACGCGTTCATATCTGAGGTCAGTTTCGATTTTTATATGCTTATATATATATATATATATATATATATATATATATATATATATATATATATATATATATTTGTGTGTGTGTATGTATGTATCACACCGATAACTCAAAAAATAATAGGCCGAATTTGATTAAATTTGGTGAATACCTTCCTTCTGCAAGTGGCTTGAATAAGTTTGTTAGCCAGGGAAATCGACTGAGGTTTTCCCGGAAAATTATGTGTTTTCTTTCAAACAAAATTTATATCTCCGGAAATAAGAAAGTAAGGGCAACCAAATTCGGTGCACAAATTATCCACCAAAATTTAGCTCTGTAGATCAAAAGGCAAAAAAGTTATAGGATTTAAAGAAAAATAAATTGGGGTTTTCCTCAAAACGTCAAAGTCTCAATTTAAAACCACAAAATTGGCAACATTTAGCCAAAAACTTGAATCTAGTACGGGCTATGGAAAGAAAATGTTTCAAGAATAATGTTTTACAAAGCCTGAACTCTTAGTTTCAATCGTCATTGTCCTTCATTTTACTAAAATATTTCCAGAAAATTCATTTCAAATAGACCCTACTGCTTGGCAGTAGCCTTAGCGATAGAGTTTATCGTTTAATGGTATATATTTTTTGTCGAATTTCCGTAAAAAGTCAATAAAGCTCAATATATCCGTTATTATACAAGATATGAAAAAAATGTATACATTAATTATAGGGTGCCCTGAGCTAAATCTTAAAAAATTATTTCTACAATCACAGGCTGGCCCATAAGTCGTTGGTGATACAATTTTTTTTTTTTTAGTGGAACACGGCTTATGTTATTGAATTTTTGCATTTTCCATCGAAATATAATGCACGTTTGTAAGAAAAGGAATTCTGTAGGCAGCAAGTGCGTTATGGTAGCGAATTTAGATTAAATGCTTCATATTTGAATAGCTTAATTTGCTATTAACCTATAAGGTTGACCAAGAAACAAGTTTTTTTCGGGAACACTTTAAGTTTACTTTCGGAAATTTTTGTACATTTTCAAACAATAAAGTTATTTTGATGGTACATGGCAGATTGTTTTTACTATATAGGTTATACTGGTAACCAAATTTGATGCCTGCTTTCTTAAAAAAAACACACATATTTGCTATTAAAAACATTTTAATGAAAATTCACTAACATAACGCACTTGCTGCGTCCAGACTTCTTTGTATTTTTACATGCGAGTAGACATTCTGGCAATAATATCGGCAAAGAAACACTCAAAGATACACCACTTAGAAAACTACAAACCTCGGTGGTTAAGGGTAAGAACGTGTGCCTCTGAACCGGAGGGTACTGAGTTCGATCCCAGCGTACTCATTTAACTTTTTCAGTACAAACTGTAACATTAACATCAACCGAGTTTATGGCATTGTATTTAAACAAGTTGCAGACATTCAACAAATTGTCCCAGATTTCTTGTAGTTTTGTCCGTAAATCAGATATTGTACGTTGAGGGTGGTTACTTAAATACTGCTTCATTTTATGCCATACGGTTTCTATCACATTTAAATCCGGACTGCTAGCTGGATGGGATAAAACCTTTACATTATTGTCACCAAACCACTTTTTGGTTGATTTTGCCGAATGGCATGATGCTCCATCTTGTTGAAATATGAAATCATTGTCGGGAAACAATTTTTGAATACTAGGCAAAAGTGTGGTTTGAAGTATCTCTTGATTTTTTTGGGCATTTACAGTGCCCTCTATAAATTTTAAAAAACCTAAACCCCTTGCCGACATGCAGCCCCACACCATAATTCCCTTTGGGAACTTAACTACTCTTTTCAGGCAATCTTTATGGAAGGCTTCTGTTTTATTCCGTATTACTCGTTTACGGTGGTCTCCAACGCAAACATCAAATTTAGCCTCATCACTAAATACTATTTTATTCCACTCATTTTCTCTCCAGAGTAGTTTAGATCTTGCCCAATTATATCGATTTTTCTTCTAAACTTCTGTTAACAGCGACTTTTCTTTTGCCTAAATAAGACATTTTATGGGACTTTTGATACTGTATGAACCATTCAAAAGTAAACTTACCTTGTAAAATCCCAGACCGCATTTACGCATGTATTTTCGACAACATTCTCTAGATATATTTAATACAGTTACCGTGTTCCATTTAGCAGTTATTTCTCGAAGGGTGCTTCTTCTTGACGACTTGCATATTTTGACTAAATTTCGCAAATCTCTTTCAGAAACGAGTGGCGGTCTTCCCGAACTTCTGCCCCGAACGTCCACATTAGCAGTCTCACTGAATTTTTTTATTATATTGTACACTGTAGATTTTAAAATAGTTAAATCACTAGCAATTTTACGCATTGTTTTAACCTTATGGTATTGATGAATAATAATTTCACGTAATTTCTGGTTCGTAGCCTTTCCATAACCCATTATTTTAATTAAATGAACAATAAAGTATGTTAACAATTACTAACATCACTACTTGACGTTTTACATTAATGGTGAACTGCCAATGGACAAATAAAATAATTTTGGCGTTTATACCAACGCCGCCTATAACTAATTTAAACATTTTAAGTACAAGATTTGTGCTTGTCATAACTTTTAGTTGTCAGCAAGTTTGACCTTCCAATGACAAATTACGCTATTATTAATAGAGATTACTTTACCAGGGCATGAAAAGGTTTTTTAGTAATATAGAATTTACTGTTATGTTTGTATTTAAAAGTAAAAACTAAATAATTCAGTCGTTTGGCAAAGCCGTTGTATTATTTCTGAAATGTTAGCTTGTCCCAACATATGGTTGTTAGGGCTCGTTAAAAAGTACAATGCATGCGTCGCCGCAGTTAGAAACTATTATTCCTCGCCTTGAGATTCTTTTAATAATGTAACTTTCAACGGAATTTTGTGTCATATCTCATTTCAAATGCCTTCCTAAAACTACGTTTCTGTTTGTCAGAAACGTGCAAGCAAAACGTTGAATATATTTACAGGTTATCGTATACGCAAATGTTGAAGGGTGTCCCGGGGACTTTACACAATAATATATATGCAAACCTTTGCTTCCATCCACTAGAAGTTCTTACACATGTGCTACTACGATTCTTCAGTTGGAGTCGGGCATTCTGAAATAGAAAGCTGGGAAAGGGTACAGCAGTGGAATCAAGTTTCTATTCTTTTAGTAATACAATACATTTGAAGTTCTACGAATCGATTTGGGGAATAACTTAGTTCATGAAACTAAACTGAAATTGATACAAAGAAGGGAGGTAAAGTTTTACCGTAGTGTTTAGGTGAAAGTAAATAATATGTTGTAAATTATATCCCAATGTATAAGTTCCTTTTGTGTAAGGAAACGTTGAATTATTTCCTAAAGTAAGATAGCTAAAAAAGAGAGATTAAGACAAAAGTTTTAGGGCTTTATCCAGTCCCAAAGGATAAATTAAATACAAAGGACCGGCAAAATTACACGGCACAGTATTGCCTTTTTCCAATGGAACGATCCATGTTTTATGCAATCATTAAATTTGTCTGTAAAATCTAAACAAAAGTTGTATCATATACCGTATGCTTAAACTTAACCTTTTTCGAGATAACGACTTTTCAAACTATTTTTTGCTATACAATTTTCAATTATTAGATCAAAGAACGGTCAGAAGTGATTGATCATCGTAACAAGTCGTTCTTTATCGCAAATAGTTAATCTGTGACATATATATATATATATATATATATATATATATATATATATATATATATATATATATATATATATATATATATATATATATTTGTGATATTAGAATTTTGAATATATATTTATTTTATATATTTATATATATATATATATATATATTTATATTTATATTTATTAATACAATATTAATACAATAGACATTTATTAATACAACTAAAATATATTTTCTTGGATACCTAAGTCAACATGACTTGTTTGTATCCTTTACAGCTAACTCCACATAATCGCCAGTACATTAATTTAAACGGCTTAATATCCACAACATTTACTTTTTTTTCCCTCTTTTTTTTTGTGCCCCTATCTAACCAGATGTGCCCCGATCCTCAAAAGATGAGAGATGCAACTTTAAACCAAAACAATGTCTTAGTGTTAACCTCAGTAGGGGAATCAACAGCATATCCTACACTCAATATAGTTCACTTTGTCAACCCTTAGTCTCCCTTTTTCATATCTTTCTTCTGCATATATGATAGCCATACAACCAACACCTCTATACCACCCACAACCAAAATGTTCATACACATCATAGTACTCACCCACCCATTTCTCCACGCATGCATATTATATTTACACACACATATGCACACAGACACGCACTCACGACAGCACACTCCCACACAGCACACACTTACTTTCCCTGCACCTTGTCCAGGCAACACATCCACTCCACTTTCTCCATACCACTCAACTATCATACTGCTCTCTACTTTAACATTGCTTTCAGTTCGACCTGTTTCAAAATAACAAAGCTAAAAATTTCTTTTTTAAATTTAGATTTAGATAAAATCCTCAAATTTGCTGGTAATTGATTATATAACTTTGGACCCCAAAATAAAACCGATCTTTTATAAACGCTCCTATTTACCGGTGGAATAGTCAAGTTTTCACCTATTCTACAACTTGTGCCATATGTGTGGTCCACCACATTTATTGCCCGAAAATGATGATGCATATGTTTTAGTACATTTAATATAAACATTCCTCTTATATCGAGTAGTTTAATATAGTCGTTACTATAAAGAAAGTTCGTACTAGACCTAGAATCCCTATGAAGAATGACTCTCAATATACTATTTTGAGTAACTTGAAGCGCAGCTAATGCATTTTCATAGCACGCACCCCAGAAAATAATACCATACCCCACAAAAGACTCCACGAGAGACTTGTAAACCAGTATTAGGTTTTCTGTTGTTAAAATATTTCGCAGGGTATAGAATTTGTATATAATCTTTTTCACCTTTGCATTCATATACGCTGCATGTTCTTGCCATTTTAAATTATTGTCTACCAGCAGACCAATATATTTGACACTGTGAGACTCAGTCAGTTTACAGCAATCATCATGTATACTAATTGATAGACTGGAGGATGGTCTTCTGGCTGCTGTCGGTGAGAAAGCCACATATGATGTTTTTGTTAGGTTCAGCGCTAGTAGGTTACTGTCTAGTACCTCTTTCACATGATTCATTGTTGTCTCCGCTCTTTCAAACAATTTTTCCCATTGATTTCCCACAAACACCAGAACGGTATCATCTGCATAAGCAATAGGTATACAGTCCAAAGTTAGGTCTTCAATTATATCATTTACATAAATAGAAAACAATATTGGACCCAATATACTTCCCTGTGGTACACCACACGTAACCACTCGTCCCTCACTCACACAGTCACCCACTCTCACACGCTGGATTCTCTCATGAAGGTAGCTACCGAAAAGTGACAACGTATGTCCTCTTATCCCAATCAACTCTAGTTTAGCCAACAACTTTTTATGACAAACTGTATCGAAAGCTTTTTTAGGTCCAAAAACACAGCTAGAGTTTTCATATTGCTATTAAAGCTTCCGAGAACAGTACTTGTCAATTCATACAATGCATCTTGAGTGGATAGTCCTCGTCTAAAACCAAATTGCCTTTTGGACAACATGCTATGTTTATCCAAATATTCATTTAATCTGATATTTAATAGTTTTTCAAAAATTTTTGAAAACACACTAAGTAGACTAATAGGTCTGTAGTTTGAAACGTTTTTATGATCACCTGACTTATAAACTGGAAGCACTATAGACTCTTTCAATTGCAATGGAATAATAGCTGTCCGAAATATAGTGTTCATTAAATGAGTCAAAGGTTTAGCCAAAAACAGATGACAATTTTTTATCATATTGGCCGAAATACCATCGCTTCCAGCGGCAGCGCCTGACCTCAGCGAAGAGATTATGCCGATAACTTCGTTCTCCGTCACAGAATGCAAGAAAAAGGAATCTCCATATTGCCTGTTTGCTCTAGTTTCTATATTTTGCCTTTTAATTTTCTGAGATATACCTTTTCCCACTTCAACAAAATAATTGTTAAATTCCAATGCAATATCCCACGCCGAAGTCAAAACACCCCCTTTTTCTGTTATTATTGTTTTAACTACATTAGAACGTTTATTACTGTTTGTGATTTCATTAATAGTTTTCCAAATCTTGCCGTAATTTCCCTTGTGTGACGTAATCAAGTTTTTATAATAGTCATTACGTGTCACTCTTATCAGTTTTGTAAGCATATTTCTGTAGTGTTTAAATGCTACCTCTGACTCTACGGTTTTTTCCCTATTCCATTTCTGCTTTAAGGCGTCTCTATGTTTCATGGCTGTTATAATCCCGGCAGTTATCCAAGGTTTTATTCTTCTGTTATTTGACTTAACTTGTATGCTGTATGTAGAGCTATCTATATGCTTATTTAGGATATCAACAAAATTATCAAAAATCAATTGTGCATCTGATTCAAAAAACACAGATTGCCAGGTTTCATTTCTCAGCCTCTCATGCAAGTTATGAAAATCTATCCTCCTTAGCACCCCAGGTCTCGCCATAGTTTTTTCAGTGGAACCAATAAGACCAAAGTTTAATAAAATAGCATTATGGTCTGTAATATGCGAATGAAGGTTAGCAGACTGCAACTCAAAAACTTTATTCTTGTTACGAATAGTTGGATTTATTCTAACAAATATGTGATCAATACATGTTTCGGTAGTATCAGTTATTCGTGTCGGAGAGCGAATATAAGGCACAAAACCATATCTATATAAAGTGCCCATGTAATGTGAAGACATCGGATCTTTGTCACAATTTTTTTCCGAGATGTCAATATTTACATCTCCTACAAATATATTAACATCCCCTGCAATACCAGCACGTAGATACGAGTCCAGTTCATCGACAAATAACGCTACGTTTGTGGCGGGTGACCTATAAGCACAAACAATATTGACTGAGATGGAGTCTATATCCATAGAGACCTTCATTAATCGCACATCTGTAATATCTGTAACTATCATATCTAACACTACTATATCATCTCTCACAAAAACTACCACTCCGTCATTTTGGTTATATGAGGCCTCATTATAATAACCCGTAAAACCCTGTATAGCAAAATTATCTATACTATCTAGTTGCCAAGTTTCGGTTAAAACAATTGCTATGATTCCCCCACACATCAATCCCTCCAACATTATCATAAATTCATCATAATTTTTTTAAACTTCTTATGTTAAGGCTAACAATACTGTACTTTAATTTATTTATTTTTATCAACTTAATGTAGTCATCTGTGTTATAGCACTGTCGTTCTTCCACATTACAATAATTATCTAACAAATTAGTTAATTCTGCCACATCTCCCATCCCGCGAAGGTACGAAACTGCACCAACCTACACCAAACCTCAAGTATATTATAGGATATCAATACAGAAAGTTTACCCTTAAAAGCTAGTTCGCAGGGCAATCCATCAAAATAAACAGGTATAAATTTAAATTAACGCACCTATATACAAATATTAAATCTCTTATCTAAATAATTAAACGAAAATAAATACGGTGAAATTTATCTTTCAAAATAACTTAAAATGTTTTACTGACAAGCTAAACAATTCCTTCCCACTAGTTGCAAGATATCCAAAATAGCTCTATCGTATCAATCCAATTTAAATCTCAAACTTTATTGGAGAATTTTTCCTACGTTAATTTATCCACTACCACAATGCAATCCGAAAACAGTATACCTATGTATAAAATAAAATATAACGATTATGTAGATCGAACAAAAAAAAAACGCAAACAAAATTTAATGCACTTATAAAGCACGTAAAAAAAAAACTAACAGACTAACAATTCTATAGTTACCAATATTAGATGTAAATATTAAATAAAATAAAAAAACTACATTATTGATAGTCTCTTCCTCCTACCTTGTTATTCTAAGCCTGTAACTCACTTGAATCTTTTATCGCGATTCTTACTCCATCTTTTCTTGTGTAAATACTTCCCCTCCAAACCCATACTTTGCTCCTCCCATATTTTTGCTTTCACGCTAAAGTGTCAGAAACACTTTAGCGTGAATAATTATTTATATGTGTTTGAAAATGTTTAAACTTTTAAACGTTTAAGTTTAGCTTTGGTGCGTTAAATAATATTTATTAGAAATTTAGGTAACTTTTAATGTGTTTGCTAAAAAAAATTCGAATACCATCAGTTACAGACATATTTTAATGTTTATTTTGTACGAAATAGCAGTTAAATCGAAACTATTATCTTAAAGACTGTATTTTATTTATTATACGAGTTGCGGCCTAGGATACTGAATACACAACCGACGCATCTAAAAAAATCAGGTACAAAGTTGGTGTTTGTTGGATTTGATTATTTATGTATTTTGTGTAAGAGTATGTAGTACCTACGTATTATTTGAAGTTTGCCTAAGACCTATTATACCTACTTGTAGTAATAAATTTATATTTTCAGCTGCTCCCTCATTATATCTGTTGAACGGACAAGAAAAACATTATGAGAGTGAAAGGTCCAAGAGAATGATGCATAAAAATAGGAAAGCTATTGTGGAGAGTTTAATTAGCAGGAATAAAGAACCATCATTGAACATCACATAACCAGCTAATGGAATTAAGCGTCAAGAGAAAAATTTCAGCATAGACTTGTCAGAAAAACCACCCCTTAGTAAAGAAACAGAGTATGATATCTTAAAAAGAAAATATCAAGAATTGCAAATTGAAAACCCGTGTTTCAAGAGAAAAATAGATTACCATGAAAATCACCAAAATTTTACTGCAGCAACATATTTCTGATCTAGAAAAATGACTAAAAGAAGCTGACATTAATTTTGAGAATAGAGTGAAATATCCTTTAAAGATATTTTAACTTCTAATCAAATAGAAATTATATTATGGCACAATATAGTATTTTAATATCAAATAAAAGATATATAAGTTTTTTTTTGCTTACAAAGTGATTGCAACAATTATAAAGCTACGATTTTATGTGTACAAATAGATACCTACCTAAATATTATATACTAAAATTATTTGCTTATTGTGCTAACCCTGTGTACTATTTTACTATGAGTTTTTTGCTTAGAAATTGATTGTAAAAACCTAACTATTATATGCTAAAATTATTTACTTATTATATATAGTAGCCCAACGTATTATTATTTTACAATCCGTGACAAGATGTATGGTTCTTGGCTTTGAAATTGATTGTAAAAATTATAAACCTACTATTTTGTATGTATACAAATACATACCTCCTTAAATATTATATACAAACATTATTTACTTATTGTGCTATCTCAGTGTACTATTTTGCAACTCCAAAGATGTAGGAGTTTTGTGGTTGTAAAATGATTGCAAAAATTATAAACCTACTATTTTGTATGTGTAAAAATACATACCTACCTAAATATTATAAACTTAAAAAATTTACTTATTGTGAAAGTTGCATGTTATTAAATGAAGCTTATCAAGTAAAATAGGAAAACAATTAAGATAAAGAAACGAAAAACCTAAATTGCAGTTCAGAAGACGAAAATTATGTCCAATTTGGGTCATTATGAATTTATATTTGATAAATATTATTTATTTTTTAGTCCTTTTCAAGATAAAACAATCAACGGAAGCCATTACTTTGAAATCGAATAATATCATAAAACTTCAATACTTTCTGTTACTATGTGAACCAAATCTTAATTTGAACTTATTATTAAATGTTTAATCTTGTAAAAGTTCAAAAAAAAACATAACTTTGTAAAGACAGACATATAAATGTCGGCTGGTTTCTACATTCAATGCACCATTAATCCACTAGATTTAAATTCGGACTTCATGTGACGTATTCCCGCGTCACTTTCTGATTGGTCGAAAGTTACCAGACAACCTATCTAATCCATAAACCTTGAGTACATACCACGTAGTTGTGTCCAAGGCATGCATATTTTTGCAGAGTGGCATCCGAATAGACAACCTATTTCTAAATGAACCGACAGAATCGACAAAAGAATGTTATGTAACATGTGCTAAAAAATCAAACATTTTCTTGACGCAGCAAGTGCGCTATCTTCTTCTTCTTCGAGTGCCTTCTCCTATCGAAGATCGGCAACAATTTTGGCGAATTCTTCTCTGTCTTGGGACATTTTCAGCAAAGTGTTTGAACCCAAGCCTGTCCAATCTCGTATGTTCTTAAGCCAGGAGCACTGCCTGCTCCCGGTCCACGTCTACCTTCGATCTTACCATCTATCATGAGTTGTAGAAAGTCATATCTATTGTGTCTCATTACATGACCGAGATATGCAGCTTTTCGCTTTTTTATGATTTCGATGAGTTCACGTTCTCTGCCCATACGATGCAAAACCTCCAAATTTGTGGTGTGAACAGTCCAAGGAACTCGCAACATTCGTCTATACACCCACATTTCGAATGCCTAGAGTCTGTTTAGACCGCCAGCCTTTAGCGTCCACGCCTCAACCCCATACAGAAGCGTGAAATATATGTAGCACTTCACAAAATTGTATCTAATTTGTATATCAAGTGACCTATCGCTTAACAGGCTTCGAATTTTTAAGAAATTTGCCCTAGCCATTTCAATCCGAGCTCTGATTTCCAAATCAGGACTCAGATCTTCGCCGATCCAACTGCCCAAGTATTTAAATTTAGAGACCTTGGTTATCTGTGTCCCGCATACGTTTATATGTATTGGTTGATTTGGATTCCGGTTTACCGCCAATATCTTTGTTTTTGCAGTATTGATTTTTAAGCCTAATAGATCTCCTTCGGCTGATATCTTGTTAAGTAGCCGCTGCAAGCCCTCAGGACTGTCTGTGATTATATCTGTGTCGTCGGCATATCGTAGTTTATTTATCAAGGTTCCATTCACTTTTATGCCATCTTTTGCACCTTAAAGTGCGTTTTGGAATACAATTTCGGAGTACATGTTAAAAAGCATAGGGTTCAGTACACAGCCTTGTCTGACTCCACGTTTGATTGGTATAGTTTTTGTTTGGGTGTTTTGAATCTGCACTGTCGACACCTGGTGTTCATAGAGGTACTGAATGATTTTTAGATCTTGGGAGTCTAAGCCTTTCCTTTCTAGTATGTTCAGCAGCGTGCTATGTTTGACACAATCAAATGCTTTAGCATAATCTATGAAACACAGGTATACTTCCTTTCGCTGATCTCGACACTTCTGCAGCAGGACCGATAGCGCCAACAAAGTCTCTCTAGGTCCCAATCCCTCTAGAAACCCCATCTGCAGTTCGCTCAGATTCTGCTTGCATTTCCTATGTATTCGATTATGTAGGACCTTTAGAAACAACTTTAATATCTGACTCATTAAGCTAATTAGTCGAAACTCATCACTTCTTTTTGCGCCTGTTTTTTTTTTAGAAATAGGGACAAATGTAGATTTTAACCAGTCTTAAGGTATATATCCATTGTTATAGCTGGTGTTATATAGTTTGGTCAGGTCAGGTCATGACAGCGCATTTTCATTAAATGCTTCAAATTTGGATAACTCAATTTTATATAAACCTAGAAAGTTGAGTTTTAGTATGCAGTAAGGTATTTACAAGGGCAACGTACGAACAATATATATATATATATATATATATATATATATATATATATATATATATATATATATATATATATATATATATATATATATATATATATATAAGGTGGCGCATTGAAAACAAAACAGACCGATTTGCGTCCAGAGAATTTTTTTTTTTAAGAAACGCTGAAACGCGTCAATTTGAATATTGAGGAAGACATGATTTGACATAAAACTCAACTTTGTCACATAAACCCCTTAAGGGTGGTGATAACAACCCTTATATTTTAAATAGGGAACATGAGTCGAGTGTTACATCATTTGAAAGCTCTTTCTTTTCTGAATTCAGCACACAAAGTTTTTTTTTCTAATTTCTTAGCAGCCGCTTCCGCAATTAATGTGACATGTTGGTGCCAATTGAGGTTTCGATCCACAGAAATGCCAACAAGTGAAAAGGACTCATTACTTTGAATAACTTGGTTGTTCATTGTGGTGGGTCAAGGACTGGTATATCTATTATGAGAAAGAAAGCAGGACTGAGATTTGGTGGAGTTGAATTGTACAAGATTTCTACTTCCCCAGTGCAATATTTTTTGGAGATCCATGGAGACAGAACCCCTCATGAGTCTGCGATCCTCATCTGATTAGGCCAAAGAGACAGGCTAAGAATATTGTATATTTGAATGTAGGGTGCTGTCATCCGCGTAACTGTGAACTGGGTTGGATGTGCTAGCGTGAAGGTCATTGATGTGGAGAAGAAACAAAGTAGTGGCTAATGCTGAACCTTGAGGAACTCCTGCATTAATTGGATATAGTTTAGAGGATTGACCATCCACGACAACAGAAATGCCCGGTTGGAGAGGAAATTTGCTGCCCAGGTACACAGTTTTCGTGATAGGTCATAGGCAGGCAGTTTATTAAGCAGCGCTGCGTGCCAGACCTGGTCGAATGCTTTGGATATGTCTAGAGCGACAATCTGGAATTCACCGTGTAGTTCTATAGACTTGTTCCAAGAATGGGTGACAAAGGAAAGGAGGTCGGCAGTTGATCTGCGCTGACGGGATCCATACTGCCTGACTGTGCTTTTCAAGAAATTTTAGTAATTCGGTGTTTAAATACTTTTTAATCGCTTTAGAAATCACTGAAATGAGAGAAATATGCCTGTAGTTGCTAGGAAGCGCTTTGGATCCTTTCTTGGGGACGGGTTGTACTCGAGTAGTTTTCCAGTTACTAGGAATATGCCTCTATTGTAAGATGTCTAAAACAGACGAGTCAGGACAGGAGCTAGTTCTGGTGCGCATTTTTTGAGAACAATTGCTGGGATCTCGTCAAGGCTAGATGCTTTCCTGTTATTAAGAGAATAGATCATATTTCGTACCTTTTTAGTTTAAAAATGATATCCGTTATTTTATGCACAACGTTGGGGACTGTTGGTCGTTGAACATTTGGAGGTGGGTTGAGAGTTGATTTGCCGGCGAACAACGAGGCAAAAAGCTCAGCATTGCCCAGGGCGGCAGAAACAATTTCATTCCCTGAGACAAGAGGTGGGAACGTGCTCTTGCAGAAATTATTCCCAATAGATTTAGCAAGAGTCCAGAGGGGTTTGCTGTCCTTGGAGCTTAAGAGGACTTTGTTTTTGATGTGGTTATTAAACGAGTTTTTTGCCTCAGAAAGAATGTGGACATAGCAGTTTCTTGCGTCGTTAAATGCTTGACGGTTTTCTTGACTGGGATTCTATAGAAAGTTGAAAGAAATAGGCCACAAAATTTAGAAGAGTGAGAAGTGAAGAAAAAAGTATAAAATTTACAGTACCTTTCAGTTTACTTCTCAATTCATTAGAAAATCTTGTTCAGCGAATTTACTAATGTCAGCAGGTAAACGGGGAACCTTGACCACCTTATAATATAGAGTTAGCAATGTTCGATTATTTTTATAAAAATTAAATTGCAACATAAGGAACATTGTGTTATTTTTTGTCGGTTTGTCTTCTTGTTAACCCACAGTGGCTACCAGAGACTAGAGTTCCTAGTTTGCGCTCATTTGAAAAATAATGTTAAAATCTTAAGACGTATCTTGTGAAAAGCGATATTTTCTAGGAAAATTCGCAAATAAGTGCGAGACTTGGCAAGTCTGATATTGACCCATGTATAGTGTTGAGTATCAAGTAGAGTTATGCCGTAGTTTCAAGTACTTTTCTTCATAGAATGAATAAAACATCAGCAGTAATATACGCAACAGTTTCTTTATATGAATCGATTATTAAAATTAGCTTAATGCACGTGTGTGGTACCTGCTGAGTTATAGAATAAGTTCCATTAAAGTGGAAAATTGTAGTTCATGTTTTATAGAGGTCGGGTGCTTTGTGTATGTGTGTACCACATGCAATAAAAATGTTGCAATTGTGAGTTTTTATTATATGCATGCGCTTTGTCATTCTAGAACTTTATGTGCGTGTGTGTGTGTGTGTGTGTGTGTGTGTGTGTGTCTGATCTTACGCAAGGTGCCTTTTAGCCACAGAGATGCTTGTTACTATAATATACGAGGCTTAGAGTGTATACAGCGTGGCGCATTGAAAACGAAGCAGACCGAATTGCGTTCAGAGAATATATTTTTTTAAGAAACGCAGAAACACGTCAATTTTATTATTGAGAGGGACATGTTTTGACATAAAACTAAACTTTGTCACATCAACCCATTAAGGGTGGTGATAACAACCCTTATATTTTAAATAGGGAACATGGGTCGAGTGTTACACCATTTGAAAGCTCTTTCTTTTCTGAATTCAGCACACTAATTTTTTTGGAAGTTTTATCAACTCGTTTAAAAATTATTTACACTTGGGGTTGCAAGAACATATTTTATTCATTGTGATATTAAATGCACTAATTAGTCAATTTTTCGTTAAAAAAAAACTAGAAAACAAAACCAAACCTTCGAAAAGGTTTATTCAGTTAAGTAAGTGTTCAAATTGTTGACCACCAACTTCAATACAAAGTACACATTTTGTTCAAAACGAGCTCTGACATTCTGGAGCATTTGTGGAGTTATTAGACGGCCATCTTCAACAATGCGTCGCCGTAATTCTTCAAGAGACTCCGGTTCTGTTGCGAAAAGTCTACTCTTTAAATGGCCCCATAGAAATAAGTCTAAAGGAGTTAAATCCGGTGATCTAGGGGGCCACTCAATAGCGCCAGTACGCCCAATCCATTGCTCTGGAAACTCTCTATTCAAAAACTCCCTAACACGTTTTGAAAAATTCGGAGGAGCTCCATCTTTTTGAAACACTAATTGATTTTCTTGATAGCGATCATCATTTTCAACAATTTCAATTAGTAGAGGGTAAACGATATCTTCCAGTAACTCCAAATACGTTCGCCACTCAAGTTTCCATCAAGAAAAATTGGTCCGATTAAACGGTCTCCAAAAATGCCAGTCCAGAGATTCAATTTCTGTGGAGTTTGAGTGTGGACTTTGTGAAAATTTCTTGGATTATTATCTGCTCAATAACGACAATTATGACGATTGAATTAGAGTTTCATAAAAACGTACACTCGTTTGAAAAACAGATATTGAACAGAAAGTTTCCGTTATCAGCTATTCGTGCAGTCACAATTTCACAAATCTCCAGCCGTCGATCAAAATCATTGTTATTCAGTTGTTGTACGAGATGAATTTTATACGGGTGAAATTTATGATGCTTCAATATTCGCTGAATAGTTCTTCTTTTGATGTTTGAAACAGTGGCCAGTTTTCTCGTGCTCAAAGTTGTGTCTGCAGCAATTTGTCCTAAAACGTAAATCTCAGTAGTCTCATTTCTAACCGGAAATTCACGTTCAGGATCCCGTTTTTTGTTGGCTACTGAACCACTTTGTCAAAACTTTGCAACTCACTCCAAAATGTACTCTCTGTTAACATGTCTGTTCGGATGTCGTTCATTAAACAAATTTGCGGTACGGTTAGCACAGTCATCGTTTTTGAAAAAAAAGAGTAATTATTTCAACTCTTTCTTCTACGGAATACACCATTGTGAAATTAATTTTCGGTAGTACTATCAAGTATCAAACCGACCGATAAACTGAAATAATAAACCCCATTTCTCTCATTCCGATAAGAAATGTTCTGATAGTCAACTTTTTGTTTACAAACCAACAAAACATTGACTATCAGCACATTTCTTATCGGCATGAGTGAAATGCGTTTTTGCATCTTCAACTGTGAATAATTTTTAAACGAGTTAAAAAAACTTCCAAAAAAATTAGTGTGCTGAATTCAGAAAAGAAATAGCTTTCAAATGATGTAACACTCGACCCATGTTCCCTATTTAAAATATAAAGGTTGTTATCACCACCATTAAGAGGTTGATGTAACAAAGTTGAGTTTTATGTCAAAACATGTCCTCCTCAATATTAAAATTGACGTATTTCAGCGTTTCTTAAAAAAATTCTCTGGACGCAAATCGGTCTGTTTCGTTTTCAATGCACCATCCTATATATATATATATATATATATATATATATATATATATATATATATATATATATATATATATATATATATATATAAATTCAATAAAATATAAAGTGACTATTATTAAGGAAAATTCAAAAACAGGTCCTTTTTTCTTTTCAAAAACTAACTTTTAGAGATAAAAGTCTCACCCCTATCCTTATACCTCTTCAAGGGGTAGCTAGCTTTTCGAAATTTGTAAATCGGATTGTGCGTAGTGTGACCCATCTTTAAACACTAATATAATTCTCATTCACCAACACCAAATGAGTAATAACATTTTTATTATCAGTAACACCTAACACAAGTAAAGCCTATAAAGAATTACCTAGTTCAGTCTTATCTAATAAAATGTTTGAAATGCCCGCCTTCTTGCGCCTGCCAATATCCCAAATGGTCAACCAATTCTTGTTGGACTCTATTTATAATCTGGAGAAATGTTGGTACATTCAGTTCTAATTCTTATTTTTATTAATCCATAGTATCTGGTTTACTTTTGAAGACCACTTTCCTCAAATGGCCCCACAGAAAAACTCTAAGGGAGTTAGGTCAGGTGATCCTACTGGCCACTCGATTGCACCACGCCTGCCAAACCATATGTTGGGAAATTATTGATCCAGATACTGTCGAACATAAACTTTATAGTGCGGTGGGTGGGGGGGGGTCATTTTGTTAATACCACAAGTTATGATTTACCATACCAGCATTATGTACATGGAAAATAAGTTCAGTAACGTCGGAATAAGATATTGCTGTAAAAATTGTGGATATAGTAGTCCATTTATAGTTCTAGCAAAAAAGTGAGGACCAGTTCTCCTACTCCTAGCAATTCCCGCCCAAACGTTTACCTTTTGTGCATATTTCGTGTGATTCTGTGGCATCCATCTTGGATCTTCCTTGCCCAATATAGGTTGTAAAAGCAGATTCGTCCGAAAACAGCATATTCGATACTTACAAAGAGTTATCATTACATTTATCCATTAATGTTACACTAAACTGCATCCTTCGATCTGGACCGTCACTGAATAACTCCCGCAAAATCTGTATTTTATGAGAATGAGGCTTTCCAAGTTTCAATACTTTATGTGCCGTCTGAAATGAAATTCCGTGGTATCTGCCAATTTGCCTAACACTACTGTGGGGATCCTCATCCACTGTCAATAAGACGTTTAATGTCACTTCTTCACTTATAGGCCGGAGACGTGTTTTTAGCAAATCTTGCACGATTGAGGTTTTTCTAAATTACTTATCTATTCGACTCACTGTTGACTGATTGATAGACATATCCGGATATTTAGTGTTAAACAGAATAAACATCTCCGACTGAGTTCGGATCCCCCTGTCGCTATAACCAATCATCATTAGAACTTGAATTCTTTACGCTATTGACAAACACAATTTACCAACAATTTAATAATTAATTTGAAAAAGTAAACGTTAAAAATTATACGTATTCACTTTGCACGACAACAAAAACGTAAATTTACTAATATTATCTGTAGATAGTATCGTCAAAAAATAACAAACTTATGTTTGATTAGTTTTTATGACACACCGCAGATAATTGTTATCATCAGTCTATTGTTACAGATACGACATAGCATACAACAAAATCTCTAGAGTTCTTTTCGTAAGAAGCCGAACATTTAATTATATTTTATGACAAATTGAACAACGTCTAACAAAAACGTGGTGCAGCTGGCACAAACAGCCAATTCTTCCCGAAGAAAGATTTGTGATTACTATTCGGTGAGTAAATGCTCAATCTTTATCAAAATAACATTTATTAAACAAATGGCATAGACCTAAGAAAAAGAAATAATAACAATGGACGACAAAATAACAGAGCAAAATAAACTTATTAATTTACATGTTAAACTTTATAAAAACATAGGCATAAGCTCTTAATCTACCTATATAACTAAAGGTCAAGCAAGTCGTTTGATAATTCTTTTTCTGCAAATATATTATGGGTTGTAGCTGTATAATTTGCATGTTGTATAAATATATACATAATTTGTGTAGTATAGGTGGATGAAGAACAACGTGAACTTCCAGGATAGAGGGAAACTTGAGAAATTGGTACAAAAGATGAACTATATCCGAATGCACATTCTTCAACAAGTTGTTGCACGCGCCCTCTAAATGATATTATCTTCATTTCTGGAATCTGACGTACATAAGGAAGCAAACTTAAAAAAAAAAGCTGTAACTATCATCCCTCTCCGTAACTTGTGATCGCTTAGCCTTCTCTTGTAAGTATTTTACTTTTTGTTTCTCAATTTTTAGCATTTCTTCATTCCAAGTTTCAGCCTCGTGTTTTCATTTAATTTATTTTGTCTTATTATTTAATGTTTGGGTTCCTATTTTCTTTTCCCCCGTTATTTGTTCCCTTTTTGTTAGTTTCATTCATTTTCGGTATAGTGTTATATTCATTTTGGTCTTTGTTTATTTCGATGTCTAAATTTTCATTTGGAACCTCGTCAACATCTTCTTAGACTGATTATTTTCGCTTTCGACTTGTGTACTTTATTTAGTTTGTGTACTGCAATTCTCACTAGAAACCCCGCGGCTTCTACTATGTCTTTCAAAAAGATAGGTGAAGAAATTATGCCCATTTTGACGTGTAATCAGAGGGCGCTGAATCTCCCGATCGAGGTTTTCGAATTTTTCCTAACTCTACTGCAAATTGGTCCCGCAAATACTTCCATTTTTTTCGTAACGCGTTTTCGGAAAAAAAGTTGGTACATGTTTGTGGAGGAGAGTAACGAGTCATTATTTATTTCAGGTATTTAGCAACAAGCTGTTCATTTAAGTCTTTGGCATTTGCTTTTCGAGCCTCAACTGTAAAAATTATTATAGCTGAAACTGTACTAGTAATATGGCAAGAGTTACAGCCCTTACATATGTCTATTCCGACAAAAGAAAGTTTAAAAAAAATCGCTGAGGAATTTTGCAACATATGGAACTTTACCCATGTAATAGGTGCCATTGATGGAAAATATTGTCCAAAAAATTCTGAGTCTATGTTTTTAGCTATAAAAAGTATTTTTCTGTTGTACTTCAAGGGATTGCAGATGCCAACTATAAACTCATTGCTATGGACGTAGGTGGTTATGGAAAACAAAGTGACAGCGGAACTTTCCAGCCCTCAGAATTTATTAACGATTAACTAAAAAAGAAATCAAAATACCTCAATCTTCCAAGAACAAATCCAAATGTTTATATAGGAGACGAGGCCTATTTACTTTTAGAATTTTTACTCAAACCTTTCGGCGGCCAAAATTTCCCTATCGATCACGAATGCTTTAACAGCAGACACTCCAGATGTCGCAAAACAATCGAATACACTTTTGGCAGACTATCTGCAAAATGGAGTACCTTATCTTAACCCATTGAAACGGATATACTTGTGGCAGACAATATTATTAAGTTGATTTGTATTCTACATAACATCATTCTTGGTAGAGAAAATTTTCAAAGGCACCTTACTGATGTAGAAATTTTGCAAAGGAATCGTGAAAATCAAGGTTCTGGGAAAGCGTTTAATACAGCTGAAATAATTTGAGATATCTTTACCAAATTTTTCTCTAATAAACCATTAAGTTATCCCAATCAAGACAAAATAAAACTCGACTATGGTCGAGATATCATATTGATGAAGCGCTGGCTAAATGTTCGTCAACACACCCCCCCCCCGCGCTCCTTAGAGGCTGGCTACGCTAGTGAGAGAGCCTTCTATAGCTAATAATTTATTTTTAAATAACGAAACTTACCATCTATTTACATTTCGGCTGCTATCTCATTCCACAATTTTTGTGTTACGTTTCAATTGCTGTGAGATTTTAACCTTTTGTCCCACAGCGTAGGGCTCGTCAAAACAGCGGAGATCAGACTTACAACATCCATTTTAAAATTAGACATTAATTATTATTATAAATACCATTAAATTACATTAATAATTTTTGAAACCCACGTCCGCTTCCGAAACCAACGACCAAGAATTAAAAATTCATTCTGGTAAAATAGTCGATGCCGATTTACGCTTGTAACAAGTTACGACACGCTTTGTCCACAATCATTGAAAAGCTAAGTAGATTATCGGCGCTTATATACGCCGATTGTCAGTAAGCAGAAAAACTGCTTTCTTTGTGTTTGTAGCCTTATGTGCTTGGTGTTTGACATAATTTGAAAATTTGTGAGAAAAAATGCAAAACTTGCTGCTTGATTGAAAAAAATGCATTTTCTACGAAAAATGGAAAAATGCAAAAAAAATGCAAATTGCATTTCTTCCGTGCCTTATTGATGATTCATTATCCTAACGCACAAGAAAATGAACGTTTTTTTCTTCGGTTTAATGCGTTACGTGCGTAAATGTCGTTTGGCGTATTGAAATTTGGACAGTACAACGTCTGTCGCGTCAGCCAGTATTATTGATGACAGTGTTGACAGTGTTGATGATGAAAAATAAGTCAGCTTGTGACATCTTTGGATTAAACATAGTACTTTTAGAAAGGATAATCCACGTGATTGCAGACCCACTGAGCAAAATTGTCAATATGTGCTTTGCTCAGGGTATATTTCCAAATCTATTAAAATATGCAAAGATAATTCCCTTCCCAAAAAATGGCGACATGAACGATTGCAACAATTATAGGCCAATTTGTATTCTCCCTATAATCTCGAAAATTTTGGAAGCACTTATTAAAGAGAGATTAGCAAGCTATATTGATAGGCAGGAAATCCTAAACCATTCCCAGCATGGATTCAGAAGAAATAGGTCAACAACTACGGCGATATAGCTGATTTTGTCTTGGAAGCACTTGATCACAAAGAAAATTCCGAGCTATTGTGCTTTGACCTTAGCAAAGCCTTTAATATGGTAAACCACCAGATCCTTATCTCTAAGTTGGAATATTATGGAATGAGAGGCAGAATATGAACACTTTTACAATCATATTTAAGGAACAGGGTGCAGTTGGTTAGCTGGCAAAATACCACATCAAATTTTAATCAGGTAGACTTTGGAGTACCACAGGGCTCTATACTGGGGACAATGCTCTTCCTATTATATATTAACGATTTGCCCGAAAACATTAGGGCAGACAGAAGTTGCATCTTCGCAGATGACACGGCAGTAATTAATAAAGCAGTTCCAGACCTTATAAAACACAAAGGTGACAACTCCATCCAGCAGGTGGAAGCATGGGTTAAGGTAAACAAGTTATTGCTTAATGCAGAAAAAACATCAAGACTTGTCATAACTACTAGAGACTATCTACAGAACTCAGGCGAAAATATTAAGGTTTTAGGCTTTCATATTGATGGTTGTTTAAGCTGGAAACCCCACATAAACCAAATGTGTAAAAAATTATCTTCAGCCATCTACTCAATCCGTAGAATAAGATACATCATAGATGAAAGCGCCGCAAGGGTTACTTGCTATGCTCACTTTCAGAGCATTGCAACCTATGGGATTTTGCTGTGCGGATCCTCGCCACATGCAGAACGTGTCTTTTTACAACAGAAAAGAGCAATTAGGGCAATTGCTAACGTTCCTCAGGACCACAGTTGTAGAGAACTATTCCATAGGTATAAAATACTTACCCTACCAGCAAGTTATATAATTACTTGCCTTCTTTACATTTATGACCATCAGGCCAGTTTTATCTCCCATGAACAGGTTCACAGTTACGAAACTAGAGCTAAAAGTCAATTTGTGATTCCTCATCACAGGATAAGCCGCACGTAGAGGATATACTGGAGTTAGGTTGTTTAATTCACTTCCAGTGGTGGTCAGGGAATTGCCTAGAAGATAGTTTGCATCTGTGATAAAAAGAAAATTAATAGAGAGACCTATATATTCAATTGAAGAATTTAATTTTTAATTAACTGTTGTGTGTTATTGTCAGCTCATTTTATATTTTGTTTTATTTTATGTATATTGTCACCCACTATTTGTCATGTGTACGTCCATTATACAATTATTTTATTTAGTTATGTGCGACGAACCATGTAAATGTTTATGGTTAAATAAATGTTATGTTATTTTATGTTATTATATTTACTAATTTAGTAAACACTTTCACCTCTACAATAGTAGTATATACTACGACACTTATGTTTTACCCTAATAAAACTAATCGATGTTGTCGCAGACAAGCACATTCTAAGAGAAATATATTTCGCTTTCGCTGTTGAAATCAACAAGTGGAATCATAAAATAAGTTGGGGAAATCCGCTTAGAGTTACACCAATAAAACATTTATGGTAAAGTTTTTCGGAATAAATTAAAGAAAAATATTCTGTCGGTGTGTATCTCTTGTATAGAGTTAAAGACCTAAAAAATGGTCTAGATCATATTTTATTCACAAGCTAAGTTGTTATAAGAAGCTTATGCAAAAGCACAGAATGTCTTCTTTCAGAGATAGACTTCTACTCTGCTTTATTTTCAGTAAATTTCTTATATTTGCTGACACTGCAACATGAAAATTACTGCATAAAATGCAGTGTCTGTCTAATTGTGATATTTCGCGCTTGGGATCAGTATTAATTATCAAAGACTTTTTTTTACAAAACAGACATACTACACAGTAAAAGTTGTATAGGATAAAAAGTAGTTTTTCGACTCCTAAAAGAATTAGAAACTAGTTTCGGACATACCATATTTTTATATTTTATTTGTTAATTCGACTAGCGAACGAACTCACCCAACCTATTAACAGATAGAGGATACGTGTTCAGTATCACCAAAATCAGTTAATTATTTTTCACCTTATCGTCCGAATACGCACACACACACACACATACACATACAAACCGATACAATCGCCACATACCGAAAACACAGCCAATCAAACAACTCTAAACTGACCAATAGAAACTGAACACGCAGGCGTCACGTACAACTTTAGAAATGGAACACACAGAAATAATGAGGGTTAGTAACGTGCTGATGATGAACCAGGGAGGTTCGATACTGCAGTCCACGTAAACAAATAAAAAAATCTCAGCAAGTACAGCAAACAAACAAAGTGTATATTTAAAAGTGATTACAGTGTAGTGCAGCATTCCAATATATATATATATATATATATATATATATATATATATATATATATATATATATATATATATATATATATACATATATATATATATATATACATATATATATATATAAGAATGTATTGTTTCCGATATACAAAAACATGAAGAAAAAATATTCCTCAAATAAAAAAATAAAAATAATAACTAGAAAAGAAAAGTTTAATGTAAAGATTCGAGTGTAGTGATATTATTGAAATAAAACCTAAAACTGAAATTATAATGTATCAAATCGTGGAAAATTGTGATAACAATGATATAACAACTACACAAAAACAGTAAAAACTAGTTAATTAAGTTTATTAAGCACATAAGTTTAAGCGAGTTTCAAAAGCATAGTCAGCACCTCGTAATAATACACTTGAATTAATATTATCAAATACACCACGGATTCTTGCTTTCATATCTTCTTTTGTGGACAGTTTTGCCTGATAAACTGAATTTTTACATAACCCCATTAAAAAAAAGTCAATTTTTGTTAGTTCAGGTGCCTTAGGCGGCCATGCATTCAGCCCTCCACTCCCAGTTCAACATCCTGGAAAATGTTGGTTAAGAAAAGGATGAATGTTAGCTGTATGGTGAACTGGAGCACCATCATGCATAAACCACAGATGACCACGTATGCTAACAGGCAGCTGGTATAATAATGGTCCAAGATCTTCTCTTAGAAACTGCTATGGATTGCTCTAGATTGACGAAATATTCCTGTATCATTTCATAACTTATTCCAGCTCTAACCCACTTGGTGTTCTCCGCTAATCTAATTGTTAGTTCCGGGTGTCTTTTCATGAATAATTTAAACCAGTCCAAGTCTAGAGGAATGTCTTTGAGTCTTTTTCCAGTCAGCCATCGCTTGTTAAGATAGTGTTGCACAAATCCCCTGACATCATTTGCTTTTACAGAAAAACCCCACTCTGCGCATATTTGAAGACATTCTACAATGCACGCTTCTTGTTCTTCATTTAACACAGGTTGGCGCCCATATGTTAAAGAATGAGTTGTGTGATATCGCCTCTAAATATACAGTGCAGTACTCCAAATTGCTGAGATGCCTTGCGCATGAGATGGTGCCTTGTTGGACTGCCACCACTGCCAGTTACACGTAAGTTTTGTTATAATTGCATTTGCTTTGGGACATCAACTTTTTTTGTAGATTCTAAGCATTCTAATAAAATATATTAAAAAATTATTTGGAGGGGGTAAAATAAGGGTAGCTATTGTTGTAATCTCCCGAACCCACCCTTACCTCGTTTCTGTCAAAAACTAATTTCTATCCACTTTTTTGTCCATTCGTGTCTCTTTTTAATCTATTTTGCAACTGGTTCATACCCCATACCTGGTCCATTTTAGGGTGAACAATTCATGGTCGTGAAATCATATAACTAAAATCAAAAAAACGTGCGAAAATATGTTGCCTAGATGACTAGGCAGCACTTTTTGTCAGTCATATACCACTAAGGTTTATCCCCTTTTTTTTCTCCCTCAGGGCTCGTCCGCGGCCTCGCCGCCCCGATAGCACTGTAACCTTTGGCTTATTGTGCATGCCCTTAGTCTTTTTACTCCACCCACTCCAAAATCACTGTGCCTTGAATTAGTCTGCACAGCGATTGGTAGGTTGAAGTTTTATAATCTCTGTCTCCGGTCTATACTGACCGTAGATCAGTTGTCTTCTGCGATCCAGAGCTTTACATTGGCACAAGATGTGCTGCGCTGCTTCATCCCACTCCCCACACAGCCTGCATGCGAAGTTTCTCTCGAACTGCCTCATTTTATGCAGGTGTTTCTTGACGGCCATGTGTCAAGAGACCTGTTATGTTTCTGAGCTGTCCCCTGCTAAGATTTAGCAGCTCCAAATCTCAATTTGAACTTGGTTCGTCAATTATTGATTTACCATTTTTGAGCCCTACAGTCTGCCCACTACACCTTGTATTGGTTTCTGACCCATGACTTAATGGCTCCCTGACAGTGCTCTTTTTCAGGCCCACAGCTGCTTCTGGTTCCATAAATGGTTCCAAAATGCTTCTTCATTACCTTTGACCCCCGAGTGAGCCGGAACCCAGATGAGGGTAACTTCATTCTGCCCAGACAGATCTCTCGTCTCGGCACTCACTCACCAGCCTGGAATTTACCCATGGGCCACTTAGGACCTTAAGGGCTGCCTGGCTGTTTGCGACTATGAGGATCCGCTTGTTGGTGTAGCCCCTCCTCTTGTTATCCCACAGAGAAAGCAGGATCACGTACAGTTCGGCCTGAAAGACCGTTGCATGGACTCCGAGGAAAATACTATGACTTACCCTCAGTCCTTCCGAATAAACACCTGTCCCGGTCCCACGCTTCCCGCCGGATCCGTCCGTAAACCAGACGAGGGCGTCCCGTGGTGTGCCCGGCGTCTACTCCCGCCATGCGTCCCGGTCGGGGATTTCCACTGTAAAGTTGTTTTCTCTGCAGATTCGCAGGCTCGCGAAGTCTGATCTCATTTCAAGCATGGGCTCCTTCACGATCTCCTGACTTTTGCAGTGGCCCATGAAGCGTGGGTTGATCTTCAGTCTACCATTGCAGGGTAGTATGTATAGTCCTAGTCTGGCCTCCCCCATAATAACCTAGTGTAGGAGGGGCAGATCAAGCAACACCTCCATGGCGGCTGTTAAGGTTAAAGACATGGCCCCTGTGATGCCTAGGCAAGCCATCCTTTAGATCTTGCCTAGTTTTTGTTTGGCACTAGACTGTGTCACCTTAGTCCACCAGACCAGTGTCGAGTATGTTAACTATGGTCTGACCACCCTTGTGTACAGCCAGTGGGCCATACTAGGTCTTAGTCCCCACGTTTTGCCATATAGCCGCCTAGTGACGGTTAAGGTCATGACTGCCTTACGCAGTATTTTTTCAACGTGACCGTTCCAGGTCAGCTTAGAGTCCAATGTTTATCCCCTTGGTTCTACAACTAAACGTTTTCGACTTTTACTCGTATTATAAAAAATCGTGCATTCACACGTTCATGTGTGGCTTACCTGTTTTCTGGAGCGACGCGCCACTCGTCACATCTTGCAGTAGTAAACATACCAACAAAGGATTATCGCGCGGAAACGGCATATGAGGAATATGGCATCTGCGCGTCGGAATCAGACAACTGAACCAGTTGATTCACTTTACCGATACTGATTCACTTAACCCCGTTATTTGTAAAAAAACTAGTTGGGAATTAAACGTATCACCAAATGACAGTAGATTAACCTAACACAATATAATTACTTTAATAATGTGTAGGCTTAAACTTGTAATATTTGACAAGCGTAACATTGTAAGACATGTTTTTTAGATGGAGACTAATGCTAAACAAATATTTAAAGTCTTCGCGCCTAGGTGAATGAGAACAGGTATCCAATTACTTCAATACAAACTCAAACAGAAGCTGGAAGAACGCTAAGGGATTTCATTTTAAATGTCGCCAGGTTGTGTACTATATTGTCTCTTGTGAAAATAAATTTTTCACTGTAAGCGAGGATTAAAGAAAATAGGAAAACTAATATTGTAACGGTTAAAAGCTTGGTCGTTGAGGTAAAATTTTAGTTGGTGTCACGATATTTAGAGTATAAAAAGGATTTTTTAAGTGCATTACTTTACAATAAAGTATATTTGTTGACACTTTATGTTGCAAAACCACTTAACAACATAGTTAACTTGCTCCAAGAATTATGATATACCAGGAAGAACTTTCGTACTACATATGTTCTAGTTTATGTATAACAGCATCTACTTCAAAATAACGTCACTACTCCTTTACTGGAAATTCATAAAACTATTGTTCTGTTTTTAAACACGGTTCAACTTTTCTTTAAATCATTTATATTGAATTTACTTTTAACTATTTGACGAACTCGAAAACGTATGCTGTATTACAATTTTCCTTTGGAAGTTGTCATGGCTAAAAGCTTTTGCACACAAATCCATTTCTCGAACATTTCGACACCAAAAATTGCAAAATCAAAAAATATGCTGTAGGTATGTACGTATCTTTGCATATGTGCATGCGTAGGTGTTGCCTAATCATTTTGTTAGCACGACAACCTTCATAATGCTTAAGCAAGCGACTTTAGTTTTTATACATAAAACTATCTTACCCATAAAGTTATATATTAGGTGAGTGGAAGACTTTACATGTATATAAATATAAATATATATATATATATATATATATATATATATATATATATATATATATATATATATATATATATATATATGAGACATGCTTGGTTCTCGGGTTGAACCGCTTCCAGAATTTATGGAAACTCGACGTTTCGTCTCCTGTTTTGGAGCCATTTTCAAGAGGTAAAGGAAATATGTAAGGACACTCTAAGGCCTCAATCTGCCTACTCCTTAGAGTGATGGACAAACGTAGGTTGGGTTGTTGAGGCCCCGTAATCGAGCTACAATAACCCAACCTACCTTTATCCACCGCTCTAAGGAGTAGGCAGATTGAGGCCTTAGAGTGTCCTTACATATTTCCTTTACCCACCTTTGTCCACCACTCTAAGGAGTAGGCAGATTGAGGCCTTAGAGTGTCCTTACATATTTCTTTTACCCACCTTTTTAACCACTCCAGGGAGTAGGCAGATTGAGGCCTTAGAGTGTCCTTACATATTTCCTTTACCCACATTTGTCCATCACTCTAAGGAGTAGGCAGATTGAGGCCTTAGTGTCCTTACATATTTCCTTTACTCACCTTTGTCCACCACTCTAAGGAGTAGGCAGATTGAGGCCTTAGAGTGTACTTACATATTTCCTTTACCCACCTTTGTCCATCACTCTAAGGAGTAGGCAGATTGAGGCCTTAGAGTGTCCTTACATATTTCCTTTACCTCTTGAAAATGGCTCCAAAACAGGAGCCGAAACGTCGAGTTTCCATAAATTCTGGACGCGGTTTAACCCGAGAACCAAGCATGTCTCACATTAAAGACCGCGAAAATCTTTCTGAACATATATATATATATATATATATATATATATATATATATATATATATATATATATATATATATATATATATATATAGGATTAGCAAAATGTAGGGAAACTCCTAAATGTATCACGAAGGGAAGATAATATTAAAAATTCTGGACGCAGCAAGTGCGTTATGGCAGTGAATTTTCAGAAAAATGTTTTTAGTAGCAAATATGTATATTTTTTTAAAGAAAGCAGGCATCAAATTTGGTTACCAGTATAACCTATATAGTAAAAACAATGTGCCATGTTTCATCAAAATAACTTTATTGTTTGCAAATGTACAAAAATTTCCGAAAGTAAACTTAAAGTGTTCCCGAAAAAACTCGTTTCCCTCTAGGTTAATAGCAAATTGAACTATTGAAATATGAAGCATTTGATCAAAATTCGCTACCATAACGCACTTGCTGCGTCCAACATTTATTTTATTACAAACATGCATTATATTTCGAAGGAAAATTCAAAAATGCAATTACGTAAGGCATGTTAGATTAAAAAAAAAAAGAAAATTCACTTATGTGCCATCCTGTGATTGTAGAAATATTTTTTAAGATGTAGCTCAAGACCTATAATTAATGTATACAATTTTTTTTCCATATCTTGTATAATAACGGATATATTGAGCTCTATTGATTTCGACGAAATTCGACAAAAATTATATACCATTAAACGATAAACTCCATAGCTAAGGCTACTGCCAAACATCAGAGAAAGGGTCTATTTGAAATGAATTTTCTGGAAATATTTTAGTAAAATGAAGGACAATGACGGTTGAAACTAAGACTTCAGGGTTTGTAAAACATTCTGCTTGAGACATTTTATTTCCATAGCCCGTATTAGATTCAAGTTCTTTGCTTAAATGTTGCCAATTTTGACGTTTTAAATCGCAACTTTGACGTTTTGAGGAAAACCCCAATTTATGTTTCTTTAAATGCCTATAACTTTTTTGTCTTTTGACCTATAGAGCTAAATTTTGGTACGTAACTTACCTATAAGGATATAAACTCGCTTACTAAATTTGGTTACCCTTACTTTGTTAATTCAGAAGATATAATTTTTTTTCGAAAGAAAACTCAAAATTTTCCGGGAAACCGTGCCGATTTTCCTCTCTAACGAACCTATCCAAGCCATGTTTTGTTGGGAGCATTACCTGTAATGCTTTTAAATATACAGACTGGCCCGAAAAAGCGCAGCTGATTAAAGTTGTCTCTTTTAATGAAACATACTGTATTTGACCTCAATTTTGGATCTTTTTGGATAATTTCAATCCGATGTTGTATAAAACGCCCTATGTCTAAACTTACTCGTCACAAAGTTATCGAAATTCAAAGTTAAAGTATGTAGTAAGTATGGAAATTACTAAATATCCAAAATCAACATGTATTTATAAAAATCTCAACATCTAAAACAACAATAAGTCCACATTTTAAATAAAGTGCAATATGACACAACTAAACTATAAACACTCTAGAGTAAATGTTTAAAATGCTGGCCGCTCACGATTCGACAAAAATCCAGTCTTTTAATAAAGTAGCTAATCGTATCCTGTAAATAAATTGGTGGCATTTGATTTATCTCTTCTGACATACGGTTCTTTAGACATTGCATTGTGATTGGGCCATCTTAATATACTTTACTATTAAGGTATTCACATAAAAAAGCCTAGCAGGGTTAAGTCTGGTGACTGGGGTGGCCATTCTACAGCGCCTCGACGTCGTATCCATCCCTGCGGGAATACTGTTTTTAGGTATGTACAAACCGCTAGAGTAACATGAGGAGCACTATCTTGCTGAAACCAGATGTGCTCAGAATGGAGCATAGCATTATCCAGACTTGGAAATAGGGCAGTTATAGCTGTAGCAATGTTGTCTCTCAGCACTTTTCTTAAAATGTGGACTTATTGTTGTTTTAAATGTTGACATTTTCATAAATACATATTGATTTTGGATATTTGAGAAGCCGCAATTAAGTCCCTGCGTATGTATGAAATATCTAACGGTTTCACCAAGTTAGGGCAACAGTAAGCAAACTAATCTGCTAATAAAATTGAATTAAAAATCTTAAAAGACTTTTCATCAGTTAACTTTTGCAACAAAAAAAAAACACTAAAAAATTTATTGGCATTACATAATCTAATCATATAATGTTAAGATAGAAGAATAAATAAAATATTTGTGTGTATTTGCGTGTGTGTTTTGTTTCTTTAACATCGGTATATTTCCGCTACTATGGCCAATCACCGACGCTACGGAGCAGTTTCACCTCACTATCCTGGAAATTTTGCCAAACCCCATGTCTCTCGGTAAGGGGGGTAGGAATCTTTAACATGCCCAACATCGCATGGATACGGGACCGACGGCTTTACGCCCACTCCGAAGGGCGGAACGTGCAAAGATTCAACTTGCTCAAATACAATGCCACAATCGCGGTTGATGTTAATTGTACAGTATGTGCTGAAAAAGTGAAAGGAGAACCCTGGGATTGAACCCACGACCCTTCGGTTCAGATGCTAACGTTCTTACCACTGAACCACCGATAAATAAAATATTTCATCACTAAGATTTGAACCCGCCTGAGAAGGCGATTATTTTTTATTTTAGTCGCCTTTAATACTCTGACATAGAGAATGTGCAAAGTGAAGTATAGTGACAGGTTTATTTTCCGACCATAATCACATAAGATGGTGTGTGAGTTTTCTACGGTCTTGTGCTAATTGTAATAATATGTGCAAAAATCGCATTACTTTATTCTGGCAGAAAGTTGTAAGTAGATTCAATTAAATAAATACTATGTGTTCCTTTCTTGTCTCCAACCGGTCACACATGCCTAAATGCTGTCCGTTCGACGTTCTTTTTGGCAATACTAGCTATTATTGATAACTGCTGCCAAAGCTTTCCAAGTAAGGTATATTTAAAATGAATTTTTAGCAAATTTTGTTTTAAAAAATTGTGCACCAAAATTCAACTTTTTAGGTTTATAGAAAATTGAGTTATCCAAATTTGAAGCATTTAATGACAATTCGTTACCATAACGCACTGGCTGCGTTCCGAATTTTCTTTAAATTATTACATTATCAGAGGAAGAATAGTAATAATTGAAACCTAAACCTAGCGCCTTCTTAGAGGCAGTTTATGCAATATTTTCCACTCATACAACGGATCAGTTCTAGAATTTTTGTTTTAATATCACCAATTTTACCGTCCCAAATCGTCACTTTGGCATTTTCAGAAGAAAAACAATAAAATCTTGAAAATAATATTTCTCCTGTTTCTTGACCTTTTAATGCAAAAAGAAGTAATTCAGTAGATATTTTCGTCTTTTATCCTCTTCTATGCTAAAGTGGCAATCAACTTTTTTTCATTTGTTTTCTTATAACTAAAAATCTGAGTTTTTGTATATCGTATACGTTCTCTAATGAAAACCTGCGCACCAAATTTGGTTGACATAGTTTTTGTGTTCGGAAGAAAATCCGAAAGGAAACCCAAAATGTTCCCAGAATAGTGGTCTGATTTTTCTGGCTAACAAATTTATCAAAGCCATTTACAGAAGAAAGACACTTACCAAATGTAATTAAAATCGGGAACCAACCCCGAGTGTGGCTTCTAGGGTCCTTATCTGCGCTCATTTGTAAAAAATTTGGCAAAATACAAAGAGCCCTTTCTTTTAGTAGCGAATCTTTTGTATTAAAATTTTATTAAAAATATCAAAAGTATGTTTTACACTCGGCAACGCTGAATGTGACAACCATATTTATTCAAGTCTGTCAATTGTGTTTTAGTGGGCTGACAAGACAATTGATTTTATTAATATTTAGCCGATGGTTACAAACTTTACCCTATAATTATCTGTCATCGAAATTGAACTAATGTTTATTTAATATTTAATGCCTTATGTTTACTGAGCTACTATTTGGTATTATGTAAATAGTTAAATGTCACATCCCCGTATTTTTTTTATTATTAATGGTAAACGAGGTAAATAATAAATAAGTTGACAATTAATGAACAGACATGCAAAACGCATTTTGTCCAAAATTGTAAATTTACAGGAAACATAAAAAACTGTGGTAGCATAACTATAGATGCTATTTAAATCGGATTTCTTTCTAAAAATAGAAAATAAATCAAAGATATTTGCTTTAAAAACGAACATAAGAAAGTTTACCCCTGAATTACTAACACAAAAAAATAGTTAGTACAAAATGCAATTTGAATGTCAATAGTGGAGAAACTGCCTTTTGCAAGTCTTTAGATTTTTTATCAGTACGTACAAACGACAAAATAATTCTAAAACCCAATATAACAGCTAAGAAGTGCTTTATTGAAGAAATCATAACATTTTTTTAACAGATAATAAAGAAAAAACGCAATTTTTAATTCTTATGCTCATTAGTTAAGTAACTTTTTATAGAAAATTTACTGTTTCAATGTCATCACATTCACACAACATTTCGGCGTTGTCATTATCATTCAGATCATTTTCTTCACCGACGAATTCAGAAAAGATTGGAACCATCCAAGCCAATTCCGGATCCACAGTGCTCCAGTTTTCACCTGATAAAGAGGTCAACAGCTTTTTGCGGCTGTCTATTTTTTTCTTTTTTCTTTTATGACCCAGAGGTATATCAGGGATTTGAATTTGATCTAAACGTTTTCGTGGTTTTATAAGGGTTTCAGCTTTTTTGGATGTGTCGTCATTCCTGTATAAAGTTTCTGTTTTTACTAAAATTTTATCACCAGGGTTTCCCCTTTTGATGTAAATTCTTTTACATTGACTTATTCCAGTCACTTTTTTTAAACATACTGATGCATTTTTAATGTCTTGCAATAACCAATGATTGCCAAGTTGACGTATTTCGCCTACTTGAGAATAAAGTTGATAATATTTCTCAGGTGTCTTAATACTAATGTGGCGCCTCAAAATTCTTTCGACCCTGCCAAAAATTCTATCGGCAGGTAAGTATGAATGCCCACGAACGGGAAATGTCAACGCTATAGTTCTAACTGTTTCGGGGGCAAATCTATAAAGCCATATCATTAGCATGTGTATGACATAGCTGTTCTTATTTTGCTTCCCACAAACATCCGCGAACAGTCGTAAACAGTTTATATCTGAGGAAAGTTCTATTTTATTTTAAAAATGTAAAAGAGCAGACGACACTTCCACAACCCCTTTACCACCTTGAGTAAAATATTGGACTTTCGCCATTAGTTCTAGCGATACAAAAAAAGTATGGGGAAAGCTGTTGGGCATAAAATGCATCTTGTATTGGTAGTTTGGGTAGTACTTGGATTTGCTGAAGATCGAAACAAAAATATGTTGTATTGGGCGGATCCTCTTTTATCAATTTGTGGAACTGCGCTACTTTTATTCGGTGCACTTTCAATTCAGTTTGCAACTTTTGTATTGTTTATTTGAGTTACTGTTCTAACACAGAACCCGCACAGATCCGTTACAGGACTACCAAATCCTATGTTGAACTTATTATTAAACACCCTACTGAAGTATTTGTAGTTTACTTTTAGTTATTAGTAGCTTTTTCATTGTATAGATCACAAAGTTTAGAGATGCTGTACTCGGGGGGCAAGTATATACTTTTGGATTTGTTTCTACCATAATGACTGTCTTTGCCTTTCAACTGTTTTATAAAATCCATAACTGCGAAAGTAATTTTTCACGAAATTTAGAAGACCGTTTGTCCCCACTTTTTTTTTCTTCAACAAATGAATTTTTATAAAAATGCTTTGAATAGCAAATATGTCTTTTTAATGCAAGCAGTCCTCAATTTGGTTACCGGTATAACCTATATAGTATAAACAATTTTCCATATTTTATCAAAATAACTTATTGTTTTAAAATATACAAAAATTTTCCGGCAATAAACTTTAAATATTGGTTTCCTAGCCAACAAACCTTAGGTTAGTAGCAAATTGAGTTATTGAAATTTGAAGCATTTAATTAAAATTTGCTACCAAAACGCACTTACTGCGTCTGGATTTTTTTTCTTACAAACATATTTTGATAAAAAATGCAATAAAATAAGGCTGTTCGAAAAAAATTTGTAGGGATCACCAACGACTTATGGGCCAGCCTGTGATTGTCAACATGATTTTATAAGATGCAGCTCAAGACACCCTATAATTAACTTATTAACATTTTTTTTTCTTATCTTGTATAATAATAATTATATTCAGCTTTACCGTAGAAATGCGTCACCCTGTATATATGTAAACAGATAAAAACTGAACGTAGCGATATGTATTCTAGTTTGCGCTCATTTGAAGAAATATTTTTAAAATTCTAAAGTCGCGGTCTCTTCATTGACGAATTTTTTGTACGAAAGTTAGCTAAAAATTATGGACCGTTAAACCATAAACTTAACTGAAACTACCGCCAAAGCATCAGAGAGAAAATGGCTAACCTGTTGCATATCACAACCTTTTGTAAAACTTCGATCCTTTATATCTGTTGACAAAACATAACAAACACTGTTTAGTCCACCCACTAACATTAATAAAATCGTAAAGGAATAATTTGCAGTTGTGTATTAAAATTTCCAAATAACACAAATAATTTGTCAACTTAAATCGAAAACGGATAAACAATCTAATAATATACGATACACGTCAATTACAGCGTGTAACTCACCTGGGCAATGATATCAAAGGTTCCGTTGCTAGGTAACGACTCAGCCATTTTAGATCATATACCTATATACCAGTTTTTATTATTGCCAATGAAAAGCGGTGATATTAAAAATAAATATTTCAAATTTGAATAGCTCAATTTGCTGTAAACCTAAAAATCTGAATTTTGGTACATAGTTATATCTTTCTCATAGCAACACGTTTACCAAATTTAATTTATATAGCTTTGTAATATTCGGAGAAAAAAATTTTTTAGAAAGAAAACCCAATATTTTTTCGAAAAATCTTGTCCGATTTTCCTGGCTAACGAACTTGTCCAAGCTATGAATAAAATAAAGGCATATATATATATATATATATATATATATATATATATATATATATATATATATATATATATATATATATATATATATATATATATATAAATCGAAACTGACCCCGCATATGGGTTCTATTGGCCCAAATTCACGCTCATTAAAAAAAGTCTCACCATCGATGCTCCTCTATCAGTGATTTTTTTAAATAAAAATTCACTAAAAAAAAGATAAACAAAACAAAAGTTAAAATTGGTTACCTGGTATTATAGGTGAGTTGTATACATTGAATTACTTTGTGGTCATTGGCCCCAGCATAAAAATAAACACAAAGAAGTGCTTGATTCAGGAAAACTATTTCTAGACGCCATACTAAGAACTATTGATATATTACTATCAATCTAATAAATTTAAGGATTGTATGAAATGAAATTGAGCAGTAATTGGACGATTTAAAAAGAATGCACAGTAAATGTAGGGTTATCAAGTTTTAAACGAGACTTCATGTCAATAATAGCATCTCATTTTTAAGAAAACGACTCAGATAAAGCAGCATTTATGACTGATTAAAAAAATAGCCAATCATGATGCCTAACAAGTGTAAAGAATTTTACACGCAGCAAGTGCGTCACGGTAGAAAATTTTCATACAAATCTTTCAATTCACGAAAAACTCAAGAAAAACCTCAAATTTAGGAAAGGTATTTCTAAAGTAATAATGGCGTTAATTTGATAACAAAATTGATACAGAGTTTATATATAAACACTGTTTTTTACCAAAGTTAAAGATTCTAGATTAATACAAAATTAAGTTAAAAAATTTTAGAAAACGTTTGTGAAAATGCCCTATCATAACCTAACTCACTGCATCCAAAATTTTACTTCCAGTTTTGAATGGTGTGCACGTTTATCGATTTTTTTAATTTAAAAGAGGAAGCTTTTTAATTTGATATTGTCAATAACATATTATATGCTTTTAACTCAAAAACTCCATAACTGAAACTGCTGTCAAAACATCGCAGAAAGATTCTATTGCAAAAGAAATGTCTGCAAATATTTTAGTCAACATTTTTTGCAACATTTGTTTTTCATAGCCCGCATTGCTTTCAGAAACTTTTTTTAAAAATTACCACTTTTGCCGTTTGAAATCATTACTTTAAGATTTTTAGAACAAAAATAATATAACATTTGAAATCTTTTTTCTAACTATTTTTTCACCTTTTTGCGTCAAAGGAACAATCTTTGTCTGTCACATTTGTTTGCTACACAAATATTTTCGTCTTATGGACTTCTCTAGCCTCAGTGCGACACAAAATGCGTTTCTTTATATACTAATACCCTTTTAGTGAATTTTCTTAAAAAAATTCACTAATGAAGAGATCCCGACTTTTGAATTTTGAAAAAATTTCTTCAAATGAGCGCTAATTAGCCCCCCCAGAAAACATATCCGGGGTCAGTTTCAATTTTTATATGTTTATATATATATATATATATATATATATATATATATATATATATATATATATATATATATATATATATATATATATATATATATATATATATATATATATATATATATATATATATATATATATATATATATATATATATATGTATGTATGTATGTATCACACCGATAACTCAAAAAATAATGAGCCGATTTTGATTAAATTTGGTGAAAAAATTCCTTTTGCAAATGGCTTGGATAAGTTCGTTAGCCAGGAAAATCTGCCCAGGTTTTCCCGGAAAATTTTGTGTTTTCTTTAAAAAAAAAATTATTTCTCCGGAATTAACAAAGTAAGGGCAACCAAATTTGGTACACATGTTTATAGGTAAGTTACTCACCAAAATTTAGCTATGTAGGTCAAAAGACAAAAAAGGCATTTAAAGAAAAATGAATTGGGGTTTTCCTCAAAACGTCAAAGTGGCGTTTTAAAATGTCAAAATTGGCAACATTTAGGCAAATAACTTGAATCTAATACGCGCTATAGAAATAAAATGTCTCAAGAAGGATGTTTTATAAACCCTAAAGTCTTAGTTTCAATCGTCATTGTCCTTCATTTTACTAAAATATTTGCAGAAAATTCATTTCAAATAGACCCTCTCTCTGATGCTTGGCAGTAGCCTTAGCTATAGAGTGTATCGTTTAATGGTATATAATTTTTGTCGAATTTTCGTAAAAAATCAATAAAGCTCAATATATCCGTTATTATATAAGATATGAAAAAAATTTGTATATATTAATTATAGGGTGTCTTGAGCTACATCTTAAAATAATATTTCTACAATCACAGGATGACCCATAAGTCGTTGGTGATACAAATTTCCTTTTTTTTAATCAAACACGCCATAAGTTATTGCATTTTTGCATTTTCCATCGAAATATAATGCATGTTTGTAAGAAAAGAAATTCTGGACGCAGTAAGTGCGTTACGGTAGCGAATTTTGATCAAATGTTTCATATTTGAATAGCTCAATTTGCTATTAACCTATAAGGTTGACCAAGAAACGTGTTTTTTCGGGAACACTTTAAGTTTACTTTTGGAAATTTTTGTACATTTTTACACAATAAAGTTATTTTGATGAAACATGGCACATTGTTTTTACTATATAGTTTATACTGGTAACCAAATCTGATGCCTGCTTTCTTAAAAAAACACACATATTTGTTTTTAAAAACATTTTTATGAAAATTCACTACCATAACGCACTTGCTGCGTCCAGAATTTTTTCTTTAATTGAGAGCCATTAATTTTTATACAGATTTTTCGTTTTCAAAGAGCACAAAATTTTCGAAATAAAATCCCAAATCATCTCAATGTTATAAATAGCTTGAAATATAGAAAGCGAGGAAAATTAACCAATTAGTAATAAAAAGGAACTGACAAATGTATTTACACAACGAGTAAAGCAGGTATTGCGAGCATATCTCAAGCGCAAGGGCCTGGCCAAAGCTCTTAATACGTATGCATCTTCTTCATTTAGTTATTTATTTGGGATTGTGAACTGAAGTAAAACGGACATCTAAAATCTTTTACGAAAGGGCCAAACACCTCTAACATAATCCAAAGAGCCTCACTCAATATAGTGCCATCGAATGAATAACCCTACCTAGACACCAAGGCGGAAGAGGAGTGTTAGATATTAGTAATTCAGTTGGAGAGACAGATAAATATATCAATTTTTTGACCGCCAAAACTATAAACTAAGTAACAGCCTTCATAAGTACAGTCAGAGCATTTCTGTATACATTCAAAAACATTGAGTTGAGGCAAAGCGAAGGTATAACTATAAATACTTATTGCGAATGGTACTTAAAACTATAAACAATAGTTTTGAACACTAAAAAATTCCTCCACTTTATTAATGAATTTTCTTTTTAGTATCCATAGAAGTGCCTTCTTGTGATTATTCTCAGGTCGTTTCTGTTCAATTCAAGAATCAGTTCAGACTTCTGTGTTAATATGATGATAAACCGTTTTTCTAATCCTGGAGTTTTCTACCAGTAAACCAGCATTTGGTTCCTCTCAGAAGTATCAAGTTCATTTCTTACACGGTCTTTTGGTAAGCCACAATAGAACTCTGGACCATAGAGTGGTGTTCTTACTGCCCTTTGTGTGAGGCTATCTGCTTTGTCACTTGCTTCAATGCCTTAATGTCCTAGTACCCACATCAAAGCTACTTTGTTGTCCATAGCCAGTTGCTCTAGGGTTTTTTTGCAGCCCTAGGTCAGTTTAAATTCGGCTCTGAACGATATTGGAGTCTTTAGTACCGCCTGCCCGACTTCTCTGTTGATATGGTGATGTATCGTTTTTCTTCCCTTAAGCCTGGCGTTTTCTTCCAGTATAATAGCATTTGGTTCCTCTCCCAAGTATCAAGTTGATTTCTTACATGGTCTTTTGTTATCCACAATAGAACTCTAGACTATATAATGGTGTTTCTGCAGCCTTTTGTGCAAGGCTGTCTGCCTTCTCATATCTTTCAATGCCTTGATGCCATGGTTCCTACATCAGAGTTGCTTTGTTGTTCGTAGCCAATTGCTTTAAGGATCTTTTGCAGTCTCAGGTCAGTTTAGACTACACTTTGAAAGATTGCAGAGTCTTTAGTACACTCTGACTGACTGAGAGGAGCATTTCTGCTTGGAAGATGCTGTAAGTTTGCAGCGTGCCAGTGCCCCTCTGCGTTCTTTGTATTTTCTTAATTTGCATATTTAGCGCTCAAAGCATAGGTAACAATAATATTCCAGATATTCAGTTGATTTCAACGTAAAAATTAATGTTAAGACGACCCTGGCACATGATGTGGATACTCGCATGTAATGGGTCCACGCTGAGTACCCATGATGCCGCGGCTGGCGCAGGCCAACGCCGTCTTGCCAGTGGAAAGCGACGTTCGCTGGTACTCCTAGATTGAAGTTAATAGACGGTGTTCCTCTACCTGTGTCAGGTTAAGTGGTGTATTTGTACATAATCTAGTATTGATAATTTCTGTTAAGTTGGATATCGACTCTCAACTTTAATGAGGTATGTTTTTAAGAGTTTTTCTCTTGAGTTTTCCGTTTCGTTAATTTGGTATCCTTTGTACAATTATAGAGTCCTACCCCCAGGCTGTGTGAGTGCTTATTAAGATGCATGGGGTTTATAATATCCTGTTTTAACCGATAAAGATTTATGTTGATGGAAACCAGACAAGGACATATTAATTTACTGGTCAGTTTCAAGTATATCTGGAAAATGTCTGATGTCCTTCTTCATGGTTTTGTTCCATTTAAGACTGCTTTTGGTTCTTGTTATTTACTATATCAAAGCCGAAGACTAACGGAGTTATACAGGTTTTTTCTTTTTATGTAAACCAGACTATTTTCTTATCTGATCACACAGAATTATGAGTAAAGTTTAATTTTTTCTGTTCCTAATTATTTTATGAAATTATTATTTGAGTAAATAGTTTATTTTTAAGTTAATATTGATCAGAATAATTTTATTGTATTGGAATAGTGTAAAGCCGGCTGCAGCCATGCTAAGCAAACTTATATGAAATAATTAGTATCTTTTCAAATAATTAAACGTTTAGTTCATATTTTTTTTAAATTTAATTCACCTTCAGATGTACCGAACACAGACAATACAACGTTGCTTAGTAATTATTTTTGTTTAATTGTTGGCTTTCTTTTTCTATAATAAGTATTTCATGTTTCTCTTCCAGGTTTCTATAGATATATATTTATATTTTTGTTTATTCGTCAAGCAGAGTTGCAGTATGAAGTAGTTATCACAAGATATATTATTGTATTGTATAACGGCTTAGAAACCCGTTGTGTTTTGTTTTTAGTTCCCGTATATTAACAGCGTTTTTCTTGGATTCGCTAAAAATCCAGATGGCATCCCTGACAGAAATAATTTTTCATGTGTCTTGTTAAGTAAAGGTTTCTACCTCATTGGAATTTAAATAAAGCATCATTTGCCATTTACTCTCAGACTGTACAAATATTCACAGTGAGAGGGCAAAGGCTGCAAGTTTTTCCTAGCATCTTGGCGTGTATGAAGTTTGGTCCTCTTATTGTCATTCCTACTCCTTCCATTTATTTAGATCCGTCTGTATACCATACGGAAGAGTTATTTGTCAGCCTTTCGCTGTCTTATCTCCAGGATACTCCCCAATAAGGTATTCCCTTATTATGATGGGTAAGGTGGGCAAAGAAAACTGCAGACACTAAACTGAAGCAGCAGAAACAACAGAACATTTGCTATGCGACGGCATGGCTCAGTTTTGCAAAAGGCTGAAACACCGTGGATTGGCGACCTTAAGCTCCCAGGAAATAGCTCCAAAAAGATAGTAGGATAGATAAAAGTCTGCAGTTTTTGGGCAAGCATTAGAAAAAAGTCATGAGCAAAAGACTTATTGGGGTAGCGGCACTGAGAGGTCAAAGGCCTGTGCGACTTACTAGACAATATGCCATCTAGTAACCCCTTAAATCTGCTGGTGGTACCACGTTGATATCATCAAGTACCAATTTAGAGAATTTGTTCATCCAGTACTCACAACTCTGCTGAGGTTTTAACTTTCTATGAAAGGGTATTTCTAATTCATGCCTGCGCCTGGTATTGGTGTTATGAGCTCCAAGATTTAGTACATAATTTGTAATGTTCTCGTGGACGAATCCTGCACACTCAAAAATGACTATCGCTGAAAGAGTAAGTATTCCAATGGTACTGAGTACCTGCCGGTAGCTTTCTGTTGCGCCTAGGCGACATATCGCCCCTATTGTTCTTTTTTGCATGATTAACGCCTGTTCTACTGTTGACAAGTTACATTTGAGTGTTCCATAAAATACAGTGGCAATGCTCTTGGCAGCTTGTTGGGTATTGTACCGTTTTACTGTTCTCATGAAGTAGATTGCTCTATATATATATATATATATATATATATATATATATATATATATATATATATATATATATATATATATATATATATATATATATATATATGTATGTATGTATATAATATAGATAACTGATCTGTGAGGTGCTCACAGTGAGCGTTCCAGTTGAGTTTGCTCAAAGCGTACATGCCGAGGACATTGAACCTGCGGACATATTTCCATAGTCAAGGGTTTACTTTCGAACTGAACCATTTTATACACGATGCAGAATTATTCAACACCATTACAATTGAAGGAAATTGAAATACAATGTCATCATCAGAATGATCAAGGCAAACTGCAATCCTGAATGCAGAAGCATCTCCATGGGCGACATCTGAATGAGACTTCCCAGGCACATGTCAACAAATCGGCGTCGAATTACTGGTTGGTTAGATAGATGTTTTCAAACAGTTGACTTATTGCTGACCATTTAAGGTCAGGTCATTCCAACAACAAACTACTTGAAGTATATAGTTGGATGTAAGACTCGATGCATTTTCGCAACAATTAGAACCGTAGACCGGTTCGCTCTCATTAGAACTCTTCAGTACGGCATACTAATTGCAGCAAAAATGCACCAAAAGTAACACGGCTATCGTATAGCCAGCCTTAAAATACTCAGTAAGTGGTGGACGTGCCGCCACCTAGTTGCGGGACCAAGTAATATGCTGTCACGCCAGCTCCAAATAACACAAAGTATTAAAAAAATAGAGACTGGATACAGCTAACTAACAATTTAGAAAATTGTCAGCCCTGGCCCATTTCTACCCCAATATAGGGACAAAGTATGTAAGTTACTTGGTTCCGCAACTAGGTGGCGGCACGTCCACCACTTACTGAGTATTTTAAGACTGGCTATACGATAGCCGTGTTACTTTTGGTGCATTTTTGCTGCAATTAGTATGCCGTACTGAATAGCTCTAATGAGAGCGAAACCGGTCTACTGTTCTAATTGTTGCGAAAATGCATCGAGTCTTACATACTTTGTCCCTATATTGGGGTAGAAATGGGCCAGGGCTGACAATTTTCGAAATTGTTAGTTAGCTGTATCCAGTCTCTATTTTTTTAACACTTTGTGTTATTTGGAGCTGGCGTGACAGCATATTACTTGGTTCCGCAACTAGGTGGCGGCACGTCCACCACTTACTGAGTAATTCGGTACAAGATGACAAATTCAGATTTGGGAATGTGAAGACTGGAACCTTTGATGAGCATTGATAAGTACAGTTGGAGAACCCAAATCACCACAACACATATTTTTTAAAGACCTAACGATCGTTTCGCTAACAACGTTAGCTTCATCAGAGGATGATGCTAACGTTGTTAGCGAAACGATCGTTAGGTATTTAAAAAGATGTGTTGTGGTGATTTTAGTTCTCCAAGTGTACTTATGCAGATTTGGGTGGCAAACTTCAGAGACTATCCAGTACATTACTAAAAGATGCCAAGCGTTTACTACAACAGAATGCAAAAAGAGGCCTGTCGCAGGAACGAGAATACTTTATCAAGAAACAGCTCAGAAAATAAGACTTTTAAATCTTAGTAAGGTGCCCTACTATAGATTTATCCCCGACTCTGTTTTTGAAGATTCTGGATAGAAGTTTCACTGTAACTGGGCCGTGTTTATAGAACAAGTTGCCCACAACAGGCGTGATATAATAATGGTGTATATGACTAAACAAACGATGTTGATTGATGTGGTCATTCCAAATGCCAATTATTTGGAAAGAAATCACAACGCGAACATCATCAACTATAAAGATAGTTGCAAGTGAAGGGTCAGTATCCAAGTGATTCCGACGGTGTTATCGTTAGCTGGTGTAGTTCCTAAGAATCTTGTAAGGAACATTATGAGATCGATTGTTAGAGAACATATTTCTAAGGCTATACAGGAAATAGTAATTTTTTCCATTCCCCACACTAAGCGTTAATGTCTGGTAAATGAGAAGGTATCGGACGGTCTTTCGGCACCATATAATCACCATCCTTTGCTATTTGAAATGCCTGCCATGGATGAACATGTTTTTTCTAGAAACTGTAAGGGTCAATAATAAGATTAATAATAATAATAATAGTCTTTAATACATATACACACTGGCAGAACTTCATTTTGCATAGCTCAAATTTGTTGCTATACATAATACGAAAATAAAATACTATTAAAAACAAAAACAACTACGCTCATTTATGTGACGCAGAACTTAAATAACTGTAAACATAATATTAATGACCCATTGTTATTTAAATTAACTGCACCGCACAATTATGATAATTATAATCATAAATAAATCATAATTTATCAACTTATTCATATTTTGCGCCCATTTTATAAATCTATCGATAGTGAACGTTTATCTCCAATATATAATTGTGATTGGTAACTGTTGCATATGACTTATTGTATCTGATAATTTTAATCAAAGTTTAGCACATAATAATGACAAAGATCAATTTACCTATTTACTAATTATATCTGTTTAACATTGTCAAAACAGATATTGTTACGCTCTTCCGGCTTTCTGATTTGCTGACTAACAAAACACAGCTTTACAAACTACTAATTTATTATAACAAACTATTTTTCAACAATCATTTCAAACATCATCAACTAAAATATTTCTCTATTAACAAAGGTTTCCAAAAGTAAATCTTTTTTATTCTGTCCGCAAAACCAAAAATACAAAAATCTTCAAAAGTCTGTGACAAATGGACTTAAGCTTTCGAGGTCATCCCGGACACGCGCACACACACTCACACACAAAAGTCCGTAGAACTATATTTTATTATACATCTTCTATGATTGCTTATTCTACAACACTAAAGCTTGGTTCATACACACGCGAATTGCAAAATTATTTCCTATTGGGCCATTTTAAAACATGATACAAAGACCTACCTTCATTTAGAACAGTTTTGTTTCTTATGGGAGCCCGATACTGTACACTGTCGTATGCATCAAAACGAGGTTTCACCAATCTAAATGCTTTCAAGTAAGGTTGTTGTCGTAGGGTATTTCTACCTATAGATTCTCTTTGATAAGGCAAAATTTCCATCACTTTCAGCAATCACGTACAGCATTGACATACATTCTTCAGTAAAAAAAAACATGCTGATATCAAGAAAAAAGCAGGTAACTAAGAACGCTACCTGTCAATAATTTAGTTAGTTTTTCAAATGTCGAGTGGCGTTGTCAAAGTCGCCCTTAGATTTTGAGATAAGTACTGGAAAATGATAAATTTTGTAATTAATGCTTTATATTTTTGAAACCGTTAAAAATAATGTCATCAAACGTGGTATTGCGGAAAAGCCAATGAAAATGCGCATCTAAAAATGTTATAATATACAGGACGTTCTATTTGTAATTTTTGAGAAAATTTAAGTTTTGCGAAATTTAACACTCTGTATAGGCAGGTTACATTAATAAATACCATGTTGCATTTTGTTATAGTGGGGAGTGCATAAAATTAACTCCAGTGAATGTGCAGCCAAAACATTGTGCAGAATCGGAATATTTACGCACCAAACTGGACCAATATTTTTAATAAACAAACTGAAACGGTTGGGCCTAGACCGATCATGTGGGGTATCAATTTTCTTGTCGCGATACTATCTTTTTAGAAATGATATAAAATATAGGATGTTCTATTTCAAAAAAGGTAAGTTTGGTCTGCCACGGAGAAAATAAACATCCTGTGTAAATTAAAATATTTTTGAATTACGCAGCTGATTGGTAGGAACAACTTTCATTTGAAACTTTTTTGATAAATTGAGTATAATATGGAGAACTGGGATTTTTCCGCGAAGTGAACCACGCTGTATATATATATATATATATATATATATATATATATATATATATATATATATATATATATATATATATATATATATATATATATATTTGTGTGTGTGTATATATAATAAAGTTTATTTCAACAAAAAGAATACAAAAAAAAATACAAAACATGGTACCAAATAAATGAAATGAATGTATGAAATAAACACATGTAAAATCCACGAAACTGTATACTTGTATGTGGGCACATGAAATATAAATAAATAAAAACGAAACATACATCAACTTTTTAAGCTTAACCTAATTCAATTAAATGTGTAGGAACTATCCGCTCAGTCAAAACACCAACAGCAAAAACAACGCATACAACACCACACAGTCAACCAAACCCAAAATTTAAAACCATTTGACGTGCAGCAAACATCCACTCAACCAAAACAACAACAAAAAACAACGCACATAACACCACACAGTCAACCAAATATACGACCCGTTCAATGCCTATCCGTGTACTAAACCATGAATCATGTGTCTAGATTTCGAAACCCATGCCTTCACCATCCTCACATAAGAACGTAAAGTTAGTGCAGTTCTGATACTGACTGGAAGAGTATTATACATTATTGGTGCAATATATGTATAACTACGCTGGCCCACAGTGTTAATCGCTCTGTTCGTTTGAGGTGCCGCTGCTGCATTTAACCTGGTTACGTACGAATGCTCTATTCTAGAGACGCGATCATACCGTCTTACGTACGTCAACACAGCCAATGAAAAAGGTTGCCCAATATCATTAGCTCCTGCTTCAGCGTACAACGCTTCAGACGGATAAGTGTAGCACTTATTATATATTAGTTTTAGGAACCAACGTTGAATTATATCCAATTTTTCAGGTGACAACTCGACGGGCCATTTTAAATCATGATACAAATAACGAGAGATATGGTAATGAGACTAACTATTTTTAGAACTGTCACGCGCATGGTGTCATATGGTGAGTCCAATGCAAAAATAATATGCTGTCGTACAGTGGAGTTTGAAGTTTATTCACAATCTCTTAAGAAATTACGCATTTTACTAATAATTAAGTGCATACAGTTGGAAGTATTATACTTGTCTTGTGCGTGTATATATATATATATATATATATATATATATATATATATATATATATATATATATATATATATACATATATATATATATATATATATATATATATATATATATATATATATATATATATATATATATATATATATATATATATATATGAGACATACTTGGTTCTCGGGTTGAACCGCGTCCGGAATTTATGAAAACCCGACGTTTCGGCTCCTGTTTTGGAGCCAACTTCAAGAGGTAGAGGGCGCCATTACGCTAAAATTGACCGACATTTGCAGTTAATCACTCCTCGCCCTGTATGGTCCATGAATAGAGCTGGCCTATCTCTGTAGAGTTTATTGTTTGATATAATATCTTAGATCCATGGTTATTTTCAACAAGAACTGGTGACAATTCGTTTGAATAATGATAAAGGAATGTTTGGTAGAAGGACTTTCCGTAACACAGAAGTTATTTTAAAAACCCCCTTTGAAGGAGGAAGTTGTCGATAAGCTGTCAACTAATCTAAATGCAATTGTCAACATCGATTGCTCAGTTCACCTACACAAATGTCTCCTTGCATATGAGAAAGACTAAAAGACTTTTATAAATCGGAAAGCAGTAGCAATTGACAAATAAAAATTGGCTTTAAGCGGCTGACACAATTGAGACAAACTTTTCAATGTAAAGTGCTGTGAAGTGGAAGCGTTTCTTACAGCGTCAAAACGCCAGGATTCAATAGAGTCGACAGAGATAAATACGACCTGTTTAACGCTTGTGGCACTTATAAAACACTTTTATCAAAGAAGAGAAAAGGTAAACTTGATCTGAGGAGTATTTTGCTATTTCGTTGGGACGGTGCAAAAAGACAGTGCTTATTAATTCAGGTTGCCATAACTTAGTAAAACCTCTTTCATGTTGAATACAGACGTGGTGGCTCTCCTTCTGGTTTTACAAGAACTTCGTATCTTAATATCAGATCTTAAATCAATGTCTTAGACCTTAGACCAATAACTTTTAAAGGTATACAGACGGATATAAAATTTAGTAGGATGTAGGATATACCATATACAGGGTGTGACAATTAAAACTTACCACCTGCAAAATACCGGAATTTAAAAAAAAAGAAAAAAACCGAAGCAAGTAGACTTTGTTTTCAAGGAGGACACATAATGGCGTATGTTTTGGTGTCTTGGAACCTATACCCTAGGCAGTGGCTTAAGGTACCAGTGAATTTAAAATGGCGCCCTATGTTTAGTGACACCTCATTTTAAAGCTTTCTCAATTCTACTCACGATAACATACGACTTTTTACATTTTGATTTGAATATGGCGATAAAATCATCAATTAAAGAATAAGACAAAATATCGATGAATCAAAGAATGTTATTTAATTAAATATTCAAATGTTTTTCCATCGATTCTCATACAAACATATAAAAATTTTTTTTTTTAGAAACGCTGAAACACGTCAATTTTAATATTGAGGGGGACATGTTTTGACATAAAACTCAACTTTGTCACATCAACCCCTCAAACGTGGTGATAACAACCCTTATATTTTAAATAGGGAACATGGGTCGAGTGTTACGTCATTTGAAAGCTCTTTTTTTTTTAAATTCAGCACACAAATTTTTTTGTAATTTTTATAAACTCGTTTAAAAAATATTCACAGTTCAAGATGCAAAAACCATTTCGCTCATTCCGATAAGAAATGTGCTGATAGTCAGTGTCTTTTTGGTTTGTAAACAAAAAATTGCCTATCAGAACATTTCTTATCGGAATGAGAGAAATACGGTTTGTTATTTCAGTTTATCGGTCGGTTTGATACTTGATAGTACTACCGAAAATCAATTTCACAATGGTGTATTCTGTAGAAGAAAGAGTTGAAATAATTACTCTTTTTTTTTTCAAAAACGATGACTGTGCAACCGTACCGCAAATTTGTTAAATGAACGACATTTGAACAGACATGTTAACAGAAAATACATTTTGGAGTTAGTTGCAAAGTTTCGACAAAGTGCTTCAGTAGCCAACAAAAAACGCGATCCTGAACGTGAATTTTCGGTTAGAAATGAGACTATTGATATTGAACTTTTAGGACAAATTGCTGCAGACACAACTTTGAGCACGAGAAAATTGGCCACTGTTTCAAACATCAAAAGAAGAACTATTCAGCGCATATTGAAGCATCATAAATTTCACTCGTATAAAATTCATCTTGTACAACAACTGAATGAAGATGATCTTGATCGGCGGCTGGAGTTTTGTGAAGTTATGACTGCACGAATAGCTGATAACGGGAACTTTCTGTTCGATATCTGTTTTTCAGACGAGTGTACGTTTTTATTAAACTCTACAGTCAATCGTCGTTATAGGGCATATATAAATCCAAGAAATGTTCACTAAGTCCACACTCAAACTCTATAGAAATTGAATGTCTGGACTGGCATTTTTGGAGACCGTTTAATCAGACCAATTTTTCTTGATGGCAATTTGAATGGCAAAACGTATCTGGAGAAGATATCGTTTACCCTCTACTAATTGACATCGTTGAAAATGATGATCGCTATCAAGAAAGTCAATTAGTGTCTCAACAAGATGGAGCTCCTCCGCATTTTTCACAACGTGTTATGGAGTTTCTGAACAGAGAGTTTCCAGGACAATGGATTGGGCGTAGAGGTGCTATTGAGTGTCCCCCTAGATCACCGGATCTAACTCCTTTAAACTTCTTTTTATGGGGCCATTTAAAGAGTAGAATTTACGCAACAGAACTGGAGTCTCTGGAAGAATTACGACGACGCATTGTTGAATAATGCCGTCAAATAACTACACAAATGCTTCAGAATGTCAGAGCTCGTTTTGAACAAAATTTGTAATTTTGTATGGAAGCTGGTGGTCAACAATTACTTAATTGAATAAACATTTTTGAACGTTTGGTTTTGTTTTTTAGTTTGTTTTTTCTTACGAAAAATTGACTAATCAGTGCATTTCTTATCACAATGGATGAAATACGTTCTTGCAACTCCAACTGTGAATAATTTTTAAACGAGTTAATAAAACTTCCAAAAGAGTTAGTGTGCTGAATTCAGAAAAGAAAGAGCTTTCAAATGGTGTAAAACTCGACCCATGTTCCCTATTTAAAATATAAGGGTTGTTATCACCACCCTTAAGGGGTTGATATGACAAACTTTAGTTTTATGTCAAAACATGCCCCCCTCAATATTAAAATTGACGTGTTTCAGCGTTTTAAAAAAATAATTCTGGACGCAAATAGATCTGTTTCGTTTTCAATGCGCCATCCTGTATATAGAAGTGAGCATTTTGCCACATTCTTGTGTTGATTTCCATGTTTTAGTGGCCAACTTTGTGTACCTCAAGGTCATCTCTATACATTAAATTGGCGTCAAGTGTGTTTATTTCTCTTTCCTGTAGTTTCATTTGTTTTCAAACTTTCTAGATTTAAGTTTCATCTAGATACTTCACTTGTTAATAATTGTTATCATGCCAAAATGTGATTAATACATCTAATTAACGGTCTTAAGTATATACGAAGTAATTCCAGATAAGCCCAGCCTATTTTTGTATGACACACCTATACAACAGTGTTACATAAAATTGGGTGTCTGAAGGGTGACCGTGCTCAATAATAGAACAAAAAAATCGACATATTTATCTATTTCATTTCTGACAGAGAATAGAATTATTTCAGAGAAAGTATACCTTCATATTAGACGTTTCAGAGCCTCGGTTTTATTAAGGTAGGAACGTGTGCCTCTGAACCGAAGGGTACTGTGTTCGATTCCCGGGGTTTCCCTCTTACTTTTTCAGTAAAAACTGTAACAAATTAACATCAATCGACTTGAATGTCTGCACGTTTCACCCTTCAGAGGGGGCGTAAAGCCGTCGGTCCCGTGTCCATGCGATGTTAAGCACGTGAAATATCCCTACCCTCTTTACATAGAGGCAGGGGTTCCGCAAAATTTCCACGATAGTGAGGTGAAAATGCTTCCTGGCGTCGGTGATTGGCCATATTGGCGGAAATGGGCCGACGTTAACAAACATATAAAAAAAATTAGAGGTTTTATAGCTGCCAACCAGGATTTAAAATATGAATAGGGTATTAATATCAAAAATACTTTAAAATATGTGCACTGCACCTCTCAATTTCCTCCAAATATGTACTAAAATTCTTTAACCGCCAATGGCTGGTAACACTTAAATTTTCTCCATGTATGTTGATTAGCTTTCGTACTATCCGACGCATTAAGAAGCAAAACAATGGAGTCCATGTCGGGTTCGACACACGTAGGCTTGCACTTTTGTAAGTTTCATCATAAAAATATTTAGTGTTTCGTAGATTTCACTCATGACTTCTGGTACTTCTAAGTAACTTCTGCGTATACCCCGAAACGTTTTAGTGAATATTCGTTGAAAAAATTAACTAATGAAGAGACCCCGACTTTCGAATTTTGAAAAAAATTTTGCAAATAAGCGGAACTAGGACCCCTAGAAGCCATATCTGGGGTCAGTTTCAATTTTATATGTTTATATATATATATATATATATATATATATATATATATATATATATATATATATATATATATATATATACATATATATATATATATATATATATATATATATATATATATATATATATATATATATCCGCTTTATTTGTTTGCTGTACTTTTTCTGACTTTTAATGGTTTACGTCGACTGCAGTTTCGAACCGTCCCGGTTCATCATCAGCACGCTACTCATAGCGTAACCGGGACGGTTCAAAACTGCAGTTCACGTAAACCAATAAAAAATTAAAAAAATACGCAGCAAGTACGTTATGGATGTGAATTTTCATAAAAATTATTTTGGTTACCGGTATAACCTATATAGTAGGAACAATGTACCATATTTTATCAAAATAATTATTTGAAAATGTACAAAAATGTTCCGAAAATAAACTTTAAATATTTCTGAGAAAACTGGTTTTAATATAATTTTACTTGGTGCACCTAGATATTGTTAAATGTCTCTGTTATAAGGTTTACTCCTTAGTGAATTTTCGTAGAAATAATTCGCTATCGAAGAGACCCCCTCCCATAGCACCCATATCTTAAATTGGATTCAAACAATATATATATATATATATATATATATATATATATATATATATATATATATATATATATAATTTTCTTCCTAAAAAAATGTCAATCTCAAAAAATAAAAAGCTATGATAACCAAAATTGGTAGGTGGGTTTACGATATAAACAGTAAAACTATGCACCACAATTTAGACTTCTATGTGACAAGAAAAAAAACTTATAATAAATTATGTGGTGCCAGATCATTTCTATGAAAATTCACTACCATAACGCACTTGCTGCGTCCAGACTTTTATTTTATAATCATGTTAGGCTTGAAAACATCATACAACATAATCAGAACCACGTAACCCTTAGGCAGTGTTCGCATCCGACTTGTAACTCTTGACAAAACATCTAACAAACCTCGGGAGTATAAGTTCTTTCTGTTCGACAGCTAAATAAGCGCAATTTAAAACCAAACTACAAGTTCGAAATTTATACTGAAGTAACTAAACTTCCCTTTAAAATTTCAAGAGGATTTCCCTAATAGATACCGTTACAATTTTAATGAATAAAAACCACCCCCTCAGTTGCTTTAGATAAGGGTTTATATTTGCTTAAAGCAGAAGTACATGGTAAGGTAGACGTGAATACAAATACCAAGTTTGCACTCCACACCGCAGCACATTACCTTTCGCCTATGACACGGAAAGTTTGTCAAATAAGGGTCGAAAGCTTTGAGGGATTAATGCAGCCCAAAGTTTGACACATGAGCATCGAATGATATAAATTAAGTTACACAGCACACCAGATAATATGTAAATCTGTTTAATAGTAAAGAAGACACGTGTTGATTTCTCACGGGGTTGCTTTTAACGTCGATTTGTCTGTTAAAAACAATGTGTCGTGACGAGAACTTTAATTAATGTTACTTAATGGAAAAGTTCAAGTAAATATTGTAAGTGCTTAAAAATATCCAAAACCAGGGGTACTTCCGTTATACAAATATGATCGAAAAATGTTCATTTTTAATACACCACGGTGGCCATAGAATATGGCCCTTTGTCTAGTATCAGTCGATTTTCAATACAAGAGAATATAACGGCTTGATCAAATACATATGCCTTTGTGTTTAGGGTCTATACTTGGCTCTAGTAGCTTTATTTTTTAATAGACGCATATCTAAATAAGTTTCCTTCAACAAAAAGCGGTAGAAAATATATCATATATTGCACTAAAATCTTTAGTATTAATTTATTTCGACAAATAAGTTAAGGGTCTCTCTTTTGTAATGTCATCTAAACAGAAATTTGAACGCAGTAGTTTCACACGTCTGGTTATGTTCTAACCTGCCCTTGAGACAAAAATGCCACTATTTTAGTGAATTTTCAAAAAAAAATTCACTAATGAGGAGACCTCGACTTTTGAATTTTGAAAAAATTTCTTCATATGAACGCTAATTAGGCCCCCTAGAATACATATCCGGGGTCATTTTCGATTTATATATTTATATATATATATATATATATATATATATATATATATATATATATATATATATATATATATATATATATATATATATATATATATATATATATATATATATATATATATATATATTTGATTTTGACTAAATTTGGTGAGTACCTTTCTTTTGCAAGTGGCTTGGATGAATTCGTTATTCAGGAAAATCGGCAGAGGTTTTCCGGAAATTTTTTTTTTTTTTTTGGAAAAAATTATATCTCCGGAAATAACAAAGTAAGGGCAACGAAATTTGATATGCGTGTTTGTATTGTAAAGATCGAACCATGTGCTCAAATTGAGGTCTTTAGGTTTAAAGATAAAAAAGTTACAGGCAGTTAAAAAAATTTGGCATTTTCCTCAAAACATCAAATTCGCAATTTTAAAGGTCAAAATTGGCAATGTTTAGGCAAATAACGTGAAACAAATACGGTACGCGGGTTTATATCGCCAGAGGTAATTCACCTACCAAAATTTAGCTTTTTAGGTCAAAAGACAAAAAAGTTACAGGCATTTAAAGAACAATAAATTGGGGTTTTCCTCAATAGTCAAAGTCGCGATTTAAAATGTCAAAATTGGTAACATTTAGGAAAAGAACTTGAATCTAATACGGACTATGGAAAGAAAATGTCTCAAGAAGAATGTTTTACAAACCCTGAAGTCTTAATTGCCACCGTCATTGTCGTTCATTTTACTAAAACGTTTCCAAAAAATTCATTTCAAATAGATCCTTTCTCTGATGCTTGACATTAGTCTAAGCTATAGAGATATCGTTTAATGGTATATAATTTTTGTCGAATTAGCGTAAAAAATCAATAAAGATCAATATATCCGTTATTATACAAGATATGAAAAAAATGTATACATTAATTATAGGGTGTCTTGAGCTACATCTTAATAAATTGTTACTATAATCACAGGATGGCCCATAAGTCGTTGGTGATACAATTTTCTTTTTTTGTCGAACACGCCTTATGTTATTGCATTTTTGCATTTTCCATCGAAGTATAATGCATGTTTGTAGGAAAAGAAATTCTGGATGCAGCAAGTGCGTTATGGTAGCGAATTTTGATTAAATGTTTCATATTTGAAAAGCTCAATTTGCTATTAACCTATAAGGTTGACCAAGAAACGGGTTTTTTCGGGAACATTTTAAGTTTACTTTTGGAAATTTTTGTGCGTTTTCAAACAATAAAGTTATTTTGATGAAACATGGCACATTGTTTTTACTATATAGGTTATACTGGGAACCAAATTTTACGCCTGCTTTCTTAAAAAAAACATATTTGCTATTAAAAACATTTAAATTAAAATTCACTACCATAACGCACATGCTGCGTCCAGAATTTTTATTTGTAGATTAGACAGTTAGTTTCACTTTTGTGCTAGCGTTGACAAAAACAAGCTTCTATGTGCAACCATATGTTGTTAGATGCTTGTCGACTTACCTGTTTACTTCTGTATCCGTAAAAGAGATTTTATATTGATTTTAATTAAATTGAAGCCTTTAGTATTTGTCATTAGTAGTTACTGTATAAATAAATAAATTGCTCGATGTCAATCAAGAAAGAAAGTAAAGGCTAAAATAATCAACCATTCGAGTTGCTAAATCAGATATTTCTAGGTACAACTTTCCATATGTAAGTGGATGTATTAATCAATACAGAAACGTTTAGCAGTAAAATATATCCCCATGTCCTTAATTGCTGCTAAGCGAGTGAATTATTCAACAGATAAATATTCATGTGTCGACAAGAGACTTGTGGCACGAACATGATACCCAACATGACAAAAGAGTGTAGCTTTTTTTCTATAGGTAACAAAATGATGTGTGGTGATTAGTTTCTAACATAATTCTATAATAATTATTTGACGAAGCGCAAACATATATTGAATACACATCTAGAGACCCTTTGTCTGCCTTCACAGTAGCTTTGCTTCTCTGTAACCAGTTTCGCTGTTTTACGACATGATCAAACAGAAGAGAATTTATCTCGTTTATACGCTTCATGGCAACAGTAACTAAAAATCTGTTGCCACATTTTAGGATTTTGATCAATTCTTACAAAAATTAAATAAAAACTACAAATTAAGTCTTATATATATATATATATATATATATATATATATATATATATATATATATATATATATATATATATATATATATATATATTTACATTATGGCGGGCCATTGAAAACGAGCTGGTAGCCATAAGTGCCAGGAAAATATTTTTTCGAAAAAAACCTGACGCAGGTCAAGTTTGCTTGTGAGGGTGAAAACTTTTGACGCAAAAAGTATAGCCCAAGCTTCACCCTCCTCAGTGAGGGTGTCATCCCTCAATTTTTTTCTAACTGGAATATGGGCCATGTGATAGCTCGTTAAAAAGAGCTTTTGATTCCCTACACACTGCTTCTTTATTCTTAAAATTCAGTCCTCTCATCTGGAAGATATGGAGTTTTGAATTATCACTAATGAATTTCCTAAAAAATAAAAAAACTAAACCGTTTCAGTTTAGTTAAACTATGCAAAGTAAGTGTTGAAAATAATTAGGACCAAACATAATATTAAACCAATAAACCAACATACAAACGAATTAAACTTTAATCCAATAGATGTTCACATCGAGCACCACACACTTGTATAAATTTGGGACAAATTTTTCCCTAGCATTTGCAAGCATTTGAGGAGCATTCTCCGGCATTCGTCATTAATGCGCTGACTTTTAATGAGTCGCAGTCGATAGCATAAACTTTTAATTTTAAATGCCTGCCCCCTCCCACACATGCAAACATAAAGTCTAAAGGGGACAGGTCTGGAGATCTGACTGGTCATTCTGCAGCACCGATCAACCTATCCTTTGCCCAGGAAAGTGTCAATCCAAGAACGCCCTAACAGTAACAGCATAATGCGGCGGAGCACGATCTTGTTGAGAAAATCGAGGTTGTTTCGAGTATCCCTCATCTTTCTCAACAATGTCAATTAGCATAGGGTGAATCAAGTCAATATTTCCAAATATAGTTCTCCTGTGAAAGTATTGGCTATGATGATTGGTCCAACGATGTAATCGTCAAAAATACCTGCCCAAACATTTTGTGGAGTTTGAGTGTGGATTTCATGGAAAACACGACGGTTTTCATCTGACCAGAATAGGCAGATAAGACGATTTACAGAGCCATTCAGAAAGAAAGAATTTTTGCCGGAACAACAAGTGTTAAAAAGAAACTGCCTGTTGTCAATTATCCTTGAGAAATATTTTCGCAAAATTCCAAGCGCTGGTCATAATAATATTGATTTAGTTTCCGAAACAAGCTATGTTTTATATGAATGAAACTTAATTTTTTTTAGAATTCGTTGAATTGTCCTACGTAGGTTAGTAATCTCAACCGATTTTTGCGTACTTAATCAACAATAACATCCGACGATCTGTACTAACTTGATCTATCACTTCCAGGCTAGCGGATTCTATCACCACAGGAAATTCAAGTTCAGGATTTCGTTTGTTATTAGCTACTGATCTAGTTTAATGGAATTTGTGTAGCAACTCTAGCAAGTACTTATGACGGAAACGGCTATCAGGATGCAGGCTATTGAATACACGTGCTGTTTCGTTTGCGCTTTCAAAATTTTTATTAAAAGATGCCAACAATTTCAACTTTTTCGGCAATTGAATACACCAAAATGACTGATTATAAAAATCCATTCAACAATGCGAAGCAATAATCACAACCAAATTTTTCATGGATCAACTTACTTAAATTCACATGTAGGCACAAAAAGTTGTTATCAAGAATGCATTATCACAAGACATCTTTTGCTGAGGTTTTTTTAAACATCTTAATCTAAATGACCCTTTATTGCCTACGCAAGCCGTTAACAACATTTTTATCTTGTAATGGACGCTGGTGAGGCCCAACTCAAGCTAAGAATTTCTCGGGAAATGCATTAGTGATATTTCAAAAAATCCATATCTTCTAAATGAATTGACACAATTTCAAAATTATAAAAGCAATGTATAGAGAATCTAAAGCACGTTTCAACGAGTTATCATATAAACCCTTTTCTCATTTGAAAAATAATTTGGGGGCGTTAAGCTTGGGCTATACTTTTTGCGGCAAATTTGTCCCCCTCGCAAGCAATTTAGTAAATTGACAAAATATTTTCCTGGCAGTTATAAATGCTAGCTCGTTTTCAACGGGCCTGCCTGTATATATATATATATATATATATATATATATATATATATATATATATATATATATATATATATATATATATATAGCACAACCCGCGATCTCTAAAACCCATATCCAGGGCTATTTTGTATCATAGAAAATAATAAAGTTATTTTCATGGAGTTCGGTACCAAGGTTTCTATTATAATTATGTGTCTACAATGTTTCTCCGTTAAATAGAAATTAGTTATTGACATTTACAGAAACTTTTATGAGAATCTGCAACCACAACGCACTTGCTGCGCCGAAACTGTTTTATGAAATATATTCATTCACTAACCGCGAAACGAATTTTTAACTAACTTAAAACTACCGCAAATCAAATATTTTTGAAGCTTGTACCGAATACTTTATAATGACAACATAGGACACTCCGGCTGATTTCGTGTTTCAAGAATATCAGCGCCCCTAGCGGATAGTACTGATGTTATGTCGTTCGAGACTGTGTAACACTAGCAATTGTTGATGCTTAACTGTGTATAATTACGTTTGAGCTATGTTTTTTACAATGAATGTTAGTGGTTGGGTGTGTGCAATCTATAATTGTTAAAATTATAACGTGCTAAATCTATCAAAGACATTTTATAGGTTTCCAAAGGCGGGCGAAACGTGAGTATGATTTTTTGTGTTTTCTTTTGTTACCAGCGATTTTTTTACAAATTCGCCTAATAATTAATATTAAACAATAACTATAACATGGATTGACGATAATTTTGTACTATAGATTTAAGAAAAGGGTACTGTTATCAAAAAGAACTGATTTGGATATAGTATTGAAGACACAAGGTGCATTTTACATTTCAATGTCACTTCCAAAAGAATTAATTTGTTGAAGCTGAAGACAAATTCAGAATCACTTTTATGCCAATATGTACAATTCGCAGAAGATAATTTATTGTGTAATATTTACCTATTTATAGATAATCTTCGTAAACGGATGGTTGAAAGGCTTCAATCATAACTTGTCTTCCGGTGCATCAAAAAATATATATATGAAGGCAAAAAAAGTTTTGCATTAACAATAAATGATATAAGAAAACGGTTTTTCTATCTTCTTCTGTGTTTTTTTTTATTTCAGTATGGCATAAATTGTCATATTTTTTCACATTTTAAATTATTTTACTTGGTAAAGGCTTTTAATCTTCACAAGACAAGTTTTTAAAGAACAAGTAGAAATAGAAGATTCAGCCCTATAATAGATTTATTCACGAAAGTAAGAGTTAGATTCACCTTTCATCTGTACAATTTCTTAATTATGTACTAAGTATATCAGTTACATATTTTAAAATATTAGATTAATAAGGCAGTTTTCGTGTAGAGATATAGCAAATTGAGTACTGTGCTACCATTTATACCTAGAGCAATTATTTATAGGTAAGTACAGAATGTAACTTAATATCCTCAGAAACAGCTCTCAGTATATTCCTATACCTACCCTTAAAATAATAGTTTAATAACGGTTTCAAGGTAGTACTTTAAATTATGATGAAATAAGATTATGGGTAAGAGAAATTTGCAGAACTATTATTCATGCTGAATTCATTTAGGTTTTAAGCTGATTGTTGATACAAATTATATTTATAACTATATAATTAGAAAATTTTCACTGTTTTGTCATGTACAATTTTTATATTCATCTATAATAAACCAATTGTCTAAATTAAGAATATACAGGTAAGTATACAATTCAAATTACCCATACAGTTGTCAGTACTTCACGTGAGGTAACGCTAGTGTACTTGTCACAAATATCACCAATGCTAAAGCATAGTAGTGTCCCGTATTGTCATTATATAGTATTTGCTTATACATCATGTTCAGGCACCTCCACCATTTGTTCTACCTAACCTTCTATTCTACTTTATTGTGTATTCTGTTTGCCCTACGACGTAAGTCCATTGTGCTATTAACACGTAATCTAATCTATTGACGGTTGTCGATTGTCGGACTCTATATTGACACCAATTAGCTGTAAACATATTTTCTCTATTATTTCTAATGCGTATTTAGCGTAGGTGTGGTAGATTGTAATAGTTATAGACTTTTTATTAAATTCTGTTTGTTTCTTTAAAAAATTTATTTATTATCTTAATTATTTTAGTATTTAGTTCAGTTAGAATTTGTTGGGTATGAATTGGTGCTGTTATCTGATTTTCAACAAGTGAAAGAAGCTTTTAGAAAAGTCATTGTTAAACCACAGCATAATAAACAGTTATTTTTTATGCTATGGTTAAACTATAAAATGGAAAGAGATGCAAATACAGTAAATAAATATTATTTTAAGCAAAAGCAAATTTTATTTCTATTTTTTATTAAATTAGCCAAAATACACCGTTAATCGACAAATTCAGTAAATAATGTCTATGTCGAAAACAACTATTTTAAATATTATTTAAACTGAAAAGTTTATTTGTTGTATAACAAAAACTAAAACAAAACTTTCAAACAACAATGCAGAATAAGCACACAATTTTATGCGATGCGGTTTTGCACAATGAAGTATAATTTAATCAAGGTTAATATGTAAAGTTTGTTATTTCAACTGTGTGTGTTGATTAAAACTGCTAATATCACTGCGATGAATCGAGAGTTCGTTGCGATTTATGTATTCAATTAGAAAATTAAGCCTTACGAACTGCAAATTTAACAACTTTATTAGATTTAGGTAAAATGTAATTTCATGATTACGAAACTGGTTGATGATTAGATTTGTCCAAATTAAACAAAAACTCTGGACGCAGCAAGTGCGTTATAGTAGTGAATTTTCATAAAAATATCTTTTAATAGCAATAATGTGTGTTTTTTTTAAGAAAGCATCAAATTTGGTTACCAGTATAACCTATATAGTAAAAACAATGTGCCATGTTTCATCAAAATAACTTTATTGTTTGAAAATGTACAAAAATTTCCGAAAGTAAACTTAAACTGTTCCCGAAAAAACTCGTTTCTTGGTCAACCTTATAGGTTAATAGCAAATTGAGCTATTCAAATATGAAGCATTTGACCAAAATTCGCTACCATAACGCACTTACTGCGTCCAGAAGTTGTTTTCTTACAAACGTGCATTGTATTTCGATGGAAAATGCAAAAATGCAATATCATAAGGCGTGTTTGATTAAAAAAAAAGAAAACCAACGACTTATGGGCCATCCTGTCATTGTAGAAATAATTTTTTAAGATGTAGCTTAAGACACCCTATAATTAATATATACAATTTTTTTCATATCTTGTATAATAACAGATATATTGAGCTTTATTCATTTTCTTTACACCCTATAATTAATATATACACATTTTTTCGTATCTTGTATAATAACGGATATATTGAGCTTTATTGATTTTTTACGAAAATTCTACAAAAATTATATACTATTAAACGATAAACTCTATAGCTAAGGCTACTGCCAAGAATCAGAGAAAGTGTCTATTTGAAATGAATTTTCTGGAAATATTTTATTAAAATGAAGGACAATGATGGTTGAAACTAAGACTTCAGGGTTTGTAAAACATTGAGACATTTGATTTCCATAGTCCTTATTAGATTCAAGGTTTTTGCCTAAATGTTGCCAATTTTTACGTTTAAATCGCAACTTTGACGTTTTGTGGAAAGCCCCAATTTATTTTTCTTCAAATGCCTATAACTTTTTTGTTTTTTGACCCAGAGAGGTCAATTTTGGCATGTCACTTACCTGTAAGGATGCATGCCAAATTTGGTTGCCCTTACTTTGTTAATTCCGGAGATATAATTTTTTTTCGAAAGAAAACACAAAATTTTCCGGGAAAACCTAGGCCGATTTTCCTGGCTAACGAACTTATCCAATCTATTTACAGAAATAAGGTATTCACCAAATTTAATCAAAATCGGCCCATTATTTTTTGAGTTATCGGTGTGATACATATAAATATATATATATATATATATATATATATATATATATATATATATATATATATATATATATATATATATATATATATATATATATATATATATATATATATATATATATAATATATATATATATATATATATATATATATATATATATATATATATATATATATATATATATATATATATATATGTAAACATATAAAAATTGAAACTGACCCCGGATATGTGTTCTGGGGGGCCTAATTAGCCCTCACTTCAAGAAATCTTTTCAAAATTCAAAAGTCGGATTCTCCTCATTAGTGAATTTTTAAAAAAAAATTCACTAAAAACAAATTTTTATTTTATTGTCCAGTCACAAACAAATAAGTTACATAGTTTAGTAGCTTCTACAAGTGAACGTTTTTAGAGAATTTTCGTCGAAGAATTTCACTAATGAAGAGTTATCGACTCTTGAATTTAAAAAAATATATCTTCAAATGAGCGCGAACCAGCGCCACTAGAATCCATATTCAGGGTAAGTTTTTTAGGTTTATACATACATCTGCCAGATACATCCCTATTGTAAGTTGCTCGAATAAGTTCGTTGACCAGAAAAATCGGACAATGTTTTCCAGAAAAAAATTGTCGTTTCCTTTCGGAAAATTTTTGTATCTCCGAAATCAAGGCTAGATGTATTCTCACCATACTTAGAACCGCAGACCGGTTTCGCTCTAATCAGAGCCTATCAGTACGGTATGCCAATTACAGCGAGGACACACCTATAAAGTAATACGGTTATGGTGGACAGCCTTCTAGAACTTTATGAGATGTACAGCAGGGTGGCCATCTCGGTGCGGAACCAGGTAGTCTGTTGTCACTACAACTCCAGTTAACACAAATTGTTATAAAAAAGAGACTGTGTACAACGAACCAACAATTTTGTAAATTGTCAGCACTGGACCATTTCTACCCTAATATAGGGGAAATGTATGTAAGGCTAGATGTATTCCCACCATAATTATAACCGCAGACAGCCCTGGCCCATTTCTTTCCTAATATAGAGAAAATGTATGTAAGGCTAGTGGTATTCCCACCATATTATAACCGCAGACAGCCCTGGCCCATTTCTCTCCTAATATAAGGACAATTTATATAAGAATATATGTAGAGTTTTATTCATAGTATGTCTTTTCTTCCAGCTTCTAAATTGGGGAGTCTGGTGCATGGTAAATTGCTACAGAAGTATGCGCACACGCCTCCATGCAATCTAAAGGAAGTAGGGAGCTCATACCCCGGAAAATTAAGGTGATTAGTGGCTGTTTTGGCACTGATTTGGATTTCGGTGAGGAAGAGGGTTTGGGGCCTGTTAGCCTGGAGGAAATGGTGGACGGAGTTTAGGTTAGAATTTAGGCCACATGTATTCGAAAAGGATATGTTAAATTTTGATGTTGGCGCCCCCTCTCCCGGAGATCCGAATGGAGGGGTATTTTATCCCCGGAATATTTTGTACAAGGAGGAGCCTTCATCATTTTTGCTTATAAGGGAAACCGACTCATACACCAGAACCGGAAACGTCCGTTGGGACTTCACCGGCCCCTGTATGTATGGGGTGGTACCTCCTCTGGCGTGAAAAAAATCCTTTACTATCACGTAAAGGAAAAATCCATTACCACCTGCTATGGATTGGATTGGGTCAATGTCTACCCCTGAAAAAATAAGAGTAATAAAGGGACTATCAATTGTCCAATAGTTATGCTTTTCGACATAGTAGGAGAATACAAAACATTATGATTTTGCATACATGCCTGTCGTGCATTTTACAATGTTCTGGGAGGGTGGCTACCATAGCCATATTACTTTATAGGTGTGTCCTCGCTGTAATTAGTATACAGTACTGACGAGCTCTAATTAGAGCGAAACCGGTCTGCTGTTATATTTATGGTGAGAATACATCTAGCCTTACATACATTGTCCCTATATTAAGGCACATATGGACCAGGGTTGACAATTTACAAAATTGTTAGTGGGTTGTACAGAATCTCTATTTTATAACATTTTGTGTTATTTGGAGCTGTCGTGACAACATCCTACCTAGTTCCGCACCGAGATGACGACCCTGCCGTACCTGTCACGATATTTTAGAAGGCTGGGTAACATACGCGTAGTACTTTATAGGTGTGTTCTCGCTGTAATTAGTATTCCATTCTAAAGGGCTCTAATTAGAGCAAAACCGGTCTGCGGTTCTAATTATGGTAAGAACACATCTAGCCTTACACACATTTTCCCTATATTAGGAAAGAAATGGGCCAGGGCTGGGCTGAGAATTTACAAAATTATTGGTTGGTTGTACACGGTCTCTATTTTATAAAATGTTGTGTTATTTGGAGCTGTCGTGACAACATACTGCCTGCTCCTGCACCGATATGGGGACCGTGTAGTACATCTTACAATCTCGGGAAGTATTAAAGCTATGACAAACAAATTTAGTGTGTAAGCTAACTTTATAGAAAGTTCGCTTTTCTGGATAAAAATCAATTACGTTTGTGTTATAATAACTGCTGCTTTTGCAGCATATAAGATTTTCAATAACTTAAGAATCTAACTTAATCTAACCATTATACTAGACTGAACTTAAGGGCAACATACATTACACTTCTTATAAAAACTCAAGTGTAGGCTCGTGAGCGTATGTTCTTTCGAGCAAACAAAGTGTGTATGGCGCAGAAGCAAGCGCTGGCATAATAATTATTTTTATTAGCCGAGTTTTCTGGTAGTGTGTTACTTGGTCGCTCATCTGGTGAGATAAAGTAGCCTGGGGCCTAAGATTCCTGGGAAAATACGTTTACTTGTAAGAGGATCTACTGTACGAGATACTCCCTCAAGTAATTTTCGGCTTTGTTAATTCAATAAGGCGTTGATTGTTGACCAGCGACGCCTAACTGTATGGTTGTCTTTGTTTTAGTAGAAAATTAGACAGTGTTGCCACTACTTTTTGAAAATTAGCTATATACACGCAAGTTTATAAAATTTATTGAAAGTGATTTGCCAGTGAAAAATCCTATAGCCTTGTTCAAGACTTACAAATTACGATAATATTGGTACAGCAAATTTTTGTTGGATTAAATTCTTGAGAGACCCATCCTTCCTTTCTGGAGGACTCAACGGTGAATGTTGTCGTCGGTTTTGTGAAAATGACTTGCCCGTTTTGCTCTAAAATGTACCGGTTTTGCTTAGAAAGGAAATGTGATTCATACATATCTGCACTGTTACATTTTAGTATCGAAGCCTATTTTTATACCAGAACTGTATCAATCAATAGATAGATCGTTCGGGGAGAATTTCAACTATGGTTGTCAATGTGTGTATGTGTCAGTGTCAACCACAAACTCTCATCCTAAAAGTTCGTTTCGATTCATAGCCACACCCAGGAGGACAAACCTGTAATTCGATTTTCTCATGTGAACAGGTAATACCTGTACTCACAGCTTCTTCAAATAGTAACCGACAACAAAATGGATCCATATAACCACAATTTCACGTAAACACAATCATTACATTAGTGTTACCGAAACACACTTTTTTTTTCAAAAACACACCACGATGGCTTACAGCCTAAATACTATCGTGCCGTGGGTGTCGACAAGGAGGAAAGAGGCAACTTGTTAATTCTGGACTTGAAGGTTTGGAGGTTCGGGGGAGAAGGAAAAGCATGTGCCGGCAAGGAGTTCCACAACTTGGAAGTCCTCGGGACAAAAGAGCGGGCATAGCAAGATGTAAATGTTATATTGTTATGTGGTGTTATGTGTTCTATGTCTGGTGACCTGGACAGTATAAGGGTGCATTCGCTCTGTTCCCCTGGTAGATCCGTTGGGGGCAGCAGGTGGAGGAACTATGGAAGAAAGCTCCTCTGAGCAGTGCCGGTGCAGATATCTATAAAAGAGAGAGATGTTACCAACGGTACGTCGGTGGGCGAGCGATGGCAGCCTCTGGGTAAGGGTAGGGTCAACGATGAGACGTATAGCTCTCTTCTGAATGGAGTCCAGGATAGCGAGTGTAGAAGCGGCATCAGCACCCCAGATGTGGGAGCAGTATTCGAGGTTTGGTCTTATTTGTGAAGTATATAAAGTATGGAGATTAACTGGTGAAAAATATTTGCGAGCCCGGAAGAGGAAACCTAATTTCGTAGCAGCAGCTTCTGCCATTGATGTGACATGTTGGTACCAATTGACATTTCGATCCACAGAGATGCCAACAAGTGAAAAGTACTCATTACTTTGAATAACTTGGTTGTTGATTGTGATGGTTCTAGGGCTGGTGTATCTCTTATGAGAAAGGTAGCAAGACTGTGGTTTGGTGGGGTTGAATTGTACAAGATTTCCACTTCCCGAGTCTAATATTTTTTGGAGATCCACGGAGATAGAACCCTCCATGAGTCTGCGATCCTCATCTAGTTGGGCTAAAGAGACAGGCTTAGAATATTGTATATTGGAGTGGAGGGTGCTGTCGTCCGCGTAACTGTAAACTGGGTTTGATGTGCTAGAGAGGAGGTCATTGATGTGGAGAAGAAACAAAATAGAGACATTGGATACAGTTTAGAGGAATGTCCATCCACGACAACAGAAATGCTCCGGTTGGAGAGCAAATTTGCTGTCCACGTACAGAGTTTTGGTGGTAGGCGATAGGACGGAAGTTTCTTAAGCAGCGCTGCGTGCCAGACCTGGTCGAATGCTTTTGATATGTCTAGAGCGACAATCTAGGATTCACCGTGTCTTAAACAGATGAGTCAGGACAGGAGCAAGTTCTGGTGCGCATTTTTTGAGAACAATTGCTGGGATCTCGTCAAGGCCAAAGGCTTTCCTGGTATTAAGAGAAGAGAGCATCTTTCATACCTTTCTAGTTTTGAAAATGATATCCGTCATTTTACGCGCGAAATTGGGGACTGTTGGTGGTTGAACATTGGGAGGTGGGTTGAGAGTAGAATTTCCGGCGAAAAACGTGGCAAAAAAATCAGCCTTGCCCAGGGCGGTAGAAACAAGTTCATCCCCTGAAACAAGCGGTGGGAACGTGCTCTTGCAGAAATTATTCCCAATAGATTTAGCAAGTGTCCAGAAGGGTTTGCTGCCGCTGGAGCTTAAGAGGACTTTGTTTTTGATGTGAATATTAAACGAGTTTTTGGCCTCAGAAAGAATGCGGACATAGCGGTTTCTTGCGTCGTTAAATGCTTAACGGTTTTCTTGACTGGGATTGTGTAGAAGCTTTTTGTGCACTTTGACCTTTCCAAGTCTGGCCTTGTCACATGATTTAGAGAACCAGGGCTTTTTAGTGGCTGCAGAGGTTTTCTGTGTACGTGGAACAAATAACTCCATGCCAGCTTTGAGAATTTTGGTGACGTTTTGTGAGATATCAGAGGGGTCAGGATGAGAGAAGCAGACAGACGCCCATGGAAATGAGGAAAAGTAATCTCGCATGTCGTCCCAGTTCGCGGAGTTGTAGTGCCAAACGATACGTGGGTGTGATGACTGTGTGACCTCCAGTTGCATTGTTCAGGAAGCAGTGACCATGCCGTGGTCTGAGCGATCCAGGGAGGCGGTGACTGATATCTTATAGCAGTCAGGATTTGTGGTAAGAAGGAGATCCAAATAATTTGAGCTATATGTTGGGATGCGAGGAAAGTAAGTAGATTGCTGAACTATATTGGCTAAAGAATTGCTGACTGCAAAGGCCTCCGCTGCTTTTCCTTGCGGATCGGTTTTTGAAGATCCTAGCCATTCCTTATTATGGACATTGAAGTCACCAAGAATAGTGACCTCGGAGGAAGGATATTCAGAATTCAGATCGGTTTTTTCAGAAAGGTAGTCAAAGAGCTGGACAAAGTTGTTGTCAGAAGGTGACCGGTAAATGCAACAGATGAATTTAGTTGCATCCCTGAGAGAGAGATAATATCATACATTCATACATACCTGCTTTCACCCACAACTTTGCAGATACAATCCAAACATACCTACCTAATCTATGCATAAATTATTCTCTTCTCAATGCCAATGTAAGTATTATAATATAATTCTAATTACTACACTTTTTTTTATAAATACTTTTCGATTTCTATATAGATACATATACACATGTCTATATATATATATATATATATATATATATATATATATATATATATATATATATATATATATATATATATATATATATATATATAATCCAACTTTTTTCTTCTTTTATACATATACAAATACATATATTTTACATAATTTTTTTGTTTTATTTTTATTTTTTTACGTTCTCAGAATTTAAGGAATGACTGGGAAACATTGTCGCCGAGGGACCAGCCAAGGCTCATATACATACTGAATTGTACCACGGCAAGGCTGGGTATACAAAAGGACAGACATTAGGGTTTGTGTTTTCTACATTGAAACAATTTTATTTTTTTATAAACTAAATCTATGTTCGTAAAAAATCTATCTATTGATCTATATACATCTATGTTATTTAAGCTAAGAATATAGTTTGTAGGTTGTCAATGTCGCAAGATCTCAACAGTTTACATTATATTTTTATACAAAGTGAGTGGTGAGACACGAAGCAACGTGCCACCACCTAGTTGCGGAACCAAGTAGTATATTGTCACGCAAGCTCCAAATAACACAAAGTGTTAAAAAATAGAGACTGTATACAGCCAACTAACAATTCAGTAAATTGTCAGCCCTGGCCCATTTCTACCCTAATATAGGGACAAAGTATGTAAGCCTAGATGCATTCTCACAACAATTAGAACCGTAGACTGGTTTCGCTCTGATTAGAGCTCTTCAGTACGGCATACGAATTGTTGCGAAAATACACCTATAAAGTAATACGGCTATGGTAGCCAGCGTTCCAACACTAAGTGAGTAACAGACACGAAGCAACGTGCCGCCACCTAGTTGCGGCACCAAGTAGTTCAAATATTGTCACGCCAGCTCCAAATAACACAAAGTTTTAAAAATAGAGGCTGTATACAACCAACTAACGATTTAGTAAATTGTTAGCCCTGGCCTATTTCTACCCCAATATAGGGACAAAGTATTTAAGGCTAGATGCATTCTCACAACAATTAGGACATCGATCTATTTTTTTTTAAATGGCAAGAAAAAAAATTGAAATTTGTTGCTTTCGTATGGCTGGATATGTAGTTTAAAAAGAGTCGACAAAAAACTATGATTTCCACTTGAAAGAATTAACAGTTGACGACATTTCTCAAATTCGGGACACGCTGTGTAATTTTCTAAGGCCGCAAATTAAAATAATTCTCAATGTGTCCAAGCGTTTTTTAGGAAAAGGAGCTGTTTGAACAACTGGATAGATTTCCAGTTTTCTGTGTTTAACAGGTCAAAACATGTTGCACCTATTAATAGATGAAAAAAAAATTACAATCTACCACCATAATTATTAATAGATGAAAAAAAATTACAATCTACCACCATAATTTGTACCTAGGGCGACAAGCTGGCAACGCTGTGATGTTAAGTATCGCACGAGTATCAATGATTTGCCTCTTTCAAAGCTAATGCAACATGATCCTTGTGAAATACAAACTCAACACAAAAATAATTCATAACGTGACATTTATTGAGAGTGTAGGCTATTATTTACAGAATTTTACTGCAATGAAAAACTGGAGCAAAATGAAAAATTTACTTTCTTTCAGTTTATAAATAGAAACATCTGCCTACTACATTAAAAAAACTAAACGATTATATTTGTTGAGTCAGCAAATCTTAATGGTTACCTAGATTCAAAAGTTACATTTTTAATGAATTTTCATTTACAAAATCACTAAAAAGGAGATCGCGACTTACATATATATATATATATATATATATATATATATATATATATATATATATATATATATATATATATATATATATATATATATATATATATATATATATGTATATATATATATATATATATATATATATATATATATATATATATATATATATATATATATATCCGAAAGCGTTAAGCTCTCCTGGTTGTGTAACATTTTAATTGCTTTAGGTTCGTCTTATCTACGTGGTGATTATTATCCCAAATATGTCGGGCAACTGAAGATCTATTTATAGTACCGTATCTTAGTTGTGCTAAATGTTCTTTAAATCTAATGTTAATATATTTTGATTTGCCTGACCTATCGAAGATCACAACCTTTACAACTTATTTCATAAATCTCCAACATTTTAGTCCTGCTATTCTTGTTAGTTGGGTTACCTTGCTAGTTTTTTCAACAAATACACATGGAGAACCCAAATCACCACAACACATCTTTTTAAAGATATGACAATTGTTTCAATAACAAAGTTAGCGTCATCAGAGGATGAAAAATTCTAAAGTACTTACAACTAAACATCACCTTTTATTAAGTGAAGATTGGAACCTGTGATGAGCACTGATAAGTACACTTGGAGAGCCCAAATCACCACAACACATTTTAAAAAGACCTGACGATCGTTTCACTAACCAAGTTAGCGTCATCAGAGGATGAAACATTCTAAATACTTAAAAAACTAACATCAACTTATATACCGGATTTCAGGTAAAGAGATCGAACCGAGATGAGACACTAGTCGTAGGCAAATTCCACAGTGTATTGTATTTTTATCGCCTGACCAGGTCTTTGCGCTATCCTTATTGCTTTATCTAAAAATGGTAGCAGGTAGCAAAAAATAAACAGGTAGCATTTTCAACAACAAATACTTTAAAAAACTTGCTAGGTAATCCAAAAGACAAGGATTGCACTTGCTGCATCGGGGATTTTCTTACAATCTAATTAATCTCCTGGTGAATTCAAGTGGTTTGCAAGATTCTAGTATTTCTAACTGAATGTTGTTGAAAGGCGTATTAACAGAACCCGACCGGTAACGGCAAAGTGTGCCTTAATAATTACTGATTGCTTTAATTATCTACCCTACAGCCTCGGTGGTTCAGTGATAAGGACGGGTAACTCTGAACCGATTCCCATAGTTTCCCATTCACTTTTTCAGTACATACTGCACAATTAACATCAACCGAGGTTGTCGCGTTGTATTTGAGCAAGCTAAATGCTTGCACGCTCCGCCATTCAGTGGACGCGTAAAGCCGTCAGTCTCGTGTTCATGCGGTGTTTGGCACGCTAAAGATTCCTACCTGCCTTACAGAAACACAGGCGCTTGGCAGAACTTTCAGGATAATGAGTTGATTGGCCACAGTCGCAGAAATAGAAGGACGTTAACGAAAACAAATTGTCTAACCGTGACATGTGATCAAGACACTGACTTTCTCTGTCCACAGTGAATAAAACTGGACTGCCAAAGCAAATTACATGTTTACTCATTTACTATTTGACGCAAATCTGATTCAATGCTCCCAGTTCTTAAAGTAAAACTCGGGACGCAGCAAGTGCGTTATGGTAGTGAATTTTCTTAAATATGTTTTTATTGCAAATATGTCTGTTTTCTTTTTAGTGAATTTTCTTTAAAAAAATTCACTAATGAGGAGATCCCGACTTTTGAATTTTGAAAAAATTTCTTCAAATGAGCGCTAATTAGGCCCCCCAGAAAACATATCCGGGGTCAGTTTCAATTTTTATATGTTTATATATATATATATATATATATATATATATATATATATATATATATATATATATATATATATATATATATATATATATATATATGAATCACACCGATAACTCAAAAAATAATGGGCCGATTTTGATTAAATTTGGTGAAAAAATTGATTTTGCAAACGGCTTGGACAAGTTCGTTAGCCAAGAAAATCTGCCCAGGTTTTCCCGGAAAATTTTGTGTTTTCTTTCGAAAAAAATTTATATCTCCGGAATTAACAAAGTAAGGGCAACCAAATTTGGCAGGCAGGTTTATATCCTTATATGTAAGTTACCTACCAAAATTTAGCTATGTAGGTCAAAAGACAAAAAAGTTATAGGCATTTAAAGAAAAATAAATTGGGGTTTTCCTCAAAACGTCAAAGTGGCGATTTAAAATGTCAAAATTGGCAACATTTAGGCAAATAACTTGAATCTAGTACGGGCTCTAGAAATAAAACGTCTCAAGAAGGATGTTTTACAAGCCCTAAAGTCTTAGTTTCAACCGTCATTGTCCTTCATTTTACTAAAATATTTGCAGAAAATTCATTTCAAATAGACCCTTCCTCTGATGATTGGCAGTAGCCTTAGCTATAGAGTTTATCGTTTAATGGTATATAATTTTTGTCGAATTTTCGTAAAAAATCAATAAAGCTCAATATATCCGTTATTATATAAGATATGAAAAAAATTTGTATATATTAATTATAGGGTGTCTTGAGCTACATCTTAAAAAATTATTGTTACAATCACAGGGTGGCCCATAAGTCGTTAGTGATACGAATTTCCTTTTTTTTTAATCAAACACGCCTTATGTTATTGCATTTTTGCATTTTCCATCGAAATATAATGCATGTTTGTAAGAAAATAAATTCTGGACGCACCAAGTGCGTTATGGTAGCGAATTTTAATCAAATGTTTCATATTTGAACAGCTCAATTTGCTATTAACCTATAAGGTTGATCAAGAAACGTGTTTTTTCGGGAACACTTTAAGTTTACTTTTGGAAATTTTTGTACATTTTCACACAATAAAGTTATTTTGATGAAACATGGCACATTGTTTTTAGTATATAGGTTATACTGGTAACCAAATTTGATGCCTGCTTTCTTAAAAAAACATACATATTTGTTATTAAAAACATTTTTATGAAAATTCACTACCATAACGCACTTGCTGCGTCCAGAGTTTTATTTAAGAAAGCAGGCATCAATTTTGGTTACCAGTATAACCTATATAGTAAAAACAATGTGCCATGTTTCATCAAAATAACTTTATTGTGTGAAAATGTACAAAAATTTCCAAAAGTAAACTTAAAGTGTTCCCACAAAAACTCGTTTCTTGGTCAACCTTATAGGTTAATAGCAAATTGAGCTATTAAAATATGAAGCATTTGATCAAAATTCGCTACCATAACGCACTTGCTGCATCCAGAATTTCTTTTCTTACAAAGATGCATTATATTTCGATGGAAAATGCAAAAATGCAATAACATAAGGTGTGTTTGATTAAAAAAATAAGAAAATTTGTATCACCAACGACTTATGGGCCAGCCTTTAATTGTAGAAATATTTTTTAAGATGTAGCTCAAGACACCCTATAATTAATATATAATTTTTTTTTCGATATCTTGTATAATAACGGATATATTGAGCTTTATTGATTTTTTACGAAAATTCGACAAAAATTATTTATTTATTGCCAATTTTTAACGTTTTAAATCACAACTTTGACATTTTGAGGAAAATCCCAATAAATTTTTATTTAAATGCCTATAACTTTTTTGTCTTTTGATCTACAGAGCTAAATTTTGGTAGGTAGCTTAAATATAAACCCGCGTACCAAATTTTGTTGCCCTTACTTTGTTAATTTTGGAGATATAAATTTTTTATAATTTTTTTCGAAAGAAAACTAAAAATTTTCCGGGAAAACCTGGGCCGATTTTCTTGGCTAACGAAGTTATCCAAGCCATTTGTAAAAGAAAGGTACTCACCAAATTTATTTAAAATCGGCCAATAATTTTTTGAGTTATCGGTGTGATATATATATATATATGTATATATATATATATATATATATATATATATATATATATATATATATATATATATATATATATATATATATATATATATATATATATATATATAGATAAACATATAAAAATTGAAACTGACCCCGAATATGTGTTCTGGGGGGCCTAATTAGCGCTCATTTGAAGAAATTTTTTCAAAATTCAAAAGTCGGGATCTCCTCATTAGTGATTTTTTTATTTTAAATTCACTAAAATGAAGTTTCAAGTGCAGAACAATATTATTTTGACCCACATGCAGAACACGAAAAATAAAGATAATGGTTACTTACAAACATCTACGCTATTGTAGTTTCATTTGCGTACAATTCTACTGGAATCGTCGCAATTACTTTTATGAACAAAAGTCTCTCCCCTAGCAATCATAAAAATGATTGCCAAGCCAGATTATTTCCATTAACATAATGGACAAACACAGGTTTATTCAAAAGTGAGAAAAGTTCATAATACGTTATTAGATTCCCGTGTCAGATTACAGGCTAATGGGTACTACATTTTTCTTTATTAATCAATTTCGTTAAAATAATTGAAATGGTGTACGCATATAAAATTTGTTTATTCTGTGAGAGCACAAAAGAAATTCAACGGGTGCGATAAGAAAGGAAGTTATTTGAAACAATGACTGATCTTATTTCTTGAAGTTGCTTTTTCTTATTTATTTCTTAATTTTAGCAACACACCACCAAGGTTTACAGCCTAAATACTATCGTAGTATGGGTGTCAACAAGGAGGAAAGAGGCAACTTGTTAATTCTGGACTTGAAGGTTTGGAGGTTCGGAGGAGAAGGAAAAACATGTGCCGGCAAGGAATTCCACAACTTGGAAGTCCTCTGGGCAAAAGAGCGGGCATAACAAGATGTTTTATATCTAGTGACCTGGACAGTAAAAGGGTGCATTCGCTCTGTTCCCCTGGCAGATCTGTTGGAGGCAGCAGGTGGAGGAACTATGGAAGAAAACTCCTCTGAGCAGTGCCCGTGCAGATATCTATAAAAGAGAGAGAGAGGTCACCAACGGCATGTCGGTGGGCAAAGGATGGTAGCCTTTGGGTGACGGTAGGATCACCGATGAGACGTATAGCTCTCTTTTGAATGGAGTCCAGGATAGCTAGTGTAGAAGCGGCCGCTGCACCCCAGATGTGGGAGCAGTATTCGAGGTTTGGCCTTATTTGTGTGAAGTATATAAGGTATAGAGATTAGCTGGTGAAAACTATTTGCGAGCCCGGAAGAGGAAACCTAATTTCTTAGCAGCCGCTTCTGCAATTGATGTGACATGTTGGTACCAATTGGGATTTAGATCCACAGAAATGCCAAGAAGTGAAAAGGACTCATTACTTTGAATAACTTGGTTGTTCATTGTGATGGGTCTAGGGCTGGTGTATCTCTTATGAGATAGAAAGCAAGACTGCGATTTGGTGGAGTTGAATTGTACAAGATTTTTACTTCCCCAGTCTAATATTTTTTGGAGATCCACAGAGACAGAACCCTCCATGAGTCTGCGATCCTCATCTAATTGGGCTAGAGAGGAGGTCACTTATGTGGAGAAGAAACAAAATAGGGGCTAAAGCTGAACCTTGAGGGACTCCTGCATTAATTAGGTACAGTTAAGAGGAGTGACCATCCACAACAACAGAAATGCTCCGGTTGGAGGGAAAATTTGCTGTCCATGTACAGAGTGTTGGTGGTAGGCCATAGGCCGGAAGTTTATTAAGCAGCGCTGCGTGCCAGACCTGGTCGAATGCTTTGGATATGTCTAGAGCGACAATCTGGGATTCACCATGTAGTTTCATAGACTTATTCCAAGAATGGGTGACAAAGGAAAGGAGGTCGGCAGTTGATGTGCCCTGACGGACTCCATACTGCCTGTCATGGATTAGACTGTGGTTTTCAAGAAATTTTAGTAATTCGGTGTTTATATACTTTTCCATCATTTTAGAGACGACTGAAAGCAGAGAAATAGGCCTCTGTTGCTAGGAAGCGCTTTGGATGCTTTCTTGGGGACGAGTTGTACTCGAGCAGTTTTCCAGTTACTAGGAAATATGCCTCTATTGTAAGATCTCGAAAACAGACGAGTCAGGACAGGAGCAAGTTCTAGTGCGCCTCTTTTTTTGAGAACATTTTTTGGGATCTCGTCAAGGCCAGAGGCTTTCCTGGTATTAAGAGAAGAGAGCATCTTTCGTACCTTTTTAGTTTTGAAAATGATATCTGTCATTTTATACGCGACATTGGAAACTGTTGGTGGTTGAACATTTGGAGGTGGGTTGAGAGTAGAATTGCCGGCGAAAAACGAGGCAAAAAGTTCCGCCTTGCCCACGGCGGTAAAAACAATTTTATCCCCTGAAACAGAAGGTGGAAACGTGCTCTTGCAGAAATTATTCCCAATAGATTTAGCAAGAGTCCTGAAGGGCTTGCTGCCGTTGGATATTGAGAGGACTTTGTTTTTGATGTGGCTATTAAACGAGTTTTTTGCCTCAGAAAGAATGCGGACATAGCGGTTTCTTGCGTCGTTAAATGCTTGACGGTTTTCTTGGCTGGGATTGTGTAGAAGCGTTTTGTGAGCTTTGACCGATTCAAGTCTGGCCTTGTCACAGGATTAAGAGAACCAGGGCTTTTGTGTGGCTGAAAAGGTTTTCTGTGTACGTGGAATAAATAATTCCATGCCAGCTTGGATAATTTCGGTGACGTTTTGTGAGATATCAGAGGGGTCAAGATGAGAGAAGCAGACAGACACCAATGGAAATGAGGAAAAATAATCACGCATTTTGTCCCAGTTCGCAGAGTTGTAGTTCCAAACGACACGTAGCTGTGATGACTGTGTGGTTCATTACAATGGCATTGCAATAGGAAAAATTTTAAATAATTTTAGAAAATGAAGTGAAAAAACTGTATATACGAAAAATTTCAAACGAAAAAAAAAAAACAAAAGCAAGACAACTACCAGAAAAAAGTAAGTTAGAGTTAGGTATAAAATTATCATAAAGAATAATAATAATAATAATAATAATATTTATGCTAATAAAAGTAAAACTAGGCAACTGACGTCTTAGTTGGAGTTTAAAATAAAATATAATAATAATGGGGGTAATAATGGTAAAAACGTGGTGACTTGTGTGGATGGCATTTCCCCGCAGCCAAGCCAGCTTAAGTTTTAAAAAACTAAACTTCTTTTTATAATTTTAGTGCTAGTTAATCTACTGAAACCACCCTTAGATTACATCCAATATGTAAACGAAAACTGGACTTTAAACGCACTGTAGTTACTTTAATTTTGGAATTCTTTCGTGCCGATGATACGGTAAAACCGCTTTCCGCAAATTTTTGTAGAAATAATTTGCTAATGAGGACATCGACTTTTGAATTTTAACAAATTTTTGCAATGAGAGCGAAATATGCAATTTAAAACCCGTATCCCGAGAAAGTCGTAATTTTTATATCTTATATAATAATGGGCCGATTCTGATCAAATTTGGGAAGTGGCTCCCTTTTGTAATTTACGTGAATAGATTCGTTAGCCAGGAAAATGAAACCAGTTTTTCCGGAAAATGTTATATCTTCAAAATCGTCAAAGCAATGTCAACCACATTTGCGATGCAAGTTTCTACGGCAAAGCTTATCCTGTGTACCAAAATCCCGATAACTAAGTCACTAAGCCACTGATGATCAGAGGAACGCATAAGACCAAAATATTTTGTGTGATTAACGAAGTCTATTGAAACAAAATGCAGAATTACCCCCAAAAACCACAAAAATAACATCAGTGAATAATGCGCTAGATACGTATTCCATCAACGAAGTTGTCTTCATCAGTAGCTGTCGCTAAACTGACTGTATGGGCAAAACTATTCTATTTATATACCTAAACTATACACTTAAAATGATGTAATACCGATGATGCAATACCGGATGGTGATGCAATACCGGATGATGTAATACCGGATGATGTAATACCGGATGATGAAATACCGAATTATGAAATATTAGATGCCTCAGTACCGGATGAGGTAACACCGGATGACGTAACACCGAGTGGCGTAATTCAAGGTCTATTGTTGTGTAGTGGATACGCCTAACCGGTAGTGTCAACGTTGAAAGCAACCATGGATTATTTCGTGCTGTTCCAAAAAATCCTGAATTGACCGGACCCATGTCTGAATTCATCAAATTCTGTGGATTCACCAAACTTGCCAAATCATCTAACTTGCGATAATCCGTGGTTGTCTTCAGCAACTTAAGCTTACTATCGCCTACCTTATGTGCCGAGTCAATCATATGTTGGGCAACGCTAAATTTTCCCCTCTATTGAATCTGAAATGAGCTATGTGCTCTTTGAATCTTGTTGTTGTTGATCTTCGCGTTTGTCCAATTTATTTTCTCGCAATTATTACATGATATTTGATAAATCCCCGATTTTTGTCGGAAGTCAATAGTATATCCTTAGACCCATCCATACGGTTCTTCCAAATTATCTACTTTATAAACAACTCTCAAGTCTTATTTATCTTTGAATGTTTTCTCTTACCCTTTTGTAAGAAAAGGATGGAAGGGAAGTACAGCGAACTTTTTGGGTGGCTCGTCCGATTCAGTGTTCAAAGTCGTAATATTCTTATTGACATTTTCCACTTATGCTTAGTAACTAATCTATACACTATGTAAAAACTGGAACCTGTAATGAGCACTAATAAGTACACTTGGAAAACCCAAATCACCACAACACATATTTCAAAGACCTTACGATCGTTTCGCTGACCACGTCAGCGTCATCAGAGGAGGAAAGGATTCTAAAATTTAAATCAACAGCTACTGTGTATTTATATCAAACCTAGGTAACGAACTAAACCGTAAAAATTGTAGTAGTCGACCCATCGCTTGTCCATTATGTCAATATTGAACGGAAAAGGTCGAAGAACTACTTTAGTTTTCTGGTTGACAAATTTATGAGCTTTTATCTAGTCTAAGGATAATGGGCTTAAAATAAAAGGTACCGAGGTATTTAAGGAAGCTACACGTTCTTAAAATTCTACATAAAAACAAGTATTTATATTGATTTTTATTTTTACGTGAAAAAAAAACGAAAGGGGGGTCTTAAGTCGATAACCAAACGTAGAGCTTAGTATCTGTATGGACCGGCCGAGTTATCAAATGCAAAGTGAAAATAAAGGGCTTGAAATTAAAGGTGCCGCACGATTTAATGAAGTTTTGTTCTTAATCGACCTTGATATATAAATACTTTCAGAGGAATCAAGCATAGTTTGATGTCTAACATTTTTGACAAGTTTCAAATTTTCTTTGTCAATGTGGTGATTATTATCCCATATATGTTGTGCCACACATGATTTGTCCACCGTACCATGTCGTAAATGTGCGAGATGTTCACGAAATCTGGTGGCTATGTTTCTCTTGGTTTGACCCACGTATTTAAGATTGCAATCTTTGCAACGTATCTCATATATACCCGACATTTCAGTGGCTTTGTCGATGTCTTTCGTATTACCCAACAAATTTTTAAATTACTTTTCATCGAAAAAGTCAAATGTATATCGGCTTTCTTAAAAATACTTTCCAAACCCTTTGTGATACGTGGTTCATAAGATTGACACACACATTTTTTCTCTATTTTATCTTTCTTAAATGTCGTACATTCAGATATCATTTTCTGTGTTCTGTGTTTGTTAACCAATTTGTCCACTAAACTATCCGAATAACCGTTATATTTATTTGTATCTAAGGAGTCAATATATATATACTTGCTTTTTACGTTAAATTTAAAATCAATAAATATACTTGTTTTTATGTAGAATTTAGTTGAATTTTGTCCTTTGTTAAAGCTAACATTGTTGAGCCAAACACTCGGGTTGTTTTTTAAAAAGATTAGCGGCTGTTATTGTTCTCCTCGTCAGATGTTGCTTGTCGGCTTTCTTTAGTTGCTCCAATATTTACACAGTAAAATTTCTAGATCAAAAAGAACGTGTAGCTTCCTTAAATATCTCGGTATCTTTCATTTTAAGCCCATTATCCTTAGATTAGATGAAAGCTCATTAATTTATCAACCAGAAGACTAAAATAGTTCTCCGACCTCTTCCGTTCAATATTGACACAATGGACAAGCGATGGGTCGACGACTACAATTTTTGCTTCGGTTTAGTTCGTTACCTATGTTTTATATAAATACACAGTAGCTGTTGATTTTAATTTTAGAATTATTTCATCCTCTGATAACGCTGAGGTGGTCAGCGAAACGATCGTAAGGTCTTTGAAATATGTGTTGTGGTGATTTAGGTTTTCCAAATCTACTTAACTAATCTATACACAATGCGAGGAAAAAACCGTTACAAATCGCAATATCTATAATTTTCTTCATATATGAACTGTGTAACCTCCGAACAAGAAAACTCAAACTTGAGATTTTGTGACCGAAACGATGATTTGAATCTGATGGTATGAAGCGATTTGCAGAGGTTTCTTGCCAATAAATATCAAGTTCAAACCTATCTATATTTTTGATGACAAGAATATCAAGTAATTGGTACTTGTTCTCCATTTCGCAAGTAAACTTGATTGAAGGGAATCTACTGTTCAGCTTCTTAACAAAATTATTGATGTTGACTTTACTGAGGTCAAATATGGCAAACACATAATCGACATATCTGAACCATACCGTCGAAAAATACTCCACCGTCCTATCAAAGTCACTCACAAATCAGCTCATGAACAGTTCGGCAACGAAGGGAGACCATGGGTTTCCTATTGTGGTTCCCTACGTCTGCCGATAAAACTTCCCGCCGACTCGAAAGAAACTCTCAGACATACATAGCGAAGTTAACTTAAAATATTCCTCCACCTACATGTCCGATAGCTGGTTATCATGAAGCATGTCCCGAAGATACTGAAGAGCTGTATCGATAGAGATGCTGGGTAACAACGACTTGACATCAAAAGAGATCAGTACTTCATTTGGTTTTAACTTTAGATCTTTGATTTTATTAATGAATTCAATCGAATTTTTCACCGAAGAACTATGAGGTTGAATTGCCAATGTACCGATACCGGAGACTATTGCTGTCATTTTATTCCCTGGCTTATTGGCCTTCAAGAGGCAATACATGCCAGGTACAATTGGATTAGACAAGGTGACCCTCCTGGTATTCTCTTCTATTAAATGAATGCAGCTTTTCACTGTACTTTTAAACTGAGTTGTAAACCGTGTTGAACTTTATTGAGTATTAAAGACTAAGACTGAAGAAGCCATGGTTCTTCGTTTTACTAAAATATTTGCATAAAATTAATTTCGAAAAGACCCTTTCACTGATCCTTTGGCAGTAGTTTAAGTTATACAGTTTTGGATTACATTTGCTAATATTCTTTTATTTAACAAATTAAATTTAAAACTCTTCAGGCAATAGATCGTTAAAAGGACACACCATTCCAGTAGTAAGACTTCGGACGTAGCAAGTGCGTTATGGCAGCACATTTTGATAATTTTAATTTCAACAACACACCACGTGGGCTTACAGCCTAAATACTATCGTACCGTGGATGTTGACAAGGAGGAAAGAGGCAACTTGTTAATTCTGAACTTGAAGGTTTGGAGGTGCGGAGGAGAAGGAAAAACATGCGCCGGCAAGGAATTCCACAACTTGGAAGTCCTCTGGACAAAAGAGCGGGCGTAACAAGATGTTCTATGTCTGGTGACCTGGACAGTAAACGGGTGCATTCGCTCTGTTCCCCTGGTAGACCTGTTGGGGGCAGCAGGTGGCGGAATTATGGAGGAAAGCGCCTCTGAGCAGTGCCCGTGCAGATATCTATAAAAGAGAGAAAGGTCACCAACGGCACGTCGGTGGGCAAGGGATGGCAGCCTTTGGGTGATGGTAGGGTCACCTATGAGACGTATTTGAATGGAGTCCAGGATAGCGAATGTAGAAGCGGCAGCTGCACCCCAGATGTGGGAGCAGTATTCGAGGTGTGGCCTTATTTGTTAAGTATATAAGGTATAGAGATTAGCTGGTGAAAAGTATTTGCGAGCCCGGAAGAGGAAACCTAATTTCTTAGCAGCTGCTTCTGCAATTGATGTGAAATGTTGGTGCCAATTAAGATTTCGATCCACAGAAATTCCAACAAGAGAAAAGGACTCATAACTTTGAATAACTTGGTTCTTCATTGCGATGGGCTGGTGTATTTCTTATGAGATAGAAAGCAAGAATTAGTTTTGGTGGAGTTGAATTGTACAAGATTTTTACTTTCCCAGTCTAATATTTTTTGGAGATCCACAGAGACAGAACCCTCCATGAGTCTGCGATCCTCATCTAATTGGGCTAAAGAGACAGGCTTAGAATATTGTATATTTGAGTGGAGGGTGCTGTCGTGTGCGTAACTCTGAACTGGGTTGGATGTGCTAGAGAGGACGTCATTGATGTGGAGAAGAAACAAAGTAGGGGCTAAAGCTGAACCTTCAGGAACTCCTGCATTAATTGGATACAGTTTAGAGGAATGACCATCCACAACAACAGAAATGCTCCTGTTGGAGAGGAAAATAAACAATTTTTACCTAATTTTTTACTGTTCCTAATTAAATTACTTAAATTATATGTAATGACTTATAACTTTTAATATAATGCTAGATCAATAATATATTATTCTTATGAAAATTCACTACCAGAACGCATTAACTGACCCCCGAAATTTTATTTGGGCTAAACTGGCATTACAAAAAGAGAATCGTAATAAGAGGAGCATCAATTGATTAATATTTGCTTTTTCCTGCTTTTCTCATTTGAGCTGTACACTCAAAGGGGCAATGTGCAAACAAATACAGGCGTACTTTAATGAGACCAATAAATGGTCAAGCGTGTTATATAACTGTATATAAATAAACTACGGGTCCAGGGTGTTTCTATTTGTAGGCCATTAGATTAGAAATATGTGGGACTTTGAAATTTTGAACACTTTTATTTTTAATATAACTCAAAAATGTGAGAAATCTTTGCAAGCCTAACTGACCAGTTTATTTTCTTTTCATGTTCTTAGGTGGCTATCATAAACGTTTATCTCAAGTTTTTTATACGAAAATCACAAACCTCCATTTGTAGCAGAAGTGTTGGGAAAACGCTAATTTCAAAAGAAATGGACATTTTACGATAAGGCTAGATGTATTCTCACCATAATTAAAACCGCAGACCGGTTTTGTTTCAATTAGAACTCAGTGCGATATACTACTCACAGCGCGAACACACCTTTAAAGTAATACCACTGTGGTAGCCAGTCTCCTAGAACATTGAGAGATGTACGCCAGAGTCTCCATCTCGGTGCTTGACCCGGTAGTATATTGTCACTGCAGCTCGAAATAACACAACATTTTATAAAATAGAGACTGTGTACAACCAGCTAACACTTTCGTAAATTGTTAGCCCTGGCCTATTTCTAGAAGGCTGACCTTACATACGTTGCCCCTATATTAGGGAAGAAATGTGCCAGGACTGACAATTTACAACTACACAGACTTAAAAAAAATTAACGAACTTAAATACTTAGAAAGCATTATTTCGTAATACGGAACAACAAAAAAGGGTATCAAAAATAGGGCACAACAAGGGAAAAAGGCTGTTCGTTTGCTGAACTCGTTGCTCTGGTTAAGCAAAATGAAACTCCAAACCAAAACGACAATCTACACAACTATAGTATAGCCTATTTTAACCTCGGGCTGTGAACGCTGGTAGCTTACAGAGGAAGAGAGGAAGATGATAGAAAGCGTGGAAGTGGACTTGCTAAGAATATCATGTAATACTTCGAGAATACAACACATTAGAATCGAAGAGATGAAAATGAAAATGAGGCGCGTATTTACAACAGCAGAGAGAATAGAACCCAGACAATTACTATGGTATGGGCACGTAATGAGAATGGTGGAGACACGATGGCCAAAGAGAGCTCTGGAGTATACACCACATGAAAAGAGAAAAAGAGGATGCATTGGATAAAAGGAATTTAGAAAAATATGAGATCTCGTGCGATCGAGGCCTACTGGAAGGATCGGAAGAAATGACGATCGAAATGCGGGATGCGGTGCAGGCTGTAGGACCTGCATAAAATGGGTCGGTTCGAGGGGGACCTCGCATGCAGACTCTGTGGCGACGGGGAGAAATCAGCCCAGCACATCTTGTGCGAGTGTAAAGCTCTGGACCACAAAAGACAACTGATCTATAGTTAGTCTAGACCGGAGACAGAGCAATATAAAACTTCACCCTACCAATCACTGTGCAGACTAGTTCAAGGCACAGTGATTTTGTAATGGGGAGTAAAAAGACTAAGGGCATGCACAATTATCCAAAGGCTGCAGTGATATCGTGCGGCAAAGACGCGGACGAGCCCTGAGGGAAAAAACAGGCTGTAGAACGCCTGCTTATATATATATATATATATATATATATATATATATATATATATATATATATATATATATATATATATATATATATATATATATATATATATATATATATATATATATATGTATGTATGTATGTATGTAAGTAAACAGCTAATTACAGTATTAGTTAAATTGTGATATGATAGCCCGCAGGCCGCTGAAACACGTTCGATGGTCTCGATCTTAGATGATGTCTTATTCTCAAGTTTAAAGATAAGAAAATAAACTACTTTAAAATAATTTTCTGATTTTCATAGAGACGTGAGTAGATTCTTTTCATTCTTTCTTATCATGTCGTATGCGTATAATATGCCACTTATGAGCGAAATACATAATGTAATTGCATTTGCAAAAATTAAACTTTTAGTGCGTCATCTTTAAGCTAGGTTCATACAGAGGCCGTTTGGGAAATGTGAATTGCGAGTCGTGTTCCTATTGGTTTATTTTACCATATTATTTAAAATAAACCAATAGGAATGGGTTTCGAGACGGTTTCGTAATTTGCATTTCGCAATTCGCGTCTTAAGAACCTTATTTTAGAAAACGGCTGGTTTACAAATTATTGCGACAGTCGCTACTTATAGCAACCATTTTGATGAAATAAACAAGGAATGTCATATATTATGTCTCGGTTTTAATTACGTTTTTATTGTAATCCAAAAGGGCTGAAATTTAAGAAAGTTATTCTTGTGTGGCAGAAAATTATTAAAACATGGTTTGGCAAAAACGTCATTATCTTTATAGAAGCGATAGTTCCTTAAAAATATCCTTATTCCCTTCCTTAAACATTGATCTTTTCACTTTATACTATTTTTCAGTCTAAAACGTTAATTGGGGCAGTTTCATCAAGCTATAAATATATTGTATTTTAAACATATTATTAAATCTCTCACTTAAAAATAATAATTTAAGAAATATTTTATTCCAGGTCATCTGTCATTCCAACGTCGTAATTTTTGATAAACGATTTAATCGGTTTTCGGGATTTTAAAGGCCGAGATTTCTCGATTGCTAATTCGGGTAGTATGTTTTACTCGTGTTGAATTATGATTTATACCTGTAGTGTCAATCTACGCATGACAGCTGACTACTCTGTCCTTTGAATTGGACTTTTACCACTTAATGTGTTTCAATTCATGTGTTTCAGATTTTAAGTTTTATTTTAAAAAAATTCTAAATTTTGTAAACCAAATTACTGAAGATGCACAACGGAGGTTTATTTACATCATTTCTATCTACATATGAAGTGTCACTTCAGTTACTCTAATACTTTAAAAAATATAGTGTATTCCAAAATGTCATGAACACCCGTTGAGCAGTTTTTGAGTTTTCGCTCGGAGATATATATATATATATATATATATATATATATATATATATATATATATATATATATATATATATATATATATATATATATATATATATAACATATAGGAATTCAGGCGAACCTTGGATATGAGTTCTAGTGCCCTAATTCGCGTTCATTTGAAAAAAATTTCCTAAAGTGTCACCGTCGTTACCTCTTTATCACGTTTCTACATTATTATGCATTTTTCAGGTTACTATGGTTATAATACTTGCAAAAACTGTAATATTAAAACAATGGGAATAACTTATACACAAAATTATCTGACCTTTAGGTACTTGGAGCATAAATTTCAGTATTTTAGGATATAATTCTATTATTCTGTATAATTGCGTTTAAAGATGTTGGAGCAAACAAAAAGTGTGCTGTGTTAATTTCTGAGTGTATGTATATATTTAAATACTTACGTCAATATATAATTATGTTCTCGGGTATCTGAAACAAGTTTTGTTTGGTGTCCGATTTCAAATGTTTATAGGCATATATATATATATATATATATATATATATATATATATATATATATATATATATATATATATATATATATATATATATATATATATATATATATATATATATATATATATATATATATGCCATTAAATAATAAAAAAGGTTCCTGTAGATTAATGACCGATCGCTTTTTGTTTTTAAGCTACTGGCTGTTGAAATGTTTTTCATAGATTTTTGAGTGTTTTATTTCTGGTGATTGTAAAGAGATAATTGAACCAAAATTATTGTACTTTTCACTATTTTGTGTTAGGATATGAAGTCTATTTCACATCCAGTGACAAAGTTAAAAGGATTTACGTCTTTAAACCAAAAAAAAAATAGCATTGCTTCACCATATAATTGTTATGTGACAATATTTGCGTTGGAAAAGGCTTGCCACTAGCTGGTAGTGGGCTATGATTTTATGAAACCAAACAAATTAGGTAACTGTCAAACTGTATTGCAATAACTTGTCCAAAGTTTGTCGTGTTCCTGATAACCTACGTATTTAATTCACTTGTTTTGAATTGGTGAAGTTTCTTCAAAAAAATTCACTAATGAGGAGATCCCGACTTTTGAATTTTGAAAAAATTTCTTCAAATAAGCGCGAACTAGGCCCCCTAGAACCCATATCCAGGGTCAGTTTCAATTTTTATATGTTTATATATATATATATATATATATATATATATATATATATATATATATATATATATATATATATATATATATATATCTGTGTGTGTGTATCACATCGATAACTCAAGAAATAATAGGCCTATTTTGTTCAAACTTGGTAAATACCTTCCTTTTGCAAGTAGCTTGGATAGGTTCGTTAGTCTGGAAAATCGTCCCAGGTTTTCCCGGAAAATTTTGTGTTTTCTTTCAAAAATATTTAGGTCTCCGGAAATAACAAAGTAAGGATAACCAAATTTGATGCGCTGGTCTCCGTCATAAAGTGTATTCTATGTACAAAAATTCAGATTTATGTGTTAAAAAACAAAAAGGTTAGAGGTAAATTAATTTTTAATTAATTAAATCTGATTCAAGAAGGTTAAAACGTCAAAATTGATAATTAGGTAGGACTACGAACGTAAGTGAAAAATATCGCAAGAGATGACTAAAAAGCTTTTAGATATGTGTCGTTATTTTTCTTGATTTCGTTAAAATATAAGCAAAAATCCATTGTAAATCAAAATTGTTTTGTATAAATATTAAAGACGTTAGACAATTAAAGTGCACTACGGGATATACCTGCTAGTATATACATGTCGAGAGTAGCTAAGTGGGCTAAGCCTTGTATATCGGATAGTGGAATCCTACATGACGGGTTCTAATCTTAGTTAGTGACTTCACTTTTTATCAATTTTTTTAGTCTCATTTCACTTTACCGTTGTCTAATCAGATTGTTGTTATTCCGATGAATTTTTTGCGAGTTTTTATATAAAAAATAATTTTATATAGAGGAGATGGAAGTTGTTAGACTTAATTCAATTTTAATAGCATATCTGATTGTTTGTTCTTGCTCTAACTTGGTGAAACCGTTCCATATTTAGTGCAGTCGTAGATTTTTCCCGTGGCTTCACAAGTGCTTGCTATAGTGAATTTTCTTTTTTTTAAATCACTATTGAGGAGATCCCGACTTTTGAATGTAGAACAAATTTCTTCAAAGGAGCGCGAACTCGGCCCCCTAGAACTCATATCCAGTGCAATTCCATAGCAACCTTAAATAACTTGCAAACCATATCCTTAACTTCCAAACTATATGGCGAATGAATAACATATACCTATGTCCCATCATTGCATGTGAGATATCTATATAACTAGAAGACAACTAACAATTCGTACAGCATTAGAAAGCTAGAGGACCCGCCAAGTTTTTTACAGTATTTGTAGAAATTTTTATGCTATCAAATTTTCACAACAAACGTCTGAGTCGTTAAATTGATTTGAATTTTTTGACGATACTGATAATTTTTGCCCTCATATTTCTTTACTATTATCCAGTTCAACATAGTAATGATTGCACAGCGTGATCTAATGTCTACGCTATCTGAAAGAAAAAAAATGAGGAAGTGCTTACCACTTCTTCTAAAATTTGAATATTAGTAGCAACACATGATGAATTTTCGAAAAGTCATTAAAAGTGAAATAACTCGACTTTGTATAATGTGATATATGGTTTATTATGTTGCAAAAGAGAGGTACTATCACTGTTTCAAAGGAATGCAACCACTTACCAGTCACCCTGTATATATATATATATATATATATATATATATATATATATATATATATATATATATATATATATATATATATATATATATATATATAACTGATCCCAAATATATGTTCTAGGGGTTCTGATTCACGTTGGTTTGAATAAACGTGTGCCGTCTCACCATCGATACCTCTCTAATAGCATTTTTTAAAGTTCGGGACGCAGCAAGTGCGTTATGGTAGTTAATTTTTATTAAATGCTTCAAATTTGAATAACTCAATTTTCTATAATCGTAGAAAGTTTAATTTTGGTATGTCGTGAGGTCTTTCCTAAGGCAAGATATCCACCAAACTTCGTTAAAATAGCTTTGAAATTTTAAGGGAAATTTTTTTTTTTCAAAAGAAAAGTTAAATTTTTCTATAAACTTAGAAAGTTGAATTTTGGTACGTAGTAAGGTCTCTCTTAGTGCAACATATTTAGTAAATTTCATTAAAACAGCTTGATTATTTTCGGATAAAAATTTATATTTTTATTTATTATATTATTTTTACATATAAAAATTGAAACTGACCCCGGATATGGATTCTAGGGGTCCTAGTTCGCGCTCATTTGAAAAAATTTTTGCAAAGTCTCACCATTTCTATTAGTGATTTTTTTTAAATAAAAATTTACTAAAATTCACCAAAAAATAAAATCAAATTTTATACCCCAACAAAATACCAGAAGCTAAGACGTAATATATAGTATAATCCATACTTTATTTAAATAGTATTCACAAATAGCAGTTTTAATTTCAAACTGACACATTTAGTAACTTAGTAATTCCTGACATATCGCCTGAAAATTCAGGCTCTTCTTTATACATTTTAGATTTACTTTTTCACCACAAAATTTGCCATTATTTCTTTTAATTCTGATAAAATTTAAACTATTTTTTTAACTAAACCCATTCTTATAAAAACTCTCTACCACGAAGCATTTGCTGCATCCGGGCTTTTTTGATATTTTTGATAACAAATAATAAATCGAACTTTTTGAAACAATAAATGTCATTCTTATGTCCCTAATTTTTTAAGCGGCTTATTAAAAAGTGCGTATGTCAAAAAAATGTGATAAAGCGATAAAATTTAACAAAAAAAAACTCACCGAAATTAAACGATGACACTTCTTCAGCTAGAGAGATCTTTCTTGAAGGAAAGAGAAGCGGTTGTAGTGCCGAGCGTGCGGTTTTTAAAGTTTTGTCGGAGTTGAAAGCTCTCGCAGGAGCGCGTCTGAACAGAGTCGGCTGTTGCACTGTTATGTTATTCAGGTATCGAGTCGTACTGAATGAAGCACGCTCAAGCTGCAAACCTTAATACACGTTACCTCGACCAATCAGAGCACCAGCCTCCTGCAGGAATTCTCTGGTAGCCTATCAGAATCATCCGTACACAATCATTGACGTAAAGCTTTACCATACTTGAAATATTATAGGTACGTTTGCCAAAGATTGTACGTAGGAAGTAGATGCTTTATTGTTTTGCAAAAAAGTATGTGTGGTAAAATGTCTCATGAAGATCAATGAAAAGAAATGTAAAAAATTCCGCTCCTAGATATATTCGTTTTCATAAACTTTTTTTAAGCAGCATTTCATCAGCTACCCCTACAGGTGTAAAAATTAAACAAAGTTAGATTTCAGAGCAACAAAAATCAATGAAAAGAAATGTAAAAAATTCCGATCCTAGATATATTCGTTTTCATAAACTTTTTTTTAAGGAGCATTTCATTAGCTACCCCTACAGGTGTGAAAATTAAACAAAGTTAGATTTCGGAGCAACAAAAATCAATGAAAAGAAATGTAAAAAATTCCGCTTCTATAAATATTCGTTTTCATAAACTTTTTTTTGAGAAGCATTTCACTAGCTACCTCTACAGGTGTGAAAATTAAACAAATTTAGATTTCAGGGCAACAAAAATCAATGAAAAGAAATTTAAAAAATTCCGATCCTAGATATATTCGTTTTCATAAACTTTTTTTAAGGAGCATTTCATTAGCTACCCCTACAGGTGTGAAAATTAAACAAAGTTAGATTTCAGATGAACAAAAATCTATGAAAAAAAATGTAAAAAATTCCGCTCCCAGATGTATTCGTTTTCATAAACTTTTTTTTAAGGAGCATTTAATTAGCTACCCCTACAGGTGTGAAAATTAAACAAAGTTAGATTTCAGAGTAACAACAATTTTGTATATTTCATTTGTTAAAATTTGAAGGTATCTAGGTTTCCTTTTATTAACGAATTTTCATAGAAAAAACTCTATACGCAGCAAGTGCGTTATGGAAGTGAATTTTCATAAAAATCAATTTGGTTACCGGTATAACCTATATAGTAGGAACAATGTACCACATTTTATCAAAATAATTATTTGAAAATGTACAAAAAAAATCCGAAAATAAACTTTAAATGTTTCTGAGCAAACTGATCTCCTAGACAATGAACCTTAGGTTAATAGCAAATTAAGTTATTGAAATTTGAAATATTTAATGAAAATTCGCTACCAAAACGCCCTTTCCGCGTTTATACAAAAAATTCCCGAAAATAAAGTTAAATGTTGGTTTCCTAACCAACAAAACTTACGTTAATAGCAAATTGAGTTATTGAAATTTGAAGGATTTAATGAAAATTCGCTACCAAAACGCACTTACTGCGTCCAGATTTATTTCTTTCAAACATGCATCATATTTCCATAAAAAATGCTAAAATGCAGTAACGAATTTGTTCTACAAAAATTAGCTAAAAATTATAGACCGTTAAACCATAAACTTCACTAAACCTACAGCGAAAGCATCAACTTAACTAAACCGACAGCCAAAGCACCAGAGAAAGGGTCTATTTGAAATGAATTTTCTGTAAATATTTTAGTAAAATGAAGGTCAGTGACGGTTGAATCTGAAACTTAAGGGTTCGCAGAACACTCTTCTTGCAACATTTTCTTTTCACAATCCGTATTTGTTTCACGTTCTTTGCCTAAACATTGCCAATGTTGACGTTTTAAATTGCGAGTTTGACGTTTTGAGGAAAACTGCAAATTTTGTTTCTTTAGCTGCCCGTAAGTTTTTGTCCTTAAACTTAGAGACCTAAATTTTGGTACATCGTTCACTCTTTATAATACAAATACGCGTACCAAATTTGGTAGCCCTCACTTTGTTATTTCCGGAGATATATATTTTTTTTAGAAAGAAAACACAAAATTTTCCGCAAAAACCTGGTCCGATTTTCCTGGCCAACGAACTTATCCAAGCCACTTGCAAAAGGAAGGTACTCACCGAACTTGATCAAGATCGGTCCATTATTTTTTAAGTTATAGGTATGACACATAAATATAAATATATATATATATATATATATATATATATATATATATATATATATATATATATATATATATATATATATATATATATATAAAGTCTGAAACCGACCACGGATTTGGGTTCCAGGGGTCCTAAATAGCGCTCATTTGAAGAAATTTTTTCAAAATTCCAAAGTCGGGATCTCCTCATTAGTGAATTTTTTTTTAAGAAAATTCACTAAAAATCTCCAATGAAAAAATTGCGACTTTTAAATTTTGAAAATTTTCTTCACATGGGTACGAACCAAAAACTTCAAAATAACTGTCATCAGAAAGTCAAGCGTTTGAAAGCTCAAAATACTGATTGTTATTCATAACCACAGTAACATTTCATCTGTCAGGCCCGATGACAGTGGTGTGAGTTAAACAATTAACTTTTTATAGAGCGTTTTTAGGGAAATGAATTTTGTTTGTTTAAATAATAGTAATACTAAAAGATTGAGGTTGGACGCTGGGGGTGGAGACTAAAACAAAAAGAAGAGTCACCCCAAAAACCAGAAAACTAATAACAGAGAGCTACGCGCAAGATACGTATTCCTACAACGAAGCTTCTTTAATTGGTAGCTGTCGCTAAACAAACAGCGGAATGCTTTCAGGATTCAGCCTGATACAATAGGCCTCTAGAAAAATCACAAACCCACACCAAAGTAACCCTACCGTTGCGCCCTTCGAAGTTGCCCAAACCATTTCCTGACCCCCGTCAAAGTAATTCGGTCCCATACTGTCTCTGACGAGGAGTGTTCATATTATTAAATTTTTATTTACAAAAATTCCATCGTTACTATGTCAAAATTATCCTAGTTCTAAGAAGTTATTTCCTTAATATCCTCCGCTCCTTAACATCGTCCTTCGAGAAAGTTATCAGTGCCATTGGAAATACAGTGCTCACTAAAATCAATTATTCTTATCAAACATCCTTTAACCCAAGTCTCCAAATACCTTTTTTTATTTTAGGTAAAAGCAAATATAGGACAAATCCAAAGCAATCAAGGTCACAAGCGTCCAAATTCAAAGCAAATAAGGACACAAGCGTCCAGGAAAGTACCAAAATAAGGTCAGTTCCAAATAAAGCACCTATACGGGGTCAAATGAGGACACACGCGTCCAGGAAAGTACCAAAATAAGGTCAGTTCCAAATAACGCACCTATACAGGGTCAAATAAGGACACAAGCGTCCAGGAAAGTACCAGAATAAGGTCAGTTCCAAATCCAGCACCTATACAGGGTCAAATAAGGACACAAGCGTCCTGGAAATAACCAATATAAGGTCAGTTCCAAATCAAACACCTATACAGGGTCAAATTCAAAAGAATCAAGGGCAGAATCGTCCACAGAAAGCACCAACACAGGGTTAAAGGCAAAAAATAAGGTCACAGGCGACAAAATAAAATCCAATTCAAAATTAACTAGGAATCAGACAAGGTAACAAAAAATTACAAATATTTATAATATGAAAGGAGAGGAACTAAAAATAAAATTCATTTTATCATCAATTTATCCAAAAATTAGAAGAAGCAGAAATGATGGACGATGACGATATACTTATTAGGTATAAAATCATGATAGGAAACTTAGATAGGCAATGGAAAAAACTAGAAGACAACATAATGGATATAAATAGAATAACAGAAACAGAAAATCTAGATGAAGCTCATTTGACGCTAAGCCAATGGTACGATAACGCCATGGTCAAGCTGAAAAGAGCAATTAAGAAACAAACACACCACTATTCAGGGGTTAGGTTACCCTTACTCAAGCTGCCAATACCAATCTTGACATTCAAGTACAAGGAACGGACGGCATTCCAAGAGTTAGTCCAGAAGGAAATAGATTCAGCAGTTGAGAAATTCTACGCCAAAATAGCGTCAAGAAGCAATCATGAAAAATTTTATTTACAAGTTTTAGTTCCATTCGAAAACGAAGAGGTATAAGTAGCCACAAACTAGCAAGAAAGGTTTAATTTAAATTTAAGTAAAGAGGTACCAGATATAGAAGAAGCCAAAGACGAGCAGGAAAGATTTCATTTAAAAATTTATCCAGATAATTTTATATCTGGAACCGAATCAGCGGCGGAGATTAAAACAAATGTAAGTGGACAAAACAATTTATTAATTTTTGAGACATCAATGACAAAAGTAAAGAGAGAGGTGCAAGAGGTAGAACAAGCATTAGTACAAACACAAAAAATTCTAATAGAAACGAAGGTAGAAAAAGAAGATTTTTATATGGAGAATATTCAATCTGAAACGGAACCAAAGCAACAAGCATTAGTACAGACAGAACTCAACGAAACGATCAGATCAGCTGGGTTCAATTTTAGTAAATGATCCAGCAGCAAATCACAGAATATTGCAAAATTGTCAAAAGAATTTCAGAAGGAAACAGTTTTGCAGCTGCCAGCCAATAGGGCAGACAAATCGCTTCGTATCTACTGGACACCAAGGGAATATACAGTCAAATGGAAAAACTAGACGAAAAATGTGCAGAAATGGTAACAATAAGGGAAATATTATCGCCGATAGCCAAGTTATTTGACCCATTAGGGCGGCTATCGCCGGTGGTAATCGGAACCAAGCTGAAAAATCCCAAAATATGGATGAATCAACCCAGGTGGGACGAGGTGGTACCCACTACCAGGCAGAAAAGAGGTATTCGGGTTAGTCCGATAATCAATGGAATAGCAATACCAAGGTGGGGCGAAGTAGTAGCCACTACCAGGCAGAAAAGAGGTATTCAGGTTAGTCCAATAATTAATGGAATAATAATACCAAGGTGGGAATAAACAGCAACAACATTAGAAGTAAGAACTCATGGGTTGACCGATGCTTTCAAAGAAATAGCGAAACAGTTGATGGGTAAATTGAAAACAGCAAGAGGTACAACCACCCAGGTATTTACACACACTGGGGTGGAGTATGCAACACAGATTCAGGTACGAGCTAAAATGGGCAGAGGCTACATATTATACAAGGGCCATCCGACAATAAGGGGAGGCCTACCTGCAAAACAAACTCAGCAAGATTATTGGGACGCTGGGTGTAAGGTACAATTTCGCAAATGAAAGCAGAGGTTTCATTGGAAAGTCAAGAAGGAGAGAGTACACGCAAGGCACAGGGTAGTAACCAAACAATGACCGCTGCGTAGTCAAATCAAGTCAAGTGTGAAAGAAAAAACACTCCAAAAGGACTCAGGGTCGGCGAGGCTGGGTTTTGTGGAGTTGGAAGAGCTCTGCAAGCAAAGCTGAGACAATTCTTCAAATCATCTGAACAGTTACTTCACAATGACAGAGGTAACGGACAATAAGCTCGCAAGTAGCATCCCAATCTCCAAGAAGATATATGTGTGTTCGCCAGCCATGGTAAGAATCATGGAAAGCAACCACAACTGCATAATGGAGGAGATATACCAGAGGGAATACAAAATTACGTGTCCAATCCATCACCAGAAAGTCACGTCGACAATCTGGAACCAACTTTACACTAAAAACTCATGGATGTTCATCAACCCTCGAGAATCCAGAATTGCAATCACAGGTAAAGACCAGATGGAAGAAGTTATGGTGAAGCAGTATGTCAGAATATCTATCTCGCAAGACTGTATCCTCGAGACAAAATGGGCATATATTCCTAAATCATTTATATTATTATATTTATTATCATCCTAGGGCCGTATACACATTAATATAAATTCTATCATCATCCTAGAGTTGTATACATATTAATATTATCTCGATGATTACTATTTCGATTAGCATACCTAGGGTTGTCTACATATTAATATTAATTTGATTATTATTATTTCAATTAGGATACCTTGGGTTGTATACATATTAATATTCTTTTAATTATTATATAATATATAGTTAGTGCCAAACTTAGGTCAAGGTAAATTAGACATTCAGGTCAGAGCTATCCAGAGAGACGTCATTCCTTTCGAATCGGCAGTATGTTCATAGAACAGAAAAACTATCCAAGAGGGCATTCCTAATCGTGAAAATATATTTAATATTAAATTCATATTACAATATTTATACGAAAATTCGCTAGCATAAATCCAAATAATATCGTTTATAATTAAGTAGGTCGTATAGAAATTATAATTATCTATCTGGAATTGCTTTTGTTACGTGTTTACGCAATTAATAAATATGGTGCAACTGCAGTTTGTGATATTGAAGAATGCTGACTATTGCGCATTGTCGAGGAATGTGGACCAAGCAGATATATATATATATATATATATATATATATATATATATATATATATATATATATATATATATATATATATATATATATATATATATATACCAGTGTTTGTATACATTCAGGGCTTTTTGACTTGTTTTATTATATATTAAATTTTTATCTACAAAAATTCCATCGTTACCATGTCAATATTATCCCAGTTATAAGAAGTTATGCCTTTAATATCCTCCGCTCCTTAACAAGGAGAAAGCCTCCCAGATGCTAGAAGAGTCCCGCTTTGCCTGTCTATATTTTCATTTTGATGAAATACGTAAATATATTATTAATGATGAAAGACCAACCCACACTCACGCATTCGGTCACGTGCGCGGAGAAACTTGCGATGTAACGGGAGTGGACCTAGCCTATCTACCTACTACCTAATTTGCTTGGTACCGAATTCAGCCCAGATACCTAGGTGGAGCAGATAATAATATTTCAAGTTATTTTTTGTCTTTTGATTTAAACCTGTAATTCACTAATTCTTCGCCTTTTAGGGAGTATTTTGATGTCGGTTTATTACTTTCACGTCGTCAATACGTGTGGAAGTATGGCATCGGCGACAAAAATTTCAAGAATTTTTTTAGGTTAAACCACGTAAAAAGTGTCATAATATAGAAAATATTGTTTTTGAACGAAAATTTGTTGTGTCTGTCGATCTGTCGGTGTATATGTATGTCTGTTGTCACGATAACTTTAAAACGAATCGAGACATCGTCTTCAAATTTGGTACAGTGTTAGCACCCGACAAACGAACGTTTCAGATGGTTTTTGGGTAAAATCGCTCCACGGGGTAGGGGATGAATTAAGGAATATTTGGTAAAAATTGACATCTTCTTCGTTAAAACTGAAGTAATATAACGTTTTAGGGTTTATTTATAAAACTTTCAATTTTATCAGACATGTAGTTTTTGTGCTGAAATTCAATTAAGGGTTGAATGTGTGGGGGATTTGGTGATAGAAATTTCGATTATTTTTTTTGTTGCTATACCCACGTAAAAAGTCTCAAAATGTATATAAAACTTGATTCGTGAACAAAATATTTTTAACTGTCGATGTCGGCCTGCATGTCTGTCTGTTAGTAGGCGCAATAACTTTCGAACGAATTGAGATATCATCTTCAAATTTGGTATACAGTTAGCACTCGACAAACGAACGCTTCGAATTGTTTTTGGGTGAGATCGCTTTATGGCGTAGGGAATAAATAAGAGGTGATTTGTGAAAATTGATATTTTTTCGTTAAAATTCGAGTAATATAACGTTTCAGAACTTTATGTGTACACATCCAACCCAGTTCACAGTTACACCGACGACAGCACCCTCCACTCAAATATACAATATTCTAAGCCTGACTCTTTAGCCCAATTAGATGAGGATCGCAGACTCATTGAGAGTTCTGTCTCTGTGGATCTCCAAAAAATGTTAGACTGGGAAAGTAAAAATCTTGTACAATTCAACTCCACCAAATCACAGTCTTGCTTTCTATCTCATAAGAAATACACCAGCCCTAGACCCATCACAATGAACAACCAAGTTATTCAAAGTAATGACTCCTTTTCACTTGTTGGCATTTCTGTGGATCGAAATCTCAATTGGCACCAACATGTCACATCAATTGCAGAAGCGGCTGCTAAGAAATTAGGTTTCCTCTTCCAGGCTCGCAAATAATTTTCACCAGCTAATCTCTATACCTTATACACTTCACAAATAAGGCCAAACCTCTGATACTGTTCCCACGTCCGGGGTGCCGCTGCAGCTTCTACACTCTGGACTCGATTCAGAAGAGAGCTATACGTCTCATTGGTGACCCTACCCTCACTCAAAGGCTGCCATCCCTTGCCCACCGACGTGCCGTTGGTGACCTCTCTCTCTCTCTCTCTCTCTCTCTTTTATATATATCTGCACGGGCACTGCTCAGAGGAGCTTTCTTCCATAGCATCGGAACAGAGCGAATGCACTATTTCACTGTCCAGGTCACCAGACATAGAATATCTTGTTATGGCCGCTCTTTTGTCCCGAGGACTTCCAAGTTGTGGAGTTCCTTGCCGGTACATGTTTTTCCTTCTCCTCCGAACCTCGAAACCTTTAAGTCCAGAATTAACAAGTTGCCTCTTTCCTCCTTGTTGACACCCACGGTACGATAGTATTTATGCTGTAAGCCCTTGTGGTGAGTTGTGTTGAAATATAACTGCTTTCGAAAACACATATTATGAACTGATTTTTGTGAACTTCAATCGCTGCCTGTGTCCCATCAGGCATTGCACTATATGTTATAGATGATTCACTTAGAACATATATGCCAAAAGTACCGTTTGCTGTCAAAATGTAAATGTTTGATAATTATAAACAAAAAATAATAATTGATGAAAAATTTCGGCATGGCTCTGGATGACGGTGTAAAATCTAAAATTTGTTATGTTTATCAGATAAGCGAGACAAATACACGTCACCTTGACTTAGATGTGCGTTATTTTAATAAGTATATTATAATTTTCGGTTTGCATTTCTGGAATTAGATTATCTAGAGACCCATGTGACTCCATTTTGTTCGTTCGTTAAAATTAAACTAGGAACCAAGCGTCTTTGCATTCATCCTCTGGTTTCTTCAAGTCTTGTGATGTTTCTGCCTTCCTGTTTTACGCAGTTTCTGTTTGGTATCCTGAGGACAATGGATGAAAAGCCAAACTTTGACAACATTTTATACAGCATCTTTCTGTAATTGAGACAGGAAATTTGTAAATACTAACTCAAATATAGCGTCTATTTCCTTCTTTCCCTCTGAATTTCACATGTTCGGATGTTCTCGGGGGAGTTCTGCTCATCTGTGCAGCCTACTTTGCTTTTTTATGTTTGTGCTCGTCCTTAGCTTTTATGTAATTTGACTAGTTTGTACTAACTTATTTATTATGACTCCATAAGATTGTTGTGCATATTTGTGGGACCCCAGTCCCGTTTTAAGCTTTTCAAATCTTAAATTGTACGTTTTTATATAGATGTTTTTATAACTCCTGACACTACTGTCAGTGTAAATATTGCATGGCCGTTAGGGCTGATCTGTGTTCGGCATTTAGCTTTGCTTGACTTTGTATTCTTTCTGTAGTTGTGGTGTTAGTCACTCGCATGTTAGACCTACCAGAAACATAGTTTCTGACAACCACCTTTTTACATTCTAGGTCTAAACCCCCTGAAGATGGCACGTTAATTTGTTGAAACGCGTAGAGTTTTTGAGAATAAATCAGCTTGTCTGGTAGTAAAAGCCTTTAATTTCCTTTACCCATGTAGAAATAATATTATAATTTGTTTATATTTGTAAATTATTTGAAATAAATAAATAAAAATATGTACGTACACACTGACTACAAACTGAAACACTTCATGTCGCCACTAAACGCAGTAAAGTCAAAATCTTTCAAATCGGTTCACCATTGCTGAACAGTCTGTAAAGACACACAAACAAAAATGTTTGTCGAATTAAAAACCTTCTCCTTTTTCTGAAGCTGGTGTAAAAACTGTTACCTGCCAGAAAGATTGTCGAGTTGTCTTTTTCCACTCTAACTCTAATGTTATTATCAACTCTTAAAATACATACGAGCAGTTAATAATATAATTCCTCCCGAGTAACTACGAAATTAAATTAGGCTCGAAGCAAAAGCCAGCCTTTATGAAATTAATTATGATTTTAGTTTCAAATACGTGTGGCTTTTACATATTATTTCAATGGTAAGAACTGTGGGTTGTAAGCTCTTGTTGATGACAACTTTAGACGAATTGTAACGCAAAGATTGTTATTCAAGAGACCAAAAATAACCGACAATTAGTTTAAAATATATAAATTGATAAATCCTTCGACCGACGTATAAGTTGGCGCTTGGCAATTTTACTGAATTTGCTTAAAGGTATTGGATAGGAGGTAACAATTATAAAACCTGAAAAAAATGTTTTAATGAGCGCGATTGGTCTCCATATGTATATATATATATATATATATATATATATATATATATATATATATATATATATATATATATATATATATATATATATATATATATATATATATATATATATATATATATATATATATATATATATATATATATATATACATATATATCGAAACTGACGCTGGATATGGTTTTGGAGACCAATCGCGCTCATTAAAACATTTTTTTCAGTTTTTATAATTGTTACCTCCTATCCAATACCTTTAAGCAAATATATATATATATATATATATATATATATATATATATATATATATATATATATATATATATATATATATATATATATATATATATATATATATATATATATATATACTTATTTATATATGTATTTATACTATTTTTTTTAAATTTATATTGGTTAAATTTTGAAGTATATACATGGTGGCGCATTGAAAACGAAACAGACCGATTTGCGTCCAGAGAATTTTTTTTTAAACACTTCAATTTTAATATTGAGGGGGACATGTCTTGACATAAAACTCAACTTTGTCACATCAACCCCTTAAGGGTGGTGATAACAACCCTTATATTTTAAATAGGGAATATGGGTCGAGTGTTACATCATTTGAAAACTCTTTCTTTTCTGAATTCAGCACACTAATTTTTTTGGAAGTTTTATTAACTCGTTTAAAAATTATTCACAGTTGGAGTTGCAAGAACGTATTTCATTCATTGTGATAAGAAATGCACTAACTAGTCAATTTTTCGTTAGAAAAAACTAAAAACAAAACCAAGCGTTCAAAAATGTTTATTGAGTTAAGCAAGTGTTCAAATTGTTGACCACCAGCTTCCATACAAAAGTACAAATTTTATTCAAAACAAGCTCTGACATTCTGGAGCATTTGTGGAGTTATTAGACGGCATTCTTCAACAATGCGTCGTCGTAATTCTTCCAGAAACTCCGTTCTGTTGCGAAAACTCTGCTCTTTAAATGGCCCCATAGAAAGAAGTCTAAAGGAGTAAAATCCGGTGAGCTAGGGGGCCACTCAATAGCACCTCTACGCCAAATCCATTGCTCTGGAAACACTCTGTTCAAAAACTCCCTAACACGTCGTGAAAAATGCGGAGAAGCTCCATCTTGTTGAAACACTAATTGATTTTCTTGATAGCGATTATCATTTTCAACAATGTCAATTAGTAGGGGGTAAACGATATCTTCTAGTAACACCAAATACGTTTCTCCACTCAAATTTCCATCAAGAAAAATTGGTCCCATTAAACGGTCTCCAAAAATGCCAGTCCAGGCATTCAATTTCTGTGGAGTTTGATTGTGGACTTCGTAAAAATTTCTTGGATTATTATCTGCCCAATAACGACAATTATGACGATTGACTGTATAGTTTAATAAAAACTTACACTCGTCTGAAAAACAGATATTGAACAGAAAGTTCGCGTTATCAGCTATTCGTGCAGTCATAACTTCACAAAACTCCAGCTGCCGATCAAAATCATCTTCATTCAGTTCTTGTACAAGATGAATTTTATACGGGCGAAATTTATGATGCTTCAATATTTGCTGAATAGTTCTTCTTTTGATGTCTGAAACAGTGGCCAATTTTCTCGTGCTCAAAGTTGGGTCTGCAGCAATTTGTCCTAAAACTTCAATCTCAGTAGTCTCATTTCTAACCGGAAATACACGTTCAGGATCTCTTTTTTGTTGGCTACTGAACCACTTTGTTGAAACTTGGCAACTAACTCCAAAAAGTAAGTTGTACATTTTTAAACAATAAATTTATTTTGATGGAATATGGTACATTGTTTTTACTATATAGGTTATACCGGTAACCAAATTTGATGCCTGCCTTCATTAAAAAAGACATATTTTCTATTAAAAACATTTTTATGAACACTCACTGCTATAAAGCACTTGCTGTATAAACATCGAATTACTAAACTTTCTTGAAAAAAAAAACAATATAATCCTTGACAGGCAGTATGGATTCCGTCAACGCAGATCAACAGCCTACCTCCTTTCCTTTGTCAACCGGTCTTGGAACAAGTCTTTAAAACTACACGGTGAATCCTACATTGTCGCTATAGACATATCCAAAGCATTCGACCAGGTCTGGTACGCAGCGCTGCTTAATAAACTTCCGGCCTATGGCCTACCACCAAAACTCCGTAGCTGGACAGCAAATTTCCTCTCCAAACGGACTATTTCTGTTGTCGTGGGATGGTCATTCCTCTAAACTGTATCCAATTAATGCTCAAGGTTCAGCTTTAGCACCTACTTTGTTTCTTCTCTACATCAATGACCTCTTCTCTAGCACATCCAACCCAGTTCACAGTTACGCGGATGACAGCACCCTCCACTCAAATATACAATATTTTAAGCCTGTCACTTTAGCCCAATTAGATGAGGATCGCAGACTCATGGAGAGTTCTGTCTCTGTGGATCTCCAAAAAATATTAGACTGGGGAAGTAGAAATCTTGTAAAATTCAACTCCACCAAATCTCAGTCTTGCTTTCTATCTCATAAGAGATACACCTGCCCTAGACCCATCACAATGAACAACCAAGTTATTCAAAGTAATGAGTCCTCTCCACTTGTTGGCAATTCTGTGGATCGAAATCTCAATTGGTACCAACATGTCACATGAATTGCAAAAGTGGCTGCTAAGAAATTAGGTTTCCTCTTCCGGGCTTGCAAATACTTTTTACCAGCTAATCTCTCTACCTTATATACTTTAAAAATAAGGCCAAACATCGAATACTGCTCCTATATCTGGGGTGCCGCTGCCGCTTCTACACACGCTATACTGGACTCCATTCAGAAGAGAACTATACGTCTCATCTGTGACCCTACGCTCACCCAAAGGCTGCCATCCCTTGCCCACCGACGTGCCGTTGGTGACTCCTATCTCTCTTTTATAGATATCTGCACGGGCACTGCTCAAAGGAACTTTCTTCCATCGTTCCTCCACCTGCTGCCCCAACAGATCTACCAGGGGAATATAGCGAATGCACTCTCTTACTGTCCAGGTCACCAGGCATAGGACATCTTCTTATGCCCGCTCTTTTGTCGCGAAGACTTTCAAGTTGTGGAATTCCTTGCCGGCACATGTTTTTCCTTCTCCTCCGAACCTCCAAACCTTCAAGTCCAGAATTAACAAGTTGCTTCTTTCCTCCTTGTCGACACCCACGGTACGATAGTATTTAGGCTGTGAGCCCTCGTGGTGTGTTGTTGAAATAAAAAAAAGTAGATTGGAACGAATAGTTCCTAATGAGATGATACCGTATTCATTCCTTAAATGAACTATTAGGTCAAGAGATGAAAATAAGTTATCAAAATAAACGACTGATAGTGGTTTATTATTTATTAATTGACATAAATCTAAAACTATTTTAATTGATAAACCAAAATAGTTTTCGTCCTCAGAAAAATGGTGTCTTGAAAATGTCCGTTCACCCTGATAAAATATAAAATCGTAGACAAACCCAGTAATACAGGCCTTACAAATACTTTTACCTCCATTTTTTTTGTTGCTTTTTAGGCATATACTGTCTAAGTGAACCTGTTTTGGTGTCCTTATATGGTATTAACATTTCGTCAATGCTGATTCTATTTTCTTCCTCTACCTTGAAGAATTTCTGCCTGAGCTTTTCAGCAATGGATCGAATTTTAAAAAATCTGGTCATCTTCAAGATTATTAACAAAGTGTACAGAACTTTTGATTTGCTGGTAACTTTGAGGCTCATTTTTGTGAAACAAAATGATACTGAAGCTCATTGCTCCAATAATCTATATAAGGTTGTAACTTTATAACTCCCATATACAGGTCTATAGATATAAAACCTTTTATTTCTTATTTGGTCACGTTGACACATACCCCATACTTTTGAACAGAATATAGATTGGTATTGTTAACAATTGGATATATGATCTCTTCGCCAAAAAAAAATTCAAAATATTCAAAGGGAGTTTGAGTACTAAATCCTTTATGGGGTATGTCAACACAAGAAAAATATAGCTCAATTTTCCAATTATATGCAAGTTTTCTAGATATTTTTATTGATAGAGCTTTTTTCAGATTTAAGCTTTTTGGCAGTAGACATGTGTTTAATCCCAATTTGATTACATACTTTTCTGTGAGAACGTCGACGCAAAATCGATGGACTTAAAGGTAGAGTGCAAGTCTTACCAAAAACCACTGGAATTTCTGTTATGTTCGAATCCGTTAAAATAAGGGGCTATCCAGTGTTGATGTCATTCATATCATTCTCATCCAGAAACCTTACATTTTCATCACGAGTTGAAACATTCTAAAGAGATGTCAGAAGGATAGTGTGAAGTTAGCAATTCTTTATGTTCATTGCCTGATTGGTCAGATTCAGAGTCAGCAGGACGTATGAACGCTGCAGCTAATATTTTTACATATCGTGAGTTCGCAAAAAATTCACTGTGCATGTTTTATGACTTTTACTTTCAGGATTGTTCTATAAAAAATATTTTTCACTAGCATCCTCAAAAGATTTGATTTGTAGTTTCTAAATAGGTAGGTCGAATCACAGTTTAGATTCATCGCTTGTTGTTGCCCTTACTTGATGAAACTGGTCCATACTACATACAGACTTGGAGAATACTTCTCTGGCTTCACTCTTGGTTTTCGTTTTTGTAGGTGAAGGACGTAGCCAGCGTGTAAGCTAACTGGATCAAGTGGCTCTTATGAATTCTGGATGATCTAGGATGTTCTTAAACGTTTGTGTGACTAGTTTCGCTGCTTGACAGCATTATCAGACAGATAAAAATTGAATTAGTACGAAATCATGACAACTACAAATAAAGATCTGTTGCTATGTTATGATATGATGTTTTGATCCAAAAAAAAAATCAAATTGAGAATAAAATGACAAACGTAAACTAGACTCTTTTGAAGCTTTAGAAGTCAAAAAGCACACACACACGACAATAGCTACCTGGTTTTAAACGAGCAAACTGATTTAATGAATTCTTTCTTGGATATACTTCTTTCTAATTAAATAAGTGAAAGAAAATAAATTTAACTATTCTTTCAAAAAAGTTGTGATAAGATAATGAGTTGATGTATGTCAATAATTTCGTTGTATAGAGGCTGATTTTATACTGTTATTGTTTACTTATTTTATTGTTGTACCTGTTATCATAGTTATTATAGGCTAGTTCTATTTTTATATTAAATATTGACATACATCACGTAGACATTTTGAGAGCCGCATCTGTCATCTGTGTTTAATTTTATTTTCAATTTGATAAATTTTTTGATCAAAACATCATATCATAACATAGCAACACATATTTATTTGTAGTTGTCATGATTTCGTACTAATTCATTTTTTATCTGTCTGAGAATGCTGACAAGCAGCGAAACTAGTCACAGAAACGTTGAAGAACATACTAGAACATCCAGAATTCATAAGGGCCACTTGCTCCAGTTAGCTTACGCGCTGGCTACACCTACAAAAACTAAAACCGACAGTGAAACCAGAGAAGTAGTCTCCAAGTCTGTATGTACAGTTTAGATTCCCTAAAAGCTTTATATCAGACAATGTATAATGCAACTTGTTAATTCTGGACTTGAAGCTTTGGAGGTTCGGAGGAGAAGGAAAACATGTGCCGGCAAGAAATTCCACAACTTGGAAGCCCTCGGGACAAAAGAGCGGGCATAACAAGATGTTCTATGTCTGGTGACCTGAACGGTAAAAGGGTGCATTCGCTCTGTTCCCCTGGTAAATCTGTTAGGGGCATCAGGTGGAGGAACTATGGAAGAAAGCTCCTCTGAGCACTGCCCGTGCAGATATCTATAAAAGAGAGAGAGAGGGAGAGAGAGAGAGAGAGAGAGAGGTCACCAACTGCACGTCGGTGGGCAAGGGATTGCAGCCTTTGGGTGAGGGTAGAGTCGCCGCTGAGACGTATAGCTCTCTTCTGAATGGAATTCAGGAAAGCGAATGTAGAAGCGGCAGCGGCACCCCAGATGTGGGAGCAGTATTCGAGGTTTGGCCTTATTTTTAAAGTATATAAAGTATCGAGATTAGCTGGTGAAAAGTATATGCGAGCCCGGAAGAGGAAGCCTAATTTCTTAGCAGCCGCTTCTGCAATTTATGTGACATGTTGGTGCCAATTGAGATTTCGGTCCACAGAAATGACAAGTGAAAAGGACTCATAATAATCAAAACTTTGAATAACTTGGTTGTTCATTGTGATAGGTCTAGGGCTGGTCTAGCTCTTATGAGATAAAAACCAAGACTGAGATTTGGTGGAGTTGAATTTTACAAGATTTCTACTTCCCCAGTTTAATATTTTTTGGAGATCCACAGAGACAGAACCATCCATGAGTCTGCGATCGTCATCTAATTGGGCTAAAGAGACAGGCTTAGAATATTGTATATTTGGGTGTAGGGTGCTGTCGTCCGCGTAACTGTGAACTGGGTTGGATGTGCAAGAGAGGAGGTCATTGATGTGGAGAAGAAACAAAGCAGGGACTAAAGCTGAGCCTTGAGGGACTCCTGCATTAATTGGATACAGTTTAGAGTAATGGACATTCACAACAACAGAAATGCTCCGGTTGGAGAGGAAATTTGCTATCCAGGTACAGAGTTTTGGTAGTAGGCTATAGGCCGGCAGTTTATTAAGCAGCGCTGCGTGCCAGACTTGGTCGAACGTTTTGGATATCTCTAGAGCGATAATCCGGGACTCACCGTGTCCATAGACTTGTTCCAAGAATGGGTGACAAAGGAAAGGAGGTCGGCAGTTGATTTGCGCTGACGGAATTCATAATGCCTGTCGTGGATTAGACTGTGTTTTTCAAGAAATATTAGTAACTCTGCTTATATACTTTTCCATCACTTTAGCGACGACTGAAAGGAGAGAAATAGGCCTGTAGTTGCTAGGAAGCGCTTTGGATCCTTTCTTGGGGACGGGTTGTACTCGAGCAGTTTTCGAGTTACTAGGGAATATGCTTCTATTGTAAAATGTCAGAAACAGACGAGTCAGGACAGGAGCAAATTCTGATGCGCATTTTTTTAGAACATTTGCTGGGATCTCGTCAAGGCCAGGGGCTTTCCTGGTTTTAAGAGAAGAGAGCATCTTTCGTACCTTTTTAGTTTTGAAAATGATATCTTTCATTTTATGCGCGATATTGGGGACTGTTGGTGGTTGAACATTTGGAGGTGGGTTGAGAGTAAAATTGTCGGAGAACAGCGAGGCAAAAAGTTCAGCCTTGCACAGGGCGGTAGAAAAAATGTCATCCCCTGAAACAGGAGGTGGGAACGTGCTATTGCAGAAATTATTCCTAATAGATTTAGCAAGAGTCCAGAAGCGTTTACTGCCGTTGGAGCTTGAGAGGACTTTATTTATTGTCTAATAAATATGTAAAAGTTTTCTTAATTTGAATAGATTATCACCAAGGATCAGCAAAATCAACAGGATATTAAATACAGTTTAAATGTTTTCCAATTTTTTTTACTCTTTTTAAAATTTATTAACTGTGTACTATTATATTATTCTTCATAACAAGTAACAAATGGAGGCAGTTGACACTCGCATTTTAGTTTCCACATTCGTATACCAGCATATCCTGTTTTCTCATAGAAATAGTCTCCAAAATCCAATATCTGTGATCCAAATTTGCATGTTTTTCCTACAAAAAAAAAATATTTTGTTAATTAATTGTTGATAACCTTACTTGGTGAAACCGTTTATAAAACAAACATAAAACATTAACATGAGTATAGTAAGTCTCGGTCATTTAAAGTTGTAGCGTTATCACCCACCAAGTTTGGAAATGTGTTTTGTTAATTCTGGACTTGAAGGTTTGCAGGTTCGGAGGGGAAGGAAAGTCATGTGCCGGCAAGGAATTCCACAACTTGGAAGTCCTCGGGCCAAAGAACGGGTATAACAAGATGTTCTATGTCTGGTGACCTGAACAGTAAAAGGGTGCTCTGTTCCCTTGGTAGATCTGTTGGGGGCAGCAGGTGGAGGAAGGAATGCTCCTCTGAGCAGTGCCCGTGCAGATATCTATTAAAAAAAAGAGAGAAAGGTCACCAACGGCACGACGGTGGGTAACGAATGGCAGCCTTTGGGTAAGGGTAGAGTCACCGATGAGACGTATAGCTCTCTTCTGAAAGGAGTCCAGTATAGCGAGTGTAGAAGCGGCAGCGGCAGCCCAGATGTGGGAGCAGGATTCGAGCTTTGTTCTTATTTTTAAAGTATATAAGGTATAGAGATTAGCTGGTGAAAAGTATTTGCGAGCCAGGAAGAGGAAACCTAACTTCTAAGCAGCCGCTTCTGCAATTGGTGTGACATGTTGGTGCCAATTGAGATTTGGATCCACAGGAATGCCAACAAGTGAAAAAAACCCATTACCTTGAATAACTTGGTTGTTCATTGTAATAAGTCTAGTTCTTGTGTATCTCTTATGAGATAGAAAGCAAGACAGAGATTTGATGTACTTGAATTTCACAAGATTTCTACTTCCAGGGTTTGATATTTTTTGGAGATCCACAGAGACAGGACCCTCCATGAGTCTGCGATCCGCATCTAATTGGGCTAAAGAGACAGGCTTAGAATATTGTATATTTGAGTGGAGGGTACTGTCATCCGTCTAACTGTGAACTGGGTTGGATGTGCTAGAGAGGAGGTCATTGATGTGGAGAAGAAACAAAGTAGGGGCTAAAGCTGAACCTGCAGGGACTTCTGCATTAATTGGATAGAATTTAGAGGAATGGCCATCACGACAACAGATGTGCTCCGGTTGGAGAGGACATTTGCTGTCCAGGTACAGAGTTTTGGTGGTAGGCCATAGGCCGGAAGTTTATTAACCAGCGCTGCATGCCAGACCTGGTCGAATGCTTTGGATATGTCTAGAGCCACAATCTGGGATTCACCGCGTAGTTCCACAGGCTTGCTCCGAGAATGGGTGAAAAAGGAAAGGAGGTCGGCAGTTGATCTGCGCTGATGGAATCCATACTGCCTGTCGTGGATTAGACTGTGTTTTTCAAGACATTTTAGTACTTCGGTGTTTATATGCTTTCCCATCACTCTAGAGACGACTAAAATGAGAGAAATAGGCATGTAGTTGCTAGGAAGCGCTTTGGATCCTTTCTTGTAGACGGGTTGTACTCGATCAGTTTTCCAGTTACTAGGGAATATGCCTCTTTTGTAAGATGTCTGAAACAGACGAGTCAGGACAGGAGCAGGTTCTGGTACGCATTTTTTGAGACCCATTTCTGGGATCTCATCAAGGCCAGAGGCTTTCCTGGTAGTAAGAAAATAGAGCATCTTTCGTACCTTTCTAGTTTTGAAAAGTATATCCGTCATTTAATGCGCGACATTGGGGACTGTTGGTAGTTGAAGATTTGAAAGTGGGTTGAGAGTAGAATTGCCGGCGAACAACGAAGTAAAAAGTTCAGCCTTGTCCAGGGCGGTAGAAACAATTTCGTTCCCTGAAACAAGAGGTGGGAACGTGCTCTTGCATAAATTATTTCCAATAGATTTAGCAAGAGTCCAGAAGGGTTTGCTGCCGTTGGAGCTGAGAGGACTTTGTTTTTGATGTGGTTATTAAACGAGTTTTTTTGCCTCAGAAAGAATGCGGACATAGCGGTTTCTTGCGTCGTTAAATGCTTGACGGTTTTCTTGAGTGGGATTGTGTAGAAGCGATTTGTGCGCTTTGACTCTTTCAACTCTAGCGTTGTCACAGGATTTAGAGGACCAGGGCTTTTGAGTGGCTGAAGAGGTTTTCTGTGTACGTGGAATAAATAATTACATGCCAGCTTGGTTGATTTCGGTGACGTTTTGTGATATATCAGAGGTGTCAGGATGAGGGAAGCAGACAGACGCACATGGAAATAAGGAAAAGTAATCCCGCATTTCGTCCCAGTTCGCTGAGTTGTAGTGCCAAACGATACGCGGGTATGATGACTGTGTGACCTCGGGTTGCATTGCGCAGGAAGCAGTGACCATGCCGTGGTCTGAGCAACCAAGAAGGGCGGTGACTGATGTCTTATAGCATTCAGATTTTGTAGTAAGAAGGAGATCTAAGGGATTTAAGCTGTGTGTTGGAATACGAGGAAAGTAAGTAGGTTGCTGGACCATATTGGCTAAAGAATTGCTGACTGCGAAGGCCTCCGCTGCTCTCCCTTGTGGATCGGTTTTTAAAGATCCTAGCCATTCCTTATTATGAATATTGAAGTAACCAAGAATAGTGACCTCGGAGGAAAGATATTCAGAAATCAGATGGTCGGTTTTTCAGAAAGGTTGTCGAAAAGCTGGACAAAGTTGTTGTCAGAAGGTGACCGGTAAATGCAACAGTTGAATTTAGTTGCAGCCCTGAAAGAGAGTTTCATCCAAAGTATGTCTTTTCTTTCAAATTGGGGAGTATGGTGCAGGGTAGATTGCTACGGACCTATGCGCACACGCCTCCATGCAATCTAAAGGAAGTAAGGAGCTCATACCCCGGGAAATTAAGGTGATTAGTGGTTGTTTTGGCACTGATTTGGGTTTCGGTGAGGAAGAGGAGTTGGGGACTATTAGCCTGGAGGAAACGGTGGACGGAGTTCAGGTTAGAACTATGGCTACATATATTCTAAAAGGATATTGTAAATCTTGATGCTGGCGCCCCCTCCACACCTCTCTCCCGGAGATCGGCATGGAGGGGTATTTTATCTCCGGAATTTTTTTTACAAGAAGGAGCCATCATCATTTTTGTTTATAAGGAAAACCGAGTCATACACCAGAACCGGAAACGTCAATTGATGTAAGAGGTGGTACCTCCTCGGGAGTGAAAAATATCCTTTACTATCACGTAAAGTAAAAGTCCACTACCACCCAACTTAGATTGAATATATATATATATATATATATATATATATATATATATATATATATATATATATATATATATATATATATATATATATATATATATATATATCACTCTGTATACAGTTGCTAAATAAGGTTATATTTAGGAACAGCTATTTTAAGTAATAAGCAATTTGGAGCATCAATGATAACATTAAGAAAAATTAATACGCAAACTTACCTTCAGGATTCTTTTCTGATGCTGATACTATTTCCTGTGTTCCATCCGCTGTAACAGAAAGGTTTTGTATAATTATCAATAGACTGAAATAAAAACCAGCTTTGGCAGAAGATAGGTGGGCATTTGGTAAAACCTATTTTACCGCAACCGTACGTTTTCGATCCTTTCGCCAACAAAATTAGCTTCGCGAGAAAACGAAACAGCTAATTTTATTCTCCGATCAAGCCAACTATATTAGCGAAACGATCGTTAAAGACAAAAAAGCTGTTGTGATTAACTGTATTTTTATAATTTGTTGTTGCTTTTATTTGGTGAAACCGTTTTATACTAAATAGAGATATAGAGACTTTTTCTCTGCCTTCACAAGTACTCATTTTCTTATCTCCAACCAGTTTTGCCATTTAGTGCACCGTCAGTTTAATTTTCTCCCATCTAACGATGAGGTAGAAGGCGAAACCTGTTGCAGAAAAGAAAATAAGCACTTGTAAATACAGATATAAATAAATAAATAATTATATATAATGTAGTAGAGAAGGCGTTTTTAATTTGTCTATTTAATTTTATTTAATTCGCGTTAAAGAAAATAGCACCAAAAGTTATTTGATCTAAAGCAGGTATTTCTAATATGTTTATTTAATTTACTAACTTCGCGTATAAGAAACCGCGTCCAAATTTATTTGGTATGAAAGTTCATAGATAGCTCGTTTAGTTGTTTGTCTGCACATCGTAGCGGCAAATCGCAACGGTGCAAGGGTCCTTTCCCGCTCCATAAATACGGCCGACAACAGTAAAAACAGCAGAGAACCAATGGCGTCGTTCTGGTCTTCTCTCGCTAGATCCGAACTAGCGCGGTAGGTAAGCTTGTTCGGTCAGGTCGCGCCGTACGGACAGCTGGATGGGTGGAAGATTGGATTACCTGATTATAGACAGAGACGGTCCAGTCTTGCACTTGAGTTGGTGACAAGACGTTACGGTTATTTTCGTAACGTGAAACGTTATTCGTGAAATAGCTTCTGTAGCCGAACTGAACTCCTGTATTTTATTAAGTACTAAGTGAAGAATTGGAACCTATGATGACCACTTATAAGTACACTTGGAGAAACCCAAATCGCCACAACACATCTTTTTAAAGACCTAACGACGGTTTCGCTAGCAACGCCAACAAATATTCTAAACTAATGTTTGCTTCAATCTGTATTTATATTGATTATTAGTTAGACGAACGAAACCGAAAGGAGCTTTTAACTCGAAGGCGCATCTTTGCGTATTGTATCTTTATTGAACGGATGAGGCTATTGAACTTCCTTTACTACTCTACACTGGCAGCTTTAGGAGTGTTTATATAGTTCACACGCAAAGAAAAAATAATGGACTTGAGATAAGAGGTGCCGCTCTATTTAAATAATTTTTTTTTATCGATCTAGAAATATAAATACTTTCGTACGCGTCAAACATGGACTGCTGTCTAATATTTGTGTTACGTTTCAAATTATATTTATCAGTATGGTGGTTATTATCCCATATATGTTGTGCCACACATGACTTGTCTACACTGCCGTATGCAAATGTGCGAGATGTTCACGCAATGTGGTACCTATGTTTCTTTTAGTCTGCCCGACGTATTTAAGATTACAATCTTTGCAACCTATTTCATATATACCCGACATTTCAGTGGATTTATCTTTATCTTTCGTATTACTTAACAAAGTTTTTAAATTACTTTTTGTGGAAAAAGTTACCTGCAAATCTGCTTTCTTAAAAATACCCTCCAAACCGTTTGTGATACGCGGTTCAAAATATAGCACTCGGTTACCATTTTCTTTGTTATATGTACGTTAATCAATTTTTCCACTAAGCAATATGTATATCGGATATGTTTGGCCAAGTTTGTTATGTACTTTAATTCTCTACTATATCTACATTTACTTAAGGGAAAACTTATGGATCTATTCACTAAGAAATTTAAACTAGCCGTCTTTTGTTCAAACGTATGATGTGAGTCATTTGGAATGTAACTTATAGTGGTAGTTTCCTTCCTGTAGACATCGAATTCAAGCGAGTGATTATTTTTAACAACTGGTACATCTACAAATGGCAGTTTGTGGTTACCTTCCATTTCCATCTTCATGAGTAGATTTGAGACGGATTTATAAAATGAAAGTGAGTATTTTGCTAGAGTATGGTTTAGATATGTGGACGATATTTTTGCAGTGTTTAACACAAATATATGCCGGGTAGATGAATTTATTAAAAAACTAAACTGTCAACTTGATTCAATAAAATTTACCCACGAAGTAGAAGTTAACAATAAAAAAAATAAAAAAATTTGTTTGCACGAAAATCCATTAAAATCTTATTTTCCAGGAATTTCGTTTAAAAAATGTTTCATCATTTGAATAATTTTTCATACGAAAATTCTCGAATGTTTTTTCAAAGAAAATTCATTAAATTCATTTATAAGAAAATTCGCTATTAAAAGAACATTTTGTACAAGAAAATTCGCTAATAAAAATATATTGAATAAATTAAAAAATATTCAAAATCTGATCTAAATACAGAACTAGATACTTTTTCTGTGGCTTCACCGAGAAAATTCTTTTGCCTGTGGATGCTGTAAAAATTGAATCCGGTTGTAAAGAAGAAAACAACTGCTTCTCATCTCACAAATCTCTATGTCTATGTTAACTGTGGCACGGTTTTACCAACTAAGGGCAACAACAGCTACTATTAAACTGAATTGAAAGTGTTTATCTTTCTTTCCTTTTCAACAAAAAGTCGCTTAAACATATATCCGAGTTGCACAATCTGAACAGATAACGTTAAAATGGTTAAAAAAACAAGTTAAAGAGAAATTCAGTCAACGGTGAGATTTAAACACGCGTCCCTTCGCTCACCAGACAGGCATCTTAACCATAACGCCACGTAAGGCTTCTGGCAAACTGCAATGAAGTAAGGTAGATAACCGATAGTGGTCTTAAGGTATTTATTTGTAATATGTAAGGTCTTTAGAGGCAGATTTTGCAGTTATTTTAACAAATAATAGCAGAAATCTAGAACATTCTAATACACATTTTATGCAATATTCTCTATTCATAAAACGCAATAGTTATGTTAATTTTCACATTTCAAATCTCCAGTTTGACATTTACAGGAGAAAAATAAGAAAATTTTCAAAGTAATCTTTCTGGTACTTATTGCTCCTTTTACGCCATGAAAAGATAAACTTTGTATGTAACATTTAGTAGATTTTGTTTAACACATACAATATTTTGGAATTGCGTCTTCTCTGACTTTTTGTGGCATTAAAATTTTGCTTCATTAAGTACCTATAACTTTTTTCCTTTCAACATAGATACCTAAATTTTCATGCAGAGTTTGGTTTTTAAAACATAAGCCAGGATGCCAAATATGGTTGCTATAGATTTGTTATTTCCGGAGATATGATTTTTTTCCAGAAGAAGGCCTAAAATTTTCCCGGAAAAGCCGGTCCGATTTTCCTGGCTAACAAACCTAGCCAAGACACTTGCAAAAAGGTTTTACTTAGCAAATCTTATCAAAATCTACCCTTTATTTTTTGAGTTATCGGTGTGATATATATATATATATATATATATATATATATATATATATATATATATATATATATATATATATATATATATATATATATATATATATATATATATATAAGAATATAACACAAACCACTCTTTTAAACATCGACATTCCTGATAAACACAAAATATCCAAACAACCCGAAAAATATATCGTTAAGGGGGAATCAAGAGAGTATTTATCAGAATAACTCATCAGAAGCCGGCCTTTTCACATTCTAGTAAAAAAGACCTATTGTCTGAATACGAAACTCGAACCAGCGACCTCCTAATCCGATTATAGAGGTTACTCAAATTGCAAACTGAGCTAGTCGGCCTGTGTATGAATTCGAAATTCAGATAGCATATGGATATCAACTAATATTAATAAACTAGTCAGACTAGATTCGTTTTACGCAAAGAAATTAATTCATAAGATTAATTAACGGTAGTGTGAAGCGATCTCGACAAATTGTGTTTCACTTATGCTTAGAAAATTTTTTTATAACATGGAAAATTAACACATTCCACTTATGTTCGATCACAAACTAAATAATTGTGCCTGACTTCTTAAAATCCCAATCAGATCGCGCCACATGTATATAAGTAAATACCGAGGTTTTTAATAAGATCATGGGGGTGAGGTCTACGGTTAACTTTGTTAGTTTTGGAGAGACCAAAAATTTTCCAAAGAAAACCCTTTTTTTTTTTCAAAAAAACTGGGACGATTTTCTTCGCTAACAAACTTATCCAAGCCACTCACAAAAGGAAGGTACCTGCCAAATTGCATCAAAAGCGCCCCATTATTTTTTAAGGTATCAGTGTGATACATACATACATACATATATATATATATATATATATATATATATATATATATATATATATATATATATATATATATATATATATATATATATATATATATATATATATATAATGAAACTGGCCCGGATATGGGTTCTAAGGGTCCTAGCTTGGGCTTATTTAAAGAAAATTTTTCAACATTCAAAAGTCGGGATCACCTCATTAGTTAAGTTTTTTCTACGAAAGTGTCTTAAATAAATAATAAATTACTTACGGCAAATAAAACTACGCATACAACAAAGTAATCCTTTTGGGAAGCTACCGTCTTTTAGGTAAACAGGGGCGCAATAATTTTGAATACTCTCCTGTAGATACATTTGTGCCCAATCTGCGCATGCTTCTGGTGAACATACAGGACCGTCTTTGGTACAGGTGCAGTAACTACAAGAAGTATTAGGTCTCATTCCCGTACCTTCATCGAACTCGACGCCATCTACTACACATTTTCTGATATCGTCGACACCACCTGTAATTAGAGAAATTCAAAAAATTTGAGATTAGGTAATACATTTTCTTAAATTATATGAGTATTACATTTATTTCATACTATTTTTTTATTAACATTTATATTAATACAAATCTTAAGTGAAATATTATATTGTACATCTTGCTGTGCAAATTGTCACGCATCTGCACCGGTCGTTGAAAAGCATCATGGAGAAGTTGCAGGGTTTCATTGTATCGAAATTATACTAAAATATTCGCGGAATCAGAAAATTACAATGACGCTTCAATGCTTAGAATTGGTGGTTATTACTGCCTAATGAAGAAACCAGAACCAGAATGTCCAACCCGTGAATCAAAAGCGGGCTAAACCCAGTGTATTCTGTCATTTGTATCAGCAACAAAGAGCATCCTGATCGATATTATGAATACTAACGAATGACTCGCACAACGTTTAATAAGATCTTGCAGCTAATAGAACCGAAAATTGAAAAACAGTACACTAACTTATATAAGCAGCCTGTTGGTGCCACATAAACAATAGTAGTAACTTTTAGACAAGAAGTGATAAACCGTTTTTTTTTTGCCATTGAGGCTTCGCTGAAAATTTAACATATTTGTCATAATAATTGTAGTCACAATAATTATAGTCCTAATAATTATAGTCGTAATAATTATAGTCATCATTATTATGGTCATAATTATTGGGTTTTGTAATAATGAACCAAACGAACGAAGCTTTTTCTACAACTGCTGATATCATCTTGATGTGGTCAGAGGTCTAGGAGTATCCTCATGGCCGCTGTCGAGATGGTTCTCATTGCCCCTATGATTCCCAATCAATGAAGTCTGTTTTTTCCCTCAGGGCTCGTCCGCGGCCTTGCCGCCCCGATAGCACCGCAACCCTTGGTTGATTGTGCATACCCTTAGTCTTACTCCACCCATTCCAAGATCACTGTGCCTTGAACTAGTCTGCACAGCGATTGGTAGGGTGAAGTTTTATATTGCTCTGTCTCCGGTCTAGAGTGACCGTAGATCAGTTGTCCTTTCCGGTCCAGAGCTATACACTCACACAAGATGTGCTGGGCTGATTCCTCCCCCTCGCCGCAGAGTCTGCATGCGAGGTCCCCTTCGAACCGCCCCATTTTATGCAGGTGTTTCTTGACGGCCATATGTCCCGTCAAGAGACCTGTTGTGTTTCTGAGCTGTCCTCTGCTAAGGTTTAGCAGCTCCACAGCTCTCTTTGAACTGGGTCCGTCAATTATTGACTTCCCATGTCTGAGCCCTGGACAGTCCGCCCAGTACACCTTGTGTTGGTGTCTGACCCAGGACTTAATGGCTCCCCTGGCAGTGCTCTTTGACACGCCAGAGCCGGTTCTGGTCCCATAAATGGTTCTGCTGACCCTCTCTTCGCGAGACTGTCAGCTTCTTCATTGCCTTTAACCCCCGAGTGACCCGGCACCCAGATGAGGATTACCTCATTCTGCCCAGCCAGGTCGCTCGTCTCGTCTCGGCACTCACTCACCAGCCAGGAATTTACCCGTGGGCTACTTAGTGCCTTAAGGGCTGCCTGGCTGTCTGTGGCTATGAGGATCCGCTTGTTGGTGTAGCCCCTCCTCTTGTTCTCCCGCACACAGTGCAGGGTGGCGTACATCTCGGCCTGAAACACCGTTGCATGGGCTCCGAGGGAAATACTATGACTTACCCTCGGTCCTTCCGAGTAAACACCTGCCCCCGTCCCACGCTCCCCGCCAGATCCGTCCGTGAACCAGACGAGCGCGTCCCGTGGCATGCCCGGCGTCTCCTCCCGCCATGCCCCGCGATCAGGGATTTCCACTGTAAAGTTGTTTTCCCTGCACATTCGCGGGCTCGCGAAGTCTGACCTCATTTCAAGCATGGGCTCCTTCACGATCTCCTGAATTTTGCAGTGGCCCCTGAAGCCTGGGTTGATCTTCAGTCTACCATTGCAGGCTAGTCAAATGAAGTCTTTGCATATTGATTAATTTTATTTTGGTTTTGTCTTGTAAGCACCATCCTAGTACGGCGTATGTTCTTGCTGATTTTACCACGCTGGTATATAGCCAGTGTACCATAGAGTATTTTAGACCCCAGACCATCAGATTCTTGATGATTTCTTGACACTTTTTTCGATATACTTGTTTCGGTGAGCTGGGAGTCTAAGATGACAGCCAAATATTTTACCTCTCCCAGAGCAGCAATTACCTCTATGTTTCCTTTTGCTGGTAACCGCTATTGTTGTGGGCTTTTCAGGACTGATTCGTAGGCATTCCTCAGTAATCCACCTTTCTCCCGCAATTAGAGCGCGTTGCATGCGTTCTATAATAGTGCCTGTAAAGTTTCCTTCGACTGGAATTACCAAATCGTCCGTATAACCTAAGGCATTAAATCCCTCTTTACTATGTTTCCTTCGCAACACGTCCGTGTTTAGGCTCCAAAACAGGGTGACAATACACTCCAACGTGGACAGCTGGGGTTTCCGCATGAATACTGTCAAAAGCACCCTCATTTTCAGTATACAATCTATCCATCTGCACAAGATCTTCTCCATGACGAGGTTCCTTGCATCTCTGTTAACTGATCCGAAGGATGTGTCATCGAAAGCATCTAGAAGCATCACTTTCTATTCTAGTGCACTATCGACCCTGCTTCCAAGACGGTGGAGAGCGGTTTCTGCTGGCATGCCTGCTCTAAACTCGAGCGGGTCTTTCGGTATAAGATTAATATTTGCTTTTATTTAAATGTTACGCTTAAAATTTAACTAGATTTCCTCGAAAACCAAAATTTTCCAGCAGAATAATTTTACAATTTCACCTTGACAGTTAATAACTAATGCAATTTAAGGCTTCATTGGAAAACTGTTTTACGAATTATTAAAAACCATTCAATTTTCCACGTTTGATTACTATGGTTGTTGTTTTATGCATTACCCAAAGAGGTATAGTGTTTTGGCAGTAAAAACTTGGTGCAGCTGGAGCATATGGCGAATTTTCGTAAGAATTCGTTATTTTTTTTAACTATTTATTTATTTCTAATACATAAACTAATACGAACTAGGAACTTATTTTCCCCAAATTCAAAACTTACGACATCTCTTCTCCGATGGACAACAACTATGTGGTTGATAGTATCTGTAGCAGTCATTCCCCAAGTCTGAGTCTGTTAGATCCTCTAGATTACAACGGTCGCCATGGCAACTGAATCTTGGCTTTCTGTAATAACATAATAAATATACTTTAATTAATTATTATCATCACAGTCTAAACGCGATGTGACCTTGTCGTCGCAACCATGACTTCTCATTGTTGCTAATTTGGAAAAGGGGTGCAATGCGGTGGTGAGTGAATGTTTAAAGAACTAGGATGTGGGTAAAGCTTGGGAGATTATAAGCGGACTGTACTTTGAACGGGAACTACATGCTTTTGAACAAACACAACTTTAATGAATGCTGATAATCATCCTAATAACAACAGTCAATACTCTCTCTCTCTCTCTTTCTTTCTCTCTCTCTCTCGCTCTGTCTGTCTCTTAGATTAAATCTAAATATGAATATAAATAAATAAATACAATTGCTCGCGGCAATTGCTTAGTTTCCAAATATAATAATAATAATTCTGGATGGCACTTGTGATTTCATTAACTATTAGGAATAACAGTAAATAAGCATATTCATAAAAAAGCTGCATATTCAGCGCATTTCTAACAAGACAGCATCGGAACTGTATAGTCATCGACCTTGCCTTTTGTTTATTAATTATTTCTAGATCGTTTGTATACAAAGTTATATGCTGTTTTAAATGTTATTGGAGTGGTATTTTAAGGAAAATATTGTTCCTGAACATACTGTCGAGTGAAAAGAATGGATTCCATGGCAGTGAGTTTGTACGTAAATTAGTTATGGAACGTAAAGGAAAACAGTGTATGTCACAGTTAGTACTGGGTGGTTTCAGGTCATAAAAGAAAACTTTTTTTTAAATATAGTTCATGAAAGACAAAGCCTATATGTCTCTAAGACATCATGAACTTAATTATTGGGTGAGTGTTTACTAGTTTCTTGAAGGGCTGGAGATTATACGTTTTCGGGAACCTGTCTGTCGGGAGGGCATTCCAAAGCTTAGAGGCGCTAGGAAAGAAGGAGGATTCGTAACGAACCGTTCGATAATTGGTTAACTTAACACGAAAGGCATGTGAATTTGGACTAAAACTGGTTGGCCGATTAAAGGTCGCAGGCAGAGGTACTAACGAAACAATTTATAAAGAGCAATGTCGATAGTAATATCGACAGAAGAGGCAAAGATCTCCAACCTTTCTTCTGTGGCGAACAGATCAATAACAGCCGCTCATCTTTTTTTAAAACCAGATGTGCATGTCGGCTTTCTTTAGTTGCTCCAATGTTCACATCGTGAAATTTCTAGATAAAAAATAACGTGTAGCTTCCTTAAATATCTCGTTACCTTTCATTTTAAGCCCATTATCCTAAGATTGGATAAAAGCTCATAAATTTGTCAACCAGAAGACTAAAGTAGTTCTGCGACCTCGTTCGTTCAATATTGACACAATAGACAAACGATGGTCGCCGACTACAATTTTTACTTCGGATTAGTTCGTTACCTAGGTGTGGTAAAAATACACAGTAGCGGTTGATTTTAATTTAGAATTTTTCATCCTCTGATGACGCTGACATTGTCAGCGAAACGATCATAAGGTCTTTGAAATATGTGTTGTGGTGATTTGGGTTCTCCAAGTGTACTTATCAGTGCTCATCGCAGGTTCCAGTTTACACATAGTGAAAAGGAATTTTAATTTTAATTAAGATTAGTTTTATGAAAATCGCTACCATAACGTACTTGCTGCGCCTGGACTTTTTCTTTATACTCACCCTTGGAAAATGCCGCAAGTACAATTGCCATTACATGGTGCGTTAGATGGAAAAACAGTATCGCCTTCCTTATAATATTCCCCTCGGAAATAACAGGAATCATTGCTTTGGCTTATATTGCAATCAAATTCACTTGGGCAGCCATCAGAATCTACAGACTTCTGGGTGCAACCAAGAGACTCGTAGAATGTGACGCCTAATTCATGACAATTTCTACCTAAAAAAATATTATTATTATAATTATTTATAAAGAAGCCTACTCTACCACTAGAGTCATTGCAGGTAACTTAATGTTTTACATATTAATTTCTACAGGGTGTGCAAATTAAAAGTTATATATCGGAATTGAAAAAAGAAACCTAGACATGTAGACTTTGTTTTCATAGGGGACACATGATAGCGTTACTTTTGCTGTTTTGGAACATACCCCTTAGGCAATGACGTAAAGTACCCTTAAATTTTAAACGGCGTCCTGTGTTGAGTGACACCTCATTTTAACTTTCTCAATTTTGCTCACGACAACATACGACCTTTTAGCGAGTTTTTTTAATTCGCTAATGAGAAGATCTGTGTTTTCGTTTTAAAAAAATTCATATCTCCGGAAATAACAAAGTAATGGCAACCCAATTTGGTACGCGTGTTTGTATTATAAAGAGTGAACTCTCTAGGTCTCTAGCTTTAAAGACGAAGAAGTTATGGGCAGTTAAAGAAACAAATTTTGGAGTTTTTCTCAAAACGTCAAACTCTCAATTTTAAACGTCAAAATTGGCAATGTTTAGGCAAAGAACGTGATATAAATACGGATTGTAAAAAGAAAATGTTACAAGAAGAGTGTTTTGCAACCCCTTAAATTTCAGATTCAACCGTCACTACCCTTCATTTTCCTAAAATATTTACAAAAAAATTATTTCAAGTAGACCCTTTCTCTGATGCTTTGGTTGTCGGTTTAGTTAGGTTGATGCTTTCGCTGCAGGTTTAGTGAAGTTTATGGTTTAACGGTCTATAATTTTTTAGCTAATTTTCGTAGAACAAATTCGTTAATGCATTTTTGCTATTTTTTATCGAAATATGATGAGTTTGTAAAAAAAATCTGGACGCAGTAACTGTGTTTTGGTAGCGAATTTTCGGTAAATTGGCAGTTTAGCCCCGAACACTTTTCGAAAAACTATTTTCAGAAACCTGCCTAGGCCACCCGTGTATGCGCAAACCCCAAGAAAAATTTCATGTTCACACCCCCCAAGGAAGTTACCGGACCAGGAGTGAGTAGGGGTGTATAATTTTTTTTAGCTAATTTTCGTAGAACAAATTCGTTAAGGCGTTTTTGCATTTTTTTATCGAAATATGATGCGTTTGTAAGAAAAAAATCTGGACTTAGTAAGTGCGTTTTGGTAGCAAATTTTCGGTAAATTTGCAGTTTAGCTCCCGAACGCTTTTCAAAAAACCGTTTTCAGAAACCTGCTTAGGGCCCCCCTGGATCCACAAACCCCAAGAAAAATGTCTTATTCACACCCCCCAAGGAAGTTACGGGACCAGGAGTGAGTAGGGTTGTATTTTTTTTTAGCTAATTTTCGTAGAACAAATTCGTTAATGCGTTTTTTCATTTTTTATCGAAATATGATGCGTTTGTAAGAAAATATATGGACGCAGTAAGTGCGTTTTGTTAGCGAATTTTCGGTAAATTTGCAGTTTAGCTCCCGAACGCTTTTTAAAAAACTGTATCCAGAAACCTGCCTAGCGCCCCCCTTGGATCCATAAACCCCCAGAAAAATTTCTTGTTCACACCCCCCAAGGAAGTTACAGGACCAGGAGTGAGTAGTGGTGCTGGGCGGAGTAGTAGTAAAAAGGAAATATGAGCAGAAAAGTCTAATAAAACGGGCTTGAAAGCTGTGTTTTCACACCTTGAAGCCATATCCCCCTTAAACCCTGTCTACCCCGCACAGCATCCCTATCCCCCCAAGGTGCCGGAACTTCCTTGGCGGGTAGAAACAAGACATTTTTCTTGTGGCTTATGCAGCGAGGGTGGTTGTATGCACGCGACGGGGTAGGAAAATCCCCACAACGAAGCATCAAATCCCCCGCCCCTCCCCCAACCGAAACTCGAAGCGAGGGGTCTGCTTCGTCGTAGGCATTTTCCTTTCCGCCCTCGTGTGCATATAACCACCCTTGTTGCATAAACCACAAGATGAACATCTTGTTCATACCACCCAAGGAAGTTAAGTGATCTGTGGCAAATAGGGGTGCTGTGCGGGATAGGCAGTGTTTAATGGGGATATGGCTTCAAATAGACAGCTTTCAAGCAGTTTTATTCGCATTTTCCTTTTTACTACCTACCCCGCCCAGCACCCCTATTCACTCCCAGTCCCGTAACTTCCTTGGGAGGTGTGAACAATAATTTTTTCTTGTGGTTTGTTCATCCAGGTGGGGTCCTAGTAATGTTTCTGAAAACAATTTTTTGGAAACCGTTCGGGAGCTAATCTGCAAATTTACCGAATTTTCATTAAATCCTTCAAAACTCAATTTGCCATTAACGTAAACTTTGTTGGTTAGGAAACCAACATTTAAGTTTATTTTCGGAAAATTCTTGTATATTTTCAAACCATAAGTAATTTTTATAAAATATAGTACATTTGTTTCTACTACATAGGCTATACCGGTAATCAGATTGATGTCTGCTCGCATTTGCTATTAAAAACATTTTTATGGAAATTCACCTTCATAACACACTTGCTGCATCCAGACTTTTGAAAAATGTTTATATATTTTCAAACTATAAATTTATTTCAATGAAATATGGTACATTGTTTTTACTATATAGGCAACCGAGTTTGATGCCTGCTTTCATCAAAGAAAGATATTTGCTATAAAAAATATTTAAAAAAAAATTCGCTACCATAACGCACTTGCTGCGTCCAGACTTTTTAATTTTTGGTTTGGATATAGCAATAAAATTTAAATAGATTTTCAATTTGTTTTCTCTCCACTTCCATACAATAATAAAATCTTTGCTCCACTGCCAAACGAACATTTCGAAGCATTTCGAGCATTATTTGACCGATATTCTTCCACAACTCGCCGACGAAGCTTCTTAAGTGAGTTTGGTCATGTTGTATAAATTTTTGGCCTTAAGTTTCCCCCATAGAAAAAATCCAGGGGTGTTAAATCTGACGATCCGGAAGGACGCTAAACACATCCAAGTTCCGTTACTTATGAAACAACTCAAAGTTGTGCATTTTCTAAGGTGGAGAACATAACCTGTTGATAATTAATAGCTATTTTACTCAGTTTGATTTCTTAGGGATTTGTTTTTTCTACCAACCTCTAAAAAATATCTTATGAAAAAACACACACACACACACATATATATATATATATATATATATATATATATATATATATATATATATATATATATATATATATATATATATATATATATATATATTTGCACTATATACTATTTACGCTAATATGATACAATTACGCCTTCAGGTTAGGGTTTACCCATCCTACATAACTCAGAAATACGTGAAAAAAGTATGGTACAAAAAATTTGAAACTGCTTTTGAACAACTAACTAAAAGAGATTCATTCGCCAATATATTTCTTCAACTTTTAAACATTTTGTATTTAACGTTGTTTAACCTAAGCTAATATCAAACAAGTAAAAATTTAAAATCTCTGGACGCAGCAAGTGCGTTATGGTAGCGAATTTTCTTTATAATATTTTTAATAGCAAATGTCTTTATTTGATGAAAGCAGGCATCAAACTTAGTTGCCTATATAATAGAAACAATGTACCATATTTCATTGAAATAAATTGATTGTTTGAAAATATTGTTCAAAAGTCTAGATGCAGCAAATGTGTTATAGAAGTGAATTTCCATAAAAATGTTTTTAATAACAAATGCGAGCAGGCACCAGTCTGATTACCGGTATAGCCTATTTGGTAGAAACAATGTACTATACTTTATCAAAATTACTTATGGTTTGAAAATATACAAAAATTTTCCGAAAATAAACTTAAATGTTGGTTGACTATCCAACAAAACTTACTTTAATAGCAAATTGAGTTATTGAAATTTGAAGGATTTAATGAAAATTCGGTAAATTTGCAGATTAGCTCCCGAACGCTTTTCAACAAATTGTTTTCAGAAACATTACTAGGACGCCACCTGGATGCACAAACCACAAGAAAAATTTCTTGTTCACACCCCCCAAGGAAGTTATGGGACTGGGAGTGGATAGGGGTGGTGTGCGGGGTAGGCAGGGTTTAAGGGGGATATGGCTTCAAGATGTGAAAAAGACAACTTTCAAGCCCGCTTTATTCGAATTTTCTGCTCATATTTCCTTTTTACTACCTACCCCGCTCTGCAGGTTTCTGAAAACAGTTTTTTGAAAAGCGTTCGGGAGCTAATCTGCAAATTTACCGAAAATTGGCTACCAAAACGCACTTACTGCGTCCAGATTTCTTTATTATAAACCCATCATATATCAATAAAAAATCCAAAAATGCATTAACAAATTTATTCTACCATAATTAGCTAAAAAAAATTATAGACCGTTAAACGATAAACTTCACTAAACGTACAAATAAATATACAAAAAGCCACCAAACTTAACTAAACTGACAGCCAAAGCATCAGAGAAAGGGTGCATTTGAAATGGATATTTTGTAAATATTTTAGTAAAGTCCAGGGCAATGATGGTTGAATCTGAAACTTAAGGGTTTGCAGAACACTCTTCTTGCAACATTTTCTTTTCACAAACGGTATTTGTTTCACATTCTTTGCCTAAACATTGCCAATTTTGACGTTTAAAATTGCGAGTTTGACGTTTTTAGGAAAACTTCAAAATTTGGTGCTTTAACTGCCCATAACTTCTTTGTCTTTAAAGCTAGGGACCAAATTTGGTTGCCCTTACTTTGTTATTTCCGGAGATATGAATTTTTTTATAAAGAAAACACAACATTTTCCGGGAAAACCCTGGTTCGATTTTCCTGGATAACGAACTTATCCAAGCCATTTGCAAAAGGAAGGTACTCTGCAAATTTTATCAAGATCGGTCCATTATTTTTTGAGTTATCGGTCGGATATATATATATATATATATATATATATATATATATATATATATATATATATATATATATATATATATATATATATATATATATATATATATATATAAACACAGATCTCCCCATAAGCGAATTTTTTTTTTAATTCGCTAATTAAATAGAAAACCGACTTCATTAAGGCTAACTCAAAAACTACTAGTCAGATCTTGATCAAATTTATACGGGACCACATGAGAATCACCAGCTTTCAAATAAAAAAAGAATCATCAAAATATGTTCACCTAGAAAAAAATTCTGAGGTAACACACATAAAAAATACAGTCGCATTGAGAAACTCCTCCTTTTTGAAGTGGGTTAACAAAGCAAATACAAAATCACAATACACATTAAAGATAATATGTTTGAGGTAACTATTTGAAAAAATATACTAAAAATAGCTCACCATGACAAATTTGAAAAATACCAATATGTGCGAATAATAATATCACAACAATTGCCCTACTTTTTCCCATTGCTACGTAGGAATTAACACAAGTATCGCATGCAAAACTGGTGCCTTAAACGAACTAGTATTGAACTAGAAGAGAAAATGAAGAAGTCGGTAGTTAGTTACGCCGGTCATTGGCAAAGTAACGGCAAAACTATACCAGGATTCATCAATAAATTATTAAAGTCTTTTGTTTATATTGTTGCCGAGCATTAGCTTATAGAAGAAACAACAGAACTTGCACACTTATAAACATCTAACATGTGAAACTGATGTTCATTTTTACACCAGTGTTCTTAAATTCTGGCTAAACTTGCAGTTTAACTCCCGAACGATTTTCATCAGAGAATGAATGCAAAAGACGCTGTAAAAAAGGCGTCTTTTGCATTCATCCTCTGAAGACGCTTAAATAAGCGTCTTTTGCATTCATCCTCTGATTTCTTCAAGTCTTGTTATGTTCCTGCCTTCCTGTTTCACGTGCTTCTGTTTGGTATCCTGAGGACAATGGATGAAAAGCCAAACTTTGACAACAGTTCATACAGCATCTTTCTGTAATTTAGACAGGAAATTTGTCTAAACCCCTGAAGATGGCACTATAATGTGTTGAAACGCGTAGGGTTTTAAGAATAAATCAGTTTGTCTGGTAGTAAAAGCCTTTAATCAACAGGAATACTAATACTTTCTTTGTGGTCAAGTCATGAACCTTAAATTAATTTCATTGGAATGTTTTTCTGAGGAAAGTAGATTATCACAGCTATTTGGAAGTTATGATTCAATTTTCAACACTATTTTTGTTGGATGAATAAAAACTGTTTAATATTATTATTAATATGTATGCCTTCTTTATCTAAAATAAGGGTAGGTGTGGGGAAAGGATATCCATTATTACACTAAGTGAGTGGCGAACGTGTCGCCACCTAGTTCGGAACCAAGTACTATGTTGTCACGCCCGCTCCAACTAACACAGAGTATTAAAAATAGAGACGGTATACAACTAACTAACAATTTAAAAAATTGTTAGCCCTGGCCCATTTCTACCCCAATATAGGGACAAAGTATGTAAGACTAGATGCATTCTCGCAACAATTAGAACCGTAGACCGGTTTCGCTCTCATTGGAGCTCTTCAGTACGGCATACTAATTGCAGCAAAAATGCACCAAAAATAACACGGCTATCGTATAGCCAGTCTTAAAACACTGAGTGGCGAACGTGTCGCCACCTAGTTCGGAACCAAGTACTATGTTGTCACGCCCGCTCCAACTAACACAGAGTATTAAAAATAGAGACGGTATACAACTAACTAACAATTTAAAAAATTGTTAGCCCTGGCCCATTTCTACCCCAAGCCAGGGCTAACAATTTTTTAAATTGTTAGTTAGTTGTATACCGTCTCTATTTTTAATACTCTGTGTTAGTTGGAGCGGGCGTGACAACATAGTACTTGGTTCCGAACTAGGTGGCGACACGTTCGCCACTCACTTAGTGTTTTAAGACTGGCTATACGATAGCCGTGTTATTTTTGGTGCATTTTTGCTGCAATTAGTATGCCGTACTGAAGAGCTCTAATGAGAGCGAAACCGGTCTACGGTTCGAATTGTTGCGAGAATGCATCTAGTCTTACATACTTTGTCCCTATATTGGGGTAGAAATGGGCCAGGGCTAACAATTTTTTAAATTGTTAGTTAGTTGTATACCGTCTCTATTTTTAATACTCTGTGTTAGTTGGAGCGGGCATGACAACATAGTACTTGGTTCCGAACTAGGTGGCGACACGTTCGCCACTCACTTAGTGTTTTAAGACTGGCTATACGATAGCCGTGTTATTTTTGGTGCATTTTTGCTGCAATTAGTATGCCGTACTGAAGAGCTCTAATGAGAGCGAAACCGGTCTACGGTTCTAATTGTTGCGAGAATGCATCTAGTCTTACATATCCATTATTGTCATATTTTCTGCAGTTGTTTGTAGTAAACTGAAATATATATTATTGAAATGATGTGGAAGGCGAAGTGTTGTTGTAAAATGTAGTTAAAGAATGTTGGCTGAAAAATTACAAGTGATTATTTCAGAAACGTCAAAATCACATTATGAAGCTATCAAAGTTTGAAGGTAAATGTAAAAGGATATAATTTATACAAATTATGTATATGTACAGCCACAAGCGTCAAAGTTCGTTGTACTTACACACTGTATAATTGTCAGCAAAAATCGTTGGAAAATACGAAGATCTATAAAATAATTGCTCCTGGTGTTAATACGTAACCAAATAAAACGGTTTTTGTTTGTTATGTCACACATAAAGTCTCCTAAGTAGATGCTGTAATACTCTACTTAACCATGAACGTGTTGTGTGTGATTTTTCTTTGTACCCAGTTGCGGGAATTTGTCATTAAAACGCTTATATGTCATCAATTTTATTTATTTTCTTATGTGACCACTGTCAGAGTTTAAATTATGTAGGCAACTAAGCAGGTAGGACTTATGAATAATTGAGTATAAAAGGCTTATTTCGTATTTAGGAAAATGTCACAAAAACGAAAGTATGACGGCGAGTACATTAAATTGGGATTTTCTTCAATAGAAATAAATGGGGAAAATAGACCTAAATGCGTAATACGGGCGTAATACTGTTTTTGCCAATGATGCTTTAAAGCCGGTTGAGTTGGAACGTCATTTAAAAACTTTTTTTTTAATTTAATATTATTGGCTGCGGCATCTCAGGCCATTAGCACACATGATATAATGACTTAGAAGAGATATGATATTGCGCATATGCCCCGCCCCCTCCTATGACGTCACGCGGTGAGTAACGTTACAGAAGTCCAACTACACACTTAAAACAAAGTCATTCGCATTCAATAAGTTTCTATACGTCAGTTTAATGCGGTTGAAGTTACGCCTATATTGTCTTTTTAAGATAATAAAGATCGCAGCACTAAATTTAATCTTTTTCATTTTTATTACTTCCAACTGTATGCACTTAAATATTAGTAAAATACGTAATTTGTTAAGAGGTTGTGATGAAATGTCAAACCCCACTGCACGACAGCATATTATTGTTGCCTTGGACTTACCACTTGACACCATGCGCGTCACAGGTCTAAAAATAGGTAGTCTGAATATCATATCTCTCGTTATTTGTATCATGATTAGCACATTCTTTCCCATCATTTAATATTTTATACAAATTTTCCAGACAAAGTCAACTTGGCTCGCCCGGGAATCGAACCCGGGACCTCTCGCTTTGCAGGCTGGCACCTAGCCACCTCCGCCACGAGGGAGTCGTTTAAAAACTTACATCCGAATTATTTACACTTCGGAGGCAAACTAATTTCAGGTCATATCGTAGATTATTGATTTTTTATTTAGTTAGAACTTAAGACCTACTGAACCAATTGAGTTCAAATTTGGTAGGTAAGACCAATTGTACAGTGTGTATGTGCTTGTCAAGTTTTGATTCACTATTTTTAGTAATTAAAAATACATTGCCTTTTCAGGCAGTTTTTTTATTTTTTTTTATAAAAGTATTTAAGTACCAAAACTGTCTAACAAACTCATCCAAGCTATTAACAAAATGAAGGGAATTGCCAAACTTGGTTCGATTGGTAGAGAATTTTTGGAATTATCGGTTGGATACACACACACACCCACACACACACACACACACACACACACACACACACGCATATATATATATATATATATATATATATATATATATATATATATATATATATATATATATATATATATATATATATATATATATATATATATATATACATACAGGATGGCGCATTAAAAAGGAAACAGACCGATTTGCGTCCAGAGAAATATTTTTTTAAGAAACGCTGAAATACGTCAATTTTAATATTGGGGGGGACATGTTTTGACATAAAACTCAACTTTGTCACATCAACCCCTTAAGGGTGGTGATAGCAACCCTTATATTTTAAATAGGGCACATGGGTCGAGTGTTACATCATTTTAAAGCTCTTTCTTTTCTTAATTTAGCACACTAATTTTTTTGGAAGTTTTATCAACTCGTTTAAAAATTATGTGTAGTTGGAGTTGCAAGAACGCATTTCATTCATTGTGATAAGAAATGCACTAATTAGTCAATTTTTTGTTAAACAAAACCGAAAAACAAAACCAGACGTTCGAACATGTTTATTCAGTTAAGTAAGTGTTCAAATTGTTCACCACCAGCTTCCATACAAAAGTACAAATTTTTTTCAAAACGAGCTCTGCAATTCTGGAGCATTTGTGGAGTTATTAGACGGCACCTCTACGCCCAATCCATTGTCCTGGAAACTCTCGGTTCAAAAACTCCCTAACACCTTGTGAAACATGCGGAGGAGCGCCATCTTGTTCAAACACTGATTGATTTTCTTGATAGCGATCATCATTTTCAACAATGTCAATTAGTAGAGGGTAAAGGATATCTTCTAGTAACTCGAAATACGTTTCGCCACTCAAATTGCCATCAAGAAAAAATTGGTCCGATTAAACGGTCTCCAAAAATGCCAGTCCAGATATTCAATTTCTGTGGAGTTTGAGTGTGAATTTCGTGAAAATTTCTTGGATTATTATCTGCCCAATAACGACAACTATGACTATTGACTGTAGAGTTTAATAAAAACGTACACTCGTCTAAAAAACAGAACAGAAAGTTCCCGTTATCAGCTATTCGTGCAGTCATAACTGCACAAGTTCATTCAGTTGTTGTACAAGATGAATTTTATACGGGTGAAATTTGATGTTTGAAACAGTGGCCAATTTTCTCGTGCTCAAAGTTGGGCCTGTAGCAATTTGTCCTAAAACTTCAATTTTAGTAGTCTCATTTCTAACCGAAAATTCATATTCAGGATCCTGTTTTTTGTTGACTACTGAACCACTTTCTCGATACTTTGCAACTACTCCAAAATGTATTTTCTGTTAACATGTCTGTTCGGATGTCGTTCATTAAACAAATTTGCAGTACGGTTTGCACACTCATCGTTTTTGAAAAAAAAAGAGTTATTATTTCAACTCTTTCTTCTACAGAATACACCATTGTGAAATTATTTTTTGGTAGTAGTATCAAGTATCAAACCGACCGATAAACTGAAATAATAAACCGTATCTCTCATTCCGATAAGAAATGTTCTGATAGTGAATTTTTTGTTTCCAAACCAACAAAACATTGACTATCGGCACATTTCCTATCGGAATGAGTGAAATTCGTTTTTACATCTTCAACTGTGAATAATTTTTAAACGAGTTGATAAAACTTGCAAAAAACTTAGTGTGCTGAATTCAGAAAAGAAAGCTTTCAAATGGTGCAACACTCGACCCATGTTCTTATTCAAAATATAAGTGTTGTTAACACCACTCTTAAGGGGTTGATGTGACAACGTTTAGTTTTATGTCAAAACGTGTCCCCCTCAATATTAAAATTGACGTGTTACAGCGTTTCTTAAAAAATATATTTCTCTGGGCGCAAATCGGTTTGTTTCGTTTTCAATGCGCCACTAAATATATATATATATATATATATATATATATATATATATATATATATATATATATATATATATATATGACCTTGGGTTTGGGTCCTAGGGGCCCTAATTCGCGCTTCTTTGAAGAAATTTTCCAAAAGTCTCACCATCGATACCTCTCTGTTAGTGAATTTTCTTAATGAAAATTCACTAAGATGAATAAAAACTGACATACAAGTTTAGTTGGTACCTTCAGTTTTTATGTTAGAGGTTTGTATTATATTTTTCTCTCATAGGCTAAGTTGGTTGCTTCCATGTACTATTAAATACAACACATTTGTGCACACACGAGTCTACTGACAGTGCACACAATTTAATATCTTAATGTTTAATCAATTTTTTATTTTTACTCTATTTGGTTATATGTAGTTTCAGTGTACTGAAACATCTGTTAATTGCTTATGAGAACAAATAAATATTATTATTATTATTCTGTATGTTACTAATAAACGTATTACTATTACTGATCGGTCCTCGTATCACTTTTGTCGAAACTGGTAATTATCAAAATGCAATGTTTGTTATCTTTATTGCTATGATTACACTGTGTTAATCATTAGTTTGTTATTGTTTACATGAATATTTGATTTATACCTTTCTGGCATATTAATAAACTAAACGTATTAAAATTAGTAAACATTCCTAAACAAGACAGTTACGTGTCATGCCAACTAACACTGTAGGTACTTATTGAGAAAAGTATTTCCTACAAGGTATGTCTTACGCCTTGAAGAAGCCAACATCAAGCCGACATCAAATATACATGCATTATATATATATATATATATATATATATATATATATATATATATATATATATATATATATATATATATATATATGTATATATATATATATATATATATATATATATATATATATATATATATATATATATATATATATATATATATAGGGTGGCACATTGAAAACGAAACAGACCAATTTGCGTCCAGAGAATTATTTTTTTAAGAAACGCTGAAACACGTCAATTTTAATATTGAGGGGGACATGTTTTAACATAAAACTTAACTTTGTCACATCAAGCCCTTAAGGGTGGTGATAAAAACCCTTATATTTCAAATAGGGAACATGGGTTGAGTGTTACATCATTTGAAAGCTCTTTCTTTTATTAATTCAGCACACTAATTTTTTTGGAAGTTTTATTAACTCGTTTAAAAATTATTCACAGTTGAAGTTGCAAAAACGGATTTCACTCATTCCGATAAGAAATGTGCTGATAGTCAATGTTTTGTTGGTTTGTAAACAAAACATTGACTATCAGAACATTTCTTATGTGCTTATGTGCTGATAGTCAATGTTTTGTTGGTTTGTAAACAAAACATTGACTATCAGAACATTTCTTATCGGAATGAGAGAAATGCGGTTTATTACTTCAGTTTATCGGTCGGTTTGATACTTGATAGTACTACCGAAAATTAATTTCACAATGGTGTATTCTGTAGAAGAAAGAGTTAAAGTAATTACACATTTTTTCAAAAACGATGACTGTGCCAACCGTACCGCAAATTTGTTTACTGAACGACATCCGAACAGACATGCTAACAGAAAATACATTTTGGAGTTAGTTGCAAAGTTTCGACAAAGTGGTTCAGTAGCCAACAAAAAACGGAATCCTGAACGCGAATTTCCGGTTAGAAATGAGACTACTGAGATTGAAGTTTTAGGACAAATTGCTGCAGACCCAACTTTGAGCACGAGAAAATTGGCCACTGTTTCAAACATCATAAGAAGAACTATTCAGCGAATATTGAAGCATCATAACTTTCACTCGTATAAAATTCATCTTGTACAATAACTGAATGAAGATGATTTTGATCATCGGCTGGAGTTTTGTGAAGTTATGACTGCACGAATAGCTGATAACGGTAACTCTCTGTTCAATATCTGTTTTTCAGACGAGTGTACGTTTTTATTAAACTCTATAGTCAATCGTCATAATTGTCGTTATTGGGCAGATAATAATCCAAGAAATTTTCACGAAGTTCACACTTAAACTCCACAGAAATTGATTGTCTGGACTGGCATTTTTGGGGACCGTTTAATCGGACCAATTTTCCTTGATGGCAACTTGACTGGCCAAACGTATTTGGAGTGACTGGAAGATATCGTTTACCCTCTACTAATTGACATTGTTGAAAATGATGATCGCTCTCAAGAAAATCAATTAGTGTCTCAAAAAGATGGTGCTCCTCCGCATTTTTTACGTGTTAGGGAGTTTTTGAACAGAGAGTTTACAGAGCAATGGATTGGGCGTAGAGGTGCTATTGAGTGGCCCTCTAGACCACCGGATCACTCCGTTACACTTCTTTTATGGGGCCATTTAAAGAGTAGAATTTTCGCAACAGAACCAGAGACTCTGGAAGAATTACGACGACGCATTGTTGAAGAATGCCGTCTAATAACTCCACAAATCCTCCAGAATGTCAGAGCTTGTTTTGAACAAAATTTGTACTTTTGTATGGAAGCTGGTGGTCAACAATTTGAACACTTACTTAACTGAATAAACATTTTTGAACATTTGGTTTTGTTTTTTAGTTTTGTTTAACGAAAAATTGACTAATTAGTGCATTTCTTACCACAATGAATGAAATACGTTCTTGCAACTGTGAATAATTTTCAAACGAGTTGATAAAACTTCCAAAAAATTAGTGTGCTGAATTCAGGAAAGAAAGAGCTTTCAAATGATGTAACACTCGACCCATGTTCCCTATTTAAAATATAAGGGGTCAATGTGACAAAGTTGAGTTTTATGTCAAAACATGTCCCCCTCAATATCAAAATTGACGGTTTCAGCGTTTCTTAAAAAATATTCTCTGGACGCAAATCGGTCTGTTTCATTTTCAATGCGCCACCCTGTATATAAATTCATTTCAGAAAGTTCTGATTGCAATGCTAAAAAATCAATATGTGCATGTGTGTATATAAAACGGATTTCTGAATACGATAACTCTTGATAAGACTGGGCTAATGTCTTTGTTTTTAATATATACGATTCTTCTAACTCAGCGATAAAGTGTTTGAGAAACAAGCCAGATCGGCGGAATACTTCATGATGCTGTTTTCTTTGTACTAAGAGTTCTGAGAAAAACTTAATTACACTACTGATTTGGCAAACATAATATGTTTTGTAGTGGAATTTAAAAGACTATCTATAACCTGTAGCTTATTAAAAACCCAAGGGTATAATAATTTATATGGCATATAATTCGTATAGGATGTCATACAAAAAAGCATCTGCTTGTACTTGTAATGAACACAATTTAAAAAAAAGCCTGGACGCAGCAAGTGCGTTATGGTAGTGAATTTTCATAGAAATGATCTGGCACAAAATATTTCATTATAACTTTTTTTCTTGTAACATAGAAATCTTAATGTTGGTGTATAGTTTACTTTTTATATCGTAAACGTACCCACCAAATTTGGTTATCATAGATTATTTATTTTTTAAGATAATTTTTTTTTTCAAATGGAAACACAAAATTTTCCCGGAAAACCTTGTTTGATTTTTCTGATTAACGAGCTTATCAAATCCATTCACAAAAGGAAAGTACATGCCAAATTTTATCAAAATTGGCCTATTATTCTTTGAGATAATTTTTTTTTCAAATGAAAACTCAAAATTTTTCCGGAAAACCTCGTCCGATTTTTCTGACTAACAAATCTGTCAAATCCATTTACAAAAGGAAGGTACATGCCAAATTTTATTAAAATAGGCCCATTATTTTTTGAGATAAGAATTTTTTTTGAATGAAAACTCAAATTTTTCTCGGAAAACCTCGTCTGATTTTCCTGGATAACAAAATTGTCAAAGCCATTTACAAAAGGAAGGTACGTGCCAAGTTTTATTAAAATCTGCCCATTATTTTTTTAATTATCGGTGTGATATATATATATATATATATATATATATATATATATATATATATATATATATATATATATATATATATATATATATATATATACAGGGTGTTCAAATAAGGGCACGGACCGGCTATATCTCGAAAACCGTCACAGCTGCAGCTTTCGGAAAAAAATTAGCATAAGTAAAGTGGCCATGAGAAAATGTTATTTGAAATTATTTTCAGCTTCCTAAATCTGCCGCTAGGTGGCGAAAATGCCATGGCATACCTAAAATCATTAATTTCTCGAAAATCTTGACGCATAACATAAACTGGTTTTAGGTAATTTGTAATTAAGGTTCACTTATCTACAACTTCTGTTAAAAAAAAATTTCCTTATAGACCAGTGGCGGAGGTAAGGGGCGAGGATTTTTTTTATAAACAAATGCCTATAACTTGATAACCAGTAAAGATAATTTCCAGATTTTTGGCTTGTTGGAAAGAGATCTCATAAGAAATTCTACGTATTTGTATTTTAAATTCACAGTCACACATGCACAAAATATAGAGGGCGTTAGAGTAGACGAGTCTAGTTTTATTAAATTTTATGAAAAATTTCAAATGGCAGCATAGTATTATAATATAACTATCGAAAAGTAGATGAAGTTAGAAAGAACTCAGTGAAAACCCAAAACGAATATGTTTTTCCGTTTCAGAGAAAACTCGAATTTTATGTATTTTGGTGCTTATTATGCCATTTCTCAAAATTAAATATGAATATAGCAAAATCTCTATAGAATATTTGTTTTCAGGCATCGTTATACAAATTAACATAGTTACCAATAACAATTAATCACTTTAATATGAAATATATTTATCACCTTATCACAAAACTAAGATACAAGAGGCAATAATCGAATTTAAGGTTATATTCGTATATTAAGTGATTGTATTATGAAAACGAAACTATATGAATGTAAAACACCTAAAATTTAACTAACATATAATTATTTACAAATGTTCAAACTGCTGTCCGTTTTTATGTATACATTTAACTAATCTCTGACGAGTAGAGGCTACCGCCGTTAGAACTTCAGCCGTAGATATGCTATTAACAGCAACTTGTATCCATCATATTTTCTCTAGTCGTTTTTAGAGTTTGATATACCAAATCTTTCACTCTCTCCCATAAATAAAAATCTATGCAAGTCAAATCAGGTGATCTGGGTGGCCATGGAAATAAGCTTCCTCTTTCTATCCACCGATTTGGAAATTGAACATTAAGATATTCGCGTACAATTTGCGCGAAGTGTGCTGGACACCCGTCATGTTGCAACCACATTATTAATCTTGTTTCTAGGCAAATGTCTTCCAATAACATTTTTAAGCTTTGAGTTAAAAAATTTAAATACAGATCTCCGTAAAAAAATATGGTCCAACAAATTTCCCTTCAGCTATACCACACCATACGATTAGAGTCCATCGATTTTACCGATCTAATTCTCTCATCCAATGGGGATTACTGTCCGACCAATAGTGCATATTATGGAGATTTACTTATCCACAATTTGAAAATGTTGCTTCATCTGTCCATAGTATTTCGGATAGAAATCGTAGTGTTTCTTCTAGGATGCTCAGCATCCAATGGCAATAATTCAGTCTGTGGTCACAATCAGCTTCATTTAGCGCCTGATGCAATACTATGTGATATGGGTGCATATTAGGGTCTTTTAAAATATTGTATACAGATCCTACGGTCACACCTAAGTTTCTAGAAATTTGTCGTACACTAATATGTGGATTTGTGGTAACAAGAGCAATTACATTAGTAATGTTTTCTTTATTTCTAATCCTACGAGCTCTGACTTGTCTCCCGGTGTGCCTTACAGATCCAGTTTCCCGCATATATCTTGCAATGCGACTAGACACCTCTCTTGAGTAATGTCTCTATGGGGGTACCTTAATACATATTCTCGTGATGCGATAACAGAATTCCGAAAACATTGTAAATAAATTTCAAACATATCAGATGCTTCCTCGTTGGAATAAGACATCCTGAAAACGTAAAATACTAACTATCAATAAAAAACACACAGAAACACTACAAATAATTAATAAGATCAGTAATAAATTGAACATAAGATTTTGACATCTATAAAACAAATTCTTTCAATTGTCTTACCTTCGCTGACAACACATGTACCACATTGATTGAAGTACAAAACTGGATATGAATTTTACATGTGTATTAACAAGTGTTTAAATGATTGTAGACAATGCTTGTATTTATTACTATATTATGATAGAGACATGTATGGAATGAATTTTCAAAATAAATACTTAGCATTTTCTCTAAACGCCTAATGAAAAGTGTTTCGTTTTCATAATATTAATTAATGTTTTCATGACTTCTCCATTACTTCTGTATTGTAATTTTAATAAAGTAATAAATTTATTTCATTTTAAAGTGATATAAATGCTATTGGTAAGTACGTTAATTTGTATAACGATTGTAATGAAGTTTGAGTTCATTCCGTGTCCGTGTCCACTTGGCGGACATGGTATTCTAATTTAAAGTAGATACCTTCAGGCATATAATCAAATAATATTTATCGTATTTTGCTTTAGTGCGTAGGGTGTACAGATGTTAGTTAAATTTTAGGTGTTTTACATTCATATAGTTTCGTCTTCATAATACAATCACTTAATTTACGAATATAACCTTAAATTCGATTATTGCTTCTTGTATCTTAGTTTTATGATAAGGTAATAAATATATTTCATATTAAAGTGATTAATTATTATTGGTAACTATGTTAATTTGTATAACGATGCCTGAAAACAAATATTCTATAGAGATTTTGCTATATTCATATTTAATTTTGAGAAATGGCATAATAAGCACCAAAATACATAAAATTCGAGTTTTCTCTGAAACGGAAAAACATATTCGTTTTGGGTTTTCACTGAGTTCTTTCTAACTTCATCTACTTTTCGATAGTTATATTATAATACTATGCTGCCATTTGAAATTTTTCATAAAATTTAATAAAACTAGACTCGTCTACTCTAACGCCCTCTATATTTTGTGCATGTGTGACTGTGAATTTAAAATACTAATACGTAGAATTTCTTATGAGATCTCTTTCCAACAAGCCAAAAATCTTGAAATTATCTTTACTGGTTATCAAGTTATAGGCATTTGTTTATAAAAAAAAAATCCTCGCCCCTTACCTCCGCCACTGGTCTATAAGGAAAATTTTTTTTAACAGAAGTTGTAGATAAGTGAACGTTCATTACAAATTACCTAAAACCAGTTTATGTTATGCGTCAAGATTTTCGAGAAATTAATGATTTTAGGTATGCCATGGCATTTTCGCCACCTAGCGGCTGATTTAGGAAGCTGAAAATAATTTCCAACATTTTCTCATGGCCACTTTACTTATGCTAATTTTTTTCCGAAAGCTGCAGCTGTGACGGTTTTCGAGATATAGCCGGTCCGTGCCCTTATTTGAACACCCTTATATATATATATATATATATATATATATATATATATATATATATATATATATATATATATATATATATATATATATATATATATATATATATATATGAAGTTGTAAAGCAGTATGCCATTCCTGCACTCTAAGAAGTCGGCCTTAAGGCAGGCAGTATTCTCTATTACATTAGATGGCAGTGTCTGCCTTAGAGCCGGCTTGTTGGAATGGTATGGAATACTGAAGAGTCCAAAGACGAAACCGGTTTGTGTCTCCTAGTCTTCTATTTTACATCGTACCTAAGTCCCAGCATGACTGAGGTGATGGTTGCTAGCGAGTGATATAATTCAATGCCCGTCGTGGTATTAGCCAGCAGAGTAGTTGTTTTCGCTGCCTGGTTTTCTTCCCACAGCCTTCTTATTGATGTACTGTCTAAGCTGCTGTGAAAGCCTGGGACCGCACACAGAACCAGAGATGGCGCTTCGCGCTATTCTCTACTATCAGTCAAATTTTGATTGTCACTTTGGCTCTAGCGAACTCATAATTTCATATAATAATCGAGTGCAGAAAAAATAATATGAGATTAGAGGCTCGACTGGTATTTCCAAGTTTACAGTAAAAATTTGAACTGATTGATATTTTGGAAGTAAGGTGTCAGATATATTTGGGACTATTTTTATTAAATTTTGGTATTTTTTTTTAATTTCAACAACACACCACGAGGGCTTACAGCCTAAATACTATCGTACCGTGGGTGTCGACAAGGAGGAAAGAGGCAACTTGTTAACTCTGGACTTGAAGGTTTGGAGGTTCGTGGGAGAAGGAAAAACATGTGCCGGCAAGGAGTTCTACAACTTGGAAGTCCTCGGGGCAAAAGAGCGGGCATAACAAGATGTTCGATGTCTGGTGACCTGGACAGTAAAAGGGTGGATTCACTCTGTTCCCCTGGTAGATCTGTTAGGGGCAGCAGGTGCAAGAACTATGGATGAAAGCTCCTCTGAGCAGTGCCCATGCAGATATCTATAAAAGAGAGAGAGGTCACCAGCGGCACGTCGGTGGACAAGGTATGGCAGCCTTTGAGTAAGGGTAGGGTCACCGATGGGACGTATATTTGAATGGAGTCCAGGATATCGAGTGTAGAAGCGGCAGCAGCATCCCAGATGTGGGAGCAGTATTCGAGGTTTGGTCTTATTTGTAAAGTATATAAAGTATAGAGATTAGCTGGTGAAAAATATTTGCGAGCCCGGAAGAGGAAACCTAATTTCTTAGCAGCCGCTTCTGCAATTGATGTGACATGTTGGTGCCAATTGAGATTTCGATCCACAGAGATGCCAACAAGTGAAAAGGACTCATTACTTTGAATAACTTGGTTGTTTATTGTGGTGGGTCTAGGGCTCTGGTGTATCTCTTATGAGAAAGAAAGCATGACTGTGATTTGGTGTGGTTGAATTGTACAAGATTTCTACTTCCCCAGTCTAATATTTTTTGGAGATCCGCGGAGATAGAACCCTCCATGAGTCTGCGATCCTCATCTAGTTGGGCTAAAGAGACAGGCTTAGTGTATTGTATATTGGAGTGGAGGGTGCTGTCGTCCGCGTAACTGTGAACTGGGTTGGATGTGCTAGAGAGGAGGTCATTGATGTGGAGAAGAAACAAAGTATGGGCTAAAGCTGAACCTTGAGGAACTCCTGCATTAATTGGATACAGTTTAGAGGAATGGCCATCCACGACAACAGAAATGCTCCGGTTGGAGAGGAAATTTGCTGTCCACGTACAGAGTTTTGGTGGTAGGCCATAGGCCGGTAGTTTATTAAGTAGCGCTGCGTGTCAGACCTGGTCGAATGCTTTGGATATGTCTAGAGCGACAATCTGGGATTCACCGTGTAGTTCCATAGACTTGTTCCAAGAATGGGTGACTAAGGAAAGAAGGTCGGCAGTTGATCTGCGCTGACGGAATCCATACTGCCTGTCGTGGATTAGACTGTGTTTTTCAAGAAATTTTAGTAATTCGGTGTTTATGTACTTTTTCATCACTTTAGAGATGACTGAAAGGAGAGAAATAGGCCTGTAGTTACTAGGAAGCGCTTTCGATCCTTTCTTGCGGACGGGTTGTACTCGAGCAGTTTTCCAGTTACTAGGGAATATGCCTCTATTGTAAGATGTCTGAAACAGACGAGTCAGGACAGGTGCAAGTTCTGGTGCGCATTTTTTAAGAACAATTGCTACGTACTATACAAGCTCTAGTATTTTCTTGTACTGACAAATGTATGAATTTCAGCGAATAAATAATAATGATAATATATATATATATATATATATATATATATATATATATATATATATATATATATATATATATACATATATATGTATATATATATATATATATATATATATATATATATATATATATATATATATATATATATATATATATATATATACAAATATATATATATATATATATATATATATATATATATATATATATATATATATATATATACAGGGTGGCCCAACGAGAAGTATGCATCCAGCTTTATTTTTTTATGAATTTGGGGGAAAACGCTCGAACCCGTGATGTTTTATTTTTAGAGGGACACATTTTAAGCATATTTTCCAACCTACCCATTTAAACCCCTAGCGGGAAACAAATACACCCTTAAAATTTCAAATGGGAAGTGGGGTCGAGTCATACATTATTTCAAAGGGTACACAATTATCTTTCCAATTATGCTTATTTGTTGGATTTTACTTCAACAGTTAAAGCAAAAACGGCTTTACAAACTTAAAACTCGCTGAGCAAAACACCTGATGATATAAAAATGTTAGAAATAGATTTCATCAAAATCTTTATTACTGTATAGAAGCAAATGAGTCACATTTTCAGCACTTGTTAAATTAAAGTTTTAATAAATGTTAACAAAAATCAAGTTCATTTTTGATTCTTTTTAATAATTTATAATATCTAACGCACATTTAAAGTATCTCAACACAATTAATTGAACAAATTTCGGTTGTTTTGAGTCCTAAGAACTGAAATTTACGTGACCTTTTCATTGATACCAAAATTATGGGGCTTAAGTTTGTATAGCCGTTTTTTGCTTTAACTGGTGAAGTAAAATCCAACAAATAAGGCATCAGTGGAAAGGTAATTGTGTACCCTTTGAAATAGTGTATGACTTTTCAGGGTGCGTTTGTTTCCCGCTAAGGGGTTGAAGGGGTAGGTTGAAAAATACGCTTAAAATGTGTCCCCCTAAAAATAAAAAATCACAAATCCACGCGTTTTTCCCCCCAAATTCACTAAAAAAAGTAAAGCTGGATGCATAAGTTTCATTGGGCCAGCCTATATATATATATATATATATATATATATATATATATATATATATATATATATAAATATATATATATATATATATATATATATATATTTGTGTGTGTATTAATAGAATAGTGAATAATGAATGAATGAATGGACAAATAAACAAATAAATTAATAGATAATATAAAATAAATAAACAAAGAGAGTCACGATGTGTTTTCCAACTTAAACATTTGACTATCTGAACCCCCAGTTGGTACAACAACACCAAGATATAAGGACCCGGCTCTCTGACGTATGGATCGCGTGACATAAGCACAGCGAGGTATTCCCGCTTGTACGCCATGTCAAGGTGTCGCTTTGTGTATATTTCGTGTCTTTTCTCCCTTTTTGCTGGAGATAGTGAGAATTTGTGTGATATTTTTGTGTTGTGGTGCGTTTTAGCAGTGTTACCTATATATTAACAATGCCGTATTCGTGTTGTGTGCCGTGATGTCGCGAAAATTATAAAAATGGACGGAAGGTACACTTGTTTCGTTTTCCAACGGACGTCGCTATGTCTGCTAAATGGGTTACAGCTATTCACCGGGAGAATTTTTCGCCAACGAAGTCCTGCAGAGTAGGTGAGTTGCATTTTGTTAAAGAAAATATAATAAATTGATCTATTGCAACGGATTCACAAACCGGTCTTACCATAACATTAAATTTAAAAATTCATAGACTAAAACGTAATGCTGTACCCTCACAACTCCCCAATTGCCCTTCTTATTTATCAAAAACTGTTCAATTGTGCCGAAGTCGCGATGAAAACGTCCAAGAACTGGAAAATGAGAATTTTGCAAAGGCGATTAGAAATAGTAAACTAGAATTTGAATCTTTGCAAAAATAATTTATGTATACTAATTTTAAAGAGTTTTAAACTTGTTTCATCTACCCGAAGGTTGGTTTAAAATTTGTGACGATCCAAGAGTTACATTGTTTAAATTAAAATATTCCCCTGGGCCTGTAATAACATATTCTGTGATAATAACTACTGACTTACAAGTTGAAACATTTTTGCGTGGCTGCGAAATACAAATTGCCCGAAATGACATTAAACCTGGCTTAACGACCCCATTTACTTCTAATAATATAAATGAAGTCAAAGATTTGTTATATAATATTGACAAAAACTCTGAAGAAAATTATGCTGAAAAATACGATGAAGTTTTCAATCCTTTCATAAAACAGGCCTTAATAAAATTCGGAACTAAAATTGATAAATCCAAAGACACTGCTGACTTCATTAATATAATAGTTACATGGTGGAAAATTGTTAATGTAAAAACCCCTCTTAAAGGGAAACGTTTAAATGACGATTTTCAATAGCCTTTAGCTGCAGAAACTTTTCTTTCCGATGAAAAATTTATCTTTTTGAATCAAATGTTAAACTGGCTAGAAAACTGAAAAACTAAGCCTTTTTCTAATAAATTAGGTACTCAAACTCATACACCATTAACGCACACACTGTATGGAATGACAGAAGTTATACAGTATTGTTTCAGTGAACTTAAAATGTACTATGTCTTATTAGGCAAATTTCAAACAGACGATTTAGAAAATAGGTTTGGTCGCTATAGGCAACTTGCGGGTGGACAATATTATATTTATTTGCGGCAGTTGTATGAATCAAAAAAATGGCTCAGAATTCAACCAGTTTTGCGAAAATATTGATGTCCCTGACGAAATTGAAGAAAACCATTTATTTAATCCTGAAATTGTGGTAGCTGAAACCGACGTAGACGATGTCAGTGATGATATTCCGGTAATCACTTATTTAGCAGGTTACTGTTGTTATATTGCGAGAAAAGAATTCACTGTGAAATATGTACGGAAAATATTATTTATAAGGATGAAATCATTGTTGAAGATAATTTCACCCTGATTAAAAGTTTAAGCCGGGGAAAATTGCTTTATCCCCAAAACGTTATCGTACGATTGGTACATATAGCAAAAATTGTCATAACCTGCGCAGTAAATACTCTTCTTAAAAATTATTATGGAAAATCTAATGATCGGTTGGCCAAGCCATCTAAAAGCCGTAAATTAGTGACTTTTACCAAATATACCGTATTCTTTTTATAATGGTTTTTGCTTTGAAACTTCGTTTGTCCATAATAAAATCCAATGGGGTGCGATGAAAGGCTCAGTTGACGACTGGCACCCTCTTTCAACCAAAAGCCCTTCAAATGTTTTCAGAATAAGTGTCTTTTAAGGCTAAAGCAACGTAAAACTCATGATAGACGGAGCGGTTCATATAGTCTAGCAGGCTAGCGCGATACCTGCCTGTGGTGACGTCACGCGCGAGTACCGAGTCCTTATATCTCGGTGTTAACGGTTGGTGCCCCCCACTCTGCTGGCGCCGTTAAACTGCATGTTGAGTTTATTCAAAGATCTCCCTGTCTAAGGCTCAACGAAGAATGTTTGGCTATAGTTGAAAAACAATCCATATTTACCAAATAATTTCCCCATTGTATTAGACTTACTGTGTTTCATCTCAATACTGCTTCCAAAACTGATTGCCAAGATATCGTTCGCTTAAAACAAACTTGCTTTTTCAGACAAGCTAACCATGGTGATTCTTGTAAAGAACACAAACAACAGGCCCAAACTGTAGCATGGAGAACGCCTATAGGGGTAAACAAGATTATTAACCTAGACCAGACAAATCGGCCCCAAAATGGTACCCCGAGGAACGCCAATGTTCATATTTGTTGTGCGCGGATGCACTGTGTTATCGAAGCAGTGTAGGGTTAGGCTCCTACGATAGCCTGTAAAGACCTCTGTCACCAGCGCCATTAAAATGTCTGGGCACAGCAAGAACATTATAGGAGCGAATTTTTATAAAAAGGATTTTTATTTTTTTTAATTAATTAAACACTTTTTAAAATCTTAAAGGATAAACAATAAAATTTAATAAACCTTCATTAATTTTGGTTGTTCTTACTTGGTATAATGATTTTATTATACAAACAGAATTTACAAAAGTAATTCTATACCTTGAAAACTACAGATTCCGAAATATCACATCGCCACCACCCACAATATGAAATATTAAGTAACTATTGATGGCAAGAAACAAAATTTTCAGTTACTTCACGCATAATAATAGTATACCAAATTCAGTGCAAGTGAATTAATGACGATCTATTACTCAATGGTTTCCGCGGTCTGGTGACTCTAGTTTAAAACGGGGCTTCTTCTCCTACTAATAAGCACTTGACCATGTGTAATACAGGAAAAAGTGGTATTCTTTAGAGCATAAACAAGTATATATAATGACACTACAACATATTTAGTTTTCCAGTTTCTATGATGCACAAATTCTTCTTGTTTCTTTCCTTATTGTGTGTTATTCAACTGGGAAAATGTAAGTGACAGCTGTGAGCTTTAGTAGTAAGTGAATAGTTTTGCATATTATTAGTTTATTTTAAATATTAAATTATTCTAAAGAAAACTACATTTAAAATGCATATTGTATAAGTTTAAATACTCCCTTTTATCATCAAATAAAATATTGGGGTTTTTAAACAGAACTGTGTGAAAAAAATTAGTAGATAATGATACGTAAGTTTCATTTTACATTAAAAAACTACCTAGAGTTATGCTGATTTTTCGTTAAATTTACTTATTAGCAAGGCTCGCATTTATATGTAAACTTTTTAGGTGAAATATGCGCATAATATGCAGGAAATTTGAAGAAAATATGCACCATTTTGAACAAAATATGCACAAAAATATCGATATATGCAATTCATAAATAATCATAGTATCCCAATAATACAAGTTTTTAAAGGTCTAAGCTACTAATTTTATTCGCAATCAATACCACATAGGACCCTGATTATATTATTAATTAAATATTCATTAATATTATTATTGCAATTATTACTATTAACAAATCTTATTAAGTGGCGCTCTAAATTATATATTTTGAAAGATTGTCTTAGTAAGTTTTTATACGAAGAAAAACTCCGTTCTACGTCGACTGGGGTAATTGGAGCATATTTTAAACTTGTCAATATGGTAGGGTCTACATTGTTTAAATCGTCTGAAAAATCTCCATCCAGAGCTTTTGCAATCTGCGTTAACTTGGTAAAACCCTCATTTTTTTGTGAGTGTTTCTGATAATTTTTTTGTGATTAATTTTGCAACAGGCCCATTTCATTTTTTCTTTAAAATGTTTTATTAATTTAACAGATTCGGTTAGCAAAACATTTTGCTGCTGAATGTTTTTATACTTTCTGTAACTATTTTATAATTCATGTTTAAAAAACATAATTGCTGGCTCAATTTGGAGTCCTTTAAAATAGTTTTTGCTTGTTTCACTGACGCACCTGCTTCATCTGCAAATTCAAGCATTACCTCCCTGATTTCTCTAAAATGTTCAAAATAAAATAAGGCAGCATCGATACAGGTTCCCCATCGCGTGGTTACAGGTCTAGGAGGTAATGGTACCCCAGGCAGAACTTCTCTATACATTTAAACTCTTATAGGAGCTTTGACGAACACCTTTTTCATATTACTAATAAATTCATTGACTAAAGGAAATTGCTGTCTAATTTCTTCTGCTACCCTGTTTAAACCGTGAGCCAGGCACGTACAATGAATTAAGTTGTGATAAAATATGTTTAAATGAATTCCAAATTTCACCATATATGAAGCAGCATCGGTAAGCAGTAATAAAACTAATTCTTTGACTCCAATTAAATAAGGGCTGGATGAAGAAATTTCAGTTAAAGTGCCTATCATTAAATTAGCAACATATCTACCACAAACATCTTGAGTTTCATCTACTACAACGTAACAAAAATTATTTTTTATAAGACTCTTTACTTCTGAAAAAGTTTCTAAATAGCATTTTTCAACCATATGTTTTCTCAAAGTACCTTCATCTGGTATAGACTGTTTACAATATTTTTCCAAAAATGACTTGAAGACAGTGTTATTTAATTTATTCAGTGGAATGCTAGAAGCAACCATTGCCTTGCATAAGTCAAATTTAAAGGTATCCTCTTCTGCTTTCTTTGTTTGGTTTCCCAAACATTCGCGTATTGATGCTTGGGATGTATTATTTGAATGTCGTTTTTCACAATTTCTTTGATGCAGAGGTGTCTTACAGTGTTGGTCCATGAGATATTTTATGAAACGTGGCACATTGTTTTCACTATATAGGTTATAGGTAACCAAATTGGATGCTTGCTTTCTTAAAAAAAAACACACATATTTGCTATTAAAAATATTTTTATGAAAATTCACTACCATAACGCACTTGCTGCGTCCAGACTTTTTATACATATACATTCATACACAATTTGCATGTTTAACATATGTTTGTTTCCAATTACTGTTTTTTTGTATTTATTGATTTTTTTTATTATTACTATGGGAGTCACATGGAAAAGACATCCTGATGTGCAACGAACGTCCCCACCCGAACTGTGGCGATCCCAGGCTAATGGACGCATTCGGGTATATTCGGATGCGCGGATTTGTTAAATGTTCAAAAATATCCAGTCCGAAAGTGAGAGGGAAAATTAAGGAAATTTTACATCAGCTACTTGATGTAAAAACCAGATAGGATAGTGTGTTTTGTTTATTTATTATGGTTTGACAGTTATGTTTTGAGGTTAAGTAAATGATTGTATATGGTTTTAAAATTGGAAACTAAAGAATAATAACGTGTTTTGTTTATTTATCATGGTGTGACAGGTATGTTTTGAGGTTAAATGGTAAATTATTATATAATATTTTTCTAACATTGGAAATCAAAGAATAAGAATTAAGTAAAAAAGTTAAAAGTATTTAAGTTATTTGAATGACGAATTAACTTCTTGACTTTCATGAATTCAGGAGTGGGAACGTTTTGTTTGTTTTGACTTGCTGTATTAAAAGCTATTAAAATGAATCGCCGAAGAAATAAGTGTTTACTTCACTTTAATGGATTTTTATATAAAATGCGGCTCACAGAAAATAACATACCCAAGTTAGATAAAGTAACCATTTGAACAGACATTTTTTATTACTCATATTAGTAAATTTTTGTTAACAAAATTCACTAATAGAATTTTTGTTGTTGGAAAACCGGTTCGATTAGGTTGACTAAAACGAAATCATCCAGGCGATTAACAAGGAAAAATACCTGCCACGTTTATAATTTGGCAGATGTATTCCTTTTCTAAACATGAATTAAATTTTCTTCTGGAAATTATTTGTAACTTTGATAAAATTTGTAATACAAGTTTCTTTTAAAGATTCTTACAGTACCTAGATTCACCAAACATTAATTTTCCAGCGTCATAGAAAATTTAATTTTGGGCATTCAAAGTTTTTTCTCAAAAGCAGCTAGAACACAAAATTTAAATATTTTTTATGACAATAGAAAGAGAGACATTCGTCAAATGAGCTTGTATTCGGATTAGGACCTCTAACCCGATCTTCGACGTATGTATAAATTATATGTAGATATTCCGTGACTCAGCGGCGAAATGTGGCTGCGCACGCATGACTTGGTTGTCGTATTTTAGTAATATGCCGTAGTAAAAGTGTAAAAACCTGATGAAAAGTCACTATTATAACGCACTTTCTGCGTACCAATTTTTTTTTCATTCCGATATTTTGCAGGTGGGAAGTTTTAATAATAAAAAAACTCTAGACGCAGCAAGTACGTTATGGTAGTGAATTTTCATAAGAATTGTACACTATTAGTAAGATATATTATTAAAACTAATTCTTTAAATTTAAATGGACCTTGGAGACCGGTTTTAGAGTCTCAGTTAGCGATTATTTGAAAAAATTTATATTTTATATGGAGCTACTAAATTAAAATTTGGTCTTAGATATAATATGTAAGTACTGCAAGTGCCTTTAAAAAAATTGTCTTACAAATATAATTAAAGTTACAAACGTTTCTCAGAAAAAATAAATGATTTACAAGGGGAATGTACCTTTCAAATTATAAAAATATGTAAGTACTGCAAGTGTCTTTAAAAACATTGTGTTACAAATTTCGTTAAAGTTACAAACGCTTTTTAGAAAAAAATAATTATTTATAAAGGGAATGTACCTGTCGAATTATAAATATGACAGGTATTTTTCCATATTAATTGCTTGGATGGTTTTGTTTTAGTCAACCCATCAGTTTTTGCAAACAATAAACAACAAAAAAGGTTTTTATGTTATGGTAGAACATTTTCGTAAAAATATTTCAAATCCGATAGCTCTATAAATCTCCCATTAAGCCAGAATCTTTAATCTTGAACCTTAGTAACACCTAGGTAAACGCACGTGGGTACTAAATTAAAGAAAAATAACATATTGAGCTTCGTTTTGTTTTAAAAAACCTTTTTTGTTATTTATTGTTTGCAAAAACTGGATGGGTTGACTAAAACAAAACCATCCAAACAATTAACAAGGAAAAATACATGTCATATATATAATTTGACAGGTACATTCCCTTTGTAAATAATTAATTGTTTTCTGAAAAACTTTTGTAACTTTAATCAAATTTGTAACACCATTTTTTTAAAGACACTTGCAGTATTTACATATTATATCTAAGACCAAATTTGAATTTAGTAGCTCCATATAAAACATAATTTTTTTCAAATAATCTCTAATTAGGACTCTAAAACTGACCTCAAAGGTCCATTTAAACTTAAAGAATCAGTTTTAATAATATATCCAAATACTATATAATGACACTCGTATGCTTTAGCATTGGTGATATTTGTGACAAGTACACTAGCGTCACCTCGCGTGAAGTACTGACAACTGAGCGGGTAATTTGAATTGTATATTTTACCTGCATATTCTTAATTTAGACAATTGGTTTATTATAGATGAATATAAAAACTTGTACATGACAAAACAGTGAAAATTTTCTGATTATATAGTTATAAATAGAATTTGTATCAACAATCAGCTTGAAACCTAAATGAATTCAGCATGAATAATTTTGCAAATTTCTCTTACCCATAATCTTATTTCATCATAATTTGATTTACTACCTTGAAACCGTCGTTAAACTACTATTTTAAGGGTAGGTATAGGAATATACTGAAAGCTGTTTCTGAGGATATTAAGTTACTTACCTGTAAATAATTGTTCTAGGTATAAATGGTAGCACAGTTGTCAATTTGCTATATCTCTAGATGAAAACTGTCTTATTCATCTAATATTTGAAAATATGTAACTGATATACTTAGTACATAATTAAGAAATTGTGCAGATGAAAGGTGAGACTAACTCTTACCTCCGTGAATAAATCTATTATAGGACTGGATCTGCTATTTCTACTTGTCTCTTTAAAAACTTGTCTTCGGAAGATAATTAAAAGCCTTTACCAAGTAAAATAATTTTAAATGTAAAAAAATGTGACAATTTATGCCGTACTGAAATAAAAAAGGACACAGAAGAATATAAAAAAACAGTTTTCTTATATCATTTATTATTAATGCAAAAATTGTTTCCTTCATATTTCTTTTTGATGCACTGGAAGACAAGTTATGATTGAAGCCTTTCAACCATCCGTTTACGAAGTTTATCCATAAATAGATACATTGTGGTAAATATTACACAATATATTATCTTCTGCGAACTGTACATATTGGCGTAAAAGTGATTCTGAATTTGTCTTCTGCTTCAAATCATATTCACGTTTCGCCATCCTTTGGAAACCTATGAAATGTCTTTGATAGATTTAGCACGTTATAATTCGAACAATTATAGATTTCACACACCCAACCACTAACATTCATTGTAAAAAAACACAGCTCAGACTTAATTATACACAGTTAAACACCAGCAATTGCTTGTGTTACACATCCTCGAACGACGTAACATCAGTACTATATGCTAGGGGCGCTGATATTCTTGAAACACGAAATCAGCCAGAGTGTCCTGTATTATCATTATATAGTATTTGGTATATCTTACTAACAGTGTACAATTCTTATGAAAATTCACTACTGTAACGCACTTGCTGCGTCCTGAAATTTTTGTGATACTGTAACCAATAAGTATAAGTTAGTATTTGTTTCACTTGCCAGGGTATTAAAAATATTGAAGAACACAAATAACGATAAGTTACCTTTGATCAACAATTGTGTCAGAAACTTTAGGACTAAATCAAAAGAACACTTTTTAAGAACAACTCTAACATAATATGTAGAGATATAATAATAAAGAGCTTTATAACAGCAAACGTGGCTAGTCGCCAACACTTCATGTACGGATGCTTTGTAAGATAAAACCATAAACAATAATAACGAATCTTTGAATGTTTTGAGGTTAGATTGATATTTAAAAGTGAATATATTTCTGGATTATAATGCTACTGGCGCTGAAGCGTCGGAAATTAGTACTGAACTTATAGTTTTAAACCATTGCATTGAAGTGAAACTTCTATTTGGTATATTCTGTAATACCTATAACAAAACATTTGAGTTTTAATAAATGTAAATAACACGTTGAGCGTCTCGCGTTTCGGCGTCGACAATCGGCGGCTCCCGTTTCACGATGACAGTTGGCCTACCATGCAGCGGTGTCAGATTGAGTAAATTTTTAGAATTTATGATAAATCGAATGAGAAATTATTGATAACTCAACATTTATTAATATTAGGCCACATTTATTGGATGGATTAATTTTTTACCGAACTTTTATTTGTCATTAATAAGTACCAATATGTGTTATTAGTATATGTTTTAGATTTTAAGATTCAAATGAAATTTTATTAAATCTGACAACCCGGCTCCTTTATATTTAATTGTCGGGTGACTGTTTCTATTTGAATTATCTACTTAAAATGACGCATTTACAAGTCTAATCATCCTTATCAACATTGAGCGTGGGAAATGATATCTTAGACTGTTTGTTGATTTATAATTTTGATTTTTTAATAACTCCTGTCCTCGTATGCCATTTAATTTCAAATTTGGTTAACAGCTATATCGTAACGTCTCCTATATATGTACAAATTTTCATTTGAAACACTTCAATATTTCAAAAAATATTGCGTTTTCAAAACTTTCTTTACATTTTTTGCTAAGAAACATTAGACGCACGGCGCTCATCTACGAACTCATCCAAGCCATTAACAAAATCAAGTTAATTCCCAAATTTGGTCGAAATCGTTCAAGTATTTTTTGTTTTTGAGTTAGCGGTTGGATATATATATATATATATATATATATATATATATATATATATATATATATATATATATATATATATATATATATATATATATATATATATATATATACACGGTTACAACAAATTAATTACTCAGTATTGGCATCTCAGTAACGGTAAGAGATACAGAGTTGGTTAAATTACCAAAAAGTTGCGTAAATTTTAGCTGATCCAACATCTGAAAACAAATTTTGCATATGTCAGTTCGTTCCTGAAATATCCTGAAAAAAACTGAAAAACTCAATTTTCAAAATTTGACAATAAATCTCTTATTATCAAAAATGAGCTCCTGATTTTTACTATGTGAGCATAATTTGATATGATCAATCAACTGACGGCATCAGAATTGACGTCTCTGCTCTAATTTTTGCGCATCTCCAAACGTCTGTTCTAGATAAGCTTTTACGGCTCGGCAATTGTGTGCAGGTGCACCGTCCTGCTGAAACCATATGTTGGCTCTTTGTTGCAAAGGAAGGTTATAAACAAATTCCACGAGGTCATTAGTTAACAGGTAAAGGTATCCATCGCCATTTTACCTATTGCTTATGAAAAATGGTCCTATAACTGTATCATCTAAAAGGCCACACCAAACATTTACACTCGCCCTATTTTGGTATCGTGACATATAAAAGATGAGGATTCTCTGTACTCCAGTAACGACGATTCTGCCTATTAAACAAACCGTTATTTGTAAATATACTCTCATCCGACCACAATATGTTAGCTGTGAAAGCATTGTGTATTTGTAACTTCCTAGCAAACCATTGGCAAAACTGCAACCGGCGTTCGTGATCTGGCTCATTAAGTGATTGCACTATGGTGTATTTATAAGGATGGTATTTATGTTTTTTCAGAATCTTTGACACTAGCTGCTGGCTTATTGCACATTCTCTTGCAATATGTGTTGTGGATAAGTTGGAATTTATATTGACTTGAGCAAGAGCATTGATTTCGTTAGCAATGGGTTCCACATTGTAGGGAACACGCTTTCTCATCAAAGTACCAGTTTCATTCATCACTCTTGCTATTCTGGCGAAGATATGCCGACTTGGCTGCACACGTTCTGGATATATTTCTTGGTATAACTGGGAAGCACGGGACGAATTTCTAAAACTTCGGATGTATGCTTCATGCATATTTCTTCTCTCTTCCACAGTAAAGCGAACCATTTTGGAAATAAAATTTTAGAACAAATTTAACACAAGTCTTGCAATAAAATGTCTTTAATGCATAAATGCATTAGGAACAAAAATATCAAGTGTGTTATACCATTTGAAAGGTAATTTTTTTTCCATCTAAAAAATTAAAAATCCAATATGGCGGCCATAAGAGAAAAAAACTTGACTATCGCTGCGCAAAAATGAGAGCATATACGTCAATTATGATGCCGTCAGTTGATTGTTTATATCAAATTATGCTCAAATAGTAAAAATTAGGAGCCCATTTTTGATATCAAGGGATTTATTGTAAAATTTTGAAAATTGAGTTTTTCAGTTTTTTCAGGATATTTCAGGAACGAATCGACATATTCAAAATGTGTTTTCAGATATTGGATACGTTAAAATTTACGCATCTTTTTGGTAATTTAACCAACTCTGTATCTCTTACCGTTACTGAGATACCAATAGTGAGCAATTAATTAGTTGTAACCCTGTATAAATAAACATATAAAAATTTACACTGACCCCGGATATGGGTTCCAGAGGCCCATATCGATACCTCTCTATCAGTGAATTTTCTTAATGAAAATTCACTAATAATTATGATCAATACTAATAATCAATATGCCAGCATTGTTGTGTGTTAAGATATTTTTCGGAAGTACTTATTTCATCAATATGTTAACATTTTTATTTGATAATTGTTTTGCTGTAATTGGAGGCATCAAGAGAAAGTTTATGGCCACAGACAAATTTACATGTACTCATACGACGGTGACGAAGCATGAAATTATTAGTTAGGTGTTAAATATTACCGCTGTTCGTATAATCATCTGCTACTGGTTCTACTATTTATGACCATAAAACACTGACAAGGGATCATTAGTTGCGTTTAATAATAGGAATAATAAATCCCTAATTATGTAATAAGATACAACTGAGGTTATATTACCACATGTATTAGTTTATAGTGTAATCAGTTGTTCTATAAAAATTAATTATGGCAAGAGAAGAAAATTAGAGCGTAGAGGAACTACGAATTTCCAGCAAATGCTAATAACAGTAACTCTATACAAAAAAGTCTGGACGCAGCAGGTGCGCGTTGGTAACGAATTTTCATTAAAAGAATTAATGTCAAATATGTATTTTTAATGAAAAACATCAAATTAGCTAGATACTATAATCTTTATAGTAGAAACCATGTACGATAATTTATTAAATAACTTCATGTTTGAAAAGTACCAACATTTTCCGTAATTGAACTTTAAATTTTCCCCAAAAAATTACGATTTTTCTGGCCAACATTTCTAGTCAAGCAAGTTGCACAAAAACTACACGCGCTAAGATATAATTATTCATCCAAAGCTTTTTGAAAAAAACTCCAAATAAGGTTTTTACGCGACGATTTGCTAAACAATTTTTTTCTGAAAATTCGAAAACAATTTTTCACGTAAAACATTTTTTTTGCATTAACTTAGAAACTGAGTGAAGATTGTAACTTGTGATGAGCACTATAGATACAATTTGGAAAACCCAATTCAACATCGGTGGATCGGTTGACAAGGTAGAGTAGAATGGTCTGCAAGATCTCCCGATTTGATTCCTCTGGACTTTTTATGGGGCTATATAAAAAGTGCTGTGTACATACAGAAACCAGACAACATGCAAATTATGCAGGAAAGGAACAAAACTACGATCAGAGCAATTAAACTAGAAACGATTCCAAATATTTTGTTAGAATTTTAATGGAGGTTACGTTATTGTTAAGAAGTTACTCGTGATCATTTTGCGAATTTACTTTGGTAATAAAATTGTATTTGTTCTTTATTTTTACAATAATACAAAAGTTCACATTCCTTATTTCAAAAATTGTTTTCTCGAAATTTTCCTTATGTAACGTAACATAAAAATTATATCACGGTGTTGACAATTGAATGACGTATTGAAATCTGGAGAAAAAAAGGGTGCTTTCTATTTGAAAAACACACCGGTAACGTCACCATTCTTTAGTTCGTCACTATAATTGAGTAGTATGTCAAAATGTGGGCCATTTTTTAACAAAATTGACCTGTTTCTCTGGTTTGATAAAAAAATAACTTTCTGTTTTATCGAATTATTCCTTATATATATATATATATATATATATATATATATATATATATATATATATATATATATATATATATATATATATATATATGCATCCGAGCGATAACTCAAAAAATACTAAATTGTTTTCAATCAAACTTAGCAAAAATCTTGTTTGGAGAAAAACTGAGGTCGAGTTTCTTAATCAGCCTTTATGCACAAGTTTTTCCTGTGTAAAATCGGGGAAAACTTTTTGAAAACGCTATATTTTTGTAAGTATCACAGTAACTGGAAAGAGACTTTACATGTGGCTAGAAATACTGCAAACAAACCTATGTTGTGAATTTTTAAGTAATTTTGTAAACAATATTTAGAGTTTTTCCAAATTAAAAATAAAATCCCAAAGACATGCTTTAAGACGACTAAGTGGTTAAAGTCGAATGTCTGACAGACAGAGTAGTTAACTGCCACGCGTAGATTGATTTATACAACAAATCTAAACCATACATCAACGGAACCAAACTAAATCAATAACAGGCATAAAACATACTACCCGAACCAACCATCGTGAAATATCGGCCGCAATTATGGAAAATGACATACGATATGAAATTAAAATTTTTTCAAGTGATTGTTATTTACCTGGGGGATTCAATCAATTATTAAAAGACACTATATTTGTAGCTTTATGAACGCAGCATAGATATATTATGCTGTGGCATAATATAGTAGAAATGTAAACAAAATCAATCCAAGTCTCTATAAAAATGATTCTAAAATAGTTTCTTTTATCTTTAAACTTAAACATAAGACGTCACATAAGACCTAAACAGTCGTGGGATGTGTTTCAATGGTAATTCTACTAAATCTGTAATTAACTGTTACGTGTACCTTGAATATAATATCCCAGACATGAAGCCGATCTAATGTATGCCAAGATGACTGAGTGGCGTCGCGCTTACCTCATAAGCATAAGGTTACGCGATCGAATCCAGCTCCATGAATGTATGTTTTTTATATTTTATTTTGACATTTGGAGAAACAACAATGCACAGATTTCATACGTTTTGAACAAAATCTAATTTTTTCTTAAAACGCCTAAATAAGTTTGTCAAATTTGACTCTAAAATTATAATTTTGTTATTGTTGATATTGAAAAAGTCGGTTCATTCAGTTGACTAAAACGAATTCATACTGGCGATTAATAAGGAAAAATGACTGTTACGCTTATAATTTAACAGACATTTTACTTTTTCAAATATGAATTAAGTTTTTTTCTGAAAATCTTTTGTATAACTTTAATGAAATTTGTAATACAAGTTTCTTTTAAAGAGACTTACACTGTCTACAGATATCGCAAAATTTAATTCTTTCGCTTCATAGAATATTGAGTTTTGGGCATTTTTTTAAATGAGTTAGAACACAAGATTTTTTTGATGATAGAGAGATATCGATGGTAACACTTTCGAAAGAATTCTTCAAATGTGCGCGTACTAGGACCTCTAAAATCGATCTTCAAGTGTGTGTAAGTTTAAGGTATTAACTTTACTAATATGCAGTATAATAAGCGTGTGCAATTCTTATTATAATTCGCTACTATAGCGCACTTGCTGCGTCCCGACATTTTCGTACACCTTCGAAAATAACCGAGATATCTTCCACCTCCCGACTAGTTCGACACTTTGTATACGCGCAGTCAATGCTTGCAATGAATAGCATCACTAAGTGAATAAGACACGAAGCACGTGCCGCCATCTCGTTGCGGAACCAAGTAGTATGTTGTCATGGCAGCTCCAAATAACACAAAGTGTTAAAAATAGAGACTGTATACAACCAACTAACAATTTAGTAAATTGTCAGCCCTGGCACAATTCTACCCCAATATAGGGACAAAGTATGCAAGGCTAGATGCATTTTCACCACAATTAGAACCATAGACCGGTTTCGCTCTAATTAGAGTTCGTCAGTACGGCATACTAATTGCAGAGAAAATACACCTATAAAGTAATACGGCTATGGTAGCCAGCCTTGCAACACTAAGTGAGATATAAAACACGAAGCACGTGCCGCCACCTCGTTGTGGAACCAAGTAGTATGTTGTCACGGCAGCTCCAAATAACACAAAGTGTTAAAAATAGAGACTGTATCCAACCAACTAATAATTTAGTAAATTGTCAGCCCTGGCCCATTTCTACCCTAATATAGGGACAAAGTATGTCAGGCCAAATGCATTCTCACCACAATTAGAACCGTAGACCGGTTGAATGCATCTATCCTTACATACTTTGTCCCTATATTAGGGTATAAATGGTCCACGGCTGACAATTTACCAAATTGTTAGTTGGTTGTCTACAGTCTCTATTTTGAACACTTTGTGTTATTTGGAGCCGGCGTGACAACATACTACTTGGTTCCGCAACAAGGTGGCGGCACGTTCCTTCGTATCTTACCGCTCACTTAGTGTTGGAAGGCTGGCTACCATAGCCGTATTACTTTATAGGTGCATTTTCGCTACAATTAGTATGCCGTACTGACGAGCTCTAATTAGAGCGAAACCGGTCTACGATTCTAATTGTGGTGAGAATACATCTAGCCTTACGAATGCGGGAGATGGTAGCAATACAATAAGGCAAATAGGTTGATGAGGCAGAGACAGGCAATTGTCAGCTAGTTGTTCAGTTACCGTAAACTTCACAGATACAGGGTGCCGCATTTCTGCGGTAAAGCTCAATATTGATATTATTATTACCAATACAAAAAAAATGTAATTACATGCACGTTCTAAAATTATTTGTGATTATACCGTATGTCCCATATTTGCAAGACAAAGCAAACATACTTTTTTTAATGGAACACCCTGTATATTATTTAACTTTTTGCAATTAATAAGGAAAAATACCTGCCATATTGATGATTTGGCAGATACATTCCGTTTGTAAATAATGAAGTTTTTTGGAAAGCTTTTGTAACTTTAATGAAATTTGTAACAGAATCTTTTTAAAGCGACTTGCAATATTTACATATATGTACCAAATTTTAATTTGCTATCTCCATATAAAATAGAAATTTCTTCAAGTAATGGCTTACTGGGACCTCTAAAACCAATATCCAAGATCCATTTTCATTTAAAGACTTAGCTATGTGAAAAATGGAACCTGTGATGAGCACTAATAAGTACACTTGGAGAACCCAAATCACCACAACACATATTTCAGAGACCTTACGATCGTTTCGTTGACCATGTCAAGGTAAGGTGTCTGAAATGTGTTGTGTTGATTTGAATTCTCCAAGTGTACCTTACTAATAATGTACAATTCTTATAAAAATTCATTACTATAATGCACTTGCTGGGTCCGGAACTTTTTTTATTATTTAGAAACGAAGGTTTCTATGAAAACCAATGATTTATTAATATTTTCGAGTTCACAAATATTTTCTTATTTCTCAGTGGCCTACTATTTTACTTCGTATTGCTCATATAAATCATGGTATGTGAATATAAATGTAAATAATATAAGTTCAGTTTTTAACATTTGAGTACTTAACAAAAGTTAAAGCTAAAGATAAGGCCTTGCCTTTTACAACATAAAATACAGGGTGTTCCATTTGAAAAAAAAATAGTTTTTGGACTTAGAATTGCCCAATTTTAACGGCTATTTACGAACACCCTGTATAAGTAAACGCATCGTTTATATTACAATAATGTCATGTTATCTGTGGACGAATAACATGCCGAATTGGAGTCTATAAGTTTAATAATCGGTAAAATAACGACATTTACAAACTGCAGGTGAATTTTCATTATTTTTTTTATAAAATTCAAAATATGTTTAAAACAAAGCACTGTAGCTAAAAATGTACTTCTACAAATTAAACTCAGAATTAAAAAAAATCAAAAAAAAAATAGATATACACGGTGTTCCATTTTTAAAAAAGTATGTTTGTAGAAATTGCAGTCTGTAATTCTCTATAATTTTTGTGATTCCATTTTTTTTTGTATTGTGAGTAATAACGGTAAATGAGGCTTACCGCAGAAATGCGTCACCCTGTATAAACATCTAATGTCGGTTATACACACAAATGTCAAATGGATGTATGTTTATGTCTAGGCGACCTAAAGACCACATTTTAGACGGTTGTCGGCTTACCCATCTACTTATGTGACCATGTTACTAACCAAACTTATATTTATTTAAAGGTCAGGATGCATCTCCAGTGCGCGAGGCTATGGATAGAATTCTCTATGGAGTAGACACCGAAATCGAAGAGCGTCCATTCCAAGTCGCCCTCGTCACTAGAAAAAACAATCACCCAAAAATCGTATGTGGTGGCGCCTTAGTTAAGCCTAAAGTCATATTCACCGCAGCCCATTGTACCCATGTTGGAGACGGAGTCAAGAGACCCCATTTATCAGTTTTGGTAGGGGCCAATTCACTTTCAGATCCAAGAGGTCACCAACACAAGATAGAGAAAATCTACAAACATCCAGACTTTGCTCATAATCATTTCGATAATGATTTCTCAGTGATTGTGCTAAGGATGCCAGTAAAACTCGGCAGCAGAGCACAGACGATACCGATTTCATACTCCCGTACTCCTGGAGGTACAAGAGCAACAGTTTCAGGCTACGGTAATACAGAGTACGGGTTTCCATCGCACAATTTAAAATCAGTTGGTGTTGTCGTAGAAGATTTTGATAGGTGTCAAGATTATTTTCCCAAGGCCCATCATCCAGAGATTTCACCAAATATGTTGTGCATCAAACCTGGCAGAAAAGGCACTAGTTTTGTAAGTATATTTTTTGTTTTTAGCAATTATAAATGAGGGAGAAAGAGCTTGTTTTCTTTCCCCAATATTTTACAGGTGGATTGATCCCACCCTCGCTAACTAGTCGGCTTTGTTAATTAACGTTTGAAGAAGATGTTGAAGGTGTGGACTGTATGTGGACTGTATTTTTAACTCTAGGTGCACTGGATTCAAGGAGATTTCAATGATACACTGGTTATTTTTATATATGTTGCATTGTCACTTTGTACACTTTTCCACCTAATTATTATTTACAATTTGCGGTTTTATACTTGATTTGATGAGTTACTCAGGATATTTCACAATCTTATTAACTACCTGTGTATTGCGTTTATGTAAACGCGCTGATGATCGAAGTTGATCACGTATACTTCCTAATTTAGAAGAAAACACTGAATTTTTACGGTATCACCGTACGAACAGAATTTGAGTCGGAAGATTGGAAACTGAACTGAACTGGCTTAACCACACGAGCGGTGTTTAAGTAGAATATTATGATCTCAGAAGTCCCAAGAAGCTAAGAAGAGGGGATCTGTCATAGAACTGAACTGACTTAAGCACACGTGCGGTGTTTAAGAGGAAGATTGGCAACTCGGAGTCGCAGGGAGCGAAGAAGAGGAGATCTGTCGTAGAACTGAACTGACTTAAGCACACGAGCGGTGTTTAACTGGAAGATTGGGATCTCGGAATCCCAAGAATCTAAGAAAAGGAGATCTGTCGTGAAACTGAACTGACTTAAGCACACGAGCGGTGTGTAAGTGGAATATTGGGATCTCGGAGTCCCAAGAAGCAAAGAAGAGAAGATGTGTCGTGGAACTAAACTGACTTAAGCACAAGAGCGGTGTTTAAGTAGAATTTTGGTAACGCGAAATCCCAAGAAGCTAAGAAGATGAGATCTGTCGTAGAACTGAACTGAATTAAGCACAAGAGCGGTGTTTAAGAGGAAGATGGTAACTCGGAGTCGCAGGGAGCGAAGAAGAGAAGATCTGTCGTTGTCGTAAAACTGAACTGACTTAAGCACACGTGCGGTGTTTAATTGGAATATTGGGATCTCGGAGTCCCAAGAAGCTAAGAAGATGAGATATGTCGTGGAACTGAACTGACTTAAGCACAAGAGCCGTTTTTAAGTAAAATATTGGTAACTCGGAATCCCAAGAAGCTAAGAAAAGGAGATCTGTCGTAGAACTGAACTGACTTAAGCACACGAGCGGTGTTTAAGTGGAATATTGGGATATCGGAGTCCCAAGAAGCTGAGACGAGGAGTTTTCTTTAGAAGAACACTTTATCTCCGAAAATTGCAAAGCCATTTTGATGAGATTTGGTGGGTTTGTTTCCTTGGGAAAGGTCTTAGTGCGTGCTAAAATTCAACTTTCTAGGTTTATAGAAAATTGAGTTATTCAAGTTTGAAGCATTTAATAAAAATTAACTACCATAACACACTTGCTGCGTCCGGAGCTTTTTATAAATAGCTGAGATATGTTTATTGAAGCCAGCTCGATTGAGTCAGTTTTTCCGGGAAGATTTTATTTAACCTTACGGAAATTTTTTTGTCTCTTCGAAAATAACAAAGTTATTTTACTAAAATTGTGAACAAAAGTTACCTTAATAGACTAGTACATAACAAATATTGAAAAGCTTAATAGAAAATTTACTTAATATTTTGAAGTCTCTATATCTTTTGCCTTTGAGCAGCGAAATTAGGGGTTAGAAAAGTTAAGTTATTATAATATTTTTTTGATACTAACTCTGTTTTTTTTTTCTAGGGTGACTCCGGCAGTCCGTTGGTTGTAAATGGTAATCTAGTAGGTCTTGTTTCCTTTGGACGAACGTTAAGTAATGAGAAAAAAGTAACTGTTTTTACGAAAGTTAAAAACTTTTTAGACTTTGTAGAGACAACTGTACCTGATTTTTGAGAAATATATAGATTAGTATTTTACAGTTCTTTTTAATATTTTTTTTACTAATAAAAATAAGCGCGTGTGGGTTTTTTGTTTCTTTCTTTAACGTCTGTCTATTTCCGCGACTATAGTCAATCACCGACGCCAGGAAGCAGTTTCACCTCACTATCCTAGAAGTTTTGCTGAACCCCCGCCTCTCTGTAAGCAGGGTAGGGATCTCTAACATACCCAACATCGCATGGACACGAGACCGAAAGCTTTAAGTCCCCTTCGAAAGGCGGAACGTGCAGACAATCAACTTGCGCAGATACAATGCCATAACTTCAGTTGTTGTTAAGTATACAGTATGTAATGAAAAAGTGGGAATCGAACCCAGTACCCTTCGGTTTATAGACACGCATTCTTACCACTGAACCACCGAGACTCTATAAAAATAAGTCGGAAAATGTTTTTTATGGCGAGATTACAAATAATTTCAAGATGATCAGAATATGGCGAATATTTGGAACCGATCTTCATATTCTCATTAGTACTTTTTATGAACCACATTAACAGCTGTATTCGTTAGCACTATAGATAATTGAACAGTATGGGATGGAATGGTAATAGTTGATCTACTTTTCAAATAAAACCATTTCATTGTGCTCTGTTTTAGATGCGAACCCAGATCGCAACAGACTTGCCAAAGTTGACAGCCCAATGTTGCCCGCACGCCACGTCGGATGCTATTGATATTTGTTATTAAAATATAGTCTGTGACGAAAATAATAGATAATATCAGTGTACTATTACCAAGTAGCTAGTAAACAAATACCAATACGATAGTATGTAAACTAACCAATTTTACTCTGTTAAAGTTAACATTGGTGGGGAACAGTCGCTTTTGATTTTTTTTATGTGCGGGTGTTATTGGTTTGTTCGCCAGATGTGCTTGTCGGCGCTCATCGCGGGCTCCAATATTCACATAGTGAATTTATATATCAAGAAAGAACGTGAGCTTTCTTAAATAACGCGGCACCTTTCATTTTAAACTCATTATCCTTTAAATCAGATAAAAGCTCATAAATTTGTGGCCCAGAAGATCAAAGTAGTTCGTTAACATCGTCCTTGCAATATAGACACTATAGACAAACCATGGGTCTCCGGTCACAATTTTTAACGTCGTTTATCTAGGTATGATATACATACATTTGTAGCTGTTGATTTAGTCTAAAATTTTTCATCCTCTGATGATGCTAACGTGGTTAGTGAAACGATCGTAAAGTCTTTAAAAATATGTGTTGTGGTGATTTGGGTTCTCAAAGTGTACTAATCAGTGCTCATCATAGGCTCCAGTTTTCACATAGTCACTTTTACTGTTGCCGGTCATGAAATAAGGGACCGCATTAGGTCATAAATGAACATGAGTTCAACGTATGCAGAGCGATGGTACCGATGTCACCGAACGTAGATAAGGTAGATATTATTAAGTGAAGACTATAACCTCTTATAAGTACACTTTAAGAAACGAAATTCACAACAACACATTCTCAAAGATCTGACGATCATTTCACTAACCAATTTTGCGTCATCAGAAGATGAAAATTTCTGGATACTCCATAACTAAAACCGTGTTTATATTTAGTGCAGGTGCTCAACATAAAGCCCTCGAGGCAGGATCAAGCAAATTTTCACTGCTTGCTTTTTTCTTATTTCAACAACACACCACGAGGGCTCACAGCCTAAATACTACGGTACCGTTGGCGTCGACAAGGAGGAAAGAGGCAACTTGTTAATTCTGAACTTGAAGGTTTGGTGTATCGGAGGAGAAGGAAAAACATGTGCCGGCAAGGAATTCCACAACTTGGAAGTCCTCGGGACAATAGAGCGGGCATAACAAGATGTTCTATGTCTGGTGACCTGGACAGTAAAAGAGTGCATTCACTCTGTTCCCCTGGTAGATCTGTTTGGGGCAGCAGGTGGAAGAACTATGGAAGAAAGCTCCTCTGAGCAGTGTCCGTGCAGATATCTATAAAATAGAGAGAGGTCACCAACGGTACGTAGGTGGGCAAGGGATGGCAGGCTTTAGGTAAAGGGTAGGGTTACGGATGAGGCGTATAGCTCTCTACTGAATGGAGTCCAGGATAGCGAGTGTAGAAGCGGCAGCGCACCCCAGATGTGGGAGCAGTATTCGAGGTTTGGCCTTATTTGTGAAGTATATAAGGTATGGAGATTATCTGGTAAAAAGTATTTGCGAGTTTGGAAGAGGAAACCTAATTTCTTAGCAGCCGCTTCTGCAATGATGTGACATGTTGGTGCCAATTGAGACTTCGATCCACATAAATGTCAACAAGTGAAAAGGGCTCAGTACTTTGAATTACTTGGTTGTTCATTGTGATAAGTCTAGGGCTGCTGTATCTCTTGTGAGATAGAAAGCAAGACTGCGATTTGTTGGAGTTTAATTGTACAAGATTTCTACTTCCCCAGTCTAATATTTTCTGGAGATCCACAGAGACAGAACCCTCCATGAGTCTGCGATCCTCATCTAATTGGGCTAAAGAGAGAGGCTTAGAATATTGTATATTTGAGTGAAGGGTGCTGTCATCCGCGTAACTGTGAACTGGGTTGGATGTGCTAGAGAGGAGGTCATTGATGTGGAAAAGAAACAAAGTAGAGGCTAAAGCTGAACCTTGAGGGTCTCGTGCATTAATTCGACACAGTTTAGAGGAATGGCCATCCACGACAACAGAAATGCTTCGGTTGGAGAGAAAATTTGCTGTCCAATTACAGAGTTTTAGTGGTAGGCCATAGCCCGGAAGTTTATTAAGCAGCGCTGCGTGCCAGACCTAGTCTAATGCTTCGAATATGTCCAGAGTGACAATCTGGGATTCACCGTGTAGTTCCATAGACTTGTTCCAAGAATGGGTGAAAAGGAAAGGAGGTCGGCAGTTGATCTGCGCTAACGGAATCCATACTGCCTGTCGTGGATTAGACTGTGTTTTCAAGAAATTTTAGTAATTCGGTGTCTATATACTTTTTCATCACTTTAGAGATGACTGACAATAGAGAAATAGGCATGTAGTTGCTAAGAAGCGCTTTGGATCTTTTCTTGGAGACGGGTTGTACTCGAGCGGTTTTCCAGTTACTAGGGAATATGCATCTATTGTAAGATGTCTAAAACAGATGAGTCAGGACAGAAGCAATTTCTGGTGCGCATTTTTTGAGAGCAATTGCTGGTATCTTGTCAAGGCCAGAGGCTTTCCTGGTATTAAGATAAAAGAGCATCTTTCGTACCTTTTTAGTTTTGAAAATGATATCCGTCATTTTATGCGTGACATTGGGGACTGTTGGTGGTTGAACATTTGGAGCTGGGTTGAGAGTAGCATTGCCGGCAAACAACGAGGCAAAAAGTTCAGTCTTGCCCAGGGCGATAGAAACAATTTCATCCCCTGACACAAGAGGTGGGAACGTGCAGAAATTATTTCCAATAGATTTAGCAAGAGTCCAGAAGGGTTTGCTGCGTTGGAGCTTGAGCTTGAGCTTGCTCATCGCAAGTTCCGTTATTTGAATTCTACTATATTGTATTTACAATTTCCTTTAAGTAAAGATATACCCTGTATGTATTCAGAAATATGTCTATCTAAAAGGCGTTGGAAACCTTAGACGTTATAGGAAAAAACATACATTCTTAACGAACTGTTCAACAAGTGTGTGATTTCACACAAAAAGTGCTCGAGTAGAACGGGCTTGATGAATAAAGATCGGAAGCGGGGGTCACTACGAACCAATTTCTGAAGAGCAATATCGGTGATACTGTCGGTGTAAGAGGCAAAGATATCGAAAATCTCTTCTGTAGTCTACAAAACTATGATTGATTGTGAAAGACGTGTCTCCTATAGGGCGAGTAGCTCGTTTATGAATGTAATCAAAGAGAATCAGTTTTTTTGGACAGCATCCCAAGCATGAAAACAATATTAATAACTGTGGACGCGCATGTGTGTGTGTTTTTTTTTTAATTTAACCTCGGCCTATTTCCGCGACTATGGCCAATCACCGACGCCAGGGAGCAGTTTCACCTCACTCCCCTAGAAATTTTGCCGAACCCCTGCCTTTCTGTAAGGAGGGTAGGGATCTCTAACGTGCCTAACATCGCATGGACACTGGACCGACGGCTTTACCCCCCACCGAAGGGCGGAACGTGCAGACATTCAACTTGCTCAAATACAATGCCAGAACCTCGGTTGATGTTAATGTTACAGTATGTACTGAAAAAGTGAAAAGAGTACCCTGGGCTCGAACCCAGTACCCTTCGGTCCAGAGGCACACGTTCTTACCACTGAACCACCGAGGCTCTAACGCGTATGTGCTTCATAAAGCGTAAGAAGCTGATGTGATGAAAATAAACCTTGACCAAATGAGAATAATCTTAAGCTCAATCAAATTAAACAAAAATAAATATCTTTTTGCTCGAAACAGAGATCCAACATGACCTTTTACGTAATAAATTACATATCTGCTGACAATTTCAATCTTAAAGCTTACGGAAAGAGTCATTTTGTAACTGAAATTATTGCCGCATTTATTTTTCTTGCTAATTGAATAACATTACATCATTGCATTTTACATAATAAAGTCATAACAGCTTATGTATAATTATGTACTATAAAAAAATTGTAAAGTTAGTTCTTTTGTATGAAAGCTGTTAAAACTTTTTTTGTTCGTTGAGGAGAAGAAACTCTTATGGACTCCTGGTATATTATACTCCCCATGAATGTTAGACTCTCGTTAGCTATAGCCCCATTTTAACAAAGTTTCATAAGGAAATTCACGTATAGAGCTGTTTTTTTAATGAGCGTGAATTAAGGCCCCTAGAACCCAATTATATATATATATATATATATATATATATATATATATATATATATATATATATATATATATATATATATATATATATATATATATATATAGGGTGGTTCACCACATATGCCACGGGTTCTCACGTCAATATTTTTCGTTTTTTCGAATTTACTTCAAACGGAGATTGTCTAGGTTGAAAAGAACTACAACCTAAAATTATTTTCAAATATACAGGTGTTCCAAAAAGTGTGACACCTCAAAGTTATTCCTTTTCTTATGGAACAGCCGGTATTTGACAGCATTTTTTAATATATATATATATATATATATATATATATATATATATATATATATATATATATATATATATATATATATATACAGGGTGACGCATTTCTCCGGTAAAGCTCAATATAATTATCATTATACAAGAAACGAAAAAAATTGTATAAGTTAATTATAGGGTGTCTCGAGCTGCATCTTATACAATTATTTTGACAATCACGGGGTGGCCCATAAGTCGTTGGTGATCCCTACAATTTCCTTCGAACACCCTTAGACGCAGTAAGTGCGTTTGGTATAAAATTTTCATTAAATGCTTTAAATATCAATAACTCAATTTGATATTAACCTAAGGTTTGTTCGCTAGGAAACCAATATAAGTTTATTTTCGGAAATTTTTTGTACATTTTCAAACAATGAGTTATTTTGATAAAATATGGCACATTGTTTCTACTATAAAGGTTATACCGGTAACCAAACTGTGTTGTCAATAGTCTTGGAGCCACTAGCTTGGACAATAGGATTCTCGCACTTTAAAATTGTTGATAATGTAGACCATGAATGCCGTACTGCCTACAAACATGACCTTTTTTCGTTCCCGTATTCACTTGCTTAAATATCGACATTTTCTCTTCAATGGGGAGGCGTTTTCTTTTAATACCGGACGCGGGCATTTTGTAAACAAGACTCTATTTACCTGCCTCGAACGCGCGGTGATCGAAAAGTGATCTAAATAAGGCACAAATTTCAAGATTTAAACAGAAAAACAAAAATCCACACAAATGTACAGTTATAACGAACTAAGGAACGTTGATTTCAAGTGGTAGGAGGGACTCTATCAATGTTTGAGTGGAAGAACCCATAAATATTTTCTCTTGTGTTGTGTACAGTAAAATTTATTACCCATTATATCTGGGCTGACGATGACATTACAGGTCACTATACGGCAAGAAAACTTATCTGACTTGCTAAAATGGCGATAAAGCACACACACACAAAATATTTAATGAGGCAATTTATGGCACTGCAATTACACTAATGCACTGAAATAAAATTCATGAGATGGTGATTGTATACTCATCTAATCTCGGTCTCCAGGGAATACTGATCTTCGATACCCTGGACGGACCCTCCAAGCTCACCCTAATCAGTCGAGATCACCCTGTCGGTGAACGAAGCGGTCTCGTCTACTACGAATCTCTGGCCAGCCTCCAGTCTGAAGATGGTCCCGTGTGTATTCCACAAGTACCTCCGGCAGCGTTCAAATAACATCTAATGGCGGTTTGTCCTTCAATACGCTCGATGGCCCCAGCCAACCGCATCTATAATACCTCATGTGTCGCACCATCGACGATTATTGATTACTTATACGGCAGCCACCGAAGAATGTTCTAACCACACCGACTGTAAGCACCAGCCTGCCTAGGCCTATATGCATGATTCCATAAGCAGTACATAAAATCGCTTGCCCACTACGGTTACCACAGATTGGCTACCAGAAGAAGAAGGCCGACGGACCTTTTCCTTAACCATAAACCAAAATCGTTTTCCCTACACACATGCCGAGAACGGCCCATTTCCAGTCATCTCAACCCAAGGGCATTGAATAGTACCGTCTCCCAACTAAGAACCATAGAATGTAACTATATGTCAGCCAGAAATAAAAAGAGACAACAATATGAAAATCAACGCCACTGTGTAATAACCAAAGACATTATAAATCAAATTAAAAGAAGGCTTTAAAATAATACCGATATTGGCAATAAAACATGTTACGACATCATAACAAGGCGATGTCACAAAAAACGAAAAATATTTCCATTTTTTTATAATTTTTGCAATTGATCTCAAGAAGTTACTTAACTGTCTTTACTTTGTTATTATTCACATAAATACTTGCTTACAAAACATGTGCATCTAGTCCTAGTGTGTCTGAATGGTCGTATTTTTAGGTAGAGGGGCAACGAAATTCACAGAAAGACGAAACTCTCTTGTTTATTCTTGCTCATCTGTGTATCCCAATAAAATTGCAAATGGATCAGCGCAATAATTACCCCGATAAAACCGAAATCGCCTGAAAAGGGGTCTCGTTAAATCAGAAACATTTTAGCATTGTCACTTACACAAGTCCATTTAAATCACCAAAATTTGCACGTCAAATGAGAAGTTCGTTAAATCTGCTACTCTTAAGACCTGGACTCTACTATATTTACGAGGGCGAGTCAATAATATATATATATATATATATATATATATATATATATATATATATATATATATATATATATATATATATATATATATATATATATATTGTAACATTCTTGACCAAGATAATCGGATTTATTTTTGTGAAATGTTTATCTTGGTTGTAATTAAAGATCTCAAATTTGATCCTTATCTTCGTCACTAAAAAAAACTAGTAATGAAAAAAATTTAAATTGCTTGGGTAGGAAGGGACAATTAAAGGGCGACAGATGAGTCTTAATATTTTATAACCCTAAAACCACCAAAAAGATTGATTGAAAAATATAACAAGTGAATTCTAATGAACTCTCTTATAACAAATAATAATTTCTTTTGGCTAGTTAAACACCTCACAAAATATACATAATTTTAATTAAAAAATGATTCTTAACTTGGGTCTTTCTTTCACTAAAAAGTTTAATTTTGGCAACTCAGGCTACTTGGAGCTATTTAATTTACCCAAATGTTCAGCTGGCTAAAAGTTGGAATTCACATGCAGCACAGCATCAAACCAATCATATGTAAATAGTAAATATGCTGCAAAGTCAATTCAATCCCAAGAGAAAAACACTAAAACTTAATAATTTAGAAATGAATAGACAAATTAAATTTGCTTCTTATCCTGTAGAAAGTATAGGGGTTACAAAATCGACGACAAAAGGATATTTTGATTCCAGATATTTCTAAGACGAGAAAGATAATATTGTTTTTGAATCTTCCTAGAATTGAACGGAAAAACAGCCGACAAACCAAACTAATCAATAAATATTTTCATTGTATCTGTTGCTAGGCATGCCAATCTATTAAATTTCAAGTGTTTTGACAGGTGGCACAGAGAAACAGTGTAAAGGTATCAGACTTAGATTGGCATTGAGCGAAATTAACTAAACACGGATGTGGAAATAAAGGTACTATCTTTTTGCAAATTTTTGTAAAGTTTGAAAATTGAAAAATGAAATTAACTAAAAACGGATGTGAATACGTTACAATATATATATATATATATATATATATATATATATATATATATATATATATATATATATATATATATATATATATATATATATATATATATACAGGGTTTTTCACGATAGCCGTGCATTAGAAGTTTATGAAGTTCGCTGATATCCTAAATTTTGAAATTTTGGCAGCGGTCACAATTCGTAATTGTCTTTTATTCTAAAATATTTTCAAGGTCACATCACTTAAGGTTAGACCGGAAGTAGTCATCAACTTTGCTTATTTAAATAGAATGCCCTATTTTTTATTGCATATTCGAATTCTCCATAAAATTTTGTTTAGATTTATATTAAGCTTTCCTATCCCTATTTTCAACTGTTCCAAAGATATTGTGATTTCTCTGTATTTCGTGATTTTTTTACATTTTTCGGAACTTCTATCCTCATTTATAACACTTTGTATTTCACATGTTTTTAATGATAGAAGCCTGGAATTTAGAATACTATAACTTCTAGGATGAAGCCTTGATATTATCTACCTAAAGTTTACCTGTATCATACAGAGTGGTTTAAATTTAAAGACCAACTTACACATATTCAATGTTGCAAAAGTCTTTTTTTTCAAATGGTGCACCGTGTATATTATTAAAAATTCGAGTTCTAAATTTATTTCTACACCGGTTTCATATAAGTTTTCCTATACCTATCTCTTACGAGTAACTTTCCACTAGAGTTTTTAGGTAACAAACTCCCTTTCTAGTGAATATACATTACGCTGCAAAATAAAGGCAGCTGTGGCTGTCAGAAAACAGAATTTTGACAACACATGAATTCTAAAGCGTCATTTATATTTTAAAGTTTATCTGAGTGTGTTTGTATTACTCACGTTATAGAAATAATAAGTCAATAAAAATACAGAATTGTGAAGAGTACTCTAATATGGATATTTTAAATTTATTTTATATTCATGGGGAATGCAATCGGATTGTAAGCAGAACATGCAGTATGTTTAACGAGAGGTATCCGACTCCATCAGCAATGACTAGAGGAAAATTCGCAAGGATAGAGGAACGATTTAAATTGACTGGAAGTGTTAAAACTACACGACATAATCCAAAGCCAGTAACTGAAAATGAAGATAATAAGATAAACGTTTTGGCTTATTTTCAAGTTTACCCGCATAGCTCTATTCCTGCAGCTACTCGAGCTTTGGAAATATCAAGTTCATCTGTGCATAGAATATTGAAATTTCATAAAATGCACCCATATTCAGAAGTAGTACTACAAGGACTTTGACCTGGTGACCATTTAAAAAGAGTGGAATTCTGCGAACGCATGTTTCTGAATATTCAACAAGATGAGAACTTTCTCTCTAAAATTATGTGGATCGACGAATCGAAATTTAGAAGGGAAGGAATTGTGAATAGAAGAAATAGTCATTTTTGGGCAAGTGAAAACCCTAATATATTTAGAGAAGGACGTTTTCAAACAAATTTTAGTTTTAATGTGCTTTGCATTATTATGAACAATACGGTCTCTTATGAAATTTACGAAAAAAATATAAACCGTGAAAAGTATTTGGAACTATTAAGGGGATCTGTCCGTAATTTTCTGGCAAGGCTACCACTAGATATAAGGCAAAGCTGCTGGTATCACCTAGACGGCGCGCCTGCCCACTCCACTGGTGAAGTTTACTGGCATTTAACGCAATTATTTGAAGACAGATGGATTGGGTCCAACGTTCCTTGGAGATAGCCTCCCCGCTCTCCTGATTTAACGTTCGCCGATTTTATCTCTGGTGGCATATGAAAAGTCAAGTGTATGACACAACAGTGAAAAGTAGAGATGATCTTTTAAATCGTGTAATTAGAGCTTTTAGAGATTTAGATCCAAATAAATTAAAAGAACTACTACGAATGAGATGAACCGTAGAATTTTGCAGTGCCTTGACCAAGATGGTGGTCACATAGAACATTTATAGTGATCGTAGCATTTAAATTTGAATTAACTTTTTTTGTCTTTGTTCAGTTTTTTGTTTATTGTTAATATTTTTTTAAATTATTTTTCAAATAATTACATCAAATATTTTTATGAAATCATATCACTTTTGTTATCTGACTGACAATCACAGCTGTATTTGTTGTGTAGTCTAACGTGTACTCTTTAGAAGAGGAGGTTGTTACCTAAAAATGCTAATAACAAGCAACATATTGAAGATGAGTATAGAAAAGCTTATATCAAACCGGTGTAGAATTAAATTTAGAACTCGAATTATTAATAATATACAGGGTGTTCTATTTGAAAAAAAAAACTTTTGCCACGTTGAATATGTTTAAGTTAGTAACTAAATTTAGAACACTCTGTATGACACAGGTAAAATTAAGGCACATAATATGAAAGCTCCCTCCCACAAGTTACGAAATTCTAAATTCGAGCCTTTTATCTCTAAAAACATGTAAGATACAAACTATTATAAATAAGGTTGCAAAATCACCGAAATACAGAGAAATCACAATATCTTTGGAACAGTTGAAAATAATATAAATCTTCACAAAATTTTATGGAGAATTCGAATATGCAATAAAAAATAGGGCATTCTATTTAAATTAGCAAAGTTGATGACTACTTCCGGTCTAACCGGAAGTGATGTGACCTTAAATATATTTTAGAATAAAAGTATGTGTGTGTGTGTAAATTAAGACTGGCCCCAGATATGGGTAATAGGGCTTCTAGTTCCTCCTTATTTGAAGAACATTATTAAAAATTCGCCATCTCGAGAATACCCTTAAACAAATCAATACAAAATATTTACGTTAACTTAAGTATAAAGTTTCCGTTACACATGAAATATCAAATCAATCCATATTAGATGCGACTATGTGTATAGGTGATTCTGCTCATTACGATTTGAACAGCTAATACAAACTCCTCTCTCTTGAATTAGACACATAATATCTTGAACCCAGGTCAGCAGACAGCGCCAAGAATGGAACAGGGATAATGCTGATTCATGCAAAAGGGCATTATCGTATTACATCTCCTGGTCCGGAACGTTCCAATATCATCTCATAATAGTCATTATTAACTGACTATTACTCGGATTTCTAACTGAAATAAGAGACAATAGACACACCTAACGTCAATGTGTGGTAATTTTGGTGTTTCAATTAGATATTGACACATTAGAAATTTCCTGCGTTATTTGATATTAATTATAATTCGTCTAGTGGGCGCTGTCCAATTAAATTATAAGGTAAGACGTAACTTTACTAATTATGTTATAAAAGCTTGTAATTAAAAAAAAATTCGAGCACATTTATATACTACCTATAGGACGCGAGGTTTTTGATAACTTCTAGAAAAATTTACTAATAGATCTAAAAATAGAACAGACGAGGCTATTGACTCTGTTACAATAATTAAGATACGCCCTATATACTTCGATAGGCAACCGCTTTGAAGTAGGAAAAATCTGTCGTGTGAGAATTTGCTCTTTTATAACAACAAACATTGTTGAAAGGTATCAAGAACCACATTTAAAAAATAGTTTATGTATCTCAAAAATGCTGTTCCTTTTACGCCAAAAATTCTGAGAAAAAATAAGTCAGCAGTAATTTTATGTTTCTAATATTGAACATCTACTATAACTTCCACAACTTCAATACGTGTGGAAGTATGGCATAGGTGACAGACACTTCAATTTTTTTTTTTGCTTAAACGTCCTAAAAATGTCAAAACATATAGAAAACATGATTTGGAAACGAATTTGTTGTTAGCAGCTATGAATTTTTTCGCGCCCGAGGAGGTACCACCCCTTACATCAAGGGTCCGGTGAAGTCCCAACGGATATTTCCAGTTCTGGCGTATGAGTCGGTTTCCCTTATAAACAAAAATGATTATAGCTCCACCTTGTACAAAAGATTCCGGAGATAAGATACCCCTCCATTCGGATCTCCGGGAGAGGGGTGTACAGCGGGCGCCGGCATCAAGGTTTAACATATCCTTCTCGAATATATGTGACCTAAATTCTAACCTGAACTCCGTCCGCAATTTCCTCCAGGCTAATAGGCCCCAACTCCCCTTCCTCACCAAAACCCAAATCAGTGCCAAAACGGCCACTAATCACCTTAATTTCCCGAGGTATGAGCTCCTTACTTTCTTTAGATTGCATGGAGGTGTGTGCGCATGCGTCCGTAGCAATCTACCCTGCGCCAGACTCCCCAATTTAGAAGCTTGAATAAAAGACATACTTTGGATGAAACTCCCTTTCAGGGCTGCAACTAACTTCATCTGTTGCATTTACCGGTCACCTTCTGACAACAACTTTGTCCAGCTCTTCGACTACCTTTCTTAATATACTTCCTCCGAGGTCATTATTCTTGGTGACGTCAATGTTCATAATAAGGAATGGCTAAGGTCTTCAAAAACCGATCCACAAGGGAGAGCAGTGGAGGCCTTTGCAGTCAGCAATTATTTAGCCAATATGGTTCAGGAACCCACTTACCTTCGTCGTATCCCAGCACACAGCTCAAATCCCTTTGATCTCCTTCTTACCACAAAACCAAAATGCTATAAGACATCAGTTACCGCCAGCCCTTGGTCTCTCAGACCACGGCATGGTCGCTGCTTCCTGTGAAACTACAACTCTGCAAACTGTTACGGAACGCGGGATTGCACACAAAAGGTCACCGAAATTATCCAAGCTTGCATGGAATTATTTATTCCACGTACACAAAAAACCTCTTCAGCCACTCAAAAGCCCCGCTTCTCTAAATTCTGTGACAAGGCCAGACTTGAAAATGTCAAAGCTCACAAAGCGCTTCTACAAAATCTCAGTCAAGAAAACCGTCAAGTATTTAAAGACGCAAGAAACCGCTATCTTTGCATTTTTTCTGAGGCAAAAAACTCGTTTAATAACCACATCAAAAACAAAGTCTTCTCAAGCTCCAACGGCAGCAAACCCTTCTGGACTCTTACTAAATCTATTGGGAATAATTTCTACAAGAACACGTTCCCACCTCTTGTTTCAGGGGATGAAATTGTTTCTACCGCCCTGGGTAAGGCTAAACTTTTTGCCTCGCTGTTCGCCGGCAATTCTACTCTCAACCCACCTCCAAATGTTCAACCACCAACAGTCCTCAATCTCGCGCATAAAATGACGGATATCATTTTCAAACCTAAAAAGGTACGGAAGATGCTCTCTTCTCTTAATACCAGAAATGCCTCTGGCCTTAACGCTTTCCCAGCAATTGTTCTCAAAAAATGCGCACCAGAACTTGCTACTGTTCTGACTTGTCTGTTTCGGACATCTTACAATAGGGGCATATCCCCTAGTAACTGGTCGAGTACAACCCGTCCCCAAGAAAGGATCAAAATCACTTCCTAGCAACTACAAGCCTCTTTATCTCCTTTCAGTCGTCTCTATAGTGATGGAAAAGTATATAAACACCGAATTACTAAAATTTCTTGAAAAACGCAGTGTAATCTACGACAGGCAGTATGGATCCGTCAGCGAAGATCAACTGCCGACCTCATTTCCCTTGTCACCCATTCTTGGAGCAAGTCTATGGAACTACACAGTGAATCCCAGATTGTCGCTCTAGACATATCCAAAGCATGCGACCAGGTCTGGCACGCAGCGCTGATTAATAAACTTCCGGCCTATGGCCTACCACCAAAACTCTGTACCTGGACAGCAAATTTCCTCTCCCACCGGAGGATTTCTGTTGTCGTGGATGGCCATTCCTCTAAATTGTATCCAATTAATGCAGGAGTTCCTTAAGGTTCAGCTTTAGCCCCTACTTTGTTTCTTCTCCACGTCAATGACCTAAAATCTAGTTCTCTATCCCGTTGCAATCCTTAGGCGGTTAGTATAGTATTATGCTATCATAGGTATAAAACGCTAATATCATACATATTCATGTTTATTTTGCAACATATAATAGACAGTTTAATAAGTCCTTGTATATGTATATGTATGTGTGTGCATACTTGTTATTTGTATGCAAACATTTTAATCCGAGAGATATCAGCGCTCACCTACATGTGCAGCGATATAATTTAATCAACGAGTTACTGTTGTGCCCATGTTGCTTCAGAATCTAATGTGACACAAGGACCGTTACTATATGAATTGGGTTATTAATTCTACGCCCATAACAATTATATATATATATATATATATATATATATATATATATATATATATATATATATATATATATATATATATATTGCAAGGAAAAAAGTTATAAGCATTTTATTAAAAAATGTTTGGTGCCAGACCATTTCTATGAAAATTCACTACCATATCTCACGTGCTGCGCCCAGACTTTTACTTGCTTCAATAAGTCGTTGGCCAGGAAAATTTGACAAATTTTTTCGAGAAAACTTTTAGTTTAGTTTTGGACATTTTTTTTACTTTTTCAAACAATCAAGTTATTTTGACGAAATATGATATATGATTCCTACTATAAAGGTTATACTATCTACCAAATTTGAGGCCTTTCATTTAAAAACTACATATTTTACCTTAAAAACATTTTTGTATACATTCGGTACCATAACGCACTCGCTGCATCTAGACTTATTAATACTGTGGAATATATAGCCCTCTCGTAGATTCTGTAAAACGCCCTATTATAATTTATCTTGACTAAACTGCGATCACTTAAGTTTTAATTCATTTGTTCAAACGTCAAAACTCGCGTCATCTAATGTCATAAAATTAATTTACGTGCTAAGTTTGTCGTTTTGACCTTGTCTCTAAATTCCAGTTGTAACAATGTTAGCAAAACAGCAAAGATACACCCAAAAAAAACCTACCATCCAAAAAATTGTGATACCATCTGGCTTGGTAAGACCAAACGAAACTGTGGTAATAGAAGTTCCATCTAACTTAAAGAAACATGCTGTAGTAGTTGCCACAAGACCTGGTGGACACAGCACAAGCGAACTCCACACAGAAGGAATTGGAGATGAAAGTCGCGAAAGCAGTCGAAGTGCCTTTAAAAAACCCTTGTACGTAGAAGAACGCGTTGACCAAGAAACAGAAATTGATGAAGAACCTGAGGAAGAGCCTGAACCTGAAACTGAAGCAGAACCTGATGCGGAAGCCGACGATGAGCCTGAACAAAACGAAGAGAATGATGATAACGAAGAGGTAGACGAGGGCCTAATAGCAGATCCTTTAAAACAAGTTTTGGAAACAGAAAGGGCAGAAAGAGAGCTTTTGTTTAGAAATTTGATCGCTTTTCACAAAGCTAGAAGGAATGTGATATGTGGTACGAAGGCCATAGTGTCTAGGAGTTTCACAGCTAACAATTTTATAGATAACAGATGTCCAAATGCAAGGCAAACTCTGCATCATAGACCGAGTCAAGTTTCAAGTCAGAAAGGAATTTCTTTTGATATCTCGACTGACAATCGGCAGCAATTATCCAACCAGGAGCATTATGAGAGATCAACTTCTATCCAAAATAAACACAACAACAGTTCTTACGAGACCGCAAATTCACACCAAAACACAACAAATGGTAATTATTACAGCACACCAAAATACAGAAATGCATACCAGTGATTATTTTTTCATTAATATTAATTTGACAAATCTGTAACTATCTGACATTTTCTTCACATAAATATATGCATTTTTTCTTGTATGTATTTCTCTTTTTGCAGCTGAAATGTAGATATGTTATTCTTAAACGTTTAAGTTTAGAAAGCAAAGATAAGTTGAACATTTAAACAGTTGTCTTAACGCATTTTTCCTTTTTTTTCTCCCCTAGGGCTCGTCCGCGTCTTTTACCGCCCCGATAGCACCGCAGCCTTTGGCTTATTGTGCATGCCCTTTGTCTTTTCTACTTCACCCATTCCGAAATCACTGTGCCTTGAACTACTCTGCACAGAAATTGGTAGAGTGAAGTTTTATATTGCTCTGTCTCCGGTCTAGGCTGTCCGTAGATCAGTTGTCTTTTGCGGCCCAGAGTTTTACACTCGCACAAGATGTGCTGGGCTGATTCCTGCCCCTCGCCGCAGAGTATGCATGCCAGATCCCCCTCGAACCGCCCCTTTTATGCAGGTGTTTCTTGACGGCGATCTTTTCCGTCAAGAATCCTGTTATCTTCCTGAGCTCTCCACTGCAAAGATTTTGCAGCTCCACAACTCTCTTTGAACTAGGTTACCCAATTACTGACTTCCCATGTCTGAGCCCTAGACAGTCTGCCCACTACACCTTATGTTCTTTTCTGGCCCAGGACTTAACGGATCCCCTGGCAGCGCGCTTCGTCACGCGCAGGGCCGGTTCTGGTCCCATAAATGGTTCTGCTGAACCTCTCTTCGCGAGACTGTCACTTTTTTCATTGCCTTTGACTCCCGAGTGACCCGGCACCCAGATGAGGGTGACCTCATTCTGCCCAGCCAGGTCGATCGTCTCGTCTCGGCATTCACTTACCAGCCTGGAATTTACCCGTGGGCTACTTAGGACATTAAGGGTTGCCTGGCTGTCTGTGACTATGAGGATCCGCTTGTTGGTGTAGCTCCTCCTTTTGTTTGCTCGCACGCAGTGCAAGATGGCGTACATTTCGGCCTGAAAGACCGTTGCATGAGCCCCGAGAGAAATACTGTGACTTACCCTCGGTCCTTCCGAATAAACGCCTGTCTCCGCTCCACGCTCCCCGCCGGATCCGTATGTGTACAAAAAAGCGCATCCCGTGGTAGGCCCGGCGTCTCCCCCGCCATGTCTCGCGGTCGGAGATTTCCACTGTAAACTTGTTTTCCCTGCAGATTCGCCGGCTCGCGAAGTCTGACCTCATTTCAAGCATGGGCTCCTTCACGATCTCCTGAATTTTGCAGTGCCCCTGCAGCCTGGGTTGATCCTCAGCCTATCATTGCAGGCTAGCCCATATAGTCCTAGCCTGGCCTCCCCCATGATAACTAAGTGTGGGGGGCAGATCTGGCAACACCTCGATGGCGCCTGTTGGGGTTGAAGTCATGGCCACTGTGATGCCGAGACAAGCCATCCTTTGGATCTTGCCTAGTTTTTGTTTGACACTGGATTGTGTGACCTTAGGCCACCAGACCAGTGCAGCGTATGTTAACGATGGTCTGACAACCCTTGCGTACAGCAAGTAGGCCATACTAGGTCTTATTCCCTACGTTTTTCTATATAGCCGCCTAGTTACGGCTAGGGTCATAGCTGCCTTTCGGAGTATTTTTTCAACGTGACAATTCCAGGTTAACTTAGAGTCCAATACGACTCTAAGATATTTTATCTCCCTGACCATTGGAATATTTATACCGTATAGAGTGAGAGTTTGTGGCTCCCCCACTTCCTCCTCGTAAACGGTATGACGGTTGCTTTCTCGAAGCTCACCCGAGTCCTTGGCCAACCGTCTACCTTTCCACCACTTTCAGTGCTGTCTGCATCTGCTCCCACACTGACTGTGTAACCTTTCCTCGGACTATGATGACAATATCGTCCGCATAATCCTGTACCTCGTACCCCCCTCCCAAGAGCCTCCCTAGCAGGCCATCCACGACTAGGCACCAGAGCAGGGAAGACCCCCGCTAGCAGAGTCCTTACCGCGAGCGAGATGAACACCGTCCTGTCCCTGAGCATGGAACCGATCCACCTGGAGCAGGTCTCCTCTATTCCCCGCTCCATGACGCCTGCCAGTACAGATCCAAATGAGGTGTTTCTGAAGGCCTCCTCTATGTCTAGGAAGGGCCCCAGCCCACCTCCCTGTTCTCCAGCGTATTCTCCAGTTTTAATACCAGTTGGTGCAGTGCTGTTTCTCATGAGACTCCTGCTCTGTATGCATATTGTCCGTAGTGTAGGGGATATGCTTCCAGTACACCACCCCTAATCTGCCGGCCGAACAGTTTTTCCATTGTTTTTAGCAAGAAAGACATGCGACTTATTGGCCTCAGGGTCTTTGCCTGGTCTATTGGACGCCCAGGTTTAGGAATGAATACAACTCTGGTCAGTCTCCATGCCCTCGGAATATACTCCACAGCCAGGCTGGCCCTCATAATGAGGGTAAGCGCCAATATGTCTATACCCTGTTGGAGCATGATGGGCACTATTCTATCGAATCCCGGGGATTTGTATGGCTTAAAGTTGTTAATAGCCCATCTAATTTTGCTCCAGGTAACCACCTCTTTAGCGGCTGTCCAATCTACTCTAGATTCCCGCCTGTGCAGCGTCTCTATTTCTGAGTGTTTCCAGTCCGGAGGTGATTTCGCCTTACACTGTAAGGCTTACAGCATTATCTGATTTTTTTAAATAATCCTATTAACCTCATATCACCACCATCACATAATTATCCAAACCAACAAAGGGCCAAGGTGTGAACGCGCTCTCATTTAAATAATAATAATAACACATTTTTGCTATTAATTCAGTAGTTTTGGCATCTATTATACTAAGACAAAACTAAATTAGTGATACATGTATTTGTTCATTTATTTATGTTTTGCTGACATAACAGGTAGCAGCCTCGGTGGTCCAAAGGTAAGAACCTGTGCTTCTGGACCCAGGGGTCCCAGGTTCAATTCCAAGTAAAAACGTCAAATTATTTTTAGTACATACCGTAAATTAACATCAACTGAGATTGTGGCATTGTGTTGGGGCAAGTTGAATGCCTACACGCTTCGCCATTCGGAGGGTGCCTTAAGCCGTCGGTCCTGTGCACCATTTTATGTTGGACACGTTAAGAATCCTCCCCACCTTACCAAATAATCAAGGGATTCGGCTAAATTTCCTGGCTAGTGAGGTTAAACTGCATCCTGGCGTCGGTGATTGGTAATAGTCGCAGAAATAGACCGACGTTAAAGTAACCAAATTATAAAAGACACTACAGGTAAGTAAGATTATTTTAGGTAAAGATACATAAAATAAGAAAATTGTATTTGCAATCTAGGACAAAGAATAAAAAGTCTGGACGCAGAAAGTGTATTATGGCAGCGAATTTTCATTAAAATGTTTTTAAAAAGATAAATTTGTCTTTTTCAGCGAATTATTCGTAAAATAATAAACTTATGGTAATCAAGTTGGGTACACGAGTTTATGACATTCAAAGGAAACTATAGACCAAGATTTAGATTTCTTACAGGAAAAAAAAGTTATAAAAAATATTTGGTGCCAGATCATTTCTGTGAAAATTCACCAGCATAACGCACTTGCTGCGTCCAGACTTTTTAAATATCTTTAAAAAAACTGGTAAGCAGTTAAAGCACCATCTTGAAAGGGCAATAGCTCATTCAACTTTTGTATTCAGGTGAAATGAATTAAATCTATGTCGATTTGTTACTTTTTCAAAGCCAGCTGAAATCTGCTGTTTCCGCTTAAAAGGGTACTTTCTGGAAACACTCTATGTACAGGTGTCCAGAAACTCTCCTGTCAAATTGAAACTTCCGATACTAGAGGCGATTTTATGTCAAATCAATTTTTTTTTAAGAAACGCTGAAACACATGTTTTGACATAAAACTCAACTTTGTCACATCAACCCCTTAAGGGTGGTGATAACAACCCTTATATTGTAAAAAGGGAATATGGGTTAAGTGTTACATCATTTGAAAGCTCTTTCTTTTCTCAATTCAGCACACTAATTTTTTGGAAGTCTTATCAACTCGTTTAAAAATTAATTACAGTTGAAGATGCAAAAACGTATTTCACTTATTCTGATAAGAAATGTGCTGATAGTCAATGTTTTGTTGGTTTGTAAACAAAAAATTGACTATCAGAACATTTCTGATCGGAATGAGAGAAATGTGGTTTATTATTTCAATTTATCGGTCGGTTTGATACTTGATAGTACTACCGAAAATTAATTTTACAATGGTGTATTCTGTAGAAGAGAGAGTTGAAATAATTACTCTTTTTTTTCAAAAACGATGACTGTGCCAACCGTACCGCAAATTTGTTTAATAAAAGACATCCGAACAGACATGTTAACAGAAAATACATTTTGGAGTTAGTTGCAAAGTTTCGACAAAGTGGTTCAGTAGCCAACAAAAAACGAGATCCTGAACGTGAATTTCCGCTTAGAAATGAGACTACTGAGATTGAAGTTTTAGGACAAATTGCTGCAGACCAAACTTTGAGCACGAGAAAATTGGCCACTGTTTCAAACATCAAATGAAGAACTATTCAGCGAATATTGAAGCATCATAAATTTCGCCCGTATAAAATTCATCTTGTACAACAACTGAATGAAGATGGTTTTGATTAGCGGCTGGAGTTTTGTGAAGTTATGACTGCACGAATAGCTGATAACGGGAACTTTCTGTTCAATGTTGTTTTTCAGACGAGTGTACGTTTTTATTAAACTCTACAGTCAATCGTCATAATTGTCGTTATTGGGCAGATAATAATCCAAGAAATTTTTACGAAGTCCACACTCAAACTCCACAAAAATTGAATGTCTGGACTGGCATTAGTTGAAGACCGTTTAATCGGACCAATTTTTCTTGATGGCAATTTGAGTGGCGAAATGTATTTGGAGTTACTGGAAGATATCGTTTACCCTGTACAATTAGTACAGGGTAAACGATATCTTCCAGACATTGTTGAAAATGATTATCGCTATCAAGAAAATCAGTTAATGTTTCAACAAGATGGAGCTCCTCCGCATGTTTCACAATGTGTTAGGGAGTTTTTGAACAGAGAGTTTCCACAGCAATGGATTAGGCGTAGAGGTGATATTAAGTGACCCCCTAGATCACCGAATTTAACTCCTTTAGACTTATTTCTATGGGGTCATTTAAAGAGTAGAATTTTCGCAACAGAACCGGCGTCTCTGGAAGAATTACGACGACGCATTGTTGAAGAATGTCGTCTAAGAGCTCCACAAATGCTCCAGGATGTCAGAGCTCGTTTTGAACAAAATTTGTACTATTGTATGGAAGCTGGTGGTCAACAATTTGAACACTTACTTAACTGAATAAACATTTTTGAACGTTTGGTTTTGTTTTTTAGTTTGTTTTTTTTTTTAACGAAAAATTGACAAATTATTGCATTTATTATCACAATGAATGAAATACGTTCTTGCAATTCCAACTGTGAATAATTTTTAAACGAGTTGATAAAACTTCCAAAAAAATTTGTGTGCTGAATTCAGAAAAGAAAGAGCTTTCAAATGATGTAACAATCGACCCATGTTCCCTATTTAAAATATAAGGGTTGTTATCACCACCCTTCAGAGGTTGATGTGACAAAGTTGAGTTTTATGTCAAAACAGCGTTTCTTAAAAAAAATTCTCTGGATGCAAATCGGTCTGTTTCGTTTTCAATGCGCCACCCTGTATATATATATATATATATATATATATATATATATATATATATATATATATATATATATATATATATATATATATATATATATATATATATATATATATATATGTGAACTTTATACGACTCTTCAAATGACCGCGAACTAGAAGTTTTTTCGGGTCAGTTTCAATTTTTATATGACTACGATAATTCACTAAAAGTAAAGGCATGAGCTAACGTGCTTCTTTTAATGGAAATTCGCTAGAAATTGTAAATGTTCAACCACATACTTTCTTCTAGAATGTCAACAAATACCTTTTAAAAATGAAATGGCTAGCTGACCACACTTAAACCTAAAATTCTTACAGATGTTTCACATTCATCAACCACTTAGACTTTATTTATGATACTTGCCGAAGAGCTTTCAAGCTTTTTATGTTATGAGCTTTCAGTAACAAACTGCAACAAAAAGCAGCTTTGAAATGAAGCTATCCAACTCTGTCTGGAACGAGTTTGAGCGTTACATTATTTATTTTCAGGAAAATATGAAAACCTGTATAAGATGATTTTGTTATTAAAAGAGCATTACTGAGTGATCCTTTCATAAAATCTTAGGTAACGTATTAGCGTGAAGTTTATGCAAGGGTGTTGCTGGTGTCTTATTTAAAACACACCCCGAAAATATTAAATTATGAAAACGATGAGGTGGGTAATTTGTAAACACGCTAAGAAGGTTAGTAGGGTGATATTAAAGGCAGACTGAACTTTTATTAGCAGAGTATAGTGATGTTTAAAATAATGAGGTGTTTTTTTTTTTTTTTTTATTGACTGACTAAAAAGGAAAAGGATTAATTTTTATAGAAAACACAATGTAGGTATAACAGCAACCAAGTTATAAATTACTTCCACATAGTCAATACGTGTATGGCATCGGTTACAAAAATTTCTAAAAGGTTTTTCGCTGAAACATCGAAAAAAGTGTCAAAACATATAAAAAACATGATTTGGGGACACACATTTTTTGTCTGTCGGTCTGTATGTCTGTAAGTAGCCACGATAACTTTAGAACGAATTGAGATATCCTCTTAAAATTTGGTATAAAGTTAGAACCCGATAAGTTAGATTTTTTCTACGTTGCCGAGGCTAACCAAAAAAAAAATTGAGGCTTCCATTTTCAAAAATTGCTGTATTTCTCAAAAACGGTAGGTTTTAGGTATAGGGAATCCTATTGTAACTTACCTTTATTATATCTCTATATAATAATATACTGGGTGTTCCATTAAAAAAAACATAACTTTGATACGTATCTTTTTTGTCAACACGCTGTATCATCGAGAGTATTTTCAGAAAATGCCCCTGAAGACCCTACATGCATATGCTAGAAAAAATGGAATTTGTAAATTCGAACAGGGTCCATTAGAGAGACCGAACGCGTATGTGGTGCCCCACCCTGTATATTTATATATATATATATATATATATATATATATATATATATATATATATATATATATATATATATATATATATATATATATATATATATATATATATATATATATATATATATATATATATATATATATATATATATATATATCCAACCGATAACTCAAAAAATAATTAACCGATTTTGATGAAACTCAGCAGGTGCCTTTTTTTTATTAATATCTCGGACGAGTTCGTTAGCCAGGAAAATCAGACAAGGTTTTCCGGGAAAATTTTGAGTTTTTTTTTTTTCAAAAAAAATTTTTTCTCCGAAAATTACAAAGATATTTCAATGAAATTTCCTGGACATGTTGCTTTACGAAAGACCTAACTATGTACCAAAATTCAGCCTTCTAGGTTTACAGAAAATTGAGCTATTCAAATTTGAAACATTTATTTTTAATATCACCGCTTTTTATTGACAATGGTAAAAACTGGTTTATAGGTATATGAGATCTAGTATGTCTGAGTCGTTACCTATCAACGGAACATTTGACATCATTGCGCAGGTCAGGTACCCGCTGTAACTGACGTTTATCGTATATTATTAGATCGTTTATCTGTTTTAATTTCAGTTGACAAATTATTTGTGTTATTTGGGAAGTTTAATACATAAGCGCAAATTATTCCCTTACGATTTTATTAATGTTAGTGAGTGGACTAAACAGTGTTTGTTATGTTTTGTCAACAGATATAAAGGATCGAAATTTTTTAAAAAGGACCGATATGCAACAGGTTAGTTATTTTCTCTCTGATGCATTGGCGGTAGTTTTAGTTAAGTTTGTAGTTTAACGGTCCATAATTTTTAGCTAATTTTTGTACAAAAAATTCGTCAATAAGGAGACCGCGACTTTAGAATTTCAAAAAAATTTCTTCAAATGAGCGCAAACTAGCCCCCCCTAGAATCCATATCCGGGTTTACGTTCAGTTTTTATCTGTTTACATATATACAGGGTGGCGCATTTCTACGGTAAAGCTCAATATAATTATTATTAAAGAAGACACGAGAAAAAATTGTATAAGTTAATTATAGCGTGTCTTGAGCTGCATCTTTTAAAATTATTTTGACAATCACAGGCTGGCCCATAAGTCGTTGGTGATCGCTACAAATTTTTTTCGAACACCCTTATTTTATTGAATTTTTATCGAAATATGTTTATAAGAAAAAAAGACGCAGTAAGTGCGTTTTGGTAGCAAATTTTCATTAAATGCTTCAAATTTCAATAACTCAATTTGCTATTAACCTAAGGTTTGTTGGCTAGGAAACCAACATTTAAAGTTTATTGTCGGAAAATGTCAAACAATAAGTTATTTTGATAAAATATGGCACATTGTTTCTACTATATAGTATACCGGTAACCAAATTGATGACTGCTTGCATTAAAAAGACATATTTGCTATTCAAAGCATTTTTATAAAAATTCACTTCCATGACGCACAAGGTCAGTTTTTTCAGTTGGTGTACCTTTAAAAGCTCATAAGTCGGTAAGAAACCGGTTTACTAGGATCCGAGGTGACCGTTGGATTTGTGATATAAAACTACATAAGAGTGAATAATTTATGTTGAATAAATACCACAAAAAATATTTTTTTAAGTGTTAGTGTCACCTTGATGGTGGGTCTTTGTATAATTTTCATTAGCGAAAATTTAAGTGCTCAGATCTCGCTTAATAACTGAGCTAGGTGTAATCCGACGTAACCGTTGAGTTCACGAGAACGAAATACATAAGATTAAATTGGTTTTTCAAAATATCACTCATAAAAAAATTCATTTTTTCGCACAAGACCTGTTTTGTTCTAAGATTAACTTTTGATATATCGTCGATTCCCTTTCAATTTAAATTTTTTGGTTAAAGTATGATTATTGTGTTTAATCATATAATCTTCTGCATCGATTGCTGTATCGTACAAGTCTATGACTCAAACAGCAATCGGTATATAATTGTTTCAAGTGGACAATGTCGTTTTTTTTTTTGGATATAATTTTCAAATGATCATATTTCGGTCAATAATCAAGATAGATGAGAATTTGTAATTGTCAAAAGTATATAAGGTGTAATTTTTGTTGCGATCGCCGAAAAATATAGTATGTGGAAAGATCAAGGTTTAAGAAATGCGATAAAGAAAGTTTTAAGAAACTATGGCTTTTATAAAGAATATATGACGTTTTTTCCAAACCATGGTTTGATAGTTTTTGTCACAGAATTTGTTCAAAAACACTCGTCACCTTAAATAGATATCGAAGAATAAGGTTCTTAAATTTAAGGCCTTTTGGATTTCGAATAAAAACGTAGTGTAAACTGAAACGTAATACATGGTTCGGCAAAATAATCCACCCAATTTAAGCAGCATATAAAAATTTATGAACTTCAATAATAAAACCCATTGTACATATTTTTAAGCTAGAAAAATTGTGGTTTTTTATTATTTAAATATAGTACTTCGTAAAATCATCGCCACTGTTCTCAATGTATTCTTCTAATTGATAGCAATTTTTCCATGACATTTTAAAGAACGTGACGTAAGATAGAATTGATTTCATTTTTTATGTTTAATTTCAAATCTATGGAATTTCTTGGTTTATTGATAAACAGTTTATGCTTTAAATAGCCCTAAAGAAAATAATCCGGAACTTTAAGATCTGGGGATCTTGCTGGACATGAAATCGTGCCTTTTCTTGAAATGAGTCTGTTTGGAGAGGATGTTCTCCATATGGCTTGTTGCCCCGTCTGGCTCAAACCAGTAATGTCCTCTTTCTTCTTCAGTTTGAGGCAAAAAGAATGTCTACAGCATTTGAACATAGCGCGCAGCGGTAATGGTTATCGTCTGACAAGTTTCTTCAAAAAAATAAGGACCAGTTATTCCAGACCATGAAATAGCACACAATACAGTTACTTTATGGCAATTTAAAGCTCGCTGATGAATTTTCCAATCATTTTCTTGAGCCCAATAATACCATTTTTGCTTATCTACATCGCCGTTAAGACGAAAATGTGCCTCGTCGCTCATCAAAAGGTTGTCTTCGATACCTTGGTGATTATCATGAATGAGACGACAAGATTCAAGTCTCTTAATCTTATCTTGATCATTTATTTCATGAATTATTGCGATATTATATGTATAAAAATTCATGCGTTTTGACATTTTTCTCATAATTTGATTCCCACTAAAATCAAGGACAGAAGCATGTTTAACAGCATTTAACAGCAGCTTTTTTCGGACTAGCAATTACAGCATTTCTTACCTTTTCTTCGTTGCGTTCATTGCAGGCAGTTCCTGGTCTTCCGCTTGACTTTTTGTCTACAATACAACCCAGTTGTTTCCGTTTATTTTGCCAAGCCAGAATAGGCTGTCCCCAGCGTAGGATATTAAAATGAAGTTAAAAACACCTTTCAACAGCGATTACTAAAGCAATGTAAATCAATTTCTCAACACAAAAGACACGACGTTGTGTACACCAACGCTCCATTTTGACAAATGTCAAAAATTCTAGCAAAATTTACAAAAGATACTTTTTCATCTAAAACTATTTTCATTCAAAATAAATAGGTTGGGTCAAAACAGTAGGAAAAACAGTAGGTGCCTTAATAATTAATCTAAACTAAAATATTTACAAATGTACTAAGCAGTTACGATGAAGATTTTCCACATTTTAACATATATTTTTAGCTACACATTCTTATCTAAAATTTATAAGGTTTAAGAAATGAAAATTGCATTTAAACAGTGTTGTGAGCCTGGCATAAAATTTTCTGCGGCAGCAAATAGCCGTCTGTATAACAATCACGTATACAAACAATTTATTACCTAGCATCCGTGCTTCTGTGGCAGAATGCTCGCGTGGCATACATAATAATAATAATAATAATAATAATAATAATAATAATAATAATAATAACAATAATAATATGTTTAGTGTTCATTTCAACAATTACAGAATATTTCCAAACTCGATAATATTACTTAGATCTAATCTAAAAATAATTATCGTAAATTGTTAGAATCTAATTTAGGTATTATTCTAAATTTAAATTTAAATACTACAAAATGTTTTTAACCGCATACTGTAAACCCGTCCGGGTTTGTGTGTACACATTGTTTGCTTATGTCTCGATAATGCGTGTTTCCGTAATTCGATATTTTATTAAGGCATTTTTCTAAGAAAAAAAAAATAAAAAAAATATAATATACAAAACGAGTTGAAGGGAATGAAAGTATAGAAGAAAAAATACAAACAGAAAAACAAAAATCAAAAATTTTAACAATAAAATCGTGTTTGTTAAGCTTGTAATAGTTTTTTGCGTAATTTATCCTTGTTTGTCTCATACCACTTTTCTAAAAACCAATAAAATTTCAAAAAGTACCATGTATGTAGTGTGCGGGAATATCATTGTATATTAGTGGGCCCATGTATGAAATGTGCTCTTGTGAAGGATTTAAGAACCTAAACGGAACTGTTGCTATGCTTGAGCTAATTGATCTTGTTGTAATAGAAGGAGAAATAGGTGAAATGGGGAATTTTTTCATGAATTTAGAAACTGAGAATATGTAGAGGTCTGACACGGTGAATATATCGCTATTCTGAAAAACTTTTACATTAGGATATATTATTGATCTATTCAGCATTGTCTTGATGATCCATTTTTGTGTTATGTTGAGATATCGTTGGTGTACCTCGTATGCATTTCCCCAGGCTATGATAGCATAACTTATTGACTGAACAATACAAATATAGACGAACTTTAGCCACTTCCGCGATAAAATATGCTTTAATTGCTGAAATTTATAAACGGGTTTTCTCAGTTTGTTGTTTACATAATCTCTGTAAATCTCTTTCAGAAGAGATAAACCAGGCAAAACCGTTGTCTGTTTACCATTTGAACCGCGAATTACGAGAGGTTTTAATAGCATTTTTAAGAAAACCAATTTGTTGCTAACATTTTCCATTAAAAAAATACATTAAAAACTTTCCTAGGTAAGCCAAAGGATAAAGATAAAACCTAGAATATATCATATCGGTTGTAAGGATTGTGAATATAAATATGTTGGGCAAACTAAAAGATCCATTGAAACTAGATTTAAAGAACATTTAGCGCAACTGAGATATGGCACTATTGACAAGTCATGTAATGCTCATTATATTTGGGATAATAATCATCATGGAGATAAAAAAAATCTCAGGTTAATAAAAAGTGTCAGGCAATCACGTCAGCTTGATGCTTACAAAAGTATATATATCGTTATAAATTTAAACAAATATGTTTCGATGAATAGAGTAGGTTCAGTTATATGTAGTCCATTGTTCGAACTATTATCTTAATAACCAGCGTGCCCTTCTTAGAAGGAATATTGGATAACGACCCACAGCATAACAAAAGTAGGTATGCAGTTTTAATCACGGGAATTTAAGACTCAACAGTGGGGGTCTGTCTCTATGCCTTCTTAGAAGACGCTGTTCGCAACTGCTTGGCAATTAACATATAAATAGTAGTCATAGTCTTTATTTACTTAGTTTACTCATCCCCTTGATGACTCTAACTTTGTTAGCGAAACGATCGTCGGGTCAAAAAACTGTATTGTGGTAAATTGGGTTATCCAAATTGTACTTATCATTAAGTGTAGTAATATGCCGTATAATAATAGTGTACAATTGTTATGAAAATTCACTACTATAACGCACTTGCTGCGTCCCGAGTTCATTCCATAATGATATACTTGCCGTCGCAAATTAATAATTCACATTTCTTAGTTTTCCTAAAATGTATGCAGCTAACAAACAGTACATTCTTCACAAGAAAACGGAACTTCACACCTCCAAAATTTAATTAGTCATAGTTGTTCATAAACTTGAGTTGTCGAGGCAATTTGTAACATATTGTGCCTTAATCAAAACACAATAAGTTGGTTAGGCACAACTTGATAATATATGTACTATAAGTTTAGAACGATGGTAATATCTATAAGGTAAGTTCGTGTTTGGTGGTAAGCGAACCGTTACGTACTGGATCCTATGACACAGTCTACTACAAGAGCAAATGAATGCAAATGTGAGCATTCCTTTACATTTTCCAGTAATGAGAGGTTCATCTAGGGACTTCTAGACTCTATTGAGGTCCAGTGAAAGGTCCATGTCATAGTTATTATACAGTGGTTAGTTGTGACCCCTTCTAATTACAAGATTAGGAAGTTTAGTTGGTTAATTCGAGAAAGTGGCTTAATTTTTAAAAAGTCCCGACGCATCAAATGCGTTTAGGGGGCGAATTTTAATAAGAATGGGTTTCCATAAAAAAATTGTTGTTTACACAATTAATAACAGTTGAAAGAAATAATAATAAAATATCCTTAGTAAAAAAGTAAATATACATTCTGTACAATGAAATAGAGCATGCATTAATTACATGATATATATGTCAAAAGTTCTTAGGCTATTAAATCTGCTTTTTTATTTATTTCAACAACACACCACGAAGGCTTACAAAACATGTGCCGGCAAGGAAATCCACAACTTGGTTCTATGTCTGGTGACCTGGACAGTAAAGGGGTGCATTCGCTCTGTTCCCCTGGTAGATCTGTTGGGGGCAGCAGGTGGAGGAACTATGGAAGAAAGCTCCACTGAGTAGTGCCCGTGCAGATATCTATAAAAGAGAGAGATAGAGAGGTCACCAACGGCACGTCGGTGGGCAAGGGATGGCTCACTTTGGGTGAGGGTCTGGTCACCGATGAGACGTATAGCTCTCTTCTGAATGGAGTCCAGGATAGCGAGTGTAGAAGCGGCAGCAGCACCCCAGATGTGCGAGCAGTATTCGAGGTTTGGTCTTATTTGTGAAGTATATACGGCATAGACATTAGCTGGTGAAAAGTATTTGCGAGCCCGGAAGAGGAAACCTAATTTTTTAGCAGCTGCTTCTGCAATTGATGTGACATGCTGGTGTCAATTGAGATTTCGATCAACAGAAACGCCAACAAGTGAAAATGACTCATTACTTTGAATAACTTGGTTGTTCATTGTGATGAGTCTAGGGCTGGTGTATCTCTTATGAAAAAGAAAGCAAGACTGTGATTTGGTGGGGTTGAATTGTACAAGATTTATACTTCCCCAGTCTAATATTTTTTGGAGATCCACGGAGACAGAACCCTCCATGAGTCTGCGATCCTCATCTAATTGGGACAGAGAGACAGGCTTCGAATATTGTATATTTGAGTGGAGGGTGCTGTCGTCCGCGTAACTGTGAATTGGGTTGGATGTGCTAGAGACGATATCATTGATGTGGAGAAGAAACAAAGTAGGGGCTAAAGCTGAACCTTGAGGAACTCCTGCATTAATTGGATACAGTTTAGAGGAATGTCCATCCACGACAACAGTAATACTCCGGTTGGAGAGGAAATTTGCTGTCCAGGTACAGACTTTTGGTGGTAAGCCATAGGCCGGAAGTTTGTTAAGCAGCGCTGCGTGCCAGACCTGGTTGAATGCTTTGGATATGTCTAGAGCGACAATCTTGGATTCACCGTGTAGTTCCATAGACTTGCTCCAAGAACGGGTGACAAAGGAAAGGAGGTCGGCAGTTGATCTGCGCTGACGGAATCCATACCTGTCGTGGATTAGGCTGTGTTTTTCAAGAAATTTTAGTATTTCGGTGTTTATAAACTTTTCCATCACTCTAGAGACGACTGAAAGGAGAAAAATAGGCCTGTAGTTGCAAGGAAGCGCTTTGGATCCTTTTTTGTGGACGGGTTGTAGCGGGTCGAGCAGTTTTCCAATTACTAGGGAATATGCCTCTATTGTAAGATGTCTGAAACAGACGAGGACAGGAGCAAGTTCTGATGCGCATTTCTTGAGAACAATTGCTGGGATCTCGTCAAGGCCAGAGGCTTTCCCTGGAATTAAGAGAAGAGAGCATCTTTCGTACCTTTTTAGTTTTGAAGATGATATCCGCCATTTTATGCGCGACATTGGGGACTGTTGGTGGTTAAACATTTTGGAGATGGGTTGAGAGTAGAATTGCCGGCAAACAACGAGGCAAAAAGTTCAGCCTTGCTCAGGGTGGTAGAAACAATTTCATCCTCTCAGACAATAGGTAGGAACGTGCTCTTGCAGAAATTATTCCCAATAGATTTAGCAAGATTCCAGAAGGGTTTGCTGCCGCTGGAGCTTAAGAGGACTTTGTTTTTGATGTGGTTATTAAACGAGTTTTTTGTCTCAGAAAGAATGCGGACATATCGGTTTCTTGCGTCGTTAAATGCTTGACGGTTTTCTTGACTGCGATTGTGTAGAAGCTTTTTGTGAGCTTTGACCTTTTCTAGCAATATATATATATATATATATATATATATATATATATATATATATATATATATATATATATATATTATATATATATATATATATATATATATATATATATATATATAGATATATATATATATATATATATATATATATATATATATATATATATATGTATATATATATATATATATATATATATATATATATATATATATATATATATATATATATATATATATATATATGTAAACGCAAAGGAATTTCTGTCCGAGAGACAATATATTTCAAGATTCAGCATTAAGGTCGACACACACTAGATGTAACTTGCATGACATGTATCTCCGTAATTGTAAACGCACCATTACAATGAAATGCAGAATGACAGCTGCGCGTCAGAATCTGATCAAAGCAACAAACACTACAGTGATCTCACACTGTTGTGGTCTACCGCATTGTCATGTAGAATAAATTATAATTCTAATGATGAACTAAAAATCATGAGATATTGGTAAATCAAAATTTGCAGGTATTAAACAGAGTTACGCATTACTTATAAAATTAACATTTATAACAAAATTTTATTCATTATCAAAAGCTATGAACATTTGAAATGTTTACATACACGCAAAGTTTAACTGCATGAAATTTCTGACAACTTCAACTTCCAATAATAAAGATAATGATCATTGTTATATTTTTATCCGAGATTTATTTAAATAGCAGATCATCTGTCTTTGTTAAACACTGTAGATATTTCATTACGGAATTTGAAGAGATGTCGAGAATTATTTATTTTTAATTTCAAATAACTTTGTTTTTCATTGATAAAAGGGCGTGAAACTTAGTATACAGACACGCCTATCTATGCTCTTTTAACTTGTTAACTTTCGTTTTAATCTCTTGAATACTTTCAAAGTTATTACGTTTAAAAGAAAATATTTGATTTTTCCTTTAAAAAAAATTGGTCGTTAAGATCTGATAAACGAACTCATCCAATCCATTAAGAAAATAAAGAGAATCCCCAAATTTGATCCAAATCAGTGCAGTATTTTTTGAGTTTTATATTTTTTCTAATATATATATATATATATATATATATATATATATATATATATATATATATATATATATATATATATATATATATATATATATTGGAATGTTGCACTACACTGTAATCACTTTTAAATATACACTTTTATTTGTTTGCTGTACTTTCTTTCATTTTTATTTGTTTACCTGGACTGCAGTTTCGAACGGTCCTGGTTCATCATCATAAAAGCCATACAAAAAGACAAATTATCATACCACAATAATGATAACACAGCCAAACAAACAACTGTAAACCGACCAATAGAGACTGAACACGCAGGCGTCACGTACAATCTTAGACATAGGACACACAGGAACGATCAGAGTCGATAGCGTGCTGATGATGAACCAGGAAGGTTCGAAACTGCAGTCCACGTAAACAAATAAAAATCACAGAAAGTACAGCAAATGGATAAATAAATAAATAAATGTATATATATATATATATATATATATATATATATATATATATATATATATATATATATATATATATATATATATATATATATATATATAAACATCTCAACATTCAAACGGACATTTGATATGGGTTTTAGAAGCCCTAATTCGCGCTCATCTGAAGAAATTCTCTGAAAGTCTTAGATACCTCTCTATTAGTGATTTTCTTAATGAAAATTCACTAGAAATTGAAATTTCGATCTATTCCTGATTTGAAATTTTGATCAAATTCTCAGCGATGATAATCCGCACATGGATAATGGAGCGTATAGTTTAATTTGAAAACAAATGAGATAACTTGTTTTTGTATAAATCGTATGTCAATAATTTCTGATAACATAATTTAAAATGTGTATTAAAATTAATCAATAAAGTAAATCTAATGGTTTGTTATGGAATATTACGTATGTACATTATAATATCTCCCACATGGATGTGTTATATCTTTTACCTTTGACATTGGTTCCGATATAAATGCAAATAAATAAATACCACCAGATTGTTCGATTAATGTTATTGTAATATTTACATGTGAATTGCCGTAATCAATTTTAATATAATTTATTTATTAACCTGCCTGTTGCTAATTACAACAGTTATAGAGTAAATTTACAATTTAAAGGATAATTTAGTCGAATAAAATGAAATGCAATTTGTTTTATGTGGTCGTGGTTTCTGTTTTGTGTGTGAATCAAATAAGGGGTAATTATAAATTGTTCTCTACTAGGATTAGACTAGAGAGTTAATGTTATAAAAAGTCTGGACGCAGCAAGTGCGTTATGGTAGTGAATTTTCATAGAAATGATCTGGCACAAAATATTTTATTACAACTTTTTTTCTTGTAACATAGAAATATAAATTTTGGTGTATACTTGACTTTTTATATCGTAAACCTCCCAACCAAATTTGGTTATCATAGTTTTTTATTTTTTAAGATAAAATTTTTTTTCAAATGAAAACTCAAAATTTTTCCGGAAAAACTCGTCAGATTTTTCTGATTAACGAACTTATCAAATCCATTTACAAAAGGAAGGTACATGCCAAATTTTATCAAAATCGGCCCATTATTCTTTGAGATAAAAATTTTTTTCGAATGAAAACTCAAAATTTTCCCGGAAAACCTCGTCCGATTTTTCTGTCTAACAAACTTGTCAAAGCCATTTACAAAGGGAAGGTACATACCAAATTTTATTATAATCGGCTTATTACTTTTTGAGATAAGAATTTTTTTCGAATGAAAACTCAAAATTTTCCCGGAAAACCTCGTCCGATTTTCCTGACTAACGAACTTATCCAAGCCATTTACAAAAGAAAGGTACATGCCAAATTTTATTTTTTCTACGAAAATTCACTAAAAATGCTTTGTTTAGAAGAACACATGTCCATATACATGGCAGAATTTATTGCAATAAATGATGCCCTTGAATATATTGAGGAGAAACAAATAAACCAAGCCATAATTATAACATATAGTAAAAGTGCCGTTCAGAAAATTCAGAATGTGTGTTTTCACCCCATTGGGAATTATGTAATTGAGTCAATTGTTAATAAAATACATTCTATGAAAAATAGTGGCCAACTTGTAACTATAGCATGGTTAAAGGGTCATTGTGGCATACAGCACAATGAGACTGTTGATGAAATTGCGAAGATGGCGGTGGATAGGGAAGAGAAGGCAGAATACCAAACTCCATATTCAGATTACTATAGTACGATAACAAAAAGACAGAAACAACTATGGCAAATAAATTATACATCTGATAAAGCTGGGGAAATGTATAAGCGTATTCAGCCGGAACTCCCCTCCAAACCGTGGTTTTATTATGGAAACTTCTCAAAAGAAGAAATAAAAAATATATGTCGTTTAAGAACTAATCATGCATTATATCCAGCCTATTTGTTTAAAATGAGATTAAAAGACAGTCCACATTGTGAGTGTATGGAATATGGAGATATCGAACATGTCATGTTATCATGTATATTAAGAAAGGACGAAATAGAAACATTTTCGTTAATTATCCAAAAACTTTTTGTAAATAAACCCTTTAACCCAGCTCAACTATTAGCCACAAATGATACAGAAATATTTAAAGCTTTAAACAAACATATAAAAAATATGAAAATCAAAGGATAGAGTACAAACCTAGCGGCACCTTTCCGAAATATGGAAGTAGTATTTTCTTTGTCCCAGTACTTAGCGAATTTTAATTCCGTTCTTAAATTTAATACAAATAATAATAGACATACTTATTTTAAGTAAAGTCTGTAAAGTGGAATTGTAATTAGTTAATAGTGAATATTACCTCTAGATAGTTAATAAGTTCCTATTGTCTTTCCTAGTGTTTGAAACCTTTCTTATAGTGGCCCAGTCTGTGATGTTGAAAGCTCTGAAGAGCCCCAGTAGCGTATACGTATCCCTGTAGTCAACCATCTCCTCACAATCCTTTTATTTATTTATATATAAAAAAAGTCTCTTAAGAGGAAAAAAAGAGAGGAAAAAAGTCCTAAGAGAAATAAAAGATTGCAACAGAATATATATATATATATATATATATATATATATATATATATATATATATATATATATATATATATATATATATATATAATCAAGGATGAATACTTGTATTTAGAAGTAGCATAGAATAAATTTAAGTATGTATATTCATATACAAAAATGATCTGGCAAAAATATTTTATTATAACTTTTTTTTTCTTGTAACATCGAAATCTAAATTTTGGTGTATAGTTTACTTTTTATATCGTAAACCTACCTACCAAATTTGGTTATCATAGATTTTTTATTTTTTAAGATAAAAATTTTTTTCAAATGAAAACAAAAAATTTTTCCGGAAAACCTCGTCCGATTTTTCTGATTAACGAACTTATAAAAGCCATTTACAAAAGGAAGGTACATGCCAAATTTTATCAAAATCGGCCCATTATTCTTTGAAATAAAATTTTTTTTCGAATGTAAACTCAAAATTTTTCCAGAAAACCTCCTCCGATTTTCCTGACTAACAAACCTGTCAAAGCCATTTACAAAAGGAAGGTACATGCCAAATTTTTTTTAAATCGGCTTACTACTTTTTGAGATAAGAATTTTTTTCGAATTAAAACTCAAAATTTTCCCGGAAAAGCTCGTCCGATTTTCCTGACTAACAAACTTATCCAATCCATTTACAAAAGAAAGGTACGTGTCAAATTTTATCAAAATCGGTCCATTATTTTTTGAGTTATCGGTGTGATACATATATATATATATATATATATATATATATATATATATATATATATATATATATATATATATATATATATATATTTATAAACATATAAAAATTGAAACTGACCCCGAATATGGGTTCTAGGGGTCCTAGTTCGCGCTCATTTGCAAAAAAATTTTCAAAAGTCGGGATCTCCCCATTAGTGAATTTTTTCTACGAAAATTCACTAAAATGTACCATCTCCTAAAATATACCTACTTTACAAAATTTTCCAAGAATTAAAAAAATTCGAGACGCAGCAAGCACGTTATGGTAGCGAATTTTCATTAAATGCTTCATATTTTAATAAACTAATTTTTCATTAATCTAGATACTTTAATATTTACCGATATTAAAGTATCTATTTACCCTTAGTGAAGTCTCTATAAGGGCAGCACCTCCACCAAATTGCATCAAAATACCTTTTCAGAAACGACAAACTTTCTTTAGAAAAAATAAACTTTTTTTTGAAAAAGTGATCTAATATGTGCTAAACTAAAACGTGGCCGTTGTTTTGTTGCTTATCCATTTCCAAGTGCGTTCAGACACATAAAAATGACCCCGAGAAGTCACAAACTCAAGGTTAAGTTTTAGTCCCTACTTTGTTTCTTCTCCACATCAATGACCTCCTCTCTAGCACATCCAACCCAGTTCACAATTACGCGGATGACAGCACCCCCCACTCAAATATACAATATTCTAAGCCTGTCTCTTTAGCCCAACTAGATGAGGATCGCAGACTCATGGAGGGTTCTATCTCCGCGGATCTCCAAAAAATATTAGACTGGGGAAGTAGAAATCTTGTACAATTCAACCCCACCAAATCTTGCTTTCTTTCTCATAAGAGATACACCAGCCCTAGACCCATCACAATAAACAACCAAGTTATTCAAAGTAATGAGTCCTTTTCACTTGTTGGCATCTCCGTGGATCGAAATCTCAATTGGCACCAACATGTCACATCAATTACAGAAGCGGCTGCTAAGAAATTAGGTTTCCTCTTCCGGGCTCGCAAATATTTTTCACCAGCTAATCTCTATACTTTATATACTTGATAAATAACACCAAACCTCGAATACTGCTCCCACATCTGGGGTGCTGCTGCCGCTTCTACACTTGCTATCCTGGGCTCCATTCAAAAGAGAGCTATACGTCTCATCGGTGTCCCTACACTTACCCAAAGACTGCCATCCCTTGCCCATCGACGTGCCGTTGGTGACCTCTCTCTCTCTCTCTCTCTCTTTTATAGATATCTGCATGGGCACTGCTCAGATGAGCTTTCTTCCATAGTTCCTCCACCTGCTGCCCCCAACAGATCTACCAGGGGAACAGAACGAATGCACCCTTTTACTGTCCAGGTCACCAGACATAGAACATCTTGTTATGCCCGCTCTTTTGTCCCGAGGACTTCCAAGTTGTGGAACTCCTTGCCGGCACATGTTTTTACTTCTCCCCAAACCTCCAAACCTTCAAGTCCAGAATTAACAAGTTGCCTCTTTCCTCCTTGTCGACACCCACGGTACGATAGTATTTAGGCTGTAAGCCCTCGTGGTGTGTTGTTGAAATTAAAAAAAAAATTAGAAGTTAGTACAATTTAACGAAGAGCTGCAAAAGTTTGATGGTGGAAGAGTGAAGAAAGATGTAATTAAAAAATGTTGGACGACAGATAGAGTTAAAAAAGTTAATAGATATATAAGGGTGGTAAATTAGCTGTTTCAGCAGGTAACAAAAAGACTAATAAGGAGTACCATTCAATGAGAAGATACGATGTTTTGTCTGTCGGTGTTGATGAACATTTAGTGGCAAAACAAAGCCCTATTGACCAACATATTGCTTACATAATACCCATGAAACAGTACTTTGATCTATTGTTAGACTGTCACCAAAATACAAGACATGGCGGAATGGATAAAATGCTGTTTGCCTTAAAAATAGTGCTGCACATTGAATCATAATTTCCACATAGCGCTAATTGCACCGAATAAAAAACAGACGTACATGCCGACAGATTGACAGACGAAAAATTTTTCGTTCCAAAATCAAGTTTTCCATATGTGTTGAGACTTTTTACGCCGTTTTAGCAAAAATAAATCGAAATTTTTGTCAACAATAATCCACCCCACATATTCAACCCCTAATTTCATTTCAGCCCATTTTTTTTATTATTTCAACAACACACCACGAGGGCTCACAGCCTAAATAATATCGTACCGTGGGTTTCGACAAGGAAGAAAGAGGCAACTTGTTAATTCTGGACTTGAAGGTTTGGAGATTCGGAGGAGAAATCTCAATTGGCACCAACATGTCACATCAATTACAGAAGCGGCTGCCAAGAAATTAGGTTTCCTCTTCCGGGCTCGCAAATACTTTTCACCAACTAATCTCTATACCTTATATACTTCACAAATAAGACCAAATCTCGAATACTGCTCCCACATCTGGGGTGCTGCTGCCGCTTCTACACTCGCTATCCTGGACTCCATTCAGAAGAGAGCTACCCTCACCCAAAGGCTGCCATGCCTTTCCTACCGACGTGCCGTTGGTGACCTCTCTCTCTTTTATAGATATCTGCACGGGCACTGCTCAGAGGAGCTTTCTTCCATAGTTCCTCCACTTGCTGCCCCCAGCAGATCTATCTGGGGTACAGAGCGAATGCAATCTTTTACCGTCCAGGTCACCAGTCATAGAACATCTTGTTATGCCCGCTCTTTTGTCCCGAGGACTTCCAAGTTGCTGAATTCCTTGCCGGCCCATGTTTTTCCTTCTCCCCCGAACCTCCAAACCTTTAAGTCCAGAATTAACAAGTTGCCTATTTCCTCCTTGTCGACACCCACGGTACGATAGTATTTAGGCTGTAAGCCCTAGTGGTGTGTTGTTGAAATAAAAAATAATAATATGAAGAGCAAGTATTGCATGATCTGTCTTTAGCGAGGTCTAAAATTTCTGCTTTAGCTGTTAATTTGCCCAGGGTATTTGCAGAACATGCACCTGAAGTTAGCTTTTTGTGCTATATTCTGGCAGCAGTTTGAAATACTTGCGACAAAATGTCACATTTAATCATTTTCAATATAACATCCTAAAAATACATTTATTTGGTGGCCAAAACTATTTTACTCATAACGCTGGATATAATTTTATTCGCTTTTGTATCCATTTTTTATTTATAAATAATGGTTTACAAGATTGTCAAAAAAATTAATAAATCCGTTAGAGTCAGTGAGTCCGTGTGGACCGACCGACACAAAGCGAGGAGAAAATCTTTGTTAAGTCGGAAATAAAAGTTTATGTTGACGATTTTTAAACAAAGATTATGTAGTTGATGCGGTCTATTAAGAGCAAGTATTGCATGAACTGTCTTTAGCGAGGTCTAAAATTTCTGCTTTAGCAGTTAATTTGCCCAAGGTATTTGCAGAACATGCACCTGAAATTAGCTTTTTGTGCTATATTCTGGCAGCAGTTTGAAATACTTGCGACGAAATGTCACATTTAATCATTTTCAATACAACATTCTAAAAATAATTAGATTTACCGAGAGTGAATTTTGAAAAAACTGTTCTCTACTAGTTTCTAAATGCCTGTTTTAATTGCTACTTCTTGCTTTTACTAGGCAAATGCAGCTTCTAAATAAATGTTATCAAGTATTTCACTAGCATTTTTTATAAAAACACAATTTTATGAAAATACGCTACCATAACGCACTTGCAGATGTCTAGACTTTTTTTCTTTTTTGACAAATTTCAAATGACCTTTTTTGGTTAGTTATCAGTGACCGAGTATATTTTCAGGTACTGAAAACTGTGATAAGAAGGGGATTATAGTATATCAAGATCTGGGGTGTAGACCAGTTTTTAGAGATGGTGAAGAATGTCCATTTAAATACGACTGTGATGATTTTTTAAGAAGAGAAAACTATTGCTTATTCAGAACAAATAAAGTAACGGTTGGAACATATCTAAAGCGAGGATTTTTATCGGGGACCTGTTATATAGACTGTTCATGTAACAAAGATCAAGGACAAACCTGGTAAGTAGATGATGTGCATTTCCCTTCAGAAAAGTAAACAAAGTCTGGACGCAGCAAGTGCGTTATGGTAGCGATTTTTTTTTAATAGCAAATTTCTTTCTTTGATGAAAGCCGGCATCAAACTTGCCTATATAGGAGAAACAATGTACCATATTTCATCGAGATAACTTTATTGTTCAAAAATATATAAACATTTTTCAAAAAAAGTTAAAAAAGGCTGGACGCAGCAAGTGTGTTATGGAAATTAATTTCCATAAAAAGGTTTTTAATAGCAAATGCGAGCAGGCATCAATTGATTACCGGTATAGCCTATGTAGTAGAAACAAAGTACTATATTTTATTAAAATTACTTATGGTTTGAAAATATATAAACAATTTCTGAAAATATACTTAAATGTTGGTTTCCTAACCAACAAAGCTTACGTTAATAGCAAATTGAGTTATTGAAATTTGAAGGATTTAATGAACATTCTGTAAATTTGCAGATTACCTCCCGAAAGCTTTCCAAAAAATTGTTTTCAGAAACATTACTAGGACCCCACCTGGATGCACAAACTACAATAAACATGTCTTGTTCACACCCCCCAAGGAAGTTACGGGACTAGGAGTGAATAGGGGTGCTGGACGGGGTAGGTAGTAAAAAAGAAATATGAGTAGAAAATGCGAAGAAAACTGCTTGAAAGCTGTCTATTTGAAGCCATATCCCCATTAAACCCTGCCTACCCCGCACAGCACCCCATATTTGCCCCAGGTCACGTTACTTCCTTGGGGGCTATGAACAAACAGTTTTTCTTGTGGTTTATGCAACGAGGGTGGTTGTATGCACACGAAGGGGGGGTGTAAAATGCCTACGACGAAACAGACCCCCCGGCTCGACTTGTGGCAGGGGTGGGGGGTGGATGCTTCGTCGTGGGGCTTTTCCTTCCCCCTTGCGTGCACACAACCACCCACGCTGCATAAACCACAAGAAAAATGTCTTGTTCCTACCCGCCAAGGAAGTTACGGCACCTGGGGGGGGGGGTGGATAGGGGTGCTGTGCGGGGTAGTCAGGGTTTAAGAGGAATATGGCTTCAAGATGTAAAAAAGACAGCTTTCAAGCCCGTTTTATTCGAATTTTCTGCTCATGTTTCCTTTTTACTATCTACCCCGCCTAGCACCCCTACTGACTCCTAGTCCCGTAACTTCCTTGAGGAGTGTGAACAAGAAATTTTTCTTGGGGTTTGTGGATCGGGGGAGGGGGGGTAGGCAGGTTTCTGAAAACAGTTTTTTGAAATGCGTTTGGGCGCTAAACAGCAAATTTACCAAAAATTCGCTACCAAATCGCACTTACTGCCTCCAGATGCAGTCCAAATGCAATAATGAATTTGTCCTACGAAAATTAGCTAAAAAAAATTATATACCCCTACTCACTCCTGGTCCCGTAACTTCCTTAGGGGGTGTGAGCAAGAAATTTTTCTTGGGGTCCAGGGAGGCCCTAGGCAGGTTTCTGAAAACAGTTTTTTGAAAAGCGTTCGGGAGCTAAACTGCAAATTTACCGAAAATTACTTACTGCGTCCAGGTTTTTTTTCTTACAAACGCATCATATTTCGGTAAAAAATGCAAAAATGCATTCACGAATTTGTTCTATGAAAACTAGCTCAAAATTATTGACCGTTAAACCATTAACTTCACTAAACCTACAGCGAAAGCATCAACTTAACTAAACCGACGGCAAAAGCATCAGAGAAAGGGTCTATTTGAAATGAATTTTCTGTACATATTTTAGTAAAATGAAGGGCAATAAGTACACTTTGAGAGACACCCAAATCACCACAACACATATTTCAGAGACCTTACGATCGTTTCGTTGACCAAGTCAACATCTTCAGAGGAGGAAAAATGCAGAATTTTTCTTCATCTGAAGATGTTGACTTGGTCAACGAAACGATCGTAAGGTCTCTGAAATATGTGTTGTGGTGATTCGGGTGTTTCTCAAAGTGTACTTATTAGTGCTCATCACAGGTTCCAGTTTTCACATAGTGAAGGGCAATGCTTTCGCTGTAGGTTTAGTGAAGTTTATGGTTTAACGGTCTATAATTTTTTTTAGCTAATTTTCGTAGAACAAATTCGTTAATGCATTTTTGCATTTTTTATCGAAATATGATGCGTTTGTAAGAAAAAAATCTGGACGCAGTAAGTGCGTTTTGGTAGCGAATTTTCGGTATATTTGCAGTTTAGCTCCCAAACGCTTTTCAATAAACTGTTTTCACAAACCTGCCTACATACCACCCACCCACCCCCCGATCCACAAGGAAAATTTCTTGTTCACACTCCCCAAGGAAGTTACGGGACCAGGAGTGAGTAAGAGTGTAGTGTATAATTTTTTTAGCTAATTTTCGTAGAACAAATTCGTTAATGCATTTTTTATCGAAATATGATGCGTTTGTAAGAAAAAAATCTGGACGCAGTAAGTGCGTTTTGGTAGCGAATTTCGGTAAATTTGCAGTTTAGCTCACGAACGCTTTTCAAAAAACTGTTTTCAAAAACCTGCCTAGGGCCCCCCCTGGATCCACAAACCTCAAGAAAAGTTTCTTGTTCACACTCCCCAAGGAAGTTACGGGACCAGGCGTTAGTAGGGGTGCTGGGCGGGGTAGGTAGTAAAAAGGAAATATGAGCAGAAAATTCGAATAAAGCGGGCTTGAAAGCTGTCTTTTTCACATCTTGAAGCCATATCCCCTTAGACCCTGCCTACCTCGCACAGCACCCCTATTCACTCCCATTCCCGTAACTTCCTTGAAGGGTGTGAACAAGAAAATTTTCTTGTGGCTTGTGCATCTAGGTGGGGTCCTAGTAATGTTTCTGAAAACAATTTGTTGAAAAGCGTTCGGGAGCTAATCTGCAAACTTACCGAATTTTCATTTAATCCTTCAAATTTAAATAACTCAATTTGCTATTAACGTAAGCTTTTTTGGTTAGAAAACCAACATTTAAGTTTATTTTCGGAAAATTTTTGTATATTTTCAAACCATAAGTAATTTTGATAAAATATAGTACATTGTTTCTACTACATAGGCTATACCGATAATCAGATTGATGCCTGCTCGCATTTGCTATTAAAAACATTTTTATGGAAATTCACTTCCATAACACATTTGCTGCATCTAGACTTTTGAAAAATGTTTATATATTTTCAAACAATAAATTTATTTCGATGAAATATGGTACATTGTTTCTACTATATAGGCAACCAAGTTTGATGCCTGCATTCATCAAAGAAAGACATTTGCTATTAAAAACATTTTAAAGAAAATTCGCTACTAAAACGCACTTGCTGCGTTGAAAGATTTTTTATTTTGACTAGTGCTATACAATCTATATTGCATTCGAGAGATATATCGTATTACAGAAATTTTCCAGAAAAGGTCAGCTTCTGGTTTGTTGGCGCCGGATCGAACCAAATACCTCTTGTTTTTTCAGGCTGACACCTATCAGCCTGCAGCCCTCATTTACATTTTCAAAGTTTTAGTTCTTTATGTCACAAAATTTTATTTTTTCACATCGTAAATTGTTTAAATTTGAAAAGACCTCCAATTTAAAAGTATAAATATAGTCACCCTGCATTCTATACTACCAACATTTAAACTATTAACCATTAATTATGGGGCAGTTCTCTGGTTCAAAATGGTTTGGTAATTAGTTGTTTAAAATTTGTATCATTTTCAGGCCCGAGTTTAAATGTTCAAAGGAGAGCTGCTCACAAATAAGAGAGACACTTCCACGAGGATGTTACTGGCAATACGACATCAACAAATGTTGTCCAGTTGGGAAAAACTGCCGTAAGTAAAGGATAGTGAATTTTCGTTTGGGTCTGGGTAACGCATCTTGTTTAACACGTTCACCACATCGTGTACCATCAGTGGCACATGACAGCTGCACTTACAACCGATATGCGCCATGAATATATGAAAGAAACAGTGCTTCATTGTTTCTGAATGTTTGCAGGGAGGTGTGTGATTTTCGCTTACGCTTACGATATTTCCTTTTTGCTGCTGTAAGTATTTCCACTACGTTTTTTACACAAAATATATCAGAAAAATTTGTTGCTTTGTCACAATGGACTATTGTGATACATTCCTATAATCTTCTCCCATAATTTACAAATCGTCACCCTTTTAGAAATCACTGAGATTGTAAATTAACAGCGACTGTCAATTTTACGTTTAACCGCGAACATTCCAGGCATCGAAACTACTGAGCTATTTAAGTTTTTTTTTACAAATTTACTTTTAATTCTCTTTTCGTTAACCTATTAACCCGTGGTTGTATGTAACTTTAATAAATCTTTGTTATTCACCTACAGCGTTCCAGTACCATCTAGACAGCGACAAAAGGACAACATGTAGAGTAGACGGTCATCTCTATAGAGAGGGTGAAAGGTTTGTTCCCTGGAATACCTGCTGGCAGTGCAACTGCACCCAAAATTTTGTAGGCATCTTTGAGCATCCCTTTTGCAGGAAACCAAATTGTGCCCTTCAGTTAACAAGTGCCTATGAGCTTCACCGCAAGTGTGCTCCTGCTTATTTGGCAGGTTCAGATCACACCTTATGTTGTCCGGATAGTTGGATTTGCCGTAAGTAAATTTTAATTATATATATATATATATATATATATATATATATATATATATATATATATATATATATATATATATATATATATATATATATATATATATATATATATATATATATATAATAGACCGAATAGCTCAGTTCGCAAGGTGAGTAACCTCTAGAATGGGATTAGGCGGTCGCGGGTTCGAGTCCCGTATTCAGACAGTCGATCTTTTTCACTCGAATGTAGTAAGGCCGGCTTCTGATGAGTTATGGGTGGACTGACCTCCTACCCAATTCGCTGAAACCTCTCAGTGTTACTTTATTCCTCATGAAGGGATTGGAAAAAATATTGGACGGACATATTAGGTGAAATATCTTAAACAATAACAAGAAGCACTAAATGTAGTGAATGATTGGTGCCGGATGGAGCAGATGTGATGTCTTCTAATTCCAAAACGGTATGGAGCTGTAAATCTGCCCTTAACGAACTTGGCAACTGCAGAAAGGTGTCGCTGGTCTGGATACCGGGTCACTCGGACCTTGATAGCCATGTAGTGGCCGACGCGCTAGCTAGGGGTGGTGCCCAGAAAGACTTTATCGAACCAGAATCTGTGCTGGGATATCATCATGCACAACAAAACGAACCTTAAAGACCTGGACAGATAGAATGACAACCCAGCAATGGCAAAATCTGCCAAGATTAACCCATTCTAAGACCTTCATAAATGGCCACAGACAACAACTGAGAACTCTAGTCGGCCTGTATACAGGATACTGCCGCTTGTGTCACCACATGCACCGAATTGGTCTCGGTCAAGAGACTGAGTGCTGGCTGTGTATGGAGAGTGACGAAACAGCAGAGCACGTGCTATGCTCCTGTCCGGCTTCGGACATGACAAGACACCTGCTCTTTGACAACGCAAAGCTTGCACCAGAAGATCTGGATCAACTTTCGCCCAAAAAACTTGTCGACCTCTCTAGGAGGCTGGATTTGTTAGGCGAAATAAACGACAATTAGGCGTGAGCCACGATTGACCTTAAGGTCGCAGTGAAGGGACCGTTACGACCCACAATTTAACCGAACCTATGGGTGGTGTCCATTGTCTATATGTGTATGCAAGCTCCCCCGCACAAGTCTAAGATTTCTAGGTGCGGAATTTATATATTATATTTATATATATATATATATATATATATATATATATATATATATATATATATATATATATATATATATATAGTGGCCCATTGAAAACGAGCAGGCAGCCATGACTGCCAGGAAAAGATTGTCAAGTTTGTTTGTGAGGGGTACAAGTTTTACGCAAAAAGTTACCCCCTCCTATGCAGAGGGGTTATCCCTCAATTTTTATTAAATGGGAATGGGGGTCATGTGAAAAGGGATTTTGATTCCTTCTACAACTCTTTTTTGTTTTTGAAATTGAAATTCGGTCTATTCATTTCTAATATGGATTTTGAAATATCACTAATGCATTTCCCGAGAAATTCTTAATCCTTATGTTGGGCCTCACCAACGTCCATTACAATATATAATGTTGCTAAAAGTTTGCGTAGGTAATAGAAAGTCATTTAGATTAAGGTGTTCCAAAAAAACCTCATCAAAATGTAGCGCATTTTTGCGTTATCACAAGACATATTTTGCTGAGGTTTTTTTGGGTCTTTAATATATGTTTCAATTTTTGATCTTTATTTGACAAAAATATTTGTACAAGATTTACTTGAAATATACCCCGCTGCAATGTTTTGACAGCAGCTCGAATTATAGAGTTTGTGATCTATTTATATGGTTTTTTTGTTTGACAAATCAAAGAAAAATTTATGTCTTCAGTTCGATTATCAAATAAACTGTAATACCAATACAACTAGTAGTAAAACTTTAGACGCAGCAAGTGCGTTATGGTAGCGCATTTTCATAGAAGATTTACCTTCAAATTATGTTAACTTCATTTTTAGTGAATTTTTATTTTAAAAAATTCACTAGTAGAGAGGTATCGATGGTGAGACTTTGCAAAAAAAATTTCAAATGAGCGCGATTTAGGACCCCTAGAACCCATATCTGGGGTCAGTTTCAATTTATATATTTATATATATATATATATATATATATATATATATATATATATATATATATATATATATATATATATATATATATATATATATATATATATATATATATATATATATATCCGTCTGATAACTCAAGAAATAATTAACCGATTTCAATGAAACTCGGCAAGTGCCTTTCTTTTATTAATGGCTTGGATGAGTTTGTTAGGCAGGAAAATCGGACGGGTTTTTCCGGGAAAATTGAGTTCTCTTTAAAAAAAAATTCTACGAAACTAACAAAGCTGTTTTAATGAAATTTACTATATATGTTGCCTTGAGAGAGGACTTACTAAGTACCAAAATTCAACTTTCTCAGTTTATAGAAAATTGAGTCATTCAAATTTTAAATTTTCTTTTGAAAAATTTTTTTTCTCCAAAAATTACAAAGTTATTTTAATTAAATTTGGTGGATATCTTGTCCTAGGAAATACCTTACTACCTACCAAAATTAAACTTTCTAAGATTAGAGAAAACTGAGTTAATCAAATTTTTATAGCTCACTGCAGTGTTAAAATCAATGGTATTTTCCTCACTATTTTATTAATGGCATAGATGAGGTCGTTAGCCAGGAAAATCTGATAAGTTTTTCCGGGAAAATTTTGAGTTTTGTTTCGAAAAAAATTTTTTTCTCCGAAAATTACAAAGCTGTTTCAATGAAATGTAACAGCTATGTTGCCTTGGAAGAGGCCAGAATTCAACTTTCTAAGTTTATAGAAAATTAAGTTATTTATTTAAATTTTAAATTTTCTTTCGAAAAAAATTTTTTCTCCGAAAATTACAAAGTTATTTTAATGAAATTTGGTGGACATCTTGCCTTAGGAAAGACCTTACTACATACCAAAATTAGACTTTCTTTCCACCTCGAAAATTCAGTTTTGGTATACAACAAAGCCTTGGTAATCGCAATACGTGTAAGAAATTTCATCAGATGAACTTAAAGATTTTTGGAAATACGATTTTTTTTGCATTTTCTATGATGTTTCGCTATTTAAGAGATTTTTTATGGAAATTCGCTACCATAACGCAATTGGTACGAGTATGTTTTGTATTTATTTAGTTGTTTGGAAGATATTAACTTTTGCATTTAAGAACTGCATCATAATCAAGTAACCGCTGACCTTTTGTCAGCCTATTTGTTTTTCATTGATACTTGAAATTATTTTAAAGACATGCACGCTAAGCATTTATTTGCTATCGCTTAATTTTATACAGAATATTTCTTCCAAATTAGATTTGTATTCATGGGCGCAAAAAAACATGTGAAAGAAATAATTAAAGTTGTGTTAATTTTCAGAAAAATGATCACTTAATTGTGTCACGGTCAAGGCTAGAGATGATTTATCGAAGTTATATATTTTCCATTAATGGTCCATACGTGATAAATTTTAAAAACATTGCGTAGTTTTTCTGAATAACAAATGTTAAACAGCACTTTAATTAAAAACAAAAACAACAGATTGTTTATTCCGTAAGGCTCTAATCACTCAATAACATTGCACAAGCGCATAATCTTTTACCTTTTTTTACGTCGTTGATATGTAGAATAATATCACGAATTTGAAAGAATCGTTATTTTTATTGGTCCCAAAAATATCATTATCCCGATCTTGATGTAACAAGTACCATTAATACCACCAATGTCATTATCCCATATATGGTATAGGTCCGGGGGCATTAAATGAATAAGTCCAAGAAATCACTTGCCTCTCGTAAAGAGGCGACCAGCTGGAGCAACTGATGCCATTGCCCTCTTTTTATGGTCTGTAACTACTTAATGATAATATGCACATTATCTGCATTCCCTTTCATCGCATTTTGAATCGTGGATGTGGAAAGAACAGGTCCAAGGAATGTCCTGCCTACTGTAAGAGGCAACTAACCAAAGCAGCTGATACCTCTGTCCCACAAACCTTTGTATTTCATGGCCTTAAACCACCTAATTTATTGCCACATTTCCTACTTTTTTCCATAGCATAACCTAAAAAGATGGTAGCGACCTGCTCTCGGACCGGGGTAGTATCATCATATGACCTTGTAGATGCTGATAACGTGGAATATGATATGGTTAATATTTAGTTTAAATGCCGAGAATTGGGTTAGCTATCGGCGAATTCGGAGGAGATTCAGGAGTAGCCTCGTCTTTTTTAATCTAGGATACAGCTCTGAAAGAGTTCCGCAGACTGATCGCCAATCAATACATTGACCAATACCCATTGGTAGCGCTTTGGAAGGCTGCGAAAAATTCCAAGGCACCGGATTCTCCAGGACGCGCCTAGACTGGATCCGAACCTGTGTTTTTGAAAAACATTGCCAAGGCCACGGTCTACAAGACCTCTATCCAAAGCTGATTGCCTAGACAAAGCGCACGCAATCAAAAGCCAGGCCTACAAATCCACAAACATGACAAAGATAAAAAAGGAAAATGTTTGACTACGGATTCTGGCAGCAACTTTACAATCGAATTTACCAACATACGAGGATTGATCGTTGGTTTTTAATACTGTTCATTATCATATACAAGACTAACAATCCCATATCCTAGTTTTAACATACACCCAAATCTCTACCTCAGCAGTGTCACACATATTCTGACCGTAGATCAGTTGTCTTTTGTGGTCCAGAGCTTTACACTCGCACAAGATGTGCTGGGCTGATTTCTCCCCCTCCCGCAGAGTCTACATACGAGGTCCCCTTCGAACCGCCCCATTTTATGCAGGTGTTTCTTGACGGCCATGTGTCCCGTCAAGAGACCTGTTGTGTTTCTGAGCTGTCCTCTGCTAAGGTTTAGCAGCTCCACAGCTCTCTTTGAACTGGGTCCGTCAATTATTGACTTCCCATGTCTGAGCCCTGGACAGTCCGCCCAGTACAGCTTGTGTTGGTTTCTGACCCAGGACTTAATGGCTCCCCTGGCAAGAGCTGCTTGTCACGCCCAGAGCCGGTTCTGGTCCCATAAATGGTTCTGCTGGCCCTCTCTTCGCGAGACTGTCAACTTCTTCATTGCCTTTGACCTCGGAGTGACCTGGCACCCAGATGAGGGTCACTCATTCTGTCCAGCCAGGTCGCTCGTCTCGTCTTGGCACTCACTCACCAGGCCAGGAATTTACCCGTCGGCTACTTACTGCCTTAAGGGCCGCCTGGCTGTCTGTGGCTATGAGGACCCGCTTGTTGGTGTAGCCTCTCCTCTTGTTCTCCCTCACACAGTGCAGGATGGCGTACATTTCGGCCTGAAACATCGTTGCATGGGCTCCGAGGGAAATACTATGACTTACCCTCGGTCCTTCCGAGTAAACACCTGCTACCAGACAAGCGTGTCCCGTGGTATACCCGGCGTCTCCTCCCGCCATGCCTCGCGATCGGGGATTTCCACTGTAAAGTTGTTTTCCCTGCACATTCGCGGGCTCTCGAAAACTGACCTCATTTCAAGCATGGGCTCCTTCACGATCTCCTGAATTTTGCAGTGGCCCCTGAAGCCTGGGTTGATCTTTAGTCTACCATTTCAGGCTAGTCTGTATAGTCCTAGCCTGGCCTCCCCCATAAAAACTAAGTGTAGGGGGCAGATCCAGCAACACCTCCATGGCAGCTGTTGGGGTTGAAGACATGGCCCCAGTGATGCCTAGGCAAGCAATCCTTTGGATCTAGCTTTTGTTTGGCACTGGATTGTGTCATCTTAGGCCACCAGACCAATGCTGCATATGTTAACGATGGTCTGACCACCCTTGTATACAGCCAGTGGGCCATACTAGGTCTTAGTCCCCACGTTTTTCCATATAGCCGCCTAGTGACGGCTAAGGTCATGACTGCCTTACGCAGTATTTTTCCAATGTGACCATTCCAGGTTAGCTTAGAGTCCAATACGACCCCAAGATATTTTACCTCCCTGGCCATTGAAATGCTCCTACCGTAGAGACTGAGAGTTCTGTGGCTGTCGCACTTCCTCTTGCTCGTACACGGCACGATTTTTGCTCTCTCGGCGCTCACCCCGAGCTCTTGATCAACCTTCCACCCTTCCACCACTTTCAGTGCAGTCTGCATGTGCTCCCACACTGCTTGTGTGACCTTTTCTCGGACTATGATGACAATGTCGTCCGCATAGCCCTGTACCTCATACCCCCCTCCCGAGAGCCTCCCCAGCAGGCCGTCCACGACTAGGCATTAGAGCAAGGGAGACAGAACGCTCCCCTGCGGACACCTTGCCGCGACCCCCGCCAGCAGAGTCCATCCCGCGAGTGAGGTGAATATTACCAGAGTGACGTTTCAGTTCCTATCCAGATGTCTTAAGAAGCCATTTCTTCTGATTTCATGTGGCTTACAATTAGATTATCGAACTCCATGGAGTTCCTAGGTTTAACCTTCCTCCAATGATGATCTATACAACGAATGTTTGATTACCTATCCAGTAAATTCATTATTCGGTACAAAACTACTAATTGTGAAAGTTGTTTTGCTTGGGGATTTTAATGATCTCATAATTTTAAATTGTGTATATAGCGCAGAACAAGCTGCTGAACTATTTGCTGTTAGCAGAGATCTCATGCATATAGTAGAAATTCCGACTGGCTTTCAAGATATAAGTGATCATACAGTCTTGATCTTTTACGGACGATTAACCACGAAAACCACAAAGTACCAACATTGGCTGCACCAAGCAAGTCTGACGATTGTTTCGTCTACACATATACTTCTCACAAAGATAATTTGAAAAATTCTGGCATTTTGAATCCACTTAATGTGGCGCATTAAGCAATGTTTGCCCTTTGTTTACCTGGGCAGATATATGGTTTCAAAATAATAATAACTTCATAACTAAAATTATCTTTTTGAGCATGGAAACATATATTTTCCATTTATCGAAATTGACAATTTTAAGTCAAAACCCTAGTTTAATAAAACTGGCTGTAAAGCACCAGTAACTAGTAATTCAGCATATAATTGTTGACGCAAAAATTCTAGCAGGTTATTTATGAGCAAGCAAATTATCGATCGGGTCACAAATAACTTCCACGGCTCAATAAAAGGTAAAGTCATATCATGTCAAAACAATACAGGGTTACAACTAATTAATTGCTCACTATTGGCATCTCAGTAACGGTAAGAGATACAAAGTTGGTTAAATTACCAAAAAGTTACGTAAATTTTAGCTGATCTAATATCTGAAAACAAATTTTGAATATGTCGACTGGTTCCTGAAATATCCTGAAAAAACTGAAAAACTCAATTTTCAAAATTTTACAATAAATCCCTTATTATCAAAAGTGGGCTCCTAATTTTTGCTATGTGAGGATAATTTGATATGAGCAATCAACTGACGGCATCATAATTGACGTATCTGCTCTAATTTTTGCGCAGCGATAGTCAATTTTTTTTTCTCTTATGGCCGCCATATTACATTTTTAATTTTTCAGATGGCAAAAAGTTCACCTTTCCAATGGTATAACACACTTCATATTTTTCATAATAAACATTATACAAATAAATAAAAAATAATTATGGTCGCAGATATCAAGTAGGTATGTGTCATTGTTTTGGAATTTGTCAATTTGAAATCTTCTACTTGATTTATGCATCAAAAACATTTCATTCGAAGACTTGTGTTAAATTTGTTCTAAAATTGTATTTCCAAAATGGTCCGCTTTACAGTGGAAAAGAGAAAAGATATGTATGAAGCATACATCCGAAGTTTTAGAAATTCGACCCGTGCTTCCCAGTTATATCAAGAAAAATATCCAGAACGTGTGTAGCTAAGTCGGCATATCTTCGCCAGAATAGCAAGAGTGATGGATGAAACTGGTACTTTAATGAGAAAGCGTATTCCCTGCAATGTGGAACCCAGTGCTAATGAAAACAATGCTCTTGCTCAAGTCAATATAAATTCCAATTTATCCACAACACACATTGCGACAGAATGTGGAATAAGCCAGCAGCTAATGTCAAAGATTCTGAAAAAAGCACAAATACCATCCTTATAAGTACACCATATTGCAAGCACTTCATGAGCCAGATCACGACCGGCGGTTGCAGTTTTGCCAATGGTTTGCTAGGAACTTGCAAATACACAATGCTTTCACAGCTAACATTGTGGTCGGTTGAGAGTACATTTACAAATAACGGTTTGTTTAATAGACAGAATCGTTGTTACTGGAGCACAGCAAATTCTAATCTTTTATATGAGTCGCGACATTAAATTGGGTGAGTGTAAACGTTTGGTGTGGCCTTTTATACGATACAGTTATAGGACCATTTTTCATCAGCAATTGGTTGAATGGCAACGGATACATTCATCTGTTAACTAATGACCTTATGGATTTTTTTATAACCTCCCTTGGCAACAAAGAGCCAACATATCGTTTCAGCAAGACGGTGTACCTGCACACAATTGCCGAGCCGTAAAAGCTTATCTAGACCAGACGTTTGGATATAGATGTATAGACAATAATGGACCCGCTCGACTGCCGAAAAGATCCCCAGATCTAACCCCAATGGACTATTTCTTCTGGGGATATGTCAAAAATTTAGTTTACCTTGGCCATTTTGACAACGAAGAAGAGTTAAAGAATACTATAATAGATAAAATTTGCTCCATATCTCCTGCTATGATAACATCAGCATCACAAGGGTTTGTCAACGCATAAATAACAATGGAAGACATTTTGAACATCTTCATTAACATTACACACATTTATTATTTAGTAGGAAGTATTTGTTATGTATTGTTAGTTTGATTATTCACTAGTTGTAAGTTTCGTTAGTATCTATGGTTAATATGACTTTATTCTGTTATCTAAAATCTTCTCTTTGACAAATATCGAATGTTGATAATAACATGACACATACCTACTTGATATTTGCGACCACAGTTAATTTATTATTTATTTTTACGATGTTTATGAAGAAAAATATGAAGGGTGTTATACTATTCGAAAGATGATTTTTTTGCCATCTGAAAAATTAAAAATCCAATATGGCGGACATAAAAGGGAAAAAAACTTGACTATCGCTGCGTAAAAATTAGAGCAGATGTGTCAATTTTGATGCCGTCAGCTGATTGCTCATATCAAATTATGCTCACATAGAAAAAATTAGGAGCCCATTTTTGATAATAAAGGATTTATTGTAAAATTTTGAAAATTGAGTTTTTCAGTTTTTTCAGGATATTTCATAAACGAATCGACATATTCAAAATTTGTTTTCAGATATTGGATCAGCTAAAATTTACGCAACTTTTTGGTAATTTAACCAACTCTGTATCTCTTACCGTTAATGAGATGCCAATAGTGAGCAATTAATTAGTTGTAACCCTATATAGTCGTGACTGATCTATCGCGAAAATTCTAGGTAGCAATTTCATCACCCCCTTCTCCTTGTGTTTCAAACGATAAATAATTCACTGTATCGTCATAAGAAAGGATGATCCATCGGCCTGCGTATTTACTTCAAACTTCACCCTTGATCCACAGGGAAAGATCCCACCAACTATTCTAGTAATAGCGTTAAAAATGAGATAAATATTTTTGAGAAGTCGTTTTGGTAAGGGCATATTGAAAAACTTAGACATTAGGCATCAGGACCCGACGAAATTCTAGCAATAGTACCTAAAAACTGTGCTCCTGAACTGACTTCAATTTTATGTCATCTCTTTTTGATGTTCTACAAGATTGGGACATTTCGATCTTCCTGGAAACAAGGTCGAGCAGCATGTTTCTCAAAAGCGTGACAAGTCCATTTTGGGGACCAATCGTCCAATTCACATTTCATCAGTTTTCATTAAAGTTATGGAAAAATGTATTAATATAGAACTTATAAAATAGCTAAAAAATTCAAACATCCCAATACTATACACCAAAACCGATCCACTGGCGATATTTTGACATACACGTAACTCATTTTCAAAGTTCTTCCCTCAAAAAAATTAGAGAAGTTATGCAGTTTCATTAGATGTTATTTAAGTATTCATCGGGTTTGTCATATGGCACTCTGTAATTAACTTTCGTCATACAGATCGTTTTGAAAACTATACTTATGTATATGTTTCTCGGAAGGAGCGCTCCTTTCATGTTGTCGATATGTCACCAGATAAATTACAACGTAATGCGGGTGTTCTACAGGGTTCCGTTTTGGTCCCCGTAATTTTTCTTTTGCATATAAATAACTTTCTTTTAGCAACCGACCCACAGCTTCGTTGATGATAGCACTTTTTACTGTACGTTCTCATCAACTCTCCCAGCATCGCTACTAGTTCGTTATCAATGAAAGTTAAATTGACCAACTCCTTAGATGATGACCTCTCTGAGATTCTTAGCTGGAGCTTTGTAAATCTGGTGATGTTTAATGCCTCAAAAACACAGAATTTCATTGTATCTAGACAAAGTCATCTACAATGCCCAGACGCTCAGATGGCTGGCAAAATACTAGTGTCAATTTTTGCATCAGAAATATCATATTGCAATACATGGTGTTATTTTTGAGGCAACAGAAAACCTATTTTTTGTTGAGTCCGGTCCTGAATTTCCGAATTGATTAAATTTTTTTAATAAGTACAACGACCGTAACATCAATACAAATTCTGAGGTTAATTATACAGAGGCTCAAAGTTATGTCAAAACAAAAATTTTACAGAAATCAACTGAATACCCTGTATATCACTAACAAGAACAATGAGATTTTCAGTTTTTTGTGATCACTGTGTGTACTGCAGATACGGTAACGCTAGGTACCTACATTTCACTCAGAATCACCTGTATGTAGTTATAATTGATGAAAATACTAAACGTGGCTTTACATAATAATGCATAATGATAACAACAGTAATAATAATAACAATAATAACATAAATGTTGATGAGTTTATGCTCGACTGTAATATTTTTTTGGGAGTAGAATCAAGGTAGCTCTGAGTGAAACATCCACACTGAAATGTCTAAACTTCAGCGCTGGTCATAAAATAAAGAAGGCTGAAACATCGACATAGCTATGTATTATTCACTTGTTATTCACTGAACATTCTTCCGTAATAACTCTTAAGTTTTCTTTTGTTTCACTTTGCTTATCTTTTTTACAGCTTCTCCCGAGGACTACATTATGCAAATAAGTCCACAAAGGCGTAGAGAACCAAGTAAGTGTGACATTTTTCTTGTATCTGTTATTTAAGGCCTATGATATAAAGCTGTCAAAATATTTGAAACTTTATGTAATACAATAATAAGGGATATATGTATTATTTTTAAAACCTTATTAAAATAAGCACGTTTTTTATACACAGATTTTAAAGTTGATGCGTTAACTTTAACTGTATATTTTTATTTTATATTTAAACAAACAAATTTTTAAAAAGTATCTTTAAGAAATAAATCAATGAACGAGGAAGTGGTATGCAAGCAATGGTAAAATTTCGTTTCGGAAGCGCATTTTCATCAACATTTTCTTCAATCGTTAATAACAGAGATATATATGTTTCAACTTACAGAGCTGAATTTTTGTATGTTGAACACGTTTCTTGAAACTTGCGTACAAAATTTGGTTGCCATGACCCTGTTATCTTTGCATATACAAAAATTTTCAAAAAACGAAGACAATATTTTCCCGGAAAAACTAGTCCAATTTTCCTGGCTAACAAACTTATGCAAGCCAGTTGCCATAGGAAGGCTCCTACCAAGTTTAATTTATATATATATATATATATATATATATATATATATATATATATATATATATATATATATATATATATATATATATATATATATATATATATATATATATATATATGTGTGTGTGTTTGTTGTTAAATTCTTAGTAAAGCTATGAGTTCTTTATGCGGAGGAGTGCGTCAAGGTACTTATTTCTGATATTTTAATTTACTTTGATGTTGCTTTAATCTGGAAATGAACTGGCCGTTTTACGGCGCACGCGTATTTTCCGAGATATCGTCATTTTTCCGACGGCAATTTTCATCATTTCCATGATGACGTTTTTCGAATTTTGGCATCATATTTACCGCTGATTCTCACACTAAGCACTCCATTGTAGCGTACCTGTTTGATATTTTCCTTTTTTTTTTCTACATAATTTACTCAAAAATGCAGAGAAACCACATGAGACTGCATTTGGTATGCAAATATCAAATTTAACCAACACGGAAGTTTGCGTTACGTAGTTAGGCGTATTAGTATTAGACGAACGTCTCGCGACCGTAATTAACATGGTTCACAACTCATGACTTTTTGGCCGTTTTGACGAAATAAAAGACCGCCCTAAAGGGCCTTTTTTCACACAATCCTGCCAACTTACATTCTTGACCTGCCCTGACATCAGTTTGTCTCAACAAAAGTTAAGAGAAGTGAAAACCAACCCCAAATCAAAGTCGTGTGAGTATAATATAGTACATACATTTCCTTCTTTTAACTGTTAATTAGGCATACTGTCAGGGCAGGTCGGGAAGGTTGGTTGGCAGGATTGTGTGTAAACAGCACCTCAGAGAGGTCATTTATTTCGTTAAAACGGCAAAAACTCATGAGTTGCCAGCCATGTTAATGACGGTCGCGAGATGCTCGTGCAAATTCGTGTTGGTTAAATTTGACATTTGCAACTGCATTTTTATGTGGTTTTTGTATATTTTTGAGGAAATTATGGACAAAAGATAGAAAATATTATATTGGTACATTAAAATTTGGTGATATACTGTGTTTAGAGTGATAATAAGCGATGAATATGATGTCAAGTTTCGAAAAAAACGATCATGAAAATGATGAAAATTTACATCGGAAAAATGACGATATCTCGGGAAATACACATGCGCCGTACTTTTATTTAACATTTTCCTCATCTACGCACAAAACTACGTGGATGTGCAAAATTTTATCAAAATCGCTTATATGTCAAGGTATTAGACAATTACTATATATGGGTAATGCGAAGAATGTTACAAATAGTTAGTCAATGAGATGTTTCAAGAAGGTCACAACAATAATAACAGTTTTCGATACATAAGCATATCAATGCAACAAAAACCAAGGTAGGAGAACATTTACACTACAGAGAACTTTTCAAACACTTCAAATAGTTACATTTAATAGACAGAAAAGTTTTTATTGATAGAGTTTTCAACGGAGAAAAGGGGTAAAAGCATTTGATTAAAAAAAACCTAATTCTTGTAAGAAAAGTAAAAATAAATTGTGGTAGTTATATGATTTTAAGTGAAGAAAATTCCTACTTTTTCATATCTTTAACCACCATAAATTTTATATTTAAAAAATTGTTACTTTTCTGTACGTAATTATTGTTCATTTCAAATATTCTTTTGTTTTAATTCCATTTTGATAATTTTTACGGTAAAACGACCAGTTCAACAACAAATATATATATATATATATATATATATATATATATATATATATATATATATATATATATATATATATATATATATATATATATATATATATATATATATATATATATATATTGTTACGTTCTACGGAGTTCTGGATTTGTTGATTAACAAAACACAGCTTTTCAAACTACTAATTAATTATTACCAACTATTTTCCAACACCAGTGTCAACTAAAATATTTCTCTTCTCTATTATTAAATATCCATAGAACTATATTCCACTATCGCCTTCTATGATCACTTCTTATACACCAACACTTACTGTTGATTCGCCTAATACTCTATGATCACTTTCCTACACCACCTTATTCAATACTGAACTAATTTATTCTGTGCACCGCTCGTCTATTTATACTGTCTATAGAGATTCTAGACGTTCTACACTATTCTACACCTGTCACTTCTGATCTATTCTAGAAATGTCATTCCGGAGTGTTCGCTGTGACACTATATATAATTTAACAACAAATATATAACTATAATCACGTACAGAAAAATAACAATTTTTTTTATATTAAATTCTTGGTGGTGAAAGATATAAAAAGTAAGAATTCTCTTCACTCAAAATCCTATAACTACGATAGTTTATCTTTACCTTTCTTACAAATATTACATTTCTTTAATCAAAAGCTTTTCCCTCTTTTCTTCGTTGAAAACTTTATCAATTTTAATTTTTCTTTCTATTGAATGAAACGGTTTGAAGTGCTTGAAAAGTTCTCTGTAGTGTAAATGTTCTCCTACCTTCATTTTTCTTGCATTGACATGCTTAGGTATATAGAACTGTTATTCTTATTGTGACCTTCTTGAAACATCTCGTTGACTAACTATTTGTAACATTATTCCCTTTACCCATTTATGGTAATTGTCTGGTACCTTGACATATAAGCGATTTTGATAAAATTTTGCACATCCACGTAGTTTTCTGCGTAGATGAGAAAAATGTTAAATAAAAGTACGGCGCATGTGTATTTCCCGAGATATCGTCATTTTTCTGATGTAAATTTTCATAATTTTCATGCAATCTTTTACCACAGAATAAGGCAGAGGATTCTCCCCGTACATTCTATTTCGCATATATTTTATGCTTTAAGGTGGAAAATCTTCTCGAGTAAGGAATTTTCTCGAGTTCTGACATCGTGATGAACAAGTGTCAGTTATAAGAAAACGAATTTACATTAAAACCATTTTTGTTCTTTCCTAGGTTAATAAGATTTAAAATTCGCTACCATGAAACACTTGCTCCCTACGGACTTTATTACTATTAAGGAAAAGTTTTCGAATATGTACTGATGTCTTTACAAAATCATTTATCTGTAGCGAAACACCGTGTACATAAAAGCAGTAGCATGAACAAGTAAGCACAACATAAATGTAAGCTTAGTTGTACTTCAGGGGTTCATATTAGTACCGTTATTTTCTTATTTACTTTATTTACTAAAGCAAACGCTGTCAAATTTAAATTATATGTATGATTAGTCTTCTATAATTGCAGGCTAGTCTGTATAGTCCTGGCCAGGTTAGGACTATACAGACTACCCTGCAATGATAGACTGAAGATCAACCCAGGTTGCAGGGGCCACTGCAAAATTCAGGAGATCGTGAAGGAGCCCATGCTCGAAATGAGGTCAGATTTCGCGAGCTCGCGCATCTGCAGGGAAAGCAATTTTACAGTGGAAATCATCGACCGCGAGGCATGGCAACGGTCTTTCAGGCCGAAATGTACGCCATCTTGCACTGCGTGCGAGAGAACAAGAGGAGGGGTACACCAGCAATAGTATCCTCATAGCCACAGACAGCCAGGCAGCACTTAAGGCCCCAAGTAGCCCACGGGTAAGTTCTAGGCTGGTAAGTGAATGCCGAGACGAGACGAGCGACCTGTCTGAGCAGAATAAGGTCACCCTCATCTGGGTGCCGGATCACTTAGGTGTCAAAGGCAATGAAGAAGCTGATAGTCTCGCGAAGACAGGGTCGTCAGAACCATTTTTGGGACCAGAACCGGTCCTGGGCGTGACGAAGAGCATTGCCAGGAGATCCATTAAGTCCTGGGTCAGAAACGAACATAAGGGGTACTGGGAAAACTGTCCAGGGCTCAGACATGGGAAGTCAGTAATTGAGGAACCCAGTTCAAAGAGAGCTGCGGAGCTGCAAAGTCTTAGCAGGGGACAGCTCAGAAACATAGCAGGACTCTTGACGGGACACATGGCCGTCAACAAACACCTGCATAAAATGGGGCGGTTGGAGAGGAACCTGGCATGCAGACTCTGCGGCGAGGGGAAGGAATCACCGCAGCACATCTTGTGCGAGTGTAAAGCTCTGCCCCGCAAAAGACAACTGATCTACGGACAGCCTAGACCGGAGCCAGAGCAATATAAAACTTCACCCTACCAATTGTTGTGCAGACTAGTTCAAGGCACCGTGATTTTGGAACGGGTGGAGTAGAAGAGACAAAGGTCATGCACAATAACCCAAAGGCTGCGGTGCTATCGGGATGGCAAAGACGCGGACGAGCTCTAAGGGAAAAATGATTCGCGTTTATTTGTTGTTAAAGACAGTATCCAATATTAATATCGTTCTATTTTTTTCAGATCTAAAATGCAGTTTTGGTACACAGCGACTGAATGTTGGAGAAGGTTTTTACCGAGATCACACCGTTAACAATGTAACATATAAATTTGTCTGCGAATGTGTTATTCCACCACTACTGTCTTGCAAAAGGTATTAAACAATATGTCTAACTTGAGGAAGGAAGACGTTACAATAGATTAAAATATAACTAGAATTTAATTTAATTGCTGCTGCGACAAGAATTATGCTTAAGTTTTATTAGTCTAAAATAGGTTTATTTGTACATACTTAAATAAGTTTACGTATTATTTATTGGTACTGTTCTTGTATTGGTATTAACTTAATCTTCAAATAAATTCATTAGAAAAAATGGTTTTTAATTATGTTTATATTAGTGGAGCGATTCTCTATTGGTTGGGGTCATGTCTTTCGCGAAGGCTTATGAGGGTCCGCATCGGTGATGCGCTTTCTTGTGAGCACCCGGTTAATCTTGGTGTCCCTCTGCGATCGATTTTGGTGCCTTTGCTTTTTCTTGCATATATACGGCGTGGTCACTGCTTCCTGCGCAATGCAACCCGAGGTCACACAATCATCACAGCCACGTATCGTTTGGTACTACAACTCGCGAACTGGGACGAAATGCGGGATTGCTTTTCCTCATTTCCATGGTCGTATGTCTGCTTCTCTCATCCTGACCCCCCTGATATCTCACAAAACGTTACCAAAATTATCCAAGCTGGCATGAAATTATTTATTCCACGTCCACAGAAAACCTCTTCAGCCACTCAAAAGCACTGGTTCTCTAAATCCTGTGACAAGACCAAACAAAGCTCACAAAACGCTTTTACACAATCCCAGTCAAGAAAACCGTCAAGCATTTAACGACGCAAGAAACCGCTATGTCCGCATTTTTTCTGAGGCAAAAAAACTCATCAAAAACAAAGTGTTATCAAGCTCCAACGGCAGCAAACCCTTCTGGACTCTTGCTAAATCTATTGAGAATAATTTCTGCAAGAGCACGTTCCCACCTCTGGTTTCAGTGGCTGAAATTGTTTCTACCGGCCAACAGTCCCCAATGTCGCGCATAAAATGACGGATATCATTTTCAAAACTAAAAAGGTACGAAAGATGCTCTCTTCTCTTAATATCAGTAATGTCTCTGGTCTTGACGAGATCCCAGCAATTGTTCTCAAAAAAATGCACACTAGAACTTGCTCCTGTCCTGACTCGTATGTTTCAGACATCTTACAATAGAGGCATATTCCCTAGTAGCTGGAAAACTGCTCGAGGACAACCCGTCCCCACGAAACGATCCAAAGCGCTTCCAGCAACTATTTATCTCCTTTCAGTCGTCTATAAAGTGATGGAAAAGTATATAAACACCTAATTACTAAAATTTCTTGAAAAACACAGTCTAATCGACGACAGGCAGTATGGATTCCGTCAGCGCAGATCAACTGCCGACGTCCTTTCCTTTGTCACCCTTTCTTGGAACAAGTCTATGGAACTACACGGTGAATCCCAGATTGTCGCTCTAGACATATCCAAAGCATTCAACCAGGTCCTTTTTTCCCATTTTTTCACGTGAGAATGACATTCTAAATGTAATGTAGATATGTTTTTTGCATTGTTGTTTTTTGCATGTCTTTGTGGCAGATTTTCCCTGTTTTTGATGCTTTGGCCTTGCTTTTGTAATTAGTTACAGTGCTTACTCCTGAAGATGCTCGGGACCCCGAGCGAAGTATATCGTGCTTTGGTACAGAGTGACTTTCTTTAAAATATAGCCCTCGTTTTTGGTCGTATTTGGTCGTAATTGCCCTTAAAAGTATACAAATTTTAGCACGCTAACGTGTAACGACTGATACTCCTCCCATAGTGTGTATGTGTGTGTGTGTGTGTGTGTGTGTGTGTAAACACAGATCTCCCCATTAGTGATTTTTTTAAAGAAAGTTCACTAAAACCTTCATGAAACGTCTCTTTTAACATTTTTACAATAAATTAATAATGTTCTGTTGATTGTCTAAAACATAGGAAAGCAACAAAATGCACATATTTTCAACTCTATATTAAAATTTAAAAATCGGTTCTCATTAATCTAGCATAATGGATGAACCATGTCAAAATTAATCCATTATATTCGTACATAAGTGCAAATATTGAACAACACTGCAATCACATTTACCCAAACAAGCTCGCTGCAACGATAAATTGTATTTCTTGATTAACTTTTATTTATCAATTGTCAACTTTATGAGGTTCCCCAGTTTAACGTGATATATCTCTGTGTGTGTTGTTAATCATAAACGTACATAAAAATAAGCATATGGCATTTACTCTTGATTTGTATTTAATGTATGTTTGATACATAATTCTACAATCACTCTGATTTTGCCATTAATGACACATCATACCGCTGGGTATAAATATACATTTATTTACTGATAAGAGCTTTCGTGGCGAAGGTAAACATTCGTTAAAAAACGCGTCTATTTAATTAAATATTAAATACTCAACTGGTGGCCAATCAATTTAGTTACGTTAATTGTTGTAATTAATTTAACTTTAAGTTTAGTAACTTTTAATTAAAATAGGATTCTGTACAGGGTGTGTTAAGGATTGAATCAAATAAGTTTATGGGTAAACTTTTTAAATCATCGGATCTTAAGTACCTATAGAGATTTAGCCCCTCTGCAAAGCATCAAGTTAAATGGTCCACCCCTTTGGTCAGATACACAGGTTATTGTAGATACATCTCTCTCTCTCTCTCTCTCTCTCTCTCTATCTCTCTCTCTCTCTCTCTCTCTCTCTCTCTTTGAAGTAAGTATGTTAATCTGTCACAACTTTTGCAAAACGCTTTCTATGACAAATTATCTAAACATGTAGATTGTGATATTTTATATACTGATGCATCAAAAAATGAAGACGAAGTTGGATGTTCAGTCATAGAAGACAGAAATCATCTGAAAGGCCTCTTCATTCTCTAGTTAAAAATTGTATGGTTTTAAAATCTGGTGCAAAAGTTAGCAGCAAAAAAGTGCATCTGATTAACGAACCTCGCTTCGACACACTAAAAAATTAATAACTAATCGCGTTTCATTCTTGATAATGAGAAAAAATATATAAAAAAATTCTGGACGCAGCAAGTGCGTTATGGTAGTGAATTTTCATAAAAATGTTTTTAATAACAAATATGTGTGTTTTTTTTTAAGAAAGCGGGCATCAAATTTGGTTACCAGTATAACCTATATAGTAAAAACAATGTGCCTTGTTTCATCAAAATAACTTTATTGTGTGAAAATGTACAAAAATTTCCAAAAGTAAACTTAGTGTTCCCGAAAAAACACGTTTCTTGGTCAACCTTATAGGTTAATAGCAAATTGAGCTGTTCAAATATGAAACATTTGATCAAAATTCGCTACCATAACGCACTTGCTGCGTCCAGAATTTCTTTTCTTACCAACATGCATTATATTTCGATGGAAAATGCAAAAATTCAATAACATAAGGCGTGTTTGATTTAAAAAAAAATGGAAATTTGTATCACCAACGACTTATGGGCCATCCTGTGATTGTAGAAATATTATTTTAAGATGTAGCTCAAGACACCCTATAATTAATATATACAAAAAATTTTCATATCTTATATAATAACGGATATATTGAGCTTTATTGATTTTTTACGAAAATTCGACAAAAATTATATACCATTAAACGATAAACTCTATAGCTAAGGCTACTGCTAAGCATCAGAGACAGGGTCTATTTGAAATGAATTTTCTGGAAATATTTTAGTAAAATGAAAGACAATGACGATTGAAACTAAGACTTTAGGATTTGTAAAACATCCTTCTTGAGACATTTTATTTCTATAGCCCGTATTAGATTCAAGTTCTTTGCCTAAATGTTGCCAATTTTGACATTTTAAATCGCCACTTTGACGTTTTGAGGAAAACCCCAATTTATTTTTCTTTAAATGCCTATAACTTTTTTGTCTTTTGACCTACATAGCTAAATTTTGGTAGGTAACTTACCTATAAGGACGTAAACCTGCGTTGCAAATTTCGTTGCCCTTACTTTGTTAATTCCGGAGATATAAATTTTTTTCGAAAGAAAACACAAAATTTTCCGGGAAAACCTGGGCAGATTTTCCTGGCTAACGAACTCGTCCAAGCCATTTGCAAAAGGAATTTTTCCACCAAATTTAATCAAAATCGGCCCATTATTTTTTGAGTTATCGGTGTGATACATATATATATATATATATATAAATATATATATATAAATATATATATATATATATATATATATATATATATATATATATATATATATATAAACATATAAAAATTGAAACTGACCCCGGATATGTTTTCTGGAGGGCCTAATTAGCGCTGATCTGAAGAAATTTTTTCAAAATTCAAAAGTCGAGATCTCCTCATTAGTGAATTTTTTTTAAGAAAATTCACTAAAAACACATGAATCTTAATTTAAAGGTTCGAAATTCATTTCTAGAACGTCTTCGCAGCATCCCAATCGTAGATAAAAATATATTCTAACGTTAATCAACATCTGATTCCTGACCGACCTAATCGCGATCTTTATTCTTCTCCTTCTGAAGTCAGTTATATCTCATGGTTTAGTATTGTATACCATACTTTTCACATATCCCCATAAGAACTGTATTACCGTAAGATCGTGTGATCGTGCTGGCCATCCTAACAATCCTTCCATATCCACCGATTTGGAAATATAAAATCAACGTACTGCGGTCCATAGATTTGGCAATATGCTGGGGCTCCATCCTGCTTTAACCATATCTTATTCGCTTGAACTTGTGGGTTTGCTCGATCAAGATATAAGTTTGCCAAAGATGCCACGACATTATTTTGCAGCAGTGCTAAATAATTATCTCCATTCAAATTGCAATCAATCAAAAAGACACTAAAAGCATAGTTTCTAACTATTCCTGCCCGAGTAGTAGTAGTAGCAGTGGTTTAAAGGAACGCCGGGCAAGTAAGCCACAACAGGCCCTTTTTGCCAACTTAGGCAACCCAGCAGCCATGCTCTACTCTTCCTGATTTCCGTCACCAGACCTCCTCGACCTCGAAAGAAAGGCCATGACGGTCTTCAATTGTACGGAACTTACCTGGTTCCTCTGCGGAGTCTTCGAACCGAACAAATCTGTTCGAAGACTCCCAAAAGCCTCGCATTCACACAGGTAGTGGTAAGAGTTTCTTCAGTCTCGCCGCATTCCTGGAAAATGGGATCCCTCTCGTCACCTACCAATGTAAGGTGCCTTCTAAGAGCACAATGCCCTGTCAGCACCCCAATGATGCGGCGAAACGCAGGTCGACTCCTACCGAGAAGCCACACAGTTTTGTCTCTGTTCGGCCCCTCCAGGAAGTCGCTCGCCTGCCTACAGCCACCGACCTACTTCCAGTGCATCTCCATGTCCTCCTCAGTCCACCTATCTAGGGCTTCGGAGACCACCTTACTACTTATGCTTATAGCAGGCTCCGGGTACCAATCCTTGCGAGATCAATCGCCACTTCATTCCCCGCGTCGCCACAGTGTCCCGGAACCCACACAAGTTGCACATCCTTTGTCATGGACAGTCCCGTGAAAGCGTCCGCGCACTCCTGAACCAGCGTTGACCTAATCCTAGACGCGCAGACTACCCATGGGACCGCGTGGCTGTCTAAGTAAATGTATACACATTTCTCAGGTCTCATCGTCACGGCCTATCGGTTAGCTACAGACAGAATAGCACACACATCCGTTTCGAATGCCGTGGTAAATGCGCCCAGAGCATAACTCTCGCGCACCCCCAGGCTATACATGTATATTCCTGCCCCGACGGATTGCTGTTCCTCTAGCCGTGATCCTTCGGTAAAACAGACCATGCCGGAACGCAACCTCATTTTCGCTCCATTGATCCCTGTTGGGGATTCTGAGGGTATATGTCCTAGTCAGCCTAATATAGTCCGCAGCATTTCGTACCTTGATGGTGGAAATCGGAATTTCCTTTTCCGCCTCCTCGGCAACTCTATTATTGCTCCCTCTCCGCACCAGCTTCAAAAGTCTCGCATTCTGAGAGGCGGCGCCATAGCCTCCCTTCTGATACAGATGTAAAACGGTGGCAACATCGGCAAGACGTCTAGCGCGGCTGAGGGTCTCGTTTTCATAGCGCCGGTCATACCTAGACTTGCCAGCCTTTGAAGTTTATCCAGCTTTCGGCTAGCAGTTTGCTTCACACCACACCACCAGACCACCATCAAAGATCTGGGCATTGTTTTTTATAGTAATTTACTAATTGATAACCACATTGAAGACATAATGAAAGGGGCCCTCAGAGCATATGGATTTGTAAAGACGCAGTGTCGAGATATTTCTCGCGTAATTTACATCGTTTATCGGATCAGTAATCAGATTCTTGAACGAAAAAAAATTGTATACATTAATTTTCATTAAAATATTTTTAATAGCAAATGTCTTTCTTTGATGAAAGCAGCCATCAAACTTGGTTGCCTATATATTAGGAACAATGTAGCATATTTCATCGAAATAAATTTATTGTTTGAAAAAATATAAACATTTTTCAAAAGTCTAGATGCAGCAAATGTGTTATGGAAGTGAATTTCCATAAAAATGTTTTTAATAGCAAATGCGAGCAGGCATCAATCTGATTACCGGTATAGCCTATGTAGTAGAAACAATGTATTATATTTTATCAAAATTACTTATGGTTTGAAAATATACAACAATTTTCCGAAAATAAACTTAAATTTGGTTTTCTAACCAACAAAGCTTACGTTAATAGCAAATTAGGTTATTGAAATTTGAAGGATTTAATGAAAATTCGGTAAATTTGCAGATTAGCTCCCGAACGCTTTTCAACAAATTGTTTTCAGAAATATTACTAGGACCCCACCTGGATGCACAAACCACAAGAAACATTTCTTGTTCACACCCCCCAAGAAAGTTACGGGACTGGGAGTGAATAGGGGTGCTGTGCGTGGTAGGCTGGGTTTCAGGGGGAAATGGCTTCAGGATGTGGAAAAAACAGCTTTCAAGCCCGCTTTATTCGAATTTTCTGCTCATATATCTTTTTTACTACCTACCCCGCCCAGCACCCCTACTCACTCCTGGAACTTCCTTGGGGGGTGTAAACAAGAAATTTTTCTTGAGGTTTGTGGATCCAGGGGGGGGGTCCTAGGCAGGTTTCTGAAAACAATGTTTTGAAAAGCGTTCGGGAGCTAAACTGCAAATTTACCGAAAATTCGCTACCAAAACGCACTTACTGCGTCCAGATTTTTTTCTTACAAACGCATCATAATTCGATAAAAAATGCAAAAATGCATTAACGAATTTGTTCTACGAAAATCAGCTAAAAAAATTATAGACCGTGAAACCATAAACTTCACTAAACCTACGGCGAAAGCATCAACTTAACTAAACCGACAGCCAAAGCATCAGAGAAAGGGTCTATTTGAAATGGATATTCTGTAAATATTTTAGTAAAATGAAGGGCAATGACGGTTGAATCTGAAACTTAAGGGTTTGCAGAACACTCTCTTGCAACATTTTCTTTTCAAAATCCGTATTTATTTCACGTTATTTGCCTAAACATTGCCAATTTTGACGTTTAAAATTGCGAGTTTGACGTTTTGGGGAAAACTCCGAAATTTGTTTATTTAACTGCCCATAACTTCTTTGTCTTTAAAGCTAGAGACCTAAATTTTCGTACAGGGTTCACTCTTTATAATACAAACACGCGTACCAAAATTATAATAATTTTATAAATCTCTACCTCTATTTATATTTCCTAGACAAAAACAAAAAACAAATTCAATTAGATAATAGTTAGCTTCATATGTCAGTTTGGCACTTTTCGACTTCAGTCAAATTTATAAAAAGGTTTTTTTTTATGTTTGTTATTGAATAATTAGTTTAGTAGAACTCACGTTATATGTAAGTATTTTAAACTTTTATATTTTTCCCATATAAATTGTAAACTTTTTTTCTTTCCATGTTGTAGCCTGGAGAATGGAATAAATTTTTCCGAAAGCTCGGCCTATAATAAAGAGTTTTATTTTGCAACTGACGGCTTTCCCACAATTTTTTGATAAATAACACTATTACCGTCACAAAAACTTAATACTATATATATATATATATATATATATATATATATATATATATATATATATATATATATATATATATATATATATATATATATATATATATATATATATATATATATATATATATAAACAGATCTCCCCATAAGCGAATTTTTTTGTTTAATTCGCTAAAAAGGGACTGAGTAACTTCTTGCATTGGACCCTTCAATTGGATCATGTCTGTAGTACATTGTGTGGAATAAATCAAAGAAATAAGGCACTGGCTGCGTCATAACTTTGTCTTTGGTCGGGCAATAATTACTCGTTCTAGATGTTGCAAATTCAATGTCATGGAGTGTATAAACTTTATCTACGTCAGATATATCCTACGCTATCTAAACAAAAGTATCTATAAACTATGTTATTGTATAAACTATGTTATTGTATAACACGTTTCGCAATTTGCTGATAATGAATATTTATAAAGATGCAGATCAACAAACTTCGCTGACTGTTGTTGTTAAACAGTGGATCCCAGCCAAGCGAACACAAACTGTATAAATTATCTCCAATATTTTTAGAATGATAAATAAGGTAAAATACCTGCTCTGGAATCCCAATAACAAATAACAACAGATATGGTATGGTAAGTATTGATGTTGAAGTCATGTAAGGACAAGGACTGGAGATAATATGCCGCATGTGTTTTACATTTTCCTTTGCAAGAGAAAAAGTATATAATAGATTGAAGTGTGTTACAGTGAACACTTGATTATAAAATGTATTTGCAAGACATGGAGAAAGTAACGAAATATTTAATAGCTGTAACAGCCTCTTTAATAATTGTAATAAGTGCTAGTGAAAATGTTTCTGGTATGCTATTTTTGACTATTTTTACATATTTATACTAAGTGACTATTAAAATGTCTCAAAAAAATTTCAACGGTACAATTCTAGCGGCAGGCGGCAGGCGGCAGCCGCAGTCGACTTAATAATATTAACTAATAATACTAATAATTCTAATAATACCAATGATACTAATAGTACTAATAATACTAATAATACTAATATTACTAATAATACTACTAATAATAAATTCAGTATCTGAATTATTATCCATATTTGGAGAAAATCCTGAAATATGTCAATTTAAGATTAAAAAGTCTGCTGGACGCAGCAAGTGCGTTATGAAAGTGAATTTTCTTTAAAATGTTTTTAATTGAAAATGTGTTTTTATGCAAGCAAACATATTTTACCAAAATAACTTATTGTTTAAATGTACAAAAATTTTCCGAAAATAAACTTTAAATGTTACAGAGAAAACTGGTTTCCTAGCCAACTTACCTTAGGTTAATAACAAATTGAGTTATTGACGTTTGAAGCATTTAATGAAAATTCGCTACCAAAACGCAATTAAGTACCGCGTCTCGATTTTTTTTTACAAACATGCATCATATTTCGATGAAAAATGCAAAAATGCAATAATATAAGGAATGTTCGAATAAAATTCTAGGTGTTACCAACGACTTACGGGCCACCCCCTGTGACTGTCAAAATAAGTTTATAAGATGCAGTTCAAGACAACCTATAATTAACGTATACAATTTTTTCTCGTATCTTGCATAATAATAATTATATTGACCTTTACCATAGAAATGCGTCACCCTGTCTATATGTAGACAGATAAAAACTGGAACCAAACCCGGATATGGATTCAAGGGGGGCCTAATTGGCACTTATTTGAAGAAATCTTCTTAAAATTCAAAAGTCGCGGTCTCCCCATGAACGAATTTTTTCTACGAAAATTAGCTACAAATTATAGACCGTTAAACCATAAACTTAACTAAAACTAGCCTCAGAGAACGGGTCTATTTGAACTGAATTTTCTGAAAATATTTTAGTAAAATGCAAGTCAATGACGGTTGAAGCTTTAACTTAAGGGTTTGTAGAACACTCCACTTGCAAAATTTTCTTTACGTAACCCGTATTTATTTCAGGATGTTTGACTAAATGTTGCCAATTTTGACGTTTCAAATCGCGACTCTGACGTTTTGAGGAAAACCCCCAATTTTTTTTTCAATGCCTATAACTTTTTTGTTTTTAACTCACAGTTCTAAGTTTTGATACATGGTTTACTTTTTATAATACAAACACGCGTACTAAATATTGTTGTCCTCATTTTGTTGTTTCCGGAGATATAAAAATGTTACCAAAGGAAACACAACATTTTTCGAGAATACTTGGACCGATTTTCCTGGTTAACGAACTTACAAAAGGAAGGTACTTACCAAACTTTATCAAAATCGGCCCATTATTTTTTGAGTCATCGATGTGATATATATATATATATATATATATATATATATATATATATATATATATATATATAAACATACAAAAGTCGAAACTGACCCGGGATATGTGTTCTGGGGGCCTACTTCGCGCTAACTTAAAGAATTTTTTTCAAAATTCCAAAGTCGCGATCTCCTCATTAGTGATTTTTTTAAATAAAATTCACTAAAAATGACATCCTGCAACTTGAAGGCGTTCCCCTTAATTCAACCCCCTTCGAATGACAGTTGAAACCCCCAAATTTTAGATAAGAAGTACGGGCTTATCATACCTGATTTGACACATATTTTCATTCTCTATTTTAAAATGCTATGGTTTTACAATTGCAAAAATTAGTAGTAAAAAAATAATTCATCTGATTGGCAAACTTCGCTCAAGCACACCAAAAATAGTGCTGTAAATTGAATCATAACTTCCACATAGCTGTGATCATATATTCTCGTCAGAAAGACATTTTCATGGCATGACTTGACCACAAAAAAAATATTTGTATTCCTGTACCCATAAACTTTTGAAACGTTATGTTGATCGAGTTTTATTGAATAATGTCAATTTTCACCAAATCACCCCTTATTTATCCCCTACCCCCTAAAGCCATCTTAACGAAAAACAATTCGAAGCGTTCCTATCTCAGGTGCTAACTGGATACTAAATTTGAAGATGATATCTCAGTTAGTTCGAAAGTTATTGCGCCTATTAACAGACAGACAGAAAATATTCGTTCTAAAATCAAGTTTTCTATATGGTGTGAGACTTTTTACGCCGTTTTAACAAAAAATAATTCGAAATTTTTGTCTAAAATATTCAACCCCTAATTTAGTTTCAGCACAGAGCACCAGATGCTTGATGAAATAAAAAGTTTTCTAATAAATAAACCCTAAAACGTTATATTACTCGTGTTTTAACGAAAAAATGTCAATTTTCACCAAGTCACCCCCCATTCAGCCCCTACGCCCAGAGCCATTTTACCCAACAACAAACCGGACCGTTCGTTTGTCGAGTGCTAACTGTATACCAAATTTGAGGACGATATTTCAATTCGTTCTGAAGTTATCGTGGCTACAAACAGACAGAACACTCTTCTTGCGACATTTTCTTTACATAACCCGTGTTTGTTTGAGGTTCTTTGCCTGAATGTTGCCAATTTTAACGTTTCAAATCGAGACTTTGACGTTTTGAGGAAAACCCCCAATTTGTTTTTTACAGACAGGCCTAAGTTTTGATACATGGTTCACTCTTTATAATACAAACACGCGTACTAAATTTGGTTGCCCTTACTTTGATATTTCCAAAAATGTAACTTTTTCCGAAAGAAAACACAAAATTTTCGAGGAAAACCTGGACCGATTTTCCTGGCAAACGAACTTATCCAAGCCACTTGCAAAAAGAAGGCACTCCGAAAATGTGATCAAAATCGGCCTATTATTTTTTGAGTTATCGGTATGATATGTATATACATAAAATTTTAAACTGACCCTGGATATGGGTTCTAGGCGGCCTAGTTCACGCTCATTTGAAGAAATTTGTTCAAAATTCAAAAGTCGGGATCTCCTCACTATTGATTTTTTTTAAGAGAATTCAGTAATAGAGAATGAAGAGATATTTTAAATAAGGTATTATAAACCCCTACTTCCTATTTAAAGATTTGGGGATTATAACTGTCATTCAAAGGATGGTGAATATAGGGGTAAAGTTTTCACTTTGCGTGAAATTGACCTGTTTCGGTATTTTTAGCGAATTTTTCATTAAACGAAAAACTCACTAATGAGAATATCTGTGTTTATATATATATATATATATATATATATATATATATATATATATATATATATATATATATATATATATATATATATATATATATAATAACACCACAGTAGACAAAGTCCGCACCCAGAAGTCTTAGACTTGTGCGGGGGGAGCATTAGACTGGTTTTTCCGGGAAAATTTTGGTTTTTCTTTGAAATTTTGTATCTGCGAAAATAAATATATGACAACCAAATTTGGCATATGCGTTTCTAGTATCAAACTGCGCGCTGAAATTCAGATATCTGTGTTAAAATAAAAACAAGTTATAGGCATTTAAAGAAAAAAATTGTTAGTGGCACTGGTGATCAAAGCGAAGCACAAGAACAAAATATTTTGTGTGGTTAACAAAACCAATTGAATATTACATACATCGGTTAAGTTTTCTTGACGCAAAAGGGTCAAGAAGTAGCAGAAAAACTATTTTGAAAATTTTATAATTTTTCTTCTTAAAACGTCAAAGTCGCGATTTGAAACGTCAAAATTTACAATTTTCAGACATAATCTGAAACAAACAGACACGGATTGTGATGAAGAAATGTCGTACTAAGTGTTTTACAAAGCCTTAAGTTTCAGCTTCAACCATCATTGTCCTTCATTTTACTAAAATGTTTTCGGAAGATCCATTTCAAATAGTCCCTCTTTCTGATGCTTTGGCAGTAGTTTCAGCTATAGCGTTTATGGTTTAATAGTCTATCTTTTAGCAAATTTTCGTAGACTTATGAAATTTTAAAAGATTTCTTCAATGAGCGCGAACTAGAACCCCTAAAACCCATATACGGGGTATGTTTCAGTTTTTGTCTGTTTACACATATACAAGATGACGCATTTCTACGGTAAAACTCAATATTTAAAAGTTTATTCGTTCATATACAAGATACGAGCAAAAATTGTATACCTTAATTACAGGGTGTTATGAGCTGCATCTTATAAAATTATTTTTATAATCACATGGTGGCCCATAAGTCGTTGGTGATACACACTTTCTTTTTTAAATAGAACATCCCTTATGTTATTGCATGTTTGCATTTTCCATTGAACTATAATGCATATGTGTAAAAAAAAAGTTGATATCGTTCATCGTTTTTGAGTTATTTCAATTGTGGTGCAACTTTTCACGTTTTTGGCACATTGCACAAACACATACCATAATTGTAAAAAGGCGTTTGTACCAATAGAGAGTTGAGCATCATGGAAATGACGCATTCAAAGAGCTTTTAGGTTGTATTGCTCGTCGAAAAAATTGAGCTGCCGTATACAGGCACTCTCAAATGATGGCTGAATTTGAGAAGTTTTCTCAGAAATGTTTTTAGTGTTTCCGTAGAAATCGTTTTTTTGTAACATTTTTGTGAAATGTTGGTAATTAATAATAAATGTTTAGTAAGTTATTGTAAATAGAAGTTGTCGAATTTTTGTAAAAAATATATATATAACTTTATAAGTTTATTTTCGGATAATTTTTGTACTTATTCAAATAACAAATCTATTTAATTAAATGTGGTAAGATGTTACTACTATATATGTTATACTGCCAACCAAATGTCGTTTTAAAAACAATTTATGAATTGGTAACATTTTTACGAAAATTCGCACTTGCTGCGTCCAGACCTTTTTATCAATATACACAATAATTAAGATATTGAATGTATCTCATTTGGCTGTTCCACACCGTATAATAGAATAATACATGTGTAATAAATAATAGGAATTGGGTTGACTACTCTTTTTTTTCAAATTGTCACATTACTCCGGGCTACATGTGCACCAGCCTACTAACCTATACTAAAAATGCAGGCGCGCGAAATGCTAAGTTTTATATATCCTCCTTTAGTTTACCCGAATTAGTGAGAAATTTTTTCACTGGAGTCACTCGCCAAACCAACAGACCAAATGCCAACCAAACTGGACTTCATAATTCAATTCGACGTGATCATAAGTGACCGCCAAACATTGTGCGGAGACAGTGCAAGGCAGACAAACAACTCATTTGTATGGTATACACACGGATCTAAACAAATGGAGATAGCAGGACTGGGAATAAGAGGACTCAACTTTAGACTCGCTAAGTCCCTAGCAAAAACTGCCACCATCTTCCAAGCAGAAATGGTTGCTATAGATCTCTGTGTACAGGAGTGCATACAAAGAAGACTCGTAAATGAAAAGATTTACATCATCTCAGAGAGTCAGGCAGTACTAAAGACTCCGAAATATTTCAAAACCGAGTCTAAACTGGCATGGGAATGCAAAAATTGAAGCAACTCGCCTCGAACAACAAAGTAACTTTGATGTGGGTAACCAAGGCATCAAGCCATTGAAGAAAATAAGTAAGCAGATAGCGTTGCAAAAAGGGCAGCCATTCTAGAACACCGTTCTATGGCCCAGAGCCCTACTATGGAGTAACAAAAAGCTATGTAAGAAATGAACTTGATACTTGGGAAAAGAACAAAATGCTGTCATACTGGAGGAAAACGTCAGCCTTAAGGCAGGCAAAACAGTTCATCACCGTATCAACAGAGAAGTCTTAACTGTTTTTTTAAATTAAACAGGAACGACTTGAAGATTTGCCCAGGATTTTTCACAGGGCACTCCCCAGTAAGGTAGCACCGTATGAAGATAGGCAAGGTGGATAGTGAAAACTGCAGATAATGCACTGAAGCAGCAGAAGCAACAGAACATTTGCTATGCGACTGCATGACACAGTTATGAAAAAGGCTCACATACCTTAATAAGTAAAATAGTCCCCAAGAAGATAGTGGAGTACATAAACACGCAGAACATTTTGGGAAACTATTAGGAAAAAGAAGTAATACACAAAAGACCCATTGGGGTCGTAGCGCTGAGAGGCCAAAGGCCCATACGACTTATTAAACAATCTACAATCTAGTGAGATGTTCGAATTACCGTAGGTTCGGATTTAGGTACCGCTGCTCTAATATATTTCACTAGAGATTCTTTGACTATAGACAATACTTATATTTAAATACAGTCCGTGGATATCTGTTGAGATATACTTCCAAAAAAAGAATAAGCCAATAAATTTCTGTTATCAGAACTTCTATAACAATTTACCGCAGCAGGGGCGTTCTTTGAAATTTACCGCATTATTTTTAGAATATCATATATTTCTCTCTATAACTAAATGTCCATAGAACTATATTTCACTGTTTGGCTTCTATGATCACTTATTTGCACCAACGCTGACTCAATACTGAACTAGATCACTCTATCTGCGGCTCGCCTATTTATACGGTCCATAGAGATTCTAGACCTTCTACACTCTTCTACACCTGTCACTTCTGGTCCCTTCTAAAAATATAATTCCAGAGTGTTTGCTGTTACCAACACACTTTACAACCGGCCTCTTATCATAGAAGTAACAAAGTTCATATTATTAATTCTCATAGAGACGGCGGATTTGTACTCTAGTGTACTGCAAAAGAAGTAAAAACATATTTTAATTCAAAAAATCTATATATATATATATATATATATATATATATATATATATATATATATATATATATATATATATATATATATATATATATATATATTATTATTATTAATCGCCTTTATTAAATACAAGAAAAAAACAATTACTACAAATTATTAATTAATTAAACATTTATTAAATACCTCTTAAACGTGTTCTTGAATGCACAAATATATATAAAGTACATTTTTTTGTGTTTTTATTTCTCTTGCAATACAGTAGAGTACAAATCATAAATAAATTAGAAGATATTACAAATAAAAACACGCTGGTAAAAAAAGGAATAAATAAAGAAACATGTATTCAAGTAACCTACTACAGCCCAATGTATTTTGTACTACCTCGGGTTACGAACACAAGGTGTACTGGGCAGAGTGTCCAGGGCTCAGACATGGGAAGTCAGTAATTGACGAACCCAGTTCAAAGAGAGCTGTGGAGCTGCAACATCTTAGCAGAGGACAGCTCAGAAACATAACAGGTCTTTTGATGGGACACATGGCCGTCAAAAAACACCTGCATATAATAGGGCAGTTCGAGGGGGACCCCGCATGCAGACTCTGCGGCAATGGGGAAGAATCAGCCCAGCCAATTGATCTACGGTCAGTCTTGACCGGAGACAGAGCAATATAAAACTTCACCCTACCAATCGCTGTGCAGACTAGTTAAAGGCACAGTGATTTTGGAATGGGTGGAGTAAAAAGACTAAGGGCATGCACAATAAGCCAAAGGTTGCAGTGCTATCGGGGCGGCAAAGTCGCGGACGAGCCCTGAGGGGAAAAAAACTACCTCGGGTGTCGAATGCGGTTAATTCCACGAAAGTGACGCTGGGGTCTTCTTGGAATTCTGTCTCAACAAATATCGTACCTACTGTATAAGAGATCATTTAAATTCGAAGGAATATATTATTTTTCCTTTGGGATTTTTAATCAAAATCATTGTCGCCAGCATTTCCGATATTTTTTAGTAAGAACTGTGTATGTTTTCTGTTTAGGAGAAAATTGTGATAAACATGGGATATTAGTTTATGAAGACATGGGTTGTAAATCAATTACTGAAGGCTCTAGTCACTGTCCAACAAAATATGAATGCGAGGGACTGATAAAATCTCCTAACAAATGTTTTTATAAAGGAAAAACTTACAATGATGGAGAAGCGCTTGGGAAAGACGCTCCACGTTGCCAAATGATATGTTTTTGCAGGGCAAACCGCACTGATGACCAGTAAGTATATCCTTACATATTATAAGAAGTATTAGAAGATTGCGTAGGTACAAGAAACACTTAGAAGTATTTTCAATAATTAGGTATCCTAATGCCCCAACAGAAATTCAGGAAACACAAAATTTGCCCACGTGTTTGGAAGATCACCATATACTTTACTATTAGTGAATTTTCTTTAAAAAAAATAACACATATCTGGGGTCAGTCAATATATATATATATATATATATATATATATATATATATATATATATATATATATATATATATATATATATATATATTATATAGTATATGTAAATGTATCACACCGATAGTTAAAAAAATATAGGCCGATTTTTATCAAATTTGGTGAGTACCTGCCTTTTGCAACTGGCTTGGATAACTTCGTTAGCCAGGAAAATCAGCGCAGGTTTTCCCGGGAAATTTTGTGTTTTCTTTCGGAAAAAAATTTATATCTCCGAAAATAACAAAGTAGGGGCAACCAAATTTGGTGAACCACGTACCAATTTAGGTGTGTAAGCTAAAAGACAAAAAGTTATGGGCAGTTAAAGCAGAAAAAAATTTGGAGTTTTTCTTAAAACGTCAAAGTCGCGATTTGAAAAGTCAAAATTGGCAATATTTAGGCAAAGAACCTGAAACAAATACAGATTATGAAAAGAAGACGTTGCAAGAAGAGTGTTCTGCAAACCCTTAAGTTTCAGCTTCAACCATCTTTGTCCTTCATTTTACTAAAATGTTTACAGAAAATTCATTTCAAATAGACCCTTTCTCTGATTATTTGCCTGTAGGTTTAGTTAAGTTGATTCTTTGGCGGTAGTTTTGTTAAGTTTGTGGTTTAACGGTCTATAATTTTTAGCTAATTTTTGTAGAACAAACTCGGTAATGAGGAGACCGCGACTTTCAAATTTTAAAAATATTTTTTTCAAATGAGCGCAAACTAGGCCCCCTGTAATCCATATCCGGGTTTACTTTCAGATTTTATGTTTGCATACATACAAGGTGACGCATTTCTACGTTAAAGCTCAATATAATTGTTATTACACAAGACGCGAGAAAAAGTTGTATACGTTAATTATAGGGTGTCTTAAGATACACATCTTGTGTGTGTGTGTCTGTGTTTTTGTTTCTTTAGCGTCGGCCTATTTTCGCGACTATGGCCAATCACCGACGCCAGGGAGCAGTTTCACCTCACTATCCTGGAAATTTTGCCGAACCCCTGCCTTTCTGTAAGGAGAGTAGGGATCTTTATCGTGCCCAACATCGCATGAACACGGGACCGACAGCTTTACGCCCCCTCCGAAGGGCGGAACGTGTGGACATTCAAGTTGCTCAAATATAATGCCAGAACCTCGGTTGATGTTAATTTACAGTTTGTACTGAAAAAATGAAAGGAGTACCCTGGGATCGAACCCAGTACCCTTCGGTTCAGAGGCACACGTTCTTACCCCTTAACCACCGAGGTTCTATACACATCTTATAAAAATATTTTGACAATGACAGGATGGTCAAGTCGTTGGTGATCCCTACAATTGTTTTTTTCGAACACCTCTATATTATTGCATTTTTGCATTTTTTTATCGAAATATCATGCATGTTTCTAGAAAAAAATATCGAGACGCAGTAAGTGCGTTTTGGTAGCGAATTTTCATTAAATCTTTCAAATTTCAATAATTCAATTTGGTCACCTAAGGTTTGTTGGCTAGGACACCAGGAAACCAATTTTTTTGTACATTTTCAAAAAATAAGTAACTTTGATAAAATATGGTAGATTGTTTCTTCTATATAGGCTATACCGGTAACCAGGTTGATGCCTGTTGCATTAGAGGGACACATTTGCTATTAAAAACATTTTTATGAAAATTGACTTCCATAACGCACTTTTTTCGTCCAGACCTTTTTCAGTAGTTGTTAGGAAGAGCTATAATTTTATTGTAGTTTTTGTTTTATCAGAGACCCAACTTTTTGATATTTTGATTTTCCGTGGATATGGAAATAAGACAAGGGCATATCAAGAGGTTTGCGATTAGTTTAATGGCCGGTATCCCAACAGACTGATTAAAAGGTCCACCGTAGACAGAACTGGTTGATGTTACCAGGAAAGAGGGTCTGTAAAAATTTACCTACAAGCGGACGACCAAAAACTGCTACAAGTGATAAAAATAAATTAAACGTTTTATTACGAATAGAGGAAAATCCATGAGTAAACACGAACCTGCTATAACAGTCGAAATGTGTTTAAAATCTGTAAGGATTATCTTGAAGGAAAACAAATTGAACCTGTAAAAAATCATTACACTTGAATTTTAGAGGGTGTTCTTGACCGCCACAATAAATTACCCGAAATCATGTTTGAAAATATCAACCAAGTTCCTTATTTTGCGCACAAAATTGTATTCAGCGGCAAAGCTACTTTTTGCTTATACGTCCAAGTTAATAGGCACAATTGCAGAATTGGGTCTAGAGATAACCCACATTGGACGGAAGATCTTCATATACACTATCCTTAGAAAGTTGATGTCTGGGCGAGAATATTGGGTAACAATAAAATCGGGCCTTTTTTCAGAGAAGGTACATTAACAGGACGAAATATTTGAAGCTCCTTAGGGAACGTATAGTTCCTGCCATACAACAAAATAGAAATATAGGTAATATCTGGTACCAACATGATGGTGTTCCACCACATTATTGAGGGAAAGCAATGCAGTTTTTAAACAACCAGTTCCCAGCGAAGCTGATTGGAAGATGTGGTGCAATAGAATGGCCAGCTCGATCCCATGATATAACCCCACTAGACGTCTTCTTGTGGGGCCATTTGAAGAACCGTGTCTAAAAAAAGTCCAGAAAATCTAAGAGAACTCTGCGAAAGAATTCGCGCCGAAGTTGCACTTATGCACAACACAAAATATGTTGAGCAACACACTGCGAGAGTTTTATAATCAAATTGGTAGGTATCTACCATAAACTGTTAAGTTATTGTGGTTTTAGCCCGTTGGGTTTTTATCTCCTTTTCGTCTTAGTGTTATTGTTGTTTTGTTGTTGTTACACCCCTTGGCTTTCAGGCACGCCTGGATAAAGTATGAGGGGAAGCTGTCAATCGTTTAATAAAACAATAACCACATTTCAGAAGTCATTCATTGCAATAAAAAGAAATAGAGTATTCCATTTAAGCTAACAATGTAACGTGTAACGAAAACCTGCGAAATCTGGCAACAGTGCGTATATAATTGTTCAATTCGACATGCCCAGAAACCCCCGAATTTTGTAGGCGCAGCTTTAGCGGCTTTGGAGATATTTAAGCGTTCTAGTACTTTTTACTGAAAATGGAAAGTTGTCATATCTCAGTCACTAGCAGTGATAAAATTTTGAAAATTTGGGATGTTACTAAATTGGAGACGCCAAATTCATTGCAACACAAATAAAGAGGGCATTCTATTTAACATAACAAAGAGACTACGTGTAGCGCAAAACTGGGAAATCTGACAACAGTGCCGATATCATTGTTCAAATGCGATTTCCCAGAAACGCCCAAGTCGATTTTTCTAGGCGCAACTTTAGCGGTCTTGAAGCTATTTAACCGCTTCCGTACTTTTTACTAACCCGGTATGTTAATTACAATGATACTACCGGCTATTTGTTAGCGAAAATATACTCTCTGGCACTAAACTGAATCAACCGACAATTTTCATGAACACCTTTTATTTTCTAAAGAATATTCGTAGAGAAATTGGCTAATAAAGGGGACACGACTTTTGAACTTAAAAAACATTTGTGTGGGCCTGAAAATCCTGACGACGTATTCTCTAAAAAGTGGTACCAACGTGGTGATATCACTTGAAATATTTCCCCATTGTTTAAAAATATATTTGCCAAAACTTACAAACAACAGTAAACTTCCGCAAAACTATGCCTAAATAAATACAGACTTAGAGGCTTTCCTTATTGCTTCTGGTAGGGTGAGGAAATAATCACAGGACATGCAAAAGTTGCCACGGAGGTGGAAAAGGAAATTCCAATTTCCACCATCAAGGTGCGAAATGCGGAGGATTATATTAGGCATAAACCCTTAGAAGCCCCAACAGGGACCAATAGAGCGATAATGGCATTGCTTTCTGGCCTGGTCTGCTTTATTAATGGATCACTAAAGGAGCAGCACTCCTCCGGGGCGGAAATATACATCGACGGCCTGGAGGTGAACGAGAGTTACTCTCTGGACGCATATGCTACGACATTCGAAACGGTGGTGTACGTTATCCTGTCTGTACTTATTCGACTGGATATCAGGACGAGCTCCGGGGAATGAGTACACCTTTGCTCGGATAGTTAGGCAGAATGAGATGGATGCTGGTTCATAAGTGCGCTGGCCCTCTTGAAGAGCGGGCTAGAACAAAGAGTGTACAGATTATACGGGTTTCGGGACACATAGCGTGGCGTGGAACAGAATAGCGTATGACCTTACAAGCCTTGGTTCTGGGCTGTCTTTTTGTGGCCCGTAACCTGCTATAGGTATAAGAAGGTGGTCCACAAAATCCTGTTTAAATGATCTGAGGAAGTCATTAAGAAGTCCTGGAGATCGGTAAGTGACTGTAGACAAACGAAGGACTTGGTTACGACGTTGTACTGGACTTCGCCGTATCGCCGGGTTTCTAATAGACGTAGGCTTAGAAGACACCTTACATTGGTGGGTGCCGAAAGGGACTCCATTTGCTAGGAATACTGTGGGACATAAGAAACCTCTTACCACTACCTGTGTGAGTATGCGACTTTTGGTAGTCTGTAGAAATATTTGGATCAAGGACGTACATGACCTCAATTTAGGTCTCGGGGAAATTTAGTAACGTAACCGAAGAGAGGTGGACAATTTATTATTAACACATTTTTTACTTTTGTTTCTATTGCCTAATAATTTCCTTTCTTTCAGTTCAGGTTTTGTATGCGCTCAGTTCGGCTGTGGAAACTGGGGTATGACTTTACCATCTGGTTGTTACTACACCTCTGAATTGGATAAATGTTGTTCTACTGGAACAAAATGCCGTAAGTATTCAAAAACATTTTTCTAAATCAATAAAGATTATTAAATGGATAAAAAATTGTTGACTGTTACATTTTAGCAATAGAAGTAGATTAGAAAAGTTTTATAGAAACCATAACTTGTATCTTGTATGGTATTTGGTTTCTTTATCATCAGTCTATTTTCGCGACCAGGGCCAATCACCCATGCCAGAGAGCAGTTTCACCTTAAGTATTTTTCCGAACCGCTTTGGTTCAATTAGAAGGGTGAAGGTTTTTAAGGTCCCCAATATTGCATGGTACTCGGGACCGACTGCTTCACGCCCACTCCGAAAGGCGGGACGTTTGCAATATGTACCCACGAAAAAAGTAAAATGATACTCCTGCTGAGAATGAAACCAACTACCTTTTGCTTTCGAGGCATACGCTCTTACAACTCGGTCACCGAGAATGACAAACCCATATGTTGAACATTATATATGACGTAGGTGGAGGTATTAACTTAGCATATAATACAAAACAGAACAATTTTTAAAAGAAATTTTTATTTATTCAGCATATTTTCCTCCTAAGACTTTCACATTTAACAGAACGTCTTTAAACAGAAACTCTTCAACAGCGCATAAAACTTAGTTGTTTGTCGAAAGCGGTTTCCCATTGAAATGTTTTTTTGTACTTTGGAAATAAATAATAGTCTTATAGTGCTAAATCCGGGGAATGGGGCAGATGGCTAACCAATTTAAATCCAATTAATCATTTACAGTGCAATTAACGACTTGTGACCAGAGACGTTGTCTTGCAAAAAGAGATGTTCACTTCCAAAGACTTTAAAGGGCTGTAACTTTTTTATAGGCAACTCGGTATATAGGTAAATTGGCTTAAAATCGACCAATTCTGCCCTCTAGTTTCCAAGTTACCAATTCGCCTACACATTTTGTAAACAGCCTGTATAGGTCTTTCATTCCCTTTTTTTATACTTTTAATCTAACCCAAACTAAAACTAGTATTTAAAATATTTTAGCTGGTCAAAACGAAAAAATAGCTACTTGCACAGTCGATGGGATTGTATACAAAGAGGGGGAAGCATTTTATCCCAAAAACTCCTGCCATCAGTGTGTATGCAAACATGGATTCGCAGGACAGTTTACGGAACCATTTTGTACGAGAATATCTTGTGGAGTGCAAGTTCGAAATCAGCAGGAGACGCAAGATAACTGCGCCCCTGTGTATTACAAGCAAAATGGAGATAATTCAGACATAAGGTGTTGTCCGAGCTCATGGATATGTCGTAAGTTTTTTAATTTATTTCATCACTGCTATAGATAAGTGTAAAAAAATAAAAACATAACAAACGCAAAGACAGAAGACAGAATGTTCTTCTCAGGCCAACGGAAGAGCCTCTAGGTATGTATTTAAGGTAGATAAGATTGGTTTATCTTTAGTATAATATTATCTTATTAACAATACTGTACGTGACAACTGGAACCTGTGATGAGCACTAATAAGTACACTTGGAGAAAACCCAAATCACCACAACACATATTTCAGAGACCTTACGATCGTTTCGTTCACAATGTCAACATCTTCAGAGGAAGAAAAATTATAAACTAAACAACTAGCCACCGTGTATTTATATCGCGCCAAGGTAAACGAACTAGTCCGAAGTAAAATTGTCGTCCAAGAACGATCGTTTGTTTATTGTGTAGTGAAACTACGAGGTCGAAGACCTTCTGCAAAGAATATTTAATTCTAACTAGCCTTTGTATAAAACAAAATATTTTCCAATTTAACAATGAGTTTTTTGAACAAAGTGAAGGCACAGCTATGAGCAATCCATTATCTCCTTATATTGCAAATTTGTTTATGAGTAGATTTGAGGCGGATTTAAAAAATAAAAATGGGTATTTCCCTAGAGTTTGGTTTCGTTATGTCGACGATATTTTTGCAGTGTTTGACACAAATATACGTAAGGTTGAAGAATTTACTGGAAAACTAAATAGTCAATTTGATTCAATAAAATTTACCCATGTAATAGAAATCAACAATAAACTTTCATTCCTAGATGTACTAGTTATTAAAAATAAAAATAATGGCTCGCTTGAATTCGATGTCTATAGGAAGGAAACGGCTACTATTAGTTATATTCCTATCGACTCACATCATACGTTTGCACAAAAAACGGCTAGTTTAAATTTCTTAGTAAACAGATTGATTAAATTTCCGTTAAGTAAAAATAGATTTAATACAGAATTAAAATACATAAAAAATGTGGCGAGATATAATGGTTACTCAGATGGTCTAATAGACAAATTTGTTAACAAACACAGAACAAAGAAAATGATATCTGAATGTACGACATTTAAGAAAGATAAAATAGAGAAAAAATTTGTGTGTTTACCTTATGAACCACGAATCACAAAGGGTTTGGAAAGTATTTTTAAGAAAGCCGATTTACATGTGACTTTTTCGAGGAAAAATAATTTTAAAAATTTGTTGGGTAATACGAAAGACAAAGACAAAGTCACTGAAATGTCCGGTATTTATGAGATTAGTTGCAAAGATTGCGATCTTAAATACATGGGTCAAACTAGGAGAAACATAGCCACCAGATTTCTTAAACATCTCGCACAGTTATGATATGGTACGGTGGACAAATCATGGGTGGCACAACATATATGGGATAATAATCACCACATTGACAAAGAAAATTTGAAACTTGTCAAAAATGTTAGACATCAAACTATGCTTGATTCATTAGAAAGTATTTTTATATTAAGGTCTATTAAGAACAAAACTTCATTGAATCGTGCGGCACCTTTAATTTCCAGCCCTTTATTTTCACTTTGCATTTGACCGCTTAAACACTCCTAATTTGTCGGGTAGAATAATAAATTACTGTCAATAACTCGGCCGGTTTATACATATACTAATCTCTACGTTTGTCTTGACATAAAGACCCGTTCGTTTTGTTTGTATCTATGAAGTCAATATAAATACTTTTACGAAGAATTAAAATCAATATAAATATAGTTTTTATGTAGTATTTTAGTTGAATTATTTATCTTTTGCTAGAGTTAACATGGTGAGACAGACTCCCGGATTTAGTTTTCTATTTAAAAAAGATGAGCTGAGTTGATATTGTTTATCTCGCCAGATGTCTTTGTTGGCATGATCCAATATCCACATAGTAAATTTCTAGATCGAAAGGGAACGTGCAGATTCCTTAAATAACTCGGTTCCTTTAAACCTATATTAGATAAGGGCTCATAAATTTGTCGACCAGAAGATTAAAGCAGGTCTTCGACCTCGTAGTTTCACTACACAATAAACAAACGATCGTTCTTGGACGACAATTTTACTTCGGACTAGTTCGTTACCTTGACGCGATATAAATACACGGTAGCTAGTTGTTTAGTTTAGAATTTTTCTTCCTCTGAAGATATTGACATTTTCAACGAAACGATCGTAAGGTCTCTGAAATATGTTGTGGTGATTTGGGTTTTCTCCCAGTGTACTTATTAACAATACTGTCTTGATATACGCTGTTTGGTAATATATATATAAGCGTCGTAATTTTTCTGTACCTACTTTATTCTAGTGTATAAATTTCGGTGACCTTACTACAAAGTTGCATAATGCGGCTTTTTATAGGCAACTCTGTGAAATGATAACAAAATATAATACAAAACTGTAATAGACATTTTTGTAGGGCGATAAAAAAATGTTTACACGACCTTTTGAATAGCGCGACAACATATCGTTTTTGCCAGGAATGGAAAAATATCGTAAAAATGTAAGTTGCTTTTTAATTTATGACTGGTATAGAAAAGTGTACCAAAAAAAATAAAGGCAGAAGAAAAAATATTCTTCTAAAGCCAAAGGATCTAGGTCTGTGTTTAAGACAGATGGAAGTTTGTTCATCTTTAGTATGACTAGTATTTCAAGCAGACAAATTCAAACCAGGAGACTTGGTTGGCCACTTGAAGATCCTGTCACTCGCCAAACCAACAGATCAAATGCCAGGTTTTAATGAAGGATGATTTTCGTAGTAATTACGACCAGAAAAATAGGTGCATCCAAAATTTTATTAAAACCAGCGTTGTGTTTAGAAAGTAAACTTTAACCTATATATCTGTTTGATTTGTTTTTTCCTTTAATTATTTACACAAGCTGTATATTTAATTTTTAGCTGATGGGACAGAATCCATACAGCATTCTGGACACACCGTAGAAGGTAATTAATTCGTTACTTATGGTTTGTATAATTATATTAATCATATATTTATGCTTTTAGAGAGAAAATGTAAATTTGGAAAAACCGTCCTGCAATATGGAGACGAATTTGAAAAAAATATAACAACTTTCACTACTCCAAGAAAAATTAAATGCAGTTGCAAAACTCCTCCACTATTAGCTTGTATTGAAATATGAAACAATAAAGGAACCAAATAATATCAGTCTACTATCATTTAAAAAAATATTATATAAGATTCATTTTTCAGTTCTTGAAAATTATTACACAAACACAAAAGTTAAGTAATGGTTATATATATATATATATATATATATATATATATATATATATATATATATATATATATATATATATATATAGCTACTTACTTTACAATTCCAAGCCATGCATGCTTGGAATTCAATATTTCTAATTAACACTGTATTAAAAACACATCATTTTTTAGCACATTTTTCACAACAAATATTATTTGTCCTGATTGAAAACTAGGAAACAAAAGATGTAACACGAACTAAAGCAAAACATACACTTTGTCTTGAAAATTTCACCCCACTTTGTGTTAAAAGACTTGTAATAAATAGTTAATTATTCAATAAGAACAAATACCGTTGAAACCCGGATATGAGGTAGACTTATCACCGGTAACAGTAAAAAACATTTACAACGTCTACTTATTTTCAACTTTTTTTGCAGCAACTCAAGAGTGCTTGAAAAGCTTACTCACAGATGGCGCCTGCTGCATCTGAATTGTCGAATTAATAAAATATTTTTTTTAGTTTCAATAAATGCTAAAAATTCAAATTTAGAGCAACCAACCAATCCGATTTAAACCTACTTTCATTGGGTCCAACTTTTTTCATCACAAAAGTTTGATCTAAAATGTATGCCTAAATTTTCATTACGATCCAGTGGGCCAAAGTTAGATGTCTGGTTATTCTTATATAATACAATAATTGCTGACGTGAGCCGTGAGCTGTCGCCCATCCATGTCGATCAAGTTGAATGTTTTGAAACGATTTTAAATATATATGTACTTGTAAACAAATTCATAGTTGATACTTTTAGTGAATTTTCTTTTAAAAAAACACTATTGAGGAGATCCCGACTTTTGAATTTTGAAAAAATTTCTTCAAATGGGCGCTAATTAGGCCCCCTAGAACACATATCCGGAGTCAGTTTCAATTTTTATGTTTATATATATATATATATATATATATATATATATATATATATATATATATATATATATATATATATATATATATATATATATATGTCACACCGATAACTCAAAAAATAATGGGCCGATTTTGATTAAGTTTGGTGAATACCTTCCTTTTGCAAGTGGCTTGGATAAGTTTGTTAGCCAGGAAAATCTGCCCAGTCCAGAAAGATTAAACAAGGCTTTGTTTGAATTAGACAGACGGAGTCCCCCATCCGTCCCAGTTCTTAGCTAACTATGAATGTATCTAATTTCGACCACGTTAATTATAATGCATATTTGTAAGAAAAGAAATTCTAGATGCAGCAAGTGCGTTATGGTGGCGAATTTTTATTAAAATGTCCTCAGTCCAAATAGATTAAACAATGCTTTATTTTAACTAGACAGTCGGATTTCCCTGGTAAGTGTCAGTTCCGAGCTGACCTTTAATGTCTCGAATTTCGACCACGTAATTATAATGCATGTTTGTTAGAAAAGGAATTTGGGACACAGCAAGTGCGTTATGGTAGCGCATTTTTATTAAAATCTGCTCAGTGCAAATAGATTAAACATTGCTTTGTTTTGATTAGATAGTCGGATTCCCCGGTCCATGCAAGTTCTGAGCTGACCTTTAATGTGTCGAATTTCGACCATTACAATGCATGTTGGTAAGAAAAGAAATTCGGGACGCAGCAAGTGCGTTAAGGTAGCGAATTTTTATTAAATGCTTCAAATTTGAATAGCTCAATTTGCTATTAACCTATTCGGTTCGTTGGCCAGGAAATTAGTTTTTTCGGGAACATTTTAAGTTTATTTTCGACAAATTTTTGTACATCTTCAAACATAAAGTTATTTTGATGAAATATGGTACATTGCTTCTACTATATAGGTCATACTGGTAACCAAATTTGATGTCTACTTTCTTTAGAAAACACATATTTGCTATTTAAAACATTTTTATGAAAATTCACTACCATAATGCATTGGCTGCATCTAGACTTTTCTTTATGCATTAGTAATAATATTGGATATAAGATATCTTATCCTTACTCCTGATACCTATATAGACTGGTCCAGAATTAATGCTACACACAGCACCAGTAATAAGATCTTGGTATTAAAATACTACCATATAGACAAACTTATGCCTTTGACCAAAAGCAAACTCAAAATTAAAAATTCAGTGTGAAAATGAAAGATTGATTTTCCGATATCTATAAAAGCTTCTAATGTATTATTGTCTGGGAAATTGGTACAGGTGCATTTTTCACACTGGTAAAAAGTTATTTGTTCCTAATCCGGCAATGTTGGGCAGGTTACAGATCCTTATACCCTCTTACAGAAAGGCAGGGGTTCGGCAAAATTTCCAGGATGGTGAGGTGAGACTGCTCCCTGGCGTCGGTGACTGGCCATAGTTGCGGAAATAGGCTGACGTTAAAGAAACAAAAAAACACACACAGTTTCCAGTTATATAGTATATAGTTTCTAAAGTACCTACCTATATTGATAAAATTTAAGTTAACCTTAAGATCATGTGTAATTTTATGCTATTAATTGCAGAACTTGTTACCAGTGCAAATGTACAGTTTTGAATTAGTAAATAAAGAGTATGGAAAAAAAAACAATTTATATTGGTCAATAAATAATTTATTTTTATAACTTTATAAAAATCACAGCTTATTTTATGCATGTCAATCTAATATTACGTATAATACTAATAATATAATAAGACATTATCTTATCATGTTTTAAAAATGTTGAAAGCATGTGATAATAAAATCATTACAGTTTTGTTGTGTATATTTTTCTTATTATTCTGCAGTCTCATATCATCTTCTTATTAAAATTTAATAATATGCAGAATGTTACATTACATTTGCTTCTCAGTAAATAATGTGCAATAAAACAGGTTGTGCAGCACAAAATAAAGATCGAAGGCAATTAAAAAAACATAAGCCAAAACAGATACTAACTTTATTATTTCGTCTTTTCTGTATTCTTCTAAATGTATTGCCTTTATATACGGGGTATTTGGCGAGTCACGTTCATTAGAAGTTTTGACCTTTTAATCCAAAGCCGAACGAAAAAATGTGAGTTTGGTCATAAGCGGTTATATGAAATTGAGTGAAATTATTTTCAAGCATATGGCGCTTCCGGTTAGAGTGGAACTACCATATGCTTTGTTATTATTAATGGAACACCCTAGGCATTATTGAATTGTTAAATTCCGTTTAATAGATCAAATCTCATTAAGTCATCATATGTCAAAAATGCGTCCTTTTTGAATTGGACCGATTTTTTCAAAAAAAAATTCAAAATGTCACTATAATATACTGTAAGCGACTAAATGAAGATTGGAACCTGTGATGAGCACTGATAAGTACGACTTGGAGAACCCAACGCACCACAATACATCTTTTTAAAGACCTGACAATCGTTTCACAAAGTTAGCGTCATCAGAATTTGTCATCTGGTGATGCTAACTTTGTTAGTGAAACGATCATCACTTCTTTAAAAAGATGTGTTGTGGTGATTTTGGTTCTCCAAGTGTACTTGTCACTATATTGTGTTTGATAAGACATATTTGCGCTATTAGTAGTAGTAGTAATAGTAGCAGTGGTGGGGAGGCTAAAGCCAAGCAAGTAGGCCACCTTGGGCCCTTTTTGGCAACCTCAGCAACCATGCCCTACTCTTCCTCTGTTGCGTCACCAAACCTCCTCGACCTCGAAATAAAGGCCATGATGGTCTACCATTGGATGGAACTTACCTGGCTCCTCTGCAGAGTTCTCGAACCGAACAATTCTGTTCAAAGACTCCCCAAAGCCTCACATTCACACAGGTGATGGTAAGACGTTTCTTCAGTTTCGCCACATTCCTGGCAAATAGGATCCCTCTCAACACCTACCAATCAGCACTCCGATAATGTGTTGAAGAACAGAACGACTCATACCAAGAAGCCAGACAGTCTTGTCTCTGTCTGGCCCCTCCCCGAAATCCCTCGCCTGCCAACAGCTACCGACCGACCTCCAGTGCCCCTCCATGGCCTCCTCAGTCCACCTATCCAGGGTGTCGGAGACAACCTTCCTACTTATGCCTATCGCAGGCTCCGGCCCACAGAACGGCCGCCGGGAACCAAGCCTTGTGAGATCATTCACCACATCATTCCCGTATCCCCCACAAGTTGCACCTCATTTGTCCTGGACAATCCCATAAGGGCGTCAGCGCATTCCTGAACCAGCGTTGACCTTATTCTGGTCGTGCAAACTGCCTGGAAGACCACGTTACTATCTAAGCAAATGTATATACATTTCTCAGGGCTCATCCTCACATCCTGTCAATTACCTACAGACAGGATAGCGTACACCTCCGTTTCGAAAGCTGTGGTTTATTCGCCCAGAGCATAACTCTCGCGCACCCCCAGGCCATCGATGTATATTCCCGCCCCGGAGGATCGCTCCTCCTCCAGCCATGACCCGTCAGTAAAACAGACCAGGCTTGCGGGCTGGAATGCAAGAACCCAAAGCACCACAACACATCTTTGTAAAGACCTGACAATCGTTTCACAAGAAGTTAGCGTCATCAGAATTTGTCATCCTCTAATGACGCTAACTTTGTTAGTGAAAAGATCGTCAGGTCTTTAAAAAGATCCTGTTGTGGCGATTTTGGTTCGCCAAGTGTACTTGTCGCTATATTGTGTTTGATAAGACATATTTGTGCTGTTAACCAAAATTGGAGATTCTTCTGCGACGAGAAGACTGAGAAAGCTTCGTTCTAAGTAAAGTGCAGTTAATGTTTTCAATAACTATACAGAGTGTACTATACTAAGCGGCCAACTAGAGCAACTTGCGCTTTCTACAACCACAGCATATTTTGTAAAAAAGCCAGATTTTAGATTAGTGAGTTGGATACTTAGTATAAAACGCTCTGTGTAAGTTGGTGAAAAAATTAACTGCACTTTACTCAGATCCAAGCTTCCTCAGTCTCCTCACCGAGGCAGAATCTCCAACCTTGATTAAGAGCACAGATATGACTTATCAGAGTAGTGACATTTTGAGAATGTTTGAAAAAATCTAATTTACTCGAAAACGTCGCATTTTTGACATATGGTGCTTTTATATGATTTCATCTAGAATGCATTTATCGATTAATCTAAAAATCCAAAAATATCTAGGGTGTCCCATTTAAAATAACGAAGTACATGTTACTTCCGGTTTAACTTCAAAGTAATTTCACTGGATTCTTGATAACTGCTTATGGCCGAACATACATTTTCTCCTTCGAACTAGCAGGTCATAAACATCCAATGAATGTAACTCGCCAAACACACTGTATATACATATATAATGAGGAATCCCTATTTCTATTCTCATGCTAAGCAACACATGTTTGCCTGGTCTATGGTGTCAATAAGGAATGTGATCGATATAATTAAATTATGAGACACCATAAAAAGAAACGCCATTCTGTTTCAGGAATGTTTAAATGTCGTTATTTTAATATCCAGTCAGTCTGTGATATATCACCTGAAAATTGCTGTCTTTGTCACGTAAGGCACTTGGGATGCTTCATTCTAGAAATTATTGTGTTTCTATAAAAGTTTTATCAGTAGAGCCACCCTTGGTTCTAAAAATTAGGTCTCACTTCACATCTTAACTGAAACATTTGCAGAGTTGTGGCATTAAAAAGGAATTTTTTATGATATAGCTGCTTGACATCAAACCTGAAACAGAAGCAACTAATTATTTTTTGAATTACAAAATCAAATTTTAAATTTATAGCGTTACAAAAAATATAACTTTTTTTTTCAATCTAATAATCAGTTCCAGAAGCTGGCAAGCTGCTGCAACAACTCAATGAACAGAGAAAAAATATCGTCCACGCTCTTCTGCACCGATTGAGCAGAAGACCCCCTAATAACCAATGAAGTCTCATCAGCATAGAGTGTAATTCTTGCGTTATACACAGAAGCTAATTTGTCTAGACCACAAAGAGCAGCGAGCCGAGGATGCCACCTTTAGGTACCCCCGTGACCGCCAACCAATAATCCAAATACAGAATTCCTCCCCTTTCCATCAGCTACTTTAACACATTGTCTTCGGTTTGTTAAGTATGATCTTATGAGATTCAGTGAAGCACCCCGCACGCCATAACACTCCAAGTTAGTGATAAGGAGCTATATCTATATCTAGAATATATGTAAAACAATTATTTTTTCATAAAGAAAGTTAAGTATGTTTTACGTTAGTTTAATAATGTATTACAAAATATTGTAACACTATTAGAATTACAGGCTAGAACTATAGAAGATAAAAATCTTACTATTAGTTATATTGGTGGGGTTCCTAAGATTGTTCCCCTCAAAAAAAACTAGGGGTGTCGGATGACCATTTATTATTAAGCATTCCTGGTGATGAGAATCCCTTGTTTGTTCATTATCATAATGTTGGTGGACTACGAACAAAATTACCCAGGCTTCGACAGGGTCTGTCTTCTTGCTGTTTTCGTGTTGTTATGTTGGCGGAGACATGGCTTACTGCTTCCCACTGTGATGCTGAACTCTCTTTTATGAATTATAATATTTACCGTAGTGATCGTGACAATATTCCGGGCAATATCAGGGATCGGGGGGGTGGTGTGCTGATAGCTGTGCATAAAGACCTTGATTCTACTAGGATTGCTGGTGATATTTCGCTCAATGAAGTTTATGTGATGGTGAGGATAGGAAGGCGGAGCCTCATTTTTGGTGTTTGTTACATTCCACCTAATTCAGAAGTTGCTATATATGAACATTACTGTGATTCAGTCGATCGTGTTTTGTCTGATCATCCCAATTCTGAGGTCGTTGTCTGTGGGAACTACAACCTCCCAAACGTTACCTGGACAAGCAGTGCTGAGACTGCTCCAGTTATTAGTGGTTACAGTCCATCAGCCTCACTTGTTTCTAACAGTTTTGGCTTTTGGGGCTTGTTCCAAAAAAAATTTGTACTTAATAAATTGAATAGATCTTTATATTTAGTTTTTAGTAATATAGATAACATGTGTTGGTGTGTCTTTGGATCCGGTTTTTCCTGCTACTGCACATCATGTGCCCCTGGACATTTCTTTTCACTTGAGACTCCTCCAACTGAACCCTATGTAGAGTATTTTTATGACTTTCGTAATGCCGATTATTATGCCATGAATTATTTTCTTTCCGAGTTCCACTGGGAATATTTTGAGTCATTGGAGATAAATGATGCTGTGAAATGCTTTTATGACGTTCTGTTTAATACTGTGGATCGGTTTGTTTCAGTTAAGAGATGTAAAAAATCATGTTTCCCTCATTGGTTTAGTGTCGAGCTTAGAGGCATGATAACTGAGAAGAAGATGGTACACAGTCAATATAAGAAATATGGTAGAATAGATGATTATATTAGGTTTTCTGGTCTCCGAGAGGAACGTAGGAATCTTCGTAATACTTGTTACAGAAATTTTATTGCTTATACTGAGAATAATTTTGAAAACAATCTGGGTTCTTTCCGGTCTTATATTAACAAGTTGAGGATGGTTCATGATCTTCCTGAGGCTATGTATTGTGATGATGTTATGAGTGATTCTTTGCATGATTCGGTGGGTCTTTTTCCTACTTTTTTCTCATCTGTATATGAGGATCAAGCTGGGAGTGTCGGTCCCGATCCTTTTTTGCGTGTGTCGGTAAATACGACTGTGCCTAGTGTTACTTCTGCTGATATTATTGATCATATCTGTAGTTTGAAAGATAAACTTACTTACAGTCCAGATGGAATCCCCTCACATCTGTTAAAATCTTGTGCCTTCACCTTGGCAATTCCACTGAGGATTCTCTTTAACAGGTCTTTGTTATACATATGGTGTACAGGTTATGTTTTTTTTTATGTTCTCATATTGAGATAGGTTATTTAAGACTAATGTAGTTTTAGATGTTCTTATTATTATTGTAAATGGTTGATCCGTTGAATAAATATATAAAAATAAAAATATACAAAATATGTTATGCGAAATTTGTACCGTTAGATGTTTCGTCGTTGAAGATGGGCAACACGGTTTATGGTTAACAAACTAATATATTAAACTGAAGGCATAAAACACCCGGAAAATATACGTAGAATCGAAATTATAACAATACATAAATAAGCTCTGGCCTGACTCGAGTCATACTTATTGTCTGGTTACTCCAGTTTTACCTGTCCTTCAGGCCTGCGCTATTGTCATCTGTTGAGATGTGTAACCAACATTGTCCTTGCCATTCATTGAATTTTGTCTCACATTGGAAACGATATTTTTAACAGTTAATATCAATACTAAACAAAATAATTTGAATGTAAAATGGCCTCTGGGCTATTTTGCCATGGTCAAACTCACTTGGTGAATTGCTAGGTGTTTCACTAACCATAATTGCCAGCTTCTTTAGCTGCTGAGCTGAAACTGAAATGGACATCTAGTCAAACTACTGAACGTGTACGAGTCCAGCATCGAATGTACCTACACGGAACCAACGACTTAATGATGCCGTTGAAAGTACAGGCATTTTCAACTTGCTTGTGCATAATTCCATGGCCTAGGTGGTCATTATTTTTCAGCGTAGGGACAACATTTTTATTAGTTTTAAAAATTTCATCCGTGGCAGGAATTCAGAACTTCTGCACAATGAGCTGCTGTTCCACCCACTGCAAAAACTCACATTGCTAAACAGTTATAAACAAACCATCCAAACAACCGTCAATATAAAGTATAAAAAATAAGAACTGGCAGGTATCATTAGCATCATTCTAAAAATTATATATTAAAAACCTACCCAGCTTTAGCAAACAGTTCCCTCGAACCCTCTTGACATTCAGACATCGCTAATTCTACATAGTTAAACTTGTTATTTCTACACCACGTCTTTGCAGTCTGCACCAACTGTAATCCAACACCTCTACGTCTATATCTGTAAAGATAAGGAATAAAATGACTCAATACATTATCGTAATAACATAGATTACTTTCAAAAACAGTAGTTGAGCTATTGACTCTTAACCTCCCCAACAAGATGTAAGTGAATAATATATATTTTTGACAAAAACATTATAAAGCCATATCGTACACAAAACCGTACAAATAAATTTTTTGAAATTGTAAAGATAAAAGCAAAATGAATACAGTGGTGAGTAACTAACACTAGGTTTACTGTGCTCTCGTGTTTGGGTATGAAATGGGATGCCATGAGGAATATTTTAGCCTGTGTAACATCATCTATCCCTCAAAAGTTGTCAACTTCTGCAAGTCTATACTTGATGAAAGAAGTATACTCAGATAACCCACTCACTTTATAACCTTTATAACTCAACGTCTTTGTTTTAATCCACTCGAGACTTCATCGTCTGTTATAAACTCAAAATAATTAATATCACCGAATTGATTAAGATTAGATGGAATTACTAAAGATGAACTAGAGAAAATTTATGAGCAAAACCATTTATAATGTTTTGTGGAGAGTCAATTATTTCTCCAGAATCACCAACAAATGAGCTGGTAATACAAGATATTCTAGACTTATCTGTAACCAAAGACCAAAATGTCGATGAGTTGCTGCAAAGCATTGATTGAGAATGTCGCATATACTCTATAGGTATATGCAGCATCTGTTAGGCTTTTATCTCCATGTGCAGGCTCTTGTAAAATCCTTGTTAATAGGAGCTACCACTTTACCTGAGTTTTTATGAATTTTTGCTTTGAGTTTAAGCCCATCAATTATTTGATGGTTATACCACACTGGGTATATCCTCAAAGAAAACATTAATAAGGGGACATATAGGTCAAAAAGAGGTGTCCTAGAAGTAGCCACATGCAAGGTTCACATTTTCACTACCATACAAATGTAATATTATGCGATACTAGCCAAACTTTTATACAGACCAACAAAATTGGCACGCTTAAAATGATCTCTCCTAATATTTTTATTCAAACTAAAATGTGAGCTTATATTTAGAAATTGATCACCTACTGCAAGAGGAACAATAATCAGCTTGTAATTGGGTGTGATGCAAACTCACATCATCTAGTTTGGGGAAGCACGGACACCAACAGAAGTGGTGGGTTACTGTTTGAATATATATATATTAGGGGAAGAGCTGCTCGTTAACAACATACGCTCGGAACCCACCTTTTACCACCAGGCTTTAGATATGACAATCAGTTCAAGACTATTGAGCACCAAAATCGTGAAATGGAGGGTGTCGTCTGAACCCTTATGTTCGAACCATGCCCATATTTTGTTTGAGATTGAAACAGGCGCTAGACCTGTGGTGGAGTACCGCGACCCGAGAAACTGGATTTGGAGGGCTACAAGCAATCCCTCATATCCCGACTTGAGTCTGCTGTCCTCACAGTAAGGGATCGTGATGAGATATAAATTGCAGCTGAACAATTAAGGGATGCAATTATCTCAACATATCGCGAAAGCTGTCCACTAAAGACACAAAAAAAAAGACAGTCGAGGGTCTACTTGGTGGAACAAACACCTCGAAAAACTACGAAGAGAAGTGCAGTGTATCTTCAAAACTATAGGCAACTGGGAACAATATGAATCTGCTCTAACACACTACAACAAGGAAATAAGGAACGCAAAGGGGGAGTCCTGGAGAAGGGTCTGCTGGGGTATTGCCAATTTACCCAGCAACGCCAGGATCTTCAGGATTCGCTCACGCGACTGTACCACGAAGTAAGATCGATAAAACGATCAGATGGTTCCTATACAGAATCACGGAACCAAACGTTAGTGCTCTTAGCACATGCACATTTACCTAGTAAACTAGTAAAGAAATCCCACCAGCCGTGGGTCGATACGAACGCCCTCAAAGTGAAGAGTGACGGGTTGCTCGGAAAATAATTACAGCCTTGGCGGTGTTGTATGCTGTTAAGCATTTCCAGCTATTGAAGGCGCGAGGGGACGATGGAGTGATTCCGATTTTGCCACAAAATGGACTGGAGGCACTTCTCCCATTCTTCATCAGGCTGTATGGTGCCAGTCTGGCTTGGAACTATATTCCATCCATCTGGACAGTGACTAGGGGTGTATATATTCCCAAATTGGGACGTAATGACCTCCTACTGAAACCGTTGAGACCTTTCAGTGTTACTCGATTCGTCCTAAGGAATTGGAAAAAATACTCGATGGGCACATTAAGGGGAATATGTTAAACAATAACCCCCTCAATACCTACCAGTATGCCTACCAAACTGGCAAATCTACTAAGTTAGCAGGTGGTGGTGGCTGCGTTTCTGGCATTGAAGGAGCATTTAACAACGCACTACGTATCTCCCTCTGCCAATATACTATCACTAGAGGGGTGGAACCTACCATTTGTGGCTGTATCGGTAGCATGCTGCACAATCGGACCATTATTACCTCGTTGCAGGGGGAGGTGGTCAGCTTCAGGTCTGCGAGGGGGTGACCGCAGGGAGGAGAATTATCTCCTCTGCTATGGTCCCTCTTTGTGGATGATTTGCTGGTTATCCTGTGGGAGGTTGAGGTCCAGGCGTATGTGGATGATATTGTCATAATGGTTAGAAGTAAATCTGAAGAGGAACTTTCAAATACTCTTCAAGATGCACCACATGTAGTGAATGATTGGTGCTGGAGGAAGAGATGTCTGTGAACCCCAGCTAAACCATCACTGTTCCATTTACCAGAAGAACGTTGGATAAATTAAAACTACCTATTCTTATGGGGGAAACAATGCCATTTATGGAACAGGCGAAATATCTGGGGGTTACTCTAGATAAGATGCTCAACTGGAACGTACAGTTAGAGAATATAATCCGCAGGGCCAAACTGTTCCTGTGAACATGCCGAAGAATCTGTGGAAATAACTGGGGGACAAGCCCGTAACAGATGTAGTGGTTATCAGACCAATGATAACCGATGGAGCTATAGTTTAGTGGCCCAAGGCACTTCGTTTTATCGTGAGGGCCAAACTGGCTCAGCTACAGAGACAACCTTGTCTGATGTTAACGGGCGCGTTAAGCACCGCTCTGGAAGTCCTTTTAACATTCCACCTCTTCACATTTGGCTGGGGAGAGGTTAGGTGGACAACGTACAGATTAAAACAATTGGCTGACAGCATGCCTAATGCCTACAAAGATTAGTAGTGATCTGTCTTTCAAGACCATCCTTCCAGAAAGGGAGGATTGACAACGAAACCAACGACCATATTGAGGGCAGATCTCTGCTGGTACACTGACGGCTTCAAAACCGATCGGGTGGCAGGAGCTGGCGCATATGGGAGCAACACTGATGCAAGAATATCATCTGGCCTGGGAAAATATGCAACCATACACCAGGTAGAAGTGTATGCCATTGAGATGTGTGCGAAGATAATTATACAAAACTGTTGCACACACAAATCAATAAAAATATATTCAGATGCAATAAAGGCACTTGGTTCTTACCGCTGCAATTTAAAAACGGTATGCAGCTGAAAATCTGCTCTCAACGAACTAGACAGCTGCAATGAGGTGTCGCTGGTTTGGATACTGGGTCACTCGGACCTTGATGGAAATGTAGCAGCCGACACGCTTGCCACGGGTGGCGCCCAGGAGGACTTTATCGGAATAGAACCTGTGTTGGGGATATAATCGGGCACAGGAAAACGCACCTTAAAGACAGATAGAAGGATAACCCAATGGCAAAATCTGCCAGGATTAGCACACTCTAAGGCCTTCATAAATGGCCTTTCAGAGTTGAGGGCTAAAAAAACTTCTACATCTATGCAGACAACAACTAAGAACTCTGGTCGGCCTGTATACAGGACACTGCCACTTGCATCACCACATGCATCGAATTGGTCTCGGTCAAGAGCCAAAGTGCCAGCTGCGTATGGAGAGTGACGAAACAGCAGAGCACGGATGTGGACAGGACCTGCTCTTTGGTAAGAAACAGCTTACACCAGAAGATCTGAGTCAACTTTCGCCCACAAAAATTATCGACCTCTGTAGGAGGCTGGATTTATTGGGTGAAATATAGGCCAATTAGGTGTGAGCCTCAATCGACCTTAAGGTCACAGTGGTGGGACTGTTATGGCCCACTCGCAGTTTAAGCTAACCTAGCCTAACCTATATTCTGAATTGGGAAATCAAACAATAAAGCAGGATGATGACCAACAGTCAGCAGGAATCATGTGTTACCCTTACATCAAGGTTACTTAATATAAAATCTAAGAGACTTATGCCCAGTTTCACAAAGCTCGATCAAACATTTAGTTAGTTAATCAGGGCTTCAGACGACCAATGACAGCGTCAAATATATTTAGTTGTCATGGCAAGAACCCGAATTATAGTCTGTGATTGATCATCTAAAGCCTTGATTAACTAACCGGCCATTAAATATTTAATCAAGCTTTGAGAAACTCGGCATTATACTGGAAACGAATTAAGCTTCTATGTGATATGCAGTCAACACAAATATTCACGTGTAAAGGTATATTCACACATAAAGAGATGCAAGTGTAATGAAATTTTCACGTGTAAAGAGATATTCAGGCCACTGTAATGAAATCAAACCGAATCAGATTTACATTTAAACAATCTAATGTCAATCACAAAAAATTTAATTCAACAAATAAAACAATCTGGTAGCAATTTTCCAGTTTTTCAATACACCTGTTAAAAGTCACCTAATTTACACTACAAAACATTGCCAAATGTTTTAGTTAAAAATGTGCCCCATTTACCAACTTATCACACATGTAATAAGATTGTATGTTTTGTAATATTAAAAAGTGGCCTAAGTTTAAATTTTAAATTAAAATAGTAATATACATACCTTTCATCTACAGCTAATCTAAATAACCAAGCCATTTCGTCATGACATAGATGATGCATTACCCCAACTGTGCCAATTATCTAAAAATTTAGAAAAAAAACTTTAATATCATATTATTTATAAAATGAAGCCAGAGGGCTTACAATTAATTTATTATAAGAAATAATCGAGTTAATTAATACGCAACAAAAACTAAATAGTTTGGTTAAAATAATGTACGAGGGCGGCGGGTCAATAAGTCAGTGACTTTTTGAATTTCCCGCCTCTTCACAGGAAGGGCAACACTGCTCCTGTCAACAAGCATCTGTCAGTTGACTCCTGTCAAATTTTGAACAAGCTGCGTCATTTAGTTTGTGTTAGATAGCCATTGAAAGCAGACAACCTCTTGAGTTATAACGAAAATGGAAGAAAGTGAATTGTGTGCTCATCAAACATTATTTTTTGCGGAAAAAAATATCACTCAAACCAAGGCTAAGCTTGATAAATGCTATGGGGACTCTGCACCATCAATTTCCTTGGTAAAAAGTGGTTTACTGAATTTCGTTGCGGCTGTACAAGCACAAATGACGCCGAACGTTCTGGACGCCACGTTGAGGTCGCTACACCCAAAACAATTGAAACAATTCACTATATGGTGTTGGCCGATCGGAGATTGAAAGTGCGGGAGATTGTGGAAGCCATAGGCATATCACATGGCTCAGTGGTTTCGATTTTGCATGATCACTTGGGTATGAGAAAGCTATCCGCAAGATGGGTGCCGCGTTTGCTAACAATCGACCACAAACACAATCGTGTGACAACTTCGAAGGAGTGTTTGACGTTGTTCAACCACAATAGGGACGAGTTTTTACGCAGTTTCGTAACTGTGGACAAAACATGTATTCACCACAACACAGCAGAGACCAGGCAACAGTCAAAACAGTGGGTTTCACTGTGCGAATCGGCGCCGAGGAAGAACAAGATTGGTTTTTCAGCCAATAAAGCCACATTGATTACCTTCAAAAGGGAAGAACAATCAATGGTGAATATTTTACCAACTTATTGGACCGATTCAATGACGATTTGAAGAAAAAACGACCGCATTTGGCCAAGAAAAATGTTATGTTCCACCAAGACAATGTAACGGTGCAGACATGTGTAGTCTCCATGGCCAAATTGCATAAATTGGGCTACGAAATTGCTCCCTCATCCGGCCTATTCTCCAGATTTAGCCCCAAGTAACTATTTCTTGTTTCCAAACTTAAAGAAATGGCTCGGCGGAACGAGATTTGACTCCAATGATGAAATAATCTCACAAACAAATACCTATTTTGAGGACCTCGACAAATCTTATTTTTTGGAAGGGATAAAAAACTTGGAGAAACGTTAGACGAAGTGTATAGAGCTCAAATGAGACTATGTTCAGAAATAAAATGATTTTTTGTCAAAAAAAAACTGTGTTTCATTCAAAAAGTCACGGACTTATTGACCCTCCCTCGTAACAGTACGAAGCGGAAATCAAAAATCAAATTCCTTGACACCTTTAGGCCCCTCGAGTGAATTTTTTATTAGATTCGAACTGAAAGACACACATTTCTTAAACTTTTTGTTAAAGTAAATAACTTGCTCCAGAAGATCTGGATCAACTTTCGCCCACAAAGATTATCGACCTCTGTAGGAGGCTGAATTTGTTGGGCGAAATATAGACATTAGGCGTGAGCCACAATAGACCTTATGGTCGCGGTGGAGGGACCGACATGGCCCACTCACATACAAACCTAGCTGTGTACTTTATAGGTGCATTCTCGCTGTAATTAGTATAGCGCACTGACCAGCTCTAATTAGAGCGAAACCGGTCTGCGTTTCTAGTTATGGCGAGAATACATCTAGCCTTACTACAAGCGCCATATTGTAACTACCACATTCTATTCAATTTGATTGTCCTTGTTTCTGTTTGTGGTATTTCTCTGTGTGCTTTATGTTTCATTTTGTCTGCTTCGCTCATCTCAAGTGTTTTCTTCTGTTTTTATATGAAGTTTGGAGATACCCCATCGACGTATCGTTGATTTCTATATTTCCGACTGCTTCTTATTTCTTTACACTATCATAGACAATGTCTGGCGATATTAAAGTGTTCTCTTGTTGATTACAGTACAAATGTCCATATACAAATGTCCAATATTTTCACTCCAACTTTAACTCTATGTTACATGGTCATAAGGGTTAAAATCAAATTATTTTATATATAATTATATATTATATCTCGTATTATTTAAAGTTTTTCAATAAATTTTGCAACTGGTCAAAATGTTTTAAGTCTTACTTTACAATGTCATCAGTGATTTTTCTTTGTAAATCTAAAGCGACAAATATTACAATTTATAACCAGTAATAATTGGATACTTCTCAGATTTATTATGGATTTTTAAAAGTACCAAAATAACTCTTTGATCTCCTTTTTACAAGGAAATAGACCTACATTCCAAACAAACCACTTGATAACATTATCAGTATCTTAACATTACATGTTAAAAGTTCACAAACCTCACAGAAATCAGTTCACTGTGAAACATGAAAGTAATAACAACTACATTATTTCTGTTATCATCATCAGTTTGTTTATCATACACCCAAAACTTTAACTATGTAAACGTGAGAGTTGAAAGACAAAATAAAACACTAGAAATAGGTGCAGCATCTGAAGTAATAATCGAGCAACAAAATGTACCTGTCTTATCAGACATTACGTTCAAAGACTTGCCAAACTTAAAATACATAAGATTAGTAGACGACCAAATTCAGAACATACATCCAGGAGCATTTCACAATTTACCGAAGCTAAGAATCATAAACTTAAACTTTAATAAGATCCAAGAAATCTTGTACGGGGTCTTCAATAACCTACCAATCACAAACTTGTATATTAGTGGCAACGGAATACAGTTAATTCAAATAAATGCCTTTGATGATATGACTAGTTTAGAAGAACTCGATTTGAGTCATAATAATATCCAGGAATTGAAGACTGGTATGTTTTTAAAGACAAACAGGATAAGGAGAATAATCTTAAACAATAACAAGATTAAGAAACTGCAAGCGAAAGTTTTTACACATGCTTGCCTCATGGTTCAAAGGTATGAAGATTCCATAATCGATTTAAGCGAAAACGAGATTGATTACATTCACCCATCTGCATTTGATGGTGTAAGAAATATCAGAACATTACTTCTCAATCGTAATAAGATTATACAGCTTCATGATCACACCTTCAGACCGATCAGTTACATGGAAACTGTAGATCTGAGTGGTAATCTAATAGAGAATTTATCGCTGCAGGTCCTGAGATCTTTAAGAATCTGTAAGAATTTAGAAATAGGTTACAATGATTTTAGCTGCGAGTTTGTATCGAGTTATCTAGATTGGTTAAAGCACCATGATTATTTGAGGAATACAGTTGAAATAAATACAATGGAAAAGTGTGATTTAGTGATACCTGAAACACAAACTGATTTAACTGAAACGAGTACAAAACCATTATAGTTTCTAAAACAAATAACCCGTGATTTATGAGTGAGTAAAGGAGGACATTAATAATAATGTTTTATTTGTTTCATACAACATGTATACATTACCCATAATGGGTGTAAAACTTGTCAAAACAGTAACAAAATAACAAGTTACATAAATTCCAATAAAATAAAATAAAATGGACTACAATTTGATTGTCTCCCATAATTTTCCCCTTGTATTGTTTTATCAGATTAGCACTCATCAATGGTACACTAAGCCTTCCCTTCTAATATCTTTAGCAGTTTTGTTTTGGATGTTGAATGACTGCATTTTTTTATTTCATTAGGTATGTGGTTACATACAGGTAAGTCCCGTTGCATACATGGAATACAAAGTGAAATTCTAAAAAAAAATGAAGCTCATTTACTAAGACCATTAACTTACGTTTTTAACAGGGCCTTAAATGAAGGTGTATTTCCTGATGCATTGAAGAGGGGAATGGTTATTCCGGTTTTTAAACAGGGAAATGTCTTAGATGTGATTAATTACAGACCTATAACGTTAATACCTACCTTAGCGAAATTGTTAGAAATGGCAATGAAGGAGGGAGTGGTGGAGTTTGTCGATAAATATAAACTACTTTCAAACAGGCAGTTTTGTTTTAGAAAGAACAAATCTGCTGAGGATGCTATTGCGGCATTAACAGAGAAGATATATGAAGCACTCAACTCGAGCAAACCAGCACTATGTATATTTTTTTATTTAGCCAAAGCATTTGATACGGTGTGCCACCAAAAGTTATTAGATAAGCTGAAATACGTTAAATTTGCTCAAAAGTTATATTACCGACAGAACCAATTGTGTGAGAGTTAATGGAGTATACAGTCAATTATCCACAGTTGACTGAAGAGTTCCACAGGGCTCTATTTTGGGACTGAGACTGTTCATTATCTATTTGAATGACCTACTTACTTCACTCGATGACCAAAATATTATAAGCTATGCTGACTATACTGTTCTATATTGTGAAGCCGAAACATGGGGAAGCAAAAAACAAGATAAAGGCTTTAAAGTAAGTTAAGTGGAGTAAAGACATGGTTTGATTACAACATGCCCACAGTTAATACCAACAAAACAAAGTTTCTGACTTTCTCTTTGTATCTGAGTAGCTTACCTACGTTCTCTTTATTGGAAACTGATGCAATTACTGTCACCAAAGCATCTTCAGGATCTTATTTGGGCGTAAGGATTGATCACCATTTAAGATGAAATTTCCACACAGTTGATGTTTTAAAAGCCTGATAAGCAGATTCAAATACCTGAAACGTTTCCCAGACAGCAATCTGCGAGTTTTTTATTTCTCACTCGTGCAGAGGATTATAGGTTACAGAATGATTGGCTGGGGAGGTGTACTTGATAACTACTTGGGCCCACTGGGGCCCACTGCAAAAATGGGTGCTTAAAGTAATTTATGGTAGATCAAGGATATATCCCACTGAGGCATTGTTTAAGGAAGCAGATGTAATGGATACTAGACAATTATATGTGTTAAAATGTTTAATTTATGTGCATCGAAACCCTAGTAGGTTGGGTCGCCCTCAACACGGATACAATATGAGATGTCAATACTTTGTTGGTATAAGACCAATAAAATATGTGGGTAAGAAAAGCATCTTATACACAGAAGCAAAGTTTTACAGTCAGCTTTCTGGGGACATTAGAAATCTTCATTTTGGTGGGTTCAAGAGATTTATTAAACACTGGATTAGTGGAATGGATTGGAGCAAGCTGCATCTTGACATAAATGGTTAAGGCTGTTGGGTGCGTGCTGCATTGCCAATGTTGTCAGGGCTCCTGTTGATCCATGTTGCTTGCTTTTGTCATTGGGGCATGTATTATATAATTTATGTTTATTTTTAAGTTGGTTTGTGATTCTTTTCTATTTTATTTATATATTTCAATGCCTTAGGCAGAACATAATTTGAATTTATTTAATTTTGTTTAATTTTAGCATAGTACATTTTAGTCTTTAAGAATTCTTTAAGTTGTGGCGTTTTTTTTTTTTTTTTATTTGTCGCTTCTATTTTTATCTATATATAGTAGTACTTTGTTTGGGGCTATGTTTTTATAGTTTTATTTATTTTAATTTAGATTACTTCCAATTTTATTTGTAATGTATTTTTGTTCTTCTCAAATTTTAGTCTTCTTGGGTTAGGCAGTATTTTAGTTTATGTTATATTTTAATTTTTAGACTTGTCTCCTACGAACAATGGAACATCGATAAATTTCGATGCAAGTTTGATTTTTATCTTTGTAATTTTTATGTGCTGTATATGTGTATTTTTTCTTCATGGAGAGAGAATGTTATGCGTTATATGTAATTTTCTATTTACTTATATACAAGCTTCGGCTTCAGTAAGATAGGGCATACTTAACATCCTTTATTCTAACGTAGTAAAAACTATATGAATTTGTAAATTATGTACTGTTACTAAGAAATAAAGGTTATATTATTATTATATTTATAAGATGGCAGCGTGTACATTTTTCTCACTCTTATGGAATACGGCTCAAAGCAGTTAATTTCTAGTACCTACATCTTTTTTTATTTTTTATTTAAATATGTACATTAGCAGGTATATAAACCCAATTACTAATGTAAACAACAATAAAGGAATAAAGGACAGAAAACTAAAATAACAAGAAGCAAAAGAAAAGTGACCAAAGTAATAGGTAGTCTGAAGCTTAGAAGAAAGCAGGGTAAATTAGAAGTTCTCAATATGTCTGCTGAGGAGTCATTATAATGACACAAAATAAACAGGGGATTTGATTAATATATTCATTCTTGGAACAGAGTGAGTAAATGTACTTGCATTTCAAGTATGATAGTGTTAGGATCTTGCGCCGAAGGATATCTGGGAAAGAAGTTGATGTCAGTCAAAGTTACCATGAATGAGATTATGCAAAAAAGACATTGCTTGTATTGTCTTTTTCCTAAAGAGCTGAACTGAAATATGTCTAATAACAAACTGTGGGGAAAATTCCTTTCTGGGTAATGGTGTTCACTAAATAAAAATAAATGCTTCAGGAGTTTAGGTTGTAGTGACTCCAAGAGAATTTTATAAACAGAGTAAAAAGGCAACCAGCACATCTTGAAGTTTGAGAGCACTTATTTAAAAATAAAAATAAACACTATTGTAAAGGTAATTAAATGAGCTTGAAATGAGGTGACACTCCTCCCTACCTATTAAGATTTTCACGGTGGGCCCTCCTACACTTAGGGATTGACCAAAGGATTAGCAAAATACCCCATAGGAATTTCCAGCTTGATAATAAAACAGATATGACTAGTGGAATTGCAATATTAAATTACATTACAAAATCAATTTTTCATATTTTAAAACTCCACTACATGAGCTTGATGAAAATTCATTCAACGGATGTCAAAAGAATTACTGTTCAAACTTTAAGGCCATTGTGCCTATAATAAAGCCTACTTTGGTCAAAAACTAAGACAGTTATGGATGTTAGCATTGATAGTGTAAGGTGTAAGGTGGAGCATAGAACTGTTTTGTCCTGTTAATACTAAGTATTTTCCATAATGTACCTACAACCATGGTAAAGAAATAAATACGTCTGAGGGCTTGGTCGTAATCTTGCTGATGTCAACAACCCACAAGTTTTTGATTAGTACTAATTATACTATCATAAAAAGTACTGACTCACCTTTCTATGTATTCTACCCATTTGTACATCTTCACCATGTAACTTTTCTTCTGGGATGATTTTGAAACTACAGTCTTTAGGAGTTTCGTTCAAGAAATATGGGTCATAAGCTTCTGCTACCCAACATTCAAGTGGTCTTTTTTCATACATAAGTTGCGATGCCTTCATCAATAATGTCCCATAAATTATCACATACAACCCTATCAAAGCTAGTGGTACAGATAAAAGACAGTAAATAAACGGTACTGATAAAAAAATAAACATCAATGCCACTGATAGAACTATCAACTGAAATACGATCTAAAAGACGAAAAAAAAAGCAGAATTAGAACACAAATTCTATAATTTTAATTTAATACTTACCTCATGGAACAGAGCGTTAATCCAAGACCCAAACACATTTGAAAGGTATGCCTTTCTCACGACTTCTGATATTGCTGGAGTATCTTCGGGTGTACTTTTCCTTATCACTATATAATACATTATTATTATCTGTGAATTAGCACTTAGTTGTGAAAAAAAACTTAAGAAAGAAACAAAATCCTTTACTTTATCACTCAGACTCTCAGACTCAGAGTTCATACCAGCTGATTCTGATTGCTGACATTGACGTAACTGACAAATGACAAATGTTGGACAAAAGATCTACTAATCATTATCATAGACAAGTTTCTGTTGCTTTAACAATTTATAAGAAATACCCATGAATAATCTTCATTGGTTTGGTATTGCGTCACTAGTGACAAGCCTAACGGTAAAAATGAATACGCGCTGAAATTTGTGAGTGATAAAGTATTAACGGTAAAATTTAAGATGATTGACGAGATAAACATCTTACGGTACTTTCACCATTAATCGTATTTTATACCCTAGTCAAGTTTGATCAACTTTAATATGGTACATTAGTTGTGAAGTCAGACAACAGCGCGAGAAGCTGTTGTCATTCATTGGTATGATAATGAGACTACATATTTTTAGAACTGTCACGCGCGTGGAGTAATGTGGTGAGTCTAATGCAATAAGAATATGCTGTCGTACAGTGGCGTTTGACGTTTAATCACAACCTCTTATCAAATTACTAATATTTAAGTGCATACAGTTGGAAGTAATTTTTTGACATCCGAATACTATACTGTGATTATGCGACATGGTGTTTATGAGTGCTAACGCCCTCTAAATGTCTGCGAACGTCTTCTATAATTTTTAAGTTTGTGTATCCCCAATGCTAATTGCGAGGGCTCCCCTTAATTATTATACTTGTCTTGTACGTATATATACAAAGTCATTCGCAACCAAAAAGTTTCTATACGCCATTTTAATGTGGTTGAAGTTACATTCCACTTCGTCGCCGATATTATCTTTTTGAGTTAATATAGAACACAGCACTAAATTTAATCTTTTTTATTTTTATTTTATTTTATTTTATATTATGTCATATTATATATATATATATATATATATATATATATATATATATATATATATATATATATATATATATATATTTAGCGGTGGTATAACTGAAATATCCGCTCCAGAGTCGATTAGAAATTTCATATTAGAGCGTCTATCAAAAATAAAAAGGCGGCGTGTTAGGTGGCTCTCGTCTCGTGCCGCGTGGAGGGAGTGCCTCATTAGTTTTCCGACACATGTTTTGCTTTAAAATCGCAAGGTTGGATGCAACGTTTGGCTTTGTTGCCAAATCGTTCATGATACCAACACGTGGAGGTTGAGGAATTTGTGGTTATAGAATTTCGAGAAAGCTTGGGTCTTTCTCGGGAGGTAGATCGGGAACGCGTTCGCAATTCGTTGACTGATGCTGTTAGCTTCTCTAACTGCGCTTCTAACTTGGCTAGCTTGTCTGGCTCGAGTGACTGAATTTCAGCCACAGTGTACTTATCTCTGGAATATTCCACGATTTTGTCTGCGATAACCGACAAATTTTCTAGGGAATCGTTGCTCAAAGCCAAAATTGAGCGAACGTTGACTGGTAAACGTTGTAGAAATAAAGTTTTAAGGAAATCCTCTTTAATCTGACTACCGGCTAAAAACTTCATTTCGCGTAAAAGTTGCGATGGTTTTCTGTCGCCTAATTCTAATTCTGTTAAAATTTTATTTATTTTGCGACTTTCGGATTCTTCAAATTCTAATAAAAGACGTTTGTTTCATTAGATCTGAATAGGGGGTTGATGATAATAGTTGGGTTAAAAAATCTGAAATTGTCAGTGAAAGTTCAACACCTAGTGAAACTGAAAGTGACAGTGAAGTTCCCGTTCCCGTTCGAACTACACGTCATGGACGTAGAGTTCGATTTCCACGAAGATACTTGAACTAATCGCGTTGCCACTGAGAGGGGAGTATGTGGCGGTGGTTCCGACCGCAGTGTTTCCGCCAACACTACTCTGTGTTTCTGCGTAAATACTCTTGACAGTTGAAAGTTATGTTCTGCGACAGCCAGCTGTCAAGAGCTACGTCAACTAAGAAAACACCAGGCGATCTCTCTCTTCTCAGAGTCAACCTGATAAAAACAACTCACTGGCAAGCTTTATCTGTTCACACTCTTTTCGAGCCATATATAGTATATCACGTGTAGATATTTAGTGCATAAAGTTTAATCAATTTGTGAAATAATAAAGCTATGTTAAATGTTTACCTTTGGATTTAATATCACCATCCCAGGTAATCAAGATCAACAAGTGCGAGATGTAATTAACATCCATCATAATATATATATATATATATATATATATATATATATATATATATATATATATATATATATATATATATATATATATATATATATATATATATATATATATATATATATATAATTTAATATAATATAATATAAAAATGAAAAAGATTAAATTTAGTGCTGTGTTCTATCTTATTTTAAAAAGATAATATAGGCGACGAAGTGGAATGTAACTTCAACCGCATTAAAATGGCGTATAGAAACTTTTTGGTTGCGAATGACTTTGTTTTAAGTGTGTAGTTGGACTTGTATAACATTACTCACCACGTGACGCCATAGGAGGGGGCGGGACATATGCGCAATATCACCCAGACAGCACAGACACATTCTGAGAATATACCAGGAATGTTTGGAAAGAATATTAAAACATCCCCAGAACATTCTCACAAGATACAATATATATTCATAGAAGATTTTATGAACATGAGAATTGGACAGATTTTGTCATACTAATAAGGTTCTTAGAATGTTATTTATAATATTCTTAAGAGCTCCCAGTATCTTCTGAAAATGTTCCAAGAATATTCAATGAATCTTCTCAAAATGTTCAGATATATATATATATATATATATATATATATATATATATATATATATATATATATATATATATATATATATATATATATATATATATATATACATGCATATCTCTTGTAAGTCATTATATCATGATTGTCATGGTTACCGAATCCAAATAATCATAATTTTATGTGGGCTACCTCAGCACATTCCCTATGTTCTGTGGTGGGCTACTAAATTCAAGGTTTATGGCTAAATTATTGTTTCTGCTTTCCTTTAAATTCTCAACAAAAGTAAGGCTTTTCCGCTTGTGAGAATGTGTACAAATGTCTATAAAATAGGCTTACAATGAACCTTTGCTAAAATTTCAAATATATGAATGTAAGAACAATTACTTCCAAACTACATAGGAAAACGCATGTGCGTAGATACACTTCAAGTTCAGGCTCGTTCCAGAGTTCCAGTGTATTTGACCTTGACCTACTATGACGTCACACTTAATGAAGCGCATTCACGAATTCAGGACAGCAAATCATTTGGGCATTCGTAGAATATTCCTGGCGTATTCCGTATTGTTTTACAGGAGGCACCTATTCGCTCTCTTAAATATTCTGAAGTGTTAATGATATTTCTATATACAGTATAGTTTTAAGATGACCAAACAAAAAAAATCCAAAATATTAAATTCGGGGATATGGGCGGCTATTGCAATAACTAGGATAAACTGCATGTCAATGATCGCTAACGATTATTTGTTACACTGAAATAGCAGTTATTCCTACATGTGCCACATTTTTTGACAAAGTAGTTCATGAAAAGCAAAGTCTAATGTGTCTCTAAAACATCGCATGAACTTGGTTGTTTTACCACAAGATAAGTGTTTACTCGTTTCTTGAATAGTTGGAGACTATATGTCTGCCGAAAGGGCATTCCAAAGCTTTGATGCTCTAGGAAAGAACGAACCTTTCTACAAGTGGGTAATTTGACACTAAAGGAATGTGCTTTTCCACCAAAACGGGTTGCCCAATTAAAGGTCGCAAGCGGAGGTACTAACGGAGCAATTTATAAAGAGCGATCTCGATAGTAATATCGATAGAAGAGGCAGAGATCTCGGACGTTTCTCCGGTGCTCTAAAGAATAAGTGATATTGACTGTGATAGATAAATATCCTATAGGGCGAACAGATGGTTTCTGAATACAATCTAGGAGGAACGAGGTTGTCTTTGGGGCAGCACCCCAGACATGAGAACAATATTCCAGCTGTGGTTGTATATCTGTGCTTTCTCGAACATCGCCCTGGATGACAGCACGGTAATGCCGACGCCCTATTTAGGAGACCTTGCCCACCAAAATGAAAGCATTGCATCACTGCTGAAAACAAAGAAGGATTAAATCTCGAAGTGTGTAGGAGGACAACGGTGCAAGTTAACCGATGGGACCGGCAGAGGTTAATGGAGGACCAAAAAGAAGACCCTGATATCCAACCAATCTGCAGATGGAATGAGACTTGCCACGAAAGACCCACTTGGTCAGAAGTTAGTGATAACAGCGTTGCCACCAAAAGTTACTGGGCCCAGTGGGACTCCATTGAAATCGAAGGTAATCTTCTCGTCAGGAATTGGGAGTCAGAGGATGGAACCCGCATATTGAAGTAAATAATCCTTCCACGGCCAAGGGTTAGGGAGGTAATCGAGGAGATCCATGGCGGGGCAGGCGGAGGCCATTTAGGGATAAAGAAAACTTTGGAAAAGGTCGGAAAACGTTTTTATTGGTTATGATGTAGAGCTGATGTGGAAGAATGGTGCAAAACCTGCCAAGCGTGTGCATCCAGTAGGGAGCCTAAATCAAAAACCAGGGGGCGAATGAAGCAGTACAACGTGCGAGCTCCTTTTGAAAGAGGTGCAATTGACATAGCTGGTCCTTTCCCTAGAACAGACGCAGGCAATCGCTATATGCTTGTAGCCATGGATTATTTTAGCAAGTGGCCAGAAGTGTTTACGGTCCCGAATCAAGAGGCCACCACCACCGCAGAAGTATTAGTGAATGAGTTCTTCTGTAGATTTGGCGCACCACTAGAGCTCCATTCTGACCAAGGACGCAACTTCGAGTCGGTTCAGAAGGTTTGTGAGCTTATGGGAATCAGGAAAACGAGAATTACACCCACGCACCATCAATCTGACGGAATGATGGAAAGATTCAATGCTACTTTGGAGTCCCACTTAAGAATATTTGTCAATGAACACCAAACGGATTGGGACCGGCACATTCCACTCTTTATACTGGCATACCGTTCGGCTGTACATGAGACTACACCAGCCAGCGTGGTTTTTGGGGCGAGACTTAAGACTTCCTCCTGATCTCGTATTTGGAAAACCCACAGATGCTCCACGGTCAACTGATGAATACATAAAAGATTTAGAAAGAAGAATATAAACCATCCACTCTGCTGTCAGAATCCATATACGAGTAAAAATCGACCGCATGAAGACCCGTTATGACGTGCGAGCTAATTCAGCTGGTTTTAAAGAAGGAGATCGTGTGTGGTTCTACAATCCAGTACGACACAAGGGACGGTCACCGAAACTACAGAAATTATAGGAAGGTCCTTATAAAGTGGTCAAAAGGATCAATGACGTTGTCTATCGCATTCAGAGGAGCCCGAAGAGCAAGATGAAGGTGGTCCATATGTACAGACTTACGCCATACCAAGAAATGTCATAATTCGACCGGGACGATCGAATATAAGAGGGGGGTAGTGTCACACCGAACACTCTGGAATGACATTTCTATAATAGACCAGAAGTGACAGGTATAGAATAGTGTAGAACGTCTAGAATCTCTATAGACAGTATAAATAAAGGAGTGGTGCGCAGAGTAAGTTAGTTCAGTATTAAGTCGGTGTGGTGAAGAAATGATCATAGAGTATTAAGCGAGTCAGCAGTAAGTGTTGGTGTTTAAGAAGCGATCATAGAAGGCGAATAGTGGAATATAATTCTATGGACATTTAATAGTAGAGAGAAACATTTTAGTTGACACTGGTGTTGGAATATAGTTGGTAATAATAAATTAGTGGTTTGGAATAAAGCTGTGTTTTGTTAATCAACAAATCAAGAAACCTGTAGAACGTAACAATATATATATATATATATATATATAGATATATATATATATATATATATATATATATATATATATATATATATATATATATATATATATATATATATATATATAATGTTAAACTCTTACATGTTTGGAGAACAGAGGCAAATTAATAAAAGTTTTGCATAAAGATTATATAAAAAAGCACAAATAATAAAATATATAATTTTATTAATATATACATACATAATACTCAACAACTTAAAAATAAATTTATGTTTTGTTATAAAATTTTAAAAACATTTTAAAATGCTCATTTTTATACATATCAAGAAAAATATCGTTTTGTCTTATATGTATAGGTATTTTACTTACATTTATTATATATTACAATTCAAATAATTATATAACAATTATTATAATCTCTTGGAAACAGTAATTGTGTTTTACAGCTATATATAAATAAGTAATAATAATAATAACGCTTAAAAATTCCATGGCCAAGTAGAGGAAAAAGTAATTATTATTTTACATTACCAAGATGTGGGATAACGAAAGTCTATATTTGTATATTTTAAAATCTTCTTCTGGAAAATGTTAGCTGAAAATGAGGTTAATTTTAAAGTTTAATTCAGCTTTTAAATAGTTTAAAATTGTCTTTGTTTTTTAATGTCTGCAAATAATTTTTCGTAGCAATATTTTGCTGATTGCAACACCTGCATGTTGTTCTTGCATATGGAATATGTGAATAATCTTGTTTCTGGTCTGATAAGTGGTTAAGAATTCTTGAGCCGTACATAGTTGCCTAGACTGATATTTCACACTAATGAGATAATTTAATATATACTGGAGTAAACAGTAAGATGCCGGTCTGCTTCAAACGTTTCCTGTACGAGACATCGTACTTAAAGTTACAAATATTCCTTATTATCATTTTTTGTTAGAAGAAATTATCTCTCTAGCCCAGAGTGGCATTGCTCTAGCAAGGGAATCCATAGCTTAAGTTTGACTATAGACATCTATAATAAATAATATATGTTGTATTTCAAACCTAACCCATTTTCTAATAGTCCAGGCAATGAAACATTCAGTGGAGAGTTTCTGAAATAGCTGATCTAGATACGATTCCCATCATAGATGATTATCCACATTGATTGTCAAAAATCGAACAGTACTGGATTGCTTCAGATTAGCTAAGGGTTGTCGAATTAACAGAATATATAGTTGGGGTTGATACGTGTGAATGCAAAAAAAGGTTGTCAATACTGGATGTTCTGTGGCCCGGAGCCGGCCATAGGTATAAGTAGGAGGTCGGTCTCCGTCGCCTTAGACAGGTGGACCAAGGAAGCAATGAAGAGGCACTGGGGGTCGGTTGGTGGCTGCAGGCAGGCGAGCCACCTCGTGGAGGTGCCGGACAGAGATAAAGCTGTCTGGCTACTCGGAAGGAGTCGACCTACGCTTCGCCGCATCCTTGGGGTGCTCACAAGCCACTGCGCTCTTAGAAGACACCTCACATTGATAGGTGTAGAGAGGGATCCCATTTGCCAGGAATGCGGCGAGGATGAGGAAACGTCCTACCACTACCTGTGCAAATGCGAGGCTTTTGGGAGTCTTCGAGCAGAATTGTTCGGATCGAGGACTCTCCGGAGGAATCAGGTAAGTTCCGTCCAATTGAAGACCGTCACAGCCTTCATCTCGAGGTCGAGGCGGTTTGGCGACGGAACCGAGGAGGAGTAGAGCATGGTTGCTGGGTTGCTGGGATTGGCAAAAAGGGCCCATGGTGGCCTACTTGCTTGGCGTTGGCCTCCCCACCACTGCTACTACTACTACTACTGGATGTTACACAAAATAACTACGTTGTTTTCACCAATAGAACATAAGCTTGAAACACTCTTCAGAATTTTTAGAGATGGCAAGAAGATCTTTTGAAGAAATCAAGTACGATGCGTCATCACAAGCAATGAAGAGGCACTGGGGGTCGGTTGTTGGCTGCAGGCAGGCGAGGGACCTCGTGGAGGGGCCGGACAGAGATAAAGCTGTCTGGGTACTCGGAAGGAGTCGACCTACGCTTCGCCGCATCCTTGGGGTGTTGACAGGCCACTGCTCCCTTGGAAGACACCTCAAATTGATAGGCGTAGAGAGGGATCCCATTTGCCAGGAATGCGGCGAGGATGAGGAAACGTGCTACCACTACCTGTGCGAATGCGAGGCTTTTGGGAGTCTTCGAGCAGAATTGTTCGGATCGAGGACTCTCCGGAGGAATCAGGTAAGTACCGTCCAATTGAAGACCGTCACGGCCTTCATCTCGAGGTCGAGGCGGTTTGGCGACGGAACCGAGGAGGAGTAGAGCATGGTTGCTGGGTTTCTGGGGTTGGCAAAAAGGGCCCATGGCGGCCTACTTGCTTGGCGTTGGCCTCCCCACCACTGCTACTACTACTACTACTGGATGTTACACAAAATAACTACGTTGTCTTCACCAATAGAACATAAACTTGGCACACTCTTCAGAATTTTTAGAGATGGCAAGAAGATATTTTGAAGAAATCAAGTACGATGTGTCATCACCATACAAGGTAGTAATGAATGTATTATTTTCAAAAATATGAGTGCCGTCAATAACAAACAATATAAAAAGCATAGGGCCTAGGACAATATCTTGTGGAACCTGGGCCGTAGCCAGGTGGGGGTGGATCAGGGGGGCGCCCTGGTTGAATGAAATTTCGCCCTAATAGAAGACCTCTAAAGATAGCTATGTAAATCTAATAAAAATTTAGTGTTTCTCAATAAATATATAATGTTTCGGGATTTTTTTCAACACGGAAAAATAGCTGTCATATATATGAGGGAAAACCCATTTTCCCAGTTCTTGAGTAACGATGGTTTGAACATTTGGCCATTATCGATGTAATATTTTGCTATTTCCAAGAAATTACTAGAACACTAGACGAAATTGTGCAAAATAAATCCTTCACAAAAAAAAAACGATTTAGCCAATAGCATGTGAATAAAATCTGTTATGTTAGGGACCGAATTTAAATTTGTCTTGAAAATAATGAAGAAAGTTTTGGGACTACTAGAACCGGCAGATGCTGCATTACAGGGACACTCGACAAGTTTAAAAGATGCTGTATCTATAATTAATTGTCTTAAAAATTAAATTAGCCCTCTTTGATCGTCTGACGAATTTGCCGAAATGTTTGAAGAAGTACAAAAACTGGTTTCTTGTTATGTAAGTGACGTAATGAATGATAGTGGCAAAAGGTAAAGGAAACCAAATTATACTTTGGGGGATTTTGTTGTGATGTAAAATTACTTGATACCGAGAAAGACAGTCGGCTACATTATAAAAGTTTATGTTTTAAAACAATATTTAGTGCTTATTCAACTAGATGAGAGATTTTCAGAAAATAGTTTCCCTCTTGATGGCAATAAGCAGTATCGAGGAGTTTATAGTTTAAGCAAACTGCAACCTCTAAAGAAATTCAGTGAGTCACTTATATTTATAAAATTACAGTGTAATCAGCTGCAATTTTTTTTATTAACTGTTACATATATCAAATATTACCATCAGTTGAAAAAATAACTGTTGTCAAAGATTTTCTGGTAAATGAACCAAGAGATAACCTATTCCCTAAACTTTACAAACATAAGGAAACTTGTAGAACAACCTGCAATCTTTTTGCAACAGTTTATACTTTTGAGTGTGGTACGGCAGTATGTGAGTCGTCTTTCTCTTCATCAACTGTCGTCAACCGGCCCCAGAGGTATTCAATGAGCCATCAACAAATGGCAACCTTTAATTTTTAAATTTGAAAACAATAAGGACCAAGATGCTAAATCTAGATTTATTGCTTCCAAAGTTTAACAATGCATTCAATCGTAAATTGCAGCTGTTTTAATTATATTGTTTCAGATATTTAGATATTTATAATTTTTATGAATCATTTTATTTTTTTTACAACTTAAACTATATATTATGTTTCTAGAATGTTCCATGCAAACAATTAATATATCTCTTCTTTTGGGCATATAAAAAAAAATTAAAAACATGCCCTGCGGCTATAAAAAGCAAGGCCCTGGTAGCAGTAGCGATCTAGCTACGTCGCTGTGTGGAACCTCTCTACTTGTTGGACATTCCCCTGAAAATATTGCTTACCTTAATTGATATCATTGAGGAAGAAGGAATCAACCCTTTATACAAGTTGTAACTTTATTTATGGTTTACATAAATGTATTTATTTTTTTACTAAAAAATGGCATTGATACTAGTTTACTCCCACAGACCATTGTCACTAAAAACAGTAACTGAAAATAATGTTTATTGTTGCAAATTTGATTTACCTCTGCTTAACCTGCTTATTCTCACAAAATTAAAAATTCTATAGATATAAAATTCGGTCAAATGTTCTATGAAGGGTGGCCAAAATTATCATCTAAAGTGACTCTGTAAAATTTTTTAAACAAATACAACATACATAACCAACAACGCAGGTAAAAATTTTTAATATAATATGTAGTAGATAGGTATAAAAGATATATATTTTTTCATCTCTAATTAAAGGCTTTGTACATAAAGAACACATATTTAAATATATTCGGGATGATAGGTATAAATAATTAAAAATTAGTTAAAAGAGTGCAAGAAAAGAAGAAATAGCTTAGCCATGAATGTCAATATTAATATATTAACGTTTTGTGTTCTTACACACCTATAGTAATATTAATTCTACAATACTTTTTAAGTCACCATTTTTATAAAGCGTCTCATTAAAATAAATAAAATAGTACTTGTAAAAAAAAATCATTTACAAAAATATGCAGACGTGTTTGGTACTTGCAAAAATAATTACATAATCAAAATCAGGTATCTATTTAAATCCATATTGTAGAGTACCTACCACTTTTAATGTCACAACTTTATTCTCAATAATAAAAATAAAGTTAACATGTTTTAAATTTTGTCACGACTAATCAGAAAATATATTTGAGATTGTTTAATATAACCCACACATAAAAATAAATAAAAGAATTACATTCAACTTCACTATAAAATTTTTTAATCTTTTTTTTCCTACTTTAAATTATCAAAACGGAGATAATCAATACATCAAAGTTAAATACATATAACGAGGGATTATCTCAGTTTTCACAAAGGTAGATCCAAAGCAGAAAGGTCCAGATGTAGTAGATGCTCATTACGGTAGAAAATTATTATTTTTTCTACAAAACTTTGGAAGAGTGAAACCTTTTAAAGATCCATTAAAATGTAGCCACCAATCAGAATGGGAATTAACCGATTGATATCTAATCATATGGTTATATGACAGCTATTTGCAAGCATGTCGAAGCTTGAGATTCTCATTTGGTTGTAAGACACAGTAATGTCAATCACGCTCAACAAATTTGATATACCGAATCAAAATAAGACTATGTTAAGATTTGAAATTTGAATCTGAAGTGACTGAACGGGTACAGGTTATTACAATTAATGTTGAGAACCAGACTATCCGGCACGTTTAAAGCGGTGAGTAATTAAATAATAATTTTTTCTCACCAGTAAATATGGACCTCTCTTTTCAAATTCTCAGGATCGTGAGATACAGTTTTAGTATCAGTTTATGCTATGTTTAGAATTCATTATCAGGATGGTTATTGGTCCAAGGGGATTAACCTTTTGAAAGTTTTCTTGTTTTGACGTAAATTCAACTATGTTGAGTTGTCAATCGACAGAACCCGGGATTCAATGTTGCTACTTGCGGCAGCTTTGATAGTATTGAATTAATTTCATGTCTTGGCTACGAATTCGCTACTAATGAATTGCGTTGTAATTGTGTTAAGTTCATCAAAAATTTTAATACCTAATGATTTAAATTCTTTGTTTTTATGTGTATTTTTCTTTCATACATAGATATATATTTGTAAATAAATGATTAATAATTGAAGGAATTCCGGAATCCCTGAGGCCACAGATTTCATTAACGGCCTGCAGCGAGACCATTGTATAAAGCAAATGATATCTTCAAGTTTTATTTTATTGTTTAAGTTAGCCAAAAGTAGGGGAACTGGCCTAAAATGACGACCTGGGAAAAATGACATAATGACTGTTCTGAGATTTTTATAATAATTACAGTATTAGTAGCGCCAGGTATTGGGTTATAGAGCAACTTTTTTAATGTAGTTTGATCTGTGATAATTTTCACGGTGTTTCAGTGATTCATAGCTTTTATAACGAACAGATTTATTATTTCGATCAGTTGTGAAGTACCGCAGAATTTATATTTTTCTGAATTATTATTCCACACTTTGCACAGGTAATTATCATCTTATTTGCATGAATGTACTGCCATCAATTTTCTCTGAAACTAAACTTATTTATCTTTTTGTCAGGTTAAGTAATTTTATGCGTGTTAAAATGACATACTTTGTAGCTGGTAAAATGACATGGTACATCATTTTACCCGTATGTTATTAAGGAAAATCGTTTTTGGCAAATAAGCAATATATATTAGAAGACATTCTACTTATGCTGTTTCTTTCTTTATAGAATAGTTGTAAAATATTGCAGGACATCCGAGAGGCAAGCCTGGCGATAGAATCGGCGATAGAGGCTGTAAGAAGTGGGTGAATGGCTGGCTGTCAACATCGAAACAGTTTAATGTACCTCAGGCAACTCTACGCAGGAGAGCACAAGATAAGAACAGGAACATGAAGGGCACTGATAAAGGCCTCGGCCGATTCACCTCAACCTTTCCACCAGAAATGGAAAAAGAATTAGTAGGGCACATTCAACGATTAGAGAATATGTTTTTGGTCTTACCACGAATGACTTAAGAGAACTGGCGTTTCAATTTGCGGAGACGAACAACATCACATGTAGCTTTTCAAATGAGAAAGAAAAGGCTGGATATGGCTGGCTACAAGGTTTTAGCCATAAAAAACCTGGAATTAGTCTGCGTATCGCAGAACCAACATTGCAACACAGCAACAGCGCAAGGGTTTAATAAGCTACCACAAGTGGCAACTTTTTTCACAAATCTAGAAAACGTTTATCAAAAATATAACTTCGAGCCAAATAATATATTTAATATGGATGAATCGGCACTGTCGACAGTTCAGAAACCACCTAAGGTGTTTGCAACTAAAGGTAAGAAACAGGTTGGGTCGCTAACCAGTGGTGCACGCAGGGGGCTCACACCACCGTCGTTTGCACAGCGAATGCTATAGAAACATTAATTCCGCCGGCACTGATCTTTGGTAGGAGAAACACAAGCCAGAACTCATTAATGATGCACAAACTGCTACTCTACTGATATGCCAAGAATCTGGTTGGATGACGCGAGAACTTTTTGAAACATGGCTTAGGCACTTCAAAAAGCATTCACATGCATCGATTGAAAACAAAGATCTCTTAATTTTGGATGGGCACATGAGTCATAAATATTTTCCTGTATTAAGATATGCCAAAGATAAGGGGATTATCCTCTAATGTTTACCAGCACATTCAAAACACGGCATCCTGCCGCTTGATCTAACTTTTTTTGGTCATCTTTTAGTGTACTACAACCAGGAAGTGTCCAAGTCGTTAAAGAACAATCCTGGACGATTTGTAATGTCATTCGAGATAGGAAAATGATTGCCTGAAGCATATGGAAAATCTGCAACCACTACTATAGCAACAGCTGGATTTATGAAAACCAGGATATTACCTTTAAATCCTGACTTTATTCCGGAGCACGCATTTGCGCCAAATTTGGTAACTGATCGTCTAGAACCGAGCAATATGAAAGAAACATCAGCCAGATCACAAACGGTTATAAGCGACCATCTCAGTGATGAAGTAGATAATAATAACCCTAGTAATGGACTTAAGAGAGAGCCATTGGGTGAAGCCATGACAAGCACTCCAAGAGTTACCATAGATGTTATATCTCCTATGCCAAAAGCGACGGATCCAAAGAAACCACGAAAAAAGTTAAAGACCTAAAATCCACTATTTTGATACATACGCCGATTCTAGAAGACATCAAAGAAAAATATTAAGTAAAAATGGAGGCTGAAAGAAAGAAGAGTGATAGAAAATCGAGACATATGAAGAGAAAGATTTTAGAGATGATGATGATGATCAAGTCGAAGTTGTGGATAATGTGTAAGACGAAACTGAGGATGAAGCCGTGTGCATTTATTCCCATGGCTTATATAGTTTTTCTAAGGCTGGGTAAGGCTGGATTAGGTCAGGTGTGCTACAAGTGCTCTCATATTAAGTGTACGGGGGTCCCTAAGACTCGGAAGTAGTTCATCTGTGAACTTTGTATTCAATAAACGCAATGTCATTTTATCTGAATACGTCGGGTTAAATGACATATCAGGATTATTTTTTTCTACGAGTTTTTTTTAAAACTATTTTTATCATTTTATGCGGTTTATATTTCAAAGAATAAAAGCTAATTTTACCGTTTTTTTAACTTTGGAAATTAAGAGCCAAAATAAAAATGGTATGGCATTTTACGCCAGTTTCCCCTACGGCAAAAATTATGTAAAACGTTTAACAATCAAAGCTAATATTTTATGAGTGATTAGATCGAATAAATATAATTGTTTTTCACTGTCAATCCATAATTTAAATGCTCCAAATTGGGGTATAATAAATACTGTTAATTGTTTGTAATTTGCCTTATTTTTGTGTTTCTCCTTTTCACCAAGTCTTTTCACTATAATTTAAATTTAATAATATCCGCAGAGACTGAGTAAAGTAAGTAGTATGTCTGATGGTTTACTATAACATCAACGAACTCAACAGGCATTGGCATCCCTAATAACTTTATTTCAAGATACCTATTCCTAGATATCTATACCTAGATCTCTCAAAACTTATTAAAAATCAGTTTTAGTGTACAAATATTGTACGGTGTCCCAAAAATCCGATGGCTCCAAAAAATCCGATGGCTCCATGGACAACATTATTTTGAGACAAGTGTATTAACTTTGTAATCCTTTTGCATAAATAATCTGTGGAAAATAAATTTGTGTATACAGTGAGTCCGAAAATAATACCATCTTGTTAAAGAAGTCAACACTTTCGAATTTTAAAAAGGCCCAGTTTTTTTAAGTGCCCTTAATTGGAAATTTTGTGAAGGTACAATGATACTTAATTCAATAACTTTTTCTATCATGTAAGCATATAAAAATTAAAATTGGCCTTGAACATGGGTTCTAACGCTTCTAGTTTGCACCAATTTAAAGAATTTCTTAAAGCCTTGAAGTTGTGGTTTTGTCGTTAGCGAATTTTGTTTACGGAATGCTTCAAATGGCTGTGGAACAGTTTCGGCAGGTAAGGGCAGCCATTATACATTAATATCTCAAGAATTTACCAGAAAAGACACACCCTGGGGAAAACAAAGCAGCTCAAATATGTCACAAAATATGAGCTGTTCCTAAAAAGTATAAGACAATAAAACGCGTTAATAAACTTTATAAATATAATGCAAATTAAGATATATATTGTTTTTAATATAATTTTAACCCCCTTTAAGCTTTTTAGACTAAACACTTTTTGGTTTGTATTAATAAAGTTAAATAATTTAGTTAATGCATATTAAAAAATGTATTTGCTAAGAATGCAGTTGTAAAAAATGAGAACAAGTTGAAAATGCAACAAAGGAAATTTGTTTATAAATTCCAAAAGAGAATAGTCAAGTAATTTTGAAATATCTTATTTGTAAAAGTCATCCCTTTGAAAAGGATTTGCAGACTTTTTTAGTGCTAAAAATGATTTAAACCTAAAAACAGATGTAGATACTTCTTCTGTGGCTTGACAAGTACTTGTTTTCTTGTCTGCAACCAGTTTCGCCTTTAATAGAATCGCCAGGCAGCACATAATTAAAAGGATTTACACAAAGTTTGCCTGAAGATGCCGTAAAAGGAAAAAACTAGTCGCAGAGAAGAATACAAGCACTTACGAAGCCATAGAAAAGTATACATATGTGTTTACTATAAAACGGTTCCACAAAGTAAGCGCAAGAACGATTAATGAAGATTATTTATTGTTATGAAATAAGATATTCGCGGCATTCTAATTTTAGACTTATCTCTCTCTGCGGTAGTTTTGTCATAGATTTAATAGATACCTTCCTTATTCTTCAAAGATTTGTGTACAATAAAATAATAAATAATTTTGTATTGACTTTTACCTTTAAACTAAACTGGCAGCACCAAGACAGTCATTGTCCGCTTGTCCCCCTGATAAACTAGGGGAATTACCTTTAGAACTACCATAAACTTTTGTACTATACCCCGAGTCGTTATTGGTATCACGATCCGCGTTATCTTGAGGAGTATTTAACATTCGAGTTGTGCTTTCAAACATCTTGGTGGTATCAAGCATCCTTGATGGCCCTTCTAACCCAGTCTTAGGATCATACCCTTTAGCGCCATCCAACATCCTCAGCTTAGCAAACCTGGCGTTCACCTCCAGCATCTTGCTGCTGTTGCCTTCGTATCCTCTACCTTCATAATACTTTTCTTTCTCATAGTAAGGGTTTGGTCTGTATGAAGTGGATTCATATCTAGGCTGATGAGGTTGGGGTTGGGGATATTTAGGATAACCTTCATTGTACCTAACATTGGATTCTTGTACTTTAATAACTGATTCGACGTAACGAGTGTTCGAATCAACAAGTGCTGTATTAACTATCGTAGGGCTGTATAAACCGCTTCGACTGCGAGGGGGGGCATCGTTTGGAAGGTTTTCGTAATTTGGCATTGGTAAAGGCGGTTGTACTAGGTTTGAATCTCCCATAGGACCTCGACATTGCATCAAGCGTAGAGGATTGTCTTCGTCATCGCTGCTCTCACTGTTTTCACCTGTAGGGTTACAAGCACTGGACTGGTGTTGTTGAATGCGGGCTACTAGTTCTTTAACAGAAGGTCTGTTTTTGTCGTTTTTGTCTTCGGGAGGATCCAGTTCGTCCATACTCCTGAAAAATGAAGTAACTGTTTTTAGTTCTACAAAATGAAAGTAAGCGGCAATAAGAATGATCTAGATTAACTCCAAAATATCAGTGATAAACTGAGTCACTACTGGAAAACCATCACAAAAGATACTTTTAAATCCCGCATATGCAGTAAGCAGTATATGCAACACATTTTAAATCAAAAGTATATAGTAAAACCAAAAATTAAAAATAAAACCTAATTTTTTTAACATTTCCAATATAGAACATTGTGAGATATACGACAGGGTCTCCATCTCGGTGCGGAACTAGGTAAGTATGTTGTCACGAGAGCTCCAAATAACACAAAATGTTATAAAATAGAGACTGTGTACAACCAACTAAGAATTTTGTAAATTGTCAGCTCTGGCCCTTTTCTTTACGAAGATAGGGACAATGTATGTACGGCTAGATGTATTCTCACCATAATTAGAACCGCAGACCGGTTTCGCTCTAATTAGAGCTCGTCAGTACGATATACCAATTACAGCAGGAACACACCTATAAAGTAATACAGCTATTGTAGCCAGCCTCCTATAATATTGTGAGATGTACGACAGGGTCGCCATCTCGATGCGGAACCAGTTAATAAGTTCTCACAACAGCTCCAAATATCACAAAATGTTATTAGTAAGTAGTTAGAAGCTGTAATTAGTATACTGTACTGGCGAGCTCTAATTAGAGCGAAACCAGTCTGCGGTTCTAATTATGGTGGGAATACATCTAGCCTTACATACATTGTTCCTATATTAGGGAAGAAATGGACCAGGGCTGACAATTTACAAAACTGTTAGATGGCTGTACACAGTATCTCTATTTTATACCATTTTGTGTTATTTGGAGCTGTCGTGACAATACATACTACCTGGTTCCGCACAGAGTTAGCGACCCTGTCGCACATCTCAAAATGCTCTAGGAGGTTGGCTACCATAGCCGCATTACTTTATAGGTGTGTTCTCGCTGTAATTAGTATACCGTACCGACGATATCTAATTAGAGCGAAACCAGTCTGCGGTTCTAATTATGGTGAGAATTCATCTAGGCTTACATATGTTGAGAAATACATGATTTATCAATAGTGCCATATCTCAGTTGCGCTAAATTTTCTTTAAATGTAGTTTCCATAGATCTTTTAGTTTGCCCAATATATTCAAGTCTAGAATCCTTACACCCTACTTCATAGATCCCAACATTTCTGTATGGTTTTATCTTGATTCTTTGAGTTACCTAGCAAGTTTGTCGATGTTTTTTTAGTGAATTTTGATTTGAACAAATTCACTAATATAGAGAGGCATCAGTTTATATATATATATATATATATATATATATATATATATATATATATATATATATATATATATATATATATATATATATATATATATATATATCCAACCGATAACTCAAAAACGGATTATCTGATTTTGATGAAACTTAGCAGGTACCTTTCTTTTATCAATAACTTGGATGAGTTCGTTAGCCAGGAAAATTGGATCAGATTTTCAGAGAAAATTTTTACTTTCCTTTCGAACAAAATTTTTATCTCCGAAAATTACAAACCTATTTTGATGAAATTGGGTGAATATGTTGCCTTGCAAATGACCTTACCACACACGAAAATTCAACTTTGTAGGTTCGTAGAACATTACGTTATTCAAATTTGAAGCATTTAATGAATATTCGCTATCATAACGCACTTGTGGCGTCCCGAACTTTTTTTGGTAGAAAATGTTATCTGTAAATTGCCTTTCTTAAAAATGCTATTAAAACCTCTCGTGATTTGCGGCTCAAACGGTAAGCAGACAACGTTTTTGTCTGGTTTCTCCTTTCTTAAAGTTTCAGATTTAGTTAATATTTTCTTTATTTTATGTTTATATCGGCTAATTTTTCTACTAAACAGACAGAGTAACTATTATACTTAGCTACGTGCTTAATGTATTCCAAGTCTTTGTTATATCTATCTTTATTTAAGAGAAAATATATCAATCTATGAACCAGAAAATTCAAGCTTGCTATTTTTTGTGTTAAACTATGGTGTTAGTTAATCTACATGTAGCTCAGCGTAGTGGTCACTGCTCAATCTGAAAATAAAATCGTCTACTTTGCATACTTTTGTATTAAACACTGCGAATATATCGTCCACTAACGAAACCATACTCTAGGAAAAGTCATTTTCATTTGCTAGGTCTGTTTCAAATCTACTCATAAAAAGGTCTGCAACGAATACAAAAAGAGGATTGCCCATTGCTGTGCCATGTGTTTTTTTTTATATTATTAAACTCAAAAATATTCTGATTTATACAAAGGTTTGCTAAATCTATGTATTATTTGCAAACTTCTTCTTTTGAAAGCCTTTTTCACAGGCTATCACATGAGGAAAAAATCCAATATGACAATGCAAAGTTGAGAATAGTCGAAAAAGATTACTTTGTAAAAAGTGTCCTGATAATGTGCAAGTCTGAGACACGTCAGATCAACGCCTACTTAGATATTGAAGAAAAAAGAAATCGACAAATTTTGTTTTTTTTCATAATAACTCGAAAACGAAAAGAGGCATGGCAAAATACAAGTCATATGTCATATTTGGAACGAGCATGAAATTCTACAAAACATTTATAATTTAACCGTCTCCCTATCTCTAATAATAACGGAGAAAGCAATACATTCCCATCCAGTTTAGGACACACTATATGTATATATATATATATATATATATATATATATATATATATATATATATATATATATATATATATATATATATATATATATACGCCGATTTATATCATTATAGGTAAATTACGTACCAAAATTTAGCTCTATAGGTTAAAAGACAAAAAAGTTATAGGCATTTAAAGAAAAATAAATTAGGCTTTTCCTCAAAACGTCAAAGTCGCGATTTCAAACGTCAAAACTGGCAACATTTAGGCAAAGAACCTGAAACTAATACGAACTATGGAAAGAAAATGTCTCAAGAAGAATGTTTTACAAAGCCTGAAGTGTTAGCTTCAACCGTCATTGTCCTTCATCTTAATAAAAGATTTCCAGAAAATCTATTTCAAATAGACCCTTTCTCTGATGCTTTGGCAGTAGTTTTAGCTATAGAGTTTATCGTTTATTGGTATATAATTTTTGTCGAATTTTCGTAAACAATCAATAAAGCTCAATATATCCCTTATTATACAAGATACGAGAAGAAAATTGTATACATTAATTATAGGGTGTCTTGAGCTACATCTTAAAAAATATTTCTACAATCACAGGCTGCCCCATAAGTCGTTGGTGATACAAACTTTCTTTTATTTTTACTCGAACACGCCTTATGTTATTGCATTTTTAGATTTTCCATTGAAATATAATGCATATTTGTAAGAAAAGAAATTAGAGACGCAGCAAGTGCGTTATGGTAGAGAATTTTCATTAAATGCTTCAAATTTGAATATCTAATTTTCAAACAATAAAGTTATTTTGATGAAACATGGCACATTGTTTCTACTATATAGGTTATACTGGTAACCAAATTTGATGCCGCCTTTCTTTAAAATAAAAAAAACACACATATTTGCTATTAAAAGCATTTTTATGAAAAATCACTACCATAACGCACTTGCTGCGTCCAGACTTTTTTTTGGGTGCGATCTCTGTTTCGAGACTTTCTGCATAACATGTTTAATTCCGTATAAAGATTGAGGTTATACAAAAACTTGTTCCAGGAAAACAACACCATTAGGTAACCACTAGAGAAATGATAAATAAGTGCATTTTGTAATTTATTAATTCAGTTGGAACTGCGCCAACAAGTTGGCATGAATCTAATTTTTTAACCCATTGGCTCATTAGACTTCCTGTGTTATATCAAATTTTAAAATATGACTAATATATCACGTTCTGAGATTAATCAAGCTATTATCACAAACTAGATTTAGATTTATGACGACAATAAGTTTACATTATAAAAAGTCGCGTTATTTAACGCAGACAAACTTGTGTTACATAATTTAGAATGGAAAGTGATGATTTATATACCCATTTTGGGCAATGTTACCTTTTACTAAACATTTAATCCATTATATTTAGTAATTCTGACATAGCAGCTGTTATATCGCGAAATCCTTCAATATTTATACTAATTTGTTAAATAATAACATCCGCCCCAAGTCTCGCTCGGATGAGTTTTAATTAAACTCTTAGCCTTTTTAATTTTAAGCCGGGTCGCAAACTTCCTGTACGTTATTATTATTATTTTCGACTTTAGCCTGAAGGACTGTTGCCATGGCAACCATCTCACCCAAGCGTCTCGAAGCAGACGCAGCATTTGTATACAAACGAATCTGGCTCAGTCAATCCTCAGTTGCTTGATGCTCTATAGCAGTCTATGGTCCGCAATACATAAGCGCTGCGAGTTGGGGCATGTATACATTGAATTCGGTGATCAGGGGCGGGCTTGCAAATTATATCGTACCATAAATTACTATAAAAATAAATTATCAACTGCGGCGCGACGTAGTAGTAGTAGTAGTGGGGAGGCTAACACCAGGCAAGTAGGCCACAATGGGCCCTTTTTGCCAACCCTGGCAACCCAGCAACAATGCTCTACACTTCCTTGGTTCCGTCGCCAAACCGCCTCGACCTCGAAATGAAGGCCATGACGGTCTTCCATTGGACGGTACTTGCCTGATTTCTCTGCAGAGTCCTCGAATCGAACAATTCTGCTCAAAGACTCCCAAAATCCTCGCATTCACACAGGTAGTGGTAAGACGTATTTTCATTCTCGCCGAATTCCTGGCAAATGGGATCCCTCTCGACACTTATCAATGTGAGGTGTCTTCTAAGGGCGCAGTGACCTGTCAGCACCCCAAGGATGCGACGAAGCGTAAGTCGACTCCTACCGAGTAGCCAGACAGTCTTATCTCTGTCCTGCCCCTCCAGGAAGTGCCTCGCCTGCCTACAGCTACCGGCCGACCCCCAGTGCCTCTACATGGCCTCCTCAGTTCACCTGTCTAAGGCAACAGAGACCGTCTTCCTACTTATGCCTATCGCAGGCTCCGGCCCACAGAACGGCCGCCGGGAACCAAGCCTTGCGAGATCATTCGCCACCTCAAACCCCGCTCCGCCACAGTGTTCCGGAACCCACACAAGTTGCACCTCCTTTGTCCTGGCTAGTCCTTTAAGGGCGTCAGATCACTCCTGAACCAGTGTTGACCTAATTCTGGAGGACCGCCTGGCTATCCGAGCAAATGTATACACCATAGAAAAAGAGCTTTTAGCTATAGTTTGGGCGACTAAATATTTTAGGCCATATTTATACGGACCTAAATTTTACATTTACACCGATCATAGACCATTAGTTTGGTTAATGAAATTAAAAGAACCAAATTCAAAATTAACTAGGTGGAGATTGAAATTGGAAAAGTACGACTATGAAATTCTATATAAAAAAGGCAAATATAATACGAATGCTGACGCATTATCTCGCATACAAGTAAATGCTCTAGATGATGAGATTTCATCTACGTTTAATAATGTAGACAGTAATGAGAGACGTTTACAGGACCTTGACCGTGAACTAAATACACATCCTTTAAGTATGATATTACCACAGCCGACAAACGAATATATACCACCTATGACTCCACCTGAAATGCCTTTTATCCCAATCGAAATTCCTAGTAGTCCAAATTCAGAAGATATCCCTTTAAGTGAATTAAAACGTAATTTACTCGCACAAAAACTAACTGAAAACTCGGACGAAAGTGATCATTCTCAAGTAAATGTTGAACCGAAAAAAGGTATACAAATATCTGAAAATCCTATTGAAAAACAACCGAATCAATATTATATTTCCCCAGTAAATTATAACCCCAGACCAGTAAAACAGGTAAAAATTTATAATCAAACTGAATACTTAGTGCAAATTCCTCGACAAAATAATAGAGACCATATTGTTAAATTTTTACGAGATTATACCGTTTCCAATAAACGTTATTATTTTAATTTTGAAACCGAACAATTATATAAGGACTTAAGTAATATTTACACTGAACTATTTAATGATAATGTCCCTGAAATAATAAGCTGTCCGAAACGTAGAATTCCTTTGGCCGACACAGCTGATATTCAAGAAGTAATACAAAATTATCACACCTCAAAAACTAATCATCGTGGTTATAATGAGCCACTTAAAGAAATAGCTAATAAATATTATTTTTTACACATGAAAGAAAAGGTTACTGAGTTTATAAATAATTGTGAAATATGTAAAAGAGCAAAATATGACCATAACCTACCTAATATACCTTTAATGCTTACAGAAACTCCAAGTAAACCTTTCCAAATTTTACATACAGATACATTTATAATTGAAAATCAAATTTATTCAACTTTAATTGATTCATTTTCCCAATTAGGACAAGCTGTAGCTATTAGTAGTAAAAATCCGATCGAAACCTGTAATGCTTTAATTCAGTATTTTTCTTACTACGGAACACCCGAGCAAATAGTAAGCGACAATGGTTCAGAGCTATGCTCAGAAACTGTGAAACAATTATTTAATTTACACACCCCCAGAAATCCAAATTCTAACGGTCTAATAGAACACTTGCATTCAACTTTATTAGAACATATACGCATATTACGTCAAATTTATCCTACCAACTGCGCCAGTTTGGATAATGCCCTTTTGGCATTTCAAAACAAAAAACTTTATTTCGAAATTACAAGTTTAATTATAATTTTAAAACAAAGGAGAATATATGACGAGTGTTTCAACATTAAACATCGTGTATTTCTCCTTTGTTTTAAAATTATAATTAAACTTGTTGTAATTTCGAAATAAAGTTTTTTTGTTTTGAAGTGCCAAAAGGGCATTATCCAAACTCGCGAGGTAACAAGACATTTTTATGTGGTTGTACCAAATGAATTTCAGAGAATGAGAAAAATTAAAATTATGGTGGATTTTGAATAAAAAAGTTCAGCTTAACCGAAAAATATGGGTGAAGCAGCGCTTCACCTGCGTCATCTGACGAGCCGCCACTGGTCTCATTAATATCCAAGAATACCGCAATCTCACGATAAGTCACATGACGATCTTGCAGTATCAGTTCACGCACCGCATCATAGTTTTCTTAACAAGAACCGATTTCGGACTACCTTAACGAAATTCGTCCTTAAGTAAAATACGTCCACGATTGAATTCGGAAACCATCTACAAACACTGGTGCTTGACGGTGAAAAATTAATTGCACGAAAATGTTCACGGTTTAATTCCATTTTTTAGCCGATATAAACTTTTCAAGTTTACTGTAAACAACACAAATAGCGCTCGTGCGTCAAAACGTTCTGAGTAAATATAACGCCAAAAACGTTAATCTTTACTATAACGAGTCAGTTGGTAGATGGCAGGACTAGGTGTGCTCAATCCCAAAATTTAAATGGCAACGCTCGTAGATAAATAAATAGATGGTAGGATATAACTTACCTCGTCGCTTGCAACTGCATCCTTGCTTCCATCTTATCCAACATCTCTAGACTCCTGGACCTCGGTAACGTCTCTTGATTGTTATCCCTGTGGACCTGTACCCTCTCCGATCTCCTGGCGTGCGCACCCCTGTTCAACTTCTGCTCCAGTCCTGCGACTCGCTGTCCCAGCCTGTGCTGGGCTTTCTGAAGCTCCTTTTTGTCTCGCTCAAGCCTGGCTTCCAGGTGTCTAAACAGTGGAGCACAGTAGCACGTATAACCCACACCCACAGGACCTTTACGTATATTTCCTCCTAGGTCTAGGTAGTACTGTTCTCCACGCTTTAATGGCTCTGGAGGCAGAGAATCCAGACGTGGTGAAGGAAATGCTTCTGGGTCTGGATAGTAATGGCAGCCATACGGCGACCAGTTGTGAGGTTTTTTCGCTACGTCCACTGAACCTAGAAAGATGAGAAAACAAATTTAGAACAGTATTTTTACAGACGTAATAGTTATTTTTCTGTTGAATGCAGAGCTTATAGTTTCTGCTTTTCAACTTCATTTTTCTCAAAACTTTTCAAATGTTACCTAACAAAATTTTACTAGCCGTTTAGAGGACGAATGGGCAAAACTATAACGGTAATTTTTCATTATTTATACATTGATTTAAGATTGCGCTTAAAAATAAGCAAATAGCATTAACACGACTTTAAACCGTCGTTTTCAACGTGTCACTTCCAAAGTTTCTATTCATCATTCGTAACTAGTGACTTGGGTAATGCATTTTACGCTATAGTGTTCCTTTTTTTAAAACAAAGTCGACTTGTTTCGAGGTTTTTGTGAAAAGGATTGAAAATTGTTATTCATTTTAGAGAATTTTTGTAGAACGAAAGATTCCTAATGAAAAGATCCCGACTTTTGAATTTTGATAAAACCCTCAAATGAACACGAACCCATAGATTCCATATCGGACGTCAGGTCAGGTCAGGTCAGGTCAGGTCAGGTCAGGTCAGGTCAGGTCAGGTCATGTCAGATAATGTCAGGTCAGGTCAGGTCAGGTATACAAACTGACCTCCGATATGGATATAGGTCGTCCCCATTTTAAGATTTTCTCAAAATTCAAAAGTCGGGATCTCTTCATTAGCAAAATTTCTTCTACAAAATTTCTCTAAAAAGAATAGCAAATTTGAATCGTTTTCACAAAAACCTCGAAACAAGTCGACTTTGTTTGAAAAAAAGGGAACACTATAGCGTAAAATGCATTACACAATAGTTTACCCTACTGCATGGAAGAACATTGTTGTCCATGGTTTTCCTTCCCCTATCTTTTCAATCATGCGAACTCGGGTCTTTATGGTGAGAAACAATTAGGGAAAGGGTTGGGCAATGGGTGGTTGGAAATCTCGCAACAATGAAAACGTTTTCACGTTACCTTGGGGCATATTTACTTTAGGGGAAAGCTGAAGGAATTAAACTGTAGGATTACCCTCCTTTTTGTTCAGTTTTCACCCACAGCAGTCTCCACCATCAATCTTTTAACAAAATGAGTTCGTAGATCTGTTGCCTCTTGCTAACTCAATACTTTTATTGTGGGACTATGTATTTAAAAACATGTAGCAAATTAAAAGAAATTATCAGATAACTATTAAAGAATCATAACTTACCCGGTGGCTGGGTGGAATCAAACCTCACTTTGCTTTTCGACCTCTTTTTGCTCTTTTCCTTTTTCTTGTCTTTTCTGGCACTACACTCGTCAAGTATAGTCAATATTTCATTTAAGTCTTTACGCAACGCAATGTCTCTAGCAGTCTCATTTTGCTTATTACGCACACTTTTATCACAACCGGCTTCCAAAAGAATCCTGGTGAGCTTTCGTCTGCCCATGGCGGCGGCTATGTGCAGAGCTGTATCTCCGTTCTTGTTCTGCTCGGAGACCCTGTCAAAATATTAATTAATTATTTTTATATCATTTTTTAAACCTAGATTTTCAGTAAAAAAATATTATTTTTTATTTCAACAACACACCACGAGGGCTTACAGCCTAAATACTATCGTACCGTGGGTGTCGACAAGGAGGAAAGAGGCAACTTGTTAATTCTGGACTTGAAGGTTTGGAGGTTCGGAGGAGAAGGAAAAACATGTGCCGGCAAGGAATTACATAACTTGGAAGTCCTCGGGACAAAAGAGCGGACATAACGAGATGTTCTATGTCTGGTGACCTGGACAGTAAAAGGGTGCATTCGCTCTGTTCCCCTGGTAGATCTGTTGGGGGCAGCAGGTGGGGGAACTTCGGAGGAAAGCTCCTCTGAGCAGTGCCCGTGCAGATATCTATAAAAGAGAGAGAGAGACCACCAACGGCACGGCGGTGGGCAAGGGATGGCAGCCTTTGGGTGATGGTAGGGTCACCGATGAGAGGTATAGCTCTCTTCTGAATGGAGTCCAGGATAGCGAGTGTAGAAGCGGCAGCAGCACCCCAGATGTGGGAGCAGTATTCGAGGTTTGGTCTTATTTGTGAAGTATATAAAGTATATATATTAGCTGGTGAGAAGTATTTGCGAGCCCGGAAGAGGAAACCTAATTTCTTAGCAGCCGCTTCTGCAATTGATGTGACATGTTGGTGCCAATTGAGATTTCGATCCACAGGGATGCCAACAAGTGAAAAGGACTTATTACTTTGAATAACTTGGTTGTTTATTGTGATAGGTCTAGGGCTGGTGTATCTCTTATGAGAAAGAAAGCAAAACTGTGATTTGGTGGGGTTGAATTGTACAAGATTTCTACTTGTCCCTACCTACCCAGCCTAATATTTTTTGGAGATGCACGGAGATAGAACCCTCCATGAGTCTGCGATCCTCATCTAGTTGGGCTAAAGAGACAGGCTTAGAATATTGTATATTTGAGTGGAGGGTGCTGTCGTCCGCGTAACTGTGAACTGGGTTGGATGTGCTAGAGAGGAGGTCATTGATGTCGAGAAAAAACAAAGTAGGGGCTAAAGCTGAACCTTGAGGAACTCCTGCATTAATTGAATACAGTTTAGATGAATGTCCATCCACGACAACAGAAATGCTCCTGTTGGAAAGGAAATTTGCTGTCCACGTACAGAGTTTTGGTGGTAGGCCATAGGCCGGTAGTTTATTATGCAGCGCTGCGTGCAGGGCCTGGTCGAATGCTTTGGATATGTCTAGAGCGACAATCTGGGATTCACCGTTTAGTTCCATAGACTTGTTCCAAGAATGGGTGACAAAGGAAAGGAGGTCGGCAGTTGATCTGCGCTGACGGAATCCATACTGTCTGCCGTGGATTAGACTGTGTTTTTCAAGAAATTTTAGTAATTCGGTGTTTATATACTTTTCCATCACTTTAGAGATGACTGAAAGGAGAGAAATAGGCCTGGAGTTGCTAGGAAGCGCTTTCGATCCTTTCTTGGGGACGGGTTGTAATCGATCAGTTTTCCAGTTACTAGGGAATATGCCTTTATTATAAGATATCTGAAACAGACGAGTCAGGACAGGAGCAAGTTCTGGTGCGCATTTTTTGAGAACAATTGCTGGGATCTCGTCAAGGCCAGAGGCTTTTCTGGTATTAAGAGAAGAGAGCATCTTTCGTACCTTTCTAGTTTTGAAAATGATATCCGTCATTTTATGCGCGACATTGGGGACTGTTGGTGGTTGAACATTTGGAGGTGGGTTGAGAGTAGAATGGCCGGAGAACAACGAGGCAAAAAGTTCAGCCTTGCCCAGGGCGGTAGAAACAATTTTATCCCCTGAGACAAGAGGTGGGAAAGTGCTCTTGCAGAAATTATTCCCAATAGATTTATCAAGAGTCCAGAAGGGTTTGCTGCCGCTGGAGCTTAAGAGAACTTTGTTTTTTATGTGGTTATTAAACGAGTTTTTTGCCTCATAAAGAAAGCGGACATAGTGGTTTCTTGCATCGTTAAATGCTCGACCGCTTTCTTGACTGGGATTGTGTAGAAGCTTTTTGTGAGCTTTGACCTTTTCAAGTCTAGCCTTGTCACAGGATTTAGAGAACCAGGGCTTTTGAGTGGCTGCAGAGGTTTTCTGTGTACGTGGAATAAATAATTCCATGCCAGCTTGGATAATTTCGGTGACCTTTTGTGAGATATCAGAGGGGTCAGGATGAGAGAAGCAGACAGACGCCCATGGAAATGAGGAAAAGTAATCTCGCATTTCGTCCCAGTTCGCGGAATTGTAGTGACAAACGATACGTGGGTGTGATGACTGTGTGACCTCGGGTTGCATTGTGCAGGATGCAGTGACAATGCCGTGGTCTGAGCGACCCAGGGGGGCGGTGACTTATAGCAGTCAGGATTTGTAGTAAGAAGGAGATCCAAGGGATTTGAGCTGTGTGTTGGGATGCAAGGAAAGTAAGTAGGTTGCTGAACCATATTGGCTAAAGAATTGCTGACTGCAAAGGCGTCCGCTGCTCTTCCTTGTGGATCGGTTTTTGAAGATCCTAGCCATTCCTTATTATGGACATTGAAGTCACCAAAAATAGTGACCTCGGAGGAAGGATATTCAGAAATCAGAATTTAGAAGAGAATACCGTTAGTTTTTTTGTTGATAAACTTGAAGAAGGACTCGGGGTGTTTATTTTTAAAGAGAGAAATATAATAAGTATTGCAGTTTTGCACAATTATTATTATTAATATTAATAGAGGCATAATGCAGAGGCCAAGGGCCTGTATTGTACATATACAAGAACTAAAATTTTGCTACAGATTGCCAAATTATTATTGTGATTGAATGGATTAAGAAGAAGAAACAAACCGTGAAATCAAATAAACATGTAAACAAGTCTATTATGGAATCAGTTAAAAACGTTTAACGAAGAGCACTAACCACATCATCCAACAAAGAGTTCCAGTCATCGAGTGCCCTATAACGGACATTTTTTTTTTAATGTTAACAACACACCACGAGGGCTTACAGCCTAAATACTATCGTACCGTGGGTGTTGACAAGCAGGAAAGAGGCAACTTGTGAATTCTGGACTTGAAGGTTCGCAGGAGAAGGAAAAACATGTGGCAGCAAGGAATTCCACAACTTGGAAGTCCTCGGGACAAAAGAGCGGGCATAACGAGATGTTCTATGTCTGGTGACCTGGACAGTGAAAGGGTGCATTCGCTCTGTTCCCCTGGTAGATCTCTTGGGGACAGCAGGTAGAGGAACTATGAAGGAAAGCTCCTCTCAGCAGTGCCCGTGCAGATATCTTTAAAAGAGAGAGAGAGAGAGAGAGAGAGAGGTCACCAATGGCACGGCGGTGGACAAGGGATATATATATATATATATATATATATATATATATATATATATACATATATATATATATATATATATATATATATATATATATATATATATATATATATATATATATATATATATGTATATATATATATATATATATATATATATATATATATATATATATAGGCAGTCTTTGGGTGAGGGTAGCGTCACCGATGAGACGTATAGCTCTCTTTTGAATGGAGTCCAGAATAGCGAGTGTAAAAGCGACAGTTGCGCGCCAGATGTGGGAGCAGTATTCGAGGTTTGGCCTTATTTGTGAAGTATATAAGGTATAGAGATTAGCTGGTGAAAAGTATTTGCGAGCCCGGAAGAGGAAACCTAATTTCTTAGCAGCCGCTTCTGCAATTGATGTGGCATGTTGGTGCCAATTAAGATTTCGATCCACAGAAATGCCAACAAGATAAAAGGACTCACTACTTTGAATAACTTGGTTGTTCATTGTGATGGGTCTAGGGCTGGTGTATCTCTTATGAGAAAGAAAGCAAGACTGATATTTGGTGGGGTTGAATTGTACAAGATTTCTACTTCCCCAAATTCAAAATATGAGATGTTCTTAATTGTTCTTTACTCAACTTAAGACTATGTCCCCGGAGCCTGGAACTTCTGTCAAAGGTCACAAATGATGCTGCATCGGATGGAAACAAGCCTTGTGTGACATGAAACTTCTGTATCAAATCGGCTCTCCTCCGTCTACATTCCAGGAGCTGAATATTGATGTTCGTAAGGGAGAGCGCTGAATCCAATAGGGCATCGTGAAGCGTTATGTTGGATTCAGTTGAGTGATTCAGTTCAGTATCGGTGCTCAGGCCGGAACTCTGAATTCCAGATGGGGTGTGAAATAAGTCGAATAGCTTGGCGACGAACTCAGGTTCATGATGCGGAAACACTTTCCTCAAGAGATAAAGCACCCTGTTGGCTTTTTTGGAGGCTTGTTCGGCCTGAGGAGTTAACGAAAAATTGGGCTAGATGATGATGCCAAGATCAAACCGAGTGAAAAATCTATTGACCTGCTGACTGCAGACATAATAGGAGCGTTTGGTATTCCTCGTCCTCAAGTGAAGCACACCACAGTTTGCTAAACTCAGGGGAATTTTCCATACGGCGCTCCATTCCTTGACAGAATCCAGATCTTCTTGAAGTGTATCGCCATCGATAACTGAATCGCCATATATTTGTATCGTCGGCATATGTTGTGCTACTGGCCCTCAGTGATCAGAGTAAGTCTGAGCTTTAAATTAAGAAGAGATTTGGCCCAAGAACCGATCCCTAAGGCACAAAACTTTGTTCTTAGAGTCCAACTAGAGGGGAATTGTTTCAAAAAGTTTCAGTTTCACTTACAGACTCAGTCACGGGTGACTGACTGCTTCATACGTCTCTAAACTTATACAGTTTCATCTTAGTTCTTAAAATTTAAAAGCAGTTTAACCTGATTTTAATACTGTACCTGCACTGTGCTGATATGAGTATCCTGGTCACCCCAGCGTGACCGTATCGTGCCGCCGTATGGAGAGCGGTATCTCCATAGTTGTTCTGGAGGTCAGCGTCGCATCCCGCTAACAGAAGCTCCCTGCAGGAGTGGTTGTGACCATTTTGGCAGCATAGGTGAAGGGCAGTGAATCCTCCAGCGTTGAGGGCGTTCAGTGACGCTCCTGCTGCAGCTAAGAGACGGACGGAGCGACTGTAACCCTTCCAGGAGGCCTCGTGTAGTGCGCTGTTGCCATGCTGGAAAAAAGGAAAGAAAATAAGATTTATTACAATCGGCACATTTCTAAACCATACTGCTTTAATCCAGAAAACGGATCATAAAATAAGAACTCGTGGCTTATAGTTTCATTTTATTCGAACAAACTTTAACACGTTAATTTCAATTTTTTCGTATGAATATTTTTTTCCAAATTCACTAAAATCCTTCAGAAACGTTACGTTCAATTACTTCTTGGCCACCAACCCACCACACCGTTTCTCCATGAAAAACTCCCACTTTGCCCAATTAAAAAAATCGCTAAATATTTAGTCACGTAATCTGATCGGTTATTATATGTAAACTAGTGGATCTGTGCCGTGACCATAATTCATTAAATTTCTAAGTGTGAACATTACTGATGTTCTTTTTTCATAGAGTATACATCTATAATCTCAGTGCGACTATTTGACCACAGACTTTGATAAGTTTAATATTCAATATGAATGTATGAACGCATCCATATACATCTGTTCGACCATAGAGTAATATGTGTTTTACATTGAAAGATTAATATATTAACCGTTATATCAGACCTGGCACTGTGAATCCGACTGTCTAATTAAAACAAAGTATTGTTTAATCTCTTTTTAACACATATTATAAATATATTTTATCTTTCTGCTCTTCTTCTTTATATGAACTTTAAGTATGCCAGATCTCACACTGCTCCGTGTACGCAATGTGGTTAAAAAGGGGTACAATGTTTTTTCTTCATGTATTAATACACAGAATAAATCCTATAACTAAAACTGCTGCCAACGCATCAGAGAAAGTGTCTATTTGAAATTCGTTTTCTGCAACGATTTAAGTAAAATGGAGGACAATCACAGTTGAAGCTGAAACCTAAAACTTTATACATCACATTTCTTACATTTCTTCTACATAATCCGTATTAGTTTCAGGTTTTATATCTATATATCTATGTATATATATATATATATATATATATATATATATATATATATATATATATATATATATATACACATAGATATATAGATATAAAACCTGAAACTAATACGGATTATGTAGAAGAAATGTGATGTATATATATATATATATATATATATATATATATATATATATATATATATATATATATATATATATATATATATATATTATTTTGATTATATATATTGGCTTGGCTACTTATTAATTAATTATTTTATTTTTAAAATGTATAAAATGATATTTATTTATATCTATAGGATTATATTTTTAATTATTTATATGATTATTTTGTATAAAATTGATTTTTTTTATTTATTTATATCGATAGGAAAATGATCATCCTTTAGATGTGTGTAAACCTTTTTGGTTGTTTTTGTATTTTCTTAATTGGTACAATTTTAGGGATGATATTATTTTATTGATTGTAATTTTACATGTAACTAGAAACCTTTTATATTAACAGTTTACACAATGTTTTATGGATGACTCTGTAGATTTTATAATGTATTTTTTAGCTGAATAAAATGTTTATGACTCTGGTGTTTGAATTTTATTGGACACAATTTTTTTAATTAAATCTAAACGGATAACTCTCAAACTTACTAATAAATTAAATAATTAATATTATTCACAGAATTTCAGCTGATTTTCAAAAGTTCGTTACAAACTAAAATGGCTTTCGGAGCTGCGATCCTGAATCCCTCTAAGTTCTTAACTTTGAACTTTGGTGAAATGTAAACTAAGATTTCTGTTTATGTATAAAATCTTATTTTTTCCATGAATGCTTTTGCTTGACGTATGATCGACAGAATAGACTGCCTTTTAAATAAAGTAATTTGCTTCCTTGTGCTGATTTAGATAAAATAAAATAGATTTCAAACCTTGGTTCCTCGCTAGTTGTGGTAGATATCTCCAAATGTGGTTATTCTTGATATATATATATATATATATATATATATATATATATATATATATATATATATATATATATATATATATATATATATATATATATAATATACTGTTTATCTTGTAATTTGTTACATTAAAACTTCATGTAACACCTTCTGTTTGTTTCAGTGATACAATGGATCTTCTTTACACAAAATATACTTTAAAAATATTTAAATTCTTTGGGAAGCAAGAATGACGCTACCCTGGCGTCTGAATTTATTTAACAACCAACAATAATTCATAACAAAAGCGGAAATCTTCTCTAAATTATTTCCTGTTTGATATCAAAGCATCCTTTCTTGAAATTAATTAATACATATTTTGACGGCTATTCACCCGGTAAGTTTAAATATCATTATTCTTAAAATGACATTTTGCCTAATCTTACTTCTTAGACAATCATAACCAACAATAACTTTCAAAACTAAAATAAGTTTATATTTGTTGCACTCTTGATTTGAAAAGTCCCACAACACAAACACTGTCTTTGGTAAACTCCAGTTCATTGTTCACATAAAAAAAACTTATGTCTAGGTACATTATACAAAGTGTTTGTTTGTTCATTACCTTTAGGTAATTGATTTAGAACATAATTCTTTGGTATGTATTTCATGCTTAAGAGTTTGATCTATTTGCATATAGATTTTAGGCTCTTTTAAATTCATTTAAACTGAGATACTTTCCAAATTTACTAGTTATAAATCTCAAAAGTTTAATTAATGATCATTTTAACAAATTATGGCTTTATATCTTTCATTGCTTATCCAAATAACACTGACTAACAATAATAGAGAATATGCTTGTATATTAATGTTATTATTTTGTTTTCTGTTTTAGTGTAATGTAAAATATGTCGAACGATGTGGATATGTATACAATCTACAGAGAACCCATATGCATCACGTGTAAACCGTAAGTATTGTACTTACTACTGACCAGTGGTACTACTATAACCCCCCATTGCTAAACTGACCCCCCAATTTTGTAGGTCTGACAATTTACATTATTGAAGCAATAATCGGAACTTAACGTCATCATACTAGTTTCTGTAAGGGTTTTCATTTTTGTTTTATAGAAATTTATATGGCCTTTGCATTATGTACACTCTGATGTACTAACAGTTTATTGTGCAATTTCCCAGCACAATATATATATATATATATATATATATATATATATATATATATATATATATATATATATATATATATATATATATATATATATATACTTTATTTGTTTGCTGTACTTTTGTGATTTTTTATTTGTTTACGTGCACTGCTGTTTCTAACCTTTCTGGTTCATCATCAGCACGCTACCGACTATGATCGTTCTGTCTATGTCTGAAATTGTACATGACATCTACGTGTTGAGATTCTATTGGTCGGTTTACTGTTCTCTGGTTGGTTGAAAGCTTGTACGTGATATTAAATTTTATTTCCAACAGGAAAATGTTTTTTATAGGTTAGTTTATCTGTTTCATCTGCCAAAAACAAAATATAGCTTTTAAGATTATTCCTTACTTGTGATTTTCAATTGTTTTTTATTAATTTAATGTTATTTAGTGAGATGTAAACGTGTATTGAAAATGGTTTATCTCACCAAAGGAAGGATTGAAATTGTCTGAATTTATTATCGTGGGCGTTGTTAACCATTTTGGGGGGGGGGGGGTCTTTCACAAACAAGAGTATATTTCGAAAACTAACAAACTGATAGTTCTTAAATAATAATATAATGGTACAATAAAACAATACAATGTTACTAATCACTACCAAGGTCGAGTTAAAATTTTAAGGAAAAAAGGAATTTCAAATTTCGTGTTTCAGCACCGAAGATGTCAATAACTCTATCAATAATGTTCTGTTTTTCCAATTACACTTTTTTTTCGATGCAAACTAATCACAAGAAGACCAGAAAGTCTACTTTCAGTCATTCATCTTTTTAAGGTAATCTGAATGGGGAAAATTATTTACATTTGTTAGAAGATGAGATTGTACCCACGATGACCGAAATTTTGAAAAATGATAACAAACTTTCAGGCAATGAATTAACTTATCAACAAGATAGAACACCTCTAGGTTTTGATGTTCGCCTGCGACAATATTTGAATGAATGTTTTCCGGGAAGGTGAAAGGCAGAAGAGGCCCAATTGAATGGTCCGCTAGATCAGTTAATCTAAGTACCTTGGACAACGATTCAGGATTGTCAGCGAATGTCGATTATTGACATCGGATTTGTTCGTAACTGTTAGTTTGAACGACGACGATATCACTGTACGGAAGTTGTTGGATGTCATTTTTAGCGTTAATTAATGACTAATTTATAATCTTTCATTGTAATTGTTTTTTTTTTCTTCTAATGTTACAAATCAATTAACATTTTTTGGAAAACTACATTGCTGATGTAAAAAAAATCGTATACGGTTGTATATAGGTGATTATACCTGTATGTCACATGACCCCGTTCCCGTTAAAAACCTTTATCAGTTTGCTGTCAAGCGCAGAGGGATGGAGCTGGAGGTATTAGTTAGAAATTGGTCTTCTGCCACCTCAAAATCGACATATTTGTCAATTTTTTTTCAAGACAATTTGATTCACGAGTTAAGAGGGGAGGGGGGGGTTCAAGTAGTTTTCGTAAAAAATATATATAACAAAAAAGTAAGAGAGAAGCAAACAACAAATTCTCATAAACAAAATAATACAAGCCCACGACTCTATTTTTCAAATAAGCTCAAGCTGAAGTCCCTATAACCCACAACCCATTTTCAAAGTCCGTTTCGACAAAACAACTAACAAATATTTTCATGAAAATTTGCAAACAATTGTTTCACGAAAATCCGAAAACCTTTTTTTTACAATAATTTATTAAACATTTATTATTAATTACCAAAATTTCACAAAAATTTTACAAACAATGGAAACAAAAAAATTGTATACTTGACTTCGATTTTTCTCACGGATAATATAAACGAAAACCTCTCTGAACGCGTAATTTTAATGGGACTCTGATACATATTGGTAAAAACGCCGTAGGTTAAGCTCTCGTACTTCTCTCTTAAAAGAGATGTTTTTGAAATCCCGCCTAGATCTGCTAGGCAAAACAGACTTTACAAAACAATTTTAATTGTGGAAACTTTTAAATAATAAACATCAAAAGAAACATTTTGAGATAATTATTTACCTTCCAAAATTACATTTCTGCGTATCATCATCTGAAATAAGTTTATGCGATTTTTGTCAGGAAACACATTGAAATAACGAGATATGCATCTGACAGTGATTGTTTTGTGCCAACCAGTATGAAAATCTAAAATTATAGTTTATATGTTAAGGTGAACTATTATTGCGGTTTTATGACCGTGCGGACATTTTATAAACAGGTATTTGTGAAAAAACTCTGCTAATTTTTTCAAATTCAAGACCAAACAACACAATCCAATACTTTAATAATTTGTAATGAATACAGAAAAAGAGCAATTCTATATAAAGAGATTGGTAAATAAACTTAACAAAACAAAATCAATAAGGCTAGAAAATCTAATCCCTATGTTTAGCACAAATACAGATGTAGATACCTTTTTTTCACAAATATTCTCTTGCTTTTTCACAGCTAAATATCAGCGTACTTACGCGCTGCAGTGACTCATCAGCTTTTCTAAAAACCTGTTACACATAACTTTCAATTCTAGTTGGTCGTGTCTTTGTGGATGTGCTGACTCTCTTTGCGCAGCGTTGCGCCTTCTTTAAGTTTTTAGTGAATTTTTTTTAATCACTAATTAGAAGATCGCGACTTTTGAATGTTGAAAAAGTTTCTTCAAATGAGACTTTATATGTTTATATATATATATATATATATATATATATATATATATATATATATATATATATATATATATATATATATATATCTTGGAATGTTGCACTACACTGTAATCAGTTTTAAATATACACTTTATTTGTTTGCTGTACTTTTGTGATTTTTTATTTGTTTACGTGCACTGCTGTTTCTAACCTTTCTGGTTCATCATCAGCACGCTACCGACTATGATCGTTCCTGTCTATGTCTGAAATTGTACATGACATCTACGTGTTGAGATTCTATTGGTCGGTTGACTGTTCTCTGGTTGGTTGTGTTTTCGGTCTGTGTCGGCTGTATCGGTTTCCTTACAATGAACTTACTTACAACCGACACAGACCGAAAACACAACCAACCAGAGAACAGTCAACCGACCAATAGAAGCTCAACACGTAGATGTCACGTACAATTTCAGATACAGACAGGAACGACCATAGTCAGTAGCGTGCTGATGATGAACCAGAAAAAACTGCAGTCCACATCAACAAATAAAAAATCACAAAAAGTACAGCAAACAAATAAAGTGTATATTTAAAACTGATTACAGTGTAGTGCAACATTCCAAGATATATATATATATATATATATATATATATATATATATATATATATATATATATATATATATATATATAAACATATAAAGTCTCATTTGAAGAAACTTTTTCAACATTCAAAAGTCGCGATCTTCTAATTAGTGATTAAAAAAAATTCACTAAAAACTTAAAGAAGGCGCAACGCTGCGCAAAGAGAATCAGCACATCCACAAAGACACGACCAACTAGAATTGAAAGTTATGTGTAACAGGTTTTTAGAAAAGCTGATGAGTCACTGCAGCGCGTAAGTACGCTGATATTTAGCTGTGAAAAAGCAAGAGAATATTTGTGAAAAAAAGGTATCTACATCTGGATTTGTGCTAAACATGGGGATTAGATTTTCTAGCCTTATTGATTTTGTTTTGTTAAGTTTATTTACCAATCTCTTTATATAGAATTGCTCTTTTTCTGTATTCATTACAAATTATTAAAGTATTGCATTGTGTTGTTTGGTCTTGAATTTGAAAAAATTAGCCGAGTTTTTTCACAAATACCTGTTTATAAAATGTCCGCACGGTCATAAAACCGCAATAATAGTTCACCTTAACATATAAACTATAATTTTAGATTTTCATACTGGTTGGCACAAAACAATCACTGTCAGATGCATATCTCGTTATTTCAATGTGTTTCCTGACAAAAATCGCATAAACTTATTTCAGATGATGATACGCAGAAATGTAATTTTGGAAGGTAAATAATTATCTCAAAATGTTTCTTTTGATGTTTATTATTTAAAAGTTTCCACAATTAAAATTGTTTTGTAAAGTCTGTTTTGCCTAGCAGATCTAGGCGGGATTTCAAAAACATCTCTTTTAAGAGAGAAGTACGAGAGCTTAACCTACGGCGTTTTTACCAATATGTATCAGAGTCCCATTAAAATTACGCGTTCAGAGAGGTTTTCGTTTATATTATCCGTGAGAAAAATCGAAGTCCAGTATACAATTTCTTTGTGTTTCCATTGTTTGTATAATTTTTGTGAAATTTTGGTAATTAATAATAAATGTTTAATAAATTAATGTAAAAAAAAAGGTTTTCGGATTTTCGTGAAACAATTGTTTGCAAATTTTCATGAAAATATTTGTTGATTGTTTTGTCGAAACGGACTTTGAAAATGGGTTGTGGGTTATAGAGACTCCAGCTTGAGCTTATTTGAAAAATAGAGTCGTGAGCTTGTATTATTTTGTTTATGAGAATTTGTTGTTTGCTTCTCTCTTACTTTTTTGTTATATATATTTTTTACGAAAACTACTTGAACCCCCCCCCCCCTTAACTCGTGAATCAAATTGTCTTGAAAAAAATGACAAATATGTCGATTTTGAGGTGGCAGAAGACCAATTTCTAACTAATACCTCCAGCTCCATCCCTCTGCGCTTGACAGCAAACTGATAAAGGTTTTTAACGGGAACGGGGTCATGTGACATACAGGTATAATCACCTATATACAACCGTATACGATTTTTTTTACATCGGCAATGTAGTTTTCCAAAAAATGTTAATTGATTTGTAACATTAGAAGAAAAAAAAAACAATTACAATGAAAGATTATAAATTAGTCATTAATTAACGCTAAAAATGACATCCAACAACTTCCGTACAGTGATATCGTCTTCGTTCAAACTAACAGTTACGAACAAATCCGATGTCAATAATCGACATTCGCTGAAAATCCTGAATCGTTGTCCAAGGTACTTAGATTAACTGATCTAGCGGACCATTCAATTGGGCCTCTTCTGCCTTTCACCTTCCCGGAAAACATTCATTCAAATATTGTCGCAGGCGAACATCAAAACCTAGAGGTGTTCTATCTTGTTGACAAGTTAATTCATTGCCTGAAAGTTTGTTATCATTTTTCAAAATTTCGGTCATCGTGGGTACAATCTCATCTTCTAACAAATGTAAATAATTTTCCCCATTCAGATTACCTTAAAAAGATGAATGACTGAAAGTAGACTTTCTGGTCTTCTTGTGATTAGTTTGCATCGAAAAAAAGTGTAATTGGAAAAACAGAACATTATTGATAGAGTTATTGACATCTTCGGTGCTGAAACACGAAATTTGAAATTCCTTTTTTCCTTAAAATTTTAACTCGACCTTGGTAGTGATTAGTAACATTGTATTGTTTTATTGTATCATTATATTATTATTTAAGAACTATCAGTTTGTTAGTTTTCGAAATATACTCTTGTTTGTGAAAGACCCCCCCCCAAAATGGTTAACAACGCCCACGATAATAAATTCAGACAATTTCAATCCTTCCTTTGGTGAGATAAACCATTTTCAATATACGTTTACATCTCACTAAATAACATTAAATTAATAAAAAATAATTGAAAATCACAAGTAAGGAAGAATATTAAAAGCTATATTTTGTTTTTGACAGATGAAACAGATAAACTAACCTATAAAAAACATTTTCCTGTTGGAAATAAAATTTAATATCACGTACAAGCTTTCAAGAAAGTAGCTATACTAATTATAATTATCATTCGGAAGACCAATTTTGGAAAAAAGTACACGGCTCTATCGAGGATAATTAGATCTTTTAGTAGTTGTATCACATGACCCCCGCCAGATAAAAAAATGTTGGGGGTTGCTGTCCAACGCAGCAGACAAGCGTATCACGTCAGTAACGATCTTGGCTGCGATTTACCGTTTTACGACATAAAAGACCTGGCTATGGGACAGTTTTAAAAGAATACTGTCCAACATTCCTTCCTTACGATGCGGACGACATTGTCATCATAGTCCCAGGAAAGGTAACACAGTCAGTGTGGGAGCGCATGCATACAGCACTAAAGGTGGTGGAAAGGTGGACGGTTGGCCAAGTGCTCGGGGTGAGCCCCTAGAAAGCAACCGTCATACTGTTTACGAGGAGGAGGAAGTGGAAGAGATACAGAACTCTCACTCTATACGTTAGAAACATCGCAATGGCTTGGGGTCGTATTGGACTCTCAGCTAACCTGGAATGGCCACGTTGAAAAAATACTGCGTAGGGCAGTTATGACCCTAGCCGTCACTAGACGGCTATATGGAAAAATGTGGGGACTAAGACCTGGTATGGCCCACTGGCTGTACACAAGGGTGGTCAGACCACCGTCAACATACGCGACACTGGTCTGGCGGCCTAAGGTGACACAATCCAGTGCCAAACAAAAACTAGGCAGGATCCAAAGGTTGGCTTGTCTCGGCATCACAGGGGCCATGACTTCAACCCCAACAACCGCCATGGAGGTGTTGCTGGATCTGAACACCCCCCCCCCCCCCCCTACACTTAGTTATCATGGGGGAGGCAAGGCTAGTACTACACAGACATAGCCTGCAATTATAGACTGAAGATCAACCCAGGCTGCAGGGCCACTGCAAAAATCAGGAGATCTTGAAGGAGCCAATGTTTGAAATGAGGTAAGACTTCGCGAGCCGTCGAATCTGCAGGGAAAACAAGTTTACAGTGGTAATCCCCGACAGCAAGGCATGGCGGGGGGAGTCGCCGGGCCTACCACGGGACGCGCTCGTCTAGTTCAGGGACATATCCGGCAGGGAGCGTGGGACGGGGGCAGGCGTCTATTCGGAAGGACCGAGGGTAAGTCATAGTATTTCCCTCGGAGCTCATGCAACGGTCTTTCAGTCCGAAATGTGCGCCATCTGGCACTGCGTGCGAGAGAACAAGAGGAGGGGGTACAACAACAAGCGAATCATCATAGCCACAGACAGCCAGGCAGACCTTAAGGCCCCACGTAGCCCACAGGTAAATTCCAGACTGATAAGTGAATGCCGAGACGAGCGACCTGGTTGGGCAGAATGAGGTCAACCTCATCTGGGTGCCGGATCACTCGGGGGTCAAAGGCAATGAAGAAGCTGACAGTCTCGCGAAGAGAGATTCTGCTGATAGCAGAACCATTTATGGGACCAGAACCGGTCCTGGGCATGACTAAGAGCACTGCCAGGGGATCCATTACGTCGTGGGTCAGAAACAAACATAAGGTGTACTGGGCAGACTGTCCAGGGCTCCGACATGGGAAGTCAGTAATTGAGGAACTCAGTTTAAAGAGAGATGTGGAGCTGCTAAATATTAGCAGAGGACAGCTTAGGAACATAACAGGACTCTTGATGACACACATGGCTGTTAAGAAACACCTGCATAAAATGAAGTGGTTCGACGGGGACCTGGCATGCAGACTCTGCGGCGAGGGGGCGGAATCAGCCCAGCACATATTATGCAAGTGCAAAGCTCTGGACCGCAAAAGACAACTGATCTACGGACAGTCTAGACCGGAGACAGAGCAATATAAAACTTCACCCTACCAATTTCTGTGCAGACTAGTTCAAGACACAGTGATTTTTGAATGGGCGGAATAGAAAAGACAAGGGGACGTGGACGAGCCCTTAGGGAGAAAAAAACCTTCCTGACATGTCCTGGAATCGGTTCACCTAACTAAAAGCTAAAAAAAAAGGAAAACCAACCCTGTCAGACGTAAAGGTCATGTGATAATAAGGTTTTCCTTCTTTTAACTTTTAATTAGGGAACTGATATTAGGGCAAGTCGGGAAGGTTGGCTGGGCAGGATTCTTTTAAAACTGCACCTCAGCCAAGTCTTTTATGTCGTAAAACGCAGTCAAAATCGTTACTGGCTCTCGCAGCAGTTGGGGTGTTAATTTTGTACGAAAATTGGTGCCGGTCGACATCAAAAGTGACACATTTGTTGAATTTTTAAAAACTTGTTTTTATGGTTATAGGGGAGGGGTCAAATTTTCGTTAAAAGTGTACTGTACTGTAATGTACATTTAAAAACTATATTACAACCTGAAACGTACTAAAATAAAACAATGTACTAAAAATAAGTACATAAAAATAGTATTTTTAGTCGTGTCAGTACTTTGTGGTAATTTATGAGCAGTAAAAGTTTCAACAAAATAATTGGACTTTATATTAGCCAACTGAAAATTTTATAGTACATTTAAATGTATGCGACAGCCAGAACAAAATGATATCTAAATTATTTTGTCTTCTCTGATATGTGAAAAACTGTGATCATAAAAATTATAAATCATTCAGATTTATAAGAGAGAAACATGGTAATCTATTGTGTACCTCTATATATATATATATATATATATATATATATATATATATATATATATATATATATATATATATATATATATATATATATATATATATATATATATATATATATATATATATATATATATAGAGGTACACAATAGATTACCATGTTTCTCTCTTATAAATCTGAATGATTTATAATATATATATATATATATATATATATATATATATATATATATATATATATATATATATATATATATATATATATATATATATATATATATATATATATATACATATATATATATATTTATATATATATATATATATATATATATATATATATATATATATATATATATATATATATATATATATATGTGTGTGTGTGTGTGTGTGTGTGTGTGTGTATGTGTGTGTGTGTGTGTGTGTGTGTGTGTGTGTGTGTGTGTGTGTGTGTGTGTGTGTGTGTGTGTGTGTGTGTGTGTGTGTGTGTGTGTGTGTGTGTGTGTGTGTGTGTGTGTGTGTGTGCAGCTTGATTCATCTAACTGATTCATTAGAGGCTTAAAGGGAAATAGAAGAGCCATCATTCTGAGATTTTGGTTGCGGTCTATTTTTATACAATATTTTCAATGCGGTGTAACTTCCGGTTAAATCGAAAGTGACATTATTTTTTTTTCAAATTGGACCATATATAAATATAATTGCATTTTAAAATTCGACGTAGAATTCTCAAGCTGATGCATTTTGCATATGTGTGTTTTGTTTCTTTAACGTCGGCCTATTTCCGCGACTATGGCTAATCACCGACGCCAGGGAGCAGTTTCACCTCACTATCCTGGAAATTTTGCCGAACCCCTGCCTTTCTGTAAGGAGGGTGGGGATCGTTAGCGTGCCCAACATCGCATGGACACGGGACCGACGGCTTTACGCCCCCTCCGAAGGGCGAAACGTGCAGACATTCCACTTGCTCAAATTCAATGCCAGAACCTCGGTTGATGTTAATGTTAGAGTGTGTACTGAAAAAGTGAAAGGAGTACCCTGGGATCGAACCCAGTACCCTTCGGTTCAGAGGCACACGTTCTTATCCCTGAACCACCGGGGTTCTTACATTTTGCATATCGTTTTCTTATTTTCAATTGTTTTTGAGATAGTAAATTTTTCAAAAAATTTTAACAGATAGAGGGACTAACTAAAATGTCATTATTACCAATAACTGTAACGTTGAAAAGTCTATTCTTGGTGCACACGTTAACAAAGGAATATCCTATCAGGAGCCATTTTTTTTTGTCAGTTTAAATGCCAATAACTTTCTTATTTCAAATCAGATCATAATATTTTTAGGCGATTCGACGTGACATTTTATTCTCTATTGATAAGTTATAGCATACCTTATAGCTAAAATGAATATTTACAGAGATATTACAAAAAATGTGAAAAAAACTCTTATTCGACTCGCGTGTATTGTCGCAAGTGTGCTTTGGATGGCTTTAAATTTCATATTTGACAATTGACTGTAGATGTAAACTGACAGATAGTTAATTGTCTTATCATGGGTGATAATAATATTTACACTAATCGTGATATGTTTTATACATATGGCGACTGTAGCAACGTTTAAAAAAAAACTGTGAGAACTTTTAACCAGAGGTATCCTCATTTAACTCCTCTCACCAAACTCAAATTTCGAAAGATAGAGAAGACATTTATTAGTCACGGCAAGGTTAAAGTTGAGAGAAATAGGCAGAAACCGGCGGCACCTAACGAAGAAAATAAAATTAACATTCTGAGGTATTTCATTTTAATTTTAAAATGCAATAATATTTATAGGATTCCATTTGAGTAAAAAAGTTCATGTGACTTCCGGTTTAACCGGAACTAACTTTGTTAGCGAAACAGTCATCAGGTCTTTAAAAAATGTGTCTTTACTCTCTTAGAGTAGAGCTTAGAATTTTTCATCCTCTGATGACGCTAACTTTGTTACTGAAATGATCATCAGCTTTTTTAATGTGTTGTGTGTGATTTGGGTGCTCCAAGTATACTTGCCTCTCCTAAAATGTTGCTAAATACTATCCAAAGCACACTTGCGACAATACACACGAGTCAAACAAGAGTTTTTTGACATGTTTTATAACATCTCTGTAAATATTCATTTTAGCTATAGGGTATCCTATAACATATCAATAAAAAATCAAATACCACGTCAAATCGTCTAAAAATATTATGGTCATTTGATTTGAAATAAGAATGTTATTGGCATATAAAGTGACAAAGTGACGGAAATACCAGACACCCTGTAAGACATTTTAGAAAACTATTAAGAGCTTCTGATTGGACACTCCTTTATTAACGTGTTTGCCAAGAATAAAATATTCTACGTTACAATTATGGCTAATAATGGCATTTTACTCCATCTGTCAAAATTGTTTGAAAAAATTAAATGTCTCAAAAACAATTTTGAATAAGAAACCGATTCAAAATGAATCCGCTTCAGAATTTTACGCAGAATTTAAAAATGCAATTATATTTATAGGGCTCCATTTCAAAAAAAGCTAATGTCCCTTCCGGTTTAACCGGAAGTTACAGCGCATTGAAAATATTACAAAAAAAAAATAGACCGCATCGTACTATAGCTGCAACCAACATTCCGGATTGATGTCTTTTCTATTTCCCTATAAACTTCTAATGAATCAGCTAAATGAATCACCATATATATATATATATATATATATATATATATATATATATATATATATATATATATATATATATATATATACTCTATTTGTTTGCTGTACGTTTGTGATTTCTTATTGGTTTGCGTGGACTGCAGTTTCGAACCGTCTCAGTTCATCATCAGCACGCTACTGACTGTTATCGCTCCTGTCTGGTCTACATCGGAGATTGTAGGTGGCGCATGCGCTGTGAGCTTCTATTGGTCGGTTTCCTGTTCTCTGATTGGTTGTGCCTTCGGACTGTGTCGTGTGTATCGGTATCCTGTCTTGATCACTGTGGTTTAATAATTTATCTATTGGTATGGCCTTTATTAAGTTTTGTTTAAATGTTTGTACTTGGATTTGTTCTCCCAAAAAAATAACACAAACACTCAAACAATATGACTTAAAAATGAGCTACAAAACCAATAACAAAATAATAAACAAGATAAATAGAAAACAAGAACACAACCCACATGAATTAAACAGAATATATCAAATAGAATGTAACACATGCAATAAAAAATATATAGGAATGACAAAGAAATCAATAGAAACAAGATTCAAGGAACATATAACAGCATTGGATAAAATCCACATACCTAGCTACAAATCAAACGTAGCTACACACATTCACGACACAAAACACCAAAAACCAGACATCACCCAATTAAAACTAATGAAACATGTTAAAGACCACAAAAAAATGGAAGTCTGGGAACAATACTACATTCAACAAACAAACAACAGAAAACAATTAATGCAAGAAATCACAAACGTACAGCAAACAAATAGAGTGTATATTTAAAAGTGATTACAGTGTAGTGCAATATTCCTAAAGATATATATATATATATATATATATATATATATATATATATATATATATATATATATATATATATATATATATATTTATAGCGCCCGTCAAAAGTAAAGAATAAATTCGATAAAACCGAAAGTGATTTTTTTGAGCGAAAAAAACAAGTCAATTTTGTTAAAAAATGTGGCATTTTGACATACTACTCAATTATACAGAATGGCGCGCTAAAGAATGGTATATATCGTTGTTTTTTCAAATAGCAACCGCCATTTTTGTTCTCCGAATTTTAATACGTCATTCAATTGCCAACACGGTGATATAATATTTATGTTACGTTACATGAGGAAAATTTCGGAACAAATATTTTTGAAATCGAAAATGTAAAATTTTGTATTATTGTAAAAATGGAGAACAAAGACAACTTTATTATCAAAGTAAATATTCAAAATGTTCACCAGCAACTTATTGACAGTAACCTAACCTACGTTCAAATTCTAATAAAACCTTACTTAAATAGTTTCTGGTTTAATTGCTCTGATCGTTGTTCCAATCCTTTCCTAAAGAACTTGCAGGTTGTCTGGTTTCTGTCTGTACACTGCACTTTTTACATAGCCCCATTAAAAAGTACAGAGGAGTCAAATCGGGAGATCTTGCAGGCCATTCTACTCTTTTTCGTCGACCAATCCACCGATTAAGAACCGCAAATTTGAAATATTTACGAACTTCTCTTGCATAATGCCGTGGTGCTTCGTCTTGCTGAAACTACAAAAACTATTGGGAATCTCTGGATTTTCAGCCTTGGAGTAAATGTAAATCAATGCGAGAAATAATAAATTTTGCAAAAAATGAAGATACACCTGTCCTGTCAATGTGTCTTGAAAAAGTACGGTCCTATGACTTGACTGCCAACAATTCCAGCCCAAACGTTGACTTTCTGGAGGTACAGTTTTTTCTGCCCGCGAAACCAATGCGGATTTTATAACGCCCAGTATCTGCAATTTTGTCTATTGGCAATGCCGTTCCCATAAAAAGTTGCTTCATCTGAGAACAGAACATTGTTGAGCAGGACTGGATTTTGTTTTAACATATTTGTCATCATTTCCGAAAATTCGATTCTTCTATCTGGATCATCTTCATTAAGGGCCTGTAGCAATGGAAGTTTGGAGAGGTGACACCTCTGTATTTTACAAAAATTTAATAACATGCTCTCTTATTTTTAGGTATTAGGTTTTTATACAGTATTATACACAGTTTTCCACTGCCACTTGATTTAATGTTTGTTACATACTAAACAATGTTATATGGTTATAAATTTAATTATGTTCTTACATCTATTAATAATTTCATTGCATTATAGTTCTGCGTTCTCAACAGAAAACAGCACGCCGTCATTATCGAAGTCTGTAAATCATCTTAATGTACAGTAATTTGAATTTATTATCACCTTTTAAATTAGTTTGCTTTAAACAAATCTAATAGCATTTCTCAGAAAATTTCTAGAATTTGCTGATTTATTTAACAAGCTGTTAGAAGGCTTATTCACAGAAAAATGAACTGTGTATTGTGAAGGCATAGAACGGCCACTAGATGAAAATATTTACAATTTTGACTTTAAACTCGAAGTTTTAAATCATTTACAGTTTAAACTCGAAGTTAAGCATACTTTCGACTTTAAACACGAAATTATGTCTAATTTTGACTTTAAACATGAAGTTATACTATTTTGGTGTTTGAACTCGAAATTATAAATAGTATGTAAGGCTAGATGCATTCTCGCAACAATTAGAACTAGGTGGCGGCACGTCCACCACTCACTTAGTGTTGAAAGGCTGGCTACTATAGCCGTATTACTTTATAGGTGTATTTTTGCTGCAATTAGTATGCCGTACTGAAAAGCTCTAATCAGAGCGAAACCGGTCTACGGTTCTAATTGTTGCGAGAATGCATCTAGCCTTACATACTTCGTCCCTATATTAGGGTAGAAATGGGCCAGGGCTAACAATTTACTAAATTGTTAGTTAGTTGTATACAGTCTCTTTTTTTTAACAATTTGTGTTATTTGGAGCTGGCGTGACAACATAATACTTGGTTCCGCAACTAGGTGGCGGCACGTCCACCACTCACTTAGTGTTGAAAGGCTGGCTACTATAGCCGTATTACTTTATAGAGTTGCTCATGTACAAAGTCATTATCCGGCCAGCCTTGACCTATGCATCACCTGCATGGGCTACCGCGGCCGCAACACACATCAAGACCCTTCAAATCATCCAGAACAAAATTCTGAGAATGGTTACCGGAGCGCCATGGTTTGTCCGAAACAGTCAGATTCACTCTGATCTGGAAATGCCTTCGATACTTGAGTTTATAACTCAACTATCCACAACCCAGTTCGCAAAAGCCGCTTCTCACCCAAATGCTCTTCTCCGTAGTGCCACCGACTACGACGAGCAACTTCCACACAAGCATAAGCGTCCAAAGCTTATACTTACCCGCTAACGCCCCCGCGGCAAAAACAGAAAGGAAACATTAATACCCTAAAAAGTCATTGTGTGTAATTCTTTCCGACGGAGGTATGGACTAAGGTCCGGTACTCCCAGGGAGGGGGTTTTTGTGAGTACAGTCTCACAGTACCTCGATATCCCATGGAACCTACGGGGCCGTGAATGGGGTCTGCATGAGCATTTCCCCCTCCTGCATCCAAAAAAAGGTGTATTTTTGCTGCAATTGGTATGCCGTACTGAAGAGCTTAATCAGAGCGAAACCGGTCTACGGTTCTAATTGTTGCGAGAATGCATCTAGTCTTACATACTTCGTCCCTTTATTAGGGTAGAAATGGGCCAGGACTAACAATTTACTAAATTGTTAGTTAGTTGTATACAGTCTATTTTTTTAACAATTTGTGTTATTTGGAGCTGGCCTGACAACATACTACTTGGTTCCGCAACTAGGTGGCGGCACGTCCACCACTCACTTAGTGTTGAAAGGCTGGCTACTATAGCCGTATTACTTTATATGTGTATTTTGCTGCAATTAGTATGCCGTACTGAAGAGCTCTAATCAGAGAGAAACCGGTCTACGGTTCTAATTGTTGCGAGAATGCATCTAGCCTTACATACTTTGTCCCTATATTAGGGTAGAAATGGGCCAGGGCTAACAATTTACTAAATTGTTAGTTGTGTACAGTCTCTTTTTTTTAACAATTTGTGTTATTTGAAGCTGGCGTGACAACATACTACTTGGTTCCGCAACTAGGTGGCGGCACGTCCACCACTCACTTAGTGTTATAAATAGTATGTTGCCTGTTGTGTCGATCAGCTAGGGTAGGTAAATTGTTTTGTTGATATATTAGTTCAGTACAAGATTCACTAAATGAAGATTGAAGCCTGTGACGAGCACTGATAAGCACACTTGGAGACCACAAATCACCACAACACATTTAAAAAAACTGACGATCGTTTTACTAACCAAGTTAGCGTCATCAGAGGATGAATATATAATTCTCAGCATTATTCATCCGCTGATGATGCTAACTTGGTCAGTGAAACGATCGTCAGGTTTTAAAATGTGTTGTCACACTGATTACCCATTTCTTCACAAACTTTTTTGAATAATTTTGAGTGGAGGGGACAACTTATCATGGGGTTAACGATATTCGCAGCTTCATGAAAACTTTCTTTGAATCATATGGCATTTTCTTTACTACAAGGGCATAACGATGCAAAAGCAATGACTGCTCCGGTGTCAGTTTGAATTTTTATATGTTTATATATATATATATATATATATATATATATATATATATATATATATATATATATATATATATATATATATATATATATGTGTGTGTGTGTGTGTGTGTGTGTGTGTGTGTGTGTGTGTATCACCGAAAACTCAAAAAATAATGGGCCGATCTTGATCAAATTTAGTGAGTACCTTCCTTTTACAAGTGGCTTGAATAAGTTCGTTAGCCAGGAAAATCGGCGGAGGTTTTCCCGGAAAATTTTGTGTTATCTTTCTAAAAAAAATATATATGTCCGGAAATAACAAAGCAAGGGCAACCAAATTGATACGCGTGTTTGTATTATAAAGAGTGAAGCATGTACCAAAATTCAGATCTCAGACAAACAAGTTATGGGTACTTGAAGAAAAAAAATTGGAGTTGTCTTCAAAACGTCAAAGTCGCGTTTTGAAACGTCAAAATTGGCAATGTTTAGACAAAGAACGTGAAACAAATACGGATTGTGAAAAGGAGATGTTGCAAGAAGAGTGTTCTGCGAACCCTTATGTTTCAGCTTCAACCGTCATTGCCCTTTATTTTACTAAAATATTTACAGAATTTTAATTTCAAATAGACCCTTTGTCTGATGCTTTAACTGTCGGTTTAGTTAAGTTGATGCTTTCGCTGTATGTTTAGTCAAGTTTGTGGTTTAACGATCTATAATTTTTAGCTAATTTTCGTAGAATAAATTCGTTAATGCATTTTTGCATTTTTCATCGAAATATGATGCATGTTTGTAAGAAAAAAAAATCTGGACGCAGTAAGTGCGTTTTGGTAGAGAATTTTCATTAAATCCTTTAAATTTGAATAACTTAATTTGCTATTAACGTAAGGTTTGTTGGTTGGGAAACCAATATTTAAGTTTATTTTTTTTCAAACAAAAAGTAATTTTGATAAAATATTGTATTGTTTCTACTACATAGGCTATACCGGTAATCAGATTAATGCCTGCTCGCATTTACTATTAAAAACATTTTAATGAAAATTCACTTCCATACCACACTTGCTGCTTCCAGACTTTTATTTTTCCTGCTATTGCTGCGGTCTCGTCGCTACATACGTCAATACATTTTTCCGATCAGTGTTATGTTTATCCATATCACAATCTATGACTTTGAATATTTCTTCCCCAGTTGTATTGGTTTCCAAAGATGTGCAAAGTAGCACATCTTTTTGGATAGATCTATCGAAGGCACAATTTCTATCAAGTATGGTTTGTTATAGTTCAAAAAAATTGATCTCAAGAAACTTCAATAATTATTGCGTAAATATTAAAATCTGGATTACAGTATTGGATTATTCAACTTCGTTTGAATATTTTTTTAGCTTTTTTTGGGAGAAAGTATTTGAGTTTATTGAGCTTAGGTTTGTAACTGGTTTGCGGAACCCTGGTGATTTTTTCAAGGAACCCACTTTAGCAATCGCGGATGTATGAAAACCAAAGAAACACCCAGCGGAAAACCATATAGTACACACATATATGAAAAAAATAAAATAAAGCTGAGTCTAAATGTTTGTCTGTTCGTTGACCAGCAATAGTTATACTAAAACTGATTGGTGTTAAGTAACTTAGATACATGCTTAAATATCATCTGCATCTCTGCACCGAAAGACAATATTATGTAAAACTTGTGATGTTAAAATTTGGTTTTCAGTTTTACATAAATACATACTAGTAGTAGTAGCAGTGGTGGGGAGGCCAACGCCAAGCAAGTAGGCCACAATAGGCCCTTTTTTCCAACCCCAGCAACCCAGCAACCATGCTATATTCTTCCTCGGTTCCGTCGCCAAACCCCCTTGACTTCGAGATGAAGGCCGTAACGGTCTTCAATTGGACGGTACTTACCTGATTCCTCTGCAGAATCCTCGATCTGAACAATTCTGCTCGAAGACTCCCAAAAGCATCGCATTCACACGGGTAGTGGTAGGACGTTTCTTCATCCTCGCCGGATTCCTGGCAAATGGGATCCCTCTCCATGTGAGGTGTCTTCTAAGGGCGCAGTGGCCTGTCAGCACCCCAAGGATGCGGCGAAGCGTTGGTCGACTTCTTCCGAGTAGCAGACAGCTTTATCTCGGTCCGGCCCCTCCACGAAGTCCCTCGCCTGCCTGCAGCCACCAACCGACCCCCAGTGCCTCTCCATTGCTTCCTCTGTCCACCTGTCTAAGGCGACAGAGACTGTCTTCCTACTTATGCCTATCGCAGGCTCCGGACCACAGAACGGTCGCCGGGAACCGAGTCTTGCGAGATTATTCGCCACCTCATTCCCCGCTACGCTACAGTGTCCCTGAACCCACATCAGTTGCACCTCCTTCGCCCTGGCTAGTCCTCTGTGGGCGTCATCGCACTCCTGAACCAATGTTGACCTGATTCTGGCCGCGCAGACTGCCCGGAGGACCGCCTGGCTATCCGAGCAGATGTACACACATTTCTCGGGACTCCTCTTCTATTGGTCACAGACAGGATAGCATACACCTCTGTTTCGAATGTCGTGGTATATGCGCCAAGAGCATAGCTCTCGCGCACCCCCAGGCCTTCGATGTATATTCCTGCCCCGGAGGATTGTTGGTCCTCCAGCCGCGATCCGTCAGTGAAACAGACCAGGCTTTCGGGCTGGAATGCAACCTCATTTTCCCTCCACTGATCCCTATTGGGGATCCTGAGGGTGTATGGACTAGTCAACCTAATATTATCCTCGGCATCCCGCACCTTTATGGCGGAAATCGGAATTTCCTTTTCCACCTCCTTGGCGACTCTTGCATGCCCTATTACTGCTCCCTCCCCGCACCAGTTTCCTGAGTCTCGCATTCTAAGATGCGACGCCATAGCCTCCCTTCTGATACAGATGGGAAGTGGTGGCAGCATCAACAGGACCTCTAGCACGGCTGAGGTGCCGTCCTCATGGCGCCTGTGATACCCAGGATTGCCAGCCTTTGGAGTTTGGCCAGCTTCCTGCTGCTAGTTTGGTTTACACCACACCACCAGACCAACGCCCCAAGTGGATTCTCGGCCTGACGATCGCAGTGTAGATCCAATGAAGGATCCGAGGATTAGGTCCCTAGGTCCTCCCTATCACACGACGCAGCTGCCAGAGGGTCGCTACTCCCTTTCTCACTACTCGTTCTATTTGCGACTCCCATGTTAGTTTGGGGTCTAGGATCACCCCCAGATATTTGACCTCCCGCACTAGAGCTGCAGGTTTTTCAAACAACACGGGCGCCCTGAACCCCTCTGCCTTCCCCTTCTTGGTAAAAAGGATCATCTCCGTCTTCGCCGCGTTTACGGAGAGTCCCTGCTCACCACACCACCGTTCGATTATGCTACAGGCAGCTTGCATATACCTACTATCTTGTTCAGTTGGTCAACTTTAAAGACTGTCAACTCAACAAACACATAAGCTGAATAGATTAGATTATGGAGGTGGAGCTGGCCACCTCAGCTAAATAAGTCTTGCAGACAAAGCAAAAGTACTATGCAGATTGCTGTCAAGAGGAAGAAGACGAAACCTGATTCCATGTGCTAAACCAATCTGATGAAAATCTGGGGTTCCGGTCTCTTGCAGAAGATAAACCGAAACAGAGCTACACAAAGCAGCTCATATCAAGCCTCCAGAACCTGATACAGAATATAAAACTGTGAAGGGTGCTCTGGAGGATACATGGGATCGTCGTCATAGATCAGTGATCGCGGTGAGTCGAACGACCAGCCACCCCCAACATCTAATCGTAAACTATATTCTCTTTTCTGTAACAATTTACCACTATTAGAGGCCAACCAGAAACATACATTTACCTATGAATCTACCTAAACCTAAACCTCAATTAAACATTGTCTTAAAAATAACTTACCACACTATCCTGTTTGTCAACATCAGCTCCCCTTGCAAGCAAAAGTCGCAACACCTCTTCGTGACCATCCGCCGCCGCCCTTTGCAGTGCCGTGCATCCTCCGCCGTCCGGTGTGTCGACCTCTCTGGGGGCGGCCACGTTGAGCAGCACACGCACCACCGCCGCATGTCCTGCGCCCGCCGCCAGGTGGAGCGCAGATCGGCCCAACTCGTCCCTTGAAAAGCGGACGCAGCGGGCCTGGCCCAATAGGCGGACACATGTGGCGACATCGCCAACAGCCGCCGCCGCTCGTAGTGCTCCTCCACCGCCACCGCCACTGCCGCCCCCGCTCATCCAGAGCCATCCGACATACTACCTGTAAGAAAGAAGTAGAAAAATGAATGGGACTGTCTTAATAAATACTTTATGTTGGTAAATGGTAAGATATAATTTTGATAAAAAATAAATATTTACATATTGCGATATTTTGCTCTGTTGAAACTACCTATCGTCTTTTTTTAGGTCACAAAATGTTGATCGTCAGTAAAATGGTAATAGCACAAGTTTTACAATTGCAAGAGACATTTTTTAAATAATATAAAAAAAATTATACCACTTCTAAATCAGGCACAAAATTCTTTTGTATATATTAGTGAATTTTCGTAGAAAAAATTCACTAATGGAGAGATCCCGATTTTTGAAAAAATTTTTGCAAATGAGCGCGAACTAGGACCCCTAAAACCCATATCCGGGGTCAGTTTTAATTTATATATATATATATATATATATATATATATATATATATATATATATATATATATATATATATATATATATATATATATATATATATATATATATATATATATATATATATATATATATATATATATATATATATATATATATATATATATATATATCACACCGATAACTCAAAAAATAATGGGCCGATTTTGATAAAAATTGGCACGTACCTTATTTTTGTAAATGTCTTGGATAAGTTCGTTAGTCAGGAAAATCGGACGAGGTTTTCCGGAAAAATTTTGAGATTTCATACGAAAAAAAATTTTATCTCAAAAAATAAAAAAGCTATGATAACCAAATTTGGTTTACGATATAAAAAGTTGGCTATACACAAAAATTTAGATTTCTATGTTACAAGAAAAAAAGTTATAATAAAATATTTTGTTCCAGATCATTTCTATTTTCCTCACAACTCGCATCGTTTTTAGTCTATTGTTATTATTAAAAGTCAATAGTTTCTTCCTAAAATTTGCTCTTACTGAACACACGTGGCTTTCATTGACTTCTGCTTCTGCCGCTGTTACAGTCTTTACTCTTAACATGACGCTTTGCTTACTCTTACTGCTACTGCTATACTATTTTACATAAGTATCACCCTACAAAAACCTACTTGTATTCCACCGCATAAGACGTTCCTGTAGCTTCACTTTCGGTTTATTTTCCTCTCTTTCTTCTTTATGATTCATTTGCAAAGCTCACTAGTTTGTTCTATCGAGAACGAAAATTGTAGAAGCATCCTCTTACTAAGCATCGTGTGTCCATTTGCTATGACTGTACTTTTAATTTAGATTGTTAGTCAATGCTCGCTCTCTATGTAACTATTATTTATGTGACCTAATAAATTACTTGAAATTTCCATGCAACATTTCTTTTTACGTGCCTTACGTGGTCTCCTGCTACATTCATCACCTTTATAACGTGAGGCCACTTAACATTACATTTCCTGTTCCCCTAGATTAATTATGATAACGAGCCGATTTCGTCTTGGTAAATAGCTATTAGTCAATGATCCCTTCTGCAGATAACGTACCATTTCTGCCTAACATACACGGTTTCGACCGTCATGTCTGTTTTGTCGTTTCTATTGTTAATCAATGCTCGCTATTCATATTCTTTCACTATGGGGGAGATCCCAACTTTTGAATTTTGAAAATTCTTTTGCAAATGAGCACGAATTAGGACTCCTAGAACGCATATCCGGGGTCAGTTTCAATTTTTATATGTTTATATATATATATATATATATATATATATATATATATATATATATATATATATATATATATATATATATATATATATATATATATATTAATATATATATATATATATATATATATATATATATATATATATATATATATATATATATATATATATATATATATATATATTCTATATTTATAGCAGATTTTGAATATTTTTTAATTGATTAGTGAATTTTCCTATAAAAAATTTATTCCAATGAGCGCGAACAAGGCCCCTTTAAGAACGCATATCCGTGGTCACTTTCAATTTGTATATATCATATACATATCATATACCTTCCTTTTGTAAAGTGCTTGGATTTTGAGTTTTCATTCGAAAAAAAAAATATCTCAAAAAATAAAAAAGCTATGATAACCAAATTTTGTATGTAGGTTTACGATATAAAAATTAAACTATACACCAAAATTTAGTTTCTTGTAACATAATTCTATGTTACAAGAAAAAAAATATAATAAAATATTTTGTGCCAGATCATTTCTATGAAAATTCACTACCATAACGCACTTGCTGCGTCCAGGCTTTTTTTTCATGAGACCAATGAAATTCAATAATTGAGTATCAAATACCTGGAAATCTATTATCGTATCTAAGGATCCAACATCTTTATTTCCTACCATTCAATGATTATTTAATAAAGATTAGAAAAAGTACTTTGAGACAATCAACAGTCTTCAACCCTAGATTAATTTTGACCGCGGATTAGCTGATTCATACTTTAACCAGCTATTAGAAAATTTTCCACTATAAGAAGCGTATAATATAGTAAAGCCTCCCTCTATGAAATATGTATATCAGATTTCATCAAAGTAACTTTATTTGTTTTGGAGCTACAATTTTTTTAAACATTTGATTTTTTGCTAAAAAGTTCTCCATATTGACCGGCTAACGAGATTACCCGAGCCTATAACAAAAAAATCCTCCACTAGATTCTAAATTTTAGTTATACTGTGCTCCAATCCTTGTGTAAGACGTCTTCTTATCTCGCCCCCATTTAAAGAACGAAACGACCCTGACTTTCATGTATTCGTTAGTGGAGTTGTTACAACAATTTTATTATTATATTGTACCGTCTTCGTTATTATTATAGATAGGAAGACGGTTGAATTAGCAATGTTTTGTAGAATTTGATGCTCGTTCCAAATATGACTTGTATTTTGCCTTGCCTCTTTTCGTTTCCAAGTTATTTTGAAAAAAAAAATTGTCGATTTTTTTTCTGCAATATCTAAGTAGGCGTTGATCTGACATGTCTAAGACTTGCACATTATCAAGACACTTAATACAATAACTTAATGGACGCTGGTGAGTCCCAACTCAAGCATTAAGAATTTCTTGAGAAATGCATTTATGATATTTCAAAAATCCATATCTTCTAAACGAATAGACCGAATGTCAAAAATAAAAAAGGAATCTATAACGAATCAAAAGCTCTTTGCAACGAGCTATCACATATCCCCTATTCCTATTTGAAAAGATTTGAGCGATGACACCCCCGCTTAGGAGGGTAAATTTGTAAATATGTAACTTATTAATTTCAAAGTAAGATATTTTGATAAAAATTAACGATAAGACATTATACATTCTAGGAACATATGAAATAAAGATTATATTCTTTGAAAAAATAATCGGAAATGTTAAAAATTCAAAAAAAGTTAATATAAATGACAGGTGCTGTTTGACGAACTTTGCTCTTAAATCCTTCAAACGCTAGTTCTTTCAGTTTTGCTAATGTGGACACATCTGAAATTAACACCTTGCTTCATACAACGCTCATTCCAACGCAATACGTAATGCTTTTATTGCTTCTTCATGATGTATTTTAGGTCCGTTTTCTTCGCTTTCGCTAACATCTTCATCGTTACTCTCGCAGTTGTCTTGAGAACACATATCTTTCAGAAGCCACTGATTTGCCTCTTCGTTGTTCAAGTTGAGACCGTTGTTGATCTTTGTTAACATTTTCGCCATTTTCTGTACTTCGGCAATACAATTTAGGTTTCCTCTCACCGCGCTCGTGGTTATCAAATCTTCTGGTCAATACTCGTCGACATATTCTGCTAGAAGAGTACGCCAACATTTTCGTATTGCCTCCGGTTTTATTTTTCCCGAGCATTTAGTAGCGTGACTACAGCTTTGAATAAATTAATTTTTTTCAACAAACAACTAATGCCTTCATCCTCGTTTGAAAGATGTTCCATCAAAAGACCCTTTCTGTATATTTGAGTCAAGGTGATTATGTTTCGGTTGGACTAAAGCTGTCGTGTTTGGTGGTAAGTACATGAAGACTATTTTTCCATCAAAGCTTTGCCGATTGCGTCCTCTTTTATTGAACCTGGCATTATCCACTAACAAAAGAGCTTCTTCTTGCAAGTTATTATCTTTTAGAAAATAAGAATTGTGAATCTAGTTAGTGAAAATATGCGTTTTTAGTTGCTCGGTATTATACTGGAAGCTGAGGATTTTTACGCTCGTGGATTTTGTGACTTGTCAATTACCAACAGTTTCAGCTTGTGAGAGCCAACTGCTTACTGGAAGATTAAAATGTCACTCTCCCTTTGCTAGTTTTTCTACCAAGTGCAGTTCTCTCTCTCGTTTGAATGTACCAGAGTTTTATCTGGAAGAATTTTCCAATGAAGAGCAGATGCATCTGCGTTGTAGATTTGTGATGGCAGGAAACTCTTCTGTTTTATTTCATCTCGTAATTGCTTAGCAAATGAACCAAATGCTTCCGTTTTGCTTGACAGTTTCTCTCCTGAGTTTTCTTATAACGAGCCTCTTTTTGAAATTAACTATATATCCCCGACTTGCAGCAAAGTTATGAGTATCGTGGTGCTTATGAAAAAGCATGCTTGCCTTTTCAGGGCGTGTGTGTGTGTGTGTGTGTGTGTGTGTGTGTGTGTGTGTGTGTGTGTGTGTGTGTGTGTGTGTGTGTGTGTGTGTGTGTGTGTGTGTGTGTGTGTGTGTGTGTGTGTGTGCGCGCCCGTGTATGTATTCATATAAACATATAAAAAATGTTACGGATTCTAAATATAAGCTCTAGTGGTTCTATTCACGATCATTTAAATTTTTTTCGTTATTACCTCTCTATACGGGATTTTTTAACGAAAACCTACTAAAAATGTAGATTACAAAAAACTAATAATACGCAGGTATTTGCGTAAAAATAAATCTTTAGTTTGTATCTTAAAACACGATGTTTGATTGTTTTTGTAAAAAGTGAATAACAATAAAGAGTCAAAGCGAAATTTCCAGACATTTCTGTCTTCAAATTTTTTATCTAAAAATTGGTAGATAAAATATAAGGTGAATCATCTTGCACATGATTAATGTAACAATATGTACTGTCAAAAATGATAATAGCAAATTATAAATTATAGAGAACACATCATGTCGAATGTCTTATTGGCACATGCCAGACGGGGTCAAAGGCTCTTAAATAATTAAAAATAATAATGCAATTGACATTTGGATGATCTCAGTAACACCGTTAGACTAATAAAGCAGTCGACCTCTTATGGTTATGGCAATAAAAGTCGTATAAACCGCCGCATCCAACGGATCAAGATCCTTTTTTAAATGAACGAATATCTCATTGTTGTTTTCTAATCTGCAAATAGGTCACACATGATTGCATAATCTAATCTTGTTAATTTATGTCATTTAACCAAGCCCCTAACAGTTATGAATGTATAAGAGCATAGAACAAATCACGAACTCTATCAATTCGTAATGATGGCAATTCAATTGTGAGCTTCCAATTAAATGACAAATCGTTAATCGTAATAAATTTACAATTTCACATTCAGTTCCAGAATAATATACGGGGACTGGTGAAAAACATGGCCGTAAAACATCAAGTCACTAGTTTAAACACTGAAACCATATTCCTTTACCAACAAGATGTCATCTTTTGTAACTCATCTGTTTTAGTGAATTTTTATTCAAAACAATTCACTAATAAAGAGGAATCGATGGTGAGATTTTGCAAAAAGAAGTTCAAATCAACGCGAACTAGGACACCTAGAACCCACATTCCGGGTCAGTTTGAATATATATATATATATATATATATATATATATATATATATATATATATATATATATATATATATATATATATATATATATATATATATATATATATATATATAGGGTGGCGCATTGAAAACGAAACAGACCGATTTGCGTCCAGAGAAATTTTTTTAAGAAACGCTGAAAAACGTCAGTTTTAATATTGAGTGGGACATGTTTTGACATAAAACTCAACTTTGTCACATCAACCCCTTAAGGGTGGTAATAACAACCCTTATATTTTAAATAGGGAACATGGGTCGAGTGTTACATCATTTTAAAGCTCTTTCTTTTCTGAATTTAGCACACTAATTTTCTTGGAAGTTTTATCAACTCGTTTAAAAATTATTCACAGTTGAAGATGCAAAAATGCATTTCACTCATTCCGATAAGATATGTGCCGGTTAGTCAATGTTTTGTTGGTTTGTAAACAAAAATGACTATCAGAACATTTCTTATCGGAATGAGAGAAATGCGGTTTATTATTTCAGTTTATCGGTCGGTTTGGTACTTGATAGTACTACCGAAAATTAATTTCACAATGGTGTATTCTGTGGAATAAAGAGATTAAATAATTACTCTTTTTTCCAAAAACGATGACTGTGCCAACCGTACCACAAATTTGTTTAATGAACAACATCCGAAGAGACGTGTTAGCAGAAAATACATTTTGGAGGTAGTTGCAAAATTTCGACAAAGTGGTTCAGTAGCCAACAAAAAACGGGATCCTGAACGTGAATTTCCGGTTAGAAATGAGAAGTTTTAGGACAAATTGCTGCAGACCCAACTTTGAGTACGAGAAAATTGGCCACTGTTTCAAACATCAAAAGAAGAACTATTCAGCGAATATTGAAGCATCATAAATTTCACCCGTATAAAATTCATCTTGTACAACAACTGAATTAAGATGATTTTGATTGACGGCTGGATTTTTGTGAAGTTATGACTGCACGAATAGCTGATAACGGAAACTTTCTGTTCAATATCTGTTTTTCAGACGAGTGTACGTTTTTATTAAACTCTACAGTCAATCGTCATAATTGTCGTTATTGTGCAGATAATAATTCAAGAAATTTTCACGAAGTCCACACTCAAACGCCACAGAAATTGAATGTCTGGACTGGCATTTTTGGAGACCGTTTAATCGGACCAATTTTTCCTCGTGGAAATTTGAGTGGCGAAACGTATTTAGAGTTACTAGAAGATATCGGTTACCCTCTACTAATTGACATTGTTGAAAATAATGATCGCTATCAAGAAAATCAATTAGTGTTTCAACAAGATGGAGCTCCTCTGCATTTTTCGCAACGTGTTTGGGACTTTTTGAACAGAGACTTTCCAGGACAATAGATTGGGCGTAGAGGTGTTATTTGGTGGCCCCCTAGATCACCGGATTTAACTCATTTAGACTTCTTTCTATTGGGCCATTTAAAGAGTAGAATTTACGCAACAGAGCCGAAGTCTCTGGAAGAGTTACGACGACGCATTGTAAAAGAATGCCGTCTAATAACTCACAAATGCTCCAGAATGTCAGAGCTCGTTTTGAACAAAATTTATACTTTTGTATGGAAGCTGGTGGTCAACAATTTGAACACTTACTTAGCTGAATAAACATTTTTGAACGTTTGGTTTTGTTTTTTAGTTTTTTTTAAAGGAAAAATTGATTATTTAGTGCATTTCTTATCACAATGAATGAAATACGTTCCTGCAACTCCAACTATGATTAATTTTTAAACGAGTTGATAAAACTTCCAAAAAAATTAGTGTGCTGAATTTAGAAAAGAAAGACCATTTAAACGAAGTAACATTCGACCCATGTTCCCTATTTAAAATATAAGGGTTGTTATCACCACCCTTAAGGGGTTGATGTGACAAAGTTAAGTTTTTTGTCAAAACATGTCCCCCTCAATATTAAAATTGACGTGTTTCAGCGTTTCTTAAAAAAAATTCTTTGGGCGCAAATCGGTCTGTGTCGTTTTCAATGCGCCACCCTGTATATATATATATATATATATATATATATATATATATATATATATATATATAAATATATATATATATATATATATATATATATGTATATATATATATATATATATATATATATATATATATATATATATATATATATATATATATATATATATATATATATAAATATATATATATATATATGTATCCAATCGATAACTCAAAAATAGTTAACCGATTTGGATGAAACACGGCAACTACACCTTTTTTTATTAATGGCTTGGATGAGTTCGTTAGCCAGGAAAATCGGACAAGGTTTCCGAGAACATTTTAAGTTTCCTTTCGAAAAACTTTTTTTCTCCGAAAATTACAAAGCTATTTTAATGAAGTTTGGTGGATATATTGCCGTGGAAAAGACTTTACTACATACCAAAATTCAACTTTCTAAGTTTATAGAAAATTGTGTTATTCAAATTTGGAAAATTTAATGAAAATGTACTACCATAACGCACGTGCTGCGTCCTGAACTTTTTTAGACGTTTATTGTGCTTTCACAATGAAAGAAACAAATTCATTAAAATCAACCAGGCATGTCACTAAGCTTATGGTTTGGCCATTTTCGATGCCAATGCCAACTCAAAATCGATTCCGTCTTAACCCGAAATTTCTTTTTTATTGTAATTAATACGCCTATAAAATAATAATAAAAATTATAGTAATAAAAACGAAAATAAGGTATATTTCAAGGCCACTCGCTAATTTGAACGCGAATTAGAGCCCTTAGAACCCAATCACCCATATCCGAGGTCCATTTGAAGGTATATATATATATATATATATATATATATATATATATATATATATATATATATATATATATATATATATATATATATATATATATGTGTTGCGCTTTAAAATCACACACACTGTAGATATATATATATATATATATATATATATATATATATATATATATATATATATATATATATATATATATATATATATATATATATATATATCTACAGTGTGTGTGATTTTAAAGCGCAACACACTCTTATCTTTAAACGCATTCACCAAATCGAATGGTTTCTTTTTCATGTGGTAGTAGTCTCTGACTTTCGTTAGATATATAAAATATGTGAAATTTCCCTTTTTCAGTGCCTGCTATGACTCTTCGAAGGGGTCGAATTTTCTATATACCCTACTTGGCAATTTTTTGCGGCATTGTGGTTAGCAAAATCGATTTCGGCGTACCTAGGGTGTTGGTAATTTAAGAGTGTTTAAGCGTGTTTGTAATTTAGACTGAGGAAGTAAAAATCGTGTACAATTCAACCCCACCAAATCTCAGTCTTGCTTTCTTTCTCATAAAAGATACACTAGCCCCAGAACCATCACTATGACAACCAAGTTATTCAAAGTAATGAGTCCTTTTCACTTGTTGGCATTTCTGTGGATCGAAATTTCAAGTGGCACCAAGATGTCACATCAATTTCAGAAGCGGCTGCTAAGAAATTAGGTTTCCTCTTCCGGGCTCGCCAATACTTTTCACCAGATAATCTCTATACCTTATATACTTCACAAATAGGGCCAAACCTTGAATACTGCTCCCAAATCTGGGGTGCCGCTGCCGCTTCTACACTCGCTCTCCTGGATTCCATTCAGAAGAGAGCTATACGTCTCATTGGTGACCCTACTCTCACTCAAAAGGCTGCCAGCCCTTGCCCACCGACGTGCCGTTGGTGACCTCTGTCTCTTTTATAGATATCTGCACGGGCAGTGCTCAGAGGAGCTTTCTTCCATAGTTCCTCCACCTGCTGCCCCCAACAGATCTACCAGGGGAACAGAGCGAATGCACCCTTTTACTGTCCAGGTCACCAGACATAGAACATCTTGTTATGTCCGATCTTTTGTCCCGAGGACTTCCAAGTTGTGGAATTCCTTGCCGGCACATATTTTTCCTTCTCCTCCCAACCCTAAACCTTCAAGTCCAGAATTAACAAGTTGCCTCTTTCCTCCTTGTCAACACCCACGGTAGGATAGTATTTAGGCTGTAAGCCCTCGTGGTGTGTTGTTGAAATAAAAATAAAAAATAAAAAAAAGTCAATTTTCGATTTTTATTTTTTTTTGCTTTTTGACTTGCCCTGTATAGAAAATGCATCTGTTTACGGTGAATGTCAATATATGGACTCATGAGGCTACTTTTAATAGTTGTAGCAGTGTTAGTTTACACTTTGCACTATTGGTCACAAACAAATCATCATTGAATGCGGAAAGTGGATCACCAAAACAGGTGGAGTGTAAACGTGTGATGCGGAGTTTTAGGACACAGAATTATCGGACCATTGATTTTTAGTGGCCATATAAATGCCGCATCTTACTTTTTTAGAAAATAAGTTGCCGCTCCTCTTAGAAGATGTTCCTATTGACATGATTGAGAGAATTAAAAATGCCATAAATTCGATTTCACGAGCTGAAATTGAAAGAGCAATTTCCAGTACCAGAAAAAGAATTAATAGTTATATTTTGCAAAACGGTGGACATCACATAGTATTCTAATTAAAAGGGTGTCCATAAATATTATCTTTCAATTGTTTTCTTCAAATAAAGTGTTTAAAATTGTTCTTTTGACAATAACTCTGTAACGAGCAGAGATATCTAATGCGGTTTTTACGTTTCTTTTCGAAATTGAATCTACTTTCCGATTATGGTGTCGTATGATTTGCATTTTCGGAGTAAAGTCAAAAAAATTGTTATGATTACAAATTACTCTGTAAAAATGGATATTAAAATTGTAAATGCTTACATTTTTCTTCGAAACAAGCTCAAGCTTACTAAAATCGGATGGGTTGTTTAGAAGTTACAGTGATTCAAATGATTACACATTCAGTGGCTTCCCCCACTCTTATCAGGGTCGCTACGCCAATGAACCTCAAACTAAAATCATGCAGAGTTGTCTAGACTTACTGATGATGTTACCAAAGGTATACCTTGATGTGCGAATATTTGGAGAAATTTAGAATTTTAATCTTTGATTTTCAATTGCGCCCCCTTGCGGTGAGATGCGGAACTTACGTATGTTTTTGCCCGCGAAAGTTTAAGCCCAGTAGTTTCCGAGATATGGCCGTTGGCCAGCCTTAATGAATCAGCCTGTATATATTATATTTGACATTTCCTCGTATTTACCAAATGACAATCAGTCTATTTGGAACGCTTTGTATTACTTTGTATTAATATCTCAAAGTGTGGAAAGTAGGTGCTTTGCAATAAATGACAACGCGAATGAGAAGGTAAATGTATTTTATTGACACTTAATTTAATTTACGATATTGCATTGACTTCGAATGAAATAAATTTTATCGGTACAAAACTAGGTTTGGTTCATTTGGTACACCTATTTAAGGATGGATCTTAATTAAGAACTTAATAAAAAGTTGTACGAGCTACGTTTTTATATAGAAGCAGATGGTTTTTTCCTATATAAGTCGTGAAATCATTATAAAGACCGATATAGTCAATTCACCTGCATTCACAGCGGTATATTATTGTTATGGCTGAGTTTTTCATACACTCGGGGCTGACAGAGATTTATGTTTTCGAGAAAATTATCAACGGGATTTTCTATACAAATACCACAGCACTATATGCTATGTTGAAACATAACAGACTATGAAGGGACAATTTTGTAAAAATAAACTCGGGGCGCAGCAAGTGCGTTATGGTAGTGAATTTTTATTAAATGCTTCAAATTTAAATAACTCAATTTTCTATAAACTTAGAGAGTTTAATTTTAATACGTAATAATGTCTTTCTTAAGGCAAGATATCCACAAAATTTCATTAAAATAACTTTGTAATTTTCGGAGTAAAAATTTTTTTTCGAAAGAAAATTTAAAATTTGAATAACTCAATTTTCTCTAAACTTAGAAAGTTGTTACGTAGTAAGGCTGAGGCAACATATATAGTAAATTTCATTAAAACAGCTTTGTTACTTTTTTCGAAAGAAAACTCAAAATTTTTCCGGAAAACCCCGTCCGATTTTTCTGGATAACGAACTCATCCAAGGCATTAATAAAAGAAAGGCACTTGCCAAGTTTCATCGAAATCGGTTAATTATTTTTTGAGTTATCATATATATATATATATATATATATATATATATATATATATATATATATATATATATATATATATATATATATATATATATATATGTATATATAAACATATAAAAATTAAACCTATTTACAAATGAACTTTAATAAGTTATTATGCTGTGACAATACCTCTCTCAAGCAGTGGCGATTTCTCCTAGTGAGCTAAAATATAATCAAAATGTGCACAGTTATATATGTTTTATTTCTTTTTCCCTTAGTCTTAATACGCTACATATTTTATGACAATCGATTTAATTTACTTATTTGATTTCATAAATAGTCGGTTAATAGTGACTTGGAATGAAGTAGATACCACATGTTCAAACATATTCAGAGAATATGAGTAGATCAACAGCAACTGGGAATGAATTCGGTCAGTCCCCCAGCCACGTGTTTAAAAAACACTGGCTGTATGAGTGGTTACAACTGGACCTCTAAAAAGACTGTAACAGCGGCAGAAGCAGAAGTCAATGGAAGCCGTGTGTGTTCGGGAAGAAACTATTGACTATTAATAACAACAATTGACTAAAAACGATGCGAGTTGTAAGGAAAAAAATAATTATACTACAGAGGTGATAAATGATAATAAATTACAATAGGGTTATATATAATCGTAAATGCTGCCAATGATTAACAATCAGTGAATTCAGTATTATTGACATTTCTCTGAAACTTAAAAATGAATTTCATGAGTCAATGACAATAATAGCAGCTGTCATTGACTAACCAACAGCAACCACATAATTGATCTATGATTTAAACATAAATGTTTCAAATTTGAATAGCTCAATTTTCTGTAACCCTAGAAAGCTGAATTCTGGCACATAGTTAGGTCTTTCTCAAAGCAATATGTAGACCAAATTTTATCAAAATTTTCGGAAAAAAAATTTGTTTTAAAGAAAACTCAAAATTTTCCCGGAAAACCCCAGAGAGATACATATATATATATATATATATATATATATATATATATATATATATATATATATATATATATATATATATATATATATATATATATATATAAACATATAAAAATTCAAACTGACCCCGAATATGGGTTCTAATTCGCGCTCATTTGAAAAAATTTTTGCAAAGTCTCACCATCGATACCTCTCTATTAGTGAATTTTTTTAGATAAAAATTCACTAAAATTCATATTAGAACATTCCAATATTTTGTAAATCAAAAGGGTACCCAGCAGAATTCAAAAATTAATTTCCCCGATATTTCCAGGCCCAGAAATGAGTTTTTCATAATACTTTAAATGAAAGGCATACATCTCTTAATATGTTTTTATTCATGAAGTAAATACAAATTCTGAACAAAAAACTTGTCTAGTACACAAACATCATCAAAAACATAAATATGCTTATTCTTTTACGCTTCTAAAGAAAACGGATAGCTTTCTACTTAAAAGAATGAGAATTACACGTTTTTGCTGTAACTACTAATTAAGCTTTGCTCATTTTAATCTAAATTAGATCAAACCACAAGAGCCATATTATAACCACTGTTCAAGCATTCGATAAAGACACGTCTTGATTTAAAAAAAAAGCTTCTTGAACAACGAAAATAAATATCAAATGTTTACTATGAAAAAAGTCCAAATGAAATTACCACATTGTGGAAATAAGATAATATTCTTACATATTTTATCAATGTGGTAATTTTAGGTTTCAAAACTCCAATCTCAAATTTTGCACTTTCTTCAGTGTGTTTTCCGCGATCTTAGTTGTGATAGTTCCCTAAGTGTTTTATGTTTCATTATTTCTACTTCGGTCATCTAAAGCGTTGTCATCTGATTTTCATCAAGAGCTCTTTTATATTGATGATATTGTGAATTCTTGATTACTACTTTAGATTGACTTCTCTAGTTCCCACTTGTCCTAATTTCTTTACACTATCATACACAATGGGTTGCCATATTAAGGTTTTATCTTGTTGCTATTCGTTCAGAGAACCATGGCAATTACAGAAGGGCAGTAGAAAACGTATAAAAAACATAACTATTAAGATCAATAAAATCACAAGTAAAATTAGTATTAAGAAATCAATCTAAACTAAGGAATAAACATTGTAATGATTAAAGGTCAATGTTGTTGAATAACATCAATATACCGTTATCTATGTTACACATATGTGCTTCGTTCGAAGATTTTATTCCTATAATTAACCTCCGATTCCCTTAAACATGGTCCTTCGAGCCGGATATGAGCAACGTCAAACTCTAGTGTCATTTTTGGTCATAAATAAAATTGATTATTTTGGCAAAAATATGGATATGTTAGAATGAATTGTAAATGAAAAAGTAAAGAAAAGATATGAAGATTTGTTGTAAATGAAGGCAACGAATAAGGCATCAGATGGAAAAAATTGGAAGCAAAAAGAAATTTTATTTGGTATGTCAAAATTTGAAGTGCGAAATTTGGATTCTTACTGACAAGCAATTTTGGATATAATATATATAATACGTTATATATAATACGTTATATATAATACGTTAATGTACAGCACAAGTCTTTGACTTATTGTATTAACGTACTGTATAATTTAAACAAATAAACAAAATAAACAAATAAATAAATACAAGTACCCATATACAAATGCCCAATATTTTCACTCCAACTTTAACTCTTACATGATCATAAAGTAAAGCTAGATGCATTCTCACCACAATTAGAACTGTAGACCGGTTTCGCTCTAATAAGAGCTCGTCAGTAAGGCATACTAATTACAGCGATAATACACCTATAAAGTAATACGGCTATGGTAGCCAGCCGTCCAGAACTAAGTGAGATGTCAGACACAAAACACGTGCCGCCATCTCGTTGCGGAACCAAGTAGTATGTTGTCACGCCAGCTCCAAATAACACAAAGTGTTAAATATTAGAGACTGTATACAACCAACTAATAATTTAGTAAATTGTCAGCCCTGGCCCATTTCTACCCCAATATAGGGACAAGGGCCAGGGCTGACAATTTAATAAATTGTTCGTTGGTTGTACACAGTGTCTATTTTTTAACATTCTGTGTTATTTGGAGCTGCCGTGACAACATACTACTAGGTTCCGCAACAAGATGGTGGCACATGTTTCGTGTCTTACGTCTCACTTAGTTATGATCGCAAAGGTTAAAATAGAATAAACACATCGTAGAGCGCAGCTCTACCACGCCAATAACTAGAATTTTGCATTTTATGCATTCAAGAAAGAACATTCAAGTGAGATAAACAAATGAGGTTGATGATCACGAAGCTATATACTTTTTGGCGCATGATGTAACATTCGCTGCGTTTTTTTTGGCAGTTAAAATTAATATACCAAATGGCAGTCGCAATGTTGTCAGATATATTTTCCTGAGTAGAAGACAAATATTTAGGTGAAAAGGATTCCTATAATATACTTATATCATTTGAAACCAAAATAATCTGCTTGAGACGTAATTTTACAAATATATAATTTCCAGGTCTGCTGAATGTTTTCCATGACATTTGAAATCACAAATTTCCCTGACATTTCCCTGACATTTTAGGGGGTATTCCAAATTCCCTGTTTTTCCCGGTTCTCCCGGTTTTTCAGGTCGCTGGGTACCCTGATCAATCACTTATTCGCTGTTTCTCTTTTAGCTGACTTAAAGTAGTTACAGCGTTATAACATCCAAATCTTGTACGTTTTTAAAAATGTTTATGAGTTTCTTAAAAAAAAAATAGTACTGGCGAAGATGACCCGAACTGGGTCAAAATATGGAGTTGTTGGTACACAGCGACTTTCCTCTGAAGAATTAGTCTTCAACTTTTCGTTTCCTTGTAGCCCTTATCAATGCAGGTTTATACATACATAGCTATGTATAACGTGCAAAGACACGCTAAAAAAGGTCTGGACGCAAGTGTGTTATGGTAGCGAATTTTCGTAAAAATGTTTTTAATGGCAAATCTGTCTTGTTTTGAAAAGAAGAACTTCTTGTGTTGGCAATATAACCTATATAGTACTAACAATGTACCATATTTCATTAAAATAGCTTTGTTGTTTCAAAAACTACAAACGGTTTCCGAAAATAAGCTTAAAATGTTCCAGAAAAAACTGGTCCGATTCTCCTAGCCAACGAACCTCTTCAAGCTATTTACACACCTGTCAAGATACAATTATTCACGAACAGCTTTGGACCAAAATTTAAAAAAATATATGAAAATTTGCAAAATTTATTTTACAAAAATTCACCCTTTTTTTTTACAGAAATTGCCTTCAGTAATGTTACACTAAATTATATTTTTCACAAAAATTCGACCACTTTTTTTTTACAATAACTTACTAAACATTTATTATTAATTACCAACATATCACAAAAATCTTACAAAAAATGATTTCTACGGACACTAAAAACATTTTTGCGAAATCTTTTCAAATTCAGCACTATTTGAGAGTGCCTGTGTTCGGCAGCTGGATTTTTTCGACGCGTAATAGAAACAAAAAGCATCTCGGAAGGCGTCGTTTTTATGAGATACGCTACCTATTGGTAAAAACGCCGTACCACAATTTGTGATATGTGCCAAAAACGTCAAAAGTTGCAAAACAATTGAAATAACTCTTTCCTTACTAACATGCATTAAAATTTGATGGAAAATACAAAACTGCAACATAAGGGATGTTATATTAAAAAAAAGAAAGTACGTATCACCAAGGACTTATGGGTCAGCCTGTAATTGTCAAAATAGGTTTATAAGATGCAGCTCAGAACACCCTATAATTAACGTATATAATTTTTTCTCGTATCTTGTATAATAACGGATATATTGAGCTTTACCGTAGAAATGCCTCACCCTGTATATGCGTAAACAGACAAAAACTGAAACGAACCCCGTATATGGGTTCTAGTTTATCATTTGAAAAAATCTTTTTAAAATTCATAAGTCGCGATTTTCTCAATAACAAATTTTTTCTACGAAAATTTGCTAAAATATAGACTATTAAACCATAAACTCTATAGCTGAAACTACTGCCAAAGCATCAGAAAGAGGGTCTATTTGAAATGGATTTTCAGAATATATTTTAGCAAAATGAAGGACGATGATGGTTGAAGCTGAAACTTAAGGCTTTGTAAAACACACTTATTACGACATTTATTCTACGTGATCCGTATTTGTTTCAGATTCGTTATCTGAAAATTACAAACGTTGACGTTTCAAATCGCGATTTTGACGTTTTAAGAAGAAACATATTTTATCTGCTACTTCTTGACCTTTTGCGCCAAGAAAAGTTAACCGTTGTATGTAATATTCAATTAGTTTTGTAAATCACACAACATATTTCGTTCTTGCGCTTTCTTCTGATCACCAGTAGCACCCAAACTTCACGTGTTTAAATTTTTTCCGACAAAATATTTTCCTGGCAGTTATGGCTGCCAGCTCCTTGTCAATGGACAATGTTTGACATATATATATATATATATATATATATATATATATATATATATATATATATATATATATATATATATATATATATATATATATATATATATATATATATATATATATATATATATATATATATATATATATATATATATATATATATATATATATATATATATATATATATATATATATATATATACAGGGACCTAGAAAGTCGAATTTTGGTACGTAGTAAGGTCTCTCTCAAGGCAACATATATAGTAATTTTCATTTAAACAGTTCTGTTATTTTCGGAGAAAAAAATTTTTTTTGACAGCAAACTCAAAATTTTTCCGGAAAACCCTGTCCGATTTTTCTGGCTAACGAACTCTTTTAATCCATTAATTAAATAAAGGCACTTGCTGAGTTTCATTGAAATCGGTTAATTATTTTTTGAGTTATCAAATGGATACATACATACATATATATATATATATATATATATATATATATATATATATATATATATATATATATATATATATATATATATATATATATATATTGGTTAATTTGAGAAGGAGTGTCAAATTTAAATTTAATACAAGAAGATCGGTTGGGAAAATTTTCGGTCTAAAGTAATATATTACGTATCTACCGGCCTCGGCGGTCCAGTGATAAAACCGTGTGTCTATGAACGCAAAGGTCCTTGGTTCGACTACCAGTCAAAGATGAGTGCACTTTTTCAATACATGCTATAAGATTACCATTAACCGAGGTTGTCGCATTGTATTTGAGTAAGTTGGATGTCTGCACGTTCTACCTTTCGGAGGGGCAAAAGTCCGTTCGGTCACGTGTCCTATGCTATATTGGGTACGTTAAAGATCACTACCCTCCTTACAGAAAGGCAGGGGTTTGGCGAAATTTCCAGGATAGTATGTGAGACTGTTCCCGGGCTTCGGTGATTGGGCATAGTCGCGGAAATAGACCGACGTTGAAGAAATAGCAAATACAACTTATCTGACTTAACATAGAGATAACTTGCGGGTGTGGATTATAATACATGTTAATGGAAATAGTATTGAACATAAAATAAAGAAGAATGTATATATGTAGAATGGGTATGGTATGGCTACACAACAGTATTATTGGGATGTTCTTCATTGAGTGATACCTATCATCTGAAGAATATTTAAATTTATTAAGACAAGAAATTATACCCGCTGTTATTGCAGTGCGCCTAGTTAATGAACTTTGGTTCTAGCAAGCTGAAGCTCCCAGTTATTTTGGGAGACACTTGCCGCAATATTTGGATGAAGTTTGTCGAGAAAAGTGGATTGGGCGCGGTGGTGCTCTTGAATGGCCTGCTCGCTCTCCTGATTTGACGCCATGTGATTTTTGGGATCACTAGAATAATGCTGTCTAAAAAGACACTACATTAAATCTGAAAGACCTGAAACCTAGAATTATTGGCGAAACAAGATGGATTGTGCATTCTAGCTTAATTAATGTAATAAATTCCTTTGAAACGCGACTCGAATTGTGTATTGATAAAAATGGATTTAATCAGTGAATTATTATTATTTCTGTTATATTTTATTTTTGTTTTGTCAGTTTATTTTAGAATTAAAGTTAATGTTTTCCAATTTTTTTTCTAATGGAACCCGATTATAATTTTATAGTACCGTATCAAGAATGTGACGTTATTTCCGAAAATACTAAAAAAACAATCATATCTTGTCTTTAAAAGAATATATTTAGTTGTCATAGCAACGAAGTTATTTAAGCTAGGAATAAATTAATATTGTCGCTTTATAGCAAAAAACACGTAGAAAAACTTTTGTATCCAACCGATAACTCAAAAAATAATTCACCAATTTTCATGAAACTCCGCAAGTGCCGTTCTTTTATTAATGGCTTGGATGAGTTCGTTAGTCAGGAAAATCAGACAAGGCTTTCCGGAAAATTTTTGAGTTTTCTTTCGAAAAAAAATTTTTTCTCCGAAAATTACAAATCTATTTTAATGAAAGTTGGCATATGTGTTTCTTTAAGAAAGACCGTACCACATACCAAAATTCAACTTCCTAAGTTTATAGAAAAATGAGTTTTTCAAATTTTTAGTTTTCTTTCGAAAAAAAATTTTTTCTCCGAAAATTATAAAGTTATTGTAATGCCATTTGGCGGATATGTTGCCTTGGGAATGACCTTACTACATACCAAAATTCAACTTTCTAAGTTTATTTATTAGAAAATTAAGTTATCCAAGTTTGAAGCATTTAATAAAAATTCACTACCATAACGCACTTGCTGCGTCCCGAACTTTTACTATATATGTATATACAAACATATAAAAATTCAAACGGGGCTTGGTTTTGGGTTTTAGGGGCCCTAAAACGCGCTTATTTGGAGAAATTTTTTGTAAAGTGTCACATCGATACCTCTCTATATTAGCAAATCTTTTGAATGAAAATTCACTAAAGACAAAACACCACTGACGTAGCAATAGAAACGCGGTCGAACACCATATAGTAAAAAATTAAGTTTAGATAATCACCTCAATTTAATCTCAAAAATTCAGCAACAGGTTCAATTCTCACTACACGGACCAAACACGTATATGAAACATAAATTTTATTAAAATACATCTGACGTACTGACACGCAGAAAACAATAGACAATTCTACTTTTGTCCACGATAATATAACACTGTCGGCGCCGCCTTAATAACCAAACCTGAGCAATCGTCTTCAATAAAGTTCTCTAGAAAATTGCCAGCGTTTGGCTTCATGTCAAACACAACTGCATAATATTTCTTTCATCTTTGATTATAATGAGATGCAATTAGAGTTATAATGCAGCAATTTATGTTTTATTTATTATTGTTATTGTTATAATATTTAGATCTCTACCTACTCCTAATGCTGCTCAAATTTATGACTGGCCTGTTTGGAGATGCAGTTTCAAAATACAAAATCAGCAAACAACAGGATTCCGGTTTAATTGCCAAAACGTTGAAAATAATAGCGCTGGCACCATAGCAGCTGGCCATGAAATGATTGTTCGTTATTTTCGTACAACATCCACGATTCATTTGTTTTGGTAAATTGTTATAATAGATCATCATTTTCATCGAAGTTGTCGGTAATTTTTCATGAGGAGAATATCTGATGTTTGATTTTATAAACAAAAGTGAATAGACCTGGTGTGTATGAAAAAAAAACACCAAATTTTTTGGAATAAAGTAATGATCCTTCAGTCAGCGTTACTGACATTTCTCTTTGATTTTTTTACTGTTTAACATCGGCATATTTCTGTATCTAAGAACAATCACTGACGAGGATACGTTTTCCTCCAGTGCCTTGCAAATTATGCTAAATCTCTTAATTTTGTGAAGTGCAGGGGCCTTTTACATGCTCAGTTTTGAAATGTAGACGAGATGGACAGAGGTCATCCAAGGGATGAAGCGTACAGGTCCGGTCAAGTCAAGTTAGTGAAAGACTATATACCTCCCATCATTATCTTTCCTCGACTGAGAGAACAAGATTACAAGACCTCGGGAGCTGCTTCAGGATGTATAGCCACCACACAGACCCAAGCAGATGAATAACCGTAATAAACTGTTGAACACTACCCACTTCACTTTATAAAGTTTTAAAAGTGTACTCCTGATAATAATAATAATAATAATAATAATAATAATAATAATAATAATAATAATAATAATAATAATAATAATAATAATAATAATAATAATAATAATAATAGTGTATTAACCATTTAACTGTTACATGGAGTGGGAAGTTGATACAAATCACCAAAAAAAATTTTAAAAGCATAATTTTTTGTATTAGTGAATTTTCTTAAAAAAAATTCACTAATGAGGAGATCCCGACTTTTGAATTTTGAAAAAATTTCTTCACATGAGCGCTAATTAGGCCCCCCAGAAAACATATCCAAGGTCAGTTTCAATTTTTATATGTTTATATATATATATATATATTTATATATATATATATATATATATATATATATATATATATATATATATATATATATATATATATATATTTATATATATATTTATATATATATATATATATGTATCACACCGATAACTCAAAAAATAATGGGCCGATTTTGATTAAATTTGGCGAAAAAATTCCTTTTGCAAATAGCTTGGATAATTTCGTTAGCCAGGAAAATCTGCCTAGGTTTTCCAGGAAAATTTTGCATTTTCTTTCGAAAAAAAATCATATCTCCGGAATTAACAAAGTAAGGGCAACCAAATTTGGTACACAGGTTTATATCCCTATAGGTAAGTTACCTACCAAAATTTAGCTATGTAGCTCAAAAGACAAAAAAGTTATAGGCATTTAAAGAAAAATAAATTGGGGTTTTCCTGAAAACGTCAAAGTGGCGATTTAAAATGTCAAAATTGGCAACATTTAGGCAAATAACTTGAATCTAATACGGGCTATGGAAAGAAAATATCTCAAGAAGAATGTTTTACAAACCCTGAAGTCTTAGTTTCAACCGTCATTGTCCTTCATTTTACTAAAATATTTGCAGAAAATTCATTTCAAATAGACCCTTTCTCTGATGCTTGACAAGTAGCCTTAGCTATAGAGTTTATCGTTTAATGGTATATAATTTTTGTCGAATTTTCGTAAAAAATCAATAAAGCTCAATATATCCGTTATTATATAAGAGACGAAAAAAATTTATATATATTAATTATAGGGTGTCTTGAGCTACATCTTAAAATAATATTTCGACAATCACAGGGTGGCCCATAATTCGTTGGTGATACAAATTTCCTTTTTTTTTAATCAAACACGCCTTATGTTATTGCATTTTTGCATTTTCCATCGAAATATAATGCATGTTTGTAAGAAAAGAAATTCTGAACGCAGCAAGTGCGTTATGGTAGCGAATTTTGATCAAATGTTTCATATTTTTTTTAATCAAACACGCCTTATGTTATTGCATTTTTGCATTTTCCATCGAAATATAATGCATGTTTGTAAGAAAAGAAATTCTGAACGCAGCAAGTGCGTTATGGTAGCGAATTTTGATCAAATGCTTAATATTTGAACAGCTCAATTTGTTATTAACCTATAAGGTTGACCAAGAAACGTGTTTTTTCGGGAACACTTTAAGTTTACTTTTGGAAATTTTTGTATATTTTCACACAATAAAGTTATTTTGATGAAACATGGCACATTGTTTTTAGTATATAGGTTATACTGGTAACCAAATTTGATGCCTGCTTTCTTAAAAAAACACATATTTGTTAAAAATATTTTTATGAAAATTCACTACCATAACGCACTTGCTGCGTCCAGAATTTTTAATTATCAAGCTAGGTTGGGTATATAACTTAGAAACACCAATTCAGTAGGTTTTGAGGAGATTCCGGTAAGGCTGCTGAAAGAGTGTGCTGATGTTTTAGTCAAGCCATTAGCACATATCATTAACTTATGCCTGGCTCAGAGATTGTTTCCGGATGACCTGAAGAACTTACTAGTGATTCTGATACATAAGAGTGGGGACATATCTCTACTTACCAATTATAGACCTATCTCACTAATTTCGAATTTAGCAAAAATAATAGAAAAAATTATATGCAGGCGAATAGTGGCTTTTTTAGAGAAACACATAATATTTAGTGAGAATCAAAATAGCTATATTAAGAAAAGGTCAACTAACAGGGCAATATTTCAAGTTATCAAGGAAGTTACAGAGGGACTAAATAAGCGTGAAAGCACAATGTGTATGATGCTGGATTTATCTAAAGCTTTTAATAGCGTGTCCCACGACACACTGTTAGTTAAGTTGGAATTGCTGGGTTTCAGGGGAGTCTCGCTTAATTTAATGAAGTCATGCCTATTAGGCAGGAAACAATGTGTGGCTTTTAATGATCATAAGACAGGAGTGTTTCTGATATGTGAGTAAAAGATTATAGAACGAGGTGTGCCTCAGGGCTCAATCCTTGGGCCAGTCTTGTTCTTACTTTATATTAACGAACTGTCTGAAGTATTTCCCCATAAGACAACCCTGTTTGCTGACGATACATCTTTGGTTTTACGAGCTCCTTCAGATAGTGATCTAATTTATGAGGCATCACAATCACTGAGAATTCTGGAACAGTGGTACAATGGAATGAACTTACAATTGAATGTGACTAAAACAAATCTAATCTCATTTAACTATTTTAGGGGTAAACAGTTATCGCTGAAATTCAACTCAAGAGTCGCTGAGCACACAGGATGATGTTAAGTTTTTGGGCTTGAAGCTTGATTCTCAGTTGAACTGGAGGGCTCATGTTGGCTATCTGGCAGGTAAACTGTCAGCTTTTTGTTATGCTCTGCGTGTTCTGTCCGATTCTAGTAGTATTAGTGCTGGCCTCGAGGCGTACTACGCATATGTGAACTCAAGGCTTCGATATGTACTAATGTTCTGGGGGAATTCCATAGAAACCGGTAGAATCTTTAGTCTCCAAAAGGCATGTATCCGCAGCATATTCAATCTAAAATATAGGGGTTCGTGTAGGAAAACATTCCTCGACAACAGAATACTTACCTTCACAAGTTTGTATATATTAGAGTGTGCGTGTTTTGTAAGAGAAAATCGGAGTTTGTTATCAGATTGTGAACGACAGCATCAATGCAACACTAGGACACGTTTAAAGGATCAGTTAATTGCTCCACAAAGTACAAAAAGTATTGTTTACAATAGTGCTGTGGTGCAGTCCCTAAAGGTGTACAATAAACTGACGGTGCAGATAAAGGAGCTTCCACCTGCAAAGATGAGAAAAAACACTGAATAATATTCTGGCGGCAAAAGCCTATTATAATATTGAGGATTTTTTAGCTGACAAGTTGTAGCTGTTGGTAATCAATATCGTGATTGTATAGTTTTTTTAAATTGTAATTCCTGTGTTTTTATGTTTTTTTTTAAATGTTGACGTGTTCTCCACATTTTTTTATGTACTGATGGTGCCAATAAATATATTATATTATATATTATATTATTATTATTATATTATATTATAGTAAACTCTTAACAAATATTGAAGCTACTTATTCTTTTTTATTTTAATATTATTGGCTGCGGCATCTCAGGCCATTAGCACATTCTTTCCCATCATTTAATATTTTATACAAATTTTCCAGACAAAGTCAACTTGGCTCGCCCGGGAATCGAACTCGGGACCTCTCGCTTTGCAGGCTGGCACCTAGCCACCTGCGCCACGAGGGCGTCTTGAAGCTACTTCATAAGATTGTTGTTGATGCTGCAATAATAATGCTGAGCTGTTCCATTAGAGTATGTTAATTAGTTGTTTTCCCACTCTATCCTATATACACTAGTGATTCTGATACACAGAATGGGGAACATATATCTACTTACAAATTATAGACCTATCTCACTAATTTCAAACATATTAAAAATAATAGAAAAAATTATATGTAAGCGAATCATGAGGTTTTCAGAGAAATACAAAATATCAGACAGGAAACAATGTGTGGCTTTTAATGATCATAGGACAGGAGTATTGCTGGCATCTGAATGAAAGGTTATAGAACGAGGTGTGCCACAGGGCTCAGTCCTTGGGCCGGTCTTGTTCTTACTTTATATTAACGAAGTATCTGAAGTATTACCCCATAAGACAACCCTGTTTGCTGACGATACATCTTTGGTTTTACGAGCTCCTTCAGATAATGATCCAATTTATGAGGCATCACAATCACTGAGAATTCTGGAACAGTGGTACAATGGAATGAACTTACAATTGGATGTGACTAAAACAAACTTGATATTTTTTAACTATTTTAGGGGTAACCAGGTATCGCTGAAATTTAACTCAGAATTTCTGAGCACGCAGGATGATGTTACGCTTTTAGGATTGAAGATTGATTCTCAGTTGAACTGGAGGGCCCATGTTGGCTATGTAGTAGGTAAAATGTCAGCTTTTAGTTATGCTTTGCGTGTTCTGCCCGATTATATTAGTAGTCTGGCCTCGAGGCGTATTACCCATATGTAAACTTAAGGCTTTGATTTAGAGTAATGTTCTGGGGCATTCCATAGAAGCCGGTAGAAGCTTTAGGCTTCAAAAGGCCTGTGTCCGCAGCATATTCATTCCGACGTATAGGGGTTCTTGTAGCAAAACATTTCTCCACAACAGAATACTTACCTTTCCAAGTGTGTATATAGGGTGGCGCATTGAAAACGAAACACACCCATTTGCGTCCAGAGAATTTTTTTTTAAGAAACGCTGAAACAGGTCAATTTTAATATTGAGGTGGGTATGTTTTGACATACAACTCAACTTTGTCACATCAACCCCTTAAGGGTGGTGATAACAACCACTATATTTTAAATAGGGAACATAGGTCGAGTGTTACATCATTTAAAAGCTCTGTCTTTTCTGGATTCAGCACACTAATTTTTTGGAAGTTTTATTAACTCGTTTAAAAATTATTCACAGTTGAAGATGCAAAAACGCATTTCACTCATTCCGATAAGAAATGTGCTGATAGTCAATGTTTTGTTGGTTTGTAAACAAAAAATTGACTATCAGAATATTTCTTATTGGAATAAGACAAATGCGGTTTATTATTTCAGTTTATCGGTCGTTTTGATACTTGATAGTACTACCGAAAATTAATTTCACAATGGTGTATTCTGTGGAAGAAAGAGTTGAAATAATTACTCTTTTTCTCAAAAACGATGACTGTGCCAACCGTACCGCAAATTTGTTTAATGAACAACATCCGAACAGACATGTTAACAGTATAAAATTCGTGTTGTACAACAAATGAATGAAGATGATTTTGATCGGCGGCAGGAGTTTTGTGACGTTATCACTGCACGAATAGCTGATAACGAGAGCTTGCTGTTCAATATCTGTTTTTCAGACGAGTGTACGTTTTTATTAAACTCTACAGTCAATCGTCATAATTGTCGTTATTGGGCAGATAATAATCCAAGAAATTTTCACGAAGTCCACACTCAAACTCCACAGAAATTGAATGTCTGGACTGGCATTTTGGAGACTATTTAATTGGACCAATTTTTCTTGATGGCAATTTGAGTGGCAAAACGTATTTGGAATGACTAGACGTTTACCCTCTACTAATTGACATTGTTGAAAATGATGATCGCTATGAAGAAAATTTATTAGTGTTTCAACAAGATGGAGCTCCTCAGCATTTTTCACAACATGTTAGGGAGTTCTTGAACAGAGAGTTTCCAGAGCAATGGATTGGGCGTAGAGGTGCTATTGAGTGGCCCCCTAGATCACCGGATTTAACTCCTTTAGACTTCTTTCTATGAGGCCATTTAAAGAGTAGAATTTTCGCAACAGAACCGGAGTTTCTGGAAGAATTACGACGACGGATTGTTGAAGAATGCCGTCTAATAGCTCCACAAATGCTCTAGAATGTCAGAGCTCGTTTTGAACAAAATTTGTACTTTTGTATGGAAGCTGGTGGTCAACAATTTGAACACTTACTTAACTGAATAAACATTTTTGAACGCTTGGATTTGTTGTTTTTTTTTAGCTTTCTTAACGAAAAATTGACTAATTAGTGCATTTATTATCACAATGAATGAAATACGTTCTTGCAACTTCAACTGTGAATAATTTTTAAACGAGTTGATAAAGCTTCCAAAAAAAATACTGTGCTGAATTCAGAAAAGAAAGAGCTTTCAAATGATGTAACACTCGACCCATGTTCCCTATTTAAAATATAAGGATTGTTATCACCACCCTTAAGGGGTTGATGTGACAAAGTTGAGTTTTATGTCAGAACATGTCCCCGTCGATATTAAAATTGACGTGTTTCAGTGTTTCTTAAAAAAAATTTCTCTGGACGCAAATCGGTCTGTTTCGTTTTCAATGCGCCACCCTAGATATATATATATATATATATATATATATATATATATATATATATATATATATATATATATATATATATATATATATATATATATATATATATATATATATATATATATATATATATATATATATATATATATATATATATATATATATATAAACATATACAAATTTTAACGGATCTTGGTTTTGGGTTCTAGGGACCCAAATTCGCGTTCATCTGAAGAAATTTTTTCAAAAGCTTTTCATCGTGATGTCTCTAATAGCGAATTTTTCTTCATGAAGATTCGCTAATAGCAAGAATTTGCAAACACTTCTAAGAGCTTTAAAATAAAATATCTCACATCTACTTTTGACTATTGCTGTTCACTATAACATTAAGGTATGAAAAAAAAATGATGTGGATTAAATTTTATCAGCGCTTATCACAGATTTCAATCTCCATTTAGTGAAACTAGAAAATTACCTGGTTCATCCGTTGAAATTTTTCGCAATGACGTTACGTAAAATGTAACGTCCTGACATAAGAAAACAATGTATGCGAAAACCTATAATTTTCTGGTGCAATTTAGTTAAGCAACGTGGTTTTATTGCATGGCGCAATAGTAACTACTGCATAGAAGAATTAATTACCACCAACAAACAACCAGAATTAATAGTGTAGCGTGAAATAGTGATGCAGTTATTTGTAGTTACCTGTTTATATCACTTCACACTTGTTAGTTTAGCTTTCAACATGCCTGAGTCAAAACACACGTCTTTAGCGGTTCTGTTAGTTTTGATCAATTTAATATGTGTATTTCCTACGAATAACGAGTTATTTTAACATGAGATTATCGTTTCCTTGTAAAAAGTATAAGAATCTTTTATTTTTACAACTGGATCTACAGGGTGTGTCAATCACAACTTCTCACCTAGAAAATATCGGAATTAAAAAAAAGTCTGGACGCAGCAAGTGCGTTATGGTAGTGAATTTTCATTAAAATGTTTTTAGTAGCAAATATATTGTTGCGTTTTCTCCGGGTTCTGTATAAGTGAGACTTTTAATTTTAACAAAACAACTTTATTTACTCTCTAAATATGGATATAATTAAAGTTCTAGAATGTCTCTCTCACAAAACACTTAGTTTATCTGGCCTTACAATCACTAATTTGTACAAAAGTCACTAATACACTGAAACTACAGTCGCTACTAGTTACTGCTTCTACGAGTCACTTCAACATTCTCTAACTGAACTGCCTCCGCTGGCTTACTTCCATCTTTATATAGCCGTCGCACCTTCCAGTTCGTTCTCGAGCGTTCTATTCCAGAATGTTCCAGGACCTTCTTTTACTAGAAGGTTCTGTGAATACAGATCGGTCCCGTATGTATACAGGGGGATGTATATACAGGTCATCCAAATGTGGTCATCACTCCTATGTTACACAAGAGGTGTTTCTCGAACTATAAGATCTCTCTGCGTATACAGGGTGTAAGGGTTCTCTGCGTATACAGGGTGTATATACAAGGTGTTCGGAATGCGCAGACCTCAGTTATCCGTTCCGACGGGGTACAAGTTGGTAACTTCGTTATTTCTGGTCCTAGAGGGTTGAGACTTCGCCTGAGGGGGGTCACCCCAGGGGGGTGGGGAGGCGGTGTTGCCGGATTGTGCAGGAATTCCCAGATGTTGGGGGAAATTTTGGAGATGTGGCGACACCGCACCTGCATCTATTGAAGTGTTTTGTAACTATATATATATATATATATATATATATATATATATATATATATATATATATATATATATATATATATATATATATATATATATATATATATATATATATGTATATATATATATGAACCTCGGTGGTTCAGGGGTAAGAACGTGTGCCTCTGAACCAAAGGGTACTGGGTTCGATCCCGGGGTACTCCTTTCACTTTTTTAGTACAAACTGTAAAATTAACATCAACCGAGGTTATGGCATTGTATTTGAGCAAGTTGAATGTCTGCACGTTCCGCCCTTCGCCGTCGGTCCCTTGTCCATGCGATGTTGGGCACTTTAAAGATCCCTACCCTCCTTACAGAAAGGCAGGGGTTCGGCAAAATTTCCAGGATAGTGAGGTGAAACTGCTTCCTGGCGTCGGAGATTGGCCATAGTCGCGGAAATAGGCCGACGTTAAAGAAACAAAACACACACACACACAAATATATATATATATATATATATATATATATATATATATATATATATATATATATATATATATATATATATATATATATATATATATATATACACGCTGACTCACGATCGATGGTAGGTTAGGTGATTGCCAGGAACGGGAAGTAGGATCATTTTGAAAATTTGGTTTCTTCGGTAATTATTTCTGTTCTATCTATCTAAAATATTTTCATCGTTGCCGCTTATATCGAAAAGTAGCCACAACTTTGATATTTTAAAGGAGACACCCTATATATTATTGCGTTTTTCGCTTCACTATTACTTTCCGTTTATTTTTGTATGGCATTTCCCTTTACCTATCTCCAGCGGGTGTCGAGAATTTAATTGATTTCGTTTTTTTTTTTTTTTTTGTGAAAACATGGCTTCAATTTGATGTTTATTACTGCGGTATTTGAATTCTTAAGAGAGCTGGAATTTTGGATGTAGTTTACCCATGTCCTGTGTATTGCTGAGATCTAAGGGAATTTATTCTCCATTATACAGGATTGTTCAAAATTTGTGATTTTACCAATAATACAAAAATGATGAAAAGTGTTTAAATGGAACACCCCTTATATTATTAAATATCCTGAAGGACAATTAAAGTTTTTTCAAATGATGCAGCATGTTCCTCTACCTAAATAGTAAGATTTCCAAAATAAAAGCAGATTTCTATAAATATCGGATTATTTTGTCATATTTTGTATGAAATGTCAAATTTATTTGACAATTAGTGCATCAGTAGTAAACCGTTTGCGCGTTCTTTAACGAAATTTTGTTTTGAAAGGGATCAAAAAGGAATCTCCTGTTTCAGGTAAGACCTGATGAGAAGTATAAAAAGTCTGGACGCAGCAAGTGCGTTATGGTAGTGAATTTTCATTAAAATGTTTTTAATAACAAATATGTTTTTTTTTTGAGAAATCAGGCATCAAATTTGGTTACCAGTATGACCTATATAGTAAAAAGAATGTACCATATATCATCAAAAAAGCTTTATGTTTGAAAATGTACAAAAATTTCCGAAAGTTAGCTTAAAGTTTCCCAAAAAAACTGGTTTCTTGGTCAACCTTATAGGTTAATAGCAAATTGAGCTATTCAAATTTGAAGCATATAATAAAAATTCGCTACCATAACGCACTAACTGCGTCCCGAATTTATTTTCTTACAAACATGCATTATATTTCGATGGAAAATGCAAAAATGCAATAACATAAGACGTGTTCCATTAAAAAAAAAAGAAAATTTGTATCACCAACGACTTATGGACCATTCTGTGATTGTAGAAATATGTTTTTAAGATTTAGCTCAAGACACCCTGTAATTAATTTATGCATGTTTTTCCTATCTTGTATAATAACGGATATATTGAGCTTTATTGATTTTTTACGAAAATTCAACAAAAATTATATACCATTAAACAATAAACTCTATAGATAAGACTACTGCCAAAGCACCAGAGAAAGGGTCTATTTGAAATGAATTTTCTGGAAAAATTTTTGTAAAATGTAAATATATATATATATATATATATATATATATATATATATATATATATATATATATATATATATATATATATATATATATATATATATATATATATATATATATATATATATATATATATATATATATATATATCGTTCCGTCTACCTGCTTCGTTATCAGTGAAAGTAGTGGGTTCACGGTCAGTTAAGTGGGGGGGTTTGGTCACGGTACTTAAAGGATTAGGAGGATTAAGAGAATCACCGGCATTTGTTGAGACAGATAATGGGGAAATAAAATTGTCTGTGGAATTTATTTTCTTTTTTTGTGTTTGTAATGAAGATATAATAGGTTTCAAAGTGGTCGGAAGGCGAAGCCCATCGTCTATCTTCTTTAAACAATCGGGGCGTTTTTCAGACTGGATTGCTTCGCGGATAATTCTCGTTTCGAAGTTGTAAACCGGTGCTATTGTTTTGGCATTATCGAAGTCTATTTTGTGTCCTGTATGAATATGATGCATGGCCAGCGCCAATGGGGGGTCGGATTTTCTAACTGCGAGAGTGTGCTCATATATTCTATTGTGGATACGTCTATTTGTTTGTCCTACATAAGTTCGGGAACAGTCGAAACAAGGAATTTCGTAAACTCCGTGGGATTCGTTTGGAATCGTATCGTTGGGAGTTTTTATCAGATTTGACTATTTTTGCTCTGTTGTGAATACGGTTTTGATATCATGGGTTCTAAACATTCGGCTGATTTTGTCGCTGACACCGTTAATGTATGGTAAAAACGCTGTGTGTTGTTGTGTGGACTCTGTTTGTTCTCGTTGTGGTGTAGTGGTTTGTTGTTGTGGGTTTCTAATGTTTCGTAGTATGTGATTGTTGTCATATCCGTTTTCTAGCAATGTCTGTCTTAAAAAGTGTAATTCTGTCTGTCTGTTGTTGTTGTCCGTTGGTCTAAGGGATCGTGTTATTAGTGTTCAAACCACGGAATTTGGTTGCGATGTGTGATGGTGAGATTGGGCGTTAAGATAACGATTAGTATGGGTTGGTTTTCGGTAGACAGTGTAAGAAAATCCTCAGACTAGGTTTTTAGTGATGCGTACATCTAGGAAAAGCAAAGAATTTTTTTCTATTTCCGTAGTGAACTGGATTTTGGGGGTTGACGTTATTTAGGTAAGAAAGGAATTCGTCTAGAGATTCTTTACCGTGTGGCCAGACAGCGAAAATGTCGTCAACGTATCTTAACCAACAGGTTGGTTTAAGTTGGGATGAATTGAGGGATTGTGTCTCGAAGTTTCCCATGAAAATGCTAACCAATGCAGGAGAGAGAGGTGACGCATTGGCGCACCTCGAACTTGTTTGTAAAATTTGTTTTGAAAAGGGAAATAAGTGCTAGATGTGCAGTGTTCTAGAAGAACTAAGGTATCGTGTGAAATATTGTGTTTATTTTTAAGAATGTCAAGAGTTCCAGATAGAGGTATATTAGTAAATAAGGAAACTATACAAAGCTAACTAGGATGTCGTTTTGAGAAATGGTGTTGTTTTGAAAAAGGTCACTGAAATGGGTGGAGTTTTTGACATAAGATGTAGCGTTTTCTACTAATGGTTGCAGAGTTTTGGCTAAATATTTTGCAAGTTTTTGTGTGGGTTAACGGTGGGCACTTACGATAGGGCGAAGGGGAATATCAGGCTTTGGATTTTCGGGAGACCGTATTTTCTAGGGATGCGAGATGATTTTTCGCGGGGGATTAGTTCTTTTTTGAGGTCAGGACTGAGTTGGGAGTTGTTGATGATAGTTTTGGTTTTCTTTTGAAGATAAGTTGTAGGGTCGTTAGAGATTTGTTTGTAGTCTGTGCTGCTTAGTATATTGTCCATCTTTTGTATATAATCTGTTTTGTCGAGTATGACTGTAGCGTTGCCTTTGTCTGCTGGTAGGATTATAATTTCTGTATTTCGGTTTAGGTCTCTGATTGACTGTTGTTCGTAAAAAGAAAGGTTGGAAGGTGGGGGTTTAGCAGAACGTAATATCCTGGCGATCTCCTGTCTCGTAATTTCAGCTTCGTCAATCGGTAAGTGTGTTATCGCATCTTTTGATTGAGAAAATATATTTTCTATTGGTATGAATTTAGGGGTTGGTGCAAAATTAAAACCTTTGGATAGGACTTTGATGGCGACGTCACTTATGTTGGAATTTGAAAGGTTGTGAACTACTATAGTATAATTGGCATTATGTGAGTGTTGTTTGAGTTTTTTGTTGTCTAGAAGATGCTATAATTTTCTTTTCTCTACGTCCGTCTTTTGCTGTGTAACATGTTCTGCTTTACTATATGAGAGTCTGTCTAGAGTGTCCCAAAGTGTAGGGTGTATTTTGAATGTGTGTATTTTTATGTACGTGTCGTAAAACAGTGTGTTAGTAGTGTTAAGGTGTCGTCTTGTCTCGTGAATGGAATTTCTAAGAAGAACAACGCCTGTTAGTTTTAAAATGTTGGAGATGTTATGTGATTTGGTGTGGTGTTTAAGTTGAAAAGTTTTTGGTACCACGTGATGGTCACGTCAGGCTTTTAGAAACGTGAGGTCACAAAGGAGACGGGATTTACGGATAAGAAGTTTGCTGAAAGTTTTGGTATAAGATAAAAGTTCCTCCCCGTAGAGGCGAAGTAAATGCTCGGAAAAATTTCCGCGGTCGTTAATCCGAGCATTTAATTTAATGTATGAGCACACCCTCGCAGTTAGAAAATCCGACCCCTCATCGGCGGTGGCCATACATCATATTCATACAGGACACAAAATAGACTTCGATAATGCCAAAACAATAGCATCGGTTTACAACTTCAAAACGAGAATTATCCGCGAAGCAATCGAAGAACATCTAGAATTCAGCAGAGACACTTGCTCCACTAGCTGATGCGAGGGCTACGTCCTTCATTTACAGAAAAAATAACAATAGTGAAGCCAGAGAAATCATCTCCACGTCTGTATTTACTCCAGTTATTAGCTACAACATTACACAATTTTCCCTTTGTATTTATAGAAGTGAGATGTCTGCCACATTATTCGACATAAAGATATATTTTCAAAACAAACAAACATAAAACAAAAAAATAATTGTCCAATCCAATTATAATCGACACGTTTAGAGGTGTTGTCTGTGAAAATGACAAATTAGAGCATCCGTCTAAAAATAATGGATCTGTTACTGTTACACCAATTATAATGGAATTTTAACGGGAACACGGCAATTTTCATGACAACAAAAAGCAGCATATATTCAAGCTTTTACATCTTTTCCGAAAGAAATAGTGCAGATGAATTTTATTATATCCGTTGTTCTGTTGTAATGTAATGTTAATTTACTTCTCTATTACAATGAAAACAATTTGACGTAGTTTTATATACTATGGTTATAACAGCAATTTGAGTTGAACTTATGCAGTATTGTAGAAGTAAAATTATGGCAGGAATAACGGTTCTTCTATAAATAACTAAAGTTAAATAATAAATATGGAAATAACCTAAAGCTTGTAGGAAATGATAAAACCAATTATTACTAATTACGTCAACTTTAACAAAAACTTGCCACCCTGAATATGCAATCATACAGTCTGGCCCAAAATAATGGTACCACAATCCAACAGTCAAAAGTCAAAGAAAATACAGTGTTTTAATGTGAGAAATTTGAGTTAGATTTTGGTGAATTTTCTTAAAAAAATTCACTAATGAGGAGATCCCGACTTTTGAATTTTGAAAAAAATTCTTCAAATGAGCGCTAATTAGGCCCCCTAGAACACATATCCGGGGTCAGTTTCAATTTTTATATGTTTATCTATATATATATATATATATATATATATATATATATATATATATATATATATATATATATATATATATATATATATATATATATATATATATATATATATATATATATATATATATATATATATATATATATATATATATATATCGGTTAGACTTTAAGATTACTTTCGGAAATTTTTGCACGTTTTCAAACAATAAAGTTATTTTGATGAAACATGGCACATTGTTTTTACTATATATGTTATACTGGTAATCAAATTTAATGTCTGCTTTCTGAAGAAAAAAAAAACATATTTGCAATTAAAAACATTTTTTTGAAAATTCACTACCATAACGCACTTGCTGCGTCCAGAATTTTTTTCTTAAACCAAAAAAGTATTTGACGTATTGTTTTGTCTTCCGCGATCATATGTGATAAAAAAAATGCTCTGGTACTCTGGTTGAACCGCGTCAGGAATATGTTAGAACGTGACGTTTCAGCTGATGTTTTGGAACCATGTTTAAGAGGTTAAGGAAATATTGGAGGCAAGGAACTATAAGGCCTCAATCTGCCTAACCCTTAGAGCGATGGATAAGGGTAGGTTGGGTTATATATATGTATGTATGTATGTATATGTATCACACCGATAACTCAAAAAATAATAGGCCGATTTTGACAAAATTTGGTGAATACCTTCCTTTTGTAAGTGGCTTGGATAAGTTCGTTAGCCAGGAAAATCGGCCGAGGTTTTCCCGGAAAATGTTGTGTTTTCTTTAGAAAAAAATTCATATGTCCGGAAATAACAAAGTAAGGGCAACCAAAATTGGCACATCGTTTTATATCACTATAGGTAAATTACCTACCTTAGCGCTATAGGTCCAAAGACAAAAAAGTTATGGGCATTTAAAGAAAAATAAATTGGGGTTTTCCTCAAAACGTCAAAGTGACAATTTAAAACATCAAAATTCGAAAGATTTAGGCAAACAACTTGAATCTAATACGGGCTATGGAAAGAAAATGTATCAAGAAGAATGTTTAACAAACCCTGAAGTCTTAGTTTCAACCGTCATTGTCCTTCATTTTACTAACATGTTTCCAGAAAATTTATTTCAAATAGGCCCTTTCTCTGATGCTTGGCAGTAGTCTTAGCTATAGAGTTTATCGTTTAATGGTATATAACTTTTGTCGAATTTTCGTAAAAAGTCAATAAAGCTCAATATATCCGTTATTCTACAAGATCTGAAAAAAAATTGTATACATTAATTATATGGTGTCTTGAGCTACATCTTAAAAAATATTTTTACAATCACAGGGTCGCCCATAAGTCGTTGGTGATACAAATTTTAAAAAAAATTAGTCGAAAACGCCTTATGTTTTTGAATTTTCCATCGAAATATAATGCATGTTTGTAAGTAAAGAAATTCTGGACGCAGAAAGTGCGTTATGGTAGCGAATTTTGATTAAATGCTTCATATTTGAAAGGTTATTTTGCTATTACCCTATAAGGTGAAACGGATTTTTTCGGTTAGACTTTAAGATTACTTTCGGAAATTTTTGCACGTTTTCAAACAATAAAGTTATTTTGATGAAACATGGCACATTGTTTTTACTATATATGTTATACTGGTAATCAAATTTAATGTCTGCTTTCTGAAGAAAAAAAACATATTTGCAATTAAAAACAGTTTTTTGAAAATTCACTACCATAACGCACTTGCTGCGTCCAGAATTTTTTTCTTAAACCAAAAAAGTATTTGACGTATTGTCTTGTCTTCCGCGATCATAAGTCATAAAAAAATGCTGGTACTCTGGTTGCACCGCGTCTAGAATATGTTCGAACTTGACGTTTCAGCTGCTGTTTTGGAACCATGTTTAAGAGGTTAAGGAAATATTGGAGGCAAGGAACTCTAAGGCCTCAATCTGCCTAATCCTTAGAGCGGGGGATAAGGGTAGGTTGGGTTGTTGTAGTTTTATTTGGAGCCTCTAACTGCCTACTCCCAAAACCTCGCTGGAGATCGTGTCTGAGGTATCATTCTGTTCAACCCTAGACCTGAGGGAGATCTGACTGTTGCTTGAAGGTGCTTTGGTATTTAGAGGTCTAAGTCTGTCCAGTCTTAGACCTGAAAGGCATCTGAGCGTTGTTTGAAGCTATTTTTGTATTTATGATATAAATAGGATGGTGCTCCCCACAACACAAGGGTCCTAAGGAAATTATAAATCAAAATTTTCCAGGAAGATGGATTGGATGTGGTGGTTTCATTGCTTGGCCAGCGCTGTTACCCGACCTTTCACCGCTAGATTTCTACTTGTGGGGTGCGCTAAAAAAATTTAATCTACAAAACCGAAATCAAATAAGAAAGAAATCCCCCAGAAGAACAACATATTTGTGTTATAAATGCTTTTCGCATTATCGCAAAGTAATACTTATTTGTCCCGAAAAATAAAATACAGAGAAATTACAGACTTGGATTATACATGAAACATACACTTTTATGAATAAGTCTGGACGCAGCAAGTGCGTTATGGCAGTAAATTTTCATATAAATGATCTGACACCAAACATTTTTTAAATTAAATGCTTATAACTATTGTTCCTTACAACATAGAGATATATATTTTCGCATATAGTTTACTCTTTATAACGTGAATCCACGTACCAAATTTGGTTACCATAGCTTTGTTAGTTTTGGAGATAAAAAAAATTCCAATGGGAAATTCAAAATTTTACCTTAAAATCTAGTCTTATTTTCCTGGCTGACGAAATGGTCCAAGCCATTTACAAAGGGAAGCTACCTGCCAAATTTAATCGAAATCGGCCCATTATTTTTTGAGTTATCGGTGTGTTATAAATATATATATATATATATATATATATATATATATATATATATATATATATATATATATATATATATATATATATATATATATATATATATATATATATATATATAGACTGATAGGGAATAGGCTAGGCTCCTGGTGAAGTGCTAAATATAGATCATGTTTTAGCAAAGAACCTAGTAGCTGCCATTTACCGCATCTACCCACTGGCAGATGAGTGGGTATAACAAAAAATCTGCCCTTTCAATTAATCTTTGTTTTTCGTTCGCTCTTCGTTTCGCTTTTCGCTGCGCCTTGGCTTCTCTGTGTTGAAACACACACCTCGGGGCAATACACCTCGGGTTGTCATAGCATTCTCGTCTTTTCTCGTTTTTTCGCTTCGTATTAGCAGAACAATTCTGCCAAAGTTATATCTTCCGTAAATAAAACAGAATCAAAAAAAGTTAGGTTTTCTGTCAATGGTTTAAAAATATTTCATATGTCAGCGGTTTAAAAGCCACCCGCCTTCTTTGGTTTCCTATTCTATGCCCTTCTGACAAAATTTTCAGTCTGTCATTTTTCAGTTGAAACTCCTGACCCATACGCCACAACAAAAAAGTCAGCTGTCAATCAACAGGTTGTCATGGACCGCATGGGTTTCATGAGATTTATTTATATATATATATATATGTATATATATATATATATATATATATATATATATATATATATATATATATATATATATATATATACTTTATTTGTTTGCTGTACGTTTGTGATTTCTTATTGGTTTGCGTGGACTGCAGTTTCGAACCGTCCCGGTTCATCATCAGCACGCTACTGATTACAGTGTAGTGCAATATTCCTAAAGATATATATATATATATATATATATATATATATATATATATATATATATATATATATATATATATAGGTGTGCCAAAATTCAATGTACAAGCGACCTACCACAGATTTTTCAGACAAAATTAGGTCGATTAAGATCAACTCACCTCTATACAAAGTTGCACCGTTGTTTAGCCGCCAGAGGGCTTCAAAGTTATTAGTTTTTTTTTTCTATTTTTTTACATATCTCATAAACAGGTAATCCGATCATATTCAAATTTCACAGAATAATTGTAATGGGCAAATGTTTTAGTCGTTATGAGAACTAGTGTAATTGCACCCCTGCAAGGGCCTAAACTACCCCCCCCCTAACTTTTTTATCGTATTTATTTCTCTGGTGGTTAGATAAATAACACGGGCTTTTTTTTCAAAGACCAATGTTTTTTCAAATTTTTGTTGCTTTTGTAAAATTTTGCTTACTCTTTTAGTTTTTGAGTTGAAGTTTGATGCAGAAATACAATACTTCATAAAATCTTTACTCATTAACCATAGAAGCAATAAGAGAAGTAAAATTAATGCAAAGTTTAAATTGAAACAAATTAAATCTAACTAATTCATTGTTTAATATGGCAACCATTCCCTCGCATTAAAGCTTCTAGTCTACGTACAAAATTAAAACTTATACGCTTTAAATTTTCCCTATTCAGCAGTGAGGCAACAGCTTCTTCAATTCTATCCCACAATTGCTCCTCGGTATTTATCTCCCCTTTGTAAACATACGTCTTGATCTGCCCCATAGTGAAAAGTCGCAAGGACTTAAATCTGGCGAACGTGCTGGCCAAGGAACAGGAGCATCGTGACCTCTGTCAATCCATTTATTGGGAAATTGCTTACTAAGGTAATCCCTCACAATGCGACCAAAATGATGTGTTGCACAGTCATGCATGTACCACATGTCACGACGAAATACGATCGGCGAATCTTCTAAAAATTCTGATAAAGTGTCTTGCAAGAAGTGTAAGTAGCCTTACGCTATTAGCCTATAAGGAAACCTAATTTTTCTTAATGAAAATTCGCTAAAATCGAATATTCGAAACGCGATATTTTAAATTTGTCTTATATCCGTTGTGAATGTAAACAGCATAAGGTGCCTTGAATACGTTTTGCTCTTTGTAACACTTATTCTTCTCGTACTGTAAGTTATACATTTAAACGTATACAAAACTTTTCACATCTACTATTTTTAACATCTTCACGCATAAATACTTATCAAATATTTTAATACCATAATTGCATGGTCTCATAATCTCATAACAAGATTCCATCAATAGATAATATCTAAAACAAGCCCACTAACATCAGAATAATTTTCAGATCGCATTCTTCGTGTTAATGATAGTAATATTAACGCCTATAATTCATCGCTACTGTTAAAATGAGTTCAAACCGATTTGGTAATATAACCATAGTAAATTACCTACAGAGTTTCTCACATCGTCTTTAATTTTCTAGAACAATAAGAAAAGTCTTCCCACGATAGACCTAAACGAGAACCAGAACAAGAATATAACCCTAACCTCTAAAACGATGGATATGTAAATGTAAATTACTTACGATGTGAATTTGCTTCCTCTTAGTAACTGTACAGCTTTCTATCCGTTAGTAGAAGACGCGAAATGTTATACTCTCTTTTTTTTTGGTATCTGTAAGTACTAATGTAACATTTCATTACTGTTATATATTGTTTTTATTTGGCACACCTCTAGGATATTCAAATCATTGGACTGTATAATTGATATTGCCATTAAATTGCAAATGACATCATATTTTGCATGAAGACATGATACCAACGACGCTGAAGCATGTTGAAGTATCTGGAACGTTCTACACAGGAGTTATTATCGTCTTATTTCAGCATCCGTGGTAACGTAGCTTATAATGGGAGCCACCGTAAGATAATTTTTCAGAAGTGCGGTATACTTACTTTGCCATGCTTGTCTCAATTTTTGCTAATTATTTTTATAAGAAAGAACCAGGATTTATTACTATTAGCATCTTTAGAGAGTGGCCAAATGATGATGTGCACTTATATACTGCTGAGGATGGTGATTTAATTTATCGGTCTTACTCAAAACTTGAAGTTTTACAAAATAACCCCAATCATTAGGTGTGGCCGTGTGCAAGATACTTCAAAAGTGATTAATCAAATTTTAACTGATTGTTCAGGAGAAGAAAATACTAATATTTTGCTCAACAATAAAGTGCCTAAGTTCGCTCTCTACTGTGGCTTACCAAAATACATGATGTTAAGGTAGAGAAAAATAATAATCTATGTTAATAAGTGAGACAATTTTTAGCGAATCCTTCATTAAAAAAATTCGCTAGTAGAAATACCACCACTTCCAACAAAAACTTTATAATGAATTTTTATAAGTTTTTACACCTTTGACAACTACTTTGACCAGCTCTTCGACTACCTTTCTAAAAAACCGACCATCTGATTTCTGAATATCCTTCCTCCGAGGTCACTATTCTTGATGTCTTTAATGTCCATAATAAGGAATGGCTAGGATCTTCAAAAACCGATCAACAAGTGAGACCAGCGGAGGCCTTTGCATTCAGCAATTCTTTAGCCATTATGGTTCAGCAACCTACTAACTTTCCTCGCATCCCAACACACCGCTCAAATCCCATGGATTTCCTTCTTACTACAAAACCTGAATGCTATAAGACATCAGTCACCGCCACCCTTGGTGGCTCAGACCACGTCATGGTCACTGCTTCCTGCGCAATGCAACCCGAGGTCACACAGACATCGTTTGGCACTACAACTCTGCGAACTGGGACGAAATGCGGGATTAATTTTCCGCATTTCCATGGGCCTCTGTTTGCTTCTCTCATCCTGATCCCTCTGATATCTCACAAAACGTCACCGAAATTATGCAAGCTGGCATTGAATTATTTATTCCACGTACACAGAAAAGCTCTTCAGCCACTCAAAAGCCCTGTTTCTCTAAATACTGTGACAAAGTCAGACTTGAAAAGGTCAAAGCTCAGAAAACACTTCTACACAATCCCAGTCAAGAAAATCGTCAAACATTTAACGACGCAAGAAACCGCTATGTCCGCATTCTTTCTGAGGCAAAAAACTCGTTTAATAACAATATCAAAAACAAAGTCCTCTCAAGCTCCAACTGCCCCAAACCCTTCTGGACTCTTGCTAAATCTACTGTGAATAATTTCTGCAAGAGCACGTTCCCACCTCTTGTTTCAGGGGATGAAATTGTTTCTACCGCCCTGGGCAAGGCTGCACTTTTTGCCTCGTTGTTCGCCGGCAATGTTACTCTCAACCCACCTCCAAATGTTCAACCACCAACAGTCCCCAATGTCGCGCATAAAATGACGGATATCCTTTTCAAAACTAAAAAGGTACGAAAGATGCTCTCTTCTCTTAATACCAGGAGAGCCTCTGGCCTTGCGAAGATTCCATCAATTATTCTCAAAAAATGCGCACCAGTACTTGCTCCTGTCCTGAATCGTCCGTTTCAGACATCTTGCAATAGAGGCATATCCCCTAGTAACTGGAAAAATGCTCGAGTACAACCCGTCCCCAGGAAAGGATCCAAAGCGCTTCCTAGCAACTACAGGCCTATTTCTCTCCTTTCAGTCGTCTCTAAAGTGATGGAAAAGTATATAAACACCGAATTACTAAAATTTCTTGAAAAACACAGTCTAATCCACGACAGGCAGTATGGATTCCGTCAGCGAAGATCGACTGCCGACCTCCGTTCCTTTGTCGCCCATTCGTGGAACAAGTCTATGGAACTACACGGTGAATCCCATGTTGTCGCTCTAGATATATCAAAAGCATTCGACCCGGTGTGGCACGCAGCGCTGCTTAATAAACTTCCGGCCTATGGCCTACCACCAAAACTCTGTACCTGGACAGCAAATTTCCTCTCCAACCGGAGCATTTCTGTTGTCGTGGATGGAGATTCCTCTAAACTCTATCCAATTAATGCAGGAGTCCCTCAAGGTTCAGTTTTAGCTCCCACTTTGTTTCTACACCACATCAATGACCTCCTCTCTAGCACATCCAACCCAGTTCACATTTACGCGGACGACAGCACCCTCCACTCAAATATACAATATTCTTAGCCTGTCTCTTTAGCCCAATAAGATGAGGATGGCAGACTCATGGAGGGTTCTGTCTCCGTGGATCTCCAAAAAGTATTACACTGGCGAAGTCGAAATATTATACAATTCAACCCCACCAAAACTAAAAGTCCTGCTTTCTTTCTCACAAGAGACACACCAGCCCTAGACCCATCACAATGAACAACCAAGTTATTCAAAGTAATGAGTCCTTTTCACTTGTTGGCATTTCTGTGGATCGAAATATCAATTGGCACCAACATGTCACATCAATTGCAGAAGCGGCTGCTAAGAAATTAGGTTTCCTCTTCCGGGCTCGCAAATACTTTTCACCAGATAATTTCTATACCTTATATTTTACACAAATAAGGCCAAACCTCGAATACTGCTCCCACATATGAAGTGCCGCCGCAGATTCTACACTCGCTATCCTGGACTCCATTCAGAAGAGAGCTATACGTCTGATCGGTGACCCTACCCTCACCCAAAGGCTGCCATCCCTTGCCCGCCGACGTGCCGTTGGTGACACCTTTCTCTCTCTCTCTCTCTCTCTCTCTCTCTCTCTCTCTCTCTCTGTTTTATAGATATCTGCACGGGCACTGCTCAGAGGAGCTTCCTTCCATAGTTCCTCCACCTGCTGCCACCAACAGATCTACCAGGGGAACAAAGCGAATGCACACTTTTACTGTCCAGGTCACTAGACTTAGAACATCTTGTTATGCCCGCTCTTTTGTCTCGATGACTTCCAAGTTGTGGAATTCCTTGCCGGCATATGTTTTTCCTTGTCCTCCGAACCTCCAAACGTTCAAGTCCAGAATTAACAAGTTGCCTCTTTCCTCCTTGTCGACACCCACGGTACGATAGTATTTAGGCTGTAAGCTCTCGTGGTGTGTTGTTGAAATAAAAAAATAAAAAAAAAGTCAGACGGTATGTTAAAAACGAAAATGATTCGAAAGTCGCAGTTCTCCTCTATTCTAGAATTAATAGTTCGTGAAGTATCTTCATAAGACCATGTTTCCTTTTTACGGAAAGTTTTACATTAGAATTAATCGTCAAGATCATTTATATGATATTACCCACATCACCTACCTCTAATAAAGATAATCTTCCCGGAAACAAGAACACATCACCTTTTGATGTCTTCATTATGTCATTATCTGTCGAATCCATTAGAGAAATAAGATTTTTTAATGTGCTGATATATGAAATGTAATCATAACTACTTGATGATGATGTTATTATCAATATGATTTCTAAATGCCACTTAAGAAAAAAATCTGTGATAAATTACAAGGTGAAAACATTTTCATTGGTTGTTAATTACTATACGATCAACATGAGTTCTTCAAAAAGTAGATGACTTAGGAAGTCATCTATTAGTCAGCTATTAATAACTTAATAACGGAGGAATATTTATGGAAAGTCTACCTCAATTAAGTTTTAAAACAAAAACAGAGGAACCCCAAAAAACATACACAATACCCAACAATCGTCTACTCTTTAATTTAAAAAGGTGTTAATTAACGATTTCGTCAAATGAAAAACACATTTTAATCAATAAAATAACTAATTTAATTATACTCGCTGCGGTAACTTGTGAATGAAATTTGCTTATAAAAAATCATTTCCTTTTTCCTGAAACTATTTACGTTAGATAGAAAATTTCTAAAGTTTCGGAGTTACGTAATTTAACACGTTGATTTACATAGATCGACTTCAAATAATAGTTAAACTGCCATTACCGTTGGTGAAGTTAGTGAGTAGGTTTAAATCTAGAGAAAAGGTTTGTTACAACTAGATGTCAGGTGAAATTTGTTTATATTACTTAATTAAAACCCAATGCTATTTAAAGTTGTTAGAATCTACACAAATTATTCACTTAAATTTACTGCCTGTAACTCAAATTGAAGCGTTTACTTTCAAAAGAAAGAAACTAGAGAGTTAACTCTCTACACTCAATGATCTGTTTAGAGTGATAGGTAACGTCCACGACCTTTGATTATCGGACCCACGTCAGATGAAGACGATAAGGTAGAAGTCAGCTTTATGATAGTATCCCAACAAACTATGTGGAATTAAAATAATTTCTTTTGCTAATTGCGAGATAAAAATTATCTTACTACAACCTGTATAAGGTTGTTGTCAGGTAGACTGCTCGAGTTAGTCACTACTAACACTACTATAGAGCCTCGTAGTGTGAATTCTCTTGCACATTTTATGTCATCTGTTTCAACAACCCGTCCCCAAGAAAGGATCCAAAGCGCTTCCTAGCAACTACATGCCTATTTCTCTCCTTTCAGTCGTCTCTAAAGTGATGGAAAAGTATATAAACACCAAATCACTAAAATTTCTTGAAAACACAGTCTAATCCACGACAGGCAGTATGGATTCCGTCAGCGCACATCAACTGCCGACCTCCTTTCCTTTGTCACCCATTCTTATAGAACAAGTCTATGGAGCTACACGGTGAATCCCAGATTGCCGCTCTAGACATATCCAAAGCATTCGACCAGGTCAGGCACGCAGCGCTGCTTAATAAACTTCCGGCCAGTGGCCTACCACCAAAACTTTGTACCTGGACAGCAATTTTCCTCTCCAACCGGAGCATTTCTGTTGTCGTGGACGGCCATTCCTCTAAACAGTATCCAATTAATGCAGAAGTCCCGTAAGGTTCTGCTTTGGCCCCTACTTCTTCTCCACATCAATGACCTCCTCTCTAGCATGTCCAACCCAGTTTACAGTTATGCGGACGACAGCACACTCAACTCAAATATACAATATTTTAAGCCTGTCTCTTTAGCCCAATTAGATGAGGATCTCAGACTCATGGAGGGCTATGTCTCTGTGGATCTCCAAAAAATATTATACTGAGGAAGTAGAAATCTTGTACAAATCAACTCCACTAAATCTCAGTCTTGCCTTCTATCTCATAAGAGATACACCAGCCCTAGACCCATCACAATGAACAACCAAGTTATTCAAAGTAATGAGTCCTTTTCTCTTGTTGGCATTTCTGTGGATCGAAATCTCAATTGGCACCAATATGTCACATCAATTGCAGAACCGGTTGCTAAGAAATTAGGTTTCCTCTTACGGGCTCGCAAATACTTTTCACCAGCTAATCTCTATACCTTATATACTTTACAAATAAGGCCAAACCTCGAATACTGCTCCCACAACTGGGGTGCCGCTGCCGCTTCTACACTCGTTATCCTGGACTTTATTCAGAAGAGAGGTATACGTCTCATCGGTGACCCTACCCTCACGCAAAGGCTGCCATCCCTTGTCCACCGACGTGCCGTTGGTGACCTCTCTCTCTTTTATAGATATCTGCACGGGCACTGCTCAGAGCAGCTTTCTTCCATAGTTTCTCCACCTGTTGCCCCCAACAGATCTACCAGGGGAACAGAGCGAATGCACCCTTTTACTGTCCAGGTCACCAGACATAAAACATCTTGTTATGCCCGCTCTTTTGTCCCGAGGACTTGTAAGTTGTGGAATTCCTTGCCGGCACATGTTTTTTCTTCTCCCCCGAACCTCCAAACCTTCAAGTCCAGAATTAACAAGTTGCCTCTTTCCCCCTTGTCGACACCCACGGTACGATATTATTTAGGCTGTAAGCCCTCGTGGTGTGTTGTTGAAATATAAAAATATAAGAAAACTGTAGTTCACATCCGAATGAGCTGCCACAACTCGCTCGTCTCAGTCCGCTCTTCGCACTCCTCTATATTACCGCCACCCTTTGGTCTCAGCCTGTTTGGCGAGTAGAATGGGTAACGTCATTGTTTACAAATATAGTGGCAAGAGCTCATCGCGATCCATTTTTACATGTGATTCTTTATACGGCGTTTGTTGTCAACAATTTTTTATGTAGGTTCTGAGAATAGCGTATTATCTTTTCGGGTTTTTATTTCGCTTTATGCGTCGGATTTTAATTGCCCTTCGCCCATCACTACGACACTTGTAATGCGAATTTTCCTATAAAAATATTAATTACTGTCCAATAATTTTAAGACCTAAATTGTGTGCACGTTACAACGTATGGAGTCTAAGCAGGACATGAAAAGAATAAAAGTTTTTTAAAAGTGAATATGGAGAAAAATGGCAAAGCCAAGTTTAGAGAGACGAATAAAAGTGTGGTAGAAGAGGTGAGACAAGAGAGATGCTTGGTTGACGAAATTGAAAGAAAGAGGTCAAAATTTTGACATATCCTGAATAATAGCTTTCTGACAAGATTGCTGAAAGACACATACTTCGAAAAAGGTAAGAGGTAGACCAAGAAGAAAACTTTTGGAAAACCTGGCATAATTATTAATATAGTTCGAACACTAGGAGGTTACGACAAGGCGACATCTCTTTTAGGCTGTAATGATGAGGTATTAATTCGCTAAAAAGTGAGTAAATTGTGCATTTCGTATCCGTTTCGAGTAATTTTCAAAACCTCATTACCCGTAACTGGAAAACAACCTACTCCTACTTTATGTGAAGCTTAATGAGTGAAGAACACCTTAAAAGCAGAATATATTTCCTAAGATGATATATCATTATAAGAAAAAGAACAGTCAATTTCCTGTGGCACGCTTCACCGAAAGCACCTCTGTATCCAAATAAAGAAAAAGCTTATATCCACACACGTGGGTAAATACTGTCTTCTAACGATCCTTGCTCATTTGAAGCCGATTATACTGACTGGCTAAAGGAAGCGTGAAGGAATTTCTGAGATGTATGTTATTTGTACAATGGAAGATCATTACCGGAATGTAAATCAATTCGATTCTCTGAAAGCCCATGTTGAATGCACGCTGCTCCGAGGATAATTCTCTGTAAATAATTGCCCTGATTAGCTGTTAATTGGTTTTTTTTTTGTGTTTCATAGGAAGAAACTGTTCTACATTTAGTTGTAATTTATAATCCTAAGAGACTTACTGGAGAGATAATGCTGTGTCATTTCCGTACACTCGTTTTAGCGAACAATAACGAGTGAGTGATAGTAGGACTTTTGAGGAATTTAATTGTGGGCAGGAACTAAAAGTTCATGTCGCAATTTTTCACTGCCTATCCATGGATTAATTGTCGTTTTTCTGTCGTAAATTTGTCCGGAAAAGAGCAGATTTATAGCGATTTATTTAGAGAGAGGTCTGGACGCAGCATGTGCGTTATGGTAGCGAATTTTCGTAAAAATGTTTTTAATGGCAAATAGGTCTTGTTTTTAAAAGGAGGATATTTGGTTGGCAGTATAACCTATATAGTACTAACAATGTACCCTATATCATTAAAATAGCTTTGTTGTTTCAAAAAGTACAAACATTTGCCAAAGAAATATAAAAATTTTAAAAAGTTCCAGAAAAGACGGGTCCGGTTTTCCTGGCAAACGAACCTCTTGAAGCTATTTACAGACCTGCCAAGATATAATTATTCAGAAACAGCTTTAGGAGCAAAATTTAAAAAAACAGAAAATTTGCAAAAATTACTTTTTACAAATATTCACAATTTTACACAAATTGCGTTCAGTAATGTTTTTTTCCCTCAGGGCTCGTCCGCGGCCTTGCTGCCCCGATAGCACTGCAACCTTTGGTTGATTGTAGATACCCTTAGTCTTACTCCACCCATTCCAAAATCACTGTGCCTTGAACTAGTCTGCACAGCGATTGGTAGGGTGAAGTTTTATATTGCTCTGTCTCCGATCTAGACTGACCGTAGATCAGTTGTCTTTTGCGGTCCAGAGCTTTACACTCGCACAAGATGTGCTGGGCTGATTCCTCCCCCTCGCAGCAGAGTCTGCATGCGAGGTCTCCTTCGAACCGCCCCATTTTATGCAGGTGTTTCTTGACGGCCATGTGTCCCGTCAAGAGACCTGTTGTGTTTCTGATCTGTCCTCTGCTAAGATTTAGCAGCTCCACAGCTCTCTTTGAACCGGGTTCGTCAATTATTGACTTCCCATGTCTGAGCCCTGGACAGTCTGTCCAGTAAACCTTGTGTTGGTTTCTGACCCAGGACTTAATGGGTCCCCTGGCAGTGCTCTTTGTCACGCCCAGAGCCGGTTCTGGTCCCATAAATGGTTCTGCTGACCCTCTCTTCGCGAGACTGTCAGCTTCTTCATTGCCTTTGGCCCCCGAGTGACCCGACACCCAGATGAAGGTCACCTCATTCTGCACAGCCAGGTCGCTCGTCTCGTCTCGGCACTCACTCACCAGCTAGGAATTTACCTGTGGGCTACTTAGTGCCTTAAGGGCTGCCTGGCTGTCTGTGGCTATGAGGATCCGCTTGTTGGTGTAGCCCCTCCTCTTGTTCCCCCGCACACAGAGCAGGATGGCGTACATTTCGGCCTGAAACACCGTTGCATGGGCTGCGAAGGAAATACTATGACTTACCCTCGGTCCTTCCGAGTAAACACCTGCCCCCGTCCCACGCTCCCTGCTGGATCCGTCCGTGAACCAGACGAGCGCGTCCCATGGTATGCCCGGTGTCTCCTCCCGCCATGCCTCGCGGTCGGGTATTTCCACTATAAAGTTGTTTTCCCTGCAGATTCGCGGGCTCGCGAAGTCTGACCTCATTTCAAACATGGGCTCCTTCACGATCTTGCAGTGGCCCCTGAAGCCTAGGTTGATTTTCAGTCTACCTTCAGCAATGTTACACTAAATAAAAGTTTTTTACAAAAATTCGACAATTTTTTTCTGCAATCGCCTACTAAATATGTATTATTAATTACCGACATATCACAAAATTCTTACAAAAAATCATTTGTACGGAAACACTAAAAACATTTCTACGAAAACTTTTCAAATTCAGCCACTATTTGAGAGTGCCTGTATACGGCAGCTAGATTTTTTCGACGAGTAGTATCTACAAACAAAAAGCTTTCTGAATGCATCATTTCCATGGGGCTCCGCTAAAAGGAGGATATTTGGCTGGAAGTACTATATAGTACTAACAATGTGGCATATTTCATTAAAATAGCTTTGGTTTTTCACAAACATTTGCCGAAAAAATATAAACTTAAAAAGTTCCAGAAAAGACTGGTCCGATTTTCCTGACCAACGAACCTCTTCAAGCTACACACATCGGAAAAGTCTAGGGATATTTTTAAATAATACAACAAAGGAAACAAATTGACTTTGGAATCGGCCAAATTGCACTCACGGTGTATGTATTTAATCAATCACTCAATATAAAACCATTTGTTGTTGAAGAAAAGTTAAAATGATATCAAAATTGATGAAGCCGATATATGATAAAAGTAGAATTTTCATATGTACCGTTGAATTTAGTTTCGAATTCAGTCATTCCTCAGTTGTTGTGTAGTGATGACTCGTGCAGTAGGTCTTCTTCTAGCGGGCATGCGGCTGAATAAAGTAGCTGAGCGGATGGGTGTTTCCCAAAGTGCGATAAGTCATTTATGAAGGCGTTTTAGAGAAACTGGCAGTCCGGCCGAGCAACATCCAGGACGAGGACGCTAACGACGGCAGGTCGGGATAGATTTTTATGTTTAACTGCCACAAGGCAGCCTACAATTACGGCACCTGAATTGGTTACGACTCTGCAAGGGGCGCATAATGTAATAATTAGCCGAGATACTGTAATAAATCGTCTTCACGAAGCAAACCTCTCTAGTAGAAGTCCACTCAGATGTCTACCTATTTCCAGAGGCAATCGCCCTACAAGATTGGACTGATGTCAAAATTATATGAATTGGATTGCAGATACCTGGGTTACAGTTTTACTCACAGACGAATCTAGGTTTGGTTTCCATCCGGCTTCTCATCCAATAAGAGTGTGGAGGCGATCTGAAAAAGCGGAACGCTTAAGACATATTCAGGAAGTGTAAACATACAGAGGTGGTACAATAATGGCATGGGGCGGAATAATTATTGGCGGCAGAACTGAACTCGTTTTTCCAAATGGCTTCCTAACAGCTCAGCTATATCTGGATACCATTCTTCAATCCTTCGTGCATTCATTTGCGGGCTCGGTTGGTCAAAACTGCCGCCTAATGCATGATAAGGCATGTCCACATACCGCACGATACGCATCGTAACCAACTGATTGGATAACGCAGGAATTGAAGTTTTACCATGGCCAGCACAATCCCCGGACCTGAATGCGATAGACCATGTCTGGGATATGCTTCAACGAAGAATTACTCCACATATGGGTAACAATGCGTTTACATTCCAGGAGCTTCGCTCACATGCTCGGAAGTTTTTGAAAAATTCTGAAAATAGTGTGTTTCAGGATATATATATATATATATATATATATATATATATATATATATATATATATATATATATATATATATATATATAGATAACCACCTACATATAACATAAATTTTTTATTTTCTTCTTAAATGATATCAAGAAAAAATGCGTGCATTTTTAAAAATATCCCTAGAGTTTTCCGATGTGTGTATTTAGACAACTGCCAAGATATAATTATTCACAAACAGCTTTAGGAGCAAAATTGAAAAAAAAAATATGAAAATTTGCAAAAATTACTTTTTACAAAAATTCACAATTTTTTTTACAGAAATTGCCTTCAGCAATGTTACGCTAAATAAAAGTTTTCACAAAAATCCCAAATTTTTTTTTACAATCACCTACTAAACATTTATTATTAATTACCAACATATCACAAAAATCTTACAAAAAATCATTTCTACGGAAATACTAAAAACATTTCTGCGAAAATTTTTCAAATTCAGCCACTATTTGAGAGTACCTGTATACGGCAGATCGATTTTTTTGACGAGTAACATCTACAAACAAAGGGCTCTCTGAATGCATCATTTTCATGGGGCTTCGCTATCTATTGGTAAAAACGCCGTATCACAATGTGTGATATTTGTTTGTGATATGTGCCAAAAACATAAAAGGTTGCAACACAATTGATATAACTCAAAAACGAAGAACGATATCAATTTTTCTCTTTACAAACATGCATTATAATTCGATGGAAAATACAAAAATGCAATAGCCCAAAGGGTATTCTATTAAAAAAAGAAAGTGTGTATCGCCAAAGACTTATGGGCCATCCTGTGGTTGTCAAAATAGATTTGTAAGATGCAGCTCGAGAAACCCTATAATTAACGTTTATAATTCAAGCTTCAAGTTCATAGGTGGGTTTTATGTTTATATTATTTATGGAAGTAACAGATGAGTTTATTCTTAGGAAGCTATTGCTGATACTTAAAAATTTTAGCAAGTACTTATGGATGTCATTTTTATTCTAGGAAGAAATGCCACTTTGAATCATAATCTGATTCAGATGATTTTATTGAACGTTCACAAAATTTGCAACTGGCCGATGACACCATTTTGAGTCCCGATCCTGAAGAATGTGTGGAAGAAATCATATTAGATTTTGATGTAAGCAGAAGTGATTCTAATAACGGAACTTTTTGGAGATTTTACATATCCAGGTAGATAAAATTTATATTGTAACTTTTATGTTAGGGCATGTTTATCGAGAAAACATTTCATTACAAAAGAAATATTATGCTATTAGATTTCTGGTGTTTTAGTATTAGATGATTTTTTTCTTAAGATTCATAAACTTCCTTGCATTTATAAAAGTGACTGGTGTATTTTTCAGGGCAGCTTAGGTTTAGATAGGCCTGTCAGTTCGTGTCAATTATCTCAGGTTACTGATCATAATAACATCATGCAAGAAGAAAGTTTTGACTCAAAAACAAAGATACCTAGAATGTTTAAAATTAAGACTGATGACTCTGCAAGCACTTCATTGAGCTTGACATCTCTTGTAACCATTAATGACGTAGTTCCCATAGACAGACGCTCTGCAAACAGAACCACAAAGAAAAGACAGTCAAACATATATGAATTCGTGGATACAATGACATCAAATCAAAATAATGAAACTGATATGGCATTGGCAACACTTTTCTATGGTTGTAATATTCCATTTGCTGTTATTGAAAGTGATAATTTCAAGGAATTTTTTTTTAAAGATGCGACCATCCTATATCCCTCCTACTAGGAAAACATGATCTACATCGTTACTAGATAAGGTAAACAATGATTTGATAACATTAAATTCGAAATGCCTAGGAAAAGGAGCATGTATGTTTATAGATGGGTGGAAAAATTCATCAAATAATACAAAAAATGTGGTTACCATGATACATATAGCTGGCACTGAAGGAGAGGGTCATAGCGCTTTAGCGATTTTTTTTAAAATTTGCTAATGAGGAGATCTGTGTTTATATATATATATATATATATATATATATATATATATATATATATATATATATATATATATATATATATATATATCCGACCGATAACTCAAAAAATAATGGACCAGTCTTGATCAAATTTGGCGAGTACCTTTCTTTTGGAAGTGTCTTAGATAAATTCGTTAGCCAGGAAAATCGGACCAGGTTTTCCTGGAAAATTGTGTGTTTTCTTTCTAAAAAAATTCATGTCTCCGGAAATAACAAGGTAAGGGAAACCAAATTTGGTACGCGTGTTTGTATTATAAAGATTGAACTCTGTACCAAAATTTTGGTATCTAGCTTTAAAGACAAAGAAGTTATGGGCAGTTAAAGAAACACATTTTGGAGTTTTCCTCAAAACGTCAAACTCGCAATTTTAAACGTCAAAATTGGCAATGTTTAGGTAAAGAACGTGAAACAAATACGGATTGTGAAAAGAAAATGTTGCAAGAAGAGTGTTTTGCAAACCCTTAAGTTTCAGATTCAACCGTCATTGCCCTCCATTTTACTAAAATATTTACAGAAAATTCATTTCAAATAGACCCTTTCTCTGATGCTTTGGCTGTCGGTTTAATTAAGTTGATGCTTTCGCTGTAGGTTTAGTGAAGTTTATAGTTTAACGGTCTATAATTTTTTAGCTAATTTTCGTAGAACAAATTCGTTAATGCATTTTTGCATTTTTTTAATCAAAATATGATACGAATCTTCGTTAAATCCTTCAAATTTCAATAACTCAATTTGCTATTAACGTAAACTAGGAAACCAACATTTAAGTTTATTTTCGAAAAATGTTTGTACATTTGTAATTTTGATAAAATATAGTACATTGTTTCTACTACATGGGCTATACCGATAATCAGATTGATGCCTGCTCGTATTTGCTATTAAAAACATTTTTTTAATCGTTATATTATTGCATTTTTGCATTTTCCATCGAAATATAATACATGTTTGTAAGAAAATAAATTCGGGACGCAGAAAGTGCGTTATGGTAGCGAATTTCCATTAAATGCTTCAAATTTGAATAGCTCAATTTGCTATTAAGCTATAAGGTTGACCAAGAAACCGTTTTTTTCTGGAACACTTTAAGTTTACTTTCAGAGATTTTTGTTCAAGAAAGTTATTTTGATTAAACACGGCACATTCTTTCTACTATATAGGTTATACTGGTAACCAAATTTTAAATATTTGGTATTAAAAACAATTTTATGAAAATTCACTACCAAAACGCACTTGCTGCGTCCAGACTTCATCTAAAATGTTCCAAAAAAAACTGGTCTGATTTACCTGGCCAAAGAACGTCTTCAAACTATTTACCCACCTACCAATAATCACACAAAAAGCTATTTGACGAAACTTCACCAAAGAAAAAAATTCATGAAAATTTGGAAACAATTTTTTTACAGAAATCCGAAAACATTTTTTTGTTACAATACCTTACAACCTCTTTGATAGTTATTTAACTGGACAACCTGAATTTGTTTATTTCTCTGTTTGAATATTATCGGTCCGAAGATACATTTGCATATAGAGGTGTGCTAATGATATTCTAATTTAAATAACAAATTGAATAGTCTCCCACCTTCTTCTGATTATTCTTAACTGAAGGATCCTAGTATTGCATATAGTAATTAGAGGCACTCTATTCCACATACTCTAAAACCAGTTTATTTATCTGTCGTTGGCTACAATACCTATACAACTATACAAATGCAAAATGTAACGCTTTTATGTCCTTTTATCTATCAAAATATAGGCTTGTAGCTATGAAACACTTAATTCAAATTGTAATAACGTTTAGCTCTCTGGTAGTACTTTCGCGGAAAGTAGTTATGTAGTTTTCAAACTATAGTAACTTTCCAAAAAAATCCAAACACCCGGAAAGAGTCGACCACATGCAATGAAATTTTCGAACTACTCTTTTATCTCTGATAAAAAATGATATGGACACAAAATTTTAACAGGTGTACAATTTTAAATTTTGTTTTATCAAAAAATTATCTCTTTAAATTTCTGTTCCCTATTTAGTAGCGATTTGGGCTTCATAATGCCTAGGCGTCGTTTACGGAACAAGAATAATCGTTTAAGTGAATTCGAAGGAGTTGGTATGCGGAAAGCTGGCTTCTCAATCAGATAATTTCTAACCGCATACGACGCAGTGTTTCAGGTGGTCTGAAGAAGAAATTAATAACCGTCGTCATGGATCCGGATGACCTCGAGCAACTCGACGAGTCCCGATTCTGTCTTTGGGTCCACGATGGTCGCAGAAGAGTAAGATGATTACGTGGTAAACGAAGAAATTTCGAATTTGCTGTGGAACGGCATAGGGCACTCACACGGGGGTGATGGTATGGGGTGCGATAACATATGGCAGCAGGTCACCTCTAGATTCTATTGACAGAAATTTGAATGCAAATGATTACATACGAAACGTACTGCAGCCTGGTGCACTGTCATACATACGATGGTTAACTCAACACCTTTTCCAACAAAACAACCCACGTCCTCATACATCAAGTGTTACTGCAAGGTTTTTACAAGAAAATAACCCCTGCTTCCATGGCCTTCTCGCTCCCCGGACTTGCCACCAATCAAGTATGCATGGGATATGATTGGCAATCGATTGGGTAATTTACCCCAACCATTAAATAACCTAGTTAACCTTGGCCACCGAATTCAAGAAGCCTGAGTTGACATTCCTCAGGATACCATAAATCATTGCATTTCAAGCATGTCTCGAAAAGTTATCGAATGCATAAGAATCCGCGGCGGACCCACCTATTAAATAACTTTGTTAGCGAATTTTTATTAAGAAAAATTCGCTAATAGAGAGGTCACGATGAAAAGCTTCGGAAAATTTTCTTCAGGTGAGCGCAAATTTGGTTCTGTACTTTGACCGGCGGTACCTAATCTATTGCCAAGATAATCATCCAGAGAGCATGCATTTCTTCGAAAACCAACATCTCTCAGAAGGAAAGCGGTTTTTTATGACTTACTGTATCAAAAGCTTTAGCAAGATCGAGGAAAACACACAAGGGTTAAGATCCTTGTTTTAAGAATTCAATAGCGTTCCACGACAGTTCAGTCACTCCACCTCCCACAGATTTGGATTCACCGAAGCTGAATTCCTTGTTGTTTAAGTAGATGTTTATCGTGGTCTTTAAAACACGTTCGAAGATTTTTGCTAAAACTCTAACAGGAGATACAGGTCTATAATTAGAAACCTCTTCGTATGTCCTAGAACTGGTATCAAAACTCTGGAGAAACCTCCATTAGTAAAGGAGGGGTGCATTATATAAGTATTATACCGGTGCCACCCTAAAGTGACGAATCTTTTAGTGAATTTTTATTTTTAAAAATTAAATATTAGAGAGGTATCGATGCTGAGACTTTGCAAACATTTTTTCAAATGAGCGCAAACTAGGACCCTTAGAACCCATATCCGGAGTCAGTTTTAATTTTTATATGTTTATATATATATATATATATATATATATATATATATATATATATATATATATATATATATATATATATATATATATATATATATATATATATCCGATAACCAGTGGCAGATTTAGGGTTGCTGCGACCCTAGGCCCTGTCTGATGCGCCGCCCTTTTTGAATAAAAAAATTCAATTCATTTTGATTCAATATTATTATTTAAATATAATTTTAGTGAATTTTCTTTAAAAAATTCACTAATGAGAAGATCCCGGCTTTTGAATTTTGAAAAAATTTCTTCAAATGAGCGCTAATTAGGCCCCCCAGAACACTTATCCGGGGTCAGTTTCAATTTTTATATGTATATATATATATATATATATATATATATATATATATATATATATATATATATATATATATATATATATATATATATATGTGTATCACACCGATAACTCAAAAAATAATGATCCGCTTTTGACTAAATTTGGTGAATAAATTCCTTTTGCAAATGGCTTGGATAAGTTCGTTAGCCAGGAAAATCTGCCCATGTTTTCCCGGAAAATTGAGTTTTCTTTCGAAAAAAAATTATATCTCCGGAATTAACAAAGTAAGGGCAATCAAATTTGGCATGCGGGTTTATCTCCTTATAGGTAAGTTACTTACCAAAATTATAGCTATGTAGGTTAAAAGGCAAAAAAGTTATAGGCATTTAAAGAAAAATAAATTGGGGTTTTCCTCAAAACGTCAAAGTTGCGATTTAAAACGTCAAAATCGGCAACATTTGGGCAAATAACTTGAATCTAATACGGGTTATGGAAATCAAATGTCTGAAGAAGGATGTTTTAAAAACCCTGAAGTCTTAGTTTCAACTGTCATTGTCCTTCATTTTACTAAAATGATTCCAGAAAATTCATTTCAAATAGACCATTTCTCTGATGCTTGGCAGTAGCCTTAGCTATAGAGTTTATTGTTTAATGGTATATAATTTTTGTCGAATTTTCGTAAAAAATCAATAAAGTTCAATATATCCGTTATTATAAAAGATATGATAAAAATTTGTATATATTAATTATAGGGTGTCTTGAGCTACATCTTAAAAAATATTTCTACAATCACAGGATGGCCCATAAGTCGTTGGTGATACAAATTTTCTTCTTTTTTAATCAAACACGCCTTATGTTATTGCATTTTTGCATTTTCCACGAAATATAATGCATGTTTGTAGGAAAAGAAATTCTGGATATACCAAGTGCGTTATGGTAGCGAATTTTGATCAAATGCTTCATATTTGAATAGCCCAATTTGCTATTAACCTATAAGGTTGACCAAGAAACGAGTTTTTCCGGGAACCCTTTAAGTTTACTTTTGGAAATTTTTGTACATTTTCACACAATAAAGTTATTTTTATGAAACATGGCGCATTGTTTTTACTATATAGGTTATACTGGTAACCAAAATTGATGCCTGCTTTGTTAAAAAGGAAACACACATATTGTCAATAAAAACATTTTTATGAAAATTCACTACCATAACGCACTTGCTGCGTCCAGAGTTTTTTATTTTATTGAAATATTAATAAAAATAAATATTTAATAAATTCTAACGAAATAAATAATAAGCATTTTTCTTAAATTATAATATATTGCTCAATTTTTAAATCTCTTCTTTCTGGCTTTCGTCTGTGCAAAAACATCAACTATGTCGTCATAATCAGTTTCTTGAAGTAGTTGAGCTTCAATAGACAGTAATGCCAAAGCATTAAGTCTATCTTGGCCCATACTTGCGCGTAAATAAGTTTTTTGCAATACCTGTTAAGTAAGTTCACTTTTAATGACAGTTTTTTGACAATGTAAGTTGAACTTTTAAAGCATTTGTCAGTTTCCATGAGAACAGGACATTTTTCATACCTAGGTACGGTAAGACTTACCTTACCTAGGTACGGTAAGTACTGCAAACCTATAAATAGCAAATCTGAATAATGAACAAATTGTTTGAGAAGATTTATTAATTATTATAATTCATCGAAATAAGTACAATTAGTCATATGATTAACAGTAAGGATTGACGCCATGCTCTTCTTTATATTATTATCTTCAGTTTCTAGCAATGTTAAATTATCAAGACTATCTTGCGGAGTATTCGAAGAATCACCGACCTCAATAATAGGGATTTGGCGAGAGGAGCTGGCTTCTTGGTTGCTAATATGAAATATCTTCTTAGCGACTTGTACTTTATTATTCAAGGAATCCGCCACATAGCTTTCAGCTACTGCCGAGGATTTCCACCCGCCATGCCTCTTCAGTGCTAAAATGTCAACTCCGCTATTAGCCAAAAAAGTAGCGGAAGTTCGGCGAAAGGAATGCCCAGTATATTTTTCCGCATTCTCCAAATGTAGAAATTTCGCAACTTCAGAAGGAATTTTGGCAAAAATATTTCTTCCAACTGGTTGGTTAGAGCATTTCCCATTTTGATACCTCAAGAAGAATCTCTGTATTGAATTTTTTGGTCGCAGGTTCATATACTTCCTCACTAATGCCACAAAGTGAAACTTCTCATTCTCATTGTCGACAATGGTAAAACTTCTGGATTGATGATTCTTAGCGTCAAGTATTCTGACCAAAATAATGTCTCCTTTATCAATAACATTATTGATTGTTAGCTTACATAATTCATCTTTACGGCAGGCACCTGCAATTCCCATAACTACAACCACCTTCTTCATCAGGTATATTTGGTCATGTGCTTCACTTAAAAAGGTCTGAATTTCCTCGATCGTAAACACTTCACTTTTCTTTGAAACATATCCAATATTTTTCTTCTTTAAAAATGCCTTTAACTTTGCATATTTGGAAATATCAACATTGTCATTCAAAGAGATTGTCGATCGTAACATAGAGTATTCGGACCATAAGCTTGATAGAGCAGAATATTTACCTGATTTTTCCAAGAAATATGCTAGTAAAACTGTCTCACTGGTATGTATTACAACCTTTTTAGTGTGGCACCACTTTTTGAAACCCTCATAGCAACTTTCATACCTTTGCTTAGACTTTTCTGGTAAAAGTGACAAACAAGCAATACCTGCCGCTTCTTCGATGTCAGATTCTTCCATATTCAAAGTCACTTCAACACTAATTTTAATTCAAAAATCACAATTAAAATACAAATTAATGTTTAACCTGGACCTGTGCTGAACTGCAGCCAGCGTTTAGTTTTGTTTGTTTACCCGTAGCGTCCTTAGTAACCCAACACAACAACCAAGTCACAAGCTACTTGTTGTTAAGTAGTATGTTAGAATCCATCTAATTAATTCGACTGTCAGTGCTGTCAGTCTGACATCTATTCACGCAGTAATTATTAAAAAAGAATGCAAATTCAAAAAAAAAACCGTTAAAGCAGGTATTGCAAAAAATTATTACTAAACCGTAAACTGTAAGTGACTCTTCATGCCTCGAATGCTTAGAAAACCTCGGCCCAACGGGCCTCGATTTTCCAAACTGCATTCTCTGCATGAAAAGTGTCACTTACAGTTTATGGTACGTAATATACTATTCACCCCTTTCAATGTGGAAAAAGATCTTTCTCCTGAACAATTCGTAGCGGGAATACTCACCAAAAAAATTCCTAGAGCAATATCTACGTTCGGATAAACATCTCGAAGATTCCGAGAAGGCAATACATTGCATATTTCTTGTGCAGAACGTACATCTTCCGTATTTGCTAGGGAATCTTTGAGTTGATAATGTAAATGAATACATTCATTCCCAAAAGTCTCTTCCAAATCATCAGAATACTTATTAACTAATTTATTTGGAAGATTTTTCAACTCATTTGTATCTATTTTAGATAAATTATCAAAAAAATTAAAGTTTTCGTAAAGCTTTTGATAAGCACTTTTACGTCCGGCCAATTGTACACTCAAAGTATCTAAAATTCGGTATACACATTGGTGCGAAAATTTTCTTGTCCAGATAAAGGTGTTCTTTCATTCACCCGTGATTCATCTGCCTGAATTTTTCTGGTTTTCTTGCGACAAGTATCATAACGATAATAATCTTGAACTCCAGATAGTGCTTTGGCTCTTTCTTCATATTCGGAGAATTGTTTATCTCTCATGTCTTGAAGAAATAATGCCAAAGAACTATAGATTTGCACCACAGATGATAAATCAGCTTGAGATTTCTGAAGCTTCTTACTAGCGGCATTTAAACGATATAAAATAAAATTCCAAACAATCACTAGAATAGCTGTTTCTAGATGCTGTAATTCTCGCTGCAATCCCGTAGCATCAGATCGCGTAGTCGGTTTTTCGTCGCTGTTTTGGGCAATAAATTCCAGTGCATCAGTTATTCCAGGCCACTCTTTTTCTAATGCATAACAAGCATCATGTCGAGCAGACCAGCGAGTTTGAGAAAGACTCTTAAGTCTTAAACTTGTACGCCGCACCAATATCTCCCAACGATGTGTTGATATAGTAAAAAAATGATATCTTGCAAAGCACAAAAAAAGTCAACTGCTTCGGTTACAGATTCAGCTGCGCAAGTTCCTACTAAATTTAACGAATGGGCAGCACAAGGAACATATTCTGCTAATGGATTAATCGTAATTTTAAAAGATTTACATATGTAAGAGTAATTTCACTAAAGACACAAAAAGTAAAAAAGGATTTATACATTAATACATTATTTTTGCCGTCCTCCAAATCGTGCCGCCCTAGGCACGGGCCTAGGCGTAAATCCATCACTGCCGATAACTCAAAAAATAATTAACCGATTTCGATGAAACTCGGCAGGTGCCTTTCTTTTATTGATGGCTTGCACGAGTTCGTTAGCCAGGAAAATCAAGCAGGGTTTTCGGGGAAAATTTTAAGTTTTCTTTCAAAAAAAAAGTTTTCTCCGAAAATTACAAAGATGTTTTAATAAAATTTACAAGGTATATTACCTTGGGAGAGACCTTACTACGTACCAAATTTTAACTTTCTAAGTTAATAAAAAATTGAGTTATTCAAATTTTGAATTTTCTTTCGAAAAAAATTTTTTTCTCCGAATATAACAAACTAATTTTAATAAAATTTGGTGGATATCCTGCCTTAGGAAAGTCCTTACTACATACCAAAATTAGACTTTCTAAGTTTATAGAAAATTGAGTTATTCAAGTTTGAAGCATTTAATAAAAATTCACTACCATAACACACTTTCTGCGTCCCGAACTTTTTTATTTTAAATATTAGTCAATAGTCAATAGTCAATAATTTATTTTGCCTTAATTCCATTTACAAATGGTTGAGCACGTCAATTATTAAAATAAAAACAAAACTATGAAAACAAATGTAAAAAACAAACCACATACATTTCAAACAAACAAACACAATAAAATTTTCGTTCGTCTCAGCTCTGTGCCCCACGGGTATCAGACAAATACTCCGCAATGGAGTAATAACAATTATTGGTTAGGTATGATTTTAGCGATGCTTTAAATTCATTCACATTTTGAATTGCTTTTATAGTTTCCGGCAACCTGTTATATAGATCCACCCCCGCAAAAGAGGACGACTTTCTGTACATCATTTTACAGAACTGCCTGTTTGCAAACAGATTCCCGTGGCGACTGGAGTAAGAGTGCATCTCAGACTTCCTTGTTAGCCCATCTTTGACACCATGAATATAATTTAAAAGTTTATATAGGTAAACGCATGTTAGTGTAATTATTTTTGCGTCCATGAAAAGCGCCCTATAAGATTGTGTTACTCTCATACCAAAAATCACTCTTATTATTCTTTTTGGCAGCATAAAAACTCTTTCCACCTCAATCAACTGTCCCCAAGCAACAATGCTGTAAGATATCAAGGAATAAACTTCCGAGTAGTAGACAGTCATCAGAGCTTTGGTCTCAAGGAACTCTGCTAATCGAAATATTAGGAAATTGGTCTGATTAAGCCTACCGCACAAAACCTCAATATGTTTTTTCCAGGAAAGATGCTGGTCAATAGTTACTCCCAATACTCTCACGCTTGTGGCCTGAGACACCACAGTGCCCTGAAAATCAAGGTTAATTCCCTGCTTTTGCTGAGCTCTGAATTCAAGAAATACGGTTTTCTGGTAATTTATAAGGAGCTGGTTGGCCTCACGCCACTTACCGAACCGATACTACCATTTGTCTGTTTGTTAGAAACGAGAACAGCCAATCGCAAACAGGGTCCCGAACACCCAGGCACTGCAGCTTTTTCCCAAGCAGTTGCGGATTTAGCGTATCAAACGCCCTAGACAGATCAAACATAAAAGCCACCACGCGCTAACCCCTATTCAGCTTTTATCCCGTCTTCTCCAGCGCTTTTGTCATTCTTTAGAGATTTGATAAGTTTCAATATTTTATGTTCACTGGTTGGCGCCAAAAATAATTAATCCCTCATCAAAGTATTATGAATATACATATGAGTAGTCTGTGATTCCATCTATATAAAATTGAAACTGACCCCGAATATAGATCCTAGAATTCCTAGTTCGTGCACATTTGAAGAAATTTTTTCAAAATTCAAAAGTCCACATCGCTTTATTTGCTATTTTTTTCTATGAAAATTCGCTAAATGATACTAAGAGGAAGAACGCAAAATTTTGACACCTACTTGGAGAAAGGGAAGAAGCAGACCAAGAGAGATGTTTCTAAAAAATCCAGCCCAATTGATGAAATGCAGAGAGCTACAATCAAATAAAAATATTTGCTGCAGGCAGAGAGTTATGGTGGCAACAACAATGCGACACCGACTTTAAACTGTTAATATGGGCTTAGTATGTTATCAGGAATGAAATTATAACTACAGCTTCCCTACAACTAAGCGCATATTTCACATCTAAACAGTTTTCACTTTTTAAATTCCTGTCCATTTAAATCCATTCAACCAACCAAATGTAAACTAGTTATTTAAACTGGTGTAATTGTAAAAAAAACTGTTTATAGCAATGTGTTGTCCAGATTTAACTTCTTAATGCGTTCCGATCGATTAGAAAGTAAAATTAAACATTTATCTCAGTGTCGATTTTTAAACTGGCGTTGGTTTCAATCACTCAGGGTTTATATCAGATTTATCTAATCGTTTCCTAGTCGATATAAACGTCATTATAAATCAATTGGTAGCTGTCAGCGATTGAAGAATGTGGTAAATTGAAACTTCAGGAAAGGCCAGAAGCTACGTTAAATCAAAACAGATAAATTTACGTTATAGACATATTAGTCAGTAGTAATTATTAGCGCAACGAGACCAGGAAGAAGTAGACGTTTTTGCTAATCAACAAAACAACATAAAGCTTTAATATTGATAGACATGATTTCGATTCAACGAGAAAATTCTTATATTTATACCACAGAAATTGATTCTAATGCAAAACAGAAAGCTAGAGTACGGCATCCTAGATATTGATAATTTCTAGTCTATGGTTTCATAGCCTAGATAGTTATTTTTACTTTTTACTTAGACTGTTAAATAATAATAATATTAATCGTTCTTTAGTTTTGTAAAACCACGCATATTGATAATTGTATTAATAAAAATAAACATTAAATTCTTCATTCTGAAAACCAATTACAAAAGAATAAATAATCAGTGAAATCAAGCCGTTAAAACCCAACAAAACTGGAGGACTTAATGGCACAACTCTTTCTATAATAAAATAGTACCTATTCGATTATATCGCACACATATTTAATAAATCTCTCTAAACAGCTGAGTTTGTTGAAGATCTAAAAAAAGCTCTTGTGACATCCAATTATAAAGTATGACAGCGTAAGCTCCTTTATGTAACTTACTCTGCACTTGGGGTATTCAAAGAAAGTCAGCTTGATATAACCCCTTAAAACGAACACAATTTAATTATCACACCTACTGAACTCTATTGTGGCTGTTTCTTTCACTGCTATATAGTTGACACACCTGAATGTCAACGTCTAGGATGAATATAATGGTTTGTGTACCTAGTGACAACAAAGTAAATTAAAAGTATTGTACCTATTTATATTTGATTCATGAAAGAAGCTATTTTACCGGCCTGTTATCACAGTGGGCTTACATGCAAAATAAAATTATGCTAACTAACAAAAAATGTCGAAATAGTGGTTGTTTCGAACAGTAAAGTGATTAATAATTATTTAAAAGTGGTGGTAAATATTATCTGCCTCCTACCAACTGTTGGTATTTATTCGACCCAGATGTCTTCTTGGAGTTTAATTAAGTAGCAGTATTCCAGTAGTCAGGTAAATGGAAAACACACACACTAAAGCTAGTGTATAAAAAAATCCAGTATATCCGAAAAACCCATATATATATATATATATATATATATATATATATATATATATATATATATATATATATATATATATATATATATATATATATATATATACGTATGTATGTATGTATCCAGGGGTTTTAATGATTTAAAGATGGTGTCTTCTGATGAATTAAATAACTCCCACTAAAGTGCGGTACAAATATTAACAAATATTTAACAAGAAACTTGATGAAATCCAGCAACTGCTGCAGGTTATTACAACCTATATTTTTCAAGTTCTTTAATTCATTGGCTTTTTATATATGGAAATTTTTTAACTCGTATTTCTTTTCAAGATAACAAATTTGCAAGTAGGAATATAAGAAATATACTGAGGAAAGGCTGATAACAACAGGCAAGTTGGGGATATTTCAGTAAACATAAAATTTCAAGCTATGTATCTAAGAGAGAAGGAAATGTCATTGCAGAAAAACAGATGGACCGTTTGATTACAGAATGTAAATATGTCATCACTTCAACGAAACCAAATACATTTGATGAGAGTGAATTACCCTGCAGTACAAAGTTAAAACTAATAGAGTTCAGTGTGAAATAATTGCTGAAGAGTGTCAGTGAGTGCAATTAAGGTGGAATATAGTTATTATAAATATTGGTTTTAAATTTAAGTTTGACTGGTTATTATGACCAGTATATCTTCTCATATATGTTCAATTTCGTGTATTTTCTGCTTGCTGCCATGCAATATACTTGCTTCAGAAAAATTATGTTACAAAAGGAGGTATAAAACCTTTATTTGGGTAATGGTCAAGACGTACGAGTTTTGCGTATTTCCAGTGGCCTTTGTGTGCCTGGTTATGATTTGTGGAGGAGCACTTAAACTTCAGAATATCAGCTTGTGGATTGCTGTGGATAGTCTCTAATTTGTGCGTCTTGCAATGGTCATATACCGGTGAGACCAGTACTTAGCTATGTTAATACACCTAATCATAAGATGGCGAGCAAACTGGTTTCACTTATTAAAGAATACAATTACTTTCCAAAATATTCAGTTAAGAATTCATATGAACTTACACAAAAATTAAATAACTTAATTATTCCCACAAATAGTAAATTAGTCTCGTTTGATGTTTGTAGCATGTATTCTAAGATACCCCCTAAAGAATGTTTACCTCTATTAGAAAACGTTTTAATAGAAAAGAACGTAAATGTCATAAAAAGACAAGAAATGATGAATCTTTTTAATGAATGTATAAAACAAAACTATTTTAAATTTAATAATAAAATTTATATGCAAAATGAAGGTCTACCTATGGGTAGTCCGTTGTCACCTTTATTAGCCAACACATTAATGGAAAACTTAGAAAACCAAATTTTAACATCAGAACTTTCACATAATATTGTCTTTTGGTACAGATACGTAGATGATATTTTAGCATGTTTTCAAGGTAGTCATACAGAATTAAATGAATTTTTAAATTTTATTAATAGCTTTCACACAAATATTTAGTTTACTTTAGAAGAAGAAGCTAACAGTTGTATAAACTTTTTAGACTTAACAATTAGAAAATTAGAAAACAATTCATTTGACTTTTCAATATATAGGAAACCAACTTACACTGACACAACCATACCATACGATTCATGTCACCCTTTTTCACAAAAGCTGTCAGCCTATCATTCTATGATACATCGTGCATTTTCAATACCTATGTCACAAAACAATTTTGAAAAATAAATTTCAATAATTAAGCAAACAGCATTTAATAATCGCTACTTTGTTAAAATAATAGATAAAATGATAGAAAGAAAAGAATACAAATTAGCGATTAATTTAATTTATCCAAATATTAGAGACAAAGAAGACAACAGATACGTTTCGATAACTTATTTTGGAACCATTTCAGACAACATTTCAAAAATTTTAAACACTTGAACAAATACAAAGGTAGCTTTTAAATCTTACAACACGACGCGTGATTTGTTATTTAACGCGAAAGAAAAATCTTGTTTCCTGACAAAAGCTGGAGTTTATAAATTAGCTTGTACACATTGTAACGCAATCTAAATAGGTCAAACTTCTAGAAATTTTAACACCCGATACAAAGAACATATTTCTGCATTTAGAAATAACCACACTGACAAATCTACATTTGCAAAACATATTATTGATACCGAACATAGACCTACAATAAATAACCGCATACAACCACTACATTTTTATAATGACAAACGTAAACTAGACTTTTTTGAAGCTTTAGAAGTCAAAAGGCACACACACGACAATAACTACCTTGTTTTAAACGAGCAAACTGATTTAATGAATTCCCCTTTCTTGGATATTCTTCTTTCTACTTAAATATGTCAAAGAAAATAAATTTAACTATTATTTCAAAAAAGTTGTAATAAAATAATGAGTTGATGTATGTCGATATTTTCGTTGTATAGATACTACTTTTATACTGTTATTGTTTAGTTATTTTATTGTTGTAACTGTTATCATAGTTATTATAGGCTAGTTCTAGTTTTTATGTTAAATATTGACATACATCACATAGACATTTTGAAAACCTCAGCTGTCATCTGTGTTTCATTTTATTTTCAATTTGATAAAAATTTTAGATTAAAACATCATATCATAACATAGCAACAGATATTTATTTGTAGTTGTCATGATTTCGTACTAATTCAATTTTAATCTGTCTGAAAATGCTGTCAAGCAGCGAAACTATAGTCACAGAAGCATTGAAGAACATCCTAGAACTTCCAGAATTCGAAGGGCCACTTGCTCCAGTTAGCTCACGCGCTGGCTACGTCCTTCACCTACAAAAACCAACAGTGAAGCCAGAGAAGTATTCTCAAAGTCTGTATGCAATATTCTGGCGTGTTCAGATTGTTGTGAAGTGACAGTAGCCATTTGCGGCGGTGTCCCATAGGGCTTTATGAGATTATGGTAACTGTTGCTTCTGGAGCAATATTGTTATATAATTAGTAGTGAGTACAGTGGTGACGATGTCTTGCCCATTCTCATCGAGTGCAATAAAATATTCGCCCCATTCTCCCCAGGTGCCATAAAATATTAATCCCGTTCTCCTCAGATGCAATAAAATCTTCGTCTGAAAAAGAGATGGGTTCATGGAGAATATTCCGGTCGTCTTAAAACCAGATATTTCCTTGGCCAAAATTAGTTGGTACAGTGGTGACGATTTCTTACACATTCTCCCCAGTGCAATAAAATGTTCATCTGAAAAAAAAAGGAAGGATCCATCGTAAAATTCTGGTGGTCTTAAAACCCAATAGTCCGTTGTCACAAGATATAATTTTCAAATGTGCTTTGTTGAATAGTCCGGCTATTTCATATGTTATTTGACAACATTTTTTGATTTAAAATGCATTCCTTGCTTTAGGCTCTCCTAAAGGTCCAAAGAAAACCACATATAGGGGCTGCAAGCCATGCGATGAATGTGGAGGGATGCTCAGCATGGTTACATGATTCTTTTTTCCATCGTATATGCTCCTAAAATGGCATGACTATTGTAGTTATCCATTATAAGCAAGATATGTTTTTCAGCACAACGATTTGTGACTTTAATAGTACTGTAGCCGTGTTAAAAATATTTCTTCATTTGTCCACCCATTATGGCATGCAAATAGGATCTCAATACAGGCATCGTAGTTTAATCATAATGTAGGAGTCTTAGTTGGATGTTAATGTAAGTAGCTAGTTTTATCCAGATGTTAATGCGAGCACCTTAGTCCGATTTTAATGTAGGTATGTTAGTTCAATCATAAAGCCAGCATTGTAGTTTGATGTTAATGTAGGTATCTTAGTAGGATATTAATGTAGACACGCTAGTTTAAACTCTATATAGGCCTCCGGGTGTGAGCTTAATGCAAGTAGCCTAGTTCGATTTTAATCTAGGAATCCCAGTGGATTTTAAAATAGATACGCTAGTTTGATCTCGATGCAGGTCTCGTGGTTTAATCTTAATGGTTAGAAGTTAACGTAGGCACGCTAGTTCGATCACAATGCAGGCGCACTAGTGCAGTTTTAGGTAAGCCAGTTTGATGTTAAAACAGGCACCCTGGTGTCTGAAAATGAGGATTGTGCTGTGTAATGCTGTGCTAAGTACATAATAAAAGGAATGTACTAGTATGAATTTAAATAATAAAACATAAGTGAATGAGTGAGATTTCCTAATGCATAACTGTTTCGTCATACAAAAGACCCATGTAACCTTGAACTGGGACAATGCAAAAGATAAAGAGACCTATTTGAATACAATTACAAAATAGTAGATAATAAAAGTACAAACTTAATTAAACTACTTAACCTGCGCCGTGTAAAAGTTCAGCTTTTTGCAACATTTAATTGCTGTTATTAAACCACCATAGGTAATTATAAACAACTACCAGCATTTGTTCAATTAATTAAACTGTATCTAATGTAGTGAAAATGTGTGATAACGTTAAACGATTTCTATGATTTGTGTTTAAGGAGATAAAGAATAAAATGTAACAACACCTGCTTAATACAGAGACATTGTCTCTGGGTTCACAAATGCTTGTTTTCTTATTTGCGAGATCATAAAGTAGCTTGTATACATTGTAACGCAGTCTACGTAGGTCAAACTTCTGGAAGTTTTAATACCAGAAACAACGAACATATTTCTGTATTTAGAAATAACCATGTTCACAAATCTACATTTTAAATCATATTATTGATTGGGGGGCTGCTGTCCATGGAAGCAATGGAAGCACTGCTTCCCCTAAATATTTATAGTAAAATTGTATTTTTCCTTTTAAATTGTATTTTTTCTTTTAAATTATATTTTTCCATTTATTCAGTTTAAATGTAGTTGTAGGTAGACATATGGAATATTTATTGAGTTTGACAATGGCGCAAACGCCAAACAATATGCGAAAGATACAACCAGGCAAATCCGATTATCGGGAGTTGGGGTCGCTTATTTCCTATTGTCTACTGTGTACTATCTCTGTCTAAACCGCTGCAGTCCGTGCAAATGTTATCGTTTTATCTATGCAGTTTATATCGTCTCCAGTAAGCGGTTTAAAATCCGCTTACGCGAGTCAACATTGGTCGGCGCGTGATCTTTAGAGTAAGGAAAACAAACAGGGTGCCCACGGAGCATAAGGAGCAAAGAGAACGTCGCGCAAGTAAACATGCGTGTACGGGACGATATGTATATGTCGACGCGCAAGCGTTAAGATGCTTTGGCGATACCCTGAGCGTCCGTCGAATAATGAATTTGGACTTGAAGCTGCATCCCTACAAAATACAGTCAATTCAAGAGTTAAAACAATATGATTTAGCGTAGAGAAAATAATTCGTCGATTTAACGTTCGAGCGAGTCACTAACTTCGATAACATTTTCTTCACGGATGCAGCCCACTTTCAGTTAAATGGACCTGTAAATAAACAAAATTGCAAATTTTGGAGCGGGGAAAACCAGAAATTAAAACACCAAAGACCTTCGCATTCTCCAAAGGTAGCGGTTTGGACGGCGATCTCTTGAAAGGGCATTATTGATCCGTACTTCTTTGGAAATGCACGCGGTAATTCCGTAACAGTTATTTCTGCAGAATATGTGAATATGCTACGAGAGTTTCTTCAAACACGGTTGCAGTAGTTCGTTGGTTACAACAATAGGACTTATATGCAGCAAGATGGCGCAACCTGCCATACATCCGACAAGAGTATACCGGTAATTAAAGAAATGTTCCCTAAAAATCTCGCGTAGAGGAGATATTCCATGGCCTCCCCGCAGCCCAGATCTACCTCCAACTGATTTTTTTATGATTTTATCTTAAAACTCGAGTCTACGTAAATAAACCAGCGACGATACTCCGATTAAAGGAGAACATCCGTCAAGAAATTGTTAATATACCCTGAGCTTTGTGTCGAAAACTTTTAGAAAATCTAAGGGGCAGATTGGAGGAATGCCAGCGGCGAAATGGCAACCATTTGGACGATATTATTTTTGAAAAATGTTTTTTCAGTATATTTTTGTTGTTATAAATAAACATTTATAATAAAACTCAATATATTCGTGATTATACAACATATGAGAAAAAATTGTATCGGTTAATTTTAGGGTGTGTTGAGCTGCATCTTATAAAAGTATTCTTACAATCATAGTGTAGCCCTTACAAATTTTCTTTTTTTTTATCAAACACGCCTTATATTATTGCATTTTTGCATTTTCCATCGAAATATAATACATGTTTGTAAGAAAATAAATTCAAAACGCAGCAAGTACTTTATGGTAGCGAACTTTCATTAAATGCTTCAAATTTCAATAACTCAATTTGCTATTAACCTAAGGTTCGTTGGCCAGGGAACCAGTTGAACCAGTGTTAAATAATAACTTTTTCAGTCCGGCTTTAGGTAAATAAATCCCATGTAATTGTGCGTTTCTTTATATAAGATATGCTTTCATGGAGGTAAAAGCCACCTACGTGATGCGTCATAGTCTGTTTAAGATTTACATGGTTTAAAAATAGAAGAAAGTTCAAAGCTTCATACCACAATGGATAAAGTAACGTTTGTTCTGATTGATTTATGAGTATTTTTTCTTTACTAAAGATGAAGGCTTACTTAATAATAAAAATAAACGGTACTTAAATGTTGATACGTAATCTGTCTTTGTGGTTGCCTGTGTATTTATTACTTGCAGGAATTATAATGTACTTAGTGGTTATTTTACAGATTCTATCTAGCTGCCTTCTAACTAAATAAATCCTTTTTAACGATATGTGTGCTCAAGCATCATTATTACTATAATCATTATTAATATTATAAACATGTACTTGTAAGAAAAAACTACAACAACAGGGGAGGTGGGGTATGCATCTATTTAAATAATAATACTTTCAGGGACTTTAACATAACTCAGCTTCAAATAACTATTCAATCAATGGAATCTGTTTGGCACAAACTTTTATCTCGTTTTTTCACATTTGCTTCGGCAAGTATTTAGAGATCACCAGTCTCTAGTTTCCTAGCCGATCAAGACCTATTTGAAGTAACCTCAAACCAATACTAACTTCTAGAGAATCCCGTTATCGTGGTTGACGAATATTCTTAGTTATCAGGCGTAATTTCCCTCCCCGCTAATAAGTCGTGAGAGCCTGTTCCTGGATATGCGTTGAGAGAATAATATGTCTCAGCTTATTACAGACTTCACACGGTTTCGTATCAACCAGAATCCTTCTATTCTGCATCTTGTCCTGATCATTGATCGGATCTCTTCTCCTTTATTGAACTTTTACCACGAATTGGATCATCTAATCATGTTGTAATTTTGAGCAATGCACAAGTTAGCAATGCACAAGTTGTAAATTTTAATTTACCCATCAATGTCACGTCTTCTTATAGCAGAAGAAATTAAATGGCATGGGGCTAGCATAGTCTATGGTAGACTGAACTCCTCTTGAGACCCTGAATGTTGTAAACGATCAATGGCATTTATTCCAGGCAACCCTGCAATCTATGATGGATACTGACACTCGAGTCTTCACACGTCACAGCAGTCCTGTCAAACCATGGGTGTCTCACAGGCGTTTGGATCAGATTAAATTTAAGAGACAACTTTGGAAGAGGTTTCAGCGTACCCGTGATGCGCAGGATTTTCGGCGGCATCGCAGTTTCTTTAATCTGCTGAGCGCCAATATTAGCAAGGCCAGAACCTCAATGAGTTTGATCTCGTTGAAATGATCCTGAAACAATCGTTCACTTGTAGTTCTATTCCTGAGAGCGCCTCCGTGGCCGTGCGGGAAAGTCGATTCAGACTTTCCAATACGGACTCGGGGGACGACGGTTCGAGACTCACAGGCGGCGGATGATTTTGAGATTGAGCTCCAGGTGAGGGGTAGGTTAGTTTAGATGAGCAAAAAGGGTCAGCAATGGCCTAATTGCCAGTTAGAATATTACCTTTACGTGAAAAAAGTTATATTCCTGAGGTTTTGTCAACGGCGGATGTCACAGCCATTTCAAAAAGGGAAATACACTTCCTCTGGACAATTATCGACCCATTAGCTTTACCCCCATAATTTGTAAGATTATGGAGGGCTCTCTTGTTCAGCAACTGACGCCTCTTCTTATAGAGAGTGGTATTAAACCAACCCCATGTTTTCCATTAATGACTGGTCAAGATTACCGGGCAATGGACAGTCTATGGATGTAATCTACCTCGACTTTATCAAAGCTTTTAATAAGGTTGCTCACAACCTGCTAGTCCATAAGTTGGAAAGTATTGGAAAACGTGGCCTTTTGCTAAGCTGGATCAGGGTGTTTTTATCCAATAGGTCCTTGTCTGTCGAGGTGGGTTCATGCAAGTCGCACATAAGATCTGTATTTCCCGGTGTGCTTCAGCGATCGGTCCTCGGGCCGATTCTTTTCTTGATTTATACTTCAGACTGACTCAGATCATCGAAGGCCAGTAGTACAACATATACCGATGATAAACAAATATGTGGCCATTCAGTTATCGATGGCGACACACTGCAGGAAGATTTGGATTTTGTTTATGAATGGAGTGCCGTATGAAAAATCCTTCTGAGTTTTTAAAAGTGTGCTTTACATGAATACAAGCAATCCCAAACGCTGCTATAATATCCGCGATCAGCAGTTCAAGACAGTTTCCCCAAAGTCTGATCTTGACATCATCATCATATCGCTCAATATCTCGTCAACTCATCAGACAGGCCTCCAAAAAACCAATAGCGTGCTCTACCTTTTGAGGAAAGTATTCCCGTATCCTGGTCCTCAGTTAGCCGCCAAAGTCTATTCGACATATCTGACACCCCATCTGGAATTCGGAGTTCCGGCCTGGGCACCGATACTGATTACAGATATGAAATCACTCAACAGAGTTCAACATAGCGCTTCACGATGGTCTAGTGGGTTCAGCGCTGGACCTTATGAACAACGCCTTCACCTCATTGATATTCAGCCCGTTGAATAGAGACGGAGGAAATCTGATTTGGTGCAGATGTTTCGTTTCATGGCCTGTTTCCATCAGATGCGGCATCATTTGTGACTTTTGACAGAAGTTCCAGACTCCGGAGGCACAAACTTAATGTGCGTAAAGAAGTTATCAGAACATCTCATCGTCTGAATTTATTCGCTAACAGGGCCGGTTCTCTTCTTAATTTATACCTCAGAGTTACTCTGATCACTGAGGGCCAGTAGCACAACATATGCCGATGATACAAATATATGGCGATTCAGTTATCGATGGCGATACACGTCAGGAAGATTTGGATTCTGCCAAGGAATGGAGTTCCGTATGGAAAATCCCTCTAAGTTTGGAAAGCTGTGGTGTGCTTCACATGGGGACAAGAAATATAAAACGCTCCTATTATGTCTGCAGTCAGCAGGTCAACAGATTTTTCACTCCGTTTGATCTTCGCATCATCATCTATCCCAATTTTTCGTGAACTCCTCGGTTCGAACAAGCCTAAAAAAAACAACAGGGTGCTTTATCTATTGAGGAAAGTGTTTCCGCATCATGATCCTCAGTTCGTCGCTAAGCTCTATTCGACGCATCTGACACCCCATCTGGAATTCGGAGTTCCAGCCTGGGCACCGATACTGATTAGAGATATGAAATCACTCAACAGAGTTCAACATAGCGCTTCACGATGGTCTAGTGGATTCAGCGCTGGGCCTTATGAACAACGCCTTCACCTCATTGATATTCAGCCCCTTGAATAGAGACGGAGGAGATCTGATTTGGTGCAGATGTTTCGTTTCACGCATGACCGCTTTCCATTAGATGCGGCATCATTTGTGACTTTTGACAGAAGTTCCAGACTCCGGAGGCACAGCCTTAATTTGCGTAAAGAACTTATCAGAACCTCTCATCGTCTGAATTTCTTCGCTAACAGGGCATTCGTTGACTGGAACTCTCGGTCCAAGGATGTGGTCTGTGCTGCCAATGTGAATATATTCAAAGGGCGTCACGATTTGTTAAACTTCTTCAACTGAATCCATAATAGACTTCTTAATATATTCACTTGATTTCACGGTCTGTTTCTTCTTCTTGATCTACTCACAATAATAATTTCGCTGTAGCATAATTTTAGTTCTCATATATGCACAATATAGGCCTTAGGCCTCTGTATTAAGGCTGTAAGTTTTTGATAATACTAATAATAATGACATTAATCGACTTCATCATCCAACATTAGGACCGATATGAACGACAGGGGGGTTGCTACTGAGTACATTGCTGGGAAAATCAAGACTAGGCCTAAATTTTGCAAATGAGATTTCAAACTGATTTTTTTCCCTCAGGGCTCGTCCGCGTCTTTGACCTACCACCCTTTGCCTTATGTTGCATGCCTTTTGTATTTTCTACTTGAGCTAGTCTGCACAGCAATTGGTAGGGTGAAGTTTTAGATTGCTCTGTTTCCGGTCTAGGCTGCCCGTAGATCCGTTGTCTTTTGCGGTCCAGAGCATTACACTCGCACAAGATGTGCTGGGCTGATTCCTTCCTCTCACCGCAGAGTCTGCATTGCAGGTCCCCCTCGAATTTATGCAGGTGTTTCTTGACGGCCATGTGTCCCGTCAAGAGTCCTGCTTTATTTTTGAGCTGACCTGTGCTAACATTTAGCAGCTCCACAGCTCTCTTTGAACTGGGGCTACTTAGCGCCTTAAGGGCTGCCTGGCTGTCTGTGGCTAGAAGGATCCGCTTGTTGGTGTAGCCCCTCCTCTTCTCCCGCACACAGTGCAGGATCGCGTACATTTCGGCCTAAGAGACCGTTGCATGGGTACCCTCGGTCCTTCCGAATAAACACCTGCCCCCGTCCCACGCTCCCCGCCGGAATCGTGAACCAGACGAACGCGTCCCGTGGTAGGCCCGGCGTCTCCTCGTGCCATGCCTCGCGGTCGGGTATTTCCACTGTAAAATTGTTTTGCCTGCATATTCGCGGGCTCGCGAAGTCTGACCTCATTTCCAGCATAAGCTCCATCACGATCTCCTGAATTTTTCAGTGGCCCCTGCGCCTTCAGTCTAACATTGCAGCCTTGTCTGTATAGTCCTAGCCTGGCCTCTCCCATGATAATTAAGTGTATGGGGGGCAGATCCAGCAACACCTCCATGGCGGCTGTTGGGGTTGAAGTCATGGCCTCTGTGATGCCCAGGCAAGCCATCCTTTGAATCTTGCCTAGTTTTTGTTTGGCACTGGATTGTGTCACCTTAGACCACCAGATCAGTGCCGCGTATGTTAGCGATGGTCTGACCACCCTTGTGTTTAGCCAGTGGGCCATATTAGGTCTTAGTCCCCACGGTTTTTTCATATAGCCGCCTAGTGACGGCTAGGGTCATAACTGCCTTACGCAGATTATTTGGCCTTTGAATCTTCAGGAAGAGAGCATGATCATTGATACAAATTATATTATTTTGTATGCACAAGCAAACCCTATTATACTAAACATATTGTGCAAATAAGGCACAAACCAACAAATATATATATATATATATATATATATATATATATATATATATATATATATATATATATATATATATATATATATATATAGCTCAATGTGCATATTCTGCGTCCTCACCCCGTATGTTTTAATGTGACACACTGTTTGATGTTTGCCCAACGCAGGATATGAAACTTTTTTAAATTTAGCAATGTAAATTACAATGTACTTTAATTCTAAGAATAATAGGCATCTGGTTAAAAATTATTCGAAGATCTATCTATTTTTAGTTCGCAAAATAATAAAATTTCATTACGATGTTTCATAGATTCAAGCGTGCGAACATCTGCATTTGCTTATATTATAAAATAATATTTTTTCTCGGATTACTTTGAAATCTATCATTTGAACATAAATTGATTAAGAGTAAACATTTTATTATATAATTTAATGTAAGAGACATTACATATTTCATTGTACACTCTAAAATTAGGTGAAAATAAACATTTGAAGTATATGGCTTTCAATACAATAAAATTCGATGTTTCGTTATATATTATATATATCACAGTGTAACGGCCATGACTCTTCAGTTATTTTTTCATTTTTTTTCTTCAATACTTCAGCTGTTAAATCGCCTGCACTAGTGGTTTTTTCTTTGCTAAATTCTTTCTCAGATTTTTCTCTTGGATGGGCGGATCCCGATCATCTGGGTTTATTTCCTCTATTTTTCCTACGGTCTCATATTTACAATTAATTTCCTATCAATCTTACAACTCCTCTAAATAGGCTGCGCAATATTCAGCACTCACTGCCTTCCTTTTCTAGTAATAGATTTTTAACGTTGTCCTTCGTGGGTTACCTTTTATTTCTAGTGTATCTGTAGCCTTTTCTTTCTGGTAAGGCTTATACAACAGTCATTTGTTTAAAGATTTATTTTGCTCTTCTATATTTTAGTTGGTCATATTTTTATTTTCTTTATATTTACTGTGTTACATCATTTCTATTATTTATCTAGAAAAACACTGACTTTTTTCCCGCCCGAGGAGATACCACCCCATATATCAAGGGGCCGGTGAAGTCCCAACGGACGTTTCCGATTCCGGTGTATGAGTCGGTTTCCCTTATAAACAAAAATGATGATGGTTCCTCCTTGTACAAAAGATTCCGGTAATAAAATACCCCTCCATTCGGATGTCCGGGAGCCGACATCAAGATTTAACATATCCTTCTCGAATATATGTGGCCTATATTCTAACCTGAACTCCGTCATCCATTTCCTCCAGGCTAATAGGCCCCCAACTCATCTTCCTCACCGAAACCCAAATCAGTGCCAAAACAGCCATTAATCACCTTAATTTCCGGGGTATGAGCTTCTTAGTTCCTTTAGATTGCATGGAGGTGTGTGTGCATAGGTCCTCAGCAATCTATCCTGCACCAGACGCTGGAAGAAAAGACATATTTTGGATGAAACTCTCTCTCAGGGCTGCAACTAACTTCATCTGTTGGATTTACCGGTCACCTTCTAACAACAACTTTGTCCAGCTCTTCGACTACCTTTCTGAAAAACCTACCATCTGTGTTCAGAATATCCCTCCTCCGAGGTCACGATTCTTGGTGACTTCAATGCCCATAATAAGGAATGGCTAGGATCTTCAAAAACCCGATCCACAAGGGAGAGCGGCGGAGGCCTTCGCAGTCAGAAATTCTTTAGCCAATATGGTTCAGCAACTTACTTACTTTCCTCGCATCCCAACAGACAGCTCAAACACCTTGGATCCCTTCCTTACTACAAAATCTGAATGCTATAAGACATCAGTCACCACCCCCTTGGTCGCACAGCCCACGGCATGGTCACTGCTTCCTGCGCACTGCAACCCTAGGTCACACTGTCAATACACCCACGTACTGTTTGGCACTACAACTCCGCGAACTGGGATGAAATGCGGGATTACTTTTCCTCCATTCCATGGGCGTCTGTCTGCTTCTCTCATCCTGACTCCTCTGATATCTCACAAAACGTCACCGAAATCATCCAAGCTGGCATGGAATTATTTTTTCCACCTACACAGAAAACCTCTTCCGCCACTCAAAACCCTGGTTCTCTAAATCCTGTGACAAGGTCAGACTTGAAAAGGTCAAAGCTCACAAAACCCTTCTACGCAATCCCAGTCAAGAAAACCGTCAAGCATTTAACGACGCAAGAAACAGCTATGTCCGCATTCTTTCTGAGGCAAAAAACTCGTTTAATAACCACATCAAAAACAAAGTCATCTCAAGCTCGAACGGCAACAAACCCTTCTGGACTCTTGCTAAATCTATTGGGAATAATTTCTGCAAGAGCACGTTCCCACCTCTTGTTTTCACGGGATGAAATTGTTTCTACCGCCCTGGGCAAGGCTGAACTTTTTGTCACGTTGTTCGCCGGCAATTCTACTCTCAATTCACCTCCAAATGCTTAACCACCAACAGTCCCCAATGTCGCGCAATTTTCAAAACTAAAAAGGTACGAACGATGGTCTCTTCTCTTAATACCAGGAAAGCCTCTGGCCTTGACGAGATCCCAGCAATTGTTCTCAAAAAATGCGTACCAGAATTTGCTTCTGTTCTGACTCGTCTGTTTCAGACATCTTGCAATAGAGGCATATTCCCTAGTAACTGGAAAACTGCTCGAGTACAACCCGTCCCCAAGAAAGGATCTAAAGCGCTTCCTAGCAACTACAGGCCTATTTGTCTCCTTTCAGTCATCTCTAAAGTGATGGAAAAGTATATAAACACCGAATTACTAAAATTTCTTGAAAAACACAGTCTAATCCACGACAGGCAGTACGGATTCCGTCAGCGCAGATCAACTGCCGACCTCCTTTCCTTTGTCACCCATTCTTGGAGCAAGTCTATGGAACTACACGGTGAATCCCATATTGTCGCTCTAGACATATCCAAAGCATTTGACCAGGTCTGGCACGCAGCGCTGCTTAATGAACTTCCGGCCTATGGCCTATCACCAAAACTCTGTACCTGGACAGCAAATTTCCTCTCCAACCGGAGCATTTCTGTTGTCGCGGATGGCCATTCCTCTAAACTGTATCCAATTAATGCAGGAGTCCCTCAAGGTTCAGCATTAGCCCCTACTTTGTTTCTTCTCCACATCAATGACCTCCTCTCTAGCACATCCAACCCAGTTCACAGTTACGCGGACGACAGCACCCTCCACTCAAATATACAATATTCTAAGCCTGTCTCTTTAGCCCAATTAGATGAGGATCGCAGACTCGTGGAAGGTTCTGTCTCTGTGGATCTCCAAAAAATATTAGACTGGGGAAGTAGAAATCTTGTACAATTTAACTCCATCAATCTCAGTCTTGCTTTCTATCTCATAAGAGATATACCAGCCCTAGACCCATCACAACGAACAACCAAGTTATTCAAAATAATGAGTCCTTTTCACTTGTTGGCATTTCTGTGGATCGAAATCTCAATTGGCACCAACATGTCACATTAATTGCAGAAGCGGCTGCTAAGAAATTATGTTTCCTCTTCCGGGCTGGCAAATACTTTTCACCAGCTAATCTCTATACCTTATGTACTTTACAATTAAGGCCAAACCTCGAATACTGCTCCCACATCTGAGGTGCCGCTGCCACTTCTACACTCGCTATCCTGGACTCCATTCAGAAGAGATCTATACGTCTCATCGGTGACCCTACCCTCACCCAAAGGTTGTCATCCCTTGCCCACCGACGTGGTGACCTCTCTCTCTCTCTCTGTCTCTCTTATAGATATCTGCACAGGCACTGCTCAGGGCAGCTTTCTTCCATAGTTCCTCCACCTGCTGCCCCCAACAAATCTATTAGAGTAACAGAGCGAATGCACCCTTTTGCTGCCCAGGTCACCAGACATAGAACATCTCGTTGTGCCCGCTTTTTTTTCCAGAGGACTTCAAAGTTGTAGAATTCCTTGCCGGCACATGTTTTTCCTTCTCCTCCTAACCTCCAAACCTTCAACTCCAGAATTAACAAGTTGCCTCTTTCCTCCTTGTCAACACCCACCGTACGATAGTTTTTAGGCTGTGAGCCCTCGTGGTGTGTTGTTGAAATAAAAAAACTCGGGACGCAGCAAGTGCGTTATGGTAGTGAATTTTTATTAAATGCTTCAAATTTAAATAACTCAATTTTCTATAAACTTAGAGAGTTTAATTTTAATACGTAGTAAGGTTTTTCCTAAGGCAAGATATCCACAAAATTTCATTAAAATAACTTTGTAATTTTCGGAGAAAAAAATTTTTTTCGAAAGAAAATTTAAAATTTGAGTAACTCAATTTTCTCTAAACTTAGAAAGTTGAATTTTGGTACGTAGTAAGGTTGAGGCAACATATATAGTAAATTTCATTGAAACAGCTTTGTTACTTTCGGAGAAAAAAATTTTTTTCGAAAGAAAACTCAAAATTTTTCCGGAAAACCCCATCTGATTTTTCTGGATAACGAACTCATCCAAGCCATTAATAAAAGACAGGCACTTTCCAAGTTTCATCGAAATCGGTTAATTATTTTTTGAGTTATCATATATATATATATATATATATATATATATATATATATATATATATATATATATATATAAACATATAAAAATTAAACCTATTTACAAATGAACTTTAATAAGATATTATGCTGTGACAATACCTCTCTCAAGCACCCTAAAATATAATCAAAATGTGCACAGTTATATATGTTTTATTTCTTTTTCCCTTGTCTTAATACACTACATATTTTATGACAATCGATTTAATTTACTTATTTGATTTCATAAATAGTCGGTTAATAGTGACTTGGAATGAAGTAGACACCACATCTTCAAACATATTAAGAGAATATGAGTAAATCAACAGCAACTGGGAATGAATTCGGTCAGTCGCCCAGCCACGTGGTTAAAAAACACTGTTTGTATGATGGTTACAACTCTAGATCTAAATAAAAGGACTGTAACAGCGGCAGAAGCAGAAGTCAATGGAAGGTTGATGAATGAACCAACAGCAACCACATACTTATGATTTAAACATGTTTCAAATTTGAATAGTTCAATTTTCTGTAACCCTAGAAAGCTGAATTTTGGCACATAGTTAGGTATTTCCCAAAGCAATATGTAGACCAAATTTTATCGAAATTTTCGGAAAAAAAAATTTTTTTTGAAAGAAAACTCAAAATTTTCCCGGAAAACCCCGTCCGATTTTCCTGGCCAACGAACTCATCCAAGCCATTAATAAAAGAAAGGCACTTGCCGAGTTTCATCTAAATCGGTTAATTATTTTTGAGTTATCAGAGGGATACATATATATATATATATATATATATATATATATATATATATATATATATATATATATATATATATATATATATATATATATATATAAATATATATATATATATATAATATATATATATATATATATATATATATATATATATATATATATATATATATATATATATATATATATATAAGCATATAAAAATTCAAACTGACCCGGATATGGGTTCTAGGGGTCCTAATTCGCGCTCATTTGAAAGAATTTTTGCAAAGTCTCACCATCGATACCTCTCTATTAGTGAATTTTTTTAATAAAAATTCACTAAAAGAGTCTTCATTAAAGTGCTGAGAACATAAATAAGAATATTTCGGCAGCGTATCCGTTTTTATACTTAAGGCTGCGCACCATTTTCTCTCATTTCTTTAATAGATGGAAACCTAAAAATAGTGCCAAACTGACGTGCCGCCGCTGAAAATAGCAAATAGCAAGGTACTTACGTATGCAGAGACACCGTTGCCACATCCCCAGGTAATCTTCTACAAACAATACACCTTTTCACCATTTTGCCAAAACAAAACTCAAAATCTTTATTGCCAATCAAGGTAACACATAAAAATAAACTCTCAGTATACTTGCATACTATTCACAGACAAATACAAGCCACAACTGAGGATTAATAAAAATCTAGATACTTCACATGCAGCAGGAAAACGATTTAAAATAATGGGCTGAGTTTTCTGGTTATATTTACATAAAGAAGGGAGAAACCAAGGAAATATATATGTTAGTACATCTTTACATTCATAAATAAGCCCTAATGAAAGTGTAATGTCTTAAGTGACAGAAAAGTAATAAATTTGTCATCCTCAATGACTTCCTTGTCATCATATTCGGCGATTTAAGGATGAATTATTACATAGCGGCAACGCGTTAGCCACCACCCAATCAGAGCAGAGGACCGATGTAAACATAGGGTCCCTTGAATGTTGGCTTCAAACAATTCGGCTGTGTGCCCAGTCTATTCGTATATAGATAGCCAATGGTTACAACTCTAGCTCTAAATAAAAGGACTGTAACAGCGGCAGAAGCAGAAGTCAATGGAAGGTTTGTGTATTCGGGAAACTATTCACTATTAATAACAACAATTGACTAAAAACGCTGCGAGTTGTAAGGCAAAAATAATTATACTACAAAGGTTATAAATGATAATACATTACAATAGGGTTATATATAATCGTAAATGCTTCCAATGATTAACAATCAGTGAATTCAGTATTATTGACATTTCTCGGAAACTTACAAATGAATCTCATGAGTCAATAAGAAAAGCATTGACTAACCAACAGCAACCAGATACGATTTAAACATGTTTCAAATTTGAATAGCTCAATTTTCTGTAACCCTAGAAAGCTGAATTTTGGCACATAGTTAGGTATTTCCCAAAGCAATATGTAGACCAAATTTTATCGAAATTTTCGAAAAAAAAAATTTTTTTGAAAGAAAACTCAAAATTTTCCCGGAAAACCCCGTCCGATTTTCCTGGCCAACGAACTCATCCAAGCCATTAATAAAAGAAAGGCACTTGCCGAGTTTCATCTAAATCGGTTAATTATTTTTTGAGTTATCAGACGGATACATATATATATATATATATATATATATATATATATATATATATATATATATATATATATATATATATATATATATATATATATATATAAGAGCATATAAAAATTCAAACTGACCCCGGATATGGGTTCTAGGGGTCCTAATTCGCGCTCATTTGAAAGAATTTTTGCAAAGTCTCACCATCGATACCTCTCTATTAGTGAATTTTTTTAATAAAAATTCACTAAAAACCCATGGCTATTACATTATTATGTTTAATGGACTCCGCAAATTTCGTATATTACGAGAACGGTTTCGCTGCATATAATGTATTATAATTGTCTTTTGACTGGTTTGTGAAAGAAATATCAATTAGCCTATTGAATAATTTATAAATTAATTAAGCATGCAATGGAATTAATTCTGTTTATGTAGAAAAAGATGTATTGTTATTTTAAACTTTAACATTTCGCTGGTGACAATAACAGCACTGTTTAACACCTAGTATTATTCAATATGTTTTCTAAACCAAAACAAGCAATTAGTCACCCTGATTAATTATTGTAATTTATTTTGATTGTTTGCATTAGCGTTAGATATAAATCTATCATGAAAATGAGCTGTCAATTTAGAAAAATTAAATGGTGTACAGAACATTGACTACAACACTTTCACTAATTAGAGAAACAAAAGCACAAAAGAGAAAATGTATTAGGAAGGTGCCAATAAACAAATGTTAAAAATAAAAACCGATATAAAAAGCTATTAAGGACGACGGGCAAACGTCCGAGTTCAAAACAATTTATCATATACGAATTTAAATTTAAATTATACATGTGGATTATTGACAGGCATGTTGAATTGGCAGTCGGATATTTGATCTTAATTTTTTAGGTGTATTTATAAAACTATTTAAAAGATATATTATGTTAGTTGCAATAGTTCAAAGACAGCATTATACCTAAAACAGGAACTGGCAAAATGATTACATGGGATTAAGAAAATAATATCTTAGCCAAAAATTTTACACAATTAGCTTGGGAAATATGGTAGAGCGGGGGAATATTTTGCATTTAAGATAATTTAAAGTACAGGGTGGGGCATAATGGAGGGGCGTTTTTAAAATAACAATAACTCCGCTGTTTTGAATTTTTTTTTAATGTTTTTGAATTTTTTTTTAAATGTATTTAAAAAAATTGAAGTATACATATTACCATTTAACAACTAAAGTGTGAAATTATGTTTTGAAAATAATGTCAGGCAGATGACGACCGTTTTCGGCAATGCACTGCTGTAGTCGTTCCTCAAAGTTCCGCATCACCCTCGCACACAAGTCGATGTCAATTGCCCTAATTTGTGCTGTGATTGCTTCTTTCAACTCTTTCAGATTTCGAGGCTTATCGGCATAAACTTTTGCTTTTAGGTATCCCCATAAAAAATAATCAGCAGCTGAGAGATCAGGGGAACGAGGAGGCCATAGCATATCACCGAAGCGGGAGATTACGTGTCCAGGGAAAATGCGATGCACAACTTCCATGGAGGCTCTGGCTGTATGTGCCGTGGCACCGTCTTGTTGGAACCAAACATTTCTTGTATCGATTCCTCGTCGTCGCGATTCTGGGATGAAAAAGTTTTCTAACATAGCAATGTACCGCACGGAGTTTACAGTTGCGGTTGCTCCTTGTGCATCCTCAAAGAAATAAGGGCCGATTACTCCAAGACGGCTCACGGCCCACCAAACGGTGACTCTTTCACTGTGAAGTGGGCGTTGATGCAGTTCACGGGGGTTTTCTGCTGCCCAATATCGGCAGTTCTGCTTGTTAACAGAACCGCACAAATAAAAATGAGCCTCATCGCTCATCATTATTACAGGTTCATTTCCATCCGCAAAAATCATTTGCATTCTTTCAGCGAATAGCTGGCGTTGAGCAAAATCTCCTTCGTTCAGTTGTTGGACAACCATTAGCTTACAGGGGTGAAAGTTAAGGTCTTTGTGTAAAATCCTGCGAAGTTTTCGACTACTCATTCGAACTGCTGCAGCCCGTTTTCGGACAGAACGCTGTGGACTTGCGTGGACTGCTTGTCTCACCCTTTCTACGGCAGCTGGTGTGCTTACACTTCGGGGACGGCCTTTAGGTTTTGGATTAATTGCTGATGCCGTCGTTCTAAAATTATGTACCCACCTGTTGATTGTGTCACGTTTAGGAACTGAACCGTTACGACCGATATTGAAGCGTCGACGAAAGCGCCTCTGCACAACAATAACGGACTTTAAATACTCCTCAACTGCGAACGCGCGATGTTCTCTTATCCAGATAACCATTGTGACTAACAAACTGTAAGCTTGCCTGAATCGAACGATGTCAACCGCGGACCTCTACCCCCACCCGTTCGCGTGTACTAACCGCTCTAAAAACGCCCCTCCATTAGGCCCCACCCTGTACTTTAAATACTTTAATTTTTTCAAATACTTAATCCTAAATACTTTGTTTCTTAAACAATCTTGTGTCTTCCTCAAATATACTTTGCAAAAGTATTTCAGCTACTTCAAAAGCATCTTAGATACTATATAAGTGTCTTAAATACTCTAAAAGTATCTTAAAAGAAAAATCGTACGATGAATTGTGATGGAATTAAGATTAAACAAGAGATGATTACATAAATTTTCCTGAATTTGTGTGGTTTCCTTATATCTTATACTTTTTGTTAATTAAATGTTTGAGTTTCCTTCAGATCTTATTTTTGTGAATTTTCATTACTAATAGAGAGATATCGATGGTAAGACTTTCGGAAAATATCTTCAAATAAGCGCGAACTAGGGCCGCTGGAACCCATATCCAGGGTCAGTTAAAATGTTTATATATATATATATATATATATATATATATATATATATATATATATATATATATATATATATAAATATATATATATATATATATATATATATATATATATATATATATATATATATATATGTGTGTGTGTGTGTGTATATATATATATATATATATATATATATATATATATATATATATATATATATATATATATATATATATATATTCAACCGATAACTCAAAAAATACTTCACTGATTTGGACCAAATTTGGCAATTGCCCTTATTATGTTACAAGCTTCGATGACTTCGTTCATCAGATCTTAACGCCCAATTTTTCTTAACAAAAATTTAAAAATATTTTTTAAAGCGCAATATCGTTTAAATTGTTTAAGCGATTGGAAACGAAAATTTACAACTTAAAAGAACATATATAGACGTAGTTGTGTATCAATTCTAGAGTCTTTCGATCCAAGAAAAATCAAGTTATTCGAAATTAATATTAAAATAATTCCCGACATCACTTTAAATTCTGTAATGCAATATCTACAATGATAGACAAAGACAGATGACGTTACCTTACTGATATGCTATTTAAATTAATCATATATAAAAACCTAAATAATGTATTACAATTATTGGAAGATGTAGCTGTTTCTTACCGGGGTTGCCAGATCTTCAGAACTTTCGTGTAGTTAAACCTTTCATGTATAAATGTCTCAAATGTTCACAACTTCTGATAATAAAGAATATGCAATAACATTTTGTAAAATTTAATTTTATCGGTTACTTAAAAAATACCGTAATCCATAGCTGTATTTAATACCTGCAAATTTCGAATTACCCATTTCTCATGATTTTTAATTTATCACTCCAATCCTAATTTACTTTATCTGACAACGTTGTTAGACGTGCTGGAGCTGCGCTGTCATTTGTCATTCTGTGGTAATGTCATTTATTATCGATTGTCAATATCAAACTAGAAATTTAGTCTCAAATTTAGGGTTTAGACATGATACAATTACTAGAGAGATATGATAATGCGGCTACCTATTTTTGTACTGTCGCGCGCATGCGACATGGGGTAAGTGCAGTCGCAACATAATAATATTATGCTGCGGTACAGTGAGCTTAACGTGTCATCACATCTCATAACCTCTTAACAAATTAGGTGAATGTTGTTATTAGATTTCATAAATGTATTTTAATAATTTTTGTGGGCATACAGTTAGAAGTAATTTTTATGATCAGAATACTACTGTACCATGATGATGAAATCAAGTTTATGACTGTTAACTCAATCTAAATAACTTCTCTACTTTTCAACTTTTGTGTAGCTACAATGTTAATTATGTGTTTATTTATGTAATATAAAAATAAAATATAAATGAAAATGCAACTAAAGGTTTTTAATTTAGTGCTGTATTCTATATTATCTGAAAAATACATTATAGGCGACGAAGTGGAATGTTAATTTAAGTAAATTTGCAGTAGGCTGCACGGAGGGTTTTTTGAATTTTTTTTTCAGCAACATGCTTAGAACCCCCTTGTATGCACTAGCCATAAGACAAATTTGTTGCAAACAACCCTCAAGAAAGTTAAGGGGCCAAGAATGAGTAGGGGTGCTGAGCGGGGAGGAAATATGAGCGGAAAATGCTAAAAAAAAAACACTTTGTCATACTTTGGAAAGATACCTCCTTCAAACACTGTCTACTCCGCACAATTAGCCCCCGGTCTCGTAACTTTCCCAAGAAATTTTTCTTCTACTTTATGCTTTGAAAGTGGTCGTATGCATGCACAAGCGGAAGGAGAACTGAAGGTAATATCTTGTAAACCAAGCAAACTATTGTGAAGAAATGAAAGAAAAAATATGTTTGGAGACCCATAACTTTTTAAGGATGTAAAATGGAACTAAGCTAAGTACCACTTTTCGGTATAAGTCGGATTACTTTGATCCAAAGAAGCTAACATTGAAGTATGGCCTATTCATTACCAGATACTCTGTATTTATATAAGGTGGCGCATTGAAAACGAAACAGACCGGTTTGCGTCCAGAGAATTTTTTTTAAGAAACGCTGAAACACGTCAATTTTAATATTGAAGGGGACATGTTTTGACATAAAACTCAACTTTGTCACATCAACCCCTTAAGGGTGGTGATAACAACCCTTATATTTTAAATAGGGAACATGAGTCGAGTGTTACATCATTTGAAAGCTATTTCTTTTCTGAATTCAGCACACTAATTTTTTGGAAGTTTTATCAACTCGTTTAAAAATTATTCACAGTTGAAGATGCAAAAACGCATTTCACTCATTCCGATAATAAATGTGCTGATAGTCAATGTTTTGTTGGTTTGTAAACAAAAAATTGACTATCAGAACATTTCTTATCGGAATCAGAGAAATGCGGTTTATTATTTCAGTTTATCGGTCGATTTGATACTTGATCGTCCTACCGAAAATTAATTTCACAATGGTGTATTCTGTAGAAGATAGAGTTGAAATAATTACTCTTTTTTTCAAAAACGATGACTGTGCCAACCGTACCGCAAATTTGTTTAATGAACGACATCCGAACAGCCATGTAAACAGAAAATAAATTTTGGAGTTAGTTGCAAAGTTTCGACAAAGTGGTTCAGTAGCCAACTAAAAACGGGATCCTGAAAGTAAATTTCCGGTTAGAAATGAGACTACTGAGATTGAAGTTTTAGGACAAATTGCTGCAGCTTTGAGCACGAGAAAATTAGCCACTGTTTCAAACATCAAAAGAAGAACTATTCAGCGAATATTGAAGAATCATAAATTTTACTCGTATAAAATTCATCTTGTACAACAAATGAATGAAGATGATTTTGATCGGCGGCTGGAGTTTTGTGAAGTTATGACTGCATGAATAGCTGATAACGGGAACTTTCTGTTCAATATCTGTTTTTCAGACGAGTGTACGTTTTTATTAAAATCTACAGTCAATCGTCATAATTGTCGTTATTGGGCAGATAATAATCCAAGAAATTTTCACGAAGTCCACACTCAAACTCCACAGAAATTGAATGTCTGGACTGCCATTTTTGGAGACCGTTTAATCGGACCAATTTTTCTTGATGGCAATTTGAGTGGCGAAACGTATTTGGAGTTACTAGAAGATATCGTTTACCCTCTACTAATTGACATTGTTGAAAATGATGATCGCTATCAAGAAAATCAATTAGTGTTTCAAGTGTTTCAACAAGATGGAGCTTCTCCGCATTTTTCACAACGTGTTAGAGAGTTTTTGAACAGATAGTTTCCAGGACAATGGATTGGAAGTAGAGGTGCTATTGAGTGGCCCCCTAGATCACCGGATTTAACTCCTTTAGACTTCTTTCTATGGGGCCGTTTAAAGAGTAAAACTTACGCAACAGAACCGGAGTCTCTGGAAGAATTACGACGACGTATTGTTGAAGAATGCCGTCTAATAACTCCACAAATGCTCCAGAATGTCAGAGCTCGTTTTGAACAAAATTTTTATTTTTGTATGGAAGCTGGTGGTCAACAATTTGAACACTTACTTAACTGAATAAACATTTTTGAACGTTTGTTTTTGTTTTTTAGCTTTCTTTAACGAAAAATTGACTAATTAGTGCATTTCTTATCACAATGAATAAAATACGTTCTTGCCACTCCAACTGTAAGTAATTTTTAAACGAGTTGATAAAACTTCCAAAAAAATTAGTGTACTGAATTCAGAAAAGAAAGAGCTTTCAAATGATGTAACACTCGACCCAAGTTCCCTATTTAAAATATAAGGGTTGTTATCACCACCCACCCCGGGGTTGATGTGATATTAAAATTGACGTGTTTCAGCGTTTGTTAAAAAATGTTCTCTGGGCGCAAATCGATATGTTTCCTTTTCAATGCGCCACCCTGTATTAATTATGTAGCTAAATAAAAATTGAAACCCGTCTTGGATTTGAGTTCTAGGGGCTCTAATATGCGTTTATTTGAACTATTTTTGCAAGACAAAGTTGCAATCTCATCAGAAGGGATTTTTTTCTGTTAATATTCTCTAAAACATGGAACTATAGAGTTAAGGAAATTATAGAAATCGTTTATTGCTGAAATGATTAAATCCAGAAATTTACGAGTATAAAGGTTAGAGTTTGATTACAGAACGCAATGTTTAAAATCTATCACTGCATTCCTATTTGTAAATTTTGGTACTTGCTGATTTATCTAATTGGATGATGCACTTTTCGTTTTAGCGAAACTGATGACACTTTGTTTTATTTATTTTCCACTAGTGTGTATATTGCAAAATAGTTGGAAATCTAATTTTAGTTTGGGATTTTGTTTTGAACAACATGCCTCGTGCAAATTAGTATTTGTACAGCATCTTTTGATCATCAAACAATAATTTTCCTTAGCATTTTTCTATTCTGCTTTTAGCTCAAACCAAACCATTATTTGCCAACACTCTAGATTGCACCATTATCGCTTTTAAAACTAACATTTATCTTTTTTCTACATATAAACGTTAAAATTTGACGAATATTAAAAAGGTATATTATAATAGGGATTTTTCTCGCGTTGTATCAAAAATTATTTGCACAAATCTGTTTTAAAACGTTTAAACCCCGAAACAGCAAAACTCAGGAACCGTGGATATAGGGTCTATTTTTTAAACACGATAACTTTCCAAAGTGTTGAGCTAATGACTTCGTTTTTGGAATAAACAATCTTTGGGAAGTAATATACTAAGGAAGCTACTACTGCAAGATGTTTCTATGTTTTTATAATCATTGTTAAATTAATAAATACACGTTGGCAGTGGCAACTTTTGTTCAGCACTGATTTTTTTTCTGTCGTTATTGGTTAACTATATCTCTGGATCTGTTTCTAAATAACCTGGGAAAACGTGAAAACCTATAGTCATTTTTCGCTAGAGTAATATAAGAGTTTTTTGAGAGGTGTCAGGAAGCTCCTTTTGCACTACTCTTTTCATAGTGTGTCTGTAGACTAATATTGGTGTATCGTTTGTGTCATGTTTTTAATTGTATCCTTTGTTATATGTTTGTGGCATATTGTATGTGTCTCCAGTTGCTTTTATCTAGCATTTGTTTTTATTTTCGCGGATTTTACTATATATGATTTTATGTTACATTTGATATTCATACTCTATGACATGCTATGTAATAATTGGTGGTAAATATATATTATTACTATTAATATTTTAAAATAATAACTAGTTTCTTTACCTCGCACAATTTTGATGACATTGCATAATATATTTCATTAGGCTTGAACCAACAGCTTTATTTTTTGTATATATAATCCTTATAATATATAAGTGTAAAATTAAACCGGCCAAATAGCTCTGTTCGCGAAGTGAGTGACCTCGAGATTCGGACTAGAAGGTCGCGGGTTCGAGTCCCGTATTCAGACAGTTGGATTTTTCACTCGAATGTGGAAAGGCCGGTTTCTAATGAGTTATGTGCGCTGTCCTTTGTCTATATGTTTGTAAGCTCCACCCGTACAAGTCAAAGACTTCTGGGTCCGGAGTTTGTCTACTGTGGTGTTATTATTTTAAAAAAACTGTCTAGAAACCAACGAGTTTGGAGTTCTCCAAGTTGCATTTTGTGTTTAACATTTTTTGGAAACATTGTATTTTCGTTACTTTTTAGTGAATTTTTTTTCATTAAATCACTAATAGAGAGGTATCGATGGTGAGACTTTGCAAAAATATTTTCAAATGAGCGCGAACTAGGACCCCTAGAACCCATATCCGGGGTCAGTTTCAATTTTCATATGTTTTATATATATATATATATATATATATATATATATATATATATATATATATATATATATATATATATATATTCTTTTATTAATGGCTTGGATGAGTTCGTTAGCCGGGAAAATCGGACAGGGTTTTCCGGGAAAATTTTGAGTTTTCTTTCGAAATAAAATATTTTCTCCGAAAATTACAAAGCTATTTTAATGAAATTTAATGTATATGTTGCCTTGGGAGAGACCTTACTACTTGCCAAAATTCAACTTTCTAAGTTTATAGAAAATTGAGTTATTTAAATTTTTAGTTTTCTTTCGAAAAAAATTTTTTTTCCTTGAAAATTACAAAGCTATTTTAATGACATTTGGTGGGTATCTTGCCTTAGCAAAGACCTTACTACATACCAAAATTAAACTTTATAAGTTTCTGGAAATTGAGTTATTCAAATTTGAAGCATTTAATAAAAATTTACTACCATAACGCACTTGGTGCGTCCCGAACTTTTTTATTTAACCACCATGTAAAATGTTTTGTAAGCGGTTGTAAATAACTAATATACAGGGTATTAAAAATGTGTCACAAACTCGGGGGGTGGGGGGTGGGTGGTCTGTCACGATGGCCCAAAACGTGCAGGAAAATCGTAAATCAGCATGGATCCGCAAATGAGTTTCGGACATACGGAGTATCATTCTTACCTCTTTGTTCATTCACAAAAACTTGCATTATGTTATGGTAGTTGACAGATGTTCTGTCATACATTACAGTCATATTTATTTACACTAATTGTAAATTAGAAAAGTCATCAAGCTCACAAGATAATAACGTATCACAGTCTCTATCTTAACCAAAGGTAAATATTCTGGTTCCAGCACGATGGTGCTCCAGCGCACTTTTACATTTCCGTCAAAGAGCATTTACAATAAACTTTTGGACAAAGATGGGTAGGAAGGGGCAGATTTATATTATAGCCTGCAACATCGCTCAATTTGAATGGCATTGAAATCTTTCTTTGGGGATATTTGAAAACTTTAGTAAACGCTCATCCTGCATGGAAAAAGAAGGGGACCAAGTAGCATCGGGCAACGTAGGATTTCATGGTTACACAATCTTCGTGGTTGGTTGAGCCTTTCGTTTGTCCAGTTATTTTTCACAACCGTGTCAAAAGTAACAATCGCAATGTTGATCAGCGACCTCCGAGAGAGGCGCTGATATCAAGAAGAAAATATCCTTTGGCGTTGCTGTTCTTCTCATATAAATGAAAATGGCATGTGAGCACCATTTTGAATTTTCTTGATTAAAAAAGGGGACATTTTAGAGTCACGCTGTATATAACAAATTTAATGTGATATTATTTTCATTTATGTAATAGTAAGGAAGTTGTGATATATTGTGGTAGCCTGTAGTATAAAGTGACATGACATTACTAGCGAATTTTACGTTTATATTGACCATCCAGGCAATACAACCGTATGCACAATACTTCTTTTGAGACTGTAACTATCTCATGCAGCAATTTCACTTGAATTATAGCCTACCACACAACAGCAGCCATTTTCTTTTATTATGACGCAGGTAATTTATGGTTACGTTTGCCATTTCTAATTTCGAGTGTGGGCTTTTGACAATTGCCATAAATTCTGCAATTTTATATTCCACTTTGACGATACACTTACGTATCCATTGACGTTTTCATTGTGTAGAGCCGTTGCCTGTTACGTTTGAGTTAAATGCAAATTATTTAAGTTGTTATTATTTACATATGCAGTATACGATGTTTCAATTTTACTGCTTGCATTTCCAATATAATAACTTGTAATTTAAACATTTTATTCATTGTTGTTGCCCTTAATTGGTGGAACCATTCCATACGAAATAAAGATGTTGATACTTTTTCTCTGTGCTTTATACACTTCAACCGTTTTCACCTTTTTTTCTAATTTCAACAACACACCACGAGGACTCACAGCCTAAATACCATAGTACCGTGGGTGTCGATAAGGAGGAAAGAGGCAACTTTAATTCTAGACTTGAAGGTTTGGAGGTTCGAAGAAGAAGGAAAAACATATGCCGGCAAGGAATTCCACAACTTGGAAGTCATCGGGACAAAAGAGCGGGTATAACAAGATGTTCTATGTCTGGTGACCTGGACAGTAAAAGGGTGCATTCGCTCTGTTCCCCTGGTAGATCTGAAAAAGCTCCACTGAGCAGTGCCCATGCAGATATCTATAAAAGAGAGAGAAAGAGAGGGAGAGAGAGGTCACCAACGGCACGTCGGTGGGCAAGGAATGGCAGTTTTTGGGTGAGGGTAGGGTCACTGATGAGACGTATAGCTCTCTTCTGAATGGAGTCCAGGATAGCGAGTGTAGAAGCGGCAGTGGCATCGCAGATGTGGGAGCAGTATTCGTAGTTTGGCCTTATTTGTGAAGTATGTAAGGTATAGAGATTAGCTGGTGAAATTTATTTGCAGGCCGGGAAGAGGAAACCTAATTTCTTATCAGCCGCTTCTGCAATTGATGTGACATGTTGGTGCCAATTAAGATTTCGATCCACAGAAATGCCAACAAGTGAGAAGGACTTATTACTTTAAATAACTTGGTTGTTCATTGTGATGGGCCTAGGGCTGGTGTATCTCTTATGAGATAGAAAGCAAGACTGAGATTTGGTGGAGTTGAATTGTACAAGATTTCTAGTTCCCCAGTCTAATATTTTTTGGAGATCCACAGAGACAGAACCCTGCATGACTCTGCAATCCTCATCTAATTGGGCTAAAGAGACAGGCTTAGAATATTGTATATTTGAGTGAAGGGTGCTGTCATCGTAACTGTGAACTGGGTTTTTTTTTTTTTTTTTGTTCCCTCAGGGCTCGTCCGCGGCCTTGCCGCCCCGATAGCACCGCAACCCTTGGTTGATTGTGCATACCCCTAGTCTTACTCCACCCATTCCAAAATCACTGTGCCTTGAACTAGTCTGCACAGCGATTGGTAGGGTGAAGTTTTATATTGCTCTGTCTCCGGTCTAGAGTGACCGTAGATCAGTTGTCTTTTCCGGTCCAGAGCTATACACTCGCACAAGATGTGCTGGGCTGATTCCTCCCCCTCGCCGCAGAGTCTGCATGCGAGGTCCCCTTCGAACCGCCCCATTTTATGTAGGTGTTTCTTGACGGCCATGTGTCCCGTCAAGAGACCTGTTGTGTTTCTGAGCTGTCCTCTGCTAAGGTTTAGCAGCTCCACAGCTCTCTTTGAACTGGGTCCGTCAATTATTGACTTCCCATGTCTGAGCCCTGGACAGTCCGCCCAGTACACCTTGTGTTGGTTTCTGACCCAGGACTTAATGGCTCCCCTGGCAGTGCTCTTTGACACGCCCAGAGCCGGTTCTGGTCCCATAAATGGTTCTGCTGACCCCCTCTTTGCGAGACTGTCAGCTTCTTCATTGCCTTTGACCCCCGAGTGACCCGGCACCCAGATGAGGGTCACCTCATTCTGCCCAGCCAGGTCGCTCGTCTCGTCTCGGCACTCACTCACCAGCCAGGAATTTACCCGTGGGCTACTTAGTGCCTTAAGGGCTGCCTGGCTGTCTGTGGCTATGAGGATCCGCTTGTTGGTGTAGCCCCTCCTCTTGTTCTCCCGCACACAGTGCAGGATGGCGTACATCTCGGCCTGAAACACCGTTGCATGGGCTCCGAGGGAAATACTGTGACTTACCCTCGGTCCTTCCGAGTAAACACCTGCCCCCGTCCCACGCTCCCCGCCAGATCCGTCCGTGAACCAGACGAGCGCGTCCCGTGGTATGCCCGGTGTCTCCTCCCGCCATGCCCCGCGATCAGGGATTTCCACTGTGAAGTTGTTTTCCCTGCACATTCGCGGGCTCGCGAAGTCTGACCTCATTTCAAGCATGGGTTCCTTCACGATCTCCTGAATTTTGCAGTGGCCCCTGAAGCCTGGGTTGATCTTCAGTCTACCATTGCAGGCTAGTCTGTATAGTCCTAGCCTGGCCTCTCCCATAATAACGAAGTGTAGGGGGGGTAGATCCAGCAACACCTCCATGGCGGCTGTTGGGGTTGAAGACATGGCCCCTGTGATGCCTAGGCAAGCCATCCTTTGGATCTTGCCTAGTTTTTGTTTGGCACTGGATTGTGTCACCTTAGGCCACCAGACCAGTGCCGCATATGTTAACGATGGTCTGACCACCCTTGTGTACAGCCAGTGGGCCATACTAGGTCTTAGTCCCCACGTTTTTCCATATAGCCGCCTAGTGACGGCTAAGGTCATGACTGCCTTACGCAGTATTTTTCCAATGTGACCATTCCAGGTTAGCTTAGAGTCCAATACGACCCCAAGATATTTTACCTCCCTGGCCATTGGAACGCTCCTACCGTATAGAGTGAGAGTTCTGTGGCTTTCACACTTCCTCCTCCTCGTAAACGGCACGACGGTTGCTTTCTCGGGGCTCACCCCGAGCCCTTGATCAACCGTCCACCCTTCCACCACTTTCAGTGCAGTCTGCATACGCTCCCACACTGCCTGTGTGACCTTTCCTCGGACTATGATGACAATGTCGTCCGCATAGCCCTGTACCTCATACCCCCCTCCCGAGAGCCTCCCCAGCAGGCCGTCCACGACTAGACACCAGAGCAAGGGAGACAGAACGCTCCCCTGCGGACACCCCGCCGCGACCCCCGCCAGCAGAGTCCCTCCCGCGAGTGAGGTGAACACCGCCCTGTCCCTGAGCATGGAACCGATCCACCTGCAGCAGGTCTCCTCTATTCCACGCTCCCGGGCAGCTGCCAGAACCGATCCGAACGAGGTGTTGCTAAAGGCCCCCTCTATGTCTAGGAAGGCCCCCAGCGCCACCTCCTTGTTCTCCAGCGTATTCTCCAGTTTCAGCACCAGTTGGTGCAGTGCTGTTTCTGTTGAGAATCCTGCTCTGTATGCATATTGTCCGCAGTGTAGAGGATATGCTTCCAGTACACCGCCCCTAATGTGCCGGTCGAGCAGTTTTTCCACTGTTTTCAGCAAGAAGGACATGAGACTTATTGGCCTCAGGGACTTTGCCTGGTCTGTTGGACGCCCAGGTTTAGGAATAAATACAACCCTGGCCAGTCTCCATGCCCTCGGAATGTACCCCAGAGCCAGGCTGGCCCTCATAATGAGGGTAAGCACCGGCGCCAGTATATCTATCCCCTGTTGGAGCATGATGGGCATTATTCCATCAAATCCCGGCGATTTGTATGGCTTAAAGCTGTTAATGGCCCATCTGATTTTGCTCCACCTCTTTAGCGACTGTCCAGTCTACTCTAGATGCCCGCCTATAAGGCGCCTCTATTTCTGAGTGTTCCCAGTCCGGAGGTGATTGGTTTATTATGTTACAGCCGGGGAAGTGCGTCTGGAGTAAAATTTCCATAGTTTCCTCCCCCGAGCTTGTAAAGCCTCCCGTGGGTGTTCTAAGGGAGCCTATGTTAGTCTGAGGGCCCTTAGACAGGATCTTGTGTAGTCGAGCACTCTCGGACGTGTTTTCCACTTCTTCGCAGTGCCTCCTCCACGACTCCTTCTTGGCGTCCCTCAGTCTTTTGTTATAGGTCGATAGGGCCTGTCTATATTCATCCCATGCTCCTGACCTTTTGGCCACGTTAAACAGCTTACGAACCTGCGTCCTCCTTTGCCTGAGGTCCTCGTTCCACCATGGGACGTTCCTGGTGGACACCCTCATTTTCAGGGGGCAGTTGGCGTTATAGGCCGAGGTAATTGCGTCTCGCAATTGGACTGCTGCAATCTCGAGGTCTATTGAATCCCTTATGGCCCTCTCAACCCCCCGCAGTTCCACAGCTAGGTCTGCCCTGTAGGCTTCCCAGTCCGCCTTGCGGGGGTCCCGGTACCATACCGTTTCTCTTTCGACTTTGGCGATTTCAAACCGGATGTATCTGTGGTCTGAGCTACTCACTTCCCCAGACACAGCCCAGCTTTTAACAAAGTCACCCAGAAACTGGGTGGAAACTGTTAGGTCTAAAACTTCCTCACGCCGTGTTGTGACGAATGTCGGTTTATTACCTCTATTCAATATGTCTAAATTAAATTTCATAAAGAATTGTAAAAGTGCCTCACCCCTAGAGTTTGTGTCCGAGCTACCCCACAACTCATGGTGCGCATTCGCATCCATGCCGATGATGGTCTGCCATCCACCTGCTCTGCTACCCACCATCAGCTGCTCCAATTCGTTGGGTGGAGGAGGGTCCGTGCTGTCCCCTGGCAGATAGGCTGACGCGACAGTAATGTCCCTCAGCCCATCCGCTCCTCCACATCGGATTTTGATCGTTGCCAGGTCCCTGGAACAGAAATTCATTAGAGGGAGAAACTCTATCCCTTCCCTGACAAAAATGCAGGCCCTCGGATTCTCGCTGGACCTGCTGTAGATGAGCTTTCCATTAGCTCCGCCGAGTCCCTTGATCTCTCCTTTGTAGGAGTACGGTTCCTGGATGAGGGCCACATCCGTGTTCCTCAGAGCCATTAGTAGTCCGGCCGTGGCTGCCCTACTGTGTTGGAGGTTGACCTGAAGGAACCTAAGTCCCATTAACCCTTAATTGCTTCCCCAGTGGGCGGAAGCTAACCCTTCCCATGCCCCAGAATGCCTTGAAGGAGGTTCCTTCAAGGGCTCTGTAAGATGTCGGGTCGATCGAGAAGGCGAGCGTCTGTCCTTTCTCCTCTGCCTTCCTGCTTAGAACCGACCAGTGTTGCGTCCCCAGTTCAGGGTTCTGGATCTTGAGTCTGCTGATCACCGTCTCCTGCGGGACGGTGTCAGGGATCCGTACGAGGACCTTGCGTCTCTTTGGGAGTTCCTTGGGCTCGACGGCTGTCAAGTCCGCCCCCTCCCAAATCTGACCGAGGCCCCCGATCGTTTTCCGCAGCCAGTCCCGCGACTGCGGGCCGGCACAGGTTATCCAGAGGATGCCCCCCGTCAGGCGCGTCCGGTGGAACTGAGGCGGGCTCTCCCCTTCCTGAAGAGAGTCCACTGCAGCTACCACCGCAGCCTGGATCAGGTCCGCCTTCCCCTGGTCTAGCGTGACCTCAGGGTGGCGTCTGTCAATCACCGCCATCCCGAGGCCCTCCGCAGCCTCCCTGTAAGAGCCAGTCTGCGCCGGTGTTCCGGCCTTAGTTCCTTTGGGAGGTCTGTCTGTAGTAGGCGTGCTAGAGCCAGAGCGCGGCGTCTTCCGACTCGCACTCTCCTCTTGCGCCTTTACAGGCACCCTGGCCCTTTTGGAACGTCTGTCTGTAGTGGGCGTGCTAGAGTTCGAGCGCGTCCTCTTCTGACCCGCACTCCCCTCTTGCGCCTTTACAGGTTTCTCGACCGTCCAGGTCCCGGCCGCCATTTTTTGCGCCCTCCGGAGCTTCTTTCTTTGCGCCCCGGAAAGACGCTTGGACTGCCGGGGCAGTCCCTCTACTCTAACAGTAGAGTCCTCACTGGTGGAGGGGCCCCCGGAGTCCGCGGAGCTCGCCGCCCTCCGGTGGGACCCAGCCTCCAGCTTGGGTGTCGGGGACAGGTCTCTGGCCGAAGCTACCCCCTGATCCCCCGTATCTACGCCGGTCGTGGGACCTCCAGAGTCCGCTGCCGCACCCTGGCTCGTCTCCGTTTCCGGGATAGACTCAAGGCTCAAGTCTGTAGCCGGAGCCACTCCTCGAGCCTCATTGGTTTTGGTTTTATATGTATTTATAATCTTCATGTTGTTCCCACGAGAATGGGGGAAATACTGTCCACACCATCAGAACCCCCTGTGTGGTGCAAGGCGGGTTACTCTGGAGGGTTGCCTGGTACTCCAGAGGTTCCGTTCACGACACCATCGCCCTGGTGCCATCCATCCATAGGCACGGGTCACGTGACACCGTAGATTGGGGGAGTTTAGTTCGACCTCCTTGTCTAGATCCGTCATGTTTAGTTATTAGCAGGGTCACCTCGTGCAGGATGCGGATTTTTACCGCGCATGACGGTCTTGGGGAAAGCTTCATCGGGAGTTTATGTTGTTATTTCCACTTCCTCAGCTTGCCCCCTGGAGTCCTTTGGCCCGCGACTCCTTAACCCCGTGAACTGGGTTGGTTGTGCTAGAGAGGAGGTAATTGATGAAGAAACAAAGTAGGGGCTAAAGCTGAATATTGAGGAACTCCTGCATTAATTGGATACATTTTAGAGGAATGGCCATCCACGACAACGGAAATGATCCGGTTGGAGAGGAAATTTGCTGTCCAGGTAGAGAGTATTGGTGGTAGGCCATAGGCCGGAAGTTTATTAAGCAGCGCTGCGTGCCAGACCTGGTCGAATGCTTTGGATATGTCTAGAACGACAATCTGGGATTCACCGTGTAGTTCCATAGACTTGTTCCAAGAATGGGTGACAAAGGAACAAAGGAAAGGAGGTCGGCAGTTGATCTGCGCTGACGGAATCCATACTGCCTGTCGCGGATTAGACTGTGTTTTATAAGAAATTTTAGTAATCTGGTGTTTATACACTTTTCCATCACTTTAGAGACGACTGAAAGGAGAGAAATGGGCCTGTAGTTGCTAGGAAGCGCTTTAGATCCTTTCTTGGGGAAGGGTTGTACTCGAGCAGTTTTCCAGTTACTAGGGAATATGCCTCGAGTCTAAGATGTCTGAAACAGACGAGTCAGGACAGAAGCAAGTTCTGGTGCGCATTTTTTGAGAACAATTGCTGAGATCTCGTCAAGGCCAGAGGCTTTCCTGGTATTAAGAGAAGAGAACATCTTTCGTACCTTCTTAGTTTTGAAAATGATATCCGTCATTTTATGCGCGACATTGGGGACTGTTGGTGGTTGAACATTTGGAGGTGGGTGGAGAGTAGAATTGCCAGCGAACAACGAAGCAAAAAGTTCAGCCTTGCCCAGGGCGGTAGAAACAATTTCCTCCCCTGAAACAAGAGGTGGTCCATCAGAGCAGTTTATTCATTTAAAACAGGCAGTTATCGTAAACCTATGTGCCGTTATATATATATATATATATATATATATATATATATATATATATATATATATATATATATATATATATATATATATATATATATATATATATATAAGTCAAGTTTGCGCTCGTCGTTACAAAAATATAGTGGCTCTATGCGATTATTTACTGTGTACCTACATATATTGAGTCTCGATATGTTTTGCACATGTAAATTTCTCAGCTTGGTTATTTCTAAGTACGAAAATATGTTTATTGCATCGGGTGTTAAAACTTCTATAAGTTTGACCGATGTAGACTGCGTTACAGTGTACACAAGCTAATTTATATAAATTCCAGCTTTTGTCAAGACACCTGATTTTTCTTTCGCGTGAAATAGTAAATCACATGTAGTGCTTGCTAACTTATGCTTAAACAGACATAAATTAGAACGGTTTAATGTGTGTGTGTGTGTGTGTGTGTTTGGTTTCTTTAACGTCGGCCTATTTCCGCGACCATGGCCAATCACCGACGCCAGGGAGCAGTTTCACCTCACTCTCCTGGAAATTTTGCGAACCCATGCCTTTCTGTAAGGAGGGTAGGGATCTTTAACGTGCCCAACATCGCATGGACACGGGACCGACGGATTTACGCCACCTCCGAAAAGCGGAAAGTGCAGACATTTACTTGCTCAAATACAATCCTAGAACCTCGGTTGATGTGAATGTTACAGTATGTACTGTAAAAGTGAAAGGAGTACCCTGGGATCGAACCCAGTACCCTTCAGTTCAGAGGCACACGTTCTTACCCCTGAACCACCGAGGCTCTGTGACCTGTGTGCTTGATAATGTTAAGAAAAATCAAAGCAAAAATGAATATGAGGAAAACAGAACTGAGCTGAGTAAATAGAGAAAATGGTATATCAAACCAAACGGCCAATAACATGAACAAATAGGAATGCTTACCTATCTTGAGAGTATTATCACAGATGAGGGTAAATGTATGAAAGAATAAAGAGAGATCGCTACCAATGTGCAGCAATCATTAGAATCCTCATGAACAAATATTTTAACCTGGACCTGAGAGATTCAATACGTCATATGAACCGAGTCTAGTGATATATGGGGTGGAAAAATAGAATTTAGATAAGAAAAACATGCAGAAACTATAACCTTTTTAAACGTGGACATGAAGAAAAATGACAATGACAAAATACATTGATAGAAAGACAAGTAAAAGTGTGCTAGAATAAGTGATGGGGGAAAAGATGGTTATTGGAAGACATTGTGAGGAATAAGATTAAAAAAATTACACACTTTAATTTCAATATTTGGGGGACATATACTTGAAGAAAATGAAGAGGTAGACCAAGAAGAAAATTCCACGAATCTTGATAAAGTGCGGAAGCTGGAAGGAAATGAAAAGGGGTAGTGAATGAAGGGCTTCTCTCCAGACAACATTTTTTTTAAAAAATATACTTCCCGATGCGTTTCGACACTCTAAGAGGTCATCTTCAGAGGGATAAATCTATAATCATAACAAAAAGGTCTGTCAGAAAAACATTCATTTTTGTGTAGGTTAGAGCACAGAGCACAATGGCGACAAGATACTCTCTACAGATTATTATTACAATTAACGTTGCGATGGCCATGAGACGTCGCTTTTTTAGACTGTGCTGCTGATGATGTACCCAGTTTTATTATTTTCGTATCACACCTAGATATATCTAAAATATGATAATTTTAACGTTGCAGTTTTTACGTCAATAGAGAAGAAACAAATAACTTACACTCTAGACTGCACGAATTCATAAATAGACGGATACAACTTCTTGTAACTCATATAGATTAAGCATTTCAAGTCAACCATGTGGCTTGGCTAATATTAGAAATGACAATGACCCAAATGAAGAAATGTGATATGTAAACTTAATTAAGCTAAATTATTTGCGGGCATTCAATTATGGAGATCTGCAAAGAGTTTATTTAAATACAAATTATTTATACGGGGGCTAATCAACATCATTTTAGACTAGTAGTATTATTTGCGAATAGCTAATTGATAGTTACTAAATACAGACATAGAGGCTTTGCCTCTGGCTTCATAAATATGCCATTGGGGAAAAGTGCTGACTCAGCTGTGAATGTTCAGTAGTCGCCGATCTTCTCAACTTCGATTGTTGTTTATTTAAAAAGCCAAGTAAAACTGTCGTATTGGTTGTTGGTTTTACTTTTGTACGATGAAAATACGTATTGCCTGTATCTCAATTTGTTCAGGCTAGTCTCATGTCCTCTCCCATACAGAGCCCCACTACCCCCCACCGAAGCTACTGTACGACAACATTCACTGGGGGTTTACTTTCAGCTGGAGCAGTGCTTATCTGGTCGAACGAGTGGGGGTGGAAAAAACATGGAGTGGTCTCGTACCAGTCGCAACCACTTTGAACCCTGCACCGAACTCGATACTCCGGCACATTTCTTGTAAATGTAAAAAAGGCTACCAACGTAATTGCGTGTGCAGGAAGGCAGACCTCCATTCCTCCCTGATATGCACGTCGTACGAAGGGCTATGTGATAACGTCGAGCACCCAGAAGACAGCACTGACATAGACGAAGAAGACACCGGAGAAAGAAAGCGAGAACAGACGGAAGAAAGACGCTTACACGTTGCGGAAGGTATGTTTAATTTCACAATCTATTTTGTTTTCATTAATGAGATATGATCACAAGTTGTTGTTTTCTCACGCCTCTTTTATTTTCCAGATGAACAAGCCCTGACGCGGAATATAAAACAACCCCAATCTATGACAGAATCTGGTGCCTTCGAAGAATCTTAGCCGGGACACTAAGTGAGTGGTGAGACACGAAGCAACGTGCCGCCACTTAGTTGCGGAACCAAGTAATATGTTGTCACGCCAACTCCAAATAACACAAAGTGTTAAAAATACAGACTGTATACAACCAGCTAACAATTTAGTAAATTGTCATCCCTGGTCCATTTCGACCCTAATATAGGGACAAAGTATGTAAGGCTATATGTATTCTCGCCACAATTTGAACCGTAGACCGGTTTCGCTCTCATTAGAGCTCTTCAGTACGGCATACCAATTGTAGCGAAAATACACCTATAAAGTAATACGGCTATGGTAGCCAGCCTTCCAACACTAAGTGAGTGGTGAGAGGCAACGTGCCGCCACCTAGTTGTGGAACCAAGTAGTATGTTGTCACGCCAGCTCCAAATAACACGAAGTGTTAAAAATAGAGACTGTATACAACCAGCTAATAATTTAGTAAATTGTCTGCTCTGGCCCATTTCTACCCTAATATAGGGACAAAGTATGTAAGGCTAGATGTATTCTCGCCAAAATTAGAACCGTAGACCGGATGGGGAGCTCTAATTAGAGAGAAACCGGTCTACGGTTCTAATTGTGGCGAGAATGCATCTAGCCTTACATACTTTGTCCCTATATTAGGGTAGAAATGGGCCAGGGCAGACAATTTACTAAATTGTTAGTTGGTTGTATAAAGTCTAAATTTTTAACACATTGTTATTTGGAGCTGGCGTGACAACATACTACTTGATTCCGCAACTAGGTGGCGGCACGTTGCTTCGTGTCTCACCACTCACTTAGTGTTGGAAGGCTGGCTACCCTAGCCGTATTACTTTATAGATGTATTTTCGCTACAATTTGTATGCCGTACTGACGAGCTCTAATTAGAGCGAAACCGGTCCACGGTTCTAATTGTGGCGAGAATACATATAGCCTTACTTAGCCACAACCTTCAAAATGAAAACGGCTAATATAATTTTTGCTCATATAATAATGTAATTTATAATCATATATAATATAATCATATGTAATAATTTTTCAAGATTTTTCGTTCGGATTTCAACTTCTTTGTAACTGAATTTGTACAATTTCGGACTTCATCAAATAACTTAAAGTAACCTAAACGGTCTAAATAAGGTGTATGCAGAGAACTGGAAGGAATTCGCTAAATGGCAGCCTTTGGACCGGAAAAAGTGGAGAAAGTGGATTTTTGCGTACGCAGCCGAAATACACCAATTTTCAAATAGCTCTTCAGCCCGAACGGTACGTCAAAGAAAAGGACCTAGATAATAAAATTTATATGAAATTTCGGAACGCAGCAAGTGCGTTATGGTAGTGAATTTTCATAAAAGTGTTTTTAATAGCAAATATGTGTGTTTTTTTCCAGAAAGCAGGCATCAAATTTAATTACCAGTATAACATATATAGTAAAAACAATGTGCCATGTTTCATCAAAATAACTTCATTATTTGAAAACGCTCAAAAATTTCCGAAAGTAAACTCAAAGTGTAACCGAAAAAATCCGTTTCTTGGTCAACCTTATAGGTTAATAGCAAATTGAGCTTTTCAAATATGAAGCATTTATTGAAAATTCGGCCTATTTCCGAGACTATGGTCAACCATCGACGCCAGGGAGCAGTTTCACCTCACTATCCTGGAAATTTTGCCGAACACCTGCGTTTCTGTAAGGAGAGTAGAGATATTTAACGTTCCCAACATCGCATGGACACGGGACCGACGGCTTTACGCCCTCTCCGAAAGGCGGAATGTGCAGACATTCAACTTGCTCAACTACAATGCCAGAACCTCGGTTGATGTGTTTGTTACAGTATGTACTCAAAAAGTGAAAGGAGTACCCTGGGATCGAACCCAGTACCCGGTTCAGAGGCACACGTTCTTAGCCCTGAACCACCGAGGCTCTGTGACCTGTGTGCTTGATAATGTTATAAAAATTAAAGCAAAAATGAATATGAGGAAAACAGAACTGAGCAGGGTAAATGGAGAAAATGGTATATCAAACCAAACGGCCAACAACATGAACAAATAGAAATGCTTACGTTTACCTAAACGGTCTAAATAAGGTGTATGCAGAGAACTGGAAGGAATTCGCTAAATGGCAGCCTTTGGACCGGAAAAAGTGGAGAAAGTGGATTTTTGCGTACGCAGCCGAAATACACCAATTTTCAAATAGCTCTTCAGCCCGAACGGTACGTCAAAGAAAAAACCTAGATAATAAAATTTATATGAGATTTCGGGACGCAGCAAGTGCGTTATGGTAGTGAATTTTCATAAAAGTGTTTTTAATAGCAAATATGTGTGTTTTTTTTTCCAAAAAGCAGGCATCAAATTTAATTACCAGTATAACATATATAGTAAAAACAATGTGCCATGTTTCATCAAAATAACTTTATTGTTTGAAAACGCTAAAAAATTTCCGAAAGTAAACTTAAAGTGTAACCGAAAAAATCCGTTTCTTGGTCAACCTTATAGGTTATTAGCAAATTGAGCTTTTCAAATATGAAGCATTTAATCAAAATTCGCTACCATAACGCACTTGCTGCGTCCAGGATTTCTTAACTTACAAACATGCATTATATTTCGATGGAAAATGCAAAAACATAAGGCGTTTTCGACTAAAAAAAATTTATTTGTATCACCAACGACTTATGGGCCAGCCTGTGATTGTAGCAATAATTTTTTAAGGTGTAGTTCAAGACACCGTATAATTAATGTATACAATATTTTTTCATATCTTGTATAATAACGGATATATTGAACTTTATTGATTTTTTACGAAAATTCGACAAAAGTTATATACCATTAAACGATAAACTCTATAGCTAAGACTACTGCCAAGTATCAGAGAAAGGGTCTATTTGAAATGAATTTTCTGGAAACATTTTAGTAAAATAAAGGACAATGACGGTTGAAACTAATACTTTAGGGTTTGTAAAACATTCTTCTTGAGACATTTTCTTTCCATAGCCCGTATTAGATTCAAGTTCTTTGCCTAAATGTTGCCAATTTTGACGTTTTAAATTGTCACTTTGACGTTTTGAGAAGAACACCAATTTAGTTTTATTTAAATGCCCATAACTTTTTTGTCTTTTGACCTACAACGTTAAATTTTGGTAGGTAATTTTCCTATAGTGATATAAAACGATGTGTTGCCCTTACTTTGTTATTTCCGGAGATATGAATTTTTTTCTAAAGAAAACACAAAATTTTCCGGGAGAACCTCGGCCGATTTTCCTGGATAACGAACTTATCCAAGCCACTTGCAAAAGGAAGGCACTTACCAAATTTTATCAAAATCGGCCCATTATTTTTGGATTTATCGGTGTGATATATATATATATATATATATATATATATATATATATATATATATATATATATATATATATATATATATATATATATATATATATATATAAACATTTAAAAAACTCGGGACGCAGCAAGTGCGTTATGGTAGTGAATTTTCTTAAATATGTTTTTATTGCAAATATGTCTGTTTTCTTTTAATTTAAGAAAGCAGGCATCAATTTTGGTTACCAGTATAACCTATATAGTAAAAACAATGTGCCATGTTTCATAAAAATAACTTTATTGTGTGAAAATGTACCAAAATTTCCAAAAGTAAACTTAAAGTGTTCCCACAAAAACTCGTTTCTTGGTCAACCTTATAGGTTAATAGCAAATTAAGCTATTCAAATATGAAGCATTTGATCAAAATTCGCTACCATAACGCACTTGCTGCATCCAGAATTTCTTTTCTTACAAACATGCATTATATTTCGATGGAAAATGCAAAAATGCAATAACATAAGGCGTGTTTGATTAAAAAAATAAGAAAATTTGTATCACCAACGACTTATGGGCCACCCTATGATGGTAGAAATATTTTTTTAAGATGTAGCTCAAGACACCCTATAATTAATATATAATTTTTTTTCATATCTTGTATAATAACGGATATATTGAGCTTTATTGATTTTTTACGAAAATTCGACAAAAATGTTATACCATTAAACGATAAACTCTATAGCTTAGGCTACTGCCAAACATCAGAGAAAGGGTCTATTTTAAATTAATTTTCTGGAAATATTTTAGTAAAATGAAGGACAATGACGGTTGAAGCTAAGACTTCTGGGTTTGTAAAACATTCTTTTTGAGACATTTCCTTTCCATAGACCGTACTAGATTCAAGTTCTTTGCCTAAATGTTGCCAATTTTTGACGTTTTAAATCGCCAGTTTGACATTTTGGGGAAAATCCCAATAAATTTTTATTTAAATGCCTATAACTTTTTTGTCTTTTGCTCTACAGAGCTAAATTTTGGTAGGTGGCTTACGTATAATGATATAAACCCGTGTACCAAATTTGGTTGCCCTGACCTTGTTAATTTTTGAGATATAATTTTTTACAATTTTTTTTGAAAGAAAACTCAAAATTTTCCGGGAAAACCTGGGCAGATTTTCCTGGCTAACGAACTTATCCAAGCCATTTGTAAAAGGAAGGTACTCACCAAATTTAATCAAAATCGGCCTATAATTTTTTGAGTTATCGGTGTGATACATATATATATAAATATATATATATATATATATATATATATATATATATATATATATATATATATATATATATATATATATATATATATATATATATATATATATATATATATATATATATATATATATATATATATATATATATATATAAACATATAAAAATTGAAACTGACCCCGGATATGTGTTCTGGGGGGCATAATTAGCGGTCATTTGAAGAAATTTTTTCAAAATTCAAAAGTCGGGATCTCCTCATTAGTGAATTTTTTTTAAGAAAATTCACTAAAAATCGAAACTGACGCCGGATATGTGTTCTAGGGGGGCTAATTAGCGCCCTTTTGAAGAAATTTTTTCAAAATTCAAAAGTCGGGATCTCCTCATTAGTGAATTATTTTAAGAAAATTCACTAACAAAATTTTATGTTCTTTCATTTTGAATAAAAAGATTATTCACGATAAATTGATATTTTTCGAGTTATAAGCAAAAAACCGCCAAAATGGGATTTTGTTCATTTTTTGGCATTTCTTTCAATGCTGCGTCACTAAATTTTGTTCGCAACCCTCAAATTCGGATTCAGCACCCCAAAAAACGTGTGGGAGGGAAGAACCCAAAACTACTTCACAACTTTTCCGCTAGTGGCACTTTTGAGAACAAATTGACTGTATTAAACTTCGTTGTCGAAATTCGTAACGCTGTTATTATTTTGTAGTTTTTTTTTTTTGTGATTCTGCTTTTGGTTTCTATTTCCACCAAGAACAGTGGCAAACCTCGGTCTTTTAATCAATAATTCAGAAATTTGTTAGGAAATATATGGATATATTAAATTACATCTGTACTCGATGTAATTATATTGCTACGCCTATGGATATTAGTATCTATATTTAAACTGGAACAGATGACGATGATTTTATTATTCTCATAAGAATCATTATAATTATTTATATCTCTTATATTCATTGTTTCATGTGAAGTGTACTATGCTCTAAAAACGTGAAGAATTCTAGTTATAATAGCTGTCGTTAAGGATTATATTTACAGAATAATTTCCTGCAGGAATTTTTATTATCCCAGTTGCGAATGGGCAGCTGGGGATCTCTAAGGCAAGCAGTAAAGTTCGCTTATAAATTAATAATTACTCCATCTTAGCGAACCTGTTTAAGTTTAGCTTATTACATACATACATACAATTATATTAGCTAAGTTTAGAGTAAAAATAAAACATTTCACTTTCAGTGAATTTTCGTAAAAAGAATCACCAATGGGGGTTGGAATCTTGAAACAATTTCTTCGAATGAGCGGAAACTACGATTCCTAGAACCCATATATGGGGTCAGTTTCAATTTTTATATGTTTATATATATATATATATATATATATATATATATATATATATATATATATATATATATATATATATATATATATATATATATATATATATATATATATATATGGTGAGGAAGAGGAAACTTATTTTCTTAGCAGACGCTGCTGCAATTGATGTGACATGTTGGTGCCAATTGAGATTTCAATCCACAGAAATGCCAACAAGTGAAAAGGACTCATTACTTTGAATAACTTGGTTGTTCATTGTGATGGGTCTAGGGCTAGTGTATCTCTTATGAGATAGAAAGCAAGACTGAAATTTGGTGGGATTGAATTGTACTTCCCCAGTCTAATATTTTTTGGAGATCCACAGAGACAGAACCCTCCATGTGTCTGCGATCCTCATGTAATTGGGCTAAAGAGAATAGAATATTGTATATTTGAGTGGAGAGTGCTGTCGTCTGCGGAACTGTGAACTGGATTGGATGTGCCAGAGAGTAGGTCATTGATGTGGAGAAGAAACAAAGTAGGGGCTAAAGCTGAACATTGAGGGACTCCTGCATTAATTGGATACAGTTTAGAGGAATGGCCATCCACGACAACAGAAATGCTCCGGTTGGAGAGGATATTTGCTGTCCATGTACAGAGTTTTGGTGGTAGGCCATAGGCCGGAAGTTTATTAAGCAGCGCTGCGTGCCACACCTAGTCGAATGCTTTGGATATGTCTAGAGCGACAATCTGTGATTCACCGTGTAGTTCCATAAACTTGTTCCAAGAATGGGTGACAAAGGAAAGGAGGTCAACAGTTGATCTCCTCTGACGGAATCCATACTGCCTGTCGTGGATTAGACTGTTTTTCAAGAAATTTTAGTAATTCGGTGTTTATATACTTTTCCATCACTTTATAGACGACTGAAAGGAGAGAAATAGGCCTGGATTTGTTTGGAAGCGCTTTGAATCCTTTCTTCGGGACGGGTTGTACTCGAGCAGTTTTCCAGTTACTAGAGAATATGCCTCTATTGTAAGATGTCTGAAACAGGTGAGTCAGAACAGGAGCAAGTTCTGGTGCGCATTTTTTGAAAACAATTGCTGGGATCTCGTCAAGGCCAGAGGCTTTCCTGGTATTAAGAGAAGAGAGCATCTTTCGTACCTTTTAGTTTTGAAAATGATATCCGTCGTTTTATACGCGACATTTGGGACTGTTGGTGGTTGAATATTTGGAGGTGGGTTGAGAGTAGAATTGCCGGCGAACAGCGGGGCAAAAGGTTGTGCACTGTGGTTGACTTAATATTGTGCTGAGTGTTGTCAAACTCAGCCTATTATGTCCTCTACTCGTTTCAGTAATTTTCTTGTCTGTACTCACGCAATGTATTGCGTCAGTTGTCCAATTTCTTTTCGAAGTGTTTCCACTGTACTTATCAACCTTTTTCCCATGGGGGCACACTTTGAAGTGTGTTTCTGTGAGTTTTATTTGCTGCAATGTAAATCAGCGTATGCATGTGCTTCAATGTGTTGACCTCTATAAAGTGCGATGACAAAACTATTCTGTTCAAAAGTTCAAATACAATTGTCAGATTTCTAGATAATCTTAGCCTAGGAATGGTGGTCTAGCAAGAAGATTTGTTCCTTCATACTCCGCGACTGTACGTTTTATTTCTTCGGACAATTTTTCGATGAGTTCCTTATTTTTTTTGCGTTCCCTCGTTGTGTTTTTCTTGCTCAGTATGTACAGGTTGCAAATTACTACCATGAAACAGCATCTCGTTTATTTTCCGTATCCGCTATGTTAGTAATTTCACATTCAACTTCCTGTTTGATGGTATCCACTCTCGTTTGTGGAATAAGGTTATTCCTAAGTATGACATGATACTGATCCGCTACTCTCTATTGAGTCACCTGTGTGTGTAGGTATATTCTCAGAAATTAGGTGTGAACTTGTTGCCCATATCCGGTCGTCTGTTGTCCGAGTTGTGTTACTCTGTAGTAAACGCGCATAATCGTTTCATTCATATCCATAGTCCATTTCATGAGCCGTCTTGGTAATCCCATCTGGGTCAACGCTGGATGATTTTCCTGCGCAGCATCCTCAGTGGGTAGAGGCTCTTGGTCTTACTAGGCTGCCCTCCTGTTATTTATTATTATTATTATTATTATTATTATTATTATTATTATTATTATTATTATTATTATTATTATTATTATTATTATTATTATTATTATTATTATTATTATTATTATTATTATTATTATTATTATTATTATTATTATTATTATTATTATTATTATTATTATTATTATTATTATTATTATAAGAGATTCCACTTAGTTCATTCTAAGGATTATTCTACATGAGTTGGGCAACACCGAGTGCACTCCGTGCACCTAGGGTGTTGCTTCTGCGTCTGGATGTCAGGAAGTATCATAGTATCTTCCGTACTATATGCGCCGTGCTCAGGACCACCGCCTTTTGCATTAACAGGAGATTATGTTTTCCTGGAACTTCCTTCATGAATTTGGTGGTGGCATTGGAAATAAGTCCTGTGGCTCCGATGATGACGGGGATTCTTTTGGCCTTCAGGTTCCACATGCGCTGTATATCAATTTGCAGATATTTATATTTAAGCATCTTTTCTGCTTCCTTCTATGTGATGTAGTCAGAAGGTATGGCCACGTATATGATTAGGCAATGTTTTTTCTTCTTATCCTTAACTATGAGGTCTGGTTTGTTTGCAATTATTATACTATCTGTATGCACTTGTGTGTCCCATATGATTGTCACATCTTCAGCATCTATTACAGGATCCGGGGTGTGCTGGTACCACTTTTTATTTACATCTATCTTGTAGTGTTTGCAGATGTTCCAGTGGAGCTGTCTGGCTACTGTGTTCTGCCGCTCCGGATACGAATGTTTTGCTAGTATGGGACAGCCCGCAACAATATGGTGAATGGTTTCACTGAAAGACCGACAGAGTATGCATTTTGGGCCTGTGTCGGTCCTCATTATTTTAGCTTTCACATAATTTGTTGCGATGACTTGATCTTGGCAGGCAGTTATCAGAGCTTCCATCTCGGTCTTGAGATTTGCATGGGTGAGCCACGCCCATTAGTTATTTTGATGGATGGTTTCCTTGACGGCCTCATTTGCTATTTGTCCATGAAGTGGCTTGGTTTTCCATTTTGTAATTCATTCTTCTTTTATCTGTTGTTTCATTCTCTGTTTCATTTCCCTCACCTTCTTTGTCTCAGGCATACTATGGCTGTTATGCTCTGGTTCTCTTTTTTCTTCGTTATCCTCGCCTTGCTCTATCCTGTCATATTCTCTAGAGGCGCCTTGTTATTGTCTGTACACCATTCCCAGGTATTTATCTTCTTTTTTTAGTTGCAGGTAGTTGCTGTTTCCTTCCTTGGCGATGTTGTTTACAGCCTCAATGCGAATCATTCCTCTGCCTCCTTCTTTTCTAGGGATGTACAATCGGTCAATGTCGGCACGTGAAAGGAGAGCACCGTACATTGTGAGGAGCTTGCGTGTCTGGGTGTCCAGTTTCCGAATCTCTGCCTGGGTCCACTTGATGATCCCTAGACTGTATTGGATGACAGGAACAGCTAGGGAGGTTATGGCCATCATCTTGTTTTTGGCATTGAGCTCGGTTTTAAGAATCGCTCTTATTCGCCGGTAATATTCTTTCTTCAATTTGATTTACATTTTCTTGTGTTGGATACCGTCGTGTTCATCTATGCCTAGATATTTGTACACATCAATTTGGTCTAAAGATTGGATGGTTGTTGAGTTATCAATTTTGATGTTCTCCTTTGCTTGTAGTCGTCCCCTCAGGAATGTTGCTTTTGCGCACTTATCTAATCCAAACTCCACGCTGATGTCATCACTGAACTCCTTGACGGCTGCGAGTTGTTCTGCAAGTTCCTCATCAGATTTTGCTACTACTTTCAGATCATCAACATAGAGCAGGTGGCTGACTTTTTCGCTTTCATTTTTACAACGGCATCCTGTCCCTGATTTGTTGGGGATGGAGCTTAAGGGGAACAGAGCGACACAAAACAGCAGTGGTGATAATGAGTCCCCTTGATATATCCCACTTAATATCTTTATATTCTCGATGGTGATGTTGTTTGAATTGCTGTTGTCGCTCTTTGTTTCTGAGGTCAGGTACAGGTCGGTATTCCAGGTCTTCATTATCTTGATGATAAAGGATAGGAGGGTTGAGGATGTTCTGTAGATGTTCAGAGCTTCGATTATCCAGGTGTTCGGGACCTTATTGAACGCATTTATGTAGTCTATCCAGGCTATTGACATGTTTTTCTTACTTTCTTTGCAATCTTTCTGTAGCATTTTGCTTGTAAGTCGATGTTCTTTGCAGCCATACGTGTGTTTGGCGCATCCTCTTTGTTCTGCAGGGAATAGGTTGTTTTTTGTGAGGTCGTGATACAATCGCTCGGCTATCAGTTTTGTCAGCAGCTTGTACATGTTGTTTAAACAGGTAACTAGTCTAAAGTTCTTCGCTTGGTGTGTGTTCTCATTCTTAGGTATTAGGAACGTTCTTCCCTTCGTCAGCCACGCTGGTGTATCTTGCTTGCTGTTTGCCATGTCATTAAATGCGGTTGTTAGTTTTCCATGGATTGATGTTAGTTGCTTCAGCTAGAAGTTGGTAATGCCATCTACTCCTGGAGCTTTCCAGTTAGCTGCTGTGCTTATTGTTGCTATGAGTGCAGCCTCTGTAATTCCCCATTTTATTCTGTCGATGTTAACAGTCCTGTCATATTCATGTTCAATCCATGAGGCTGTAGCATTATGGGTGGTATCTTGTTCCCATATTTCTCTCCAGAAAGTTTCAACTTCTTGCTTGGGTGGTGTGGTCTTGGCGGTGTAGTTTTTCTCCATGATGGTATTATAGAATCGACTGGTGTTTTCAGCAAACATTTTATTTTGTTGGTACTGTGAACTTCTTTCTGTGTATGTTTTTACTCTGCATGTTTTGGCTGCCACTTTCTGTTTCAGTTGTTCGACCGTTTTTGTGTGATCTTTTTGATTCTTTATCTTGTATTTTACGTAGAGGTCTTCCCTTATTTGCATCATCCTATCGCTGAGTTTTGATTGTTGAAACTCTTTAAGATGTGAGAGGTCTCGTCGCAGCTCTGCTATTTGTGTTTGTATTCTCTTTTTCCAGGGTGGATCTTCAGACCAGGGCTTTTTATTGTTGCTGTTTTTCACTGGAGGTGTTATCTTGTCTTGTATTATTTCTGCAGTAGCGTAGAAAAGTTTGTTCAGTTTTGTGATGCTCTGATATGCTTCAGGTTGCTTGGAGATAAGTTCTTCAATAGCTTTGTTGCCTAGTCTTATTTGCTCTCTCAGTTTAGAGCTGTCGTTTAGTTTCCTGGGTGGCTGTCTTTGCATATGTTCAGGCGTGTTCTCATATTATTATTATTATTATTACTATTATTATAACAGAGGCTTTCATGTCATAGACCACAGACGATACACATTTGTTCCAATTCACGTTTATTTAAAGACAATTTTTGAAACCAACAAAGTTGTGCTTTGTCTGGTACCTATTCTTTCCACAAAAATTCACGGAAAAAAGTGCTGACGAAGCAAGCGCGTTATTTAAATGAAAGAAGCCATAATGATTGCCAGCATCCATAACGGATAGGCACCACAAAGAGAAGAAAATCACATTTAGAATTTGATTAGGTTCTAGTTAATAAACCGCGCAAACATAATGATGAAGTCGTATGCATGTTTTCGAATCATAAGAATCTACAATAAACTTAATAAGCTATAAAATTCACATAGTTGCGAAGCAAACTTGTAAACCTGCATACTAAACAAGTTGGCTGGTCATAAAATAAAATATGGCAAAACAGTTGAATGATTTCGACTTCGGAAGATAGAAAGTATTAAATTAAATGCATTCACGGGAGCTTTGATGTATTAGCTTTGGCTGCATACGTTGCTTCATACGCAAGTTGACATTCAGCCACATAAATATTTAAAAGCTTGATAGTTATACATCATCAAATAAAGCAACAAGTTATAAAAGCGGCTTGTTGGAATAAATATAGCGTGGCACTTTGCAGAATTGTAAATGGTTATTGGTTATATGCAATATCTTCAAGTTTAATGCAGTTTTTCGATTAAAGAGAAACTATTTTAGTTGCTTCTGCTTTTGAAATAAATGCACTGACGCAAGCAGAGAGAACTAAAATTAGTGCTTGGTTTTTGTAAAAGTTGTGTGCCGATTTTGAGTTTTTAGCGAATTTTCATATAGGTACATAATTCGCTATGAAAGAAATTGCGAATTTTGACTTTTGAAAAAATCTCAAATAAAGGAACTGGCGGTCAAAACAGGGCACACAATTCATTTCCTTTCATATTTCCCTAATCTCTTGAAAATGACTCCAAAATTTTAAAAAAAAAGGCTAATCAATTAATATAGAGGGTGTTTTTAAAGGGAAGTATCTAAAATTGGCAAAAGTAAACTACTTTTTTTTAATATCAAAAACATCTAATTAGAAAAGTTGTTTTGAATAAGAAGTTATAACTCACTTTTATTTTTTTTCTTTGGACACAAAAAAATGCAAGTTTTATTTGTCAATACTGACCAAAATTTTTTATTTTTCAATGTAATGGTTTGGGAGAACAATATGGGGGGTGTAGTCCCTTAGCCTGGTCGTGGACTGGTCGTTCTCTTGATTGGTCGATGCGTGACTTAGCTACTGGACTTCTAGAGGCTGGCTCCACGTGCCACCGCTGGCGTGACTGTCGCCAATGGGAATAACGCCCAAGGCTGATGGTCTAGTAAAGTCTCGCTCCTTCTCTTTGCATGTGGTAGTGGAATTTTCCTTTACATGATAGTAAAGAATTTTTTCACGCCTGAGGAGGTACCACCCCATGCATCAAGGTGAAGTCCCAACGGACGTTTCCGGTTCTGGCGTATGACTAGGTTTTCCTTATAAGCAAAAATGATGATGGCTCCTCCTTGTACAAAAGATTCCGGAGGTAAAATACCCCTCCGTTCGGATCTCCGGGAGAGGGGTGTACAGGGGGCGCCAGCATCAAAATTCAACATATCCTTCTCGAATATATGTGGCCTAAATTCTAACCTGAACTCCGTCCACCATTTTCTTCAGGCTAATAGGCCCCAACTCCTCTTCCTCGCCGAAACCCAAAAACAGTGCCAAAACAGCCATTAATCACCTTAATTTTTCGGGGTATGAACTCCTTACTTCCTTTAGATTGCATGAAGGCGTGTGCGCATATGTCCGTAGCAACCTACCCTCCACCAGACTCCCCAATTTAGAAGCTGGGAGAAAAGACATACTATGGATAAAACTCTCTCTCTCTCTCTCTCTCGGGGCTGCAACTAAATTCTTCTGTTGCATTTACCGGTCACCTTCTGACAACAACTTTGTCCAGCTCTTTGACTACCTTTCGGAAAAAACCGACCATCTGATTTCTGAATATCCTTCCTCCGAGGTCACTATTCTTGGTGACTTCAATGTCCATAATAAGGAATGGCTAGGATCTTCAAAAACCGATCCACAAAGGAAAGCAGCGGACGCCTTTGCAGTCAGTAATTCTTCAGCCAATATGGTTCAGCAACCTACTTACTTTCCTCGCATCCCAACACACAGCTCAAATCCCTTGGATCTCCTTCTTGCTACAAATCCTGAATGCGATAAGATATCAGTCACCGCCCCCCTCGGTCTCTCTGACCATGGAATGATCACCGCTTCCTGCGCAATGCAACCCGAGGTCACACAGTCATCAGACTCACGTATCGTTTGGCACTACAACTCCGCGAACTGGGACGAAATGCGAGATTACTTTTCCTCATTTCCATGGGCGTCTGTCTGATTCTCTCATCCTGACCCCTCTGATATCTCACAAAACGTCACCGGAATTATCCAAGCTGGCAAGGAATTATTTATTCCACGTACACAGAAAACCTCTTCAGCCACTCAAAAGCCCTGGTTCTCTAAATCTTGTGACAAGGCCAGACTTGAAAAGGCCAAAGCTCACAAAACGCTTCTACACAATCCCAGTCAAGAAAACCGTCAAGCATTTAACGACGCAAGGAACCGCTATGTCCGCATTCTTTCTGAGGCCAAAAAAACTCGTTTAATAACCACATCAAAAACAAAGTCCTCTTACGCTCCAAGTGCAGCAAACCCTCCTGGACTCTTGCTAAGTCTATTGGGAAGAGGCTATACGTCTCATTAGTGACCCTACCCTCATCCAAAGCTGCCATCCCTTGCCCACCGATGTGCCGTTGGTGACCTCTCTCTCTCTCTCTCTTTTATAGATATATGCACGGGCAGTGCTCAAAGGACCTTTCTTCGATAGTTCCCCCACCTGCTGCCCCCAACAGATCTACCAGGGGAACAAAGCGAATGAACCGTTTTACTGTCCAGGTCGCCAGACATAGAACATCTTGTTATGCCCGCACTTTTGTCCCGAGGACTTCCAAGTTGTGGAATTCCTTGCCGGCGCATGTTTTTCCTTGTCCTCCGAACCACCAAACCTTCAAATCCAGAATTAACAAGTTGCCTCTTTCCTCCTTGTCGACACCCACGGTACGATAGTATTTAGGCTATAAGCCCTCGTGGTGTGTTGTTCAAATAAAAAAAAATGTTTTATATATGTTTTGACACTTTTTACAACGTTTAGAGGAAAAAAAAATTGAAATTTTTGTCGCTGATACTTCCACACGTTGTGATGTGATGTGAAAGTAATTAATATAATGTGTACTTACCGAATAAATTCCATTCGAAAACGTCGCCTTTTATTAACTAGCCAAAAACCACTCTGTTTTTGGATAGGTATTTATTGAGGGAATGCATTATAATTATTAATAAATAAATTCAATTACTCACAAATTTGTGTTCACTTCATCTGTATTTAAGAATTGAATTATTCAAAAACTTTTTAAATGTAAATATATGCAGTTTAAATAAAAGTCCCGAAACTGGTGTTATATGTGTATTTTCAAGTAGAAAAGAAAAAAATTAGAAATCTAAGATTCGTTTCAATTGTTTAAATCTAAAATGATAACTACCAACACTATGGAGTTCACAGGTCTACCAGCATCATCAGATAACATTAATTTTCTTAGGCATTAAAACTGTAAAACTTCATAAAACTCCTAGTTTACCAAACAGCTGCTTTTATATCAACAAGATGGTGCACCTCTCTTCTATGATATTTGGTTTGGCAAGTTTTAGATAAAATATTGCATGTTAAATAAATCTTAAAAAAACAACGAATTATTCAGCTTTGCTTTTAGGTTTCTAAAATCTTATTACTTTATTAGCGAATTCTCGTTGAAAAAATTCGTAGTAAAATCTTAACGTAGATCTGTACGTTAAGAGGAAAAACAGTTGTATGTATCTAATTAAAAAAACATGTTGGGTCACCTGGAAGTCACAGGAGGGTTCAGGACCACAATATTTATGCGTGAAGCAAAATCTATTCAATTTTACATACAAATGTTATTTTTCTTGGCACATACACTATAATTTTCGTTAAAAAAATTTCGTAGATCATTTCTATGAAAATTCACTACCATAACGCACTTGCTGCGTCCAGACTTTTTTTTACTTTGCTCCATGCAATGGGTCAATATCAAAGAACTTTTTATTTTTTTCATAAACACGAAAATCTACTTTCGCATTTGCTAACCTATTTTCGTGATTTAAAAAAATTTAATTCCAGAATACGTCGTAAAATATTTTCCTGTCGCATGCAATTTAGAGGCTAATTTAAGCGCAAAGCTATTAACATAAATTTAGGTGCATAAGAATGTCAGATGAAGGAGGATGGCATTTCCTTTGCACCGGATTGTTTTGAGAACGTTACCAATAATCATTTTTAAAATAACCTATGAAATCATAAGTTTATGCAAAGTTGGCAATCTTATCAAAGGTATCACTAATTGTGGTGTTGAAAACCTGTACATACCGTTGAAAAGCCATTGTAAATTTTATTTTTACTTATTTTTTCAGGTTTTCATTTTTACCTTCAGTTTGAGTAAAGTTCGAGGAACAAATAATCTTTTGTTCTCTGCGAATCACGTGAATTTGTTATAAGATACATATGTTTTCACTTTCCTTCCGCATGGTAATAAAGAACGAATTTAGTTTTAGCTGATTAGTGCGTATATTATTTTCTGCCAGTAACAAGGTTACAGCACAGAAGAACAAGAACGAGAATTATATTGTCTCCTATATTCAAGAATGACATAAACGTTATAACTGTTTTTTCGTAAAAAATCTGTGGTTAATGAAAGAAAACATTCGTGGCTGGATGCAACCATGGTTGACAATCTATTTGTCTGACAATATTTGACACAACTTATATATTGGGGCAGAGATAGCTGGTATCTTGGTGATAGCATAAAAGGCTGGTTCAACACTAATGACTCCCAAGAGCTCCTTACTTCCTTTAGATTGCATGGAGGCGTGTGCGCGTACATCCGTAGCAATCTACCCTGCACCAGACTCCCCACTTTAGAAGCTGGAAGCAAACACATACTATGGATCAAAATCTCTCTCAGGGCTGCAACTAAATTCATCTGTTGCATTTACCGGTCACCTTCTGACAACAACTTTGTCCAGCTCTTTGACTACCTTTCTGAAAAACCTACCATCTGTGTTCAGAATATCCCTCCTCCGAGGTCACGATTCTTGGTGACTTCAATGTCCATAATAAGGAATGGCTAGGATCTTTAAAAACCCGATCCACAAGGGAGAGCGGCGACGGCCTTCGCAGTCAGCAATTCTTTAGCCAATATGGTTCAGCAACCTACTTACTTTCCTCGCATCCCAACACACAGCTCAAATCCCTTGGATCTCCTTCTTACTACAAATCCTGACTGCTATAAGATATCAGTCACCGCCCCCTTGGTCACTGCTTCCTGCGCAATGCAACCCAAGCTCACACAGTCATCACACCCACGTATCGTTTGGCACTACAACTCCGCAAACTGGGACGAAGTGCGAAATTACTTTTCCTCATTTCCATGGGCGTCTGTCTGCTTCTCTCATCCTGACCCCTCTGATATCTCACAAAACGTCACCGAAATTATGAAATGGCATGGAATTATTTATTCCACGTACACACAAAACGTCTGCAGCCACTCAAAAGCCCTGGTTCTCTAAATCCTGTGACAAGGCCAGACTTGAAAAAGTCAAAGCTCACAAAACGCTTCTACACAATCCCAGTCAAGAAAACCGTCAAGCATTTAACGACGCAAGAAACCGCTATGTCCGCATTCTTTCTGAGGCAAAAAACTCGTTTAATAACCACATCAAAAACAAAGTCCTGTCAAGCTCCAACGGCAGCAAACCCTTCTGGACTCTTGCTACATTTATTGGGAATAATTTCTACAAGAGCACGTTCCCACCTCTTGTCTCAGGGGATGAAATTGTTTCTACCGCCCTGGGCAAGGCTGAACTTTTTGCCTCGTTATTCGCCGGCAATTCTACTCTCAACCCACCTCCAAATGTTTAACACCAACAGTCCCTAATGTCGCGCATAAAATGACGGATATCATTTTCAAAACTAAAAAGGTACGAAAGATGCTCTCTTCTCTTAATACCAGGAAAGCCTCTGACCTTGATGAGATCCCAGCAATTGTTCTCAAAAAATGCGCACCAGAACTTGCTCCTGTCCTGACTCGTCTGTTTCAGACATCTTACAATAGAGGCATATTCCCTAGTAACTGGAAAACTGCACGAGTACAACCTGTCCCCAATAAAGGATCCAAATCGCTTCCTAGCAACTACAGGCCTATCTCTCTCCTTTCAGTCATCTCTAAAGTGATGCAAAAGTATATAAACACCGAATTACTAAAATTTCTTGAAAAACACAGTCTAATCCACGACAGGCAGTATGGATTCCGTCAGCGGAGATCAACTGCCGACCTCCTATCCTTTGTCAACCATTCTTGGAACAAGTCTATGGAACTACACGGTGAATCCCAGATTGTCGCTCTAGACATCCAAAGCATTCGACCAGGTCTGGCACGCAGCGCTGCTTAATAAACTTCCGGTCTATGGCCTACCATCAAAACTCTGTACCTGGACAGCAAACTTCCTCTCCAACCGGAGCATTTCTGTTGTCGTGGATGGCCATTCCTCTAAAGTGTATCCAATGAATGCAGGAATTCCTCAATGTTCAGCTTTAGCCCCTACTTTGTTTCTTCTCCACATCAATGACCTCCTCTCTAGCACATCCAACCCAGTTCACAGTTACGCGGACGACAGCACCCTTCACTCAAATATACAATATTCTAAGCCTGTCTCTTTAGCCCAATTAGATGAGGATCTCAGACTAATGGAGGGTTCTGTCTCCGTGGATCTCCAAAAAATATTAGACTGGGGAAGTAGAGATCTTGTACAATTCAACCCCACCAAGTCACAGACTTGCTTTCTTTCTCATAAGAGATACATTAGCCCTAGACCCATCACAGTGAACAACCAAGTTATTCAAAGTAATGAGTCATTTTCACTTGTTGGCATTTCTGTGGATCGAAATCTCAATTGGCACCAACATGTTACATCAATTGCAGAAGCGGCTGCTAAGAAATTAGGTTTCCTCTTCCGGGCTGGCAAATACTTTTCACCAGCTAATCTCTATACCTTATATACTTCACAAACAAGACCAAACCTCCAATACTGCTCCCAGATCTGGGGTGCTGCTGCCGCTTCTGCACTCGCTATCTTGGACTCCATTCAGAAGAGAGCTATACGCCTCATCAGTGACCCTACCCTCACCCAAAGGCTCCCATCCCTTGCCCACCGACGTGCCGTTGGTGACCTCTCTCTCTCTCTCTCTTTTATAGATATCTACACGGGCACTGCTCAGAGGAGCTTTCTTCCATAGTTCCTCCACCTGCTGCCCCCAACAGATCTACCCAAGGAACAGAGCGCATGCACCCTTTTACTGTCCAGGTCACCCGATATAGAACATCTTGTTATGCCCGCTCTTTTGTCCCGAGGACTTCCAAGTTGTGAAATTCCTTGCCGGTACATGTTTTTCCTTCTCCTCCGAACCACCAAACCTTCAAGTCCAGAATTAACAAATTGCCTCTTTTCTTCTTGTCGACACCCACGGTACGATAGTCTTTAGGTTGTAAGCCCTCGTGGTGTGTTGTTGAAATTTAAAAAAAAGAGGATTGAGGCATACTAATCGTCACCAACTAGCTACATGTTGTGAAGCCACTGCCATCTGGTGAATGCGGACATTGTGTCCAATGCCAATGTCAAATAGAATACACCTATGTAGAATTTTTAATAAATTTACTGAAAGAAAAGAAATAGAATACACTCATACCTATAAGATTGTATTAATACTGCACAATCTATTTTATAATTAACTTATCAATATTAAATTAAAAACAAGATTAATAATCATTAGTGACACCTTTGGGCCTGTCTTACAGAGCTAAATTTTTCTAAAGAAGGTTTAATATTAGAAATTGACACTCTAAGCTATTTTTCTATATTAATCTCAGACCTATATTTTGTCTTTAAAGCAGCCACCGCAGAAAATCCGGTTTAGCAAATGTAGAATGTTGAAAATCGTAATAGTATACGAAATTATATTGTTTTCAGTGCAGAAAATCCATCATCCAACCCTGCACAAGATTCAAAGAGTGATTAGTACTAAATTGTCTTTTAATTTCACCACTTGCCGCGAAGTCTATAAAGATTTCTTCTTCGGCAGTATTTTGAAATGGCTCCCCTAACCCACTCGTAACTTGCGATCAAATTTAAGTCAACAAGAAAATACTTTTTAAAATTCTTTGCCAGCATGGCTAAATGATTTCCAATGGTTACAATAACAACTTCCACATGTTGTTCTTCAGCTTTGAAAGTTTTAACATATTTACCCACATTTGCAAACCATTCTAGGTTTTGTGCTTTACATATCTGCTGCATAATTCCAGTTTTCTATAAAACATATATGTGTTTGCTCCTTGGAGTCGAAAACTCAATGTATTTAGTTTCTCGAATATGTCAACCAAGTAGCTCAATTTTATCACAACTAAATCATATCGAAACTTATCGGCTTCCGGTAGGTTTTCCTCTTCTAGAAAAATGGCGAGTTAATCTCTTAATTCATAAACACGTTGCCAAAATGTCCCACGTAATAACCATCTTGCCTCGCAATAAAATAGTAACCCTGAATATACGGCACTCATGTCTTGACAAAGTGCAGAAATGATTCTTGATTTTAGCGGTCTCATTTTTATATAATTTACCTCGGTTACCACCGTCGTTAGCACAACTTCAGTCCGGGATTCATTTCTTTGGAAGCCAACGCTTCTCTGTGGATCATGCGATGTGTCCAGATACACTGTGGACTTTTTTGTTTCACAAGCGCTTGTACACTTTGGAATCTTGCAGACATTGTACAAGTACCATCGGTGCACATTCCAACACAAGTTTCCTACTCTAGGTGTGTCTCATTTAAAAAATCATTTATGATAGCAAATTATGCAAGTGCTGTTGTTTTGAGTTCTATTGGTTTGCAGAATGGTAGTTCTTCTACTGATAACATATCATCACAAAATCGAACATAGGCAATTAAGTTAGCATCTTTATTGCTATTTGTTGCCTCATCAGGCTGAATTGTGTCACTAACTCCCCAAAAAGCTAATGATGTACATCTTCAGCTATATCTTGAAACCGACAAGCAACAGCATCATTTGATAGAGGTATGGACTGCAATTGTTTGGCAAAATTATCGCCAACCACAGTTTCTACGATCTCAATTGCAGATGACAGAATAAGCTCTACATCAATGTTGTGAAGCTTTTTGCATCTGGATATTTCATATGAAACTTTGCAAGAGACAAGTCGAGCTTTGTGATTCAGAAAGTTTTTTTACTATTTTTGCTTTTCAATTGATTTTAATAGTAATTCGAAGAATTCTCAGGGTTTGCGAACGCGCTCACTATGAAGGGTATCCAAATATTGTTTAAACTTATTAGGTTTCATGCTGTCTGCTGCCAAAATTTTTGAGCAAATGGCACACAGGGGCCTTCCTTCTTCATTTACTTCAGTGCCTCTAAACCCAAACTTTAGATATACCTGAGAATATTTTCTTGATTTTTGTTTCAGAAACATTCTCGTTTGTGCACTTCTTCATGATTCCTTATCGCCAAATGCTCGATTACGCCCACTAAAATTTTATCCATTGTAAGCAAGGTGCTTACCTGTTTAAATATCTACTTTGATGAAATTTATCCATACATAAATGTTCAGAGGAGATGTAAATGAACTACTGGGTTGGATCTCAAAAAATTCATGAAAAAACGTCAGAACAAATATTTTAAGAGACCGTAAATACAACAATCATAATATGCATAATTATCTAGACTCTGGCTATGTTGAAATTATAAACAATTAACTGCACAAGTTGCACAGTGTAGCCGTTGACTTAGAACTAGAATACCCAAAGCAAGCTAAAAGTTTCGGTTCAAAACGGTCATATAAGGCATCGTTGATAGAGGAATGCTAAATTCGCAAGTTTCGAGTTCTACGGCCTCTACAACCAGGTCACTTACTTTCAACAGAAAAAAATACCGCAAGCTCAGGGTTTTTTCACTGCGCGACAGGGGAAAGAATCCAAAGTTAGTGGGCCTCGCGCCCGCCTGAAAGCAAGTGGTCTCCAAGCCCGCTGGGGTTTAGGAGTACCCGCAGCGACAAAAAAATATCGGCAAAGCAATATATAATTTAGTTAGGAGCTCTAATGGAGCTCACGGTAGTGGAGTAGTGTTCGATCTAGGGAGCCAAAACAAGAAGGTATTTAGGTTTTCAGTAAAATTAGTGAGTGTGGCAGTAAGGTACAGTGCTGGCTTTTATTCCTATTTTCCCGGTGAGTATGTTCCATGACATAATATGTTAAAAAGACTTTTTATTAAAGGCTAGCTGTCTCGAGTACTGAAATAATTTTTATATAAATTTTGTATAGATATTTCAAGCCATGGGGCTGTAAGATAGAATATTATCATAGATAGTTGAGCCGTAGAACCTGAGATAGGATTAGAGTAAACTGGAACTAAATTGAAATTTAGATGTTTTTAAAGGGATTTTAGTAGATGGGAATTTTGTGAAATTCATAGTTTAGTTGAGAACTTAAAAAGAAGAAAGCTGGAAATTATTAAACTAATGAAATATTATACCGGGGGCCAATTTTAAAACTAGATGCTGGGTTTTATGCTTAGCATAAAAACCCTAAACTAGAGTTTATTTTAACAGTTTATTATAAAATTATTGTGACGCGTTTCGTCACGGTAAGGGTGAATATATAGAAAAACTTTGGGGAATTGGTCCCAAATGCTCGGTCACAGTGTTCCAAATAAATTCAGGCAAGACCTCCCTTGAGAGTCGTTAAACATAAGTATTTTCTTTCAACGTAACAAGAGGTAGTTTTGAATACAGGTTCTACCTAAGTATTTACATTGAATTTTCTTAATAATAATAATAATAATTGCAGTTTTCTGTCATTTCAACTTGGTAGTAGAGAAAAGTAAATGGCTCGTAAATCTGGTAAAATGGTGGGGGTGATGATTAGAAAGAAATGCTGCCCTAAAGCATCCCGGTTTGAGCCAGGGGCCTGAAGATATTACTCAACCTGAGTTCGGATTAGTAGCAGAAGTTGATGGTACCGCGACAATATCTTATGTACCACTAACAGGCCCTTCTAGGGCCAGTATTAAGGTTTTAGGAGCTAGAGCAATATTTTTTAAGAATGTAGCTGAAACACGTTGTTAAAGCAAAATTCAAATATGTAAAAGTGCTTGCAGTCTATAAGTCTATAGCTTGTACAAAAGCAGTTTTAAACGATTTATAAACCCCCAGATCTAACAGCTGGTATTTGTGAGTTGAGTGGGGTGGCACCAGCAGCGCGACTACCACGTTCAGTGGAGCTAGTCCAAAGGCTAAACAGCGGCCACCTGAAGTTTTCTTTTTACAAACAATACTTTTAGTGGTTTTGTAGAACTTGTTCGGACTTTAGTTTTTAACCAGCCAATGTTATAAACATTCCTAGGTTTTGAACCGATGTCATACTTTTCCATGGTAGATCCAAGATTGTCCAAAAAATTTCGTTGGCTTTTCAGGTCTGAAAAAAATGTGTTGTTGTGAACTGAGTTCTTCAAATTGTGCTTATTGTCATTTCAAAATACTTGACCTTGACTTGTTCAAATTAACAAAGTGCGATAGTGGTAAAATGAAAAGAACTACCGACGATAATCATGGTTGCGACTATAAGGCCCTATCACCTTTGGACAGTGATGGTGATGTATTGTTTTTAATAAACTCTTATGGATTTTAAGTAAATATTGTGGATAAAAGTCCCTGAAATTACAATTGCTTAAACTTTGTGCCAATTTCCAATTCTTGCGATCATAAACTTTAATATATTATTGAACCTAACCATTTAAAAAATATTACATGCCACATGCTGAACATCTCAAGGTAGATTTCCACTGAGATATCTGTATGATCATATGGAGAATTTTTATTATGGTTATTTGGTTTATTAATTTAATGGTCGACGTGATGTTCAAACATACCATGAAATGTGTAATTTTTCAATGTTTATACACCATCAAACCGAGTATACAACATGAAGATGTTACTATTATTTCCACTGAGCCATGTGATGAGATCTTATTACATTAAAAATAGAATTTACGCCTTAGACATGCTTATGACTTTTTTTATTAACCACAGTGAATGAAAAGATCTGTAAAATTTCTTTAGATTGCATGAAATGGATTTTTTAAGATACGAGTGTAAACAATCATTTTTCATTGGACGAATGGCTGGATTAAAAGCACGAGCGAAGGTAGTCTTACATCGTATATCTTCGATCGTGTCAATTATTGTGAAAAATATACCATTTTTATGAGTATTTGTAAAACTATGTATATCAAGCGATCATATTTTGTATTAAATTGGATACAAACTGTATTTTGATATTTAATGGTAATAAATAAATGCAAGTCTTCAATTCATTGATTGTGGTTAACTTCCCAATGCGAAAGTCAAAAAAACTGTGTCCCAAAAAATTATAAAATATTCACATAAGTTTGTGCGGCCGCGAATATCATTTTTTGGAAACGACTGAAAAAATCATTACTAATTATTGTTGATTTTTTCACTTTCGTGGTATTTAAATATTCTGATATATCCACTTCAAGGTCACATCTGCTCAGGCTTTCGAGGTGAACGGTCATAGCGAGTGATATTCCTGTTCTTAGTGAGTGAATAAGCTTAATAATAAGTGAAAAAAATATGAATAAAGAATATAAAAGAGTCCCGCCGGACAAGGGAGGCACCCTTGACTGGATCATGGAGTTGGATAACGAAGAGGTAACGGAAAAACAAAAAAATACACAGCAGGTAAACACAAATCTTAATATAGGCGAAAGTTCAGCCTCAATCTTAAAAAATACAGTTACAAACACCTTACAAATGACGAGCAAGGAAGAATTGGTAAGTAATAAAACTAATAATTCTAATTTAAATTTACAAACAAATAATAATCAAAAACATTTTAACGCAGGTGAAAATGTATACGGGTCATTATCTCTTGAACAGACGATTGATAAATCACATACAGGAAAAACAATCGAGAACCGAGAAATAAACAAAACGAAATATCTTTATTCTGACAGAGATACTGGCCCGTATATAATATATATACAAAGTAAAACAGGTAATATTGGAAGAATGAATAGAATTGGTGTAGCTAGGATGATCAAAAGTTGCGTGCAGGACTTAGGTGACTCGATTAGCTATATAACTAGCGTAGGCGTAAATAGGTTAAAAATTGAATTACGCACAGTTAAAAGCGCAAATAAATTAATTTTATCGGAATTATTAGCTAACAAAAATTATGAAGTATATATTCCTCAATTTCTCGTGAGGAGACAAGGAATAATAAGAGGGATAGACTTAGATATAACTGAAAAAGAATTAGAATCTCTTATACAAACTATAAATTCCATACCCATACTAAACGTTCGCCGTATGAACCGTAAAATAATAAAAGATGGAATTCCAGAATATGTACCTACATCTACTATATTAGTATCATTTAAAACTAAATATTTACCATCGCACGTTTTTATTGAAAAGCTGCGTTTTGAAGTTGAGCCTTACATACAAAGGGTAATTCAATGTAATAAATGCTTTAAGTACGGTCATATAAGAGCTCAATGTAAAGGAAGAGATCGATGCAAAAAATGCGGGGGCGATCATCCGGTCTTGGAATGCATATCGCAGGAACCACCTCGGTGTATTTCTTGTGGTGGTGATCATGAGGCGACAGACAGAAAACAATGTCCAGAATTTAATAAACAAAAAAATATTAAAATTATTATGGGCACAGAAAATATTTCATACAAAGACGCTGCAAACAAATTTCAAAATAGCTACGCCAATGCAACAAAAAATAATCAAAATAGTGAACCAAGGTATAACCAGAGCAGTTCTAGAAACAGTAGTTACATAACTGTCAGCACTACTAAACGGAAACGACCTGATAACACAGTAGTTGGAGATAATCCAACATTGTTAGCTCATAATCAAATTTTATCAACTCCAAACATCTTATCGCGTCCTGTAGTAAATCCATACCCTCCCCTATATCATTACAATTTCCGGGAAGGTAATCATACAGAAAAAATTTGCAATTCTTTATTAGAATTAATTAAAAACCTAATAAGTGGGGCAGTAAAAATTACGGGGGGCGAATTAAAAGACAAAGTATCGTTCATTCTTAAACAACAAAATTCGAGTTTAATGTGATGCAGTGGAATGCTAGATCAATTTATTCAAATAAAGGGGAATTTGAAAAATTTATATTTGATCATAAGATAAATATAGCATTAATAAGTGAAACATGGTTAAGATCCACTTATAATTTTACAGTAAATGGTTATAATACGATCCGCGGCGACAGGAATGATGGCCGTGGTGGTGTTGCAATAATATTAAAACATAATATACTTTTCTCAGAAATACCAGTCGACCATCAGCCGACTGACGTGATGTGTGTGGGTGTCAAGGTTGTTATAAACAGACAAAAATGTATATATCTTTATTCTATTTATGTTAAACCATCCACAAGAGTATCGATTATTGCCTGGGTACAATTTTTTAGCAATCTTAAAAGACCGTTTGTTATTGGCGGCGACTATAACAGTCACTCTATGGCCTGGGGTTGTGGATGGAACGATACTGCAGGTCAAAATTTGTTACTTGCTTTAGAAGAATGCCGTTTAGTTATACTTAATACGGGATGCGAAACTTTGATTCGCAAACCAGGCTCCATCAATGGTTCAGCGGTTGATCTGACAATCTGCACAGCAGATTTAGCTTCACTTTTTACATGGCAAACCCATGATGATGCTCTCGGATCAGATCACTATGCTATAACCTTTACATGTTTAAATGACCCAATAGACGGTAATAATGAAACGTATGTAGATAGTAGAATTAGGTGGAAATTAAATGAGGCAAATTGGCAACTCTTTACTTCTCTGGTTGACGATTACTGTCTAAATAATCAACAAAATTTTGATTATGAGAAATTTTTAAATAATATATTGTTGGCGAGTTATGAGTCGATACCAGAGAAGGCAAGAGTGAAAGTAAATAAATTCAGGAAATTATGGTGGAATCAAGAATGTAAGTTAGTTATTCAAGAAAAGAAAGAAGCATTTCAAAGATATAAACGAAACCCTTCAGCGCAAAATTTCATAGAATTTAAAAAACGTTCTGCAGTTGTAAAACGAATAGTCTTAGTTAGTAAAAGAAGAAGTTGGAGAGAGTTTTGTGAAAAATTGAACAGAAGTACAAAAATATCGGACATCTGGACCCAAATAAAGAAAATTAACAGTGTACCAGTTTGTCGTGCGCTTCCCAATGATCCGGAATGGGCAGAAGAAATGTTAGACAAGCTAGCACCACCATTTGTCTTAAACCACACGAACAAAAATAGTTTTATTTCTAATGTACCGCACCCTCTGAGCAAGGCCTTTAGTATTGGGGAACTCAATTATAGTCTGAAAAGCAGTAATAACTCTGCACCAGGACTTGATAATGTACATTATGCTATGTTAGCTAATCTTTCACAAAGTGCTAAAGATAAGTTGCTAGAAATCTTCAACTATATATATACTAGTAATTATATACCACGATCATGGAAAATATATTTAGTACTTAATTTCCTCAAAAATGGAAAACCACCAGACAGCGTAAACTCATATAGAGGAATTTCATTAGCATCATGCGTTCTAAAAACATTTGAACGTATGATTAAATTTCGCTTGGAAAAATGGCTGGAAAGCAATCAAATTTTGTCAGAAACACAGTTTGGGTTCAGAAAGGGTTACTCAACAACAGAGAGCATCGCTCATTTGGTCACTGATATTGAACTGTCCTTTACTAATGGAAATATGGTAGTCGCTGCCTTTCTTGACATCGAGAGTGCATACGATAATGTTATTTTGGATATTCTGTACGCAAAATTGTGCGATATAGGGGTTCCCAAGTCAATAGCGGCCAAAATCGTATCATTGTATGAAGACAGGGAGATATATCTTAGTGTCAATAATGAACTTAAGGGGCCACGAACTACAAGTAGGGGGTTGCCACAAGGTAGTATATTAAGCCCAATTCTGTATCTCATATACACCCACGATCTTCACAAAACAATAGATCTGCAAACAAGGATATTACAATTCGCTGATGACTTATGTTTATATGTCGACAATTGCAAAGAAGAACAGGGATTAAAATCGCTAGAAAAATCTTTAGCAAATGTCAATCGATATTTGACTGCAGTTGGGTTAAATATTTCAACTTCAAAAAGCCATATATGTGTCTTTAATAGGAAGCACCAAAGCCCAAAGTCACCAGTAATATTGAACGAGGTCCAATACAATATCGAATCTACAGTGACCTTTCTGGGTATCAAGTTGGACAGAAAACTGTTGTGGAGAGACCATATCAATAAAATAATTAGTAGATGTGAAAAGGGTATAAACATCTTAAGAGCAACAACACATGTTTCGTGGGGAGCCGATACGCATATATCACTTATGATTTATAAATCGTTTATAAGATCTACAATGGATTATGGGTGTACTTTTTATGATCATGCTGCTAAAACTCACCTGAACAGATTAAGTGTCCTGCAAAACAGGTGCCTACGTTTATGTACAGGTGCACTGAAAAGCACTCCGATATCAAATCTTTTATGTGAATGCGTCGAAGTTCCCATTGAAATTAGACGAAAAATTTTAACATCTCGATTTCTATTAAAACTACAGTCCAAAAATAGTTTGCTTCTTTCCAAAATACATATACTATTGATATGTGATTTAACAAGCCCTTATTGGGTCAATAAAAAAAGTCGTCTGTCAGTGGAATGTTATACAGAACAGGTTATACCCATAAGGGACGAAATTCAAATGAATTACATCAACCCGATATACCAAATAAACTTAGATCAAGAAAAAATAAATACAAGATATCTTCCAGACTATTCTAATTTTCCCCTTAAAATTAGAAACAGTATATTTGAATTTGACATGAAAGACCATTTTCCAAATGCCTACCAGTTGTATACAGACGGTTCCAAATCAGAACACAATACAGCAATGGCAATTTTTGACCCACAAATCGATGTTGCAGTAAAAGGCAAATTAAAGCCATATTTTAGTATTGCGTCAGCTGAAATAATTGCAATATGTGAAGCATTAGATCTAATTAAAAACATTAACCATAATAAATTCGTTATACTCTCGGATAGTAGAAGTACAGTTGCCAAGATTGCCAACTTTAACCACAAAACAAAAACAAATCACCTTTTTGTTAAACTTTTAGAAATTTTAAAAGAACTTTGTAATCAGGGTAAAACAGTAACAGTTGCTTGGATAAAAGCCCACTGTGGAATAGTGGGAAATGAGCGGGTGGACGAGTTGGCGAAGGATGCTCTGGTACATGGTGAAGTGCTAGATTATAAATATCCCTATGAGGATTTATATCCGTTTATAAATAGATCCTACAAACACAAATGGTTAGCACAATATAAAAGTGATCCTAAGGGAATCTTCTATAAGACAATACAACCTAATATCCCTGTTAAACCTTGGTTTACGAAGCTAACAGTAGATAAAACTTTTGTTAAGCTAATTTGTAGATTGCGATTTAACCACTCCTTGGTACCGGAGCATCTTTTCCGGCTGAATCTCCGCAGCAGTCCTTTGTGTGATTGTGGCGAGTTGGGCGACAGCCAACATATACTTCTAAATTGCGAACTGCAAAAAGAAAAGGTTGCTCTTTTTACAGAAAAAATTTGTAGATTGAATATAACTCTTCCCTTTAATTTACCACAACTATTACAATCCCAAAACCATAAGATATACCAAGCAATTGTGGACCATGTTAAATCTCTGAACATTAGATTATAATGCGAATGTTGACAAATATATGTGTATATATGTAAACAATATCTATCATTGGTATTGCCCTTTAGTTATTTAAGTAATTTAAACTATTTTATAGGTTGTAATTTATTGCTGTATTAGAATTAGGAATTACCTACTGTCTTTCCTTGTGTATAATACCATTCCGTTAGTGGCCCTCTTGTGTGTAGTCAAGTTGTCTTGATAGGCCCCAAGACATGAAGATATGTGTCCCCGTACCTTCCCAATAAATTAAAATAATAATAATAGTAATAATCATAAAAAGGAAAAAAAAAAATTATGTGTGTATATATGTTTATATTAAATGAATAAGGTATTATGTTTACTTATAAATTAGAAACCATTATGTAAGTGTAGTGATCTGACGAACTAACTAATGAATCATCATTTGAACATAGATGGAGATTAAAAAAAAAATATTAGAAAATGAGCGGATGGCCAGAGTAGCCGCAGCCAAGACATGACCGCACACACACACACATCCACTTCAAGGTAACTCAAGATAGTGAAACAGCGAAAGCGAATGTTAAACCGGAGGCATTGCCGTAAATAAGATTTTCGACGGAGATTTATTAACATGGAATTTTGGTCGTGGTAAATATTTGCATAATATTAAAATAAAACAAGGTATTGGTTTTGTCACTTTTATTGGGTATTAAAATAAACAGCGTATAAGAGGATATCTCTTCCTCTCAGCGATTGAGTCATTAAAGTCTTAATACGTTATGTAAATAGGATGGGACAAATTGGACCTAAAAGCTTTTTAATTTCATCTGAACAGTAAAAGTAGATGACGTAGTCAGTGACTATATTACAGATGGTGAGAAATCAGGCCGGAATCAAATATCATAAAAGTTTTATGATGGTTGGGTCTCAATCCTCAAGCTGATACATTGTAACCTGGATTCTGATTGAGAAAACTGAGAACATTATGGTTCTCAGTTTGGCTGTAACTAATTTACTTGCAATCAAGTCACAAATATGAAATAAAAACAAAATTTTATTAAACGTTCTCAGTGATAAATGTCATAGTTTATTTGAAAATTTCAGAACGGCATTATTTGATAAAGAAATTATGTAGCGCTAAACAGAGGCTGAAAATTCATATTAAAGGTGCCTATATAAAATGTTGATAAAAAAGTATTTTAGTGGAACTAGTGAAATTTAAAGAAGTTCTGGACGCAGCAAGTGCGTTATGGTAGTGATTTTTTCTTAAATGCTTCAAATTTGAATAACTCAATTTTCTATAAATTTAGAAAGTTTAATTTTGGTATGTAGTAAGGTCTTTCCTTAGGCAAGATATGCACCAAATTTCATTAAAATAGCTTTGTAATTTTCGGAGAAAAAAAATGTGTTCGAAAGAAAATTCAAAATTTGAATAACTCAATTTTCTATAAATTTAGAAAGTTTAATTTTGGTACATAGTAAGGTCTCTTCTAAGGCAATATATCCATTAAATTTTAGTTAAACATCTTTTTTCGGAAAACACTTTTTTTTTCGAAAGAAAAGTCAACATTTTCCCGGAAAACCCAGTCCGATTTTCCTGGCTAACGAACTCATCCAAGCCATTAATAAAATAAAGGCACTTGCCGAGTTTCATCGAAATCGGTATATATATATATATATATATATATATATATATATATATATATATATATATATATATATATATATATATATATATATATATATATATATATATATATATATATATATTGTAACATTTTTTACCAAGATAATCAGATTTATTTTTGAATTATTTACCTTGGCGATAATTGAAAATTATGCCTCAAGTTTGATCCTTATCTTTAAAAACCTTCGTCACAAAGAAAACTAATAATAAAATAAAATAAAAAGGTTTAGGGAGGAAGGGACAATTTAAGGGCGCCAGGTGAGTCTTAAATGTTTTATAACCCTAAAACTACCAAAAGGGTTGATTGAAAATATATACAGTGAACTCTAATGAACTATCTCATAACAAATAACTTTTATACTTGCTTTTGGCTAGCCAAACGCCTCACAAAATATACATAATTTTAATTCAAAAATACTTGTTAAGTTGGGTCTTCCTTTCACTAAAAGGTTTAGTTTTGGCAACTCAGGCTACTTGGTCCAGCTGGCTAAAAGTTGGATTTCACATGCAGTGAAGCGTCAAACAAATAAATAGTAAATATTGCTGGAAAAGTCAATTAAATTCCAAGAGAAAAACACTAAAAAAAACAACAATTTAGAAATTAATAGATATCTTAAACTTGCTTCTTACCCTGTAGAATGTATAGGGGTTTCAAAATAAACGGTAAAATGATAATTTAATTGCAGATATTTCTTAAGACAGGAAAGGTAATATATTTTTTAATCTACCTCAAATTAAACCAAGAAAATAAATATCATCTTTCCAGTTTACCTCTGTGAAATGCTTTTAGCGAATTTTCATTAAGAGAAATTCGATAAAAGAGAGGTCACGATGAAAAGCTTTCGAAAAACTTTCTTCAGATGATGGCGAAGGGTCCCTAGAACCCAAAACCAAGGTCCGTTAAATTTTTTATATGTCTATATATATATATATATATATATATATATATATATATATATATATATATATATATATATATATATATATATATATATATATATATATATATATGTGTGTGTGTGTGTGTGTGTGTGTGTGTGTGTGTGTGTGTATGTATGTATGTATGTATGCATCCTAACGATAACTCTAAAATACTAAATTGATTTAGAACTTGGCAGAAATCTTGTTTGGGCAAAAACTGAGGTCGAGTTCGTTAATCAGCCTTTATGCTCAGGTTTTTCCGGTGGAAAATCGGGGAAAACTTTTTGAAAAGTTATATTTTTGTAAGTATCAGAGATCAGAGTAACTGGAATTAGACTTTACATGTGGCTAGAAATAGTGCAAATAAACCTATGTTGTGAATTTTAAGTCATTTAGTACACAATATTTAGAGTTTTTTTCCAAATTAAAAATAAAATCCCAAAGACATGCGTTGAGACCACTTAGTGATTAAAGTCCAATGTCTGACAGACACAGTAGTTAACTGCCACGCGTAGATTGATTCATACAACAGGTATAATCCATACACCAACGGTAACCAAACTATATATATATATATATATATATATATATATATATATATATATATATATATATATATATATATATATATATATATATATATATATATATGTATATATATATATATATATATATATATATATATATATATATATATATATATATATATATATATATATATATCAGGCATAACACATACTACCCGAACCAACAATCGTGAAATCTCGGCCGCAATTATGGAAAATGGCAGACGACATTAAATTAAAAATTTGCCAAGTAATTGTTATTTAACTGGGGGATTCGATCAATTGTTAAAAGACACTATATTTGTAGCTTTATGAACGGCCGCAAATACAGTTTTAGCGCAGCATAGATATATTATGCTGTCGTATAATATACTAGAAACGTAAACAAAATCAAGCCAAGTCTCTATAGAAATGATTCTAAAATAGTTTCTTTTATCTTTAAACTTAAACATAAGACGCCAATAAGACCTAAACAGTCGTGGGATGTGTTTCAATGGTAATTCTACTAATTATGTAATTAATTACGTATACTTTGAATATAATATCCCGGACATGAAGTATCACGTAAATAAAACGTCGGTTGACGTATGCCTAGATCGTGCAGTGGGCATCGCGCTTGCCTCATAAGCAGAAGGTTACGCGATCGAATCCAGGTCGATAAACGTATGTTTTTTTATGTTTTATTTTGACATTTGGAGAGAAAATAGGAAAATAGTGCACAAATTTCGTACGTTTTGAACAAAATCTCATTTTTGTTTAAAACGCCTGAATAAGGTGGTCACCTTTGAGTCTGAAATTATAATTTTGTTATTGTTGATATTGAAAAAATCGGTTTGATTAGGTTGACTAAAACGAAATCATACTGGCGATTAATAAGGAAAAATAACTGCTACGTTTATAATTTGGCAGATACTTTACTTTTCTAAATATGAATTCAGTTTCCTTCTGGAAATCTTATGTATACATTTAAAGAGATTTGTAATACAGTTTATTTTAAAGAGACTTACCCTATCTACAGATATAGCAAAATGTAATGTAAATCATAGGAAATTGCGTTTTGGGTATTTTTCTCAAAAGGAGTTAGAACCCAAGATTTTTTTGATAATAGAGAGATATCGATGGTAACACTTTGAAAAGAATTATTCAAATGTGCCCGTACTAGGACATCTAAAATCGATCTTCGAGGTCTGTGAAAGTTTAAAGTATTAACTTTACTAATATGCCGTATAATAATAGTGTACAATTCTTATGAAAATTCGCTACTACAACGCACTGGCTGCGTCCCGAAATTTGTTTAATAGTTGTGTTTTATTGATAGCATCAGCGTCGTTCCATTTAAAGAAAAATAAGTAATTTAGTAATAGAGCTGAGGTAATCTTATATGGTTATAGTTAAATAGTATATAGTAAAGTATGGGTTCTAACAAAGGCTATGCCCAAAGCTGTAATGCTTGCAACTGCCTACATCCTATTAGAATTTCTGGGAAATGAGGAGTGTCGTGTTGTCATTAAGGGCCCCACAACTTGAGAATAACCCCATCTGTGCTACATCCCTTTGGTATCTGAGATAGCTTGGATATGTGAATGTTCCCCTTTGAGCGAATATGAAAGCCTTTCAGGCTAAAGTCATAATAATAAGAATAGTCATGGTCATAATTATAATCATAATGATAATAATAGCAATAATCATAAAAATACTAGGTGAACACCGTTACTATTAAATTAAGTGTATTAACATTTTAGAGGTATATATTTTTTTAACTAATTTATACTACAACGTCTACAATATGTTCATTTTGAACATTAACTTTTTGATTTATTCATTAGCTGGAATTTTCCATGAGAAACACTGTTTAACACATCATTCCAAAAACAAAAGATTGGCGTACTTGATACTAATATGAACAGACTGCATAATAAAACTAAACAAGATCTCAAGGCAACGTTACAGAAGAAGAACAAATGCCAAAACAAAATCATGTGAACCAGTCGACTAGACATTCTTTAGAGTAACGCTTAATTATCTTTCGTTTTAATTACAAGGCACGTACGATGCAAACTCACAAGGTAACGATCAAGAATGCTGAGACCTTAGATTCCTTTATTAAATAATGTCCGCTGGGGAACGTTTTGGTATCTTCTATAAAGGTGATATTATTTTTTTTAGGCGTAAGCATTAAGAGATCTATAGGTAACAATTGTATAGCAGTTGCCCTTTCTGAGGCAATATACAGTTCATTACCACTGTTTTTCTTTTGCGAATATAAGTAACATGAAATAATTTAAGCGATTCTTAGATAATGTCTGTTATACACTACGTGAATATGAAAAGACAACAGAAAGGTGAGGGTGTTGCACTGAAATTTTAATAAGAACTATACAAAATAAGTTTGTTTGAATAAGTAATTAATAGTCTACGCTATTTTTTAACTGTTTTCAAGAAGTATGATGTTCTTAATTGGAAACTTTCGTTTGTTTTTTGTGTATGTCCATCAATTGATCGGCAATGTCTGATTAATTAACGTAGTCTAAATGGTTTTCCTTTTGTCACGTTTAGTAAATAGCTTGGGGATAGTCCCATGTATTGTAATCAGTTCATTATTAGTGAATTTTTATTTTAAAAAATTCACTAATAAAGATCGATGGTGAGACTTGCAAAAAGAACCCATATCCGGGGTCAGTTTCAATTTTTATATGTTGAGCTGTTTTAATGAAATTTACTATATATGTTGCCTTGGGAGAGACGTTACTAAGTACCAAAACTCAACTTTCTAAGTTTATAGAAAATTGGGTTATTCAAATTTTAAATTTTATTTCGAAAAAAAATTTTTCTCTAAAAATTACTCAGTTATTTTAATGAAATTTGGTGGATATCTTTCCCTAGGAAAGACCTTACTACATACCAAAATTAAACTTTCTAAGTTTATAGAAAACGGAGTTATTCAAATTTGAAGCATTTAATAAAAATTCACTTCCATAACGCACTTGCTGCGTCCAGAGTTTTTTGTATAGTTTTTAGTGAATTTTTATTAAGAAATGATGCGATGGTCAGACTTTCGGAAAATTCGCGAATTAGGGCCCCTAGAACCCATATCTAAGGTATGTTTGATTTTTTATGTTTATATATATATATATATATATATATATATATATATATATATATATATATAAATTTGTGTGTGTGTGGATGTATCCGAGCGATAACTCAAAAAATACTCAACTGATTTGAATGAAACTTGGCACATGTCTTCATTTCGTTACAATCGCGGACGAGCTCGTAAATCAGCTATAACGGTCATATTTTTCCCCCAAAAAAATCCAAAACTATTTTTGAATACGCTTTGTTTTTGAAAATATTAAAGTAACTGCAATGAGACTTTACATTTAGCTAGAAATGAAGTAAATAAACTTCCTAATGTGCAACGAACCTTCTCACTCGAACTGTGGCGACCCCACCCTTAAGACCGCCTTTGGGTAAATTCCGATACGCAGATTTAAGTAAATGATTGTATGTGGCTTTAAAATTGGAAACTAAAGAATAATAACGTGTTCTGTTTATTTATCATGGTTTGAAAGTTCCGTTTTGAAGTTAAATAGTAAATGATTGTCACTGAGATAGATATAACAACCTGTATATTATGCTTTTAAAATTGGAAACAAAAAATTAATAATGTGTTTTGTTTATTTATCATGGTTTGAGAGTTCTGTTTTGAGGTTAAATCGTAAATGATTGTATAATATGTTTCTAAAATTGGAAATCTTTTTTTTTATAATATTATTGGCTGCGGCATCTATGGCCATTAGCACATTCATTTCCCATCATTCACTATTTTTACTAATTTTTCAGACAAAGTAAACTTCTCGTTGGCTCGCCCAGGAATCAAACCCGGGACCTATCGCTTAGCAGGCTGGCACCTAGCAACCTGCGCCACGAGGGCGTCTGGAAATCAAATAATATGAATATTAACGTTAATATTCGTTGATTAATTTTGTAAGTAGGTAAGTTATTACTTCCACATCGTCACAAGGTACAATTGTATTGTACAATACTTGTACAATTCAACCCCACCAAATCTCAGTCTTGCGTTCTATCTCATAAGAGATACACCAGTCCTAGACCCATCACAATGAACAACCAAGTTATTCAAAGTAATGAGTCCTTTTCACTTGTTGGCGTTTCTGTGGATCGAAATCTCAATTGGCACCAACATGTCACATCAATTGAAGAAGCGGCTGCTACGAAATTAGATTTCCTCTTCCGGGCTCGCAAATACTTTTCACCAGCTAATCTCTATACCTTATATACTTCACAAATAAGGCCCAAGCTCGAATACTGCTCCCATATCTGGGATGCGGCTGCCGCTTCTACACTCGCCATCCTGGACTCCATTTAGAAGAGAGCTATACATCTCATCGGAGACCCTACCCTCACCCAAAGGCTGCCATTCCTTGCCCACCGACGTGCCGTTGGTGACCTCTCTCTCTTTTATAGATATCTGCACGGGTACTGCTCAGTGGAGCTTTCTTCCATAGTTCCTCCACATCTTGCCTCCAACAGATCTACAAGGGGAACAGAACGAATGCACCCTTTTACTGTCCAGTTCACCAGACATAGAATATCTTTTTATGCCCGCTTTTTTTGTCCCGAGGACTTCCAAGTTGTAATTCCTTGCCGACACATGTTTGTCCTTCTCCTCCGAACCTCCAAACCTTTAAGTCCAGAATGAACAAGTTGCCTCTTTCCTCCTTGCCGGCACCCACGGTACGATAGTATTTAGGCTGTGGGCCCTCGTGGTGTGTTGTTGAAATAAAAAAAAATAAAAAAACTTGTGGAAGTATCGCATCGGCCACCAAAATTTCAAAAAAATTGTCTCGGTCTGTCGATCTGTATGCCCGTCTCTAGCCACGATAAATTTAGAACAAATTGAGATAAACTCGTCAAATTTGGGACACAGTTAGCAATCGACAAACGAACGGTTCGGATTGTTTTTGGGTAAAATCGCTTCAGGGAGTAGCGGATGAATGGGGGGTGAATTGGTGAAAATTGACAATTTTTTCGTTAAAACTCGGGTAATATAACGGGTTTATTTATTAGAAAACTTTTAATTTCATCAAAAATCTAGTATTCTGCGCTGAAATTAAATTAGGGGTTGAATGTGTGGAGGTGGATAATTGTTGACAAAAATTTCGACATTTTCTTGTTGCTAAAACGGCGTAAAAAGTATCAAAATATACATAAAACTTGATTCTGGGACGAAGATTTTTTTGTCTGTCGCTAAGTCGGTCGGTCGGTCTGTCAGTCTGTAGGCTAATAGGCGCAATAACTTTTGAACGAATTGAGATATCATCTTCAAATTTGGTATTCAGTTAGCACCCGATAAAGGAACGCTTCGAATTGTCTTTGGGTAAGATTGCTTCAGGAAGCAGGGGATAAATCTGGGGTGCTTTGGTGAAAATTGACATTTTTTAAATAAAACTCATGATGTTACAAAAGGACCGTGGCTATATGAACTGGGTTACCAGTCGGAAGCCAAACAAACAAACAAAAAGCTAGGGACGCAGCAAGTGCGTTATGGTAGTAAATTTTTATTAAATGCTTCAAATTTAAATAAATCAATTTTATATAAACTTAGGAAGTTTAGTTTTGGTATGTGGTAAGGTCTTTCATAGTGCAAGACATCCACCAAATTTCATTAAATTAACTTTGTAATTTTCGGAGGAAAAAAATTTTTCCGAAAGAAAATTTTAAATTCAAATAATTCAATTTTCTATAAACTTATAAAGTTGAATTTTTCTAAGTAGTAAGTCCTCTCCCAAGGCAACACATACAGTAAATATCATCAAAACAGCTTTGTTATTTTCGTAGAAAATTTTTTTTGTTCAAAAAACCCCGTCCGATTTTCCTGGCTAACGAACTCCTCCAAGCCATTAATAAAGGAAAGGCACTTGCCGAGTTTCATTGATATCCGTTAATTATTTTTTGAGTTATCAGACGGATACACACACACACACACACACACATATATATATATATATATATATATATATATATATATATATATATATATATATATATATATATATATATATATATATATATATATATATATATATATAAAAACATATAAAAATTGAAACTGACCCCGGATATGGGTTCTTGGGAAGTCTTGCAAAGTCTCACCATCGACACCTCTCTATTAGTGAATTTTTTAAAATAATAATTCACTAAAAAGTATCTTTGTTGATTAACTTTTTATAAGGCCCATTCACAAAATGCTGATCTCATCTCGAAATCAATACCAGTTAATTCTTGTTGCTATTAAATGTGGTAATGGTGCATTTTGTCTTTAGAAACGATTTTTTGCACACAGTAGTAACTGAGTTCTTGTTCCTTGGCAATATTCCTCATACGTGTATATGGGGTTTCTGTAACCACCAACAATACATTCATTGCGTTTTTCTCTGTCACGGCAGTATTTTTTCGTTCGTGCTTTTCATAGTTAACTGACCCAGTGCTGTTAAACCGATCGCTAAATCTTTCAAAGTTTCATTTTGTAGTCCATTGAATTTCGTTGCCCTTACTTGGTAAAACTGGTCCATACTACATACAGACTTGGAGACTACTTTATTTTATGAAGGGCACAGCCAGCGAATAAGCTAACTGGAGCAAGTAGCCCTTCTAAATCATCCTGTATGTATGTATATATATATATATATATATATATATATATATATATATATATATATATATATATATATATATATATATATATATATATATACATATTGTAAAATAACGTGTAGATAATTTCTCTGAAAATTTGCTATCATAAGACCTTTGCTGTGCTCTGAGTTTTTAATAATTGGTAACGTAACTTTAAAGATCAATATACATATAAAACTTTTTAATTAACTGTAGGTAGACAGTGAATGCTGTATTTACAGTTGCCCCGTACGCACGCCACTGACGTAGTTGTAAGCAGATTCTCACTTGAAAATATGCACTTTCATAATACACTTTCAAGTTCCAAGTTTCATTAAAATCAATCCAGTGGTTTTGAAATTATTTATAAAAAATTAAAAAAAAATTCAAATTCAACTCCCTATGCGCGGAAACTATGCGTTTCCAGGCCCATGTGCACAGTAACTTTTTTTCTTATTTTTTAGTAAGGAATTGCCCCACGAGCGATGGTGCATGTTTTTTGAAACAGCCTGTATATATATATATATATATATATATATATATATATATATATATATATATATATATATATATATATATATATATATAAACATATAAAAATTGAAACTGACCCCGGATATGGGTTCTAGGGGTCCTAAATCGCGCTCATTTGAAAAAATTTTTGCAAAGTCTCACCATCGATACCTCTCTATTAGTGAATTTTTTAAAAATAAAAATTCACTAAAAATAAAAACATAAAACTCGAGGAATATAACGTTTCAAAAGTTTATGGGTACAGGAATACAAATATTTTATTTGTGGTCAATAAATTAATTTTTAGTATCCTAATGTCTGTCCTATTGTTTTCCCCACCTGTCCGTGGCTTAGTCTTGCTTGTCTGTTAGCCTTGACGAACCCCTAGGTGACAGTGTCCTCGTTTTGATCCCCAACCAAAAAAAATACAAAAAAAAATATACAAAAAATATATACAAAAAAAAATATGCAAACAAAAAATACAAAAAAATAAAATAAAAAAAGACGATAAAAAATTCAAGAAATATTAAAAAAAACACACTTTCTTAATAGGATATTAATAATATTAATATACATAATTAATAGTTAATAACGAAAGATGTTATTTTTATTTACATTATATTTAAGTAAAGCTATGGTCAAATAGGAGGCTCACTGAAAGGCATTAAAAGACACAAAAATAAATCCATATGATTGTATCCGCGAAATAAAACAAACAAAAATCTTCAAAAGTCTGTGACCAATGGACTTAAGCTTCCGAGGTCATCCCAAGCATGCGCACACACACACACATTTGTGGTCAAGTCATGGGCCCTAAATTCATTCCATGAGAATGTCTTTCTGAAGAGAATAAATTCACAGCTATATAGAAGTTATGATTCGATTTGCAGCACAATTTTTTGTCTGTCGGTCTGTTTGTAGCAATGATAACTTTAGAACGAATTGAGATCTCAAATTTGGTACACAGTTAGCATCCTACAAATGAACCGTTCGGATTGTTTTTGAGTAAAATCGCTCCAGGGAGTATGAGACGAATGGGGGATGATTTGGTGAAAATTGACATTTTTTCGTTAAAACTCGAGTAATATAGCGTTTTAGGGTTTGTTTATTAGAAAACTTTCAATTTCATCAAACATCTGGTATTCTGACGGAAGTTAAATTAGGGGTTGAATGTGTGGGGTGGAATATCGATGACAGAAGTTTCCATTTTTTCTTATTTTGCTAAAACGGCGCAAAGTCTCTAAACATATAGAAAACTTGATTCTCGAACGAATTTTTTTTAACTGAGATATCATCTTCAAATTTAATATCCAGTTAGCACCCGACAAAGGAACGTTTCGAATTCTTTTTGGGTAAGATGGCTTCAAGGGTTAGGGGATAAATGAGGGGTGATTTGGTGAAAACTGCCATTTTTTCGTTAAAATTCGAGTAATATAACGTTTCAAGAGTTTATGGTTACAGAAATACAACTATTTTCTTTGTCATCAAGTCAAGGACATTGAATTCATTTCATGAGAATGTTTTTTAAGTAAAGTAGATTATATGGAAGTTATGATTTAATTTGCAGCACTATTAGTGAATTTTCTTTAAAAAATTCACTAATGAGGAGATCTCCACTTTTGAATTTTGAAAAAATTTCTTCAAATGAGCGCTAATTAGGCCCCCCAGAACACATATCCGGGGTCAGTTTGAATTTTTATATGTTTATATATATATATATATATATATATATATATATATATATATATATATATATATATATATATATATATATATATATATATATATATATATATATATATATATGTATCACACCGATAACTCAAAAAATAATGGGCCGATTTTGATCAAATTTGGTGAATACCTTCATTTATCAAATGGCTTGGATAAGTTCGTTAGTCAGGAAAATCGGCCCAGGTTTTCCCGGAAAATTTTTTCCTTCAAAAAAAATTTACATCTCAGGAATTAACAAAGTAAGGGCAACCAAATTAGGTACGCTGGTTTATTTCATTATAGGTGGGGTGCCTACCAAAATTTAGCTCTGTATGTCAAAAGACAAAAAAGTTATAGGCATTTAAAGAAAAATAAATTAGGGTTTTCCTCAAAACGTCAAAGTTGCGACTTAAAACGTCAAAATCGGCAACATTTTGGCAAATAACTTGAAACTAATACGGGCTATGGAAATCAAATGTCTCAAGAAGGATGTTTTACAAACACTGAAGTCTTAGTTTCAACCGTCATTGTCCTTCATTTTACTAAAATGTTTCCAGAAAATTCATTTGAAATAGACGCTTTCCCTGATGCTTGGCAGTAGCCTTAGCTATAGAGTTTATCGTTTAATGGTATATAATTTTTGTCGAATTTTCGTAAAAAATCAATAAAGCTCAATATATCCGTTATTATACAAGATTTGAAAAAAATTTGTATATATTAATTATAGGGTGTCTTGAGCTACATCTTAAAAAAATATTTCTACAATCACAGGATGGCCCATAAGTCATTGGTGATACAAATTTTCTTTTTTTTTTTAATCAAACACGCCTTATGTTATTGCATTTTCCATCGAAATATAATGCATGTTTGTAAGAAAAGAAATTCTGGATGCAGCAAGTGCGTTATGGTAGCGAACTTTGATCAAATGCTTCATATTTGAATAGCCCAATTTGCTATTAACCTATAAGGTTGACCAAGAAACGAGTTTTTCGGGAACACTTTAAGTCTACTTTTGGAAATCTTGGTACATTTTCACACAATAAAGTTATTTTTATGAAACATGGCACATTGATTTTACTATATAGGTTATACTGGTAACCAAAATTGATGCCTGCTTTCTTAAAAAGAAAACACATATTTGCAATAAAAACATTTTTATGAAAATTCACTACCATAACGCACTTGCTGCGTCCAGAGTTTTTTTAAATAAGATGGACAACAGATAAGACTCCTTTAAAAAGGAACCATGAAAGCAATTTGGGTTATTTGGTTTGCCAGGGACGGACTAACTTTAGCACAGTAATTTCAACTTTTTTTACACTTTTACGATATAAGCACAAAAATAATATCACTTACATTATCTGAAAGACGATAAACTTGGCAACATTGCGCATGATATCATTTAATCTGGCATCATCAGCAACCTTCCTGTAGGAATTTTTTTTATTTTCTGAAATTCCAGACCGTTTCCAGGCTTTTGAAACAAGTGTAAATATACTTGAATTCAAGATTCTTCAAGCGTTTTACAAACGACATTTTCTAATAGGTACGCAGTACCTACCATAAAAGCAACAGTGTCCTAAACAAAAAAGATCAAACCACTTACATTCTTAACTTAATGTCGAGATATAGTAGCTCAGGTGTATCGCTATATTAACAAAAAATCCAAAAGCATATTAGAAGAATGTTGCACAACAAGCTGCTGTAAATATGTGCAATGTAGGTTGAATGTGTTCTAAAATAAAACATGATAAGGCAATAAGGCATGGTAAATGTTTTATTATTTAAATTGCCAGCCGTTATCTCCTAGAGATAATTACGAAGACGCATAATTGCGGAAGCCGTCTACATCAACGGGTGTCGCAGAACGTTAAAACCAGTGATTAATTCCCTCCATAATGGAATTAAAGTTGATATAAACGATGCTGGTAATTGTCGAGGTTCAAGAACACTTCTGTTGACATCCGTTACAAAGCGTATATGTAGTTATATACAATGTTTCATCGGGCAGTACTTTGCATGATATGGAAAATAAATCATCCGACATTGTTGAACTAACCATGAAACGACTGCGTTCACCAGGCGTCAACATTTGAACGGCTTCGGAGGGGGCGTAAAGCCGTCGGTCCTGTGTCCATGCTATTTTGGGCACGTTAGAGATATCTACCCTCCTTGCAGCAAGGCAGGGGTTTAGCAAAATTTCCTGGATAGTCAGGTGATACTGCTCCCTGGCGTCGGTGATTGGCCATGGTCGCGGAAATAGCCCGGCGTTAGATTTTTTTTATTTTATTATTTCAACAACACACCACGAGGACTTACAGCCTAAAAACTATCGTACCGTGGGTGTCAACAAGGAGAAAAGAGGCAACTTGTTAATTCTAGACTTGAAGGTTTGGAGGTTCGGGGGAGAAGGAAAAACATGGGCCGGCAAGGAATTGCAACTTGGAAGTCCTCGGGACAAAAGAGAGCGCATAACAAGATCTTCTATGTCTGGTGACCTAGACAGTAAAAGGGTGAATTTGCTCTGTTCCCCTTGTAGATCTGTTGGGGGTAGCAGGTGGAGGAACTATGGAAGTAAGCTCCTCTTAGGAGTGCCCGTGCAGATATCTATAAAAGAGAGAGATGTCACCAACGGCACGTCGGTGGGCAAGGGATGGCAGCCTTTGGGTGAGGGTAAGGTCCCGATGAGACGTATGGCTCTCTTCTGAATGGAGTCCAGGATAGCGAGTGTAGAATCGTCAGCAGCACCCCAGATGTGGGAACAGTATTCGAGGTTGGGTCTTATTTGTGAAGTATATAAGGTATAGAGATTAGCTGGTGAAAAGTATTTGCGAGCCCGGAAGAGGAAACCTAATTTCTTAGCAGCCGCTTCTGCAATTAATGTGACATGTTGGTACCAATTGAGATTTCAATCCACAGAAATACCAACAAGTGAAAAGGACTTATTACTTTGAATAACTTGGTTGTTTATTGTGATGGGTCTAGGGCTGGTGTATCTCTTATGAGAAAGAAAGCAAGACTGTGATTTGGTAGGGTTGAATTGTACAAGATGTCTACTTCTCCAGTCCAATATTTTTTGGAGATCCACGGAGATAGAACCCCCCATGAGTCTGCCATCCACATCTAATTGGGCTAAAGAGAGAGGCTTAGAATATTGTATATTTGAGTGGAGGATGCTGTCGTCCGCGTAACTGTGAACTGGGTTGGATGTGCTAGAGAGGAGATCATTGATGTGGAGAAGAAACAAAGTAGGGGCTAAAGCTGAACCTTGAGGGACTCCTGCATTAATTGGATACAGTCTAGAGGAATGGCCATCCACGACAACAGAAATGCTCCGGTTGGAGAGGAAATTTGCTGTCCACGTACAGAGTTTTGGTGGTAGGCCATAGGCCGGTAATTTATTAAGCAGCGCTGCGTGCCAGACCTGGTCGAATTAAGATATCATCTTCAAATTTGGTATCCAGTTAGCACTTGGAACGCTTCGAATTGTTTTTAAGTAAGATCGCCTCATAGGGTAGGGGAATAAATAAGGGGTGATTTAATGAAAATTGACATTTTTTCAGTAAAATTCGAGTAACATTACATTTCAAAAGTTTATGGGTACATGAATACAAATATGTTCTTTGTGGTCAAAGCATGGGCCATAAATTCATTCCATGAGAATGTTTTTCTGAAGAGAATAAATTATCACAGCTATGTGGAAGTTGTGATTCAATTTGCAGGACTATTTTTATCACCAGTCCCATCACATTTATATCAAGTGGATCGCCAGCGAATGCCATCAGAATAAGGTTGATAAAAGTTGATCACTGTTTTCATTAGATCAAGCTACCAACAGGTAAGAACACTACAATCTAAACCAGGAACTACAGTAAGGTCATTAGGGACGATGATGGAAATATATTACTAGAAAATGAAGGCATTCCTAAACATTGAAAAGCCTAACTAGAGCAGTTATATCACGGTATGGAAATTAATGTTGAAGAGATTATATGGAGAAACTGGGAAAGATAAATCAAGATGCTCTGCGGTCGTCTATTTTAAGAGAAGAATGTTAGAAGGCCCTTAAAGAACTTAAATCAAAAGCAGATTCACCCCAAAAACCACAACAGTTTAGTTTCAGCTTAGCGATAGCTACTGACTTCTTTATCAAAATATGTCCCACTAAGCATGGTAACTTACAAATGCTTACCGCAACGTTAGATAATTTACCATTAAGCAAGTTAAGTTTGCAACATTTCTAAATGTTTGCAGCCAAAAAACGAATGCAAACTTACAAATGAAACTTTAACACAACTTTCAAATGTAATATCTCCTTTGCGGGCTTGTTGTTTTTCTCCAATTGTAAGCTCACGTAAAGTTACAACTGTAATGTTTATGAAAGTTTGTTTTAATTAGTAAACATTTATTTGAATTCCCTCCATTTTCGTATTCGTGTATGTTCGATAGTATGTCATCGTCGTCCAATAGCAACATACAACACTAACGCCAACAGGGAACTGACTCTGACAATGCGCCCGGTATTAATGATTAATTGCGGATTGTTGTTTATATTATTTTTATGATATCATAAGCTGTTGTTTGATCTATGTCTTTGTCTATTTATTTCTCTGGAAGTTTTAAAGATTGAACAATCTTATTGTAGCCTGAATTGTTTTAATTTTGGGTAATTAAGTAATTCGTTGTCTGGAGTGTAGATAATGAAACATGGAGTATATCGGCAAACATGTCAGGTAAGAATCCCTAAAACAGCGGCGATCCTTGGGAGCCTTCTACTTAATGATCGCTGGTGAATTATTCTAAAATGGCTGCATTTATATTTTTGTTTCTTTTTATAAAATACACTCAACGAAAAAGAAAACCTAATTGCTAAATACGAATTTTGTTATGTCCTTAGAAGCAGCCTGGAGATGTCTTACCTGGTCAGATCAATTAATTTTAAAACGTTAAATATGATTGACCTATGGAAGAATGAGGCTTATCCAGAGCAATCAACATCATAAGGAACAATACAGTACCCATCAAGTTGCCAGGATTGCTTATTTTGTACATTGTCGCAGTATCCTATCGTATGGATCATTCATATGGGTTAACTCGTCAGCAGCGGAACATGTGTTTATCATGCAAAAAGAGCAATAAGGACTGTGAATGATAAAGCTCGCAACATCAATACCAGGTGCAGGCATGAATTAAAAATACAGTTGCACAAAAAGGAGAAAACAAAGCAGATGTTTGATTAATTGGGAATCAAATTCCTCAGTTTATTACCTAATGTTATTTAGATGCTCCCACTAACAAGATTACAGTAGGTACTAGTGGATGTTTTAAAAACAAAAACCAAGGTGAAGGAATTTATTGGTGCTCTAAACTAATGTGTAGTGTGTGTGTGAGTGCATTAGACAAAAGCTTTGGAAGGCAAGTTACACTAGCTACAGACTTTTTTTATATATACATAATTCATTGTAGTCATAATTTTGTTTTACTTTAATTCAATGTTTCTTAATGTACACAGTACTATACTTACTCGATAGGGATACTTAAGACATATGCGTGAACACTTTCAGAGACTGTCACCATATTTAAGCTATTTTCCAATTGAAGTAGTATTCATTTCCATGCGCTTGATTTATCCATTGCATATTCTTACGTTTGCTTAATTAAACTTTCTCTAAAATCGAAATGAACGCACCATTTTAGATATTTCTTTTTTCACAATGATATTTGATATGTTGACTTTATTTTATGTGATATATGTTATCACATATTTTAGAAGCTAAAAAAATTCTCGCCTCTCAAAATAAGTGCTACTTCGTTTTTGTTATTGGTGTTTCACACATTTTCCTAGACGACAGAGTTATTTAGTAAAACAATATCAAAAACAATTAATTGGTATTCATTGAGAAAAAAGAATTTTTGAAATCGGTGAATTAATAACGATATAACGAGTCAAGTTATCTATTTTGTCGCTGAGTTTTGACTAGAACTACATTTTAGGCTAAACATGGACACTCGCTATATGTCTTAACTAACTCTATCTAGTAACTATAGTCGGTACTTATAAAGACAGTGACTTACCATGTACATTTGATGGTCAATAAAATCTATATATCTATCAGCAGAAATGAATAATATGTTGTAAGTCTTTAATTTTTTTATGTAATAAAGATTTTATTCTAATTAAAATTGTCTTAAGTTTTTTTTACAGTTTTATAAGAAATATATATTATGTATAAATACACATATACCTATATTCAGTATTAGTTTGTAACTTGAAATAAATTCATTAATCAAAAAGTTTCTTTTTTTCAAAAATGCTTGGACACATTGGTTATTATTTCAAGTTGCAGTCTTTTAAAAAATATATACAGTATGTACCATATTTGAAAAATAAGTTCATCGATAATTTCTTTAAATCAACCTTACCTTTTTGTTGACTATTCTTAAAGTTCTTACATGTGAAGTTGTAGAAAACCAGCAGATTTTAAATTTTTATTCATTGATAACTACACAAATTTTTTTCGTGCTTTCAACTCAAGATTTATAATAAAAATTTGAAATTTGGTGGTTTTGTATTGCTTGGTGTGTACTTTAAAAATAGTCAACAAAAAGCTAAGGTTGTCATTTACAAAAATTATCAATGACATTTGACACAAATTGTATAATACATTTTTGAAAAGATTGTAACTGAGAATATTATCCGACTCTGAGCATTTTTGAAAAAAAGCAAAAGTAGATTAATTGGAATTATTCCAAGTTACAAACTTGCACTGTATATATATTATAATATATACAATTGCAGATAAGTTGCAAATGTAAGTTTAAATTTTACAACTTTGCTAGGCCCTTTTAAAATTGAAGCTTGCTGTAAGCTAACATTTGTAAGTATAAAGAAAGTTTGCAACAGCTCACTACAGTAAACTTGCAGTAAAGTTACAAAAGAAACACTTACATATGCAAAGTCACTGGGGGGAAGATTTGCCACTTGCAACACACTTGCAGGAGGCTTTCTGCAAGTAATCTATCAAATTTACACTTGCTTTGGCAAAGATTCTGCAATGTTAATGCAATATTACCTTGCTCAGTGGGGTATGTATCGCAAAACTCGTTGTTATTATTTTTGTGGTTTTTGGGGTGATTCCGCGCTTTGTTTCAGTTTCCAGCCACAGTGTGCAACCTCAGTCTCTTATCTTAAAGAACTTAGACAAGGAAAAAACCTTAATAAGTAAAGTCAGTTCACTTTCTGATAAGTGATTGAAGGCCAAGAACAATGTTGTTTAGGTTCTTTACAAACAATAGATGTAGTTATGAACTATATTTCTATTGACATTACTCTACATGAGGTAGAAAATAAATCAGACGAAATTGCGGAATTAACCATGAAATGAAAACAGTTATAGGCTAAGTTATGATTTCATTTAGTTTTGAATCAAACGCTTTTTGTGGCGTTTTGTTCCAAATGAGTAAACTTACAGTTCAATGTTAATCATTGGTTCAATGAACAATAATCAGTTACAGATGCCATAGACACAGAATATTATATAGCGGAAAATATCTTTGACTCGTATCGTAAGTAAATATTTATTGGCATTTTATTGAATAAAACTCTAAAAAACTCGGGACGCAGCAAGGGCATTATGGTTGTGAATTTTTATTAAATGCTTCAAATTTAAATAACTCAATTTTCTATAAACTTAGAGAGTTTAATTTGAATACGTAGTAAGGTCTTTCCTAAGGCAAGATATCCACAAAATTTCATTAAAATAACTTTGTAATTTTCGGAGAAAAATTTTTTTTTCAAAAAAAAATTTAAAATTTGAATAACTCAACTTTCTCTAAACTTAGAAAGTTGAATTTTGGTACGTAGTAATATCTCTCCTGAGGCAACATATACAGTAAATTTCATTAAAACAGCTTTGTTACTTTCGGAAAACAAATTTTTTTTCGAAAGAAAACTCAAAATTTTCCCAGAAAACCCCGTTCGATTTTTCTGGCTAACGAACTCATCGAAGCCATTAATAAAAGAAAAGCACTTTGTTGCCAAGTTTCATTGAAATCGGTTAATTATTTTTTGAGTTATCAGACGTATACATATATATATATATATATATATATATATATATATATATATATATATATATATATATATATATACATATACATACATACATATATATATATATATATATATATATATATATATATATATATATATATATATATATATATATATATATATATATATATAAACATATAAAAATTGAAGCTGACCCCGGATATAGGTTCTAAGGGGTCCTAGTTCGCACTCATTTGAAAATTTTTTTGCAAAGTCTCACCATCGATACCTCTCTATTAGTGAATTTTTTTAAATAAAAATTCACTAAAATGATAGTGATCGAGTAAACAACAGTGTGATTTTTTATCTCCGGAGATTACAAAGCTATTTTGATGAAATTTTGTGGATATCTTGCCTTTTTTCCCTCAAGGCTCGTCCGCGGCCTTGCCGCCTTGGGAAAGACCTTAATAAATACCAAAATTCAACTTTCTAGGTTGATAGAATATTGAGTTTTAAAATTTTAAGCATTTAATGAAAATTCGCTGCCATAACGCACTTGCTGCGTCCTGAACCTTTTTTTTTACATTTTTATACAGGTTTTCCGTTAGACTAACATATTGTATTAGTTTTACTTACATTATTTATATACTTACAAATTTTAAAAAAATCACTTCCCAATTATTAAAAAAAATATTTCCAATTGGCTTCTAGAGCACTAGATTTTGCAAAGTTTTACCGACTCCGCCCCAACGCACTACCAAATTTGAATAGCTCCATTTTCTGTAAACCTAGAAAGCTCAATTTTGGCGCATAGTTAGGTCTTTCCCAAAGCAATATGTACACAAAATTTCATCGAAATATCTTTGTAATTTTCGGAGAAAAAATTTTTAGAATTTTTTTTCGAAAGAAAACTCAAAATTTTCCCGGAAAACCTTGTCCGATTTTCCTGGATAACGAACTCATCCAAGCTATTAATAAAAGAAAGGAACTTGCTGAGTTTCATCAAAATCGGTTGATTATTTTTTGAGTTAGCGGTTGGATATATATATATATATATATATATATATATATATATATATATATATATATATATATATATATATATATATATATATATATATATATATATATATATATAAACATATAAAAATCGAAACTGACCCCGGATATGGGTTCTAGGGGCCCAAATTCGCGCTCATTTGAAGAAATTTATGCAAAGTCTCACCATCGATACCTCTCTAGTAGTGAATTTTTTAAAATAAAAATTCACTAAAATGTGTGCATATTGTTTAAAGCGCTTTGGAGTTACTGGCGAACGGTCTAGATCTTTTTCGTGGTCTAATTATATGTTTTTAACCAAAAATTGAATAACCTTAGGACAGGGCGGAGGAAATAGAGCTGGTTATACTAGGAAAAACTAATATTCAAAAAGAAGTAATCTATGAAGAAAATATATGTGAATGCGAAGTCAATACTAAGGAGAGTTTTCAGGATGTCCAGCATCGTTTCATTAAAATGGATTGAGATGAGATATCAAAAATTTGTTGGGCATATTCAGAAACCTATTAACTACTTGGCAACAATATTTTAAAAGTCTGGACGCAGCAAGTGCGTTCTGGAAGTGAATTTTCATAAAAATGTTTTTAATAGCAAATATGTCTCTTTATTGCAAGCAGGCGTCAATTTGTTCATCGGTATAACCTATATAGTAGGAACAAAGTACCATATTTTATCAAAATAAGTTGCTTGAACATGTACAAAAATAAACTTAAAACGTTTCCGAGAAAATTCGTTTCCTAGCTGACGAACCTTAGGTTAATAGCAAATTGCGTTATTGAATTTTCAAGCGTTTAATGAAAATTCGCTACCAAAACGCACTTACTGCGTCTCGTTTTTTTTTACTAACATGCATCATATTTCGATGAAAAATGCAAAAATGCAATAAGGAACGTTCAAAAAAACTTGTAGGTATCACCAACGACTTATGGGCCATCTTGTGATTGTCAAAATAATTTTATAAGATGCAGCTCAAGACACCCTATAGGTAACGTATACAATTTTTTCTCGTATCTTGCATAATTACAATTATATTGAGCTTTATCGTAGAAATGCGTCACTCTTTAAATATGTAAAAAGAAAGCAAACCCGGATATGGATCCCCCTAGTTTGCGCTCATTTGAAGAAATCTTTTTAGAATTCAAAAGCCGTGGTCTCCTCATTGACGAATTTTTTCCATGAAAATTAGAGACCGGTTAACCATAAAATTAACTAAAACTACTTCCAAAGCATCAGAGAAAGTATCTATTTGAAATGAATTTTCTGGAAATATTTTATTAAAATGAAGGGGAATGAGATTTAAAGCTGAAACTTAAGGGCTTGCAGAACACTCTTTACATAATCCGTATTTCTTTCTGGTTCTTTGTCTAAAATGTTGCCAATTTTGACGTTTCAAATCGCGACTTTTTACGTTTTGAGGAAAACCCCTTTTTTTATAAATGCCTGTAACTTTTTTGTCTTTTAAATTACACACCTAAATTTTGATAAATTGTTCACCCTTTATATATATATATATATATATATATATATATATATATATATATATATATATATATATATATATATATATATATATATATATATATATAAAACTGACCATAGATATGGGTTTTAGGGGTCCTAGTTTGCGCTTATTTGAAGACATTTTTTCCAAATTCAAAAGTCGGGATCTCCTCGTTAGTGAATTTTTTAAAGAAAATTCATTAAAACAAGTACTTGTAAAGCCACGGGAAAACTCTACGACTGTATTAAATATGGAAAGGTTTTACTAAGTTAGGGCAAGAACAAACAACCAGCTATGCTATTCCAATTGAATTAAGTCTTAAAACTTTCATCTCCTCTTTATCAAATTATTTTTTTATACAAAAACTCGCTAAAAAATTCATCGGAATAACAACAATCTGATTAGATAACGGTAAAGTGAAATAAGACAGAAAAAAATTGATAAAAAGTGAAATCACTAACTAGGATTAGAACTCGTCATGTAGGAGTCGACTATCCGATGTACAGGGACTTAGGCCACTGAGCTAAGCTCGACATATATATATATATATATATATATATATATATATATATATATATATATATATATATATATATATATATATATATATATATATATACTAGCAGGTATATACCATAATACATGTTAATTGATCAACATTTTACAATTTACACAAAGTAATTTTGATTTACAACGAATTTTTTGCTCATATTTTAACGAAATCAAGAAAAATAACGACTTAGACACATATCTAGGAGCTTGTTAGTCATTTCTTGTAGTATTTTTCACTCGCATTCGTACTAAATCAATTTTGACGTTTCAACTTTCTTGAATCAGATTTAATTAATTAAAAATTCATTTACCTCTAACGTTTTTGTCTTTTAAGATACAGATACAAATTTTAGTACATAGGATACTTTTTATGGCAGAAACCAGCGTACCAAATTTAGTTGCCCTTACTTTGTTATTTCCGGAGAAAACTTTTTTCGAAAGAAAACACAAAATTTTCCGGGAAAACCTGGGCCGATTTTCCTGACTAACGAACTTGTCCAAGCCACTTGCAAAAGGAAGGTATATGCCACATTGGATCAAAATCGGACCATTATGTTATTTGGAGCTGCTCGTCGCCGTAGTGACGAGCTGGCTACCATAGCTGTGTTGGAAGGTTAGCTAACATAGCCGTATTACTTTATAGGTGTATTTTCGCTGCAATTAGTATGTCGTACTGACGAGCTCTAATCAGAAAGAAACCTGTCTACGGTTCTAATTGTGGTGAGAATGCATCTAGCCTTACATACTTTGTCCCTATATTAGGGTAGAAATGGGCTAGGGTCGACAATTTACTAAATTGTTGATTGGTTGTATACAGTCTCTATTTTTTAACATTCTGTGTTATTTGGAGCTGGCGTGACAACATACTACTTGGTTCTGCAACGAGGTGGCGGCACGTGCTTGGTGTCTTACATCTCACTTAGTGTTGGAAGGCTGGCTACCATAGCCGTATTACTTTATAGGTGCATTTTTGCTGTAATTAGTATGACGAGCTCTAATTAGAGAGAAGCCGGTCTACGGTTCTAATTTTGGTGAGAATGCATCTAGTCTCATCAAGTATAAGTGTAAAAAGTTTAAACACAAAAATCGCTTGTTTTCTGTATTACCAACTAGACTCCTAGATCATCTTGAATCTATAAATTCATCCGCTTCTAAAACATCTGTTATTTCTGCTTTCACATGCCGCTCTAGCAACACATATTTATTAAAAATAAAGCGAAATATTATTCTATAAGCAGCTGTCACGCGAAATCATATTTAATCTCTATCATTTGTTGTCTTCTGTGTTGACTTTCAAACAAAAGTGGTACACACTTGAAAAATTATAGTTCTCAACCTGAGATAAACACATTTCAGTGTCCTGTAATTATTTTAAAACACATATCGCTAATTATAGTGGAAAATCTGTCAAAGCGAGATAAAATAATTGAATTTTTCTGCATCCGATTATTTTAGCGTGAATAAAATTACTTTTAAAAATCAGGACGCAGCAGATGCGTTATGGTGCCAAACTTTCATAAGAATTTGTTTCCATACATCTATTAGGTATTTAAATAATTAATAAAAGTTGAAAGGAATAATAACAATAAAAAATTTGTGGTGAAAAGGTAAATATAAATATATACAGAAGGGCATCGACAGGCTCGGTGGCCCAGCGAAGAAACGTATGCCTCTGGACCCCAGGGTACTGGGTTTGACTCCCAGAGTTCCCCTTTCACTTTTTCTGTCATATTGCAAAAGTAACACCAGCCGAGGTTGTGACATTGTGATTGAGCAAGTTAAATGTCTGCACGTTCCGCCCATTGGGGGGGGGGTCGTAAAGTGTCGCGGTCCCATGTACTATGTAATGTTGGGTACGTTATCCATACCTTGCATACAGAAAGACGGGGGTTCCGCAAAATTTCCAGGATAGTGAGGTGAAACTGCTCACTGGCGACGGTGATTGGCAGTAGTCCCGGAAATAGACCGACGTTAAAGAAAGGAAAAGAAGAAGCGCATGGCTTTCACGATATTTGAAAAATTATTGGGTTATTAAATCTAGCAGCTGTCAGCTGTCAATAATACAAAAATAAAAAAATAGTATTTTCAAACACATTTGTATCGCCGAAGCTTATTACGTTATTTATATAAAAAATACTGACCACGCTGCTTTTAAGAGGCTTTATGTATTAGAATAATAGAAAAATAGCCTAATGCAAGATTCAGTTATTTCAATTTTAAATATTTTATGAAAATTCGCACGTAACGCCCTTGCCATCTAGGCTTTTTTTTTTCAACACTTATTTACAACTATGTGAAAACTGAAACATGTGATGAGCACTGGTAAGTACACTTGGAGAACCCAAATCACCACAACACATATTTTAAAGACCTTACGATCGTTTCGCGGACAACGTCAGCGTTATCAGAGGATGAAAAATTATAAAATTAAATCAACAGCTACCGTGTATTTATATCGCAGCTAGGTAGATGAACTAATCCGAAGTAAAAATTGTAGTCGGCGAGCCATCGTTTGTCTATTGTGTCAATATTGAACGGACGAGGTCGAAGAACTACTTTAATCATCTGGTTGACAAATTTATGAGCTTTTATCTAATTTAAGGATAATGTGCTTAAAATGAAAGGTACCGAGATATTTAAGGAAGCTACACGTTCTTTTTGATCCAAAAATTTCATTGTGTGAATATTGGAGCCCATGAAGAGCGCCGACAAGTACATCTGGCGAACAAACCAATAACAGCCGCTTATCTTTTTTTTTAAACAAAACGACTGTTTCCCTCACAATGTTAACTTTAACAAAGGATAAATAATTGAACTAAAATTCTACATAAAAACAAGTATTTATATTGATTTCTTATTCTATATAAAAACAAATATTTATATTAACTTCTTAGATACAAAAAATACAGAAGGGGATTTTTATGTCAAGAACTAACCGTAGAGCCTAGTATCTGTATGACCGGCCAAGTTATTAACAATAATTTATTATTCTGATAGACAAATTAGGAGTGTTTAGCTGGTCAAATGCAAAGTGAAAATAAAGGGCTTGCAATTAAAGGTGCCGCACGATTCAATGACGTTTTGTTCTTGATATATAAACACTTTCAAAAGCATCAAGCATAGTTTAATGTCTAACATTTTTCACAAGTTTCTAATTTTATTTGTTAATGTGGTGATTATTATCCCATATATGTTGTGCCACACATAATTTGTCAACCATACCAGGTCGTAAATGTGCGAGATGTTCACGAAATCTGGTGGTTATGATTCTCTTGGTTTGACCCACGTATTTAAGATTACAATCTTTGCAACTTTCAGTGGCTTTGTCTTTGTCTTTCGTATTGTCCAACAAAACAAAAAGAAAAAAATTGTACTTAACTTATTTACATTTTGACTAAAACTTTTTTGGATAAACCAATTATTTTTTATTAAACTCGCTACCATAACGTACAGATCTAATAAGTGCTGTAACTTTCTATGCGGGACTGACAAAAAGTCTACTTCAAATTCATTTTTTTTAAACTTGTAGACAAATGAAATGTAGTAGCAATTTAAACATAAATTCGAAACTTATCAAGCACGTGTCATGAAAAAAATTGTTCTGCAGAAGCTGTATGTATCCCTAATTATTCGTTTGGAAATGATTTAATATGACATTTACCTTTGTTACCACCGGTCACCCCTCCATAAATATAAATAAATAACGTCGCTGCATATCTCACTAGGTAAAACGCGTCTATTTCAAATAAATTTTCTGCAAACATTGTAATTAAGTAAATGGAGAAGAGTGAGTATTGAAACAGAAACTTAAAACTGTATGAAATATATTTCGTGGAACACATCTTCTTTACAAACTGCATCTGCTCCGGAATTTTTGTCTAAAAATCGCCAATTTTAACATTTAATTGTGATATATTGTGGTATACAGGCGGGTCTAAAGAAATTGAGGGGGCAGGACTGGGAATAATAGGACCTAACTTTAGACTCGCTAAGGACCTGGAAAAACTTCCACCATCTTACAATTACCTCCCTGGCCATTGGAATGCTATTACCATATAAAGTGAGAGTTCTGTGGCTCTCGCACTTCCTCCATCTTACAAGCAGAAATCCTTGCTATAAATCTGTATGCACAGGATTGCATACAAAGAAGACTCAGAGATAGGGAGATCTACATCATCTCAGACAGTTAGGCAGTATCAAAGACTCTGAGATCTTTCAAAACCAAGTGTAAACTGGCCTGGGACTGACAAAAATCATTGGAGCATCTGGATACGAACACCAAAGTAACTTTAATGTGGGTACCAGGGCATCAAGGTATTGAAGAAAATGGGGAAGCAGACAGCCTTGCGAAAAGGGCAGCAACAACACCATTCTATGGTCCAGAGCCCTGTTGTGAACTAACAAAAAGCCATGTAAGAAATGAGCTTGATATTTTGGAGATGAACCAAATGCTGTCATACTGGAGCAAAATATTTTTTTTTTATTTTTTATTTCCTAAAATTACTTGTTGCAAATTTAGACGCTGTAACTCGACCGTTAGTTCTACAAATATGTGTTTGCTCGATACCTATTAACAGAAAATTGGTGTCAGACAGAAATATCCACCATTTTTGACGTAATACCTTAAACTATGAGCGAGCAGGACTGGTAATAAGAGGACCTAACTTTAGACTCGCTAAGTCCCTGGAAAAATTTCCACCATCTTACAAGCAGAAATCCTTGCTATACATTTGTGTGCACAGGATTGCATTCAAAGAAGACTCGGAGATAGACAGATCTACATCCTCTCAAACAGTTAGGCACTATCAAAGACTCTGAGATCTTTCAAAACCAAGTGTAAACTGGCCTGGGACTGACAAAAATCATTGGAGCATCTGGATACGAACACCAAAGTAACTTTAATGTGGGTACCAGGGCATCAAGGCATTGAAGAAAATGTGGAAGCAGACAGCCTTGCGAAAAGGGCAGCAACATCACCATTCTATGGTCCTTATATTAAACCCTATATTCAACCATTCTATGGTTCCTATATTGAAGGGAATGATTAAAAGGTTTTTTCTACCAGACAATTATTTTTTCTGACAGACAATGCGATTGAAAACATCGACAACTTGCCATAAGATTTGGTGACGTTGGCCATCCTCGCCGAGATGATATTATTTTTGAACGTCATTACGTCTGGGTTTAACATTATTCCTTTTAATAATGTCAGACCCAGGGGTAATGACATTCAGAAATAATACAATCTCGGCGAGGCTGGCCAATGTCACCAAATCTTATGGGAAGTTGTCGAAGTCTTCAAACGCATTGTCTCTCAGAAAAAATTATTATCCGGTAGAAAAATCCTTTTAATTATTATTAATAATAACGTTCAGAAATAATATGTACCTATACTTCTTGTATAAAGCATAATGTATCATTCTATATCCAATAAACATATTTTATTCTATTCTATTTCATATTGATATAACAAATCTTAAGATTTCCGTTATGTTCTAACAATTTTTAACCAGTTTTCTGAGCTATAGATCTCCCGTGCCTTCGTTTGATATTTGAATTACAACCTTCTATATTGTAAACTCTTTGTACATTTTGCTTTTTTTACAATATTTCTTTACCTCGTCAATAACACATTTTTCTTCGTCCAAATATGCTAAGATAGGAACAAATGTAGACTGTTTTAATGTAACTTTAAGTAGATTTTCTTGCAATAATTTTTCTTTTATTGTTCAATGTGTTTACTAAATAATCATAATTTATATTAACTATAATTAAGTCGTTTAATTATATATAACTTTCCTCGTACACGCTTTCCTAGACAAACTTGTCCAGTATATAATTACTGTAATTGATATAATCGTATAGTTTATTAAATTTCTATCAGATTTATGTAGCTCCAAGACTTACAGATATCCACTTTCAAAGAAAATCTCTCTGAAGGGTATCACGTTCTCACAGAGAAAGAGATTGCATCTCATTATTTGCAAAAAAATCCTTGTAATACATAACTTATCACGCAAAACCACATGCAGTTACATTTTTCGATACGTTGACCCCAAAACGTCTCAGAAAACCAGAACAAAACTTTCAAACGCATCTGCATAAACAAAAAAGAACAATGATGGAGCATCGCTTCTTATGTAAATAAGCTGTAGCATTCCACTAGGTGGTTTTGTGTTTTGTGGTTATATCAACATATCGCAGAACGTATCCTGAAAGATAATAACATATAGATAGTAAAGAGGTATTCAAAGAACGTCTTCCTCGGATGCATAGGCAGTCGTCAGCCCGTAATCATTGCATTCTATATAAAGCCAATATACTATAAACTATTCGCATATAACGTACATGACGTGATTTTTAAATGCCCATTCCTTATACCAAACTATATATTACCTTTACTTCACATTCCTCCAGGTCTCTTCGTCGCTCCACACATTAAAATTCCTCAAAGGGGCGGCTTTTTACATTACTCAACTCAAAAACATAAATTCGACCACTTCACAAACACCAGCAAACACATTATTTATTTTTTTATAAACACACTAAATATTTATGGCACTAAAACACTTCCTTGTAGCACAACGACTTCAGAGAAACAACTTTTAAAACTATTTCAATGTTAAAAGTTAATTTGAAACGTAATGTTTATACATTGTATTTAAAATCCAGTAGCACAAACGTCTCGAGTTCGACCGAAACAAAGTATTATTGCCGGCGAATGAGGATCAGTTTTAGCGAATATTGTGGTTAAAATTAAAATAAGCACGTTGAATTTGCCATGTTATGTGAAAAATGCTATTTCTGTTTGTTTGACGGAGTCGTTACACACATCTAGATTGGTATATGAGTACTCAGGTACGCCATGATAAAACAACTGCTGTTTTAAAGCTGACCAGTCGCTGTCGACCGGTAGAAGAAACCGCGACGTTCACCTGTGGAATTATACTACCGGCGACGGCGATATACACCTCTCTGAAGGAGATGCTGCATTGTACTGAAAACCGCGGCCACGGCAAGTTTTTTACACGGGGATATGAGTGCTTCAGTTATTTTTAGTCGATCACGAACATCTAGTAAATTTCGTACAGTTTATGTATCAATTAAATTCGTTTCTGATGTTTGTTTATGGCAATCATTTCCTCGTGCAATTTATTCCTTCTTGTATTGATAGAATGTTTGTTTTTCACCTGGTCTCGGTCAGGAAGGTACCCCTGGATGTTATGCAATTTGCAACGCTTGATATATAGACGATTTCGACAGCCTGTATAGGTACATACCTAGTTTTTATTGTTAATCATTAGACCGTGAATGTGGTGATGACAATGGAAATTTGTGCAATTGTTGAATAAAACAGAAAAAAATGCGAGATAGTAAATAAACATAAACTTAATTACGCACATTTATTTTAGCGAATATTAATTAAGAGGTATCGATGATGAGATTTTGTGCAATTTTGTTCAAATGGCCGCGAATAGAGATACAAAACCAAAATCCGCTAGAATTTTTTTTATGTAATATATATATATATATATATATATATATATATATATATATATATATATATATATATATATATATATATATAGGGTGGCGCGTTGAAAACGAAACAGACCGATTTGCGTCCAGAGAAATTTTTTTTTAAAGAAACGCTAAGACACGTCAATTTTAATATTGAGGAGGACATGTGTTGACATAAAACTCAACTTTGTCACATCAACCCCTTAAGGGTGGTGATAACAACCCTTATATTTTAAATAGGGAACATATGGGTCAAGTGTTACATCATTTGAAAGCTCTTTCTTTTCTGAATTCAGCACACTATTTTTTTTGAAGTTTTATCAACTCGTTTAAAAATTATTCACAGTTGAAGATGCAAAAACGCATTTCACTCATTCCGATAAGAAATGTGCTGATAGACAATGTTTTGTTGGTTTGTAAACAAAAAATTGACTATCAGAACATTTCTTATCGGAATGAGAGAAATGCGGTTTATTATTTCAGTTTATCGGTCGGTTTGATACTTGATAGTACTACCGAAAATTAATTTCACAATGGTGTATTCTGTAGAAGAGTTGAAATAATTACTTTTTTTTAAAAAAACGATGACTGTGGCAACCGTACCGCAAATGTGTTTAATGAACGACATCCGAACAGACATGTTAACAGATAATACATTTTGGAGTTAGTTGCAAAGTTTCGACAAAGTGGTTCAGTAGCCAACAAAAAAACGGGATCCTGAATGTGAATTTCCGGTTAGAAATGAAACTACTGAGATTGAAGTTTTGGGACAAATTGCTGCAGACCCAACTTTGAGCACGAAAAAATTGGCCACTGTTTCAAACATCAAAAAAAGAACTATTCAGCGAATATTGAAGCATCATAAATTTCACCCGTATAAAATTCATCTTGTACAACAACTGAATGAAGATGATTTTGATCGGCGGCTGGAGTTTTGTAAGTTATGACTGCACGAATAGCTGATAACGGAAACTTTCTGTTCAATATATATTTTCAGATGAGTATACGTTTTTATTAAACTCTACAGTCAATCGTCATAATTTTCGTTATTGGGCAGATAATAATCCAAGAAATTGTCACGAAGTCCACACTCAAACTTCACAGAAATTGAATGTCTATACTGGCATTTTTGGAGACCGTTTAATCGGACAAATTTTTCTTGATGGCAATTTGAGTGGCGAAACGTATTTGGAGTTACTAGAAGATATCGTTTACCTTCTACTAATTGACATTGTTGAAAATGATGATCGCTATCAAGAAAATCAATAAGTGTTTCAACAAGATGGAGCTCCTCCGCATTTTTCACAACGTGTTAGGGAGTTTTTGAACAGAGAGTTTCCAGGACAATAGATAGGGCGTAGAGGTGCTATTGAGTGACCCCCTAGATCACCGCATTTAACTCCTTTAGACTTCTTTCTATGGGGCCATTTAAAGAGTAGAATTTACGCAACAGAACCGGAGGCTATGGAAGAATTACGACGACGCATTGTTGAAGAATGCCGTCTAATAACTCCACAAATGCTCCAGAATGTCAGAGCTCGTTTTGAAAAAAATTTGTACTTTTGTATGGAAGCTGGTGGTCAACAATTTAAACACTTATTTAACTGAATAAACATTTTTAAACGTTTGTTTTGTTTTTTAGTTTTTTTTTTTTTTAACGAAAAATTGACTAATTAGTGCATTTCTTATCACAATGAATGAAATACGTTCGTGCAACTCCAACTGTGAATAATTTTTAAACGAGTGATAAAACTTCCAAAAAAATTTGTGTGCTGAATTCAGAAAAGAAAGAGCTTTCAAATGATGTAACACTCGACCCATAATCCCTATTTAAAATATAAGGGTTGATTTGTTGAGTTTTATGTCAAAACATGTTCCCCTCAATATTAAAATTGACGTGTTTCAGCATTTCTTTAAAAAAAAATTCTCTGGACGCAAATCGGTCTGTTTCGTTTTCAATGCGCCAGCCTGTATATATATATATATATATATATATATATATATATATATATATATATATATATATATATATATATATATATAGTGTGTCCAAGATAAGGAGGGCCACTATGGGATCTCCAAAACCGTAGCAGATACGTACTTGGTTAAGTGGGTGAAAAGTTGCGCACCTAAAGCCGAACAAATTGGCGGTTAGGCAGCTCCGAATTTTTTTTGTTTTTGATATATTTGGAAAAATTTGGATTTCGATTATGTAGCTATTTTTTTCTGGCCTTAATGGTGGACCTACACCAATAGGAGAGACCTGGGAGGGTATGGACACCTTTTATATTTGTGACCATAAAAGCCATAAAAAAAAAGAAAATTTGATGACTTATTCTAGTAAATAGTAATTTTATTATGTCAAACACAATTTAACAATTGACAAGTTTCAATTTTATGATAGCAGTAATCGGTATTGCCGAAAATGTCCCCTCGTCTAAATTGTCCATTGACTCCTTAGTCAATGGAGGCAATGGACTGAGACTAGGGAGACAATGGACACAACTCCTTTCAAATTATAAAAGGTATAAAAAACATAAATACCTTTTTTTTTTGGCGATGGTGATGAAATTTATATATAAATATTTTATAAAAAAGTGAACTTGAAGGTAGATGAATACTTATATTTATGTTAGTAATAATACAAAAACAATACAATTCTAACAAAAATAGGAACCGAAATGTAGACGTGGGGGGGCGGTGACTGATGTCTTTTAGCATTCTTACTACAAAACCTGAATGTTATAAGACATCAGTCGCCGCCCCACTTGGTCGCTCAGACCATGGCATGGTCACTGCTTCCTGCGCAATGCAACGCGAGGTCACACAGTCATCACACCCACGTATCGTTTAGCACTACAACTGCTTCCTGCGCAATGCAACGCGAGGTCACACAGTCATCACACCCACGTATCGTTTGGCACTACAACTCCGCGAACTGGGACGAAATGCGGGATTACTTTTCCTCATTTCCATGGGCGTCTGTCTGCTTCTCTCATCCTGACCCCTCTGATATCTCACAAAACATCACCAAAATCATCCAAGCTGGCAAGGAGTTATTTATTCCAAAAAAAAACAAAGTCCTCTTAAGCTCCAACGGCAGCAAACCCTTCTGGACTCTTGCTGAATCTATTGGGAATAATTTCTGCAAGAGCACGATCCCACCTCTTGTTTCAGGGGATGAAATTGTTTCTACCGCCCTGGGCAAGGCTGACTTTTTTGCCTCGTTGTTCGCCGACAATTGTGTTCTCAACCCACCTCCAAATGTTCAACCGCCAACACTCCCCAATGTCGCGCATAAAATGACTGATATCATTTTCAAAACTAAAAAAGCCTGGACGCAGTAAGTGCGTTACGGTAGTGAATTTTCATAGAAATGATCTGGCACAAAATATTTTATTAGAACTTTTTTTTCTTGTAACATAGAAATCTAAATTTACCTACCAAATTTGGTTACCACAGCTTTTTTTATTTTTTGAGATAAAATTTTTTTTTGAATGAAAACTCAAAATCTTCCCGGAAAACCTTGTCCCATTTTCTGACTAACGAACTTGTCCAAGCCATTTACAAAAGGAAGGAACATGCCAAATTTTATCAAAATCGGCCCATTATTTTTTGAGTTATCGGTGTGATATATATATATATATATATATATATATATATATATATATATATATATATATATATATATATATATATATATATATATATATATATATATATATATTGAAACTGACCCCGGATATGGGTTCTAGGGGTCCTAGTTCGCGCTCATTTGCAAACAAAATTTCAAAATTCAAAAGTCGGGATCTCCCCATTAGTGAATTTTTTCTAGGAAAATTCACTAAAAGGTACGAAAGATACTCTCTTCTCTTAATACCAGGAATCCCTCTGGCATTGACGAGATCCCAGTAATTGTTCTCAATAAATGTGCACCAGAACTTGCTCCTGTCCTGACTCGTCTGTTTCAGACATCTTACAATAGAGGCATATTCCCTAATAACTGGAAAACTGCTCGAGTACAACCCGTCCCCAAGAAAGGATCCAAAGCGCTTCCTAGCAACTACATGCCTATTTCTCTCCTTTCAGTCGTCTGTAAAGTTATGGAAAAGTATATAAACACCGAATTACTAAAATTTCTTGAAAAACACAGTCTAATCCACGACAGACAGTATGGATTCCGTCACCGCAGATCAACTGCCGACCTCCTTTCCTTTGTCATCCATTCTTGGAACAAGTCTATGGAACTACACGGTGAATCCCAGATTGTCGCTCTAGACATATCCAAAGCATTCGACCAGGTCTGGCACGCAGCGCCTGCTTAATAAACTTCTGGCCTATAGCCTACCACCAAAACTCTGTACCTGGACAGCAAATTCCCTCTCCAACCGGTGCATTTCTGTTGTCGTGGATGGCCATTCCTCTAAACTGTATCCAATTAATGCAGGAGTCCCTCAAGGTTCACCTTTAGCCCCTACTTTGTTTGTCTCTCTAGCACATCCAACCCAGTTTACAGCTACGCGGACGACAGCATCCTCCACTCAAATATACAATATTCTAAGCCTGTCTCTTTAGCTCAATTAGATGAGGCTCGCAAACTTATAGAGGGTTCTGTCTCTGTGGATCTTCAAAAAATATTAGACTGGGGAAGTAGAAATCTTGTACAATTCAACTTCACCAAATCTCAGTCTTGCTTTCTATCTCATAGGAGATACGCCAGCCCTAGACACATCACATTGAACAACCAAGTTATTTAAAGTAATGAGTCCTTTTCACTTGTTGGCATTTCTGTGGATCGGAATCTCAATTGGCACCAACATGTCACATCAATTGCAGAAGCGGCTGTTAAGAAATTAGGTTTCCTCTTCCGGGCTCGCAAATACTTTTCACCAGCTAATCTCTATACCTTACATACTTCACAAATAAGGCCAAACCTCGAATACTGCTCCCACATCTGGGGTGCCTCTGTCTCTTCTACACTCGCTATCCTAGACTCCATTCAGAAGAGAGCTATACGTCTCATCGGTGACCCTACCCTCACCTAAAGGCTGGTATCCCTTGCCCACCGACGTGCCGTTGGTGACCTCTCTCTCTCTTTTATAGATATCTGCACGGGACTGCTCAGAGGAGCTTTCTTCCATAGTTCCCCCACCTGCTGTCCCCAACATATCTACCAGGGGAACAGAGCGAATGAACCCTTATACTGTCCAGGTCACCAGACATAGAACATATTGTTATGCCCACTCTTTTGTCCCGAGGACTTCCAAGTTGTGGAATTCCTTGCCGGCACATGTTTTTCCTTCTCCTCCGAACCTCCAAATCTTCAAGTCCAGAATTAACAAGTTGCCTCTTTCCTCCTTGTCGACACCCACGGTACGATAGTATTTGGGCTTTGAGCTCGTGGTGTCTTATTGAATTATTATTATTATTATTATTATTATTATTATTATTATATATATATATATATATATATATATATATATATATATATATATATATATATATATATATATATATATATATATATATATATATATATATATATGTATATATATATATATATATATATATATATATATATATATATATATATATATATATATATATATACCTGTCGTGATACTCCCAAAGACGGTAAAACGCTTCTACTATAGGTTTTCGACAAGCATCTGCATATCTTTGCCGTATATTCTTGAAGCCAAAATAAAATTTGGCTGTGATTCTTCCAATATATACATCACAATAATTATAAGACCACAGTAGACAAACACCGCACCCAGATATTATACTTGTACGGGGGGAGCTTACATACACATATAGACAAAGGACAATACTTATTAATTCAGCTTGACTATGTTTGTTTTTTTTGTTCCCTCAGGGCTCGTTCGCGGCCTTGCCGCCCCGATAGCACCGCAACTCTTGGTTGATTGTGCATATTGACTATGTTTACTTGTTCATGAAATAATAAACTATCAACAGGCTATCGTATATTTACCATGACCGACTAAATAATTAATGAATATGGTGAAATGAAAAATAAAGGACTATGACGAAATGACAAAACGATGAACTAAAAAAGTGTGGACGCAGCAAGTGCGTTATGATAGTGAATTTTCATAAAAATGTTTTAAAAAGCAAATATGTGTTTTTTTTAAGAAAGCAGGCATCAAATTTGGTTACCAGAATAACATATATAGTAGAAACAATGTACGATATTTCATGAAAATAACTTTACTGTTTGAAAATGTACAAAAAATGTTCGAAAAAATGTTCCCGAAAAAACTAGTTTCCTGTCGAACGAACCTTATAGGTTAATAGCAAATTGAGCTATTCAAATTTAAGGCAATCAATAAAAAATCTCTACCATAACGCACTTGCTGAGTTCCAAATTTATTTTCTTACAAACATGCATTATAATTTCGTTGTCGAAATTCCATAGATTTAAGGTCAGCTCAGAACTGGTATCGACCGGGGGAATCCGTCTGTCAAATTAAGCCAAATCATTGTTTAATCTATTTACACTAAGCAGATTTTTCTAGCCAACGAACTATATATATATATATATATATATATATATATATATATATATATATATATATATATATATATATATATATACAGGCTGTTTCAAAAAACATGCACCATCGCTCGTGGGGCAATTCCTTACTAAAAAATCAGAAAAAAAGTTCCTGTGCACATGGTCCCGGAAACGCATAGTTTCCAATATACAGGGAGTTGAATTTAAATTTTTTATAAATAATTTCAAAACCACTGGATTGATTTTAATGAAACTTGGAACTTGAAAGTGTATTATGAAAGTGCATATTTTCAAGTGAAAATCTACTTACAACTGCATCAGTGGCGTGCGTACGGGGTAACTGTAAAAATTCATTTGGGGAAAAAATATGTGCGCCACTGTCTTTTTCCAATTTTGATACATCAGTTATGAAGCTTATTACATAAGCCACAAAAGCTATCTCTTGGTATTTTTTCGTTCAGGGTATCCCTTAGGAGATATGATTAATTTTATAAAAAGGGGCAAAGTACCGATTCGTTGGAGTAATGAAAACAGTAATCGTAAAGTGCCATGAAACTATAATTTTTGACAGTTCTCTAAATTCTACAATTTTGAAGTGCTTTGTAGGCGTCAAAAGAGTTTTCGTGCTATTCTTTAAATTTTGATACGGTGCAGTATTTTCGTTTTTAGTTATTTGTTGATACTGAGCTGCTCATTAATATTATTTCCTCCTCTCAAGATGGTTTTCATTAAGTACACTTCAGCGGATTTGACTGATATGTTGTTAATTTATGGACAAACAAATCAAAATGCTAGACAAGCTGTGCGAGTTTATCAGGAAACTTATCCGCAAAGAAGAATTCCTGACAAAAATATTTTCCCACGTATTGTAAGACATTTGAGAGAAACTGGTTCTTTAAAACCTTTAAAAGCTGACTCTGTACGCAGAAGATACCGCCGAACTGTACGAGTTGAAGAGGCAATATTAAATAGAGTTGAACGTGATCCTAGTACAAGTACGAGAATTATTGCCACCGAACTGGGTAATATTTCGGCATCATCAGTTCACAGAACTCTGAAGGATCAAAGTTTATATCCCTATCATTTTACACGTGTCCAGGAACTTCTACCTAGAGACTTTCAACCAAGGGTAATGTTTTGTCAGTGGTTCTTAAACAAACTTAGGCACGACCAACATTTTTCTAAACGTGTACTATTTACTGATGAGGCGTCATTTACGCGAAAAGGTATCGTAAATTTTCACAATTTACATACATGGGCCGATGAAAACCCACACTCTCTAAGAGTTGCAAATTCGCAGTATCAATTTTCCATCCATATTTGGGCTGCTATTATTGAAAATCACATAATTGGTCCTGTTGTTCTACCGAATCGTCTTGACCATGAATCATATTTAAACTTTTTACAAAATGATTTGCCGTTGTTACTACCGCTTTTTATGATAAATGGTACAATGTGGTTCCAGCATGATGGTGCGCCCGCACATTTTGCAGCAGTCGTAAGAACATATTTAGCCAACACATACGGTCACCGATGGATTGGTCGTGGAGGTCCGGTGTCATGGCCACCTCGATCTCCGGACCTGAATCCTCTCGATTTTTATTTGTGGGGTCATTTAAAAGAAATAGTGTATAAAACACCAGTAAATACACGAGAAGACTTGTTGGGAAGAATAGAATATGCATTTGACAGCATTAGAGAAGATCAAAATATTTGCAGAAGAGTAAGAAGATCTTTGCGCAGAAGGTTAAATAATTGTAACGACGCTAATGGTGGTCACTTTCAACATTTTCTTTAGCTTTGTTATTAAAGTCAATTGAGTAATGTACAAAAAACAAGAGTTTGGGAAAATCATGGTGTCTTAACGATTACTTTTTTCATTTTTTATTTTTATTTTTTATTTATCATTTTTTATCAATGTTTGTAATATTCATTTCAATGTTTATCACCAATAAGTTTTACGTAGGTTAGTTATTTGCACGTTTATTGCTGTAATGTTTACTGTATGTTTTGTTTTCAATATTCTTATGGTTGCAGTAAACATATATTATTATTATTATTATTATTATTACGCCGACTAATCGGTACTTTGCCCCTTTTTATAAAATTAACCATATCTCCTAGGGGATACCCTGAACGAAAAAATACCAAGAGATAGCTTTTGTGGCTTATGTAATAAGCTTCATAACTGATGTATCAAAATTGGAAAAAGACAGTGGCGCACATATTTTTCCCCAAATGAATTTTTACAGTTGCCCCGTACGCACGCCACTGACGCAGTTGTAAGCAGATTCTCACTTGAAAATATGCACTTTCATAATACACTTTCAAGTTCCAAGTTTCATTAAAATCAATCCAGTGGTTTTGAAATTATTTATAAAAAAATTTAAAAAAAAATTAAAATTCAACTCCCTGTATATTGGAAACTATACGTTTCCGGGCCCATGTGCACAGTAACTTTTTTTCTTATTTTTTAGTAAGGAATTGCCCCACGAGCGATGGTGCATGTTTTTTGAAACAGCCTGTATATATATATATATATATATATATATATATATATATATATATATATATATATATATATATATATATATATATATATATATATATATATATATATATACATATAAAAATTGAAACTGAACCCGGATATGTGTTCTCGGGGGCCTAATTAGTGATAATTTGAAGGAATTTTTTTTAAATTCAAAAGTCGGGATCTCCTCATTAGTGAATTTTTTTAAGAAAATTCACCAAAATGGAGACAAAATTCACAATCGACAATTTTCATGTTTTTTTTCTTATCACGTCTGATAGACATCCCATAAAGATGATTTTTAAAGATTTTTTTTCATTTCACATACTACAAAAATAACGACGCAAAAAATATTTGACAATGCGAATTTCATAATTGATTTCAAAGACCAGTATTTTTCCGGCATAATCTGTGACGTCACTGGACGGTAATGTCACAATGACAATGAGCTTGCTTCTCTGTGTTTACATCACCACGATGTTGAAAAACAAGCGACCGTTCTTATCATAGGTCATTGATGTGGAGAAGAAGAAAAGTAGGGACTAAAGCCGAACCTGCATTAATTGGATACAGTTTAGAGGAATGGCCATCCACGACAACAGAAATCCTCCGGTTGGAGAGAAAATTTGCTGTCCAATTGCAGAGTTTTGGTGGTAAGCCAAAGGCCGGAAGTTTATTAACCAGCGCTGCGTGCCAAACCTGGTCGAATGCTTTGGATATGTCTAGAGCGACAATCTAAGATTCACCGTGTAGTTCCATAGACTTGTTCCAAGACTGCTGTGGATTAGACTGTGTTTTTCAAGAAATTTTAGTAATTCGGTGTTTATATACTTTTCCATCACTTTAGAGACGACTGAAAGGAGAGAAATGGGCCTGTAGTGGCTAGGAAGCTCTTTGGATCCTTTCTTGCAGACGGGTTGTACTCGAGCAGTTTTCCAGTTACTAGGGAATATGCCTCTATTGTAAACAGACGAGTCAGGACAGGAGCAAGTTCTGGTGCGCATTTTTTGAGAACAATTGCTGGGATCTCGTCAAGGCCAGAAGCTTTCCTTATTGTTTGAAAATGTACCAAAATTTTCCGAAAATAAACTTAAGATGTTTGCGAGAAAACTTGTTTCCTAGCCAACTAACCTCAGGTTAATAGTAAATGGAGTTATGGAAATTTGAAGGATTTAATGAAAATTCGCTACCAAAAAGGAACTACTGGGTCTCGATTTGGTTTTTCTTACAAACATGCATCATATTTCGATAAAAAATGCAAAAATGCCATAATATAAGGGTGTTCGAAAAAAACAATTGTAGCGATCACTAACGACTTATGGACCAGCCTGTGATTGTCAAAATATTTTTAAAATGGTGAAGCTTGAGACATTCAGTTGTCAAAAGTTGTCCACTTGCAATTCAAAAAAGAATCTATAGGTTTTTTGAATTATAAGACTAGTTTCATATTGGATTCTGGCTAGATTTTAAATGTCCCAAAGTACTGAAGTGAAATTGAGATATAAAAAGAGGAAGATACTTGATAAATGACATTGACTTGTGACAAGTAAAACGAAGTAACCATAACCATAACCAACAAAATAAGTAAACAAAAAAAAAGAAGAAAGTAACCAAACAATTTTGGAGGCTTGTTTAATTCTTAACTGTTGATAGATATAGTTTTTATACCTAATATATGAATAAAATGGCACATATTGATATTGTATACGACGAGGAAGAAATCTATGAAAATATAGACTTCAAAAGAACTAGAAATGAACGTCAGCATAACACTGCCAGAAGATATGAGAGAATCAGGCCTAAAAGGTCACGGTTGAGTACTGCAGAAAGCAGCAGAGAACATATAACTGCAGGTAAAACCTTCTATTATATCAATATTGGCACTATTTAGTTTCATAGAATTAATTTTTAGTTGAAACAAATGCGGAAGGTATTATAATCGATAATGGAGCCTATTCTTTGAAGTATGGACCTTCTTCCGCAGAAGAACCCACGTATGTTTTTATAGCTTATATTAGTTACCTGCATATAAATTATATTTTGTTGTAGTGTCATGCCAAACTGTATAATGAAAGCAAAATCAGAAAGGAAACGACTGTTTGTCGGAAATCAAATTGAGGAATGTAGGGATTGTTCTGGCGTTTATTTTCTCTTACCATGTGAGCGAGGATATATTACTAAGTGGGATGTTCAAAAGCCTGTTTGGGACTATGCTTTTAGTAAGCGTTCCTGTGCTATAAATGATAACACAATATTAATGACGCAGCCCCTATTTAATTTCAAATCAATACAGGATTGTACCGATGAGATATTCTTTGAAGAATATGAAATATCAGCTATGTATAGAGCCAATCCTACAGATTTCGCTAGAATGAAGTATATTGAAGAGACAGGTATGTAAACTTGTATTGGTAGAATAGGTTTAATATTTGATGTAACAGCAACTTATGCAGTGGTATTCACAATTAGGAAACCTTATTCAATTAAGACTCAGTTAATTTGGATAACGTTTGCTTATTCTGGGGGTGTTGTTCTGAAGAGGAAAAGCCTTTTTGCAGTTTCCAATCCCTACCTACAGTGATGTAACAACACAAGATTATTGGATTAATAACATTTTGTTTTAAAAATATTGTGTTGTATACCAGGTATTTCAGCCCCTTCTTGTATATACTTGTATTTACATAAGCATGGGCACATATGGAAAAAATACTTTGAGTATACTGTTGTTATTTGCTGTAATAAAACAAAAAATGTTTTTGTTTTTTAGGTGCTGATTCTCCATGTATAATTGTAGATTCTGGTTTTAGTTTCACTCATATAGTTCCATATATTAGCGGAAAAAAGTATTTCAAAGCTGTAAAAAGAATAAATGTTGGTGGAAAGGTAATGTTAAATTTTAGCGAATTTTTTTTTAATTCGCTAATGACGAGATCTGTATATATATATATATATATATATATATATATATATATATATATATATATATATATATATATATATATATATATATATATATATATATATATATATATATATATATATATATCCGACCAATAACTCAAAAAATAATGGATCGATCTTGATCAAATTTGGTGAGTACCTTGCTTTTGCAAGTGGCTTGGATAAGTTCGTTAGCCAGGAAAATCGGACCAGGTTTTCCCGGAAAATTTTGTGTTTTCTTTCTAAAAAAAATCATATCTCCGTAAATAACAAAATAAGGGCAACCAAATTTGGTACGCGTGTTTGTATTATAAAGAGTGAACTCTGTACCAAAATTTAGGTCCCTAGCTTTAAAGACAACGAAGTTATTGGCAGTTAAAGAAACAAATTTTGGAGTTTTCCTCGAAGCGTCAAACTCGCAATTTTAAACGTCAAAATTGGCAATGTTTAGGCAAAGAATGTGAAACAAATACGGATTGTGAAAAGAAAATGTTGCAAGAAGAGTATTCTGCAAACCCTTAACTTTCAGATTCAACCGTCATTGCCCTTCATTTTACTAAAATGTTTACAAAATATCCATTTCAAATAGACCCTTTCTTTGATGCTTTGGCTGTCAGTTTAGTTAAGTTGGTCCCTTTTTGGATACTTATTTGTAGGTTTACTGAATTTTATGGTTTAACAGTCTATAATCTTTTTAGCTAATTTTCATAGAACAAATTTGTTAATGCATTTTTCATTTTTTATCGAAATATGGTGCTTTTATAAGAAGAAAAAAGCTGGTCGCAGTAAGTGCGTTTTGGTAGCGCATTTTCGATAAATTTACAGATTAGCTCCCGAACACTTTTCAAAAAACTGTTTTCAGAAACCTGCCTAGCCCCCCCCCCCTGGATCAACAAAACCCAAGAAAAATTTCTTGTTCCCAACCCCTCAAGGCAGTTACGGGACCAGGAGTGAATAGGGGTGCTGGGCGGGGTAGGTAGTAAAAAGGAAATATGAGCAGAAAATGTGAATAAAACGGGCTTGAAAGTTGTCTTTTCTACATCTGAAGCCATATCCCTCTTAAACCCTGCCTACCCCGCACAGCACCCCTAGGCCCCCAAAAAATTTCTTGTTTACACTTCCCAAGGAAGTTACGGGACCAGGAGTGAGTAGGGGTGTATAATTTTTTTTTTAGCTAATTTTCCTAGAACAAATTTGTTAATGCATTTTTGAATTTTGTATCGAAATATGATGCGTTTGTAAGAAAAAGATCTAGACGCAGTAATTGCGTTTTGGTAGCGAAATTTCGGTAAATTTGCAGTTTAGCTCCCGAACGCTTTTCAAAACACTGTTTTCATAAACCTGCCTAGCGCCCCCCTGGATCCACAAACCCCAAGAAAAATGTATTGTTCACACCCCCCAAGGAAGTTACGGGACCAGGAGTGAGTAGGGGTGCATAATTATTATTTTTTAGCTAAATTTCGTAGAACAAATTCGTTGATGCATTTTTGCATTTTTTATCGAAATATGATGCGTTTGTAAGAAAAAAAACTGGACGCAGTAAGTGCGTTTTGGTAGCGAATTTTCGGTAAATTTGCAGTTTAGCTCCCGAACGCTTTTCAAAAAACTGTTTTCAGAAACCTGCCTAGCTGGCTGACTGGTAAGACAATCCATAAAGGTGATTTGTGGTATGAGGTCGTTTAACTAAAAGCCAACTCTCCAAGTGGACTAAACTCCCAATATAGGGACAAAGTATGTAAGGCTAGATGCATTATCTTCTACGGTTCTAATTGTGGCGAGAATGCATCTAGCCTTGTGACCCATTATAAGTGTCAATAAAACAGAATTTATCATATTATACTTAGTTACATCTTCCATTAGTTTTGAAAACACTGATATGAATCAAAATTCTTTTTCTCAATTGAAGTTTCCCATAACTCAAACTTTTTCATAAATCCATTAATTTTGTCCATGGCTGGTATTATATTAACTCCTGTTCAAGATATTTAGGTGTTCAAAAATATCAGAGAACCAGCCAAAGAAGATTGAAAAAATGGCTTGCATATTCTGATTTCTGTGTTGTCTTCGTTCATGGCTGCGGTCGTCAGACCATTGGCACATTTTTCATATTCTGATTTCTCATCTTGTAAATACATCAAAAATTATGCTTTTAATTAAAAAACTCTTTTCAAAACATAACCCGTTGAAACCCACCTTACTTATGTGTGATAAAGAAGATTTACATATAAAGCACCAATTTTTCTAAAAATATGAGTCTGTAATGTTTTTTCGTCGATAGAATTTACAACTTTAATGACACTTTTCCTAACACAATCCATGTTGGAATGTAAAGACTTTGAGGCAAGAGCTTCTTAGTGTAAAAAAAAACAGTGCGGCCATTTAGCATTTGACATTACTTCTTGCAACCTGACAATATGACCAGATCCTTGGCCTGTCCTAAGCCTTGACACTATCGGTGTATATAGCAATGCATTACATTCAGTCAATATCATATTTAGATGTACTTTACATAACTGGTGCTCAGTTCACGAAGGGTGGATGTCCATTGTCAAGAAATTCGTTAGCTATATGGCCTCGGTATCCCAAGAACCTAATCTACCTATTCCGTCAATATTGGAAGTTGAACTATTGTATTATTATGGTATTAATAAGTTCCCAATGGCTGGATATCACACCTTTATTTGGTTCTCAAAAGACGTGATTTACGAATAATGTAAAAGCATAGGATCCAAAGCGCTTCCTAGCAACTACAGGCCCATTTCTCTCCTTTCAGTCGCCTCTAAAGTGGTGGAAAAGTATATAAACACCAATTACTAAAATTTATTGAAAAACACAGTCTAATCCACGACAGGCAGTATGGATTCCGTCAACTGCTGACCTGCTTTCCTTTGTCACCCATTCTTGGAACAAGTCTATGGAACTATACGGTGAATCCCAGATTGTCGCTCTAGACATATCCAAAGCGTTCGACCAGGTCTGGCACGCAGCGCTGCGTAATAAACTTCCAGCCTATGGCCTACCACCAAAAGTCTGTACCTGGGCAGCAAATTTCCTCTCCAACCGGAGCATTTCTGTTGTCGTGGATAGCCATTCCTCTAAACTGTATCCAATTAATGCAGGGGTTCCTCAAGGTTCAGCTTTACCCCCTACTTTGTTTCTTCTCCACATCAATGACGTCCTCTCTAGCACATCCAAGCCAGTTCACAGTTACGCGGACGACAGTCTAATATACAATATTCTAAGCCTGTCTCTTTAGCCCAATTAGATGAGGATCGCAGACTCATGGAGGGTTCTGTCTCCGTGGATCTCCAAAAAATATTAGACTGGGGAAGTAGAAATCTTGTACAATTCAACCCCACCAAATCTCAGTCTTGCTTTCTATCTCATAAGAGATAAACCAGCCCTAGACCCATCACAATGAACAACCAAGTTATTCAAAGTAATGAGTTCTTTCCACTTGTTGGCATTTCTGTGGATCGAAATCTCAATTGGCACCAACCTGTCACATCAATTGCAGAAGCGGCTGCTAATAAATTATGTTTCCTCTTCCGGGCTCGCAAATACTTTTCACCAGCTAATCTCTATACCTTATATACTTTCACAAATAAGGCCAAACCTGGAATACTGCTCCCACATCTGGGGTGCCGCTGCTGCTTCTACAGTCGCTATCCTGGACTCCATTCAGAAGAAAGCTATACGTCTCATCAGTGACCCTACCCTCCCCCAAAGGTTGCCATCCCTTGCCCACCGACGTGCCGTTGGTGACCTCTCTCTCTCTCTTTTATAGATATCTGCACGGGCACTGCTCAGAGGAGCTTTCTTCCATAGTTCCTCTACCTGCTGCCCCCAACAGATCTACCAGGGGAACAGAGCAAATGCACCCTTTTACTGTCCAGCTCACCAGACATGGAACATCTTGTCCAGCCCGCTCTTTTGTCCAGAGGGCTTCCAAGTTGTGGAATTCCTTGCTGGCACATGTTTATTTCTTCTCCTCCGAACCTCCAAGTCCAGAATTAACAAGTTGCCTCTTTCCTCCTTGTCGACACCCACGGTACGATAGTATTTAGGCTGTAAGCCCTCGTGGTGTGTTGTTGACCTAAGATAAAAACAATTAAATGGCAAATTTTTGATTTCATGTCTGTCATTTTCCATAATTGCGGCCGAGATTTCACGATTGTTGGTTGGGGTAGTATGTTTATGCCTGGTATATATTTAGTTTGGTTACCGTTGATGTATGGTTAATACCTGTTGTATGAATCAATCTACGTGTGGAAGTTAACTACTCTGTCGGGTCTGTCAGGCATTGGACTTTAACCACTAAGTCATCTCAACGCATGTATTTGGCATTTGATTTTTAATTTGGAAAAAACTAAATATTATGCACCAAATTGTTTAAAATTCACAACATAGGTTTATTTGCACCAGTTACTCTGATACTTACAAAAAAATAGCGTGTTCAAAAAGTTTTCCCCGATTTTCCACCGGAAAAACTCGCGCATAAAGGCTGATTAACGAACTCGACCTCGGTTTTTGCCCAAACAAGATTTTTGCCAAGTTTAATTGAAATCAGTTTAGTATTTTTTGAGTTATCGCTCGGATACATACATACATACATACATACACACACACATATATATATATATATATATATATATATATATATATATATATATATATATATATATATATATATATATATATATATATATATATATATAACAATTTTAATGGGCCTTGGTTTTGGGTTCTAGGGACCCAAATTTGCGCTCATCTGAAGAAATGTTTTCAAAGGCTTTTCATCGTGACCTTTCTATTAGCGAATTTTTGTTAATTAAAATTCGCTAATAAATATGTTTTGCAACCGTTTAGTTACAGAACACTTTTATTTTAGTTACTGACTAATCACCTAAAAGACATAATATCCTACCGACAGTATCATGTAATGGAAGAAACATATGTCATAAATCAAGTCAAAGAGGATACTTGCTATGTATCTCAAGACTTCAAAAAGAGTTTGAAAACTGCGGAATCAAAAACTGGAAACGACATTGTTAAAAGTTACGTCTTGCCAGATTTCAACACTATACGAAGAGGGTAAGCTAAGAACGACACATTTTTCATATTTTCAGCCAGCATCTGAAACATATGTTTAAATTTCAGATATATCCACGACCCACAAAAAGACGAAGCCCTCAATGAAAACTGTCAAATATTGCGATTGAATAACGAAAGGTTTTGTGTACCAGAAATTTTGTTCCATCCATCAGATATTGGCATTAAAAGCATGGGAGTGGCCGAAGCTGTTGCTAAAGCTATATCACAATGTCCAGCTCAGTATCAGAGACAGTTGGCAAAGAATATAGTCATATTTGGAGGAAACATAAACTTTCCTGGTTTTCGAGATAGACTGTATGCTGAAGTACGTTCTCTACTACCTGATACTTGGGAAATCAATGTACATAAGCCTAATAAGTATGTGAGATAAGTAGAGTCTGTGCGATATCTGTTGCGATAGAATTCCAAGAAAAGAATAAGCCAATAATGTTCTAGAACATCGGGAGATATACGACAGGGTCGTCATCTCGGTGCGGAACCAGGTAGTATGTTGTCACGACAGCTCCAAATAACACAATATGTTACAAAATAGAGACTGTGTACAACCAACTAACAATTTTGTAAATTGTCAGTCCTGGCCCATTTCTTCCCCAATATAGGGACAATGCAAGCAAAAAAAAATATGTTTTTTCTCTGAGTTTGATGCCTCGTTTCAGATTGCGTTTCCGGTTATCAGGAAAAGATCCATGCCGAGCAAGAATGCTCCTAAACCATGGATATCAGCGGAACTTGTAAGAGAGGGCTGTTTGCTTCGTGATTTTCCACTTCTAGTGGTTACGGTTATGGATCCGCGGTGTAGTGAGTTTTATAATAGTCTAAAGAAACAGCACAGTGCTAGGTTAAAAGACGCCAAGAAAAAATACTATGAAAATAAAATCTCACCGAAATAAAGCTATGTGGGAAGCAATTAAAGTAAATATCAACGTGGGGAAGATGAACAGCAAGGCGGCAAATATGAGTTATCTGTCTGGTGACGGAGTCGTTATGACAGATCCTAATATGATTGCTGACAGTCTCAATGTGCACTTTGTTGACTCTGTTAAGTATCTGACAAAAAAACTGTGACATAATTTGTGCATTGAAAAATAGCTTTAATCCCTATTCTATGTTTTTATATCCTGTCTCAGAGTACGATGTATTAGAGATCATAAAATTAGTTTCAGTTAAAAATTCATCAGGAATAGATGAAATACCATGTAGTCTTCTTGGTGGGGTTGCTCATCTTGTGGTGGCTCCACTAACTTACCTTATAAATGTGATGTTTGAAATCGGTTGTTTTCCTGAGCGTCTGAAGACGGCCATTGTCGTCTCTCTCTTTAAGAAGGGAGATCCACGTCTTTTGGACAACTACAGGGCGATTGTGCTGCTTTCGGTTTTTTCTAAAATCTTTGAGAAGGCATTTCTGCTAAGACTCAGGTCCTTTTTGGAGATATACACTTTACTGTCTCCGTGCCAATTTAGCTTTCGTGGGCAGCTGTCAACTCAGGATGTCGTGCTTTACACTTACCTGGCAGTCTTGGATTACATAAATAGTGGGACCAAAGTCCGCCGGGCTGTTCTTCGACATTTCGAAAGCGTTTGATGTGGTCAACCATTCCCTTTTATTGCAAAAATTGGAGCATTATGGCATAAGAGGAAATGGATATTTATGGCTAAAAAGCTACCTGTTTGGAAGATGTCAGGATACGACAGGCAGGTAAGAACTATATGTCTGGATTTTCAGACATGTCGAGCAGCGTGCCGCAGGGCAGCATATTGGGCCCTGTTTTGTTTACAATTTTTCTTAACGATATTGTTTATGTTCTACAATAATACCACTTAACTTTGTACGCAGATGACACCACTGCTGCAATCTCAGGGGAAAGTTTTGAAGAGCTTGGTGCTGCAGCTAATGTGTATGTGTCCCAGGTGTCAGCCTGGTGTTCACGAAATGGTCTGGTTCTTAACACGCGGAAGACTGAAATGCTTCTTTTTTAGTGAATTTTCTTAAAAAAAATTCACTAATGAGGAGATCCCGACTTTTGAATTTTGAAAAAATTTCTTCAAATGAGCGCTAATTAGGCCCCCCAGAACACATATCCGGGGTCGGTTTAAATTTTTATATGTTTATATATATATATATATATATATATATATATATATATATATATATATATATATATATATATATATATATATTATATATATATATATATATATATATATATATATATATATATATATATATATATATATATATATATATATATATATATATATGTATCACACCGATAACTCAAAAAATAATGGGCCGATTTTGATTAAATTTGGTGAATAAATTCCTTTTGCAAATGGCTTGGATAAGTTCGTTAGCCAGGAAAATCGGTCCAGGTTTTCCCGGAAAATTTTGTATTTTCTTTCGAAAAAAATTTATATCTCCGGAATTAACAAAGTAAGGGCAACCAAATTTCATATGCGGATTTATTTCATTATAGGCAAGTTACCTACCAAAATTTAGCTCCGTAGGTTAAAGGATAAAAAAGTTACAGGCATTCAAAGAAAAATAAATTTGGATTTTCCTCAAAACGTCAAAATTGCGATTTTAAACGTCAAAATTGGTGAGTACATTCCTTTCGCAAGTCACTTGGATAATTTTGTTAGCCGGGAAAATCCGCCGAGGTTTTCCCGGAAAAATTTGTGTTTTCTTTCGCAAAATATTTATATCTTCAAAATTAACAAAGTAAGGGCAACCAAATTTGGTAAGCTGGTTTACATCGTTATAGGTGTGCCACCTACCAAAATTTAGCTCTGTAGGTCAAAAGACAAAAAAGTTATGGGCATTTAAAGAAAAATAAATTGGGGGTTTCCTCAAAACGTCAAAGTGACAATTGAAAACGTCAAAATTCGCAACATTTAGGCAAATAACTTGAATCTAATACGGGCTATGGAAAGAAAATGTCTCAAGAAGAATGTTTTACATACACCGAACTCTTAGTTTCAACCGTCATTGTCCTTCATTTTACTAAAATATTTCCAGAAAATTCATTTCAAATAGACCCTTTCTCTGATGCTTGGCAGTAGCCTTAGCTATAAAGTTTATTGTTTAATGGTATATAATTTTTGTCGAATTTTCGTAAAAAATCAATAAAGCTCAATATATTCGTTATTATACAAGATATGAAAAAATATTGTATACATTAATTATACGGTGTTTTGAGCTACATCTTAAAAAATTATTGCGACAATCACAGGGTGGCCCATAAGTCGTTGGTGATACAAAAAAAATTTTTTTGTCGAAAACGTCTTATTTTTTTGCATTTTCCATCGAAATATAATGCATGTTTGTAAGTTAAGAAATTCTGAAGGCAGCAAGTGCGTTGTGGTTGCGAATTTTGATTAAATGCTTCATATTTGAAAAGCTCAATTTGCTATTAACCTATAAGGTTGACCAGGAAACGGATTTTTTCAGTAACACTTTTGGTTTACTTTTGGAAATTTCTGTACGTTTTCAAACAATCAAGTTATTTTGATGAAACATGGCACATTGTTTTTACTATATATGTTATACTGGTAATCAAATTTGATGCCTGCTTTTTCTATATAGGTTATACTGGTAACCAAAATTGATGTCTGCTTTCTTAAAAAGAAAACACACATATTTGCAATAAAAACATTTTTATGAAAATTCACTACCATAACGCACTTGCTGCGTCCCGAGATTTTCTCTGGTGAGTGTGCATCCGAATTTGAGCCTATATGTGAGATCTGATAACGGTTCAATAAGACAGGGCACGTCTGTAAAGTTTTTGGGGATCCATCTGGTTTCTAACTTATCATGGGATGTCCATGTTGACCATGTGGTGGCCTCTCTTGCATCTAGGAATTATGTGTTGCTGCAGCTGAGGGATTCCTTGAGTACTCAGGCGTTGTTGAGATGCTACTATGGTAGTGTCAACTGTCTCCTGGCATATGGTTTGCTGTGTTGGGGCGGCTGTGTGCATCTGGGGAGGGTTCTGTTGATGCAGAAGAGAATTGTCCGCACCATGTTTGGCCTGCCGTCTTCCGCATCTTCTAGACCATTATTTATATGGTATGGCATTTTAACAGCGACGTGCCTATATATGCTTGAGGCGCTTTGGTATGTCAGAAAAAATATTGCAATTTTTAGTACCTGCGGTAATATTACAGCGTATTAAACAAGACAGGCTAAAGATTTGTATGTTCCCCCTTATAGGATTGAACAGATTAATCGGGCACCTCGCAATACGCTTATATAATCATTTACCTGACAGCGTCAAAAATTTGAACAGCCTTAGCAAATTTAAGCTTGCTTTAAAATCCTTTTTTAGAGAGCATTCTTTTTATTCTGTGGAGGAATATTTTAATTTTAAGTTTCAGCGTTGATAAGCTGTTTTTTGTGTTTTGACTATTTTCGATATCTTGGAGAGATCTATGGAGCAGTTCTAGTAATTAAATAAATAAATAATAAATAAATAAATTTATGTAAGACTAGATGTACTCTCACCATAATTAGAACCGCAGACCGGTTTTGTTCTAATTAGAGCTCGTCAGTATGGTGTACTAATCACAGCGAGAACACACTTATAAAGTAAAACGGCTATGCTGCCCTCCTAACGAAAAACGTCTTATCTACAAAAATTGCAATTTTCAGATTACATCATCTTTACATTCTTTGGTATGAATTTTACCTTTGTACTAAGCAAGAACGCTCTATCTACAACAAAGTGCGTTAAAAATCGTTATTAAGTTTGTCCTAACTGCACGTATCATATCGTGCACTAAGTAAGAAGGTCCTATCTATAATTTGATACATAAGAATGTCCCATCTACCTTGAATCATACAGTTGGCACATTTGAACTTAGTAGATGATATATCTTGTATGCTAGCTATATTTACTAAGCTAAAAGTCCTATCTACAAGTTACTAAATGATATGGTTCAATCCATTAAAATGCATGTAGTTGGGACTTTCTTCTTTAGTGATACACACTTTCCACGAGGTAACATTTTATCAATTCCATCAAATCGTTTGAAATAAAAAGAAGAACTGCCTGGTCAAATTCTAAAAGGAAGAAATCTTATACTTAACATTTAACTACAGAAGACTCCTCGGATGCCCAAGTATGTAAACGTTTCCTTTTGTCCATACTGGGATATGATAATAACAATGACAGGATCATTAAGACTGTTCGTAATGCAAATAGGAGTTTAATTGCACCTATTAAACTAGATCGAAGAGGATGTCAACAAAACGCTCATAAAATTGATAAACAAGTAGTTATAGATCATATCAAAACTTTCAAACCTTCTGTTTCTCATTATCGGAGAGAACATGCTCCTGAGAGACAATACCTGCCTTCAGATCTTAATAGCACTTTGATGTACTCCGATTTTAAGGCAAAACATCCATCAGTAAAAATGTCTTACGATTTTTATAGAAAGGTAGTATCGCATGATCTTAATATTTCCTTCAGCAAATTAGGACATGAAGAGTTTTCAACCAACATGCCAAGGATACCGCACATAACAAGAATGGTGAAAATTTTGACTGCAAGAAGTGCCGTCTGTTGGAAGATCATCAGACAAAATATGTAGATGCTCACAAAGAATACCAGAATGATGTTTTTAGATGTGAAAAAGAAAGCAATGGGACCTTCTTTTCTCCCGATTTGGAAAGGTAACAATAAATAATGCTTTAGACATTTTCATAGTTTATTTGTAAATTGGTACTCAATGTATTTAAATATTAATTTTGCAGATCATAATGATACCCAGGATCGATATGTTCAAGGAGATAATTTTTACCAAACAAATCATGGTTTTTAATGAGAGCTTTGTACCATTAGGGAAACAAAATAAAAAGAATAACGCTTTGGCAGTTGTGTGGCATCAAGGTGTTGCAGGAAGGTCAAAGGAAGATCTAATATCAAGTTATTATGCATTATTTTCATTTAATAGAGATGAAACCGAAATAACAATCTGGCTGGATAACTGTGCAGCTCAGAATAAGAATTGGAGCTTATTTAGCCCTTATATATATATATATATATATATATATATATATATATATATATATATATATATATATATATATATATATATATATATATATATATATATATATATATATATATATATATATATATATATATATATATATATATATATATATATATATATATATATTGTAAATTCACCTGAAGTTGCTTTAAACAATCTTCACATCAAGTATTTAGAAAGCGGACACACTTTCAGGTCAGCTGATTCTTTCCGCCATCATGTGGAGGTGTCATTGAAGAAAAAGGGAAAGGTGTACGACTATGAAGACTTCAAAGATGCCGTTCAAAAAGCTAATAGCTCGAACATCAATATAATTGATATGAATATCAATCAACTTTATGGTTGGATAGACTGTACTTCAATCTATAAAGTACAACGAACACAACCCCGACCATATTTGAAAGATATGATTGCAGTAGATTTTCAAAGGGAGAGTTATTTTTTTAAATATAAACCAAATTTCAACGGTGATTTCATTTCCCTCAATTCTTTGTCAGCCAAGGCTTCTTAAGGGAATATGGAAAGACCAAAGTCTAGAGTAAATTGTAGAGGTGTGTCTGAAGAGCGAAAGGCTGGTCTTGTGACCAAACTTAAACCAATACTGCCAGCAAGTAGGTTACAGTTCTGGGTAAATTTACCTACAAATTCTAACATACCTGAAGTTGACGAGGAATAAAATATAAATCAAGGTTTAATTATTTGACTATGTAAATATCCCTATTATTATCTACTACTTGTATAATAAATAATATACATAGGTATTTATAATGTTATATTCTTTATAAAATTTATGTAATTTACTAAGCAAAAAGTCCTATCTGCTATAAAATCAAATTCATAAGATTTTAAGAAGTTACATTCATATATGTAAGTATAGTAATATCATACAATATACTATGTGAAATTTCAAATCATTTAGATGAAAAACCAGGATGGCAGAATAAAAAATCTCTCAAGTAAAATATCTCGAAATGAGAATTTTGCAGATAGGATCTTCTTCGTTAGGAGGGCAGTATGGTAGCCAGCCCCCTAGAACATTGTGGCATGTACAATAGGGTCGCAATCTTTAAATCGCTCTTTAAATTTTTCCCCATTATTTTTATTGGGAAAAATTTTCTTAAAATAATCATACATATAAAACACGATACTCTTCTATGTGAATTCAATACCTTCCCTTTATTTTTCACCTCAATTGATATGTTTGACACTTACAAAGAAACATGCCTTTGTAACTGAAAAACACATTATGCAAGCTGCTACGATGAACGCCACGTCGCCAATGTCTTTTGTACAATCTCGGGTGTCAAATGCGGTTAATTCCAAGAAAGTGACACTGGGGTCTTCTTGAAATTCTGTCTCAACAAATATTGTACAGACTGTGTATTTGGTGTTTCAATTGGTTTTTATATCTTTTTCTTTTTAGTCCTGACACATATGCTTGGATGGGTGGAAAATCAATAATTAAAAGGCCAGAATTCAAGAGTTGGATAGTAACAAAGGAAGAATATGAGGAACATGGACCAAATATTGCACATAAAAAATTTAATGATTGGTATGTGTTTTGAACATAAAAAGAATGGTATAGAAGTTATAAGTTGGAAAATATATCTCGTTCGCTTGATTGATTTCAATTTTATTAGAATTTTAACTGACTCAATGAGGTATTTTATTTTCTACTCATCATCGAAACATATTAGTAAAAAAAGATCTTAGCAATTTTAATATAAGTAAAATATTTGGTGCTGTGTTAATTTAATTGTATTGAGTATACTTTTTTAAATAGATGTTAGAAGACTGTATATTACTACTACAAACTTACCAGGCATGAAGTTGTAAGTGAGAATTATCTTGATTTTAACAAACGAAAATTTCTACTTTTTTTTATTTCAACGACACACCACGAGGGCGTACAGCCTAAATACTATCGTACCATGGGTGTCGACAAGGAGGAAAGAGGCAACTTGTTAATTCTGGAATTAAAGGTTTGGAGGTTCGGAGGAGAAGGAAAAACATGTGCCGGCAAGGAATTCCACAACTTGGAAGTCCTCCGGACAAAAGAGCGGGCATAACAAGATATTCTATGTCTGGTGACTTGGACAGTAAAAGGGTGCATTCGCTCTGTTCCCCTGGTAGATCTGTTAGGGGCAGCAGGTGGAAGAACTATGGAAGAAAGCTCCTCTGAGCAGTGCCTGTGCAGATATCTATAAAAGAGAGAGACACGTCGGTGGGCAAGGGATGGCAGCCTTTGGGTGAGGTTAGGGTCACCAATGAGATGTATAGCTCTCTTCTGAATTGAGTCCAGAATAGCGAGTGTAGAAGCGGCAGCGGCACCCCAGATGTGGGAGCAGTATTCGAGGTTTGGCCTTATTTGTGAAGCATATAAGGTATAGAGATTAGCTGGTGAAAAATATTTGCGAGCCCGGAAGAGGAAACCTAATTTCTTAGCAGCCGCTTCTGCGATTGATGTGACATGTTGGTGCAAATTGAGATGTCGATCCTAAGAAATGCCAACAAGTACCAGGACTCATTACTTTGAATAACTTGGTTGTTCATTGTGATTAGTCTAGGGCTGGTGTATCTCTTATAAGATAGAAAGCAAGACTGAGATTTAGTGGGGTTGAATTGTACAAGATTTCTACTTCACCAGTCTAATATTTTTTATAGATCCACGAAGACAGAACCCTCCATGAGTCTGCGATCCTCATCTAATTGGGCTAAAGAGACAGGCTCAGAATATTGTACATTTGAGTGGATGGTGCTGTCGTCCGCGTAACTGTGAACTGAGTTGAATGTGCTAGAGAGGAGGTCATTGATGTGGAGAAGAAACAAAGTAGGGGCTAGAGCTGAACCTTGAGGAACTCCTGCATTTATTGGATAGAGTTTAGAGGCATGGCCATCCACAACAACAGAAATGCTCCGGTTGGAGAGGAAATTTGCTGTCCAGGTACAGAGTTTTGGTGGTAGGCCATAGGCCGGTAGTTTATTAAGCAGTGCTGCGTGCCAGACCTGGTCGAATGCTTTGGATATGTCTAGAGCGACAATCTGGGATTCGCCGTGTAGTTCCATAGACTTGTTCCAAGAATGGGTTACAAAGGAAAGGAGGTCGGCAGTTGATCTGCGCTGACGGAATCCATACTGCCTGTCTTGGATTAGACTGTGTTTTTCAATAAATTTTAGTAATTCGGTGTCTATATACTTTTCCATCACTTTAGAGATGACTGAAAGGAGAGAAATAGGCCTGTAGTTGCTAGGAAGCGCTTTCGATCCTTTCTTGGGGATGGGTTGTACTCGAGCATTTTTCCAGTTACTAGGGAATATGCCTCTATTGTAAGATGTCTGAAACAGACGAGTCAGGACAGGAGCAAGTTCCGGTGCGCATTTTTTGAGAACAATTGCTGGGATCTCGTCAAGGCCAGAGGCTTTCCTGGTATTAAGAGGAGAGAGCATCTTTCATATCTTTTTAGTTTTGAAAATGATATTAGTCATTTTATGCGCGACATTGGGGACTGTTGGTGGTTGAACATTTGGAGGTGGGTTGTAGGTAGAATTGCCGGCGAACAACGAGGCAAAAAGTTCAGCCTTGCCCAGAGCGGTAGAAACAATTTCATCCCCTGAGACAAGAGGTGGGAACGTGCTCTTGCAGAAATTATTCCCAATTTATCCAATTAACAATTGAACATTTGGCACAGGGGCTAGTTCATCACATGATCTTGATATTGGGCTGGCCCCAGCTACTGTGGTCTGATCAGTCAGTCAGGTAGCCCGAGTCAACTAGAACATAGCAGTCTGAGCTTCATGTGGAGTTGGCAACCCTGTTAACCTTTTAGTTCATTGACTGCCAAACTCGTATTTATTCTCGAAATACTAAATGATTTCCGGACTGTTTTGGCCTGGTTAGTGGGATGCTAGACGTTTGGTTAAGCTGGCTTTTTTCGGTGGCTAGACTGAAACTTCAGTTGATTCCAACTGCTGAAGAATTGCAAGCAACACTGTCCATGAAAGTGTAAAATAATCAGAATTTATTGTTTAAAACCTGTATGGTATTAGAATAATCTCTGTTATGGCTTAGTTCGAAGTTCGTTATCAAGTTTTCTTTCTAATGATGTATTTTTTTTTCTCATTACTTGCAGGACATCGATACAAGAAAATGCTCAGAAACAAACTGAAGTAAAACCAGTTAGTTTTCTCGATCACCTTAAAAAATACAACATATTCGGAAAAGTAGATACAGCAGAAGGTGAAGAAAATCAGCCTGAAAACTCATCGGTAACTCAGTTAGCCAAAAGTTCAGAACCCAGTACTTCAAAATCTAACTTGGATACTAGTAAACCAACCAGTGAAACAACAGAAGAAGATACTGGAGAATCTAATTCAGCTGATAGTTTTAGATCGGAGATGACTAAAAATCAAGGGAAGAATAATAAAAATAATAAGAACAAAGATGATAGCATGGATGATTGTGAAGATGAGGTGGTTCTTGAAGATCCGTCGTTCTCTGATGATTTATTTCCCTTTGGTGCTAGTTACTTATGATTATTGCTTTAGTGAACTGATAATAGTGTAGCATTTTTTTGAGTTAATAATAAATGTATTTTGCCAAGTGTGTATTTGTAATTTTTTTTATATTGTAATGTTTTTTAAATGATAATGCGGTTTGGTTTAGAAAAACTTTATTTTGAAATCAAAGAGAAACTGGAGAAGTTTTGTTACCTCCCTTTATAACTCCTATCTTAATTCGATAAAAGTCAAACAGTAGTAGTAATATATGCAGGACCTTAAGTGAACCCAAATCTGGTCAGTAGTAAGGTCACTATTTCCTATAAGTCCCACCCTAAAAAGTTTCTATCAGATTTATAATTAGCAGGATTAGAAATGCTTTATAAGGTTTGAAGATCTTATTATTGTTTACTACTTACGCTGTTGTTGTGTTTTTGCACTACCTGAAGTCTCATATTTATCAGCGCTCCAAACTAGTGCCTGGTTACGATGATTTTTCTAAAAGTTTATTTTCGATATCTAGGAAATCGAGATCAAGAGTTCATCAAGTGTTTAAATTTACAAAAAAAAAACTGATGAGATTCCAGAGATTAAAACAGGAAATTCATAATTATTCTAATAGCAACTCCCTGGCATTGCTCAAAATCTAAACTTGATTTAGTGTCTTTGAAAGTTCAAATTATAAAAGTTCAGTTGCCAGATCAGTGCATAAGACCAAGTTTGCTAGTTCAGAGAAAAATTATATTGACTCACCGAATCTTCTGCCTTGAATTACCTGGTTACTCTATGGGGACGACCACCAAATTGAATCAAATACTGGTAGCTGACACAAGTCTCAGTGACTCCAACAAGAGAAAAGAAGCTGGGAAAAACGGTGATGGTTCCCATTCATGGTTACTAGGCCGGTGGATTTATTGTGTCACGTGTACAAAACCCTTTGACAACCAGGTTGATATTCTGAAGTCGCTTGGCGGAAACTTCGCAATTTACAATTAAAACGTTGAATTTGCCCTAGAGAAATTCACTGCCAATTGACTTAATCGGCGATAACCCGGAATTCTTTTTTAAGTAGCGAATCAACAGGTTGAAACAAAGAACCACAACTTAAGTTTCGTTTTTATGTTAACTACGATGTTTATTTAAACTCGAAAAACACTTCAAATAACCACTGAATATTGTTAGAAGGCAGTATAGGTAACAGAAAGACTATTAAAAACTCAGTTTATAGGGCAATTCGAGAGACACCTAAAGTCAACGTGTTTACGCCACAGGCGTCAGTGCCAGACTCCTAGAGGTAGAGAGCGTTCTGCCGCTCCTGACTCCTGCACGAAATTTTCAGTCATGAGCGTTAGTGGCTATGTGCGAGCTCTTTCTCGCCTTCATTCTTCGAATGAGATAAAACGAGACCTCCAATCTCTGGCGAAGTCAGACGTCTTCTATACACACCTCCACAATAATGGACTCGTCCATTCATTTGCTAACCGTTTTTTTAGATTTCATCATAATTACATCAGCTTTTACCTCAATTTCAGGACAATAGAGATGTTTATTTTCCCCAACAAAATGCAACGTTTTTCAATATTTAGATTTCGACGTATATTATAGGGAGTTCAGTACGCTTCTTACGATACAGAATTTTTTAACGAATTTTCATCAACATTATTTTAAAACCAAAACTTGAAATATTTAATATAGATAGGCTTTTTAGTATTATTTATTATGCTTGGGGGTTTTCTAAGTGTTTTTAAACCAGTAATGATTCCACCTAAAAACTGAATCGTTACAGTTTCCCTTTACTTCCTTTATACCTGAGCTCTTACAAAACTTATTGACACATGGTGAAACTAGGTACAGAGAATTTTTCGCAGGCTTGACGAATGCTTATTTCCTTCGCTGCAACTGGCTTCGCCTTTTACACAGGAGAAATTTGAATTTTTATGCGCTCATGTTATTTTGTACATTGTTTCTATAACGTCGGACTATTTCCGCGACTACGGCCAATCACCGGCCTCAAGGAGCAGTTTCACACTATCTGGAAATTTTGTCGAATCCCTTTCTGTAAGGAGGGTACTGATCTTTAACGTGTCCAACATCGCATATCACAGGACGAACGGCTACCATATAAATTGGCATTTTTATTTCAATTTATATTTTAGGTTTTATACAAGGCAGTAGCGGCTCGTGCCTGAATACATTGGAGGTGCGCAAGAAAAAAAAGTTGGGGATGCAGGATGCAGCAAGTGCGTTATGGTAATGAATATTTATTAAATGCTTCCATTTGAATAACTCAAGTTTCTACAAACTTAGAAAGTTGAAATTTGGTGTATAGTAGGGTCTTACCCAGGGCAACATATCCACCAAATTTCATAAAAATAACTTTGTAATTATTTTTTTTTTTGAAAGAAAACTCAAAATTTGAATAACTGAATTTTCTAAAAATGTAGAAAGTTGAATTTTAGTGTGTAGTAAGGTCTTTTACAAGGCAACATATCCACCAAATTTCATTAAAATAGCTTTGTAATTTTCGGAGAAAAAGATTTTTTTTTAACAAAACTCAAAATTTTCCCGGGAAACATCAGATTTTCCTGACTAACTCATCCAAGCCATTAATAAAAATAAGGCACTTGCCGAGTTTTATCGAAATCAGTTGGATATATATCATATTAAAAATTGAAACTGACCCCGGATATGGGTCTAGGGGTCCTAGTTCGCGCTCATTTGAAAAAATTGTTGCAGTCTATCGATACCTTCTATTAGTAAATTTTGCTCGCCTATTTTTTCCCCAAAAATTTATAAAAAAACCTACTTAGTAAACTAAACTTAATTATTAACTGTACTTACAAAGTTTTCCTCTAGTAACTTAAGTCCCTCAAAAAGGTAACCTTTAAATTTAAAATATCCATCACAATTATTTTGTCCACTTATTAAGCAACCCGAACTAGTAGCAATCATAATAATAATTGTCTTGTTAGAACATGTAAACAACGAAATGATTTAATTAAAATCAGTCAGACGCGCAGCACTACACAAAAATTACTAAACACATGCTAGACACAGACACGCTCTGCCAAAATTCCACTGCAAACTGAAAGTGTGGAATTTGAGAACGCACACCAGATTGCTTATGCGGTCGTTTTCGACGATATCATTTCCCACTTCGTTAAAAGCGCCGAAAAATACACACCCCCGGCAACTGATGTATATAAGGATCTGCAACCAACCATTAACACTACTTATGATTCTGTATTAATGGCTGCAGACTCTGCAATCCTCGATATACTAATTTTGTTTGTTGAACATAGGAGATAAAAAAAGCAAATAAAAATTTATTAAAATATAGCATAGCAAAAATATTACAGGTTTTTCCACGGCAGGCGGCAGTGCGCGCGCCACCCCTGATACAAGGAAACAACACTTCCAGCCAGTCGCCCAGGCAAATAGTGAAAAAAGCGCTGTTCACGCTCGGATCCCTGCTCTATTGTGTCGACTAAACGAACTGTCAGCCGAACAATATGCCACGACTCCAGCTACATTGATAAAATACTAAAGGAACAAACAAACTACCAGTAATCATTCTGATGCACTTTTGAAATGTTTTGTTCCAAAACACAATATTTAATGTACAAATAAATAAATGCTTTATTAAAACTAAAATACAAATCAAAAGATAATAATAAAACTTATTTTCAACTTTATTAAAACTATCAAAGTCTTAAATTACAATGTCAAAATGGCGAGCAAATACTTTTAGTGAGATGATATGCTGACTTGCCACACCCTGATTGTGTTGTCTGAATACCCAGCAAACAAAGTTTGACCATCTGTGGACCAGGCAAGGGACAAACATTGTGGGGGTTCAGCTTTACTTGTACTCGACTGAGAAACTACTTCAGGTTTTAATTCCTCAACCATCTCCTTGCTTTCAAGATCCCAAATCTTGATGGAAGGTCCAAATGCAGCGCACAACCAATACCTGAAAAAAAAACAAAGAATTATAAAAAAAATGCTGCAAAAAAAATTTTTAAAACAGTGAGGATTCGAGAAAAATCAGACCCATATCCGCTAACCTCTCATGGAATATATCAAGGGGTTAAAAGTGTTTTGCATCATGAAAACTGTAACTGTTTTGACAAATACAGTAAAGATATAATTTATTATGTAATAAGATTTATAATAAACGAATCAAAAAGATTAAATGTACCTTTTAAGAACAGATAACAGAATTAGTCGAACATTTCAGTTAATTGAAGAATTTTAGTCACCAAATAAAAGCTTAGTTTCAAAGCATAACTGATTATAAATCTTAGATTAGCTTTTAATTAACGATTAAGGCATCACCAAATTTTGTCATTTTACTGCAAATTATGATAAATAAAAACTAACCTGTTTGGTGAGAAGCACAATGCAGTGATGATATCGTTATGGTCGAGGGTGTGCAGATGTTTTCCATCATTCAAATCCCACAACATAGCCTTGCAATCTTTACCACCACTAGCACATAAGCTACCATCGGGAGATACAGTCACTGTATTTAGGTAACCAGTGTGTCCAGAGTGGTTTATCTTTAGACGGCAGTTAGTCAAGTTCCATACCTAAAAAATAATAAAAGAATAAATTAAAACACCTAAACATGCTTTGACAATAAAGGAGTTTTCACAAGCCAGAATATGGGGTCTAAGTCAGTTTTTTTTTAAGGTCTAAGGTCCAAACACATTTAGATGGCTAGAAGCTAAGTAGATAAGTAATGGAAAAACAAAGGCCAATATTTTTAAGGAATTGACAATAAATAGATAGATAGATGCTTTATTGTCCAAAGATAAAAATCTTGCTGCCAAGCAAAGTTAACATAAAAAAGTGAAAGTTGTCAAAATATAAAAACACAAAAAACTTCACAACAAATAGTAGTATAAATGCATAAGTAACTAGTGTATCACTATAAAAATCATTAACGAAACATAAAAACACGAAAGCAAAAGTATAACTATATATAAATAACAATATAAACATAAATACACAGCTAACCAACAATATAATATAAACACACAATATATAGAAAGCAGTCCAAATGAAAACTTCCAAACAAGATTAATCGAATCTGTCATAATAGTGCATCATTACAAAATCATCTATTGAATAATAACATTTTGTAATTAAAAATTCCTTAAGCTCTCTCTCCTAAAAATTTCAATGTCACCAATCTTCCTCCAGTTTAGTGGTATCTGATTAAATATCTTCTTACCATTATATATTAATGACCTCTTTAACAATGATGCAGACGTTATAGGAACAGGAAGGCAGTTCTTTTGTCTTGTATCACGAGAAGACACTGACCTGATTTCATCTTCATATTTTTCATGCATGAGGCATGCGGTCTCCAAAACAAACGGAGACGGTAGAGTCAATATCCGCTCAGAAACAAATAAAGGTCAAGAGTCACGGACACTTACCCCACAAATATCTGAGGGCTCTTTTCTGCAGAATAAATACAGAATTGAAAAGATACCTGCACAAGAGCCCCAGTAACAAATGTCATGCCTTAGATGGGACTCCACAAGTGAGAAGTAAACACTTTTAGATGTATTCTTGTCCAAGCTTTTTGAAACAACTCTTAGTGCAGGACAACCTGATGAAAGCTTCTTACATAGATGATTTATGTGTTTCAATTTTTAACGATTCATCAATATATAGTCCCAGAAACCTAACACAGCTCTCCTTCCCAAGTTCCTCAACTGCTAGAGTCACAGCAGGCAGACTACATTTGAAATGCATGATATTAGTCTTAGAGACATTCAAAGTTAACAGATTTGAAATGAACCAGTTTTCTATCATCTTCATATCCTCTGCCACAGTGCGGTCCAGTGCTCCAACACTATCACTACTCCACAAGATGGTTATATCATCAGCATATATAGTAATATGACCCTTAATTTTTAACAGCCAGGTCATTAATATAAAGTAAAAACAGCAGTGGGCCAAGAACAGACCCCTGCGGAACACCATGAAAGAGAAACTAACGTGCAGCTTTATCCTATGATCAAACTGCAAGCTTCTAAATCGAATCAAGGACAAAACCTGCATGGAGATGACAAAACATTCATTAAATCTGAGATTAAAAAAAATAATGGTATTAAATCATGTGATCTCCCCTGTGGGTCCGGGGACAAACTAAAAGAATAAGACCCTAAGGTCTGTCCAGGCGTGAACATTTTAGGCCAACGACTGAGTTCGCAGAGCAAAGTCTGGACCTGTCTCCGATCTTATCTGAACGCATCAAATGTTCTCCGGAGCTTGTCGTAAATCGGAATTGCTCAAAAAGAATATTCAGTTTACGGGAACAACGGTCCGTGCTGTTCGCAGCATTTTACAAATAATAAAAAACTGCAAAAAGCTAGTACGTGTGTTCATGTTTTTAATCCTAAAATTCCGTTATTTTTTACTTTTACCAGTGGTTTTGTTTCTTCTTTTAGTGGAAAAATAGAAATAGCTTGGTAGCTAGACACTATACTACAAACACACCAAGCAATTGAAACATTTATATTCGTGCGAACACAACAACTGTTTGTTCTGCTTATTCCTGCATGCTCAGTTCGTTCGGGCTAAAATAATCAAGTTTGGACTCATCTTAAGGTAACCCCTACCTGTCGGAAAATGAGACTAATTGGAGTCAAACACTGGCGGGGGTCTGGTACAGACGAGCCTAAAGTGAGACCGATATCACTGGGGAGTGATAGACACCCAGATTTTGAGGCATCCACTGTGGGCCTCAAAAAGGACAAACGACCTCGCTTGGTTGATACTCGGGAGCTAGACTGTGGGATGTCGCCTTGAGTCTAGTACTGATGGGTGTCAGGTCCAGGAGACCCCGAAGTATGGCTGATATCTCTAGGATTGGATTGCAACTTGAGAATGAAGCCTCCTCTGTGAGCTTCGAAACGGACAAACGACCTCGCTTTGGTACACGACTTCATGATACTGCATCGAGTCAAACACTGACAGATGTCTGGTGCAGACAAACTCTGAAAGGTTATCTCTCTTGGTGCATCGAAACAGGCAAGCGCCTTCCCTCAGATGGCAGTCACCCTCAAAAATATCACCTTCTGCGGGGCGCTCGATTTGTTGGAAGGCTTTTAAGCAAACACTGGCAGGTATCGGGTTTAAACGAATTTGGAGGAGAGCTGAGATCTTTAGGGTTGAATTACACCTGGAGATCGAGGCCTCCTCTGTGAGCTTTGAAACAGCTAACAAACTTGCTTGGATGCTGCACGAAAGCGGACCTTCATGATTGTAAGTCAAACCACTAATGGACGTCAGGTCCAGACGAACTTCGAGAGAGGTTATCTCTCTTTGAGCCTTGAAACGGACAAGCAGCTTTACTCAGATGGCTTTCACCCACCAAAAAAAAAAAAACCTCCTGCATGGAGCTAAATTTGATGGGGGCCTATGGACGGGGTGGAGGGACTGACGCACATTGAATCTAATCTCTAATCTACAGGGAGTTAAATTTGATGGGTGAAATTTAAGCTAGAGGTAAGCGACAATAGGCCCAAGGTCGGGGTGGAGGGACTGACACACACTGAATCTAATCACGTGATGTGTTAAAAATTACAAGACAAATAATAATGGAAAAGTGTTACCTAGTTGCCTCACATCCCCAAAAAAGAAGAAAGACACCTAGTCATATTTTAATCAATTTTCACAATTTCAGTCACCGATATTCCACACCCCACATATTCAACTGCTGATTTAATTTCAGCACAGAATGCCAGATGTTTGATGAAAATGGAAGTTTTCTAATAAACAAACCCTGAAACCTTATATTACTACTAGAGTTTTAACGAAAAAAGTGTCAATTTTCACCAAATCACCCCGCATTCATCCCCTACCCCCTAACGCGATTTTACCCAAAAACAATCAGAACCGTTCGTTTTTCAAGTGCTAACTGTACACTAAATTTGAAGACAATATCTCAAGTCGTTCTAAAGTTATCGTGGCTACCACCAGACAGACAGACAGACAAACAGACAAAAAATGTTTGTTCCCATATGTTTTCATACTTTTTAAGATGCTTAAATGGAAAAAAATTTCGCCGATGTGATACTTCCACACGTGATGATGTGGTAGTAATAACAAAAAACAGTCAATTTTGGTGCACATATCACGTTAAAAAAAAAAAGTATGGGCACAGCAAGTGCATTACAGTAGTGAATTTTCATAGAAATGATCTGGCACAACATATTTTTTTCTAACTTTTTTTTCTTATAACTTAGAAGTCTAAATTTTGGTGTATAGTTTACTTTGTATAACGTTAACCTACCTACCGGGGTTAAGGAGTCGCGGGCCAAAGGACTCCAGGGGGCAAGCTGAGGAAGTGGAAATAACAACATAAACTCCCGATGAAGCTTTCCCCAAGACCGTCATGCGCGGTAAAAATCCGCATCCTGCACGAGGTGACCCTGCTAATAACTAAACATGACGGATCTAGACAAGGAGGTCGAACTAAACTCCCCCAATCTACGGTGTCACGTGACCCGTGCCTATGGATGGATGGCACCAGGGCGATGGTGTCGTGAACGGAACCTCTGGAGTACCAGGCAATCCTCCAGAGTAACCCGCCTTGCACCACACAGGGGGTTCTGATGGTGTGGACAGTATTTCCCCCATTCTCGTGGGAACAACATGAAGATTATAAATACATATAAAACCAAAACCAATGAGGCTCGAGGAGTGGCTCCGGCTACAGACTTGAGCCTTGAGTCTATCCCGGAAACGGAGACGAGCCAGGGTGCGGCAGCGGACTCTGGAGGTCCCACGACCGGCGTAGATACGGGGGATCAGGGGGTAGCTTCGGCCAGAGACCTGTCCCCGACACCCAAGCTGGAGGCTGGGTCCCACCGGAGGGCGGCGAGCTCCGCGGACTCCGGGGGCCCCTCCACCAGTGAGGACTCTACTGTTAGAGTAGAGGGACTGCCCCGGCAGTCCAAGCGTCTTTCCGGGGCGCAAAGAAAGAAGCTCCGGAGGGCGCAAAAAATGGCGGCCGGGACCTGGACGGTCGAGAAACCTGTAAAGGCGCAAGAGGGGAGTGCGGGTCAGAAGAGGACGCGCTCGAACTCTAGCACGCCCACTACAGACAGACGTTCCAAAAGGGCCAGGGTGCCTGTAAAGGCGCAAGAGGAGAGTGCGAGTCGGAAGACGCCGCGCTCTGGCTCTAGCACGCCTACTACAGACAGACCTCCCAAAGGAACTAAGGCCGGAACACCGGCGCAGACTGGCTCTTACAGGGAGGCTGCGGAGGGCCTCGGGATGGCGGTGATTGACAGACGCCATCCTGAGGTCACGCTAGACCAGGGGAAGGCGGACCTGATCCAGGCTGCGGTGGTAGCTGCAGTGGACTCTCTTCAGGAAGGGGAGAGCCCGCCTCAGTTCCACCGGACGCGCCTGACGGGGGGCATCCTCTGGATAACCTGTGCCGGCCCGCAGTCGCGGGACTGGCTGCGGAAAACGATCGGGGGCCTCGGTCAGATTTGGGAGGGGGCGGACTTGACAGCCGTCGAGCCCAAGGAACTCCCAAAGAGACGCAAGGTCCTCGTACGGATCCCTGACACCGTCCCGCAGGAGACGGTGATCAGCAGACTTAAGATCCAGAACCCTGAACTGGGGACGCAACACTGGTCGGTTCTAAGCAGGAAGGCAGAGGAGAAAGGACAGACGCTCGCCTTCTCGATCGACCCGACATCTTACAGAGCCCTTGAAGGAACCTCCTTCAAGGCATTCTGGGGCATGGGAAGGGTTAGCTTCCGCCCACTGGGGAAGCAATTAAGGGTTAATGGGACTTAGGTTCCTTCAGGTCAACCTCCAACACAGTAGGGCAGCCACGGCCGGACTACTAATGGCTCTGAGGAACACGGATGTGGCCCTCATCCAGGAACCGTACTCCTACAAAGGAGAGATCAAGGGACTCGGCGGAGCTAATGGAAAGCTCATCTACAGCAGGTCCAGCGAGAATCCGAGGGCCTGCATTTTTGTCAGGGAAGGGATAGAGTTTCTCCCTCTAATGAATTTCTGTTCCAGGGACCTGGCAACGATCAAAATCCGATGTGGAGGAGCGGATGGGCTGAGGGACATTACTGTTGCGTCAGCCTATCTGCCAGGGGACAGCACGGACCCTCCTCCACCCAACGAATTGGAGCAGCTGATGGTGGGTAGCAGAGCAGGTGGATGGCAGACCATCATCGGCATGGATGCGAATGCGCACCATGAGTTGTGGGGTAGCTCGGACACAAACTCTAGGGGTGAGGCACTTTTACAATTCTTTATGAAATTTAATTTAGACATATTGAATAGAGGTAATAAACCGACATTCGTCACAACACGGCGTGAGGAAGTTTTAGACCTAACAGTTTCCACCCAGTTTCTGGGTGACTTTGTTAAAAGCTGGGCTGTGTCTGGGGAAGTGAGTAGCTCAGACCACAGATACATCCGGTTTGAAATCGCCAAAGTCGAAAGAGAAACGGTATGGTACCGGGACCCCCGCAAGGCGGACTGGGAAGCCTACAGGGCAGACCTAGCTGTGGAACTGCGGGGGGTTGAGAGGGCCATAAGGGATTCAATAGACCTCGAGATTGCAGCAGTCCAATTGCGAGACGCAATTACCTCGGCCTATAACGCCAACTGCCCCCTGAAAATGAGGGTGTCCACCAGGAACGTCCCATGGTGGAACGAGGACCTCAGGCAAAGGAGGACGCAGGTTCGTAAGCTGTTTAACGCGGCCAAAAGGTCGGGAGCATGGGATGAATATAGACAGGCCCTATCGACCTATAACAAAAGACTGAGGGACGCCAAGAAGGAGTCGTGGAGGAGGCACTGCGAAGAAGTGGAAAACACGTCCGAGAGTGCTCGACTACACAAGATCCTGTCTAAGGGCCCTCAGACTAACATAGGCTCCCTTAGAACACCCACGGGAGGCTTTACAAGCTCGGGGGAGGAAACTATGGAAATTTTACTCCAGACGCACTTCCCCGGCTGTAACATAATAAACCAATCACCTCCGGACTGGGAACACTCAGAAATAGAGGCGCCTTATAGGCGGGCATCTAGAGTAGACTGGACAGTCGCTAAAGAGGTGGTTACCTGGAGCAAAATCAGATGGGCCATTAACAGCTTTAAGCCATACAAATCGCCGGGATTTGATGGAATAATGCCCATCATGCTCCAACAGGGGATAGATATACTGGCGCCGGTGCTTACCCTCATTATGAGGGCCAGCCTGGCTCTGGGGTACATTCCGAGGGCATGGAGACTGGCCAGGGTTGTATTTATTCCTAAACCTGGGCGTCCAACAGACCAGGCAAAGTCCCTGAGGCCAATAAGTCTCATGTCCTTCTTGCTGAAAACAGTGGAAAAACTGCTCGACCGGCACATTAGGGGCGGTGTACTGGAAGCATATCCTCTACACTGCGGACAATATGCATACAGAGCAGGATTCTCAACAGAAACAGCACTGCACCAACTGGTGCTGAAACTGGAGAATACGCTGGAGAACAAGGAGGTGGCGCTGGGGGCCTTCCTAGACATAGAGGGGGCCTTTAGCAACACCTCGTTCGGATCGGTTCTGGCAGCTGCCCGGGAGCGTGGAATAGAGGAGACCTGCTGCAGGTGGATCGGTTCCATGCTCAGGGACAGGGCGGTGTTCACCTCACTCGCGGGAGGGACTCTGCTGGCGGGGGTCGCGGCGGGGTGTCCGCAGGGGAGCGTTCTGTCTCCCTTGCTCTGGTGTCTAGTCGTGGACGGCCTGCTGGGGAGGCTCTCGGGAGGGGGGTATGAGGTACAGGGCTATGCGGACGACATTGTCATCATAGTCCGAGGAAAGGTCACACAGGCAGTGTGGGAGCGTATGCAGACTGCACTGAAAGTGGTGGAAGGGTGGACGGTTGATCAAGGGCTCGGGGTGAGCCCCGAGAAAGCAACCGTCGTGCCGTTTACGAGGAGGAGGAAGTGTGAAAGCCACAGAACTCTCACTCTATACGGTAGGAGCGTTCCAATGGCCAGGGAGGTAAAATATCTTGGGGTCGTATTGGACTCTAAGCTAACCTGGAATGGTCACATTGGAAAAATACTGCGTAAGGCAGTCATGACCTTAGCCGTCACTAGGCGGCTATATGGAAAAACGTGGGGACTAAGACCTAGTATGGCCCACTGGCTGTACACAAGGGTGGTCAGACCATCGTTAACATATGCGGCACTGGTCTGGTGGCCTAAGGTGACACAATCCAGTGCCAAACAAAAACTAGGCAAGATCCAAAGGATGGCTTGCCTAGGCATCACAGGGGCCATGTCTTCAACCCCAACAGCCGCCATGGAGGTGTTGCTGGATCTACCCCCCCTACACTTCGTTATTATGGGAGAGGCCAGGCTAGGACTATACAGACTAGCCTGCAATGGTAGACTGAAGATCAACCCAGGCTTCAGGGGCCACTGCAAAATTCAGGAGATCGTGAAGGAACCCATGCTTGAAATGAGGTCGGACTTCGCGAGCCCGCGAATGTGCAGGGAAAACAACTTCACAGTGGAAATCCCTGATCGCGGGGCATGGCGGGAGGAGACACCGGGCATACCACGGGACGCGCTCGTCTGGTTCACGGACGGATCTGGCGGGGAGCGTGGGACGGGGGCAGGTGTTTACTCGGAAGGACCGAGGGTAAGTCACAGTATTTCCCTCGGAGCCCATGCAACGGTGTTTCAGGCCGAGATGTACGCCATCCTGCACTGTGTGCGGGAGAACAAGAGGAGGGGCTACACCAACAAGCGGATCCTCATAGCCACAGACAGCCAGGCAGCCCTTAAGGCACTAAGTAGCCCACGGGTAAATTCCTGGCTGGTGAGTGAGTGCCGAGACGAGACGAGCGACCTGGCTGGGCAGAATGAGGTGACCCTCATCTGGGTGCCGGGTCACTCGGGGGTCAAAGGCAATGAAGAAGCTGACAGTCTCGCAAAGAGGGGGTCAGCAGAACCATTTATGGGACCAGAACCGGCTCTGGGCGTGTCAAAGAGCACTGCCAGGGGAGCCATTAAGTCCTGGGTCAGAAACCAACACAAGGTGTACTGGGCGGACTGTCCAGGGCTCAGACATGGGAAGTCAATAATTGACGGACCCAGTTCAAAGAGAGCTGTGGAGCTGCTAAACCTTAGCAGAGGACAGCTCAGAAACACAACAGGTCTCTTGACGGGACACATGGCCGTCAAGAAACACCTACATAAAATGGGGCGGTTCGAAGGGGACCTCGCATGCAGACTCTGCGGCGAGGGGGAGGAATCAGCCCAGCACATCTTGTGCGAGTGTATAGCTCTGGACCGGAAAAGACAACTGATCTACGGTCACTCTAGACCGGAGACAGAGCAATATAAAACTTCACCCTACCAATCGCTGTGCAGACTAGTTCAAGGCACAGTGATTTTGGAATGGGTGGAGTAAGACTAGGGGTATGCACAATCAACCAAGGGTTGCGGTGCTATCGGGGCGGCAAGGCCGCGGACGAGCCCTGAGGAAACAAAAAAAAAAAAAAAACCTACCTACCAAATTTGGTTACCATAGCCTTTTTTTTTAAGATAAAAATGTTTGTCGAAAGAACTCAAAATTTTCCCGGAAAAGATGGTCCGATTTTACAAAAGGAAGGCACATGCTAAATTTGATCAAAATCGGCCTATTATATTTTGAGTTACTGATGTGATACATACACATCAACCCCTTAATGGTGGTGTTAACAACCCTTATATTTTAAATAGGGAACATGGGTCGAGTGTTACATCATTTGAAAGCTCTTTCTTTTCTGAATTCAGCACACAAATTTTTTTGGAAGTTTTATCAACTAATTTAAAAATTATTCACAGTTTCACAGTTAGAGTTGCAAGAATGTATTTCATTCAGTGTGATAAGAAATGCACTTTTCAATTTTTCGTAAAAAAAAAAACTAAAAAACAAAAACAAACGTTCAAAAATGTTTTATTCAGTTAAGTAAGTGTTCAAATTGTTGACCACCAGCTTCCATACAAAAGTACAAATTTTGTTCAAAACAAGCTCTGACATTCTGGAGCATTCTTCAACAATGCGTCGTCGTTAATTCTTCCAGAGACTCCGGTTCTATTGCGTAAATTCTACTTTTGAAATGGCCCCATAGAAAGAAGTCTAAATGAGTTAAATCCGGTGATCTAGGGGGCCACCCAATAGCATCTCTACGCGCAATCCATTGTCCTGGAAACTCTGTTCAAAAACGCCCTAACACGTTGTAAAAAATGCGGAGGAGCTCCATCTTGTTGAAACACCAATTGATTTTCTTGATAGCGATCATCATTTTCAACAATGTCAATTAGTAGAGGGTAAACGATATCTTCTAGTAACTCCAAATATGTTTCACCACTCAAAATGCCATCAAGAAAAATTGGTCTGATTAAACAGGCTCCAAAAATCCCAGTCCAGGCATTCAATTTCTGTGAAGTTTGAGTGTGGACTCCGTAAAAATTTCTTGGATTATTATCTGCCCAATAACAGCAATTATGAAGAATGACTGTAGTTTAATAAAACGTACACTCGTCTGAAAAACAGATATTGAACACAAAGTTCCCATTATCAGCTATTCGTGCAGTCATAACTTCACAAAACTCCAGCCACCGATCAAAATCATCTTCATTTAGTTGTTGCACAAGATGAATTTTATACGGGTGAAATTTATTATGCTTCAATATTCGCTGAATAGTTTTCTTTTGATGTTTGAAACAGTGGCCAATTTTCTCATGCTCAAAGTTGGGTCTGCAGCAATTTGTCCTAGAACTTCAATCTCAGTAGTGTCATTTCTAACCGGAAATTCACGTTCAGGATCCCGTTTTTTGTTGGCTACTGAACCACTTTGTCGAAACTTTGCAACTAACTCCAAAATGTATTTTCTGTTCGGGTGTCGTTCATTAAACAAATTTGTGGTACGGTTGGCACAGTCTTAGTTTTTGAAAAAAAGAGTAATTATTTTAACTCTTTCTTCTACAGAATACACCATTCTGAAATTAATTTTCGGTAGTACTATCAAGTATCAAACGACCGATAAACTGAAATAATAAACCGCATTTCTCTCATTTCGATAAGAAATGTTGAGTCAATTTTTTTTGTTTACAAACCAACAAAACATTGACTATCAGCACATTTCTTATCAGAATGAGTGAAATGCATTTTTGCATCTTCAACTGTGAACAATTTTTAAACGAGTTTATAAAACTTCCAAAAATATTAGTGTGCTGAATTCAGAAAAGAAAGAGCTTTCAAATGATGTAACACGCGACCCATGTTCCCTATTTAAAATATAAGGGTTGTTATCACCACCCTTAAGGGGTCGATGTGACAAAGTTGAGTTTTATGTCAAAACATGTCCCCCTCAATATTAAAATTGACGTGTCAGCTTCTCTTAAAAAAACATATAAAAATTGAAACTGACCCCAGATATGTGTTCTAGGGGTCCTAGTTCGTGCTCATTTGAATTATATTTTTTTAAATTCAAAAGTCGAGATCTCCACAATAGTGAATTTTTTCTGCGAAAATTCACTTAAAGATATATCAATTGCTTAAAATACTTGAGGATTAATCCTTTGCCTGGTATATTTCATAATTTTCAGATTTTACTTACTTAATGTTATCATATTCTTACCTTTACAAGTCTGTCCCAACCAGCGGAGACTATGATGGGGTTAGAATGGTTTGGAGAGAACCTGACACAAGAAACCCAATCAGAGTGACCGTCTTCCTGAATGGTGTACTTGCACTCAGCCAGGGTGTTCCATAGCTTGATCGTCTTGTCACGGGAACCAGAAACTATCTGACGGTTGTCAACTGAGAAGGCAACGCTGAGCACATCCTAAATAGAAATGGTCATGAATTACACATTCTACAGATTGTACTGTAACATTATGCAGTGACTAAATATAAATTATCTATTTAAATTTACACCTAGACACTGGTTTTCTTAGTAAGATTGGAACCTGTGATGAGCACTGACTGAAAGTATACACACACAAAATTCTGAGAATACAAACACTGTTAGTGAAACGATAATCATATTTTTAAAATGTGTTGTGGTGATTTGGGTTTTCCAGATAAACCCATCTGATTTTGTTATATAACTATTTGTTTTGCGGGATCTATACAACCTATTTTATTGCAAAACAATAGGGATGAATTTTGCAAATAATGCATGCATTTACTCTGTGTCAACAACGGAATTTAAGCAACTGTTTACTATTAATACAATTCAGTGGTCGACATCTTATGAAGGCATTGTTTATATCGAGCAGTCTACCATTTTAAAATTGTGTGTTATAGTCGAAGTCGTAACCCCAAATCGGTGCACTTTTCTAAAGTTTTAAAATCAAAAATCGGTCCTGTAAATAATGATAAACTTATAAATGTCATTCTAGTGGAATTAACTGATAATCCACAAGATTTGATTGTGATGTGACAGACGAGAGAAAATTCAACTCTCAGTGGATACAGTGCTGGCTGAAAGAACCAAACCAATGAGAAATGAAAATTATTACCGTAATACCAAATTACGCTCCATATGATTTTCATAACCATTTTAGAACGTCTCTACATTTTTCCAGGAATTGAGAATCACAAAAAAATCAAATCTGTGAAAATGAGGGAAATTCAAAGTTAGTAAGCGAAAATTAATTTCGCTTTAAGAAATATGCAACAGTTGATGTCGGAGCTGAAACGGTACTGGTGAACACATACATTGATTCAACTACTCAACGGACGGACGGCTTCGCTTGGGTGATGCTCGGGAGCGGGACTCGATGGGATGTCACCTTGAGTCTAGCACTGGTGGGTGTCGAGTCTATACGAACCTGGAGGGGAGCAGAGATCTTTAGGGGTGGATTACAACTAGTGATTGACGCCTCTTCTATGAGCTTCGAAACTGGCAAATGACCTCACTTGGATGCTGCTCAGGTGCGGGACTTCATGATACTGCCTTGAGTCAAATACTAACGGATGTCTGGTCCAAACGAACTCTGAGGGAGGTTAGCGCTCGTTGAGCTTCGGAATGGGCAAACGACTTCGCTCAGATGGCAGTGCATCTGTCAAACAAAGTTTCACCTCACGAATATCGTCTCCTGCAGGAAGCTCGATTTGTTGGGTGAAATTTAAGCAAACGCTGCCGGGTATCGGGTCTAAACGAACCCGGAGGGGGCTGAAATCTCTAGGGGTGGATTACACCTGGAGGCTTAGGCCTAATCTGTGAGCTTCGAAACAGGCTAACGACCCCGCTTGGACGTTGCTTGAGGGCGGGACTTCATGATACCGCCTTAAGTCACTGAAACACTGGTACAGGTGAGCCTGGAGGGAGACTGATATCTCTGGGGAGTGAAATTTACCCAGATTTTGACGCCTCCACTGTGGGCTTAGAAATGGATTGGGTTCGCTTGGTTGTTACTCGGGAGTGGGGTTCCAGATGATACTGCCTTGGTTTGAGTGCTGGCGAGTGTCGTGTGTCTAGACGACCCGGAGGGGGTTGAGATCTCTGATGTGTGGTATACACCCAGAGTTTGGGGCTCCCACTATGTGCTTTGAAACAGACGGACGGTCTCGCTTGGGTGATGCTCAAGAGCAGGACTCAATGAGAAGTTGCTTTGGGTCTAGCACTGTTGTGTGTGGGGTTTAGACAAACCCGGGGAGCTGAGATCTAGGGGTGGATTACAACTGGAGATTGGATGCTGCTCGAGAGCGGGAGTGTATGTAACCGCCTCGAGGCAAACACTGATGGATGTCGGGTCCAGACACACTCTGGGAGAGGTTATCTCTCTCTTTGAACTTCGAAACGGGCACACGCATGCGACTTCACTCAGGTGGCAGTACACCTGCAATTGATGGATGAAATTTAAATAGACTTGAACGACAATAGACCTAAGGTCACGGTGAAGGGACTGGAATAGCCCACTCGCAATGAATCTTAATCTAATTTCTAATCTTTGTAAAACATCAGGTGTCTTAATACAGTTCATTCCAGGAAAGTGACGTTCAGCAAATATCATACCGACTGTATACTTGACAAGCATAATTAACACAATACAATTTATTACCTCATTACAACTTCCTAAACAAAGAGACCTCTTCAATAACATGGACTTTTGAAATCAACCCCGATGAAAACCTATTTTGGCGAGATAAACATAAAGTATGACATGGTATACTTATGATTAAACCGTATAACATGGACTTTTTAAATCAAGCCTGATGAAAACCTATTTTGGAGAAAGAAACGTAAAATATGACATGGTATACTTATGATTCAACCGTATAACATGGACTTTTTAAATCAAGCCCGATGAAAACCTATTTTAAACAGAGAAACGTAAAGTATGACATGGTATACTTATGATTTAACCGTATAACATGGACTTTTTAAATCAAGCCCGATAAAAACCTATTTTGAATAGAGAAACGTAAAGTATGACATGGTATACTTACGATTTAACCGTATAACATGGACTTTTTAAATCAAGCCCGATGAAAACCTATTTTGAATAGAGAAACGTAAAATATGACATGGTATTAGAGGTGTGCGAAGCTTCGAAATTCCGAACCGAACCCGAACTCGAACCGAACCTTCGGTTCGAAAATATGTTCGCACTAGCGATGTTGAAATAGTTCGAAGTTCGAAATATGTTATTCTTCAAAATAGTTCGAAGTTCGTTGCTCAAAAATACTTCGAAATTTAACTTTACAGGCATTGAATGTTGCCAAAAGTAGCGAAGTTGCGGCCCCTTTAACGCGGTAGCGGCGCTTAAAATCATTGAGTCGATAACGTAGTTTCAGGAGATTTCACTCATGCATATTTTTGAAAGTAGATGGGACACATTGAGACACGACGAAGCCCTTTAGCAGTCACGGAATTACTTTTCTTGTATATCCTAGCCTCCCATCACCTATTTCAGTAACAACATTATGATGGCAGTGTTCAAAGGCGATCGGAACGTAAATGTTCAGAATTTGAGGATAATTACAGATTGCCTTTGGAAAACACTGGTTTCAACATTCTTTGTTACACAGTGAGTCAAAACAGTTAAATATTCACAATCAGGGGACAGTTCAAACTTGTAAGTGGTTATTTTATACCTATCGTGCTCACTTTAAACCCTCCCAATCTGTTTGCTAAAACTGCCTAGCCAATACCAAACAACAACATATTTATAATTGAGCTTATCTATAAATCTAGAAATCTAAAAAAGTTTCAAATATTTTGTGTTTTTGATTTAACGTTGCCCCATCTCCACAACGATCAGAACCGGAAGGCATTTTCACCCAATCAACCTGCAAATTTATTGAATCCTTCCTTTTTGTAAAAAGAGTTGGAATCTTTTACATATGAAATATTGTATGTTATAATATTCCAAAATGTTGTATTTAAGGAAATGATATATGAGCACTGAAGAATTTTTGGTAGTTCGATGTTCGATTTTGAATTTCTAAGAAGTTCGAAGTTCGACTGTGAACCTTAGACATACTATTTCAGAGGTTCGAAGTTCGAGGCAACATATTTGCTTGGGTTCGTTCATAGTTCGGTTCGAACAAAACATGGGTTCGCACACCTCTACATGGTATACTTATGATTTAACCGTATAACATGGACTTTTTAAATCAAGCCCGATGAAAACCTATTTTGAGCAGAGAAACGTAAAGTATGACATGGTATACTTACGATTTAACCGTATAACATGGACTTTTTAAATCAAGCCCGATGAAAACCTATTTTGAATAGAGAAACGTAAAGTATGTCATGGTATACTTATGATTTAACCGTATAACATGGACTTTTTAAATCAAGCCCGATGAAAACCTATTTTGAATAGAGAAACGTAAAGTATGGCATGGTATACTTATGATTCAACTGTATAACATGGACTTTTTAAATCAAGCCCGATGAATACCTATTTTGAATAGAGAAACGTAAAGTATGGCATGATATATTTATGATTCAACCGTATAACATGGACTTTTAAAATCAAGCCCGATGAAAACCTATTTTGAATAGAGAAACGTAAAGTATGACATGGTATACTTATGCTTCAACCGTATAACATTCACTTTTTAAATCAAGCCTGATGAAAACCTATTTTGGAGAGAAACGTAAAGTATGACATGGTATACTTATGATTCAACGGTCAATAATCAATAAAACAACTTGATTTTCAACACTTTATGGACATCTAAATTTAGATAATTTCCAAAAAATTTCTAATCGAGACATACTATTATAATTCTGAAACGTAAATGCCCGCTCTTTGAACCTCAGTTAATTTAATTGATTTTAAAAGATAATTATATAATTATTTAGGAGAAAAACAGATAAAATACAATTCTAAAGTTACTTTCCATTAGGATCTGCAAATGCATAGTTAAAATTTACAAATACAAAAAATCAGTTACTACAAAATAAAATATAAAACACCAATTTCTTCTTTTGTTACCTTTTACATAACTTCACATAGACTTTTTAAACGAGACACCTGGCTTTTGGTAATTCGATGTCACAAAACAACACAGAGACAGAAAAAAATCATTTATTGTCAATAAAGTGGGCAAAACTTGTAAATATTGCGCAACTGGTGATCTTGTATCAGGAACCCCAGTAAATAGATACTTCCAAGGTCGGGATATCTCATAAAAAAACATGTGCACTGTTGCCACATTTAGCTTTTAAGAGCACAAACCTCGATTCCTACTTAGTTAATGTCTACTTAAACCTAACTTGGCCTGTCTCGATTATGTTTTTTCTATAGAGCAGCCATTCCCCCTACTTAAAAAAAAGAGTTGAATGGAAAACCATGGGTAACAATGTAGACATTCTCACATGTCAAATGTAAACTTGAAGTATGCTGGGGTCCTAGAGACATTATTACCATGTGGCCATATTTAATAGTCTGAAACATGAGAACAAGTGTTCCTGGAAAGAGGTTGAAACAGTAAGACTACTAAAAACATTGTAAATACTTTTTTCCAACGGAAACACAGTAGTTGGTAAATTTGCAGATAACATCCCAAACGTTTTTTTTTCTTCAGTAACATTCTTAGAGCCCCACTGGATGCCGAAAGCGCAAGAAAAATTTCTAGTTCACACCCGCCAGGGAAGTTACGGCACCAGGAGAGAATAGTGGTGCTGAGCAGGGAGGAAGATTAAAGGAAATATGAGCGGAAAATGCGAAGTAAACAGCTTAATCGGGCCTCGAAAAGCTGCCTTTTTTCCATTTTGAAGCCATACCCCCTTAAACCCCACCTACCACCCGTATTCGCCCCAGTCCTGAGAGCTGCTCACAGGAAATTTGTCTTGTGGTTTCTGCAACGAGGGTGGTTGTAGACCACAAGGGGGGAAGCAAATCAGATATTGAAAGAAAAGTGTTTACTTATGTATTTTAACCGGCCGAATCGACTTTTGCACTTCGAATTCAGTCAAATTATATTATTTTAAAAGTTCTGGATTTGACGTCTATTAAATTTCAATTGAGACGAAATATTATTTTAGCAACGTAATGAAAATACATGAAAAGTTTGTTGGGCATTAGCAGATTGTACCATGAAACATTGTAATTTTCTGTTTTTACTCTACTGTTGAAATATTACCTCTTACTGTCAACAATCCTGTTTAAGACGGTTGGAATTTTCTGTGACAACAAATCTAAATACCTTTTAAATAATTAAAGCTATGTATATCCAAAGTGCCAAAAGCTGACTCTTGCCAGTTAAAATACATTAAAAAACACACTGAAACAAAGATTTAACGTTTTTATAAACAAAGTAATAGTGAAATTTAAACTAGTAAAACTTATTTACCACACACCAAAACTCATCAATACCTTACCTTTGATTCAACCGTATTAGGAATGAACAACACTTTTCAGTCGAAGCAGTAGGTGGTTATATTATAAAACAAAAAATCTTCTAGCTGTGTCAAACAAGGGAGATTAAAACTATGCTAACATTAAATTATATTTAGGGTTAATCAAACCTTGGTGTGATCTTCAAAACGACGAGTTGTTTTTCCGGCAGCCAAGTCCCACAGGCGTAAGGTCTTGTCCCAGGAACCAGAGAGGGCATAGTTGCCATCACTGGACAACACAACATCAGATATAAAGTGGGAGTGACCATGGAGACGTTTCTGAGGAACTCCATACTGGGTTTCCTCGCGAGTCAGTTTCCACACGATCAGAGTTTTGTCTGTTAGGGAGAAAATTTTATGTTTTATGACAAACGCAAAACTTTTAGAATAAACATATACATCATTAGGGCGATCCTTAAGTAGACGCATCCCTTCATTTCATGCATTGCGAGAGCGGCATTGCCGGACAGTGCTTATTGCTCTGGGGGGCTGCCTGAACTGACCTACAGTGTAGGTCAGGAAGGTCAGTTCCGGCAGCCCCCTGGAGCAATAATTACCGTCCGGCAATGCCGCTCTCTCGATGCATGGACGGGACCAGTCTACTTAGGATCGCCCATCATTAGTGTAAAACCATGATTCACTTCTACATAAGTAAATCTAGCAACCAAGGAAACAAAACATTTTAAAACCGATCTGATATTTTAGAGATTCAAACCTGTGAACCAAAACAATGACTGCAGTTGTGAACATACTAGTTTAAGCAATTTTATATTATTTTACAAAGTAGAAAAAGTTCTGCAAAGAACCTTGAAGATAGTAAGGTATAACAGAACGGATAATAATAAATCGGCAAAAATTCAGCGACTACACATTAAATAGTAAACTTAAGTATAACTTTAACGTAAAACGCATTCAAGAGGCCGAATGACTTAACAGATGATTACAGATAAAATGTTCACCACCCAAACACGTTTCCTAGCATATGTAAGAAATAAAACTCTTACCTCTGGAAGACGATAAAATCATATCGGGGAACTTTGGATTGGTGGCAATTTGTGTAACCCATCCATTGTGACCCAAAAGGGTACCTTTTAACTGGAGAGTTTCAGACATTTTGCCGATAAATTAGTTTCTTCGGACTTCGAGGTCTCGAGGTTTACTCTTTCGAAGCCACGCTGGAAAAGAAACGAGAGACGAATGATGACCGGAAAGTGCGAAGTGGGGACAAATGACAAATGAAGTATATGACTTATGACACATCATCACGATTGCGTAATTTCCGTCTGTCACAGTTTTTTTCTGGCGTGATACTTTAAGCACAGCAATAAACTATTCTGTTCTGTAATCCATTGGAACGTTGAGGCACATCATAGATATATATATATATATATATATATATATATATATATATATATATATATATATATATATATATATATATATATATATATATATATATATATATATATATATATATATATATATATATATATATATATATATATATATATATATATATATGCTGTGGTGAGGTATGGGGTACATATGGATTTTTAGTTAGAAAATAATGAGTGGATATTTCTAATCCCCAAAAATCGTTCAGCGTATTGGCATTGGCTTTTCAATAAGTATCAGATTCAAATACCTTACGAGCGGGTTAGCGTTTCTCAGAAAATTATAGAATGCCCACTTACTATTGGTGAATTTTCTTTAAAAAAATTCAGTAATGAGGATATTCCGACTTTTGAAAAAGTTCCTCAAATGGGCGAAAACTAGGACAGACACCTAAAACCCATATCCGGGGTCACTTTCAATTTAAATATATATATATATATATATATATATATATATATATATATATATATATATATATATATATATATATATATATGTATATATATATATATATATATATATATATATATATATATATATATATATATATATATATATATATATATATATATATATCACACCGATAACTCAAAAAATAATGGGCCGTTAGCCAGAAATCGGCCCAGGTTTTCCCGGAAAATTTTGTTTTTCTTTCGGAAAAATTTATATCTCCGAATACATAACAAAGTTAGAGCAACCAAGTTTAGTGCGCGTGTTTGTATTATAAATAAAAGTTCGGGACGCAGTAAATGCGTTATGGTAGCGAATTTTCGTAAAAATGTTTTTAATCGAAAATATGACTTGTTTTTACAAGAAGGAAATTTCGTTGATAGTATAACCTATATAGTACTAACAATGTACTATATTTTAATTAAAATAGCTTTGTTGTTTCAAAAAGTACAAAAAATTTCCGAAAATAAACTTTAGAAGTTCCAGAAAAACAGGTCCGATTTTTCCTGGCCACCGAACCTCTTTAAGCTATTTACACACCTGCAAAGATATAATTAATTCACAAACAGCTTTAGGACCAAAATTGGAAAAAGAATTTAATTATAATTTCTTTTACATAAATTGCCTTCGCAGTGATATTACACTAAATTATATTCTTCACAAAAATTCGACCATTTTTTTTACAATAACATACTAAGCATTGATTATTCATTAGCACCATATCAAAAAAATCTTACAAAAAAATGATTTCTACGGAAACACTAAAAACATTTGTGCGAAAACTTTTCAAATTGAAAGTACCTGTATACGGCAGCTCGATTTTTTCGACGAGTAGTACAAAGAAAAACCTCTCTGAACGCGTCATTTCCATGGGGTTCCGCTATATATTGATAGAAACGCCTTATCACAATTTGTGATATGTGTTTGAAATATGTGCCAAAAACGTGAAAAGTTGCAAAACAATTGAAATAACTCAAAAACGATGTACGATATCATTTTTTGTTCCTTACAAACATGCAGATTGGAGATCTGAATTTTGGTATGTATGGTAAATTTGATAGTACAAAGGTAATATATGTCAAATTTGGTTGTCATAACTCTGTTATTTTCGGAGATACAAAAATTTTCCGAAAAGAAACCCAAAATGTTTCCGGAAAAACTGGTCCCATTTTCCTGGCTAACGAACGTATCCAAGCCACTTGCAAAAGGAAGGTACATACCAAATTTCATCAAAATCGGCCCATTATTTTTTGAGTTATTGGTGTGATATATATATATATATATATATATATATATATATATATATATATATATATATATATATATATATATATATATATATATACAGATCTCACCATTAGTGAATTTTTGGTTTTACAAAAAATTCGCTAATAGTGATCCAGAATTTTTAGGTCTGTAAGTTGAAAGACAAAAATGTTGTCTATTGATTCAATATTGAACGGACGAGATCGAAGAACTACTTTAATTTTCTGGTCGACAAATTCGTGAGATTTTATCTAATTTAAGGATAATGGGCTTAAAATGAAAGGTACCGAGACATTTAAGGAAGCTACACGTTCTTTTTGTTCTGGAAATTTCATTATGTGAATATTGGACCAATATAACAGCCGCTCATATTTTTTTATAAAAAACAAACCGAGTGTTTGGCTCACAATTGGTTAACAAACACAGAACAAAGAAAATTATATCTGAATATACAACATTTAAAAAAGATAAAAAGCCTGGACGCAGCAAGTGCGTTATGGTAGTGAATTTTCATAGAAATGATCTGGCACAAAATATTTTATTATAACTTTTTTTTCTTGTAACATAGAAATCTAAATTTTGGTGTATAGTTTACTTTTTATATCGTAAACCTACCTACCAAATTTGGTTATCATAGATTTTTTATTTTTTAAGATAAAATTTTTTTTCAAATGAAAACTCAAAATTTTCCCGTAAAACCTCGTCCGATTTTTTTGATTAACGAACTTGTCAAAGTCATTTACAAAAGGAAGGTACATGGCAAATTTTATCAAAATCGGCTTATTATTCTTTGAGATAAAAATTTTTTTCGAATGAAAACTCAAAATTTTTCCGGAAAAACTCGTCCGATTTTGTTGATTAACGAACTTGTCAAAGTCATTTACAAAAGAAAGGTACATGGCAAATTTTATCAAAATCGGCCTATTATTCTTTGAGATAAATTTTTTTTTCGAATGAAAACCCAAAATTTTCCCGGAAAACCTCGTCCGATTTTCCTGACGAACAAACTTGTCAAAGCCATTTACAAGAGAAAGGTACATGCCAAATTTTATTAAAATCGGCTAATTACTTTTTGAGATAAGAATTTTTTTCGAATGAAAACTCAAAATTTTCCCGGAAAAACTCGTCCGATTTTCCTGACTAACGAACTTATCCAAGCCATTTACAAAAGAAAGGTACATGCCAAATTTTATCAAAATCGGCCAATTATTTTTTGAGTTATCGGTGTGATACATATATATAATAATATATATATATATATATATATATATATATATATATATATATATATATATATATATATATATATATATATATATATATATAAACATATAAAAATTGAAACTGACCCCGGATATGGGTTCTAGGGGTCCTAGATCGCGTTCATTTGAAGAAATTTTTTCAAAAGTCGAGATCTCCTCATTAGTGAATTTTTTCTAAGAAAATTCACTAAAATAGAGAAAAAATTTGTGTGTCTACCTTGTGAACCACGTATCACAAAGGGTTTGGAAAGTACTTTTAAGAAAGCCGATTTACATTTGACTTTTTCGAAAAAAAGTAATTTCAAAAACTTCTTGGGTAATACGAAAGACAAAGACAAACCCACTGAATGTCGGGTATTTATGAAATAAGTTGCAAAGATTGCAATCTTAAATACGTGGGTCAAACCAAGAGAAACATATAGCCACCAGATTTCGTGAACATCTCGCACATTTACGATATGGTACGGTGGACAAATCATGTGTGGTACAACATATATGGGATAATAATCACCACATTGACAAAGAAAATTTGAAACTTGTCGAAAATGTTAGACATCAAACTATGCTTGATGCCTTTGAAAGTATTTACATATCAAGGTCGATTAAGAACAAAACTTCATTGAATCGTGCGGCACCTTTAATTTCAAGCCCTTTATTTTCACTTTGCATTTGACCAGCCAAACACTCCTAATTTTTCGTCTGGCAGAATAATAAATTATTTTCCATAACTCGGTCGGTCTATACAGATAATAGGCTCTATATGTTTGATTCTCGACTTAAAGATCCCCTTTCGTTTTCTTTGTATCTAAGAACTCAATATAAATACTTGTTTATACGTAGAATAAAAAATTAATATAAATACTTGTTTTTATGTAGAATTTTCGTTGAATTATTTATCCTTTGTTAAAGTTAACATTGTGAGCCAAACACTCGGTTTGTTTTTTATAAAAAAATATGAGCGGCTGTAATATTGGTCCAATATTCACATAATGAAATTTCTAGATCAAAAAGAACGTGTAGCTTCCTTAAATGTCTCGGTACCTTTCATTTTAAGCCCATTATCCTTAAATTAGATAAAATCTCATAAATTTGTCAACCAGAAGATTAAAGTAGTTCTTCGACCTCGTGCGTTCAATATTGACACAATGGACGACAAACGATGGGTCGCCGCCTACAAATTTTACTTTGGATTAGTTCGTCACCTAGGTGAGATATAAATACCCATGATACAAATACCGAGAGTTATGATATTCCGACAACCTATTTTTAGGCCTGTCACGCGCATGGTGTCAAGTGGTGAGTCCAATGCAACAATAATATGCTGTCGTGCAGTGGGGTTTGATGTTTCATCATAACCTCTTAACAAATTACGTATTTTACTAATATTTAAGTGCATAGAGTTGGAAGTAATAATAATGAAAAAGATTAAATTTAGTGCTGTGATTTATATTATCTGAAAAAGACAATATAGGCGTAACTTCAACCGCATTAAACTGACGTATAGAAACTTTTTGATTGCGAATGACTTTGTTTTAAGTGTGTAGTTGGACTTCTATAACGTTACTCACCGCGTGACGTCATAGAAGGGGGCGGGGCATATGCGCAATATCATATCTCTTCTAAGTCATTATATCATGATAAATACCTACACTGTAGCTGTTGATTTAATTTTATAATTTTTCATCATCTGATGACGTTCGTTGTCAGCGAAACAATCGTAAGATTTTTAAAATATGTGTTGTGGTGATTTGGATTCTCCACGTGTACTTACCTCTATACTAAATTGCACCCCTGAAAAGTTATAGGCCTTCAAAATTAGGTTTAAAATGTCAAAATAAATCAATATCTCTGTAATACTTGAAGTTAAAGAAATCAAATTTAGTACCCGTTCTGAGTGTACGAAGAGCATTAATCAATGGTAATTAGAGTTCAGTTAAGGCATTTGAAAGGGTTGATTAGAGAGGATGCACCGTTAAAATGTCGCAACTTTTTAACATAACGGTGGATTTAATAAATTATTATTTCATTTTATGGGAAATTTAACTCTAAAATTTTGTTACTCCTGTTATTTTCAAAAAACTTTGTTGTTTCCAAAAAAACACGAATAACTATAGAAACATATTTTATCAATCTTACTAAAAATCATCAAAAATTAAAGATTTGCGAATAAAATTATGTATAGGTCACATTAGACAATCAGGAAAAAAGTGTGAATAAGTTAGAAAGCAAACAACTCGAACAATAGAAATAAAAAAATTCTACCGATAATGTGTATGTGTGTGTTGTGTGTATGGCCTATTTCCGCGACTATGGCCAATCACCGACGCCAGGGAGCAGTTTCACCTCACTATCCTGGAAATTTTGTCGAACCCTGCCTTTCTGTAAGGAGGGTAGGGATCTTTAACGTTCCCAACATCGCATGGACACGGGACCGACGGCTTTACGCCCCCTCCGAAGGGCGGAACGTGCAGACATTCAACTTGCTCAAATACAATGCCAGAACCTCGGTTGATGTTAATGTTACAGTTTGTACTGAAAAAGTGAAAGGAGTATCCTGGGATCGAACCCAGTACCCTTCCGTTCAAAAAATTCAATTAGAGGCACACGTTCTTACCCCTGAACCACCGAGGTTCTTAATGTGTATGTGCAATAATCACGTTGCATAGGTCGCGCTAAGAATTTACTTTTACTACCTTTCTTCCTCTTATCTTTTCTTTATTTTGTCTTTCATTCTATCTTAACCATTGTGAGGCAATGTAGCATTTTGGAAACATAAATGACTTGGCATTGAGAGTTTAAGTGGTAGAGCAGCAGATACTACGGTATCTGGCTGAACTTCGCCTTAAGATTTGTTTTGAATTAGAGAGTAATGAAATAATTTACTTATTGTATATGAGAACATGTAAAAATATCAAAACAAATAACGAAATTTTTTATTATTATTAATTTGATTATTATTATTATTATTCAATCGGTCTTTTCAAATCAACTTACGCCTATGCAGATTTTATAATGCTCTGAACCTGAAGTTTACACATGGCTCATAATACTGTTTACCATTTATTTAAATTCTGGTACAAATTACTTGAATTAAACGTTCATATTACGTATATATTTATATATTGTATGTACCCTGAAAAAAATCATATTGCTACCGTTTACCGTTTTGCAGAAATAAAGTAAAAATCTAGAATTGCAATGTTATTTCTGGGATTCTTGACCTGTAGGGGAGGAGCTATCATTTCGCGCGCGTGATCAACCAATGAGATGATCAGGTTGTCGGCAAGTCGCCTGGAAAAGGTTGCCGCCATGAGATTTGTGATATTCAGACTACCTATTTTTAGACCTGTCACGCGCATGGTGTCAAGTGGTGAGTCCAATGCAACAATAATATGCTGTCGTGCAGTGGGGTTTGACGTTTCAGCACAAACTCTTAACAAATTACGTATTTTACTAATATTTAAGTGCATACAGTTGGAAGTAATAAAAATGAAAAAGATTAAATTTAGTGCTGCGATCTATATTATCTGAAAAAAACAATATAGGCGTAACTTCAACCGCATTAAACTGACGTATAGAAACTTTTTGATTGCGAATGACTTTGTTTTAAGTGTATACTATGTGAAAAACTGGAACCTGTGATGAGCACTAATAAGTACACATGGAGAACACCCAAATCACCACAACACATATTTCAGAGACCTTACGATCGTTTCGTTGACAAAGTCATTTTTCTTCCTCTGAAGATGTTGACTTTGTCAACGAAACGATCGTAAGGTCTCTGAAATATGTGTTGTGGTGATTTGGGTGTTCTCCAAGTGTACTTATTTAAGTTTATAGTTGGATTTCTATAACGTTACTCACCACGTGACGTCATAGGAGGGGGCGGGGCATATGCGCAATATCATATCTCTTCTAAGTCATTATATCATGGGTTGACGCTACCTTTCCTCTAGTACCTTAGTTAAAATATGGCATCGGCGATATCTATAAACCTTGATGGACGACAAAAATTTCAATTATTTTTGTTTGCTTAAACGTCGTAAAAAGTGTCAAAACACATAGAAAACATGATTTGGGAACGAAAATTGTTTTTTCTGTCGGTCTGTATGTCTGCCTGTTAGATAGCCACGATAACTTCAGAACGAATTGAGGTACATAATCGTCTTCAAATGTGGCATACGCAGTTATTGACACACAAACGAACGGTTCAGGTTGTTTTTGGGTAAATTTGTTCCACTGGGTAGGGGATGAATGGGGGGTGATTTTGGTGAAAATTTACATTTTTTCGTTAAAACTTGAGAGTAATATAACCTTTTAGGGTTTGTTTATTAAGAAGCTTTCTATTTCATAAAACATCTGGTATTTTGTGTTGAAATTAAATTTGGGGTTGAATGTATGTGGGGGTGGAATATCGGTGACAGAAATTTCAATTTTTTTACGGCTTAAAGTCTCAAAACATATATTAGAAAACTTGATTCTGGAACGAAAATTTTTTGTCAGTCAGACCGTCGGCGTCGGTCGGTCTGTCGGCCTGTATACGTCTGTTAGTAAAGCGCAATATAACTTTCGAACGAATTGAGATACCATCTTCAAATTTATTATTGGTATCCAGTTATAGCACCGGACACTGGAACGCTTCGAATTGTTTTTGGGTAAGATCATCGCTTCAGCGGTGGTAGGGCGGGTAAATGAGGGGTGATTGGGTGAAAATTGACATTTTTTCGTTGAAAACTCGGGTTAATAGGTATATCGTTTCAGAAGTTTATATGGGTACAGGAAAACGAATATTTTCTTTGTGGTCATTAATAGTCATGGACCCTATAAATTCATTTCATGAGAATGTCCTGAGGAGAGTAGATTATCACAGCTATATGTGGAAGTTATTATTCAATTTATTATTGCAGCACTATTTTTTTAAGCACCAAACCAGGGATAACATAACAGGTTTCCGTTGTGTATATAAGTTTTCTCGTAATGAAAAAGTCCACTTCAAATTTGTTGCTGATTTTCGTGATGACATTTATTTGCTCAGAGTTGTAGATTGTTCCTCATCTATTTATACCAATTTCTGCAGACTAAAAACTTTATATATTAATTTTTTATTAGGATTACTAAAATGTATCATTATCTATCTATATTGAATCAAAATGATTATCTATATTTTATGCAGTACGTAAATGTTCTTGAAGTACCAAAAATGTTACAATAGTTACAGGGAAATTTTTTATCACGATAACTTCTTACAACAATAATTATTTTGTAAATAAAAATATATACAGCGTATTTGACATTTATGTGTTTTATCTGATAGCACTTTTTTTTATACCTGTAGCTATTTTGTAACTCCAAATCGATTAGTTTGCAACATTTTTAAATAAAAAATCACTAAAAAGTTTCTGCTACGAAACTTCACAATAAAAATTATATCCAATCAATATCCAGTTAGGAATTAGGGAATGTTGAGACGTATCTGTACTACGCTGCAGAAAATTCCTAATAATGTAATATGTTTTAAATAAGACAAAAAATATACCTACTATCCTACTATATTAATCAACAGAATAAAGTAACAAATTGTCACATCATCAACTTTTATTAAAGGTCGAATTCATTATAAAACTTAAGTTTTATAATGAATTCGTCTATTTAATTAAATAGTCAATACATTTTAATTTGTAAAACCAGTTCGGCAAGTTCATCTGGTTCATTCCGAATTTTTTATATACATTATAATGAAATAATAGGTGCTAATCGACCTTGCCAAAATGACACATTTTACACAAATAACAATAAAAGATTATGGTTGATATGGCGACAAAATTTTTATTTGACGTGTCGGGAAAAATACAAGACGTAAGATGAAGTCAATGCAATATCAGAAAACTCAAAAACCAATAGTTAACAAAAATGCTGGTAATGATTCTCCACGCGTTTGGACAGAAATGAAAAAGGTAAACAGAAAACCACATAATTATTAAATCATAATTAAATTTATTTACTTTCGAATGTACCGCTCTTTAGTTAACGAAGCGAACGTCTAGGAGCGCTGCAGTATCTAGTTCTTCGATAAGAATATAACGCCATTTTGAAGTGTAGTGTTGTGGAAATCCACAATTTACATGATAACACCTAATATTTATGTAGATAATAAGTGTAAAACTATTAACTTTATTTATATATAACTTATTTGTTTGTGTTAAGCAAGGAGTGGACAAATATGGATGATAAAGCCTCTAGTAAGGAACTGGATCAGTGGATAGAACAATTAAACGAATGCAAGCAGTTAACCGAAAGCCAAGTTAAAACCCTATGCGATAAGGTAATTTTATATTGTACTAATATAATAGAATATCAGGTAATTATGGACCTTTCCCTTTATTTGGTGTTGATGTGAGTCTTTTACACCTAGTGTTGTCATCGGTTAGTCATAAGGTAGGGTGATTAATGTTTGTATATGTATGTTGTGTTCTAGGCGAAGGAGATCTTGTCAAAAGAATCGAACGTGCAAGAAGTTAAATGCCCAGTGACAGTATGTGGAGACGTTCACGGACAGTTCCACGATCTTATGGAATTATTTAGGATAGGTGGAAGGAGCCCCGATACAAATTACTTGTTTATGGGAGATTATGTAGACCGTGGATATTATTCAGTTGAGACTGTGACGCTGCTGGTTGCCCTTAAAGTAAGATATAAAGAGAGAATAACCATTCTGAGAGGAAATCATGAATCTAGGCAGATTACTCAAGTTTACGGTTTTTACGATGAATGTCTCAGGAAATACGGTAATGCGAATGTATGGAAGTTCTTCACAGATTTGTTTGACTATTTGCCCCTAACTGCACTTGTTGATAGCCAAATATTCTGTTTACATGGTGGATTGAGTCCAAGTATCGACACCCTGGATCACATTAGGGCATTAGATCGTTTACAAGAGGTGAGTTAAAATTTTACAGTAACTAGGATAATTTTAATAATTATGTTAGTTAAACCACCTATATATGTTTTTACATAGTATATTTATCTTTATTATTCATACAGCATGTGATATAAAATATAAAAGCTTGTATGCATGCAATTTTTATAACATCCGAGATAGAAAAAAACATCAAACAACTTTTAACAAGGTCACTTCTATAATTTTCTGAATTCTCAATTTATCAATGAATTTTCATTTATACCTCTAATATACAGTAAACATTTACCCCCAACAATCAAGAAACTTCTCATTTCAGACTCATTAAAATTATTAATCTAACTCAAACCATTTAATCTGTAGGGTATGTACTGATTTTAAAAAGAAACAATTTCTCACAAAAATTTACGGGGGCTTTGCCGCAGGGATTTTCCTTCTCCACTCGCGTGCTTAAACCACCCTCGTTTCATAAACCACAAGAAAAATTTCTTGTTCATACCCACTAAGGAAGTTATGGGACCTGGCATGAATAGGGGTGATGTGCGGGTTAGGCAGGGTTTAGGGGGGATATGGCTTTAGGATGTGAAAAAGACAGCTTTCAAGCCGTTTTCTTCGCATTTTCTTGTCATATTTCCTTTCTGATACCTACCCCGCCCAGCACCCCGCTTCACTCCTGACCCCGCAACTTCCTTTGGGTGGGGGGGCAAAAATGTTCTTGTGGGTTTTGCATTGGGGGGGGGGGGTCCCCCTAGGCATGTTTCAGGAAAAGCGTTCGGGAGTTAAACTGCAAATTTACCCTTCTTTTTTTATAACTATTGATGTTCTATAAAAATAATAAAACCATAATTTTGAGGTGCTTTTAACTTTTAAATTCACTCCATTGTTCATACAATTAAAACAAACTACATATGTAAGTTATGTAAGACTCGATGCATTTTCGCAACAATTAGAACCGTAGACTGGTTTCGCTTTCATTAGTGCTCTTCAGTACGGCATACTAATTCCAGCAAAAATGCACCAAAAATAATACAGCTATCGTATAGCCAGTCTTAAAATACTCAGTAAGTGTTGGACGTGCCGCCACCTAGTTGCGGAACCAAGTAGTATGCTGTCACGCCAGCTCCAAATAACACAAAGTGTTAAAAAAATAGAGACTGGATACAGCTAACTAACAATTTAGAAAATTGTCAGCCCTGGCCCATTTCTACCCTAATATAGGGACAAAGTATGTAAGACTCGATGCATTTTCGCAACAATTAGAACCGTAGACCGAAAGACTGTAAGTTAGTAAACTTTATTGGTAAAATTAAACTGCAGGTAATAGTAGCAAGCAATACATTAATTATCTTGAAATATAATGAATTTGTTAGGATATCATGAAAACCAGTTAATGGGTTTTATTATGCTGTTTTGAAATTAAAGGTTTTTAATGGATTTTAAATGTTGTTAAGTGCAAAGGTATTTGTTTTTTTTGCTTTAATAAACCTTGACCAGCTAAGAGAATGGAACAAATATTAACTGTATTTCAACAATAGAAGAAAGTGTTGTGAAATTTTGGTGGAGTGGGATAATTAATTAAACTTTGTCATTTGGACATTACAACTAAATTGATGCAACTATAAATTAAGAAATTAGGCTGCTACACTGTATTCAATTAAAACAAGAAAAAGGAACGATAAATTTTCAGATTACCTTGTGAACAGCTTTCAGGAAAAACCTTTCAGAAACATACTTAAAACCACCCCTGTATGCATAAATCACAAGAGAAATGTTGTGGAATCAACCGCCAGGAAAGTTATGGGAGCCACAGTAAATATGGCTGCTGGACAGGGAAGAAGATTAAAAGGGAATATAAATGCAAAATGTGGCAAAAACAACTTACTTTAACTTCAATAAGATGCCTTTTTAGTGAATTTTCTTAGAAAAAATTCACTAATGAGGAAATCTCGACTTTTGAATTTGGAAAAAATTTCTTCAAATGAGCGCGATCTAGGACCCCTAGAACCCATATCCGGGGTCAGTTTCAATTTTTATATGTTTATATATATATATATATATATATATATATATATATATATATATATATATATATATATATATATATATATATATATATATATATATATATATATATATATATATATATATATATATATATATATATATATATATATATATATATATATATATATATATATATATATATATATATATATATATATATATATATATATATATATATATATATATATATATATATATATATATATATGTATGTATCACACCAATAACTCGATAAAATTTAGCGTGTGCCTTCCTTTTGTAAGTGGCTTGGATAAGTTCGTTAGCCAGGAAAATGGGACCAGGTTTTCCAGGAAAATTTTGGGTTTTCTTTCGAAAAAAAAATTTATTTAAAAAAAATAGGAAAGCTATGGTAACCAAATTTGGTACGTAAGTTTACGACATTAAAAGGAAACTATATACCAAAATCTATATTTCTATGTTAAAAGAAAAAAAAGGTATAAAAAAATATTTCGTGCTAGATCATTTCTATGAAAATTCACTACCATAACGCACTTGCTCCGCCCAGAGTTTTTTTTTACATTTTGCAGCTATATATTTAACCTTGTTTAGCCCTCATCACACTCCCATTCGTCTCTGGTCACCTAGTCATCTTACTTCCTTGAGGGTTGAAACCACATTTGTCTTGTGGTGTAGGCATGCAGGGGTGCTTCCATCTTGTTTATGAAGGGGAAGCGAAAACATGACAAAAATTTATAAGAAAATAAGGGTAATTTTTCAGATTATTGTCAATGGTTACCCCAATTAAAAAGCTAGGGCAAGACAAAATCACACCCCAGCTGCAGAAGTTATCACTTACCTTTTGCCTGTCCGGTAAATTTGCAGATTATCTCCCGAATGATTTAAAAAAAATTGTTTTCAGTAACATTACTAGGACCCCACCTGGATGCACAAACGACAAGAAAAATTTCTTGTTCACAAAAGGGAAGTTATGGAACTGGGAGTGAATAGGAGTGATGGGCGTCTTAGGTAGTAAAAAGGAAATATGAGCAGAAAATGCGAAGAAAACTACTTGAAAGCTGTCTATTGGAAGCCACATCCCCATTAAATCCTGCCTACCCCGCACAGCACCCCTATTTGCCCCAGGTCACGTAACTTCCTTGGGGGGTATGAACAAGAAGTTTTTCTTGTAGTTTATGCAACAAGGGTGGTTGTATGCACACGTGGGGGGGATGCCTACGACGAAGCAGCCCCTGTTCGACTTGTGGCAGGCGGGGGGGGGGGGTCCTGCTTAGTCGTGGGGATTTTCCTTCCCCCTCGCGTGCATACAACCACCCACGCTGCATAAACCACAGGAAAAATATCTTGTTCCTACCCACCGAGGAAATTACGGCACCTGGGGGGATAGGGGTGCCGTGCGGGGTAGGCAGGGTTTAAGGGGGATATGGCTTCAAGATGTGAAAAAGACAGCTTTCAAGCCCGTTTTATACGAATTTTCTGCTCATATTTCCTTTTTACTACCTACCCCACCCAGCACCCCTACTCACTCCTGGTCCCGTAACTTCCTTGGGGGGTGTGAACAAGAAATTGTTCATGAGGTTTGTGGAATTGGGAGGGGGGTAGGGGCTTTCGCAGGTTTCTGAAAACAATTTTTTGAAAAGCGTTCGGGAGCTAAACTGCAAATTTTACCGAAAATTCGCTACCAAAATGCACTTACTGCGTCCAGATTTTTTTCTTATAAAAGCATCATTTCGATAAAAAATGAAAAAATGCATTAACGAATTTGTTCTATGAAAATTAGCCAAAAAAAAAGGTCATTAAGAAAACAAAGTAACGCATAATTTCAAAAATAAAGCCTGCAAACAGGAATAAAAAATAACCTGGTCTCAGCCAATTTGCCTACTAAAAGCGAACCAGCAAACAAACTACAAGGTAGAAAATAAAACTGTCGTGCCAATGCGAAAGCCGCTCTCACAGTAAGGCTGGAAGATTCCAGTGAATCCCATTATCAAGTTTACATCAAATTTTAATGCATATGAGAGGAAGGGGATGTAAAGAAATACAACTGTACTGGGTAACTATTGAAAAGGTGTGACATGTTCAAGAAGTTGTAATGTAGATAACTCAGCAACAAATAGAAACCACATGGTAAAAATAATGTCAACATGCATGTTATATGTCAAACTTTATCTATCGGCAGTCGCTTTATCTAAAACTATATGTGAGGATATCTCATCTGACTAAAACTATAGGTAAACAATACACAATAATTTGATTACTCAGTTTAAAAGAAATGAAAATTTTGTTAACAGATCCAGTTTTATACAACATGCATAAACCATGATAATCTCTATTTGATAAAGCTGACTATGCTTGTGTGAATCAGTGTTTCTTGGATTATGACTGGTCTTTTAGTGAATTTTCTTAGAAAAAATTCACTAATGAGGAGATCTCGACTTTTGAATTTTGAAAAAATTTCTTCAAATGAGCGCGATCTAGGACCCCTAGAATTTATATCCGGGGTCAGTTTCAATTTTTATATGTTTATATATATATATATATATATATATATATATATATATATATATATATATATATATATATATATATATATATATATACAGGGTGTTACTTAATGATAGGGCGTAATTTCAAGGGCGCGTTCCTGAACAAAATTCAAGTAGAAAAGTTCATATAAACATGTGTCCTGAAGAGTCTGGTTTTCAAGATACAGGGTGTCAAAGTTTAAAAAAAAAATTGGTTTTTTATTAATATCTTAATGATTCTTTTGCCCATTTTGTTGAAATCTGGCAGGGTTATTCACTGTAATAAGGCGCTAAGTTGGCACTAACTAAAAGATAATTATAAATTCCAGTGGCGTCTCGAGAGGCAGTCTCACGAATAATATTGACTAAAAAAAAATGTACGCTACTGAATTTTTTTAATTTTAATTTTTTTCAGATTAAGCACCTAAAAATAAACCTTTTTTGCCTCTTAATATTTTTTCGTATATTACTTCCTTTTCGAGGAAAAAAATGAAAACGACTTCATTGCATGTCGAATAATTGTTAAAATGAAATCAAGTTAATTGTGAGCGTTGCTAGGAAACGTTGTTTTGACATTATGAGCATAATGTTTTTGACTTTCTGTGACAGTTTGTTATTATTTTCCCTCTGGTCAAAAGGTTAATTGTGCTATTAAAAAATGGTAAATAACTATTCTAATTTGGAGATGACACAAATGCATTTCCTTTATGGTCTTGCCAATGGTAATTCGGCGGAGGCCCGGCGGCTCTATCAAGAAAGGTATCCTGATCGTGTCCTTCCAGGTAGACAAATATTCATAAACATTCATCGTCGTCTGACTGAATCTGGCAGTTTTAAACATAATACCTCTGACGGAAGACCTCGTACAATTCGAACTCCAGCAGTTGAGGAGGCTGTCCTACATGCGGTCGAAGAGAATCCTGCAACTAGTACCCGAAAAATAGGTAGGGAATTAAATATTTGCTATAAAACGGTATGGGAAATTTTAAGAGAATCCCTGTTGTATCCTTATCACGCACAAAGAGTTCAGGCACTTCTGCCAAGAGATTTTGAACCGCGTACGCAATTTTGTAGATGGTATCATCAAAGACTTTCAGAAAATCCTCACTTTGATTCCATCATTATGTTTACGGACTAAGCCCATTTTTCCAGAAATGCAATAATTAATTTTCGAAATAATCATAACTGGGCCCAAGAAAATCCTCATGCTATTACAGAGACAGTTTCAGGAACAATTTTCTGTCAACGTTTGGATCGGTATCCTAGATGACTATTTGATTGGACCATTTTTTTTACCACAAAGTCTTAACGGACAATCTTACAGTCATTTTCTACAAACTGATTTGCCACTGCTTCTTGAAGATGTCCCTATATATTTACGTCAACAACATTGGTTCATGCATGATGGTGCTCCTGCCCACTTTAGCATATTGGCTCGTGAGTATTTGAATGGAGCTTACCAAAATCAGTGGATAGGTCGTGGAGGACCACAATTCTGGCCACCTAGATCGCCTGATTTAAACAGCCTAGATTTTTATTTGTGGGGGCACCTAAAAGCATTAGTTTATGTTACACCAATCGAGACAGAAGAACAACTAAGGAATAGAATTGTTGACGGATGTGAAACCATACGTAACACTAATGGAATTTTCGAAAGAGTTCGTCGCTCGATGAGAAGGAGAGCACAAGCCTGCATAGAAGCGGGAGGTAGTCATTTCCAACATTTTTTGTAAATAGTTATTACTTTTCGTTTGTTAGATTTTAAAAAATGGCTTAGAAATAAATATTCTGAACGATCACAATTAACTTGATTTTATTTTAACAATTTTTCGACATGCAATGAAGTCGTTTTTATTTTTTTCCTCGAAAAGGAAGTAATATACGAAAAGATAATAAGAGGCAAAAAAGTTGTATTTCTAGGTGCTTAATCTGAAAAAAATTAAAATTAAAAAAAAAACTCAGTAGCGTACATTTTTTTTGTCAATATTATTCGTGAGACTGTCCCTCGAGACGCCACTGGAACTTATAATTATCTTTTAGTTAGTGACAACTTAGCGTCTTATTATAGTGACTAACCCTACCAGATTTCAACAAAATGGGAAAAATGATCATTAAGATATTAATAAAAAACCAATTTTTTTTTTAAACTTTGACACCCTGTATCTGGAAAACCAGACTCTTCAGGACACATGTTTATATGAACTTTTCTACTTGAAATTGGTTCAGGAATGCGCCCTTGAAATTACGCCCTATCATTAAGTAACACCCTGTATATGTATCACACCGATAACTCAAAAAATAATGGGCCGATTTTGATAAAATTTGGCATGTATTTTTCTTTTGTAAATAGCTTGGATAAGTTCGTTAGTCAGGAAAATCGGACGAGGTTTTCCGGGAAAATTTGGTAGGTAGGTTTACGATATAAAAAGTAAACTACACACCAAAATTTAGATTTCTATGTTGCAATAAAAAAAAGTTATAAAATATTTTGTGCCAGATCATTTCTATGAAAATTCACTACCATAACGCACTTGCTGCGTCCAGGCTTTTATTGATTACTCAAGTGATCTTGATCTGTTAACACATCAGTTTTACAATATGTTGTATAAGGCTATTTGCCAAAATGTTTCATCTAAAACAGTGAAAAGTTCTAAATATCCTCAGTGGTTTGATTTGGAACTTCGTAAGCTCATCACTGAGAAAAATACAAGTTACTGTAAATTTAAAAGAACTGGTCTTGAATCTGATCATATGAAATATTCTAATCTTAGTCGTGACACTAAGTATCACATTGACTACAATTATTTACAGTTTGTGACTAGCACAGAGCAGATCATTCGGTGTGATGTTAGACAGTTCTGGTCTTTCGTTAATTCCTTGAGGAAGGATTCTGGGACTCCGAATAGAATGAGTTTTAATAATGTAATATATAATAATGAGTCTGATATAGCAGACGCCTTTGCTGCACATTTTCAATCCTGTTATTCTGACCATGGTTCCATTGATGTTGACTTTTGTGGTGTATCTAATATACGGTCTGCACATAACCTTTCTATGCATATTTTTACAATTGAGGAAATCGAGGATAAAATTAACACACTAGATGGCAAAAAACGATCTGGTTTGGATGGTATTCCTTCTTCATTCTTGAAAAATTGTCGACACTCTTTGAGTGGCCCTTTGTGTAGTATCTTTCAAAGGTTTTCCAATGCCGGTTTTTGCCCCTCACACTGGAAGTTGTCTACTCTGATCCCCATTCACAAATCAGGTGATAAGACACAAGTTGTCAATTATAGAGATGTTTCAATTGAACCTGTAATACCGAAACTATTTGAATCTATCATTGCGGATGAGATTTCCAATACCTTGAAACACAGTATTGTCGGAGAGCAGCATGGTTTCTGTAGTGGAAGGTCAACCGTCACTAATCTCGCCATTTTTCAATCTTACATGACTGATGCATTGAAGGCTGGTAAACAAGTTGATGTTATATACACTGATGTATCAAAGGCTTTTGACTGTGTGTCATACCCTTCTTCTGCAAAAATTGTTTGCAATGAGCATCTGTGGTTGTTATCTTTCGTGGATTCGATCTTACCTGTCTGACAGAAAGCAATTTGTTAGCATTTGCAACATGATCTCGACAAATTCATACCTGTGTCATACCCTTTTTCTGCAAAAATTGTTTACAATGGGCATCTGTGGTTATCTTTCGTGGATTCGATCTTACCTGTCTGACGGAAAGCAGTTTGTTAGCATTGGTGGTGCTCTATCAGATGGGGTTCTCGTCTTATCTGGGGTACCACAGGGATCACATATAGGTCCCGTTCTCTTTAATCTTTTTATTAATGTTGTGAGTTGTTTTGAGTCATCGAAATGTTTATTGTATGCAGACGACTTGAAGTTTTTTTCTGAAGTTGTCCATGGTGTCAACACTTTGCAACACGATCTCGACAATTTGACTCGCTGGTGCAATTCAAACTTGTCGCTTAATGTGGGTAAATGTAAGGTTGTGAGCTATTTTAGGGGTCAGAATCGGATTGTTCATAGCTATACGATTTATAACACGGTGTTGGACGTTGTCACTTCAGTTGCAGATCTTGGTGTAATTTTCAAAAATGATTTGTCATTTAATCTGCATATTAATGCTGTGGTTGTGAAATGTTGCATACTTTTGGGGTTTGTTAAAAGACACACTAAGCATATGACTGACACAAGGGCAATCACTAGTTTGTATACATCCTTGGTTCGAAGTAATATTGAGTATTGTTGTGTTGTATGGTTTCCATCCTATGCTTGCCACATTAATCGTATTGAAAGGGTACAAAACAAATTTGTTAAATACCTTCTTTATAAGCATCACTTTCCTTGCCAAGATATTGGGTATGATGTCAGATTGCTTCTTTGTGGTATGGTCAGTCTCAAAGCGCGACATGAGTATCTTTCATTGATGTTTATATATAAGTTAATTAATGGTCACATTGACTAATGATCTGCTCGAGTTGGTCCTTTTCCATGTTCCACCACGCTCAACTCGCCAACAGCAACTTTTGTTGAGCGAACACAGGACCAACTATGGATGTAACAGTTTCATGGACAGATTGTTGCATAATTATAATGTTAATTTTTCTAATTGTGATATCTTTTATATTGCTATGTCTAGGATGAAAACTGTCTTAAGACAGTGATTTTGTTACTTTGAGTTTTTTTGTTTTGTTTTGTTTTATTTTTAAGTACTATTTGGAATTTTTTAATTCTGTAGGTGCAAATTTAAATAAATAAAAAGGGGAAGTATATGTGTGCCATGCGTTTTGCGTTGTACGCCTCTGGCCTTTTTTTTCCTCCCTCAGGGCCTCTGGCCTTAGACATATGTCTCTTGGCCACAGGTGATTTGTTCTTAAGTTAATGCATCTTCAATGGTTTATAACTGTTAGGCTAGTGAGACATAATTTACTCAAAGGTGAAGTAATTACCTTGACTAAAATAATCTCTTTACTATTTATTTCATTCTTTCTTATCTGAAAAATGTTGTGAGAATAGTAGGAAGTCCAGAAATAGGTTCTTTCACTTAATTGATCGGTCATTCTATAAATAACACTCATTAAATAATGAATAATCACTTGTTTAATTCATTGTGTATTTGGGTATTTGATCAGGGAAGTGTATTGATTTAGGGTAGGAAATAAACATTTTAGTTGTGAATGAAATGACGTAGATTGTGTGGGTGAGAACATAATTCTTTATAGTCTTGGAATCATTAAGTTTGTTTTAGTAGCAGAATAAGCTATTTTACGAACAAAGTCAATATTTACTAGAATAGTTTGGTCAGCCTGTGACATTATTTGCTAAGTGTTTTATGTATTTGAGATATGCATGTAGGTACCCAATTAAATTACAATTTGTTTATATGTGTGTAAATTTAGTTCAATGAAACATTTTCTATTGTGATAATGAATCATGAGGTTTACTAATTGTGTTGTAGGCTGGTTGATTACACTTTTAGTGAATTTCCTTTAAAAAAATTTACTTTTGAATTTTGAAAAAATTTCTTCAAATGAGCGCTATTTAGGACCCCTGGGACCCAAATCCGAGGTCGGTTTCAGAGTTTATATGTATGTATGTATGTATGTGTATATATATATATATATATATATATATATATATATATATATATATATATATATATATATATATATATATATATATACACGTCACACCTATAACTAAAAAAATAATGGACCGATTTTGATAAAACTTCGTGAGTACTTTCCTTTCGCAAGTGGCTTGGATAAGTTCGTTAGCCGGGAAAATCCGCCCAGGTTTTTCCGGTAAATTTTATTTTCTTTCGAAAAAAAATTATATCTCCGGATATAACAAAGTAAGCGCAACCAAATTTGCAAAATTTAGTTCTGTAGGTTAAAGGACAAAAAGTTACAGGCATTTAAAGAAAAATAAATTTGGGTTTTCCTTAAAACGTTAAAAGTCGCGATTTTAAACGTCAAAATTGGTAATATTTAGGCAATGAACCTGAACCTAATATGAGCTATGGAAGGAAAATGTCTCAAGAATAATGTTTTACAAAGCCTGAAGTCTTAGTTTCAATTGTCATTGTCCTTCATTTTATTAAAATATTCCCAGAAAATTCATTTCAAATAGACCCTTTCTCTGATACTTTAGCAGTAGTGTTGGCTATAGAGTTTATCGGTTAATGGCATATAATTTTTGTTGAATTTTCATAAAAATCTTTAAAGCTCAATATACGTCATTATGTAAGATGCGAAAAAAAATTGTATACATTAATTATAGGGTGTCTTGAGCTACATCTTAAAAAAATATTTCTACAATTGCAGGTGGCCCATAAATCGTTGGTGATTCAAATTTTCCTTTTTAGTGAATTTTCTTTAAAAAATTTCACTTAATGGGGAGATTTATATATATATATATATATATATATATATATATATATATATATATATATATATATATATATATATATATATATATATATATATCGTACCGATAACTCAAAAAATAATAGACTGATCTTGATCAAATTTGGTGAGTACCTTTCTTTTGCAAGTGGCTTGGATAAGTTCGTTAGCCAGGAAAATCGGACGAGGTTTCCCTGGAAAATTTGGTGTTTTCTTTCTAAAAAAAAATAATCATATTTCCGGAAATAACAAAGTGAGGGCAACCAAATTTGGTAGGCGTATTTGTATTATAAAGAGTGAACTATGTACTAAAATTTAGGTCTCTAAGTTTAAGGACAAAAAAGTTACGGGCAGCTAAAGCAACAAATTTTGGAGTTTTCCTCAAAACGTCAAACTCACAATTTAAAACGCCAAACTCGCAATTTAAAACGTCTAAATTGGCAATGTTTAGGCAAAGAACGTGAAACAAATACGGATCGTGAAAAGAAAATGTTGCAAGAAGAGTGTTCTGCGAACCCTTAAGTTTCAGATTCAACCGTCATTGCCCTTCATTTTACTAAAATATTGACAGAAAATTCATTTCAAATAGACCCTTTCTCTGATGCTTTGGCTGTCAGTTTAGTTAAGCGGATGCTTTCGCTGTGGGTTTAGTGAAGTTTATGGTTTAACAGTCTATAATTTTTAGCTAATTTTCGTAGAACAAATTCGTTACTGCATTTTAGCATTTTTTATCGAAATATGATGCATGTTTGTAAGAAAAAATCTGGACGCAGTAAGTGCGTTTTGGTAGCAAATTTTCATTAAATCCTTCAAATTTCAATAACTCAATTTGCTATTAACGTAAGTTTTGTTGGTTAGGAAACCAACATTTAACTTTATTTTCGGAAAATTTTTGTATGAGCGCAGCAAGGGCGTTTTGGTGGCGAATTTTCATTAAATGTTTTAAATTTCAATAACTCAATTTGCTATTAACCTAAGGTTCATTGGCTAGGAGACCAGTTTTCTCAGAAACATTTAAAGTTTATTTTCGGAAAATTTTTGTACATTTTCAACTAATTATTTTGATAAAATATGGTACATTGTTCCTACTATATAGGTTATACCGGTAACCAAATTGATGCCTGCTCGCATTAGCGCGATATATTTGTAATTAAAAACATTTTAATGAAAATTCACTTCCATAATGCACTTGCTGCGCCCAGAGTTTTTTTGTTGTGAATTTTCTTTATAAAAAAAGTTCGGGACGCAGCAAGTGCGTTATGATAGTGAATTTTTATTAAATGCTTCAAATTTGAATAACTCAATTTTCTATAAACTTAGAAAGTTCAATTTTGGTATGTAATAAGGTCTTTCCTAAGGCAACGTATTCGCCAAATTTCATTAAAATAGCTTTGTAATTTTCGGAGAAAATAAAATTTGAATAACTCAATCTTTTATAAATTTAGAAAGTTGAATTTTGGTGCGTAGAAAGGCCTTTCGCAAGGCAACATATCCGTCAAATTTCATTAAAATAACTTTGTAATTTTCGGAGAAAATAAAAATTTTCGAAAGAAAACTCAAAATTTTCCCGGGAAACCTTGTTGGATTTTCCTGGCTAACGAACTCATCCAAGCCATTAATAAAAGGAAAATACTTGCCGAGTTTCATCAAAATATGTTAATTATTTTTTGAGTTATCTGTTTCATACATACATACATTATATATATATATATATATATATATATATATATATATATATATATATATATATATATATATATATATATATATATATATATATATATATATATATAAATAAATAAAATGAAACTGACCCCGGATATAGGGGTCCTAGTTCGCGCTCATTTGAAAAAAAATTTGCAAAGTCTCACCATCGATACCTCTCTATTAGTGAATTTTTTAAAATAAAAATTCACTAAAAATCACAAATGAGATCATGACTTTTGAATTTTGAAATTTCTTCAAATGACCGCGAACTAGACACCCTAGAACATACATCCGGAGTTAGTTTAAATTTTTATCTATTTACCTACATACAGGGTGGCGCATTTCTATGGTAAAGTTCAATATATCCGTTACTATACCGAGATACGACAAAAAATTGTATATGTTAATTATAAGGTGTCTTGAGCTGCATCCCATAATAGTTATTTATGTACCACAGGTATAAATAGATGTTTATGCCCTGAGAGCGACGATACACCTCTATTTATACCAGCGGTGCATACAAACTTTTATGTCATACTACTTCGTTATTGCATCCATAATGTTAATTAGTATTTTAGTAACATTATTGTTATTTTATCGTAGTAGACTCTATCGTTGCTAGGTACATACTGTCAAACATAAATGTTAGTTTACATGTGTTAAATTTAACTCAGAATGAATGCAATTTCTGAAATTCCGGATAGTAGCAAATTTTCATAAGAATGGTACACTCTTATTATACAGCATATTAGTAAAGTTAATACTTTAAACTTACACAGACCTTGAAGATCGATATTAGAGGTCCTAGTACGCACACATTTGAAGAATACTTTCGAAAGTGTTGCCATCAATATCTCTCTATTATCAAAAAAATCTTGCATTTTAACTCCTTTTGAGAAAACTGCCCGAAACTCAATTTTCTATGAAGGTAAAGAACAAAATTTTGCATTATCTGTAGATAGTGTAAATATCTTTAAACAAACTTGTATTACAAATTTCATTAAAGTTATGGAGAAGATTTCTAGAAGGAAACTTAATTCATATTTAGAAATGCAAAGTATCTGCCAAATTATAAACATAGCAGTTATTTTTCCTTATTAATCGCCAGTATGCCCTGCCTCTTTTCGTTTTCGAGTTACTTAAAAAAAAGTCTATTTATTTTTTCTTCAATATCTAAGTAGGCGTTGATCTGACATGTCTAAGACTTGTACATTATCAGGACACCTTTTAGAGAATAATCTTTTTGTGCTATTCTCAACTTTGGATTGTCATTTGTTTTTGAGCTACAGGTATCAACGTTTGTCTTTATTATAGCAGCCATATTGGAGATTTAGCTCATGTGATAGCCTGTGAAAAGAGCTTTCCAATGATGTACAACATGCTTGAGAAATCTTGTAATTGCACTGATAATTTTGATAAAAACCGTTTTGAGGATAGTAGGCTATGAAATCCAATACCAGAAAACAAATGACAAAAAAAAAAGTGTTCAAAAAGCAGTAGACCATGGAGTCTAACAATAGACTTCTACTTTTAACATAATTTTCCGTAATGATTCACGATCGGCCCATTATTACAAATGATATTTTACATTACAACGTTATCCTAAAAAATTATTATAATTTAATTAAATAGGTAAACCTAGTAAATAACTAAATTTACTAACAGAACTCAATAAAAAGCAGATTAATGATTTACAAAGACGCCTTTGAAAATTGTTTGATTTTTAAACGTAAGTCAACTGAAAAACAACAGAAGAAAGGTTGCTATGGATATAACACTATTGCGACAATTAAGAATACTGTCATTCTTAATTATCTAAACAATTTGAGGTGTATTTAACACGTTGATTAAAATATGTGAGGACACTCTAAGGCCTCAATCTGCCTACTCCTTAGAGTGGTGGACAAAGGTGGGTAAAGGAAATATGTAAGGACACTCTAAGGCCTCAATCTGCCTACTCCTTAGAGCGGTGGACAAAGGTAGGTTGGATTGTTGTAGCTCGATTATGGGGCCTCAATCTGCCTACTCCCCAAATCTCGCCGGAGATCGTCTGTGAGGTCTCAGTGTGCAACCCTAGGCCTCAGAGAGATCTGACAGTTCATTGCAAGTCTTGTCTTATATATGTCGTTCCGCCTACCTGCTTCGTTATCAGTGAAAGTAGTGGGGTAGGTTAGGGTTAGGTTGTATGTGAGTGGTCCATACCGGACCTTCCACCGCGACCAACGGTCTATTGTAAGTAGTGGGGTAACCGTCAGTTAAGTGGGGGGCTTTGGTCACGGTACTTAGAGGATGAGGAGGATTAAGAGGGTCACCGGCATTTGTTGAGGCAGATAATGGGGCAATAAAATTGTCTGTGGAGTTTATTTTCTTTTTGTGTGTTTGTAAAGAAGATATAATAGGTTTCCAAGTAGTCGGAAGGTGAAGACCATCATCTCTCTTATTAAACAGTCGGGACGTTTTTGAATCTCAATTGTTTCGCGGATAATTCTCGTTTTAAAGTTGTAAACCGGTGCTATTGTTTTGGCATTATCAAAGTCTATTTTGTGCCCTGTATGAATATGATGCATGGCCAGCGCCGATGAGGGGTCGGATTTTCTAACTGCGAGGGTGTGTTCATATATTCTATTGTGGATGCGTCTATTTGTTTTCATACATAAGTTCGGGAACAGTCAGAACATGGAATTTCGTAAACTCTGTGGGATTCGTTTGGAATCGTATCCTTGGGAGTTTTTTATCAGATTTGACAGTTTTTGCTCTGTTGTGAATACGGTTTTGATACTATGGGTTCTAAAAATTCTGCTGATTTTGTCGGTGACACCTTTAATGTATGGTAAAAACGCGGTGTGTTATTGTGTGGACTCTGTTTGTTCTTGTTGTGGTGAAGTGGTTTGTTGTTGTGCGTTTCTAATGTTTCGCAGTATGTGATTGTTGCTGTCTTAATGGAATATGATTTTACGAGTTGGCAGTCCAAAAAGTAACCAAAAAACCACTAGACTAGGGACCCTAAAGTTACTAAATCAATTGACAATTGACAGTTCAGTCCATTGGCGCTCATTTCCTTTTGACGGTTATTTTGTATGTATATGGTGCATTTTCCAAGTTCGACCAGTGTTTACCTTCTTCAAATAATTTTCTATCTGTTCGGCAATAAAAATAAACAGTTTTTATAAAAACTTAGCATTTTCATTCCGTTTTTACGTAAGTTAAAAGTGTAGGTATGTTAAGGTTATGTTGTTGACGATATTCAACATCGCATGGAACGAAGCCCTACCAAATCTGTTCGTCTGTAATCTGCCCAAATAGGTACATATTTGTTATACGTTACACAATACACATTCCCAAAACCGTAAATTAGAAGTTTAAATAATCGGACCTCAATTTGTTTACGTACATTACAAAATTTTGATACTATACAAAATAAAAGTAATATTTTATAGTTTTTAAATTAATTTTTTAACAACCAATAACAGTAAACCATACATGAACAGACTTGCTGTTAAAAATACTAAATAACAAATACATTTACTGTTTCACTTTATTATGATTGTTATATTTTTTATAAAACCCCAAAGGAAATATGAGACTACACTGGCAACTTAGCGATTTCATTTATTCAGGTTGTACAACCGTGTATGCTGGGTTGCCTAACTTAAGTGGTCACGTTGGGTTCGGGAATTAATTAAAGCCCTGTATATATATATATATATATATATATATATATATATATATATATATATATATATATATATATATATATATATATATATATATATATATATTATCACACTGATAACTCAAAAAATAATGGGCCGATTTTGATAAAATTTGGCATGTACCTTCGTTTTGTAAGTGGCTTGGATAAATTTGTTATCCAGGAAAATCGAACCAGGTTTTCTGGGAAAATTTTGGGTTTTATGTCAGAAAGATGTTTTATCTGTAACAATAAAAAAAATCGATCGTAATCAAATTTGGTGCACAAGTTTATCACATTAAAAAGAAACTATATACCAAAGTTTAGATGCCTGTGTTACAGGAAACAAAGTTATAAAAAAATTGTTGATGCTAGATCATTTCTATGAAAATTCACTACTACCATAACGCGCTTGCTGCGTCCAGGAAGTCTAGTTACTTTTTTGAATATATGTTTTAATTTATTTTTTGTTTTGTTTCAGGTACCACATGAGGGTCCAATGTGTGACCTGCTTTGGTCTGATCCCGATGACCGCGGCGGCTGGGGCATTTCACCCCGTGGCGCCGGTTATACCTTTGGACAAGACATTTCAGAGACGTTCAATCACTCCAATGGTCTCACCCTGGTGTCTAGAGCTCATCAGCTCGTCATGGAAGGGTACAACTGGTGTCATGACCGGAACGTAGTTACTATATTCAGCGCCCCCAATTACTGCTACAGATGCGGCAACCAGGCGGCCATAATGGAACTGGACGATGCATTGAAATATTCATTGTAAGTAACCAAATGTTTTCAGTTGCCTTTAAATAATATCTCTTAGTATGGTAAGTTGTCCAAGTATCTTTAGTCGTACTACATACAGACAGGGAGACTACTCTGGCTTCACTGCTGGGTTTGGTTTCTGTAAGTGAAGGACGTAGCCAGTGTGTAAGCTTATTGTAACAAGTGACCCTTCTGAATTCTAGATGTTCTTCAGCGTTTCTGTAACTAGTTTCGCTGCTCTTGACAGCATCCTCAGACAGATTAAAATTGAATTAATACGAAATCATGACAACTACAAAGAAATATCTGTTGTAATGTTATTATTTTTTTATCTGGCTGAGGATGCTGTCAAGAGCAGCGAAACTGGTTACAAAAACGTTGAAGAACATTCTAGAACATCTAGAATTCAGAAGGGCCACTTGTTCCAGTTAGCTTATGCGCTGGCTACGTCCTTCACGTACAGAAACCAAACCCAACAGTGAAGCCAGAGAAGTAGTCTCTCAATCTGTATGTAGTATGGACCAGTTTCACCAAGTAAGGACAACAACAATCAATGAACCTTTAGTTGTTTACTTTATTCTTATTAATTAAATGTTGATCTATTGCTGCGACCATTGTCAATCACCTACACCAGGGAATCGTTCCACCTCGATATCAGGATGTTTTGAAGATTTCCTTTCTGCAAGGAAGGTACAGGGCTTTCATTAATTCCCGAACCCCACGTGACCGGATTCTGTCTCTCTCTTAGTGGAATATGATTTTATGAGTAGGCAGTCAAGAAGTAACCAAAAAAACCACTAGACTAGGGACCCTAAAGTTACTAAATCAATTGACAATTGACAGTTCAGTCCATTGGCGCTCAATTCCCTTTTAACGGTTATTTTGTATGTATATTGTGCATTTTCCAAGTTCGACCAGTGTTTACCTTCTTCAAATAATTTTCTATCTGTTGCACAATAAAAATAAACAGTTTCTATCAAAACTTAGCATTTTCATTGCGTTTTTATGTAAGTTAAAAGTGTAGGTATGTTAAGGTTATGTTGTTGACAATATTCGACATCACATGGAACGAAGCCCTACCAAATCTGCTCGTCGGTAATCTGCCCAAACAGGTACATATTTGTAACATGTTACACAATACACATTCATAAAACCGTAAATTAGAAGTTTAGATAATCGGACCTCAATTTGTTTACGTACATTACAAAATTTTGATATCTATACAAAATAAAAGTAATATTATGTTGTTAATTTATTTTTTAACAATCAATAACAGTAAACCATACATGAACAGACTTGCTGTTAAAAATACTAAATAATAAATACATTTATGACATTTACTGTTTCAACTTATTATAATTTTTATATTTTTTATAAAACCCCAAAGAAAATATGAGACAACACTGGTATCTTAGGGATTTCATTAATTCAGGTTGTACAACCGTGTATGCCGGGTTGCCTAACTTAAGCAGTCACGTGGGGTCCGGGAATTAATGAAAGCCCTGTATATGGTGATGGCACCAGCGATTTTACATACTTCCGAAGGGCAGAGTATGCAAACATTCACTGGCTTGCATGCAATGCCACAAGATGACTACAATTACAATATAAATTCAAATACAATACAGCACTACATTACCCTCATCATAACAAACAATATCAGCCACAAATAAATATCGCTTTTATTAACTAATCATTACAATTATTACAACCACACAGCCACCATCAAGAAAGGGTGAAGTCTAGTACAGGTATTCACACTTAACCCCAACCATCAGTGGAAACACATTGGAATAAACTTTGGATTAAAAGCGGAACAGTAGTGAAAGAAAAGAATCACCAACCCATAGACCAAGTATTAAAGTGGAAGCTAACATGTCAAAAAAAAAAAAAAGAAGGAATAAAATAAATCTGAAGAAAGATCGTATAAAATAGAAGAAATGTCTAAATCTCCCCTGAGGAGTCACAACTAAATGCCACAAGCAAAACTAGACCACCCAAAACACCACAGCAGCGATCCAACCGCATGGGAACCAACCGCTCCATATTGGTTGTTGAGCAAAAATAATTTCAGTTTTTACTTGAATTTTGTTAATATTGAAATGCCACAAGCAAAACTAGACCACCTAAAACACCACAGCAGCAATCCATATGGCATGGGAACCAACCGCTCCCTATTGGTTGTTGAGCAAAAATAATTTTAGTTTTTACTTGAATTTTGTTGATATTGAAATGCCACAAGCAAAACTAGACCACCCAAAACAGCACAGCAGCGATCCATACCGCATGGGAACCAACTGCTCCCTATTGGTTGTTGAGCAAAAATAATTTCAGTTTTTACTTAAATTTTGTTGATATTGAAATGCCACAAGCAAAACTAGACCACCCAAAACACCACAGCAGCGATCCATACTGCATGGGAACCAACCGCTCCCTATTGATTGTTGAGCGAAAATAATTTTAGTTTTTACTTGAATTTGTTGATATTGAACACCTTAAATTTTTGAGATGATTATATAAAGAAAGAGGCTGGTACAAACTACATGTAAAGAGTATGCAGATAAAAGTATACACATTAAAATAAGACGACAATATCGCACAGCCATCAACGTACTTATCTACTCCCCTAAGTTACGAAAATTGAACATCACAGAAAACTTTATGTACTCCCAAATGAAATTAGAAAACTCCAGAGTCCTCTCCAAAGAGAAATGATGACGCTAGTTGGTAGAACAGGAGCCAACTGAAAAGGGAGTGTGGTTTCTAAGTGATCTAGGTGCTACCCTAAAAGAAAGTGGATGCAACAGTTTGGGACAGTTGATGACGCCATGGATCAATTTAAACATAAACAGTAGATCCAGATGGATTTCTTGGCAAGTCTACTCTCAAATGACTCTGAATGTTCTCTAATTGTGAATGTCAGTGGAAATATGGAGATGATGAACGTAATGGCGCAGAAAATTATTTTGAACTTTTTTGGGAGTGTTCCATACAAAATAATAATGCAACTAGATAATAGAGCAATTTTTCAATACAGAAAAGACCAGTGCTGAATAAACAGCGGCATTGCTCATTGTTCCATTTACCAGAAGCAGGTTGGACAAATTAAAGCCACCTATTCTTATGGGGGAAACAATTCCATTTATGGAACAAGCGAGATATCTGGGGGTTACACTAGATAAGAAACTCAACTGGGATAAAAAGTTGGAGAATGTAATCTGCAGGGCCAAACTGTCCCTGTGGATATGCCGAAGAATCTGTGGAAATAACTGGGGAACAAGCCCACAACACATGTACTGGTTCTATGTAGCGGTTATCAGACCGATAATAACATACAGATCTATAGTTTGGTGGCCTAAGGCACTTCGTGGTATCGCGAGAGTCAAACTGGCTCAGCTACAGAAACAAGCTTGTGTGATGATAACGGGCACGATAATAACCGCTCCAGCAGCCGCTCTGGAAGTCCTCCCGAAACATTCCACATCTTCGCATTTGGCTGGAGAGGGAGGCTAGGCGGACAACATACAGATTAAAACAAACGCCCGACAGCATGCCGAAGGCAATCAGTTTGGGAGGGTCCGGACTCCACGATGACATTGAGAGTCATGACGTTCTGGGAATGATCTCAGATTTGATGCCTACAAAGATCAGTAGAGATGTGTCTTTCAAGACTGTCCTTCTGGAAAGGGAGGACTGAGAACGAAACTGAACGATCCTATTGAGGACCGAGCTCTGCTGGTATACTGACAGCTCCAAAACTGATAAAATATAACATTTTGTTGTAAGAAATTATTCAGTTTTGGTATGCTGAATATGTGGCTGCCAAAACTTGTAAATGCTTTTGGGTAAGTTTTGGGCATCGTTTTTTAGATTTTGGTTTAGTCTAGATGCTGAATATGTGGTTACCAAAATGTTTGCCTATATCTCTGTAAATACTTTTGGGAACTTTTTGGGCATTGGTTTTTCGGTTCTGGTCTGGTCTAGGAATGCTGAATATGTTGTTGCCAATCACTTGATAAATACTTTTGCGGTCTGTTTTTTCATCTGGTCTGGTCTTGGGGATAGTGAATGTGGTTGCCCAAAACTGTAGCTCGGTACATCTTGATGAGTTAAAACGGCGCCATTTATTTACATGTTATTTTTTTATTTTCTGCATTTTTTTGTGTTTGTGTAGTATGTACTGAGATTGAAATGTTTAAATTTTGTTTCAGTTTACAGTTTGACCCTGCCCCTCGGCGTGGAGAACCGCATGTTACGCGCAGGACACCTGACTATTTCTTATAATCCTTTACCTATATTGTCAATCGCAATATCATAAACTGCTTAGATATATTGTATTTGTTAACAGTTATAGGGTACAAATCCATTCAGTATGTCTTTGACATGTGAAAATTTCATATTTATTTCAATAGATAACCAGAAAATTACCGGTGTAAGATGGTTTTTTTTGAACTGAATACGAACTTTTCCTGTTTTATTTTGTTAAAATTAAACAATGCCGAAGTCTGTAATCACCAGTATGATTTTGCCCGTGCGACCAAACCTACCAGATATACATAAAATCGTAGTTAAAATATGCATGTAATAGTTATATACTCAATGTTCATAAATAATATAAAAAAGGCATTTCTTTCTTTGGTCGTTTTATCATTTTTTTAATGTATATTCTGTCAGTGTTTATTTTTCATATATCATTGTTTTATTAGTAAAAGTGTAAAAGAACCTAGTGTCGCAAAGTAACTTAACATCGGTAGGGGCTGTCAAAACATCTATGTAGTATTGATAAGAATGCCCTTTCTTCCTTCTTCGTATCTGTCCTCTTTTAGCACCACAAGTACTATAGTGTTCAATGATCTCTTCTCTTTTCTTTTTTTTCCTCGAAGCTAGTCTTTTAGAGGTAACATACTAAATAAAGGCTTCATCTGCTTGAAGTGACTTTTTTGTGCGTTAAAATTTGCTATATTCATGTGGAAATTGTGCAATTAAAAATGAAAAATTCGAATTAATTTTTGCTCAGTAAAGTCCGGCGGAAAGTGACTTTACGACTAGCAATTTGAAGTCGTAGACTGATTTTAAAAAAGAAATGGTATCGCAATTATAATAAATGATAACCAACTGGGTGTTCTTTCTGCTATTTTACTGAACATAAAAATAATTATGAAATTTTACGTTTCTTTTGGAATGCAGCATTTAGAAGCCACCTTATAAAATAAAAGAATTATTGAAGCTATAGAATTTGTTGTCCTAAATACGTAAAGTGTTCTGTCGTCATTTATATATTTTACAAATTTATCGTAATTAAGGAACATAATTTCTGGCTATAGTTTTCAGATCAGTCATGTAATAACAAACTTAATAGTTATTTCTTTGAAGACTGTTCATTTTGGTTATATATTGAGTAAATAAACATTATTTCTAACAGATGTTGATTTTTAATCTTCTCCTGGATTTTTCATTTTTCATCTTGTGTGGATGTTTTTGGTATCTTAATATCTGTTCAATTTTATTGTGAAGTATTTTTTTTAATATTCCTTTTTTTTGATAGCATAATTTTTTAAATTTTATTTATAATTTCTTGTAATCTAGAGTATCTTGTGTATAATAGTTTGTTGAATAAAGTAACATTTTGTCAGAGGTTTTATTTATGTATTATCTCTAAAATTATCATTCCCATCTTGACGTTCACATTTATTTATTTATTTATTCATCTGTGGGTCACCTCATTTTACATAAGTTTAAATAATTTATAATCTAGAACAACACTACAATCTAACAATAATGCAGAACAAAATAAAAGTACATATACACCATTGTTCAGGCGAACAGATGATATTTCATAACGGCCCTAATAGCCTTAAAAATGTAATTAGTAAAAACACCAAAATAATTATTACAAGTAGGTCAGTTAAATTCTGTAATGCAGTTATGTAAACATTTCAATAAATTGGAGGTCGACATTATATGGAGCAACATTGAAATTGTCACATTCAGCATATAAACCATAACAAACGAATTTGTAAGACAGACAGGAATGTTTAGTCATCAAGGTTAAGAATCAAAATATGTCATTGTTGGTAAATATAAAGCAGATTCATTGGTAGTAAGTAAGATATAGTTAATTAAACTTCGTTCTAGAATGTAGGCGGAAATGTATATCGTTCATTTTAAATAAGCTGCTGAAATGTAGTCGGGTAAAATAACGCCGCGATTATTTAATTATATAAATACTGTTATTAATTAATAGTCAAAGATGATAATACTTGAGTAAGTTCTATTATCCCATTTTTTATATATCATATTGTTCATATTATTATGTTTATTAAGTTTTGTGCCTTAATATCGTTATCAATATACCGTTATCTATGTCATAATTATGTGCTTCGTTCCTACATCTTTTATTCTGATAATTCACCCTCCGCTTCCATAAACAACCATCTTGTACAACACAAAAGAAAAAATCCCTTGCCACAACCTATTTAAAGGAGCATTTTTATGATCTGCATCATCGCCAAAAACGTCCACCATTACCGCAAACCGATTGGCATGCCTTACAGTAGCGGCTCGTGCCTTAATGCATTGGGGGTGTGCAAGGAAAAAAAAGTTCGGGACACAGTAAGTGCGTTATGATAGTAAATTTTTATTAAATGCTTCAAATTTGAATAACTCAAATTTCTATGAACTTAGAAAGTTGAATTTTTGGTGTATAGTAGGGTCTTACCCAGGGCAACATATGCACCGAATTTCATCAAAATAACTTTGTAATTTTCAGAGAAAATTTTTTTTTTTCAATTTTCTAAAAATGTAGAAAGTTGAATTTTAGTGTGCAGTCTTTTACAAGACAACATATCAACCAAATTTCATTAAAATACCTTTGTAATTTTCGGAGAAAAATATATTTTTTGAAACAAAACTTAAAATTTTCCCGGAAAACGTTATCCGATTTTCCTGACTAACGAACTCATCTAAGCCATTAATAAAAGAAAGGCACTTGCTGAGTTTCATCGAAATCACTTGCTTATTTTTTCAGTTATCGGTTGGATACATACATATACATATATATATATATATATATATATATATATATATATATATATATATATATATATATATATATATATATATAAACATATAAAAATTGAAACTGACCTCGGATATGGGTTCTAGGGGTCGTAGTTCGCGCTCGTTTAAAAAAAATTTTGGAAAGTCTCCATCGATACCCCTTTATTAGTGAATTTTTTTACATAAAAATTCACTAAAAAATTAAGGGCTCGCCTATTTTTTTCCCCGAAAATGTATTATAAAGAAACCTGCCTACTAAACTTAATAATTATTAACTACTTACGAAGTTTTCCTCTGGTTAGTTATACGTTATAGTAGTTAAAAAGTTGACCTTTAAATTTAAAATATCCACTGAATTAATCACAGTATCACAATTATTTTGTCCACTTATTAAGCAACCCGAAGTAGTAACCATCATAATAATAATAATTTGTTAGAACATGTAAACAACAACGAAATGATCTAATTAAAAATCAATCCGACGCAAAGACGAAAATTACTAGGTAGTAGGTACACACGCTGTGCCAAAAGTTCACTACACACTGGAAGTGTGTAATTTTATGGCGCACAACAGATTGTTTAATTGGTTGTTTTCGATGAAGATCAAGATTCGGCGATCATTTCGCACTGAAGTATCGCATTTCCTGAGAGCGCCGAAAAATACACACCGCCGCCCGACTGCTTTATATGGATATGGATGTATATAACGTCTGCAACGATTAACACTATACTTATTCTGATTCTGTATTAATGGCTGCCGACTCTCTGCGATCCTCGATATACTAATTTTGTTTGTTGAATGCAGGAGGTAAAAAAGTGATTAAAAATTTATTAAAATATAGCATAGCAAAAATATTGATTTTTCCACGTCAGGCGGCAGTGCGCGCGCACTGGCGCACTTATTGAGGAGCCGCCCCTCCTTACCAATCTAGTCACCCCACCATTCTGTCCATAGTTGGCTGACATGACATCCTAGTCGAGTGTGTATTGTTCGACTGACAGCGCCTACATGTATGCAACTCCTACATACACCAATTCATTTAGGCGGATGTACAATAATATATTGAGTGTATCATCGTGGTAGTGTCTAAGTTTATGCAATAGGCAATTTGCTTAGCACCTTTGCGTGTTGATATAGTATACCTATGATTAAGTTAAAAGAACCCTTGTTTTGGATTTATAAGACCATTTTAAAGCAAACCTAAATCGCCAAACAGATTTTTTCTGAAATTTGAAAAAATTAAATAAAAGGCACCTAATAAGAGATCCATTTGCAATAACAAAAAAGTGTTGACACAGTGTGTTTTGGTAGTGATTTTTTTTTGTGGTACGAGTTTTAATAAAAAAATTGGTAATCAAATAGTAAATAAAAGTATTAAAAAAAGTTAAAGGCACTTTATAAGATTTGTCGATTCGCAATAAGAAAAAAGTGGGCGTAGCAAATGCGTACTGGTAACAAATTTGCATAAAAAATTCCTGTTAAACGGTAAATATTTGTTAAAAAACTTGTATGCAGCAAGTGAGTGTGTATCGTTCGACCGATAGCGCCTACATGTATGCACCCCTGCATACACCAATTCAGTTAGGCGGACGTTCAATAATTTATTGGTTGAGTGTATTTCATCGCGGTAGGGTTTAAGTTTATGCAATAAGCAATTTGCTTAACACCTTTGCGTGTTGATATAGTATACCTATGATTAAGTTAAAAGAACCCGAGTTTTGGATTTATAAGACCATTTTAAAGCAAACCTAAATAGCCAAACTAACAGATATTTGAAAAAAAAGCACCTAATAAGAGATCCATTTGCAATAACAAAATAGCGTTGACGCAGCAACAGCGTTTTGGTAGCGAATTTGTTGTGGTAGCGAGCTTAAAAAAAATTGGTAATCAAATAGTAAATCAAAGTATTAAAAAGTTTTTCATTCATTTCAAATCTTAAATCCTTCCCATTCTGCTAGAATCTTCAAAAATCTTGATACATATATAGTTGAGCCTTCAAAAAAGCACACATTTATTCCGATACTTGAGAAAAATTAATAAAAGGCACTTGATAAGATTTTTTGATTCGCAATAAGAAAAAAGTGTGGGCGCAGCAAATGCGTAATGGTAGATACATAGGCCTGTAGTTGCTAGGAAGCGCTTTGGATCCTTTCTTGGGGACGGGTTGTACTCAAGCAGTTTTCCAGTTCGTAGGGAATATGCCTCTATTGTAAGATGTCTGAAACAGACGAGTCAGGACAGAAGCAAGTTTTGGTGCGCATTTTTTGAGAACAATTGCTGGGATCTCGTCAAGGCCAGAGGCTTTTCCTGGTATTAAGAGAAGAGAGCATCTTTCGTACCTTTTTACTTTTGAAAATGATGTCCATCATTTTATGCGTGACATTGGGGACTGTTGGTGGTTGAACATTTGGAGGTGGGTTGAGAGTAGGATTTCTGGCGAACAAAACAATTTAATCCTCTGAGACAAGAAGTGGGAAAGTGCTCTTGCAGAAATTATTCCCAATAGATTTAGCAAGAGTCCAGGAGGGTTTGCTGCCGCTGGAGGTTAAGAGGACTTTGTTTTTGATGTGGTTATTAAACGAGTTTTTTGCCTCAGAAAGAATGCGGACATAGTGGTTTCTTGTGTCGTCTAATGTGTCTGGTGCAGGTTAGATTGCTGCGGACGTACACGCACACGCCTCCATGCAATCTAAAGGAAGTAAGGAGCTCATACCCTGGGAAATTAAGGTGATTAGTGGCTGTTTTGACACAGATTTGAGTTTCGGTGAGGAAGAAGAGTTGGGGCCTATTAGCCTGGAGGAAATGGTGGACAGAGTTCAGGTTAGAATTTAGGCCACATATATTCGAGAAGGATATGTTAAATCTTGATATGTTTTACAATAAACAGCTGCCTATTTTATATGATGCATTGGTTGAGAATGTTGTATTACAGCATTTTGACCTCGGGTGGTGCGGCAAAACCACATCTCAGATTCCTGCAAAGTACCCAAAACTGTAGTGTTAACATAGTAAGGATTATGCTTACCCTAGCGATTGTCTGTACAAGGATACTTGCCTGATGGATATTAAAGAGCTATTTTACTTTCTAGTTGCTAACGCTCAGCGTGGCCAAAGGGGGAGTCTTAGAATTATAGAGCATTCACACTTTACTAGACATAGTGGACATTCGTTTAAAACACAGAGGGTGAAAAACGTGATTACGCAGATATTGTATGCTTACCTATGTGCAAGAGTTGTATAACTCAGTGCCTCCTGAAATAAGAGACCACACTTCTTTGAATTTATTCAAGAAACTGGATTCTTCATACCGTTATTTGTTTCAGAAAAATGGGTAACAATGTTGCATGTGTAGGTGTGTGCGGTTGTGTGTGTGTTATATGTGGTCAGGTGAGTATTGGTGTTTGTTTTGGAAGTGGTAAAGCAACAGTGTATTAGACTACAGACTGGGAGATTAAGGTAGATAACGGTATGATGCATATATATTTTGATGAGGCTGGGAACTGAGTGAAAATGTTAATATAAAAATAACACATTGAGACTAAGTATGCTCACACAGAATCCAGATTCCACTATTTAAACAGAATATAATTTACAGTATAGTAATATACTTAAAACAGAGACTTTAGCAAAGAACAGAAGCTTCAAAAAGTCATACCCTGCTGGGGAGCTCATTCCCTGCAGAATAATGAAAAGTTTTTTGGATCTGAAAGTACTCACTGATGATGAAAATAACAAACGAAGTCTGAAGATATCTAGCTAATATTTACAGTATTGAACAGCATCAGCAATACTTCGTGTATTTACCAGGGGCAAAGATTATCTTGGATTTCAAGCTCCTGGCAATTGTGATTAAATGTAATAATCTGGGTCCTCAGCTTAAAGACAAAAAACCTGATAACTTTATGCTGCACCTGTTCAACAAGCATTTGGGAAGGAATACAGAGAGTTTGTAGATTAGACAAGCTAACATATTTAATTATTTAAAACCAGCATCAAGTAATAACCCCAATGTGATCTTGTTTAGATACAGAATAGTGAATATTATTTTCAACCTTCTCAATATTGAAAATTTCAATAGAACCAGATAAAAAATTGATGGTATTGTTTTATTTCATTAGAATTTGCATATTAAAACATTGTATAGTCTGCACTAGTTATGGAATAGCTAGGAATGTAGAAGTTTCCTCTTGTTGTCTCCTTGACACAAAAAAAAATAATAGAAAATTATCAAAGAAAGTAAAAATAATGGCTACAATAAAATACTTTAAAGTTTTATATTAAAATACCTATTATAATCTCTATTCATATACAATGTTCAAGAATTGTTTACTTTTAAAACATTTTGTTACATAAAACCAACCTAAATATAACAAATCTGAACTATAGAAATAAATAGTACAAACAAATGAAGCTATGTGTATTACAAAACCTACCTAATTTCCTATGCTAAAAACTATCTAATAATCTATTAGAAGTGCTTAGTAGATTTGACGATGTACTCTGTTGTTGTGTGCTACCAGGACCTCGAGATTTCTTGAATCTATATATCTGTTCTAAAGTATGAGGTAAGATGGGTCGAACAGAATTAATCTCTATCAACGACAGATGATCTATAGCTGCATATGAACCAGTACTCTTCACTAAATCATCGACTGAAGACCTCAGCTTTGATAGTCTGATATCCCAAATATCCTTAATAATAGTTCTTATTTCATCAACTTTAGGAATATCACCTGCAGCATTGCCTAATAACAGTTTTGCTTCGATCATGTAATGTTCACTGGGTATTCTTGTAAATATTTTAGAAGTCTTTTCATTTTCTTTTATTTCTTCGAGTTTCTCTATATCCATCCAATCGGGTTGTTCAAATTTACATTTCTGTTGTTGTTTAAGATGAACCGCAAGCCAGAGCGGAACTTTTACCGGCAAACTTGCCCTGAATGGACCCACATCTCCAGATATTAAATGAATCACTCCACTGTTAAATGTTGGGACAATTGTGACTTTTTGCTTTTCACCCAAAAACTCTACTTCGTTTGGATCCATTGGTTTATTATTTGTGTTTTTCCTTTCCCCTCGAAAAAAATTATAAATTGTGATATTTTAAACTAAAACATAACCTCCTCTGACAGCACAGCCATATTTATCTATGAGCACAGCCATAAAAACCTACATAGAGAATAGTGAGAAGCAAGGAAATGCTTCAATATGGGAACACCTTACTCTATGATTTTGAATGAAACGTTTCTGACATCTTTTCTAAGAGTATGCATATGTTTTCCATTAGTTTACCTCATCTTTTTCCATGTACGCCTCCGCCAGTCACAGCATCACTAATAATTGTGTATTATGCTGTACTTCACGTATTGTCAAAAGCTTATGTTGTGCCTCAAAAGATTTTGCATTTTCCTCTGGATGTCTTTCAGCAAGCTCTTTCTTCTCTTACCGCCAAGGTTTATTTTTATATATGTGCCTTGTCCTTATCAATTTTCTTCACGTTCTCATTTTAAAAGCTTGTACTTTTTTCAGATATTGCTCCTTCAGCGTACTTTTCCGCTCCATAACTGTTGGCTCCTGGTGAATGCAGACAATACCAAATTCTTTTAAATTCTAAATAGTCGCACATGATATTATGTGATATCTGGTGTTTCATAAAAGTACGATAAAATGTACGCAACAGTATAAAATAATAATTAAAAAATTCGGGACGCAGCAAGTGCGTTATAGTAGCGAATTTTCATAAGAATTGTACACTATTATTATACAGCATATTAGTAAAGTTAATACTTTAAACTTACACAGACTTTGAAGATCGATTTTAGAGGTCCTAGTATGCGCACATTTGAAGAATTCTTTCGAAAGTGTTACCATCAATATCTATTATCAAAAAAATCTGGCGTTCTAACTACTTTTGAGAAAAATGCCCAAAACTCAATTTTTTATGAAGCTAAAGAACTAAATTTTGCTATATCTGTGGATAGTGTAAGCAAATACTATATAATGACAATACGGGACACTCCTATGCTTTAGCATTGGTGATATTTGTGACAAAAACACTAGCGCCACCACGCATGAAGTACTGACAACTGAGCCGATTTTCTAAGTTATAATTCGAACAATTATATATTCCACAAGCCCTACCACTCATATTTATTATTAAAAACACAGGTCAAACTTAACTATACACAGTTAATCAAAAACGATCGCTAATGTTGACATATGAACACGTTCCTGAACGACGTAATATCAGTACTAACCGCTAGGGACACTGATATTTTTGTCACACAAAATCGGCCGGAGTGTCCTGTATTGTCATTTATAGTATTTGGTGTAAGTCTCTTTAAAAGAAACTGGTATCACAAATTTCATTAAAGTTACACAGATTTCCAGAAGAAACAATTCAGATTTAGAAAAGTAAAGTATCTGCCAAATTATAAACGTAGCAGTTATTTTTCCTTATTAATCGCCAGTATGATTTCGTTTACCTAATCAAACCGGTTTTTTCATTAGCAACAATAACAAAATTATAATTTCAGACTTCGTACTTTTTGAAACATCAATTTGTTTACCATAAAACCGAACGACTTGCGGAGGGTTTTCGTTTCAAACCTGTAAGACAGCATTATTTCTTTCTTCATTTCTAGGCATTGGTAATTTCTTTGCGTGGAAGCTACCGTCGTTTAATAGATTGGTCACTATCCTGCGAAATATTTTGGTATTTGGTTGTCGTCTTTCTGGGTAGTTGTTTTGATATGAATTTGCAGCTGCCTCAGTATTTCGGTTAGAACGAATGTAACATCCCAACATGTCAAAATATTCTTCATTACTGAACATATTGTTGAATATTATTTAAAATAAACAGGAAACAAACTATTTAGTACAAAATTTTAAGCAACATGTTAAATACACCTAAAATTGTTCAGATAATTAAGAATAACATTATTCTTAATTGTCGTGATAGTGTTATATCCATAGCAACCTTTCTTCTGTGGTCTTTCAGTTAATTTATGTATAAAAATCAAACAATTTTCAAAGCCGTCTTCGTAAATCATTTATCTGATTTTTATTGAGTTCTGTTAGTAAATTTAGTTATTTACTCCTCAGAAAGACATTCTTATGAATTTAGTTAAATTATAACATTTTTTTAGGATAATGTAATGTAAAATATCATTTGTAATAATGGCCCGATTCATAGGTGTGCTCAAAGTTCCTTTTTTTTTATCGTGAATCATTACAGAAAATTATGTTAAAAGTAGAAGTCTATTGTTAGACTCCATGGCCTACTGCTTTTTGAACACTTTTTTTTGGCATTTGTTTTCTGATATTGGATTTCATAGCCTACTATCCTCAAAACGGTTTTTCTCAAAATTGTGGGTGCAATTACAAGATTTCTCAAGCATGTTGTACATCATTGGAAAGCACTTTTCACAGGCTATCACATGAGCAAAAAATCCAATATGGCTGCGATAATAAAAACAAACGTTGATACCTGTAGCTCAAAAACAAATGAAAATCCAAAGTTGAGAATAGCACAAAAAGATTACTCTGTAAAAAGTGTCCTGATAATGTGTAAGTCTTAGACATGCCAGATCAACGCCTACTTAGATATTGAAAAAAAAAAGAAATCAACAAATTTTGTTTTTTCAAAACAACTCGAAAACGAAAAGAGGCAGGGCAAAATACATATCATATTTAGAACGAATATGAAATTCTAGAAAAGATTGCTAATTTAACCGTCTCCCTATATCTAATAATAATGGAGATAGCAATACATTCCTACATTCCCATCCAGTTTATGACACACTGTATATAATTATATAATTATATAATTATATATATATATATATATATATATATATATATATATATATATATATATATATATATATATATATATATATATATATATAGTATTAAGTTTTTGTGACGGTAATATTGTTATTTATTTTTGATAAATAACAATATTACCGTCACAAAAACTTAATACCAAAAAGAAGAATGGGTTTTTTTTTCAAGAAATTATAATACAATATGGTCTTTCTGCAGCAAAATATCTTAAAAATTGGCTCAACTACAAAACGAAATTATCAAACTTGAAGAACAGAAGAATTATTTTACTGAAATGCAGGCAAAATGGTGTTTCTCCAAAACATATTCTAAACAGTATTAAAAATGTAATGAATTTGATTGAAGTTGATAGTTGTCAAACAGGAAATATAATTTATAACTTTAGAACAAGGTTAGTTAACAAAATTCTTAATTTAGAAATTTATGTTACACATAAGCAGATCTCATTTTGAAAAATTAATTAAAAATCAACAAACATTAGTATCTACAATTATACCAAATGAAATTTTTAGTGAATTTTCACGTCGATAAATTATAAGTTACAATAAAAAGTTTATTGAAATTAAAATTAAGAATATCAATAAATTAAACCATTTAATTAATGAAACTTCTAGAAAAATTAACATCCAAAAAACTGGATTAAAAATATCTCTGATACCGAATTACCTACTGAAATAAAACATTTTTTAACTTTAGGTTACAAATTTAGCATTTCTCCAAATAAGAATGACATATATCTTTCAAAATTTTTGTCTGAAATTGAATTTATAATTTCACAGTGTAATACTAGTAAACAGAATACACAAGTAATTAACATTCTAACAAATTTTTATCAAAAAGAAACAAAGTTCACCTACATAGAAATACTTTACAAAAAATTATTTTCTTTTTTTTTTAATTACATAAGAACCTTATAGTTACAAGATCTGACAAAGGCAATGTCACAGTTATTATGAATAAGGATCAGTATATTGAGCTTTCCAATTCTTTACTTTCTGATGAAAATTATTACAAAAAATTAACCAAGGACCCAACATCCACCTTTCAACAAAAAGCTAATAAAATAGTTTCCAAATTAAAAAACAATAATTTTATTACACAAAAATGGCTAAAAAATTAACAATATATAATCAGATGTGTCCAAAATACTATGGTCTTCCTAAAATTCATAAACCTGTTTTATCTTTAAGGCCAATTATTTCTTCCATAAATTCATTTAATAGTAAATTAGCTATACTAACCACTGAAATTTTAACAAAAGCTTACAATATAAACAATGTTTATTACATAAGAGACTCTTTTCACTTTTCAGATTTTATAAAGGATGTTACAATTCCAGATAATTATGTAATTGTTAGTCTTGATATTGCTTCACTTTTTACTAACATACCACTTCAACTCTTTAAAGATAGCATTGAGAAAAGATGGGTTTCTATTTCTCTAGAAACATCCATTCCAAAAAATACATTTCTTGAAATAGTTGATTTTATTTTTAACCCAAGCTATTTTGTTTTTGAAAACACATATAAACAAATTTTTGGAACTCCAATGGGTGCTTGTATTTCTCCAATTATTGCACAATATGTTATAGATGATTTACTTGAAACATGTATACCAAAATTAAATTTCAATATTCCTTTTTTTTTAAATATGTTGACGACATTATTTGTAGCATGCCTCTTAATTCAACAACACACAGTTTAGAGGTTTTTAATTCTTACAACCAATTTATTAAATTTACATTAGAAGAGGAAACAGATAACAGTGTACCATTCCTAGATACAAAATTAATTAGAACAAACGATAACAACATAATTTTAGATTGGTATATAAAGCCAACTAATTCTCAAAGATATATGAATTTTTATTCAGATCATTTATTTAAAACTAAAATAAACATTTTATTAGGTTTAAAAAATATAATATTAAAGATATGCCATCCTTCTTTACACGAAAAAAATTTAAGAAAACTTTGTAATATTTTTGTTAATCACTCTTATCCTCCGAAACTACTTAATAAACTTTTATACAATTGTTCAAACAATCACCATTACAATACAAGACAATCTCTACAAACAGTATCAAATTTATCTGACAGACATAACACCCATATAATTACGAGTTCGGAAACATCTAACTTTTTTTACATATCAATCCCATACATTAAAAGTATTTCCAATAGGTTAAAGTTTATATTTAAAGATGAAACCAATTTTAAAATAACGTTTCGATATTCAAAAACAATTAATAACATTTTCAGTAAACTCAAAAGTAAGGATGAAATTTCCAAAGTGTCTGGAGTGGTAGGTTGTATTCCATGTAATAATTGTAGTTTAAGATACATTGGCCAAGCAAGCAGAGTCCTTAAAGATAGGATAACACAGCACAAAAGTGACATACGTTTACAAAAAAGAACTTGCGCTCTGTCAGAACATAATCTCGACACTGGCCATAATATACATTTTAGTAATGTTTCTATTTTACACTGTGAAACCTTAAGTAATAAAATAATGTGTTTAGAAGAATTTGAAATTACTTTCAACGACAATTTAATAAACTTAAAGAAAGATAATAATTTTAGAAATCACTACCCCTGTTTATATTTCCTAGACAAAAACAAAAAACAAATTCAATTAGACAATAGTTAGATTTATATGTCAGTTTGGCACTTTTCGACTTCACTCAAATTTATAAAAAGGTTTTTTCATTTTTGTTATTGAATAATTAGTTTAGTAAAACTCACATTATTTGTAAGTATTTTAAACTTTTATATTTTTCCTATGTAAATTGTTAACTTTTTTCTTTCCATGTTGTAGCCTTGAGAATGCAATAAATTTTTTCCGAAAGCTCGGCATATAATAAGTCTTATTTTGCAACTGACGGCTTTCCCACATTTGTTTGATATATATATATATATATATATATATATATATATATATATATATATATATATATATATATATATATATATATATATATACATATATATATATATATATATATATATATATATATATATATATATATATATATATATATACAAACATAAAAAATTTAACGGACCTTGGTTTTGGGTTCTAGGGACCCAAATTCGCGCTCATCTGAAGAAAATTTTTCGAAAACTTTTCATCGTGACCTCTCTATTAGCGAATTACAAATTGTAGCTAAGACACTAAAAGACTTTCGCAGCTATAAAAATATAAAATTTTATTAGTATAAAATAAATTTTGTATAAAGTAAAACTGAAAACTAGCATTATTTATATTGACTATTAGCTACTTTTGTAATAGTCTCTATTATTTGTTTCCTAGCAAGCAATTCTTTTGTCACGTCCTCTAATTCATTATTTTTCTGGACTAATTCTGCTTCTCGTTGCCTCAAACTATTTTCTAATTCGTTGACTTGCTGTAAAAGAAAATTACAATCAATACAATTAATTGCTTTTATTTATAAAAATTATACTTTTTTATATTTTATATTTCACCATACATACCAATTTAGCTGCTTCAAGGTTCATGTTTCCTTTTCGAAGCATCTCTTCTTTCTTTTGTATAACTTTTTCTAACCTAGTGCAGTTCTCTTCTAATTTACTAATAAGCTGTTTTAATTTCGAACATTGTTCTTCAAGCTTGCTTTTTGCCGTCAATGCTTCTTGTAATTTTTCTGAAGTTTGTTTCAGCTTATTTTCACATGTTGTCAGTGCCTCTTCTTTCATTTTTAATTGACCACTACATGCTACATATCTGCCCTTTTCTGCCTCTAGTCGATTTGTAACCTAAAAGCAATATATAATAAAAAAAGTCTGGACGCAGCAAGTGCGTTATGGTAGTGAATGTTTATTAAATGCTTCAATTTTGAATAACTCAATTTTCTATATACTTAGAAAGTTTAATTTTGGTATGTAGTAAGGTATTTCCTAGGGCAACATATACACCAAATTTCATTTAACTACCTTTGTAATTTTTGGAAAAAAATTTTTCCAGAAAGAAAAATCAAAATTTGAATAACTCAATTTTTTGCAAACTTAGAAAGTTGAATTTTGATACGTAGTAAGGTCTCTCCCAGGGCAACATACCCTTTAAATTTCATTAAAATAGCTTTGTAATTTCCGGGGAAAATTTTTTTCCCGGAAAAGCCTTTCTGATTTTCCTGGCTAACGAACTCATCCAAGCCATTAATAAAAGAAAGGCACTTGCCGAGTTTCATCGAAATCGGTTAATTAATTTTTGAGTTATCGGATATATATATATATATATATATATATATATATATATATATATATATATATATATATATATATATATATATATATATATTTGAAAAAATTTGTGCAAAGTCTCACCATCGATACCTCTCTATTACTGAATTTTTGTAAATAAAAATTCACTAATATTTTGGTTAAAGAATAAGCTATTTTTTTTTTGGCCATGCATTTTTAATCCTATAGTGTTGGAACGGGACCTGCTGAAGTTAGTATGATATCTTAGGCAACACACAATACACATCATATAAAACCATTAACTTCTTATGTGTTGCTCTATGTAATGTGTTGCAGTTTGGATGTCAGTTTACAATGCGAGAAATCTTAAAATAGTACATGCAAAGGATTTTAGCCATAGATAAAGCTTTTAAGGGTCAAAGTCGCAGGTAACCAAATATAAACAAGATATCCACCCAATTTTATTAAAATAGCTTTGTAATTTTCGGAGAAAAATTTTTTTTTTTTGAAAGAAAATTTTAAATGTGAATAACTCAATTTTATATAAACTTAGAAAGTTGAATTTTGGTACGTAGTGAGGCCTTTCCGAAGGCAACATACGTAGTAAATTTCATTAAAACAGCTTTGTTATTTTCGGAGAAAATTTTTTTTTTGAAAGAACATTCAAAATTTTCCCGGAAAACCCCGTCCGATTTTCCTGGCTAACGAACTCATCCAAGCCATTAATAAAAGAAAGGCACTTGCCGAGTTTCATTTAAATCGGTTAATTATTTTTTGAGTTATCAGACGGATACATACATACATACATACATATACATATATATATATATATATATATATATATATATATATATATATATATATATATATATATATATATATATATATATATATATATATATATATATATAAACATATAAAAATTGAAACTGACCCCGGATATGGGTTCTAGGGGTCCAAATTCGCGCTCATTTGAAAAATTTTTTGCAAAGTCTCACCATCGATACCTCTCTATTAGTGAATTTTTTTTAAATTAAAAATTCACTAATAATCATAGCAACAAAAGGTATAAAATAAAGTGCATACTTTAAATGCTAAATTAGTTGGCAGATAAACGCTCTCTAAATCAAATTTTTTAAAACTATTTTTGAAAATGTGGATTAAAAGTAAGAAAAAAATGTTCGGGACGCAGCAAATGCGTTAAGGTAGTGAATTTTCATAAGAGCAATATATTATCGTGATTTAGCCTTATATTAAAAGTTATAAAACATTATTTTATTTATTTAGGAACAGTAAAAAATGAGGTAAAGAAAGGCAAACAAAAACATGAGCTCTATCATAAATACAGTAATTTTGATACAAAACTCAAGCAAAGAAATTAATAAATAGGAAATATACTCAACAAAAAATACACAAGAAAGCTGAACATAAAAAAATTTCTGTGGTTCATGCATTGAGGGTGATTGTATGCATGCAGAAGGGTAAGAAGTACCCCCAGGTCCAAGAGGGTTTCTGCCCCCTCACCCAAAAACACAGGAGGTTCTTCTTCCCTTGTGCATGCATACAACTACCTGCAAAGCATAAAGCACAAAAAACATTTCTTGCGAGCAACCCCCAAGAAAGTTACTGGACCTGGGCGAATGTGGATCCTCGTGCCTGTGCAGATATCTATAAAAGAGAGAGAGGTCACCAACGGCACGTCGGTGGGCAAGGGATGGCAGCCTTTGGGTGAGGGTAGGGTCACCGATGAGACGTATAGCTCTCTTCTGAATGGAGTCCGGGATAGCGAGTGTAGAAGCGGCAGCGGCACCCCAGATGTGGGAGCAGTATTCGGGGTTTGGCCTTATTTGTGAAGTATATAAGGTATAGAGAAAAGTATTTGCGAGCCCGGAGGAGGAAACCTAATTTCTTAGCAACCCCTTCTGCAATTGATGTGACATGTTGGTGCGAATTGAGATTTCGATCCACAGAAATGCCAACAAGTGAAAAGGACTCATTACTTTAAATAACTTGGTTGTTAATTGTGATGGGTCTAGGGCTGGTATATCTCTTATGAGATACAAAGCAAGACTGAGATTTGGTGGAGTTGAATTGTACAAGATTTCTACTTCCCCAGTCTAATATTTTTTGGAGATCCACAGAGACAGAACCCTCCATGAGTCTGCGATCCTCATCTAATTGGGCTAAAGAGAGGTTTAGAATATTGTATATTTGAGTGGAGGGTGCTGTCGTCCGCGTAACTGTGAACTGGGTTGGATGTGCTAGAGAGGAGGTCATTGATGTGGAGAAGAAACAAAGTAGGGGCTAAAGCTGAACCTTGAGGAACTCCTGCATTAATTGGATACAGTTTAGAGGAATGGCCATCCGCGACAACAGAAATGCTCCAGTTAAGAGACGAAATTTGAGTTTTGGTGGTAGGCCTAGTCTGGAAGTTTCTATCTACGATTTATTTAAATAGCATAGCAGTACAGATAACGTCATCTGTCTTTGTCTAACATTACATATTGCATTACAGAATCTAAAGTGATGTCAAGGATTATTTTAATATTAATTTAGAATAACTTTACTGTTCTTTGATCAAGACTTGAAACTTGGTACACAGCCACGTCTGTCTATGTTCTTTTAAGTTGTAAATTTTCGTTTCAATCACTTAAACAATTTGGGAGATATTGAATTTAAAAAAATGTATTTTAATTTTTTGTTAAGAAAAATTCCAACATGTCAAAATATTCTTCATTACTGAACATATTGTTGAATAATATTTAAAATAAACAGCAAACAAACTATTTACCACAAAATTTTAAGCAAAGTGTTAAATACACCTCAAATTGTTCAGATAATTAACAATGACAGTATTTTTAATTGTCGCGATACTGTTATATCCATAGCAACGTTTCCTCTGTTGTTTTTCAGTTGACTTACGTTTAAAAATCAAACAATTTTCAAAGGTGTCATTGTAAATCATTAATCTGCTTTTTATTGAGTTCTGTTAGTAAATTTAGTTATTTACTAGGTTTACCTATTTAATTTAATTATAACAATTTTTTAGGATAATGCTGTCATGTAAAATATAATTTGTAAAAAATGGGCCGATTCATAGGTGTGCTCAAAGTTCCTTTTTTTTTATCGTGAATCATTACAGAAAATTATGTTAAAAGTAGAAGTCTATTGTTAGACTCCATGGACTACTGCTTTTTGAACATTTTTTTTGTCATTTGTTTTCTGGTATTGGATTTCATAGCCTACTATCCTTAAAACGGTTTTTCTCAAAATTGTCAATGCAATTACAAGATTTATCAAGCATATTGTACATCATTAGAAAGCTCTTTTCACAGGCTATCAGATGAGCAAAAAATCCAATATGGCTGCTATAATAAAAACAAACCTTGATACCTGTAGCTCAAAAACAACAAATTCAAAGTTGAGAATGGCACAAAAAGTGTCATGATAATGTGCAAGTCTTACACATGTCAGATCAACGCCTACTTAGATATTGAAGAAAAAAGAAATCGACAAATTTTGGTTTTTTCAAAATAACTCGAAAACAAACAGAGGTAGGGCAAAATACAAGTCATATTTGGAACGAGCATGAAATTCTACAAAACATTGCTAATTTAACCGTCTCCCTATCTCTAATAATAACGGAGATAGCAATGCATTCCCATCCAGTTTGGGACCCTACTTATTCGTTCTGATGTCTTGAACTTTATCTCAGTATACTGTTCTCTGCCCGTCAGGTAAGAGTCAATCCAGCCAAGCGTATTACCTCTCAAACCATAACAATAGAGCCTGTCAGACAGCACCCTATGGTCAACACAATCGAAGGCCCTGCTGAGATCACAAAAAATCCCAACAGGGTACTCGCCAGCTTCCAAACAAGTGACTAAGTTATATGTTTCAAAGTCTAGATAAAAATAGTCCAGAAAGAAAGAATATTTTTTTACTGCTGTTTATACTGTAAGTATTTTTACAGACTTAGCTGACTTTTTGGTAAATATCATAATTTTATATTTATCCACATTAAGTTCTAAATCTAAGAGCTCACACCAGTGCTGCAAGTTGTTCCAGTTATTCTGTAAAGCTAAGTATCCATCCTCCGACATAACAAATGTAAAAAGTTTCTGATCGACGGTAAAAATTTAGATATTCACATAGTATTACAGAGGTATGAACATGACAAATAAAAGAGGCCCAAAATTGGAATCCTTTGGGACTCCAGAACCTGTCAATTTAGTCGACACATGTCGATTACAAGTTACAAAATGATATATGGTGAGAACAACTCCAAAAGTCCTGTGTAAAAATCTAAAGGTGGGTGGTCTCTTCACAAGACTGGAATCTATCAAAAGCACGGGAGAAATAAGTACAAATAGCATATACTTATCCACCCTGATCCAGTCTATTATATGCAAATTGTGTAAAATGACAAAATGTAAATTATATAATAAAGATTTAGGGAGCTGAGACAAAAACTCAAGAGAGACATTTATCTTTCTCGAGTTAACTACTTTCAGAGAGTTGAAAGAGAGATTAGGTCTAATCCTAAAAAATTCTGGAACTGCTCTTTTCGACGCCGTCAAACCTTTTCTATTGGGAATTCATCTAGCCAGCAACAGGCGGCTGACAGTTTTGCTTCTTATTTTGCGGGATGTTCTGGTTCCACCTTTACCTCATCGCCTACAGCCGCCAGCCTGGCTTCGGGTGACATCACAATGTTCTTTGTTGATGACTTTACAGATGACGAAATTATTACAGCCGCTAAGAGAATTAAGGCTAACATGTCCTGTGGACCTGATCTGGTTCCTGGTTTCTTGGTGCGCGACTGTTTATATGCTCTCCTGACTCCACTTAAGAAAATTTTTAAACTGTTTCTTAGATCTGGAACATTCTCCGCAATTTGGAAGCTGTCACGGGTTCTCCCTGTCTTCAATGCGGGGGATAGTGGTGATCCATCAAACTATCGACCATTAGCCATACTATGTGTCTTCTGTAAGATTTTCGAGGCCTGCCTTTTTCAGCGAATACTGTTTCACATAAAGAACAGACTCTCTAGTTCACAGCATGGTTTCATTCCAGGTAGATCGACTGTAACGAATTTAGTTGATGTTACACAGTTCATTGCGTCCGCCCTTGACCGCTCTTCACAGGTTGATGTTGTGTATACTGATCTATCTAAGGCCTTCGATTGTCTAAATCACTCTGTTCTGATTGACAGGATGAGGGCTATCGGATTCTCCGAGAGCTTGCTCGGCTTGTTCAGATCTTACCTGGATGGAAGGAGGCAATTTGTTGAGGTTGGGGGCTTCAAATCTAACACCTATCACGTAACTTCGGGAGTGCCGCAGGGTTCCATACTCGGTCCATTACTGTTTAATATATTTATCGACCCAGTTAAACATGTTTTACGTGTTCCTTTTTTAATGTATGCAGACGATATTAAGAGTTTCGCAAATATTTCGAGTATTGATGACTGTTTACTGCTACAGAACTGTCTTCAGATCCTTGATGAATGGTGCTGTCGGAGTGGTCTTTCTATGAATGTTTCCAAGTGTTGTGTGATGTCCTTTACTCGAAACAAGCACGCAATCACCTTCGGGTACAATATAAGAGGGCTTCCACTTGACCGCCCCGGGACAGTTAAGGACCTTGGAATTGTTTTTGATGGTACTCTATCTTTTAAACCACACTATGAGCAGACTGTCAGTTCTGCTTACAAAACTCTAGGGTTTCTGATAAGAAGCAGCAAAAATTTCTCCCAGACTGACACCCTCCTCCTGCTCTTTGGCTGTTTGGTTAGGTCCCGACTTTAATATGGCTCAGTTGTGTGGGCTCCTACTTATGAGATACATGTGGCAAGTCTGGAATCAGTGCAAAGGAAATTTCTAAAATTTCTTAGCTTTCGTGAGGATGGTCGATATCCGTCTATTGGTTTTCCTCAGGAAAGTTTACTTCTTCGCTTTAGTCTGCAGAGTCTGTCAATGCGCAGGCAGTGCAGTTTCATTATATTTTTATATAAACTGGTTAATTCTGTATTCGACTGCCCTAGTCTGCTTCAGCAACTTAATTTCAATGTGCCTCGTATTGCAGCACGTTTTCCAGACACATTTTATCTCCCGACTGCTCGTACACAATTGCTGCGATCGTCTCCAATTTACCAGATGTGCAATGATTACTCTGTACTGCAAGACCGCCTAGATATCTTCTCATGTAACATATCAGAGATAAAAATGTTTTTCAAAGCGATCTAATTTGTGACTCTTTTTTAGTGAATTTTGTATTGTTAGCTTAATTATTGTTAGTTATTATGTTTTGTGTATTGGCCCATCCTTAATTTGGCTTTTAAGCTGTTGGATGGTGTATGAATAAATAAATAAATAACCTTAAAACTTCTTCTGAAGAATTCTTTCGTTCTGTCAAATTTCATTTAAAATCATGGAACATTACATACACTTATTCCATCAATTTTTGAGGACGGATTTAACAGACTTGTATAAAAAATTGACATGAAATTTGAAGAGATATTTGAATATCATAATAAGACCGCCAACATAATAATTTTGAATAAACAATATAAAACAAAAATAATAAATAACATGAATTATTATTAAACTTACCTGTCTATTGTTCTCTATTAGTGTCTCTTTAGATTTTAATGCCTGTTCATGACACTGCTGTGTGTGGAATAATAGCTGATGTAACCTATTTAGTTCAGCTGTGAGCTGTGCCGTTCTGTGTTGGAGATGAGTGCATCTTTCCGAAGCAGCTTCTACACTCGCCATCGCTGCTCGTTCCGCATGTCCCATCGAAGCCAACTTATATTCATACAACTCCATGACATCAGATGTAGACAGGTTCATTAAGTTCTTTTCTGAGATGATTTTCTGTTAAACAGAATTATTTTTACAAACTTTGGAATTACAAATACACATAATAGTATATTATTGTACATGCGGTAATATAGAATATGATTTGGTAAGATGATCTTTGCAGTAGAAGACAAGTTTAATTCCAAGTGCTCACCATTTCTGTCGCTATGTGTTGAATGTCTGTCCGTTGATTTTTGTAGGCAAAGTCCTCATGCACCCGGCTGCTTAAAGCTTCTGGGTGATCAGGTGTAGAATACATTATTATTATTAGTTTATTGATATATAGATTTTACAATGCATCTTACCAAAAGTTTTAAACTTGTATCTGACTGTAATGCAATTTTGGCTTGAATATAATAACTGAAATATGGCTCGAAATCTTCCTGACATTGACAACACTTCAATTTTGGTTTTCCACATTTAAAATTCAGTTAACTATCCATAATTGTTTCCTATAACCAACAACCAGTTCTTTGACATTGGAAAGCGTTTGATGTGGTCAACCAGGTCCTTTTATTGAAAAAAATGGATCATTATGGCATAAGAGGAAATGCATATTTTAGGCTAAAAAGCTACCTTTCTGGGAGAAGTCAAGCTGTGAGGAGACGTCAGGCAGGTAAGACCTAGATGTCTGATTTTTTAGACATGGCAAACGGCGTGTCGCAGGGCAGCATGTTGGGCCCTATTTTGTTTACAATTTTTGATAACGATATTGTTTATGATCTACAATACCACTAACTTTGTACGCAGATGACACCACTGCTACAATCTAAGGGGAAAGTTTCGAAGAGCTTGGTGCTGCAGCTAATCTTTGTGTGTCTCAGTTGTCAGACTGGTATTCATGAAATGGTCTGGTACTTCACACGGAAAAGACTGAAATGCTTCTTTTTTCTCCAGTGGACGTGCATCCAAATCGAAGCCTATATGTGAGATCTGACAATGGTTCTATAAGTTAGGACTTGTCTGTAAAGTTTTTGGGCCTCCATCTGGATTCTAACTTATCATGGGGTGTCCATGTTGACCATGTGGTGGCCTCTCTTGCATCCATAAATTATATGTTGTTGCAGCTAAGGGATTCTTTGAATACTCAGGCATTGTTGGCATGGTACTATGGTAATCTCAATTGTCGCCTGATATATGGTTTGCTCTATTGGGGCATCTGTGTGCATCTGGGGAAGATTCTGTTGATGCTGGTTGATTGGCGAATAATCTCGCAAGCCTTGGTTCCCGGCGGCCGTTCTGTGGCCCGGAGCCGGCAATAGGTATAAGTAGGAAGACGGTCTCTGTCGCATTAAACAGGTGGACCGAGAAAGCAATGAAGAGGTACTGGGGGTCGGTTGGTGGCTGCAGACAGGCGAGGGACTTCGTGAAGGTGCTGGACAGAGATAAAGCTGTCTGGCTACTCGGAAGGAGTCGACCTACGCTTCGCCGCATCCTGGGGGTGCTCACAGGCCACTGCGTCCTTAGAAGACACCTCACATTGATGGGCGTAGAGAGGGATCCCATTTGCCAGAAATGCGGCGAGGATGAGGAAAGGTCCTACCACTACCTGTGCGAATGAGAGGCTTTTGGGAGTCTTCGAGCAGAATTGTTTGGATCGAGGACTCTACAGAGGAATCAGGTAAGTACCGTCCAATTGAAGACCGTCACGGCCTTCATCTCGAGGTCGAGGCGGTTTGGCGAGGAAACCGAGGAGGAGTAGAGCATGGTTGCTGGGTTTGGCCTACTTGCTTGGCATTGGCCTCCCCACCACTGCTACTACTTGATGCCGGTTGATGTAGAAGAGAATTGTCCATACCATGTTTGGCCTGCCGTCTTCTGGAGCTTGTAGACCATTTTTTATACAGTATGGCATTCTAACAGTGACGTGCCTATACATGCTTGAGGCATCTTGTTATGTTAAAAAAATATTGAAACCTTTAGTACCTGTGGTAATATTACTGTGTATGAAACAAGACAGGCTAACAATTTGGATGTTTGCCGTTACAGGATTGAACAGATGAATTGAGCACCTAGCAACACTGCAATACGCTTATATAATCATTTACCTGATGACCCTAAAAATTTGGGCAGCCTCAGGTAATTTAACCTTACTTTAAAATCGTTTTTAGGACGCATTTTTTTATTCTGTAGACAAGTATGTTGATTTTAAATTTTAACGATGATAAGCTGTTTTTTGTGTTTTATGGATTATTTGTGGATTTTGAGTGTTTTATTTATTTTGGTATTTATGCAGTTAACGCTTGTAATTTTAGAATGCTGATTGTTGAGTATTTCCTATAATTTATTTGTAAAGATCTATGGAGCAATCTTAATAAATAAATAAATTAAAAGTCTGGACGCAGCAAGTGGGTTATGGTAGTGAATTTTCATTAAAATGTCTTAAATAGCAAATATGTGTTTTTAAAGAAAGCAAGCATCAAATTTGGTTACCAGTATGACCTATATACTAGAAACAATGTACCACATATCATCAAAATAACTTTATGTTTGAAGATGTGCAAAAATGTCTCGAAAATAAACATAAAATGTTCCCGAAAAAACTAGTTTTCTGGCCAACGAACCTTATAGGTTAATAGAAAATTGAGCTATTCAAATTTGAAGCATTTAATAAAAAATCGCTACCATTACGCACTTCCTGCCACCCGATTGTCTTTTCTTACAAATATGCATTATCATTACGTGGTTGAAATTTGAAACATTAAAGGTCACCTCCGAACTTGCACGGACCGGGGAAATGTGACTATCGAATTAAAATAAAGGATTGTTTAATCTATTTGAACTGAGCAGATTTTAATAAAAATTTGCTACCATAACGCACTTGCTGCGTCCCGAATTTCTTTTCTTAAAAACATGCATTACAATTACCTGGTCGAAATTCGATACATTAAAGGTGAGCTCAGACCTGGCTCGGACCGGGGGAATCCGACTGTCTATATAAACAAATCATTGTTTAATCTATTTGGACTGAACAGATTTTAATAAACATTCGCTACCATAACACAATTGCTGCATCTCGAATTTATTTTTTTACAAACATGCATTATAATTAACATGGTCGAAATTAGAGACATTAAAAGTCAGCTCAGAACTGGCACGGACGGGGGAATCCGTCTGTCTAATTAAAACAAAGCAATGTTTAATCTATTTGGACTGGGCAGATTTTCCTCGCTAATGAACTTTTTCAAGCCATTTGCAAAAGGAAGGTATTCACTAAATTTTATCGTCATCGGCGCATTATTTTTTGAGTTATCGGTGTGACACATAAATATATATACAAATATATAACCCCCTAATTCGGGGTCCTAAATAGCGCTCATTTGTAGAAATTTATTCAAAATTCAAAAGTCGCGATAACCTCATTAGTGAATTTTTTTAAGAAAATTCACTAATAAATTTACTGTACATCTATGGGATTTCTATATGATTGTACGGTATTAAAATTGTCTTCTTTTGGCTTACATTTCCGAATATTCAAATCTTTGGACAGCAAATTTTAAAAGTGTCATTATGACATATATAACTGCACAGATATATGTATATATATATATATATATATATATATATATATATATATATATATATATATATATATATATATTTATATTATCTAATAGAAGTAGAAAAATAAAAAAAATAAAAACAAACCTTTAGTTTTTCCAATACTTCATCTAACCTGGCGATCTGTGCAACCGAGAGAACTGGAAAATGTAAGTCATTCATTCCTTGTGTTCTGTTTTTGGTTTGTGGATTGTCAACTTGCACCATAGATTGCAACACTGACATTGCTTCAGCGACTTTACTACCTGGAAAAGCTGGAATTGTTCCCATTCCCAGAATTATATTCTTCACATTACTCGGACTGTTATATAAACCCTGAGCTAGTACCATATGAATTTGTCTGAAACAATAGGATTGTTAAATTTCAAATATTTTTTAACTGAAATAGGTATACAGTGATACCACTTACAACCAGGCACCCATGGTTGCACTGGTCTTGTTGGCTTTTTGCAAGTGTATAACTATCACAGTTCTTAGTGAATTTTATTTTAAAGAAATTCACTAATAGAGAGGTATCGATCATGAGACCACTGACTGGGTTTTTAGTGATGCGTACATCTAAGAATTTTTCTTTGCCTTTCTTAGATGTACGCATCACTAAAAACCCAGTCAGAGGATTTTCTTACACTGTCTACCGAAAACCAAACCACACTAATCGGTATCTTAACGCCCAATCTCACCATCACCCATCGCAACTAAATTCCGTGGTTCGAACATTAGTAACACGATCCCTTAGACTAACGGACAACAACAACAAACAGACAGAATTAAACTTTTTAAGACAGACATTGCTAGAAAATGGATACGACAACAATCACATACTACGAAACATTAGAAACGCACAACAACAAACCACTACACCACAACAAGAACAAACAGCGTCCACACAACAACACAGCGTTTTTACCATACATTAAAGGTGTCACCGACAAAATCAGCCGAATTTTCAGAACCCATAATATCAAAACCGTATTCACAACAGACCAAAAACTGTCAAATCTTATAAAAACTCCCAAGGATACGATTCCAAACGAATCCCACGGAGTTTACGAAATTCCTTGTTCCGACTGTTCCCGAACTTACGTAGGACAAACAAACAGACGCATCCACAATAGAATATACGAACACACCCTCGCAATTAGAAAATCCGACCCCTCATCGGCGCTGGCCATGCATCATATTCATACAGGGCACAAAATAGACTTCGATATTGCCAAAACAATAGCACCAGTTTACAATTTCAAAACGAGAATTATTCGCGAAGCAATCGAGATTGAAAAACATCCCGATTGTTTAAATAAGAGAGATGATGGTCTTCGCCTTCCGACTACTTGGAAACCTATTATATCTTCTTTACAAACACACAAAAAGGAAATAAATTCCACAGACAATTTTATTGCATCATTATCTGCCTCAACAAATGCCGGTGACCCTCTTAATCCTCCTCTAAATACCGTGACCAAAGCCCCCCACTCAATTGATGGTGACCCCACTACTTTCACTGATGACGAAACAGGTAGACGGAACGACATATATAAGACAACACTTACAACGAACTGCCAGATCTCTCAGAGGCCTAAGGTTGAACACACTGAGACCTCACAGACAATCTCCGGCGAGATTTGGGGAGTAGGCAGATTGAGGCCCCGTAATCGAGCTACAACAACCCAACCTACCTTTATCCACCGCTCTAAGGAGTAGGCAGATTGAGGCCTTAGAGTGTCCTTACATATTTCCTTTACCCACCTTTGTCCACCACTCTAAGGAGTACGCAGATTGAGGCCTTAGAGTGTCCTTACATATTTCCTTTACCCACCTTTGCCCACCACTCTAAGAGTAGGCAGATTGAGGCCTTAGAGTGTCCTTACATATTTCCTTTACCCACCTTTGTCCACCACTCTAAGGAGTAGGCATATTGAGGCCTTAGAGTGTCCTTACATATTTCTTTTACCTCTTGAAAATGGCTCCAAAACAGGAGCTGAAACGTCGAGTTTCCATAAATTCTGGACGCGGTTTAACCCGAGAACCAAGCATGTCTCACATTAAAGACTGCGGAAATCTTTCTGAACATATATATATATATATATATATATATATATATATATATATATATATATATATATATATATATATATATATATATATATATATATAATGTATGTATCCACACGATAACTCGAAAAATTATTAATCAATTTTGAGGAAACTCAGCAGGAACCTTTCTTTTATTAACAGCTTGGATGAATTCGTTAGGCAGGAAAATCGAACAAGGTTTTCCAGGAAAATTTTTAGTTTTCTTTCGAAAACAATTTTTAACTCCGAAGATTACAAAGTAATTTTGATTATATTTGGTGGATATGTTGCCTTGTGAAAGACCTTACTACATACCAAAACTCAACTTTCTAGGTTTATAGAAAATTGAGTCATTCAAATTTAAAACGTTTAATGAAAATTCGCTACCATAACGTACTTTCTGCATCCCGAACTTTTTATGTTACAAAGCCGTGCCTATTAAAACAAAACAAGAACAGTGTTTTGGTGCAGTTGGTACTTTTTGCTGAGATGTATTTGGTGTAAAAGCAATCAAAATAGTGGTTACTTTTCCTGCAAATATGTTGTATTAACTTACTTGTGTTGCAGAAGATTATTCTGAAGACTGATCCAGCTCCCATCATGTTGTGCCAACTCATTTACAAGAGCTATTGCATGGATGTATAGGTTTACAGCTTCAGTTGAATAAGTGTCTGCATCATTGGCCCTCATTCTCGGCGAATTATCTTCCCCCAACAGAGGCACAAACACTTTATATAACACATCCTCTTTCAGTTCTGTAACCACTTTTCCTCGCACTGAATTCACTCGCACCATTGCACAGAGTAACTGCAACAGCATGCCAATTTTCTTGTTATGTTCAATGTGTGTTGGCATTTCTTCATTTCCGGAATTCAATGTCATGATAAACACAGGCAAAACAGAGGTTAATGGTTCAAGTAGCGTAGTTTTGTCGTAAATGTTGGTATCAGTGGATATAGTTCTTAAAACTGCTAGGGCTGGAGATGATACAACATCAGTTTGTATCCATTTTAGTGCTAGTTTGATGAAAGTCGGATACAAAGGTATTATTTTGTGCAATTTCAGCTCAATTAGTGAGTGTATAAAGTCAAAAATTAGAGCCATGCATTCTGGATCTTCGATTTGGTTGTTTCCAGCATCGCCACTTTCCATACATCTTGGGCTCCTGTTTTCTATTACCTGTGACAGAGTATGCTTAATTATGTCTAATAAATGAGAAAGTGTAGGTTTTTTTATGGTTTTAGAATAAATGGCAATGAAGAAAAGAATTTGAGCATCTCACGATCTGAAGGGCTACTAAAAAACATGAATTAAGACGGCATTAAATTTTTGTAAATACGTACTATAATTTATGTCATTTCTCTTAAAATTTCAGGCTGAGCAAGATAAAGATAAGCACCGAATAAACAATCCTGATAATAATAACTTTTCTTATAGACTTACTAAGTAACCATCTGATTTAACAGCAAGAATCAAAAATTATCTCACTATTTCAATAACAGAGTTAAGTTGTAAAATATATTATGTTCTTTTTAAAAATATAATAATAATAATAATAATAATAATAATAATAATAATAATAATAATAATAATAATCTTTATTAGCAACCAAGCTATACAAATATTCTTATCACTACGTCAAACCTAAAACTATTTTCAATTTTAAAATATACTTTACATAATCTTTGCCTTAATAAAAGTTTTCTTCAATATAAACTACTATTTCTCTTCTAAATACCTGCAAATTTCTACTTTTCTTTACATTTATTGGCAACTTATTATAAATATTTAAGCCCTTATAAAACAATGAATTTTCTGTTCTTTGTTTCCTAGCCTTATTTACATAAATGTTCTCAGCATTTCTTGTATTATAACTATGTACATCATTTACACTTTTTATTTTATTGCACAAATATTGCGATAACAATTTATTCACTATCTTGTAAATAAAAATCAAATTCAACAACACAAGTCTCTGATTAATACTCATAAATCCCAATGTGTCCCACATATCTTTAATTCTAGCATATCTGTTAACACCTAAAATAATTCTCATGGCCCTATTCTGTAGTACCTGAAGTTTTTCTTTATCAGTCTCATTAACATACATCAATATTGTCGGACAATATTCAAAGTGTGGGGCTATCATACTCTTATACACTGTTAAACGAGTCATGGGAGACAGATAATTTCCAATTCTTTTGAAATATCTTATTTTTTTATCTAATTTATTGGTCAAGTATTCAACATGGCTCTTAAATTCTAACTTCTTATCAATAATTATGCCTAAATATTTGGTTTCGTTTACATATTCTAAGTCCTGATTAAACAACAAACTATTCCGTCTTAACCATTCTTCTAATTTATTCAGTTCACCTTTCATCTTTTCTATGACTTCCTCTATGCTATCTGCCCATACAGATATTACCGTATCATCCGCAAACAAACTTATTATCGTTTCGTCATCTAGATTATCCCCTATGTCGTTAATATACAAAATGAACAACAACGGGCCAAGCACGGTTCCTTGAGGAACTCCATGTTTTACTGTTCTTACATTAGATAACTTTGTATTAATTATAGTTTGTTGTTCTCTGTTTGTTAAGTAGTTTGCTAACCATGCTTTAGCTTGTCCCACTATTCCATAAGCTTCAAGTTTAGTCAACAACATTTCTCTATTTATCGTTTCGAATGCTCTTTTAAAATTTAAGTAAACTGTCAAGATAATTTTATTATCATCTCGCAGCTCCTTCCATCTTGACACCATAATTTGTATTGCAGCTTCACACGAATGTTTTTCTCTAAATCCAGATTGATTTTCAATCAGTATCTTATTTTTATCAATATGATTTAACAACTGTTTTTTATATGCATCTCCATTATTTTTTCGGCTAACGTCATCATGTTAACTGCTCTAAATTCACTGCTTTTTTTGGTACCGGAACTACCTTTGATATCTTCCACTCCTTAGGAGTAATACTTTCTTGAATAGACTTATTAATCAAGTTTATTATTTCCTTTTTTATTCCCTTGCTCAATTATTTGCATATCTATTATATCAGTAGATGTTTTCTTTTTTAGTCTTTTTATTATTTCTTCAAAATCTTCTTCTTTCAATGTTTCAAATTTCTCAAGTTTCTCTACATTTTCTATCATATTTATTTGTATCTTACTTGTTTCAATTACACCATCTTCTATTATTTCTTCTATGCTCTCAACAAAAAAATATATAATATCCTCTACTTGTTTTATTTCAAAAGTAGGTTATAGTTTTTAATTGGAATATTGATGTAGAATTTTGTTATTATGTTCGTTTTCTCAAGGAGAGAACCAAAAGTTATCAAGTACAACGTTCTTATTTTAAATGACATATTCTGTATGCTTTCTGCACGTTAAAGTGAACCGGTATTTTCTAATTAACTTATATAACTAATGAGTGAAGAGACTATTAAATGCTTTTATGTTTCCACTCCGCTGATTCATAAAACCATCAATTAAGATATATACTTTAAAGAGGACTATTTAAAATAAAAACAAACCTCTATCAGTAGTGTAAGTTTTTCATCATAATGTTCATAACTGAACAAGGTTTCAGCTTCCCTGGCCTGTTTCTTGACGTCAAGAAAAAATTCAACAATCTGCCGTAATAAAATAGCATCAGAAGCTCGATATGCTTCTATAACTGACTTAAATGTTGCTTCTACCAGCTTTAATAAAGTACTTTTTGGAATATCACCATTCATATAATCCAAAATAATAAGTAATTTACATGTGTGAACTTCTACTATGGGTCCCTATAAACAATAAGAAAAATTACAAAACACTATAAGATAAGCTTAAGGAATATTGTACCTGCAATGGCATGCATATCCTAAAGAATCTTTTAACATCTACATTCCTAGAGAGCGTATATATGGCAGGTAGGTTATTATAGCACAAATTAACAAGCACACCCAACGATAATGTAACAATCTCTTCATTTTGATTTTCTACCCATCGAGTTAAAGTCGACATCAAATGTGGTAAATGAGGTATTTGCCATGAAATTTTAATACCGCATGTCAATTCCTACAAATAAAAGGTTGAAGAACCAAATTACACATGCAGTAAAACTCACTATACACCTGCATCAATTTAAGCAGCCTAATTTTCTTCTCGATAGTTAACTGATCCCCCAACAGTCTTGATAAGGCTGGTATAAACTGGTAGGTATGAATTAAAGCTTGCCTTGCTGCTGGATTTCGACAGGCGTTAGTTAAAACATCCACACAAGGCCAAGAAAAGGATGATCTTTGTTCTATTTTGTTCATTAATTCGTATAAACTTACAAAAAATTCCGCTGCAATGTTAGTATGTGGATCGAATACACTCAGATCAATTGTGACTGCCAGTGCCTGAAATTCACAAAGTTATGAGATAAACTTCGGCCAAATTTGATCACTTTTACTCTAAATCTACCTGGAGATATCTAGTTATCATAATTGAAGAATCTTCGTTTCGTGTTTGAAAATATTCCTGTATGGCACCCACCAGTCTCTTCATCTTGTAATGTTTCGCTTCGGGAGCATGGGCACTAGAGTTGATAGAAGTAAGAGAAGTCATTTTAAGTTATGCACCACTTATTAAAAGATTATAATAATTTATAAAATCACAAGTTAACTAATATAACGAACACAAACATTTTAAAAAATTGACATTATATATGTCGTTTAAAACTTTTACCGCACTCTATTCTATTCGCAATTTGATTGGCCTAAGCCATGATACAAATAACAAGATTCAGACCTTTGACTATATATCAGGATAGTCAAAGATTCAGACTACCTATTTTTAGACCTGTCACCTGTCACGTGCATGATGTAAAGTGCTGAGTCCAATGCAACAATGATATGCTGTCGTGCAGTGAGGTTTGACGTTTCATCACAACCTCTTAACAAATTACGTATTTTACTAATATTTAAGTGCATACAGTTGGAGGTAATAAAAATGACAAAGATTAAATTTAGTGCTGCGATCTATATTATCTGAAAAAGACATTATAGACGTAACTTCAATCGCATTAAACTGAAGTATAGAAACTTTTTGATTGCGAATGACTTTGTTTTAAGTGTGTAGTTGGACTTGTATAACGTTACTCACCGCGTGACGTCATAGGAGGGGGCGGGCATATGCGCAATATCATGTCTCTTCTAAGTCATTATATCATGCGTAAGTAAATTGCTGTTTGCGATTTTCAGTGGCGGCACGTCAGTTTGGCACTATTTTTAGGTTTCCATCTACTAAAGAAGGGAGAGAAACATGGTGCGCTGCCTTAAATATAAAATCGGACATGCTGCCCAAATATTTTTATTTATGTTCACAGCATTTTCATGAAGACTTTTATTATTTACCCAAGTGGAAGAAAGGTATTAAAAACACAGCGTCTCCATCAGTTTTAAGTTCTCCAGTGCCTTCTAGTTCTGGCATGAAAGCCCTTGCTCATGCAGTAAGGAGGTAAAGAATTCTTATTAGCTTCCGATTTTGTAAACCTTTATTTTTGTTAAAATTAATAAATTACCCGATAAAAATTAGGGTCATAGTGTTGAAGAAAATAGAGATAAATCATCGTTATCAACTCTCACTGCCTTGGAACTATCATGTTCCAGGTGCGGCACTTGGCTGCCCTCCTGAATTAACACCAAAAGCTAACATCACTCCAGGTCAAAAGTAAGTTAATATGCCTTGACTTAGAATTGAGGGGAAAATACTAGAAACCATTTAAAAAAATTATACTCAGTTCACTGAAAACTTACCAAATATCGTCCATTTTTTTAGGAAAAAACTTCGTTATTTTGTAGATATTTCCAGTTTATCAAGAGCTCCAAAAATCTCTAAGAAAATGGTTTATTGCTAAACGAGTAATAAAAAAACAAAAGAAGAAAATAAATGTATTGCGCCAACAAAAAGGACGTCCTAAGAGTTTTTCACGAGAAATCGCTGATTGAGCATTTTAAAAGTCCTATTGCTTTTACGGAAAATACAGAAACATCCCTGAACGTCTCACTTTTGAGTTTTATTGAATTTATATTATTGCTTATAATATTTTAGACCTCTTTACCCACACAAATAGACCTGATTAAACAGCTTATAAAAGGTTCACAACGGAACTATTGACCAGACGTAAGGTCGGTTGCTATTACCCTAAACTTTTATTCAAACAAAGCTTATAATTACGTTCGAGAAAAATGTATGAAATCTTTGCCACATCCTCTAACCATTTCTAAATTGTTCCTGGATTCTGCAAAAAAGCAATAGCGGTTTTGGATTCAAAAAGAAGAGAGGCAGCTGAAAAAGGTCGCAAAATACTTTGTAACCTAGTTGTCGACGAGATGTTCATAGACATCAAGTTGAGTAGACAGGAAAAAAGTTTTGTGATAACGTAGATATTGGAATGGATGTGAATATTTCAAACGAGCTTCCAGAGGCTAAAGAAGTTTTGCTTTTCTTGTTAGTTGCTTTAAATGGCCACTGGAAAGTTCCAGTGGGTTATTTCTTCCTAGCTAGCATTTCTCGTGAAGAAAAAGCAAGCCTATTAAATCGGGCTTTAAGTTTTACCCATCAGGCAATAATAGTTGTTCGATAACTTTTGATGGAGCAGCTGCAAATACAAGCATGGGTAAATGTTTGAGAGCAAATTTAGATACATTTATTCAAGAAGGTTTAAAGGCTTATTTGCCGCATCCTGTAACCCATGAAAATGTATATATTTTCCTAGATGCTTGCCGCATGATGAAATCAATAAGAAATTGTCCGGCAAGTTGTAGATCTATAAAACATGACAGCAGACAAATCAGGTGGTCATTTCTAGAACAACTGGTAGAGCTGCAAAATATTGAAGGTTTTTCTTAATTTTTTTCTTCAATTTTTGTTGAAAACACTTTTTACTGAATTTGCATAGAAAAAAAATCGCTTGTGAGAAGATCACAACATTGAGACTTTCAAACATTTTAATAGAGAAATCATTTATATAAAAATTCACTACCATAACGCACTTGCTGCGTCCAGACTTTCTAGTTAATAGTATACTTAAATAATGTATAGGTAGTTAAACACCTTTTAAATTTTATTTTATTATTTTAATCGTATTTATGAAAATTTCAATCCTAATTCTCGAGACGCCTATGTTGTCGAGCATGATATAATGACTTTGCGCATATGTCTCGCCCCCTCCAATGACGTCACGTGGTGAGTAACGTTATAGAAGTCCAACTACACACTTAAAACAAAGTCATTCGCAATTAAAACGTTACTGTACATCAGTTTAATGCGGTTGAAGTTACGCCTATATTGTCTTTTTCAGATAATATAGCACTAAATTTAATCTTTTTCATTTTTATTACTTCCAACTGTGTGCACTTAAATATTAGTGAAATACGTAATTTGTTAAGAGGTTGTGATGAAACGTCAAACGCCACTGTACGACAGCATATTATTGTTGCATTGGACTCACCACTTGACACCATGCGCGTGACAGGTCTAAAAATAGGTAGTCTGAATCATGATATAAATAACGAGAGATATGATATTCATACTACCTATTTTTAGACCTGTCACGCGCATGGTGTCAAGTGGTGAGTCCAATGCAACAATAATATACTGTCGTACAGTGTAGTTTGACGTTTGATCACAATCTCTTAACAAATTACGTATTTTACTAATATTGAAGTGCATACAGTTGGAAGTAATAAAATGAAAAAGACTAAATTTAGTGCTGCGATCTATATTATCTGAAAAAGACAATACAGGCGTAGCTTCGACAGCATTAAACTGACGTATATAAACTTTTTGATTGAGAATGGCTTTGTTTTAAGTGTGTAGTTGGACTTCTGTAACGTTACTCACCCCGTGAAGTCATAGCAGGGGGCTGGGCATATGCGCAATATCATATCTCTTCTCAGCCATTATATCATGAGTCTGAATATCATATCTCTCGTTATTTGTATCATGGTGTCGAGGACCGTGTAAACAAACCTTTTAGTCAATGTTGGTTTCAAACATTACAACGCATCTCATTGGGTGATGCCTGGTCTATCCGTAGGTAGATAGTCAAAGCACTCACCAGTCTCTTCATCTTGTAATGTCTCGCTTCGGGAGCATGCGCACTAGAGATGATAGAAGAGGTCATTTTAAATTATACACCACTTATAAAAGATTATAATAATAATTTGTAAAACCACAAGTGACTAATATAATATAACAAACAAACATTTCAAAACTTTTACGGCATTGACGTCTGACAACTGACTCAATTGACATGTGTTCTGTCAAAAGTCATCTTTTTCATTTTAAACTATATGGTTACACTGTTATGGATAAGTCTAACGTATGTGTAGATTGACATTTCCATGTATTATGTAACTTTTTTTTACATATGATGTGGCGCTCCTGATTTAAAAAACCGTTCTGTCTTCTGTCATAAATTTCATAAGCGCTGTCAAAAGTTGAAAGTTGATTGTCTTCGAGCAACAACAAAAATGTTTAAAAGCTTGGTTATACTATTTCCTTATCATCAAAACGTTTATAAAGCTCGTAAATATCTTACAACTGGATAGAATTTTTAACTGATAAAATAAAAAAGATTGGTTACATAGGTTTCATTGAGAATACGTGCTTCCAGTGAGTTATTTTAATAAATTACCAGCAATTTTATTGACCTTGGTGAGAGTTATAAACTAATCAAACAATAACAGAAGCTATTAATAAGTGCTTGTATGCGTGAAATATGTTCAAGTTAAGGTAATATTGATACCGAAACACCGCCACTGTGCCAAATATAGAATTTTATTCAGTAATCTCAAATCGTGTAATATGTGATGAGAGTCATGGGGGCATGCTTGTCTCTAGAACGTGATGAAGGAAAGGCTAAGAAAAGGAGTGCAGAAATCGATAAGCAACTGGGAGAGCTTGCGAAAGAGCAGAACAATGTTATCAAGATTTTATTACTGGGTATGTAGATAACACTCCTATATGTTTTGTTAAACACAAGAAACATCCTTTAGCAATCTATTCAATAAGTTGTTAAAACATTGTTCAGCTTTTAGGATCTTGATATGTAAGGAAATAAAGTTTGGTTCTCTGAAAACTTTTATGTTATTTTTTGTTACTTTGTTTATGCAAATTGCATTACCTACTGACAAGCAAAAATATACTTTATTAACTACATTCTCTCTCTTACTTCCTGGTTTTCTAAATTTCGTTCACAGAATCTGAATATTCATCTAAGTATATTTTTTTTAAATTTTACTATTAATGTAAACCACTAATGGTGGTTGTGGCAACATGGCCAATCCATTCAATTATGGGGATAACTAGGTACTTAATAGAAACTTCTCTGTTTCAGTATGTAATATTTTTATGAAAGGTGGTTTCGCTAAATGGAAGTGTTGCCTAGTTTTTAAGTAGTTAAACATTATGAGCAGTATGCTGTTATGTCACTAGTGATGTTTAAACTTAATTGAGACATGTTTTAAATTAATCATTTTAACAAGCTTAAGTAGTAAATTACTTGGAAGGTCACTAGGGTCAGTTGAACTATTTATATGTATAAAACCTCGTTCTTTGTATATGATATAATTTATGACATGTTTTACAGCACAAATGATGTTTAAATTCAGTAATTCTAGATGAAAAGATTTAAAATGCAAATATTGTTTATTTTATTTCTGTGGGTATCTAGCAAATTTCAAAATGTTATTACCTATAAGTGCAGTAAGACAGGTAGCAGATAAAAATGTTTTTGTAAAAATGCATGGCTTTCAGTTGTAGCTATTTATTTTACGTTATAAATAGCTTCATCTCTTCAAAATACTGCATTTATTGCTAATCTATCATGACATGTTAAGCTTAGTAATAGTAACATTTATTTATCTTTATTATACATTGTGCACTAACCGCTGCAATTTCTACTCCTGTAATTTTGACATGACACTGACACTTTTCTAACATGCTATAAAAGATTTCAGAATATGAACTATTACCATTTTCTGAGGAAGGTAATCTTTTTACCTTTTTTATTCAAATTATTCATTTGGCATTTGATACGGTGGACCATGGAAAACTTCTCCGTAAGTTGGAGGAAATTGGTTTTCGATGTGTTTCTTTGCTCTTGGTTCGAGATTATCTACATTTTAGGAAACAGTGACGACAGATGTAGTGATTACTGGTTGAATTTGGCATCCCTCAAGGTACACTCCTGGGGCCGCTGCTGTTCAACTTTTACATAAATGATTTATTTAAAGTGCACACTACAGGAAGTGTCATAGGCTTTGCAGATGACACTGCCATTTTTTATCAGAATTGTTCTTGGTGGCCGCTGAAGGAAATATTTGAGATGGATTTTGTTAATAGAAAATATGATGTTAATGGCTTGGCAGTTAACATGAAAAAGACAAAATATATGTAATTAGCATCTTACAAATCACACCTACCTATTTTTGAAAAATTAGAAATAAGACAACCAACATAATTTAGAAATTGAGGCAGCACATACTGTCAAATATTTGGGAATTCTGATTGACCAACAGAACAACCAATGAGATGAAGTGAACATATAGGTATGATTGTTAAGAAATTGAGAGTTGTTCTGTTTAGATACATGAAAACAATGTAGCAAACTTAACAATACTGTATTGTGCACTAGTTGATCCGCTTCTAGCTTACGGAATTGTAGAGTGTTACTTCAGATTGTTGTCTAAAAAGCTTGGATATAATTCAAGGGTGGTTCCTAAAATTGATACAATAGAAATTACACTTACCTGTCAAGAGTAATGTACAGGGTGATTCACTTAATTTTCCCACCCCACTTTTTTCCGTTATTTTTGAAGTTAGAAAGGTGTTTAATTTATTCAGACCAGTAGGTACTCTATTGGCATATATATATATATATATATATATATATATATATATATATATATATATATATATATATATATATATATATATATATATATATAATACACAATGTCGAGGTTGTCATAGAAAAAACTTATGAAGCATATTTTACCAGTTAATTACAGTTAAAAGTTTTTTTTTGGTTGGACCACACTTTTATGAAAAATATTTATAACCTCCACAATTTATAAAAAAGCAAACTATATTTTCTTATAAGTTTGACCGGGGAGTTTCGTTCTGTTTTTTTTAATGTGAAACAATGTTGTCGTTTGCATTGTTGGTAGATTTGCAGTTTGCCTCCTGTATGGTGTTAGAAAAATGTTTCAACCAACATGCTTAGAACCCCCTTGAATGCACCACGAGAAAAATTTATTGCAAACAACCCCCAAGAAAGTGATGGGACCAGGAGCTAATTTGGGTTGCTGGGTGGGGAAGGTAAAAAAGAAATATGAGCAGAAGATGCGAAAAAACAGCTTAGTCAGAATTTTAAAAGTTACCTTTTTCACATTTTGCAGCCATACCTCCGTTAAACCCTGTCTACCCTGCATTCTCCCCAAGTCCCGTAACTTTCTTGGAGGTTGTATTGAAGAAATTTTGTGGTTTATGCATTGAGGGTGGTTGTGGGCATGCGCGAGAAGAAGGAAAACTCCCACAATGAAGTAGCAGACCAGTCCTACAATGAAGTAGCAGACCATCCCCACCCTGTCAGTTAAGAACACCTCAGACCGTAATTTGAGAAATAGATAGTGATATGTAAGTGCAAGGGAAGGGGTGCAATTGTGAAAAAAATTCGTTTTTAACTCACTGTACCAGGCCAGCGAAGAAGTTTAAATGTAAATAACTCAGCAAACAGAAGAAAGCAAAAGATAAAAATAGTGTCAAGGTGTATACGAGATGCTAAACTTTATCCATCAGCAATCGATTTATCTCAACCTGTCCAGGCGGTCATCTACAAATTCACCAATTTTTTTGTTAGAAAAATGCCTGGAGGATATATTTTTTTTACAGCTAAATTGATAATATACAGGATGGAACAGTATTTACTGCTGTTTCTTCTCTGTTATTATTACTTACACATAGATTTAAACATATTTAGTATGTTATTAAGTACGTTAAAAATGTGTTGATAGTACAACTTACGAAGCTGATAAACCAGTGTTTCAGGGAGAATATCTTTCCAGACATCCTAAAAAATGCCTTGGTCGTACCACTCTTTAAAAAAGGTGATCCTGATGAAATAGATAATTACTGGCCTATATCTTTACTACCAGTAGTGTCAAAAATAATGGAAAAATCCATGGCAAAACAAATGGTAAAATATTTTGAAGAAAACAACTTGTTCAGCGCATGCCAATTTGGTTTCAGACAAAACAAGTGCACTACGCTGGGCATTCTGGACTTGGTCTCCCATATTTTAGATGCATACCATAATAACCTATATGATACTGTATTATTCTGTGACCTAAGTAAGGACTCTCCTTGCAAAACTTGAGGCTTGCAATTTTTGTGCTGGTAGTGTCGCTCTGGTACGATCTTATCTAGCGCATAGGTGTCAGTCAGTGCGGTGTGCTGGAGTGACATCGGGGAGGGGTGAGATTTCTGCAGGTGTACCGCAGGGGTCTGCCCTGGGACCTATTTTGTTCCTGATATATATAAACGATCTGCCAAAGTATAGCAGTTCTAGCGAGTTCACGCTGTTCGCTGATGATACAACGATATCTGTCACTGCTGATAGCCTTGAGGGTTCCTTGTGGGGCTCGGTGGCGGCTCAGGGTGAGGCCGAGCAATCGTTTGCAGCAAATGAACTGCTGCTTAACAGAGAAAAGACAAATAGAATGGTGTTCTCTATGAGGCAACTTGACGAGACAGGGGCACTGTTGGAGAGCACAAAATTTCTGGGTGTTGTCATTGACTCAAGGCTTCTGTGGGATAAACATGTTGACTCAGTGGCTGGTAAACTCTCGAGGGGCCTGTTCTTGCTTCGGGGCCTGGTTGGCAGTGATTCAGTTTCTGTTCTGAGGACAGCGTATTTCGCCGCTGTTCACTCGCATCTTTCATATGCTGTCTTGGTTTGGGGTCATGCTGCTGGTGCTAAGCGTCTCTTTGGGCTCCAGAGTAAGGCTATACGTGTGGTGTGTGGTGCAGGTTACAGAGATGACGGTAGAGCGCTCTTTGGACACATGAGTATACTTACATTACCAGCACTCTATATCTTTGAAAATTAGATGTACATCAAGGAGAATTTGGGTGAATACCAGGGTAATCGAGATATCCATACCTATTGTACGAGACAATGATGGAACATTGTGGCCATCTATTGGCGACTGGAGAGGTGTCAGAGTGGGACTGGCTACTGGGCAATTAAGTTATACAATAAAATACCTGTTTATATTAGAGACTTGCCGTTGCCAAGGTTTAGGAACAGATTGAGGGATATACTGTTAAGAAATTCCTTCTATTCGGTGAAAGAGTTCTTGAGGTTCGAGTTTTAGAATTTAGATATGAAGTTTTCCAGGGTTTCTGGATGATTTTATGTTTAGCCTTTTAAGTGATTTTATGTGTGCAGCTTTTTTTAGGTGATTTTATCTGTATTGTTTGTGACCTGTGCATATTGCTCTGTGTAATCCTGGCACTAATAAATTAAGGTAAGTAACCTAAATATGGGCACCCCTAAGCATTATATCAATTAATAACTTTATCGATTAAGATTAAGCCAAAGAAAAAAAATGGTTTGCTCTTTAGGTCAGAACGAATACAAAATCATACACAGAATTTGAAAAATATGTCTTTATTCTGAAACAGTCACCCATAAAAAAATTAAATCAAGTGCCCATATTAGGAGCATCAAGTTCTAATTATGGGCACCCTAAAAGAAACTTAAGAGAAATTAAATGATCCAGAAAATATAGTTATTAATAATTCTTATTAATCAAAAGAAAAACTTAAACACTTGTACATGAACTTGAACATTGTAAAAAAGCTTAAGTTAGATAACGAGTTAGATAACTTAAACTTCATTCACTCTCTTCGCATGACGGGCACCTAAAAAAGGGTATCACATCTTTGGCCATCAGCCCACAGCACTCTTCATGAACCCAAGTCTGGCAAACAGTACACTGCCTCATGTCTTCTTGTTTATCTTCTTTACAAAGGGGGCAGTACCATGATTCCTTTCGAGGAGTTGCAACGCCACTGCACGTAGCTCTATCTAAATTGGCTGTTTGTTGTTTGGACTGAGGCGCTCTTTTTTTGGCAATTGATGGTTCCTTTTGACTTAACTTCTTCTCCGCAAACAACCATTTAACAACTTTGACAGCTCGATAGTTTATTGCCTTTTTGGGTGGTGCTTTAGACTTGGCAGGTAGTTCTGGTGTTTTCAATATTTCAGTAAACGATCTAGACTTGTTAGCCTCCAACTCTTCGTCCGATGATTCACTGGTTTCAGAAGTCGAAGATTCGGATGGTTGCCATTCATTTTCATCGTCAGAACTGTCGTCATCTGAGACACGTCGAAGCCGTTTTTGTTTTTGACGAGGATTGTTAGTTGAAACCCTTGGAGTAGATGTACTGGGACCATCAACCTCTTGTTTTCTTGTTAATTCTGAAGCCATCGTTTGTTGGACAGGATTAGGACTACTAGGAATTGTAGTTGCAGGGGAATTTGCATTGTTTTGGTTCTCTAGGGGTCTCTCTGACAGTGTTGAAGGTGCAAATGCCGTTTCTGGAATAATCGTCGGGTCAAAAGGGTATATACCAGTTGCTCGAAATCCTGCAGACACGTTTGAAGGGGTTGTTGCCTTTGGCCAAACTTTTGAAAATACATTACCAAAACTAGATTTTGTTAATTTTCTACCAGGATTAAGACTCCAATACCTCTGCAATTCATCGTCCCAGTGGTATTCAAAAGAACGAAATACCGATTTGTCCATTGGCTGCAATTCATGCGTGCAGTTACTCGGAAGGCATAACAATGTGATTTCATGAGTGTCTGCAGCCTCAACAATATTTGCATCGAGATGGGATTTTGCTCCATCAAAAATCAGAAGGACTTTTCCAGGAGGTTTGTATTGTGCAAAATGTGCAATCCATTTAACAAAAGTATCACAAGTCATGCTGCCTTTTGCAGTCATGAATGCTTTGCACCCAGGTGGTAAATTATCTGAAAATTCAGGTTTATTTCTCTGGCCTTTAAACAAAACAACAGGTGGAATTATCTGACCAATAGCATTTCCACAAGACACAACAGTCACATTTTCGGCATGTTCTGGTGCCACAAAGGGTACCCGTTTAATTCCTTTGCGAGTTAAAATTACAGGTTCCTTATGAATTGTTAATTGGCACCCTTTTTCGTCCATATTAAAAATAAGCTGAGGTTTATCCATAACGTCTAACTCGGCCATCACAGTCCTTAATGTCTTGAAATAATCCTCAACAATAAATCTGTTTAGTTTTGCAGCTCGTGCTGGATTAACGTTTTGAGATTTTCGGCGAGCAACCTCAGGATGTCTTCTTAAAAATAATTTAAGCCATTTTCTACCAACCATTGAAGAATTATGTTTTGTAGGTGGAAAGGGGACGTTGTTTTCGCTGCAGAACGTGTAAACACTTCTTCTTAAAATTTTAGATGTAAGGGGCATTCCTATCTCAGCAAGTCTAAATATTCGAGAACACAACTCGGTTTCCTGGGCGTCAGTTAAAAAAGATTTTCGACCCAGCCGTTTAACTGTATTACCACTCCAAGCATGGCGTTGCAAAGTACTTCGTGGAATATTAAAATTAATTGCTGCACGTTTTATCTTCATTCCTCCTTGAATTGCAGCAACTGCTGCTTTGAGGGAGTCAGAACTCCACTGAGCTCGCTTTTGTGGAGACATATTCTGAAAAATAACATCGTGTTAGATAAAACATAACCAAACGTCAGCAAAAGGTATGTCCCAAATATGGGCACAGCATGTGTTCTAAATATGGGCACTGCCCATATTTGGCAGTCACTCTAGTGCCCATATTTGGGACATGCCATTTTCTACAAGTTTTGAAACACATTTTCATAATACGGAAGTAAACCTAAATATCTATTGTACAGTCTCAAAGTACAGTTCCTCAGCTTCAATTTTATATATAGTAACAATTAATTTCGCTACATTTTCTTTACAAAATGAAATAAAATCTACTTACCGAAAACTACAACCTCACTTTCCACATTCGACGACTTCTGACTAGAAACACCCGGTGGCGCCCTCTATCGACTAATGGCCGAATTTTGATTATGACTGAAGTTGTACGAGATACCTGTAATGCATATGCTGCCATCTTTTATTAAAATTGGTTACAAACAGTATTTATTCACTAGTGCCCGTATTTGGGGGGGTGCCCATACTTGGTTAAGGTACCTTATATTTTTATTTATTGCATTTATTTATCTCCTTACTATTTTCTCTAAAATATTTTAATTTTTAGGCGCCGGAGAAAGTGGCAAGAGCACATTGGTTAAGCAGATGAAAATAATACATGCAGATGGATTTACACAGAAGGAATTGTGCAGTTACAGACCCACTGTCTTGGACAATTTATTTAGCTCCATGAAATATGTTCTCACTGGAATGTGTACTCTTAGGATCAATTTGGAACATGCTAGGAATAAGGTATAAATATCTTTATTTTTATTTATTAATTTATTTATACACCATCCAACAGCTTAAAAGCCAAATTAACCCATTCCGGACGGGCGCTGGAAGGAGACGCGCGCAACTGTCGGCCGAGCGCGGGAAAACAGGTCTCGCGGCTGTGCAGCAGGCGGCCGGCATGTCGCACGTTGTTACTCGTGTTTCAATCGCCGTAGCTTACGTTAGATACCGAAGCCGGCGTGGCTAGCTTGTTGTTGTGTAACATTGTGTAATTCTGCTAAAGCGAAAACAATGTCAAAACCAAATAGAAAAATAAGCCTAACCGATAAAGAATTGGAGGCATTATTGTATGAAAGTGATAGTGATTATATTCCACAAGACGATGAAGATAATAATAATTATTCTAGTGATTCCGACGAGGAGGTTATAATTATTGCTGGTAAAGAAAATACGGATAACAGTGATCCCGAAGATGAAGTAACAAGACCAGGTCCCTCAAACCGTCCTACAAATACGTCTAGTACTAAAAAAACGACAACTCCAAGTATTCCATGGAGATTTGATGATAATTTTGTCCCGAAACAATTCAATTTTGACCAAAGCAATTCAGGTATTCAAAATAACGTTGTCATTGAAGAAAGTTCCCCCGAGTTGGCTTATTTTGAGCACTTTGTCAATGAAATTTTAGTGGCTACAATAACAAACGAAACAAACAGGTATGGCAACTTTTTTAAAAATCAAAACAAACCTTCTTTCAAAAACTGGTCAGATAGAAGTATTCCGGAAATGTATAACTTTTTGGGACTTTGTATATTGATGGGGTTAGTAGAAAAACCTACACTAAAAGATTATTGGTCAAGGAACCCTGTTATAGAAACCCCATTTTTTAGAAATGTTTGTACGCGCGATACATTTCTACACACCCTGTATGCATTACATTTTGTCGATAATGACAATTTAGATAAAGACGATCCACTGAGAAAGATAAGGCCTATTGTGACAGCTACAAATAAGACATTTTGTGAAAGCTTTTACCCTTTTCAAGATCTGGCAATCGATGAAAGCCTTATACTTTGGAAGGGAAGACTTGCTTTCAAACAGTATATACCTTCAAAAAGGCATAGGTTTGGTGTGAAACTATTTGAGATTTGCGATGTAGAAACTGGCTATGTTCAAGGATATATTATTTACACCGGTGGATCAACTAGTATTGAAAGAACCGACAACTTGGGTATTTCTGGAGACATCGTTGCGACACTTATGAAAAATTATCTAAAAAAAGGACACATACTTTATGTCGATAACTGGTATAGTAGCCCTATACTTTTTCAATACCTTTTTGAAAATAATACAGGAACATGCGGAACAGTAAGGCCGAATAGAAAAGGTATGCCAATTTTTGGGCCAGTGGAAAAGGGCCATTGTGAGTCAGCACATACCGATGAATTGTTGGCTTTGAAATGGTGTGATAAGAGAAATGTTCACATGTTGACATCTGTGTACACAGGAAACCAAAAAGAAACTGGCAACAAACATTTTCAAACAGGCGAACCCATAATAAAACCTGAGTGTATCATTCAATATAATAATAAAATGGGCGCGGTTGATAAAGTTGATATGCAAGTGAGCTTCGTGGAATGTGCCAGAAAAAGCCTAAAATGGTACAAAAAGGTGTTTTTCCACATAATTGATTTAGCCCTCTACAATGCCCTAATTTTATATCAGGTAAAAACAGGCAACAAACCATCGTTTTCTGATTTTCGCCTGAAATTGGTTACCCAACTGATTGAAAAATATAGTATCAGACCTACAGCCGCATCAAGCTATCCTCCAACGGTGGACAATCCCTTGCGCCTTTCAGGAAGACACTTTCCAACATTGGTAACACAAACCGCCGCTCAAGGGGCTCGAACTCAACGCAGATGCCATGTTTGTGCCAACACCAAACTTCAAAAACGCAAACGGAAAGACGTGAAATATATGTGCGAAGAATGTAATGTGCCACTTTGTGTTGTTCCTTGTTTTCAAGAATACCACACTAAAAAGAAGTACTGATATGTAGCTCATCTTCTTTACTTGTACGTACTTATTACTTTGTTTATTTTTCATCCACCATAATGTGGTTTTCTGTTTTACTTTTTCAATAAATAATACACATTTTTTTACATTCATAATTCATATTGTTTTATTTACATTACACATTTATGGTAATGAGATAAGTTTGCTCGAGGACACAAACTGTCAAAATAATATACAAGCACTCCTATCTATCAACCTAAATGTGTACAAAAGATGGTAATAAAGAGAAAAAAACCTAATTACGTCTATCGTACATGTACGGCGTCAGTCTCACCATAGCAAAACGTACATGTACGGCGCCAGGTCTGTGGCATTACAAACATAAACGTACATGTAAGTCTCGTGGCATGAAAATAGTCGAAACAAGCCGTAAATGTACGGCGTCCGTCTTTCTAAAGGGCATTTCTTCTAGTACATGTACGTCGGTCGGTTTGTGATAGAAAACTTTAAAATGTAAAAGTACGGCGTCAGGTCTGCGAAATGGGGAATGCAAAGTCGTACCAGTACGGCAGCCGTCCTGAATGGGTTAAGGATGGGCCAATACACAAAACATAATAACTAACAATGATCAAGGTAACAATACAAAAAAGTCACAAATTAGATCGCTTTGAAAAACATTTTTATCTCTGATATGTTACATGAAAAGATATCTAGGCGGTCTTGCAGTACAGAGTAATCATTGCACATCTGGTAAATTGGAGACGATCGCAGCAATCGTGTACGAGCAGTCGGGAGATAGAATGTGCCTGGAAAACGTGCTGCAATACGAGGCACATTGAAATTAAGTTGCTGAAGCAGATCAGGGCAGTCGAACACAGAATTAGCAGTTTATATAAAAATATAATGAAACTGCACTGCCTGCGCATCGACAGACTCTGCAGACTAAAGCGAAGAAGTAAACTTTCCTGAGGAAAACCAATAGACGGATATCGACCATCCTCACGAAAGCTAAGAAATTTTAGAAATATCCTTTGCACTGATTCCAGGCTTGCCACATGTATCTCATAAGTAGGAGCCCACACAACTGAGCCATATTCAAGTCGGGACCTAACCAAACAGCTAAAGAGCAGGAGACGGGTGTCAGTCTGTGAGAAAGTTTTGCTGTTTCTTATCAGAAACCCTAGAGTTTTGTAAGCAGAACTGACAGTTTGCTCATAGTGTGGTTTAAAAGATAGAGTACCATCAATAAGAATTCCAAGGTCCTTAACTGTCCGGGGCGGTCAAGTGGAAGCCCTCTTATATTGTACCCGAAAGTGATTGCGTGCTTATTTCGAGTAAAGGACATCACACAACACTTGAAAACATTCATAGAAAGACCACTCCGACAACACCATTCATCAAGGAACTGAAGACAGTTCTGGAGCCGCAAACAGTCATCAACACTCGAAATATTTGCAAAAATCTTAATATCGTCTGCATACATTAAAAAAGGAACATGTAAAACATGTTTAACTGGGTCAATAAATATATTAAACAGTAATGGACCGAGTATGGAACCCTGCGGCACTCCCGAAGTTACGTGATAGGTGTTAGATTTGAAGCCCCCAACCTCGACTAATTGCCTCCTTCCATCCAGGTAAGATCTGAACAAACCAAGCAAGCCCTCTGAGAATCCGATAGCCCTCATCCTGTCAATCAGAACAGAGTGATTTAGACAATCGAAAGCCTTAGATAGATCAGTATACAAAACATCAACCTGTGAAGAGCGGTCAAGAGCGGACGCAATGAACTGTGTAACATCAACTAAATTCGTTACAGTCGATCTACCTGGAATGAAACCATGCTGAGAAATAGAGAGTCGGTTTTTGATGTGAAACAGTATTCGTTGAAAAAGGCAGGCCTCGAAAATCTTACAGAAGACACATAGTATGGCTATTGGTCGATAGTTTGATGGATCACCACTATCCCCCGCCTTGAAGACAGGGAAAACCCGTGACAGCTTCCAAATCGCGGGGAATGTTCCAGATCTAAGAATCAGTTTAAAAATTTTCTTAAGTGAAGTCAGGAAAGCATTTAAGCAGTCACGCACCAAGAAACCAGGAATTAGATCAGGTCCACAGGACATGTTAGCCTTAATTCTCTTAGCGGCTGTAATAATTTCGTCATCTGTAAAGTCATCAACAAAGAAATATCTTTATTTAGTGATGAAATTAATGTGAAGATATTGATTAGAAGTCTTGTTTTTTGACAAAGACCGAAATTTATAAATTGGCTTGTACACATTGTAATGCAGTTTACATCGATCACACTTCGAGAAACTTTAACAACAGCTATAAAGAACACGTTTCTGCATGTAGAAATAACGATCCTGGCATATATAGATTCGATACTCTAGATCTACAGTAAACTACCATATAAAACTACTGCCTTTTTTTTGTGACTACAAGCACAACCTTGACTTTTTGGAAGTTTTGGTAATAAAAAAGTCAAGTTCACGATAATTTTAAACCAGCAAACTGGCTTGATGAATTTACCTATTACCAAATGATTCTTTTAAATTAAAATACATTAAAAAATATGTTAGTTAATCCAAAAGATAATTCTAAAGCTATCGAAAAGTCGATTAAAATGGGGGTTTGGAATGTGGTAGTATTGTGCGAAGCGACAGATTGATTTTCAAACGAAGACAAGCTTTATATGTTGGAATGTTATTTTAAATCAAGTGTTCAGGCCAGCTGTTTCTGTAAAACATATTTCTCATGGTTCCTTACTACTCTCAATTCCCGCTGCAGGCACCAGAGGTCGCAACTCTCTTAAGGGTTCTGGGCTTGGTAGCGTCTCGAGTCTGAGTAGGGGTGTGTGTATGAAAAGTTAATTCCTTGTGCTTCTCATTAAGTAGTGCATTTCTCAGTCAAAGTGCTCTAAAAACCTCCTCCATCAGTTTAAAGTAATTAAGTTGCCGAATATTGTTATTCCAGTTATTTACATTTAAGTGAACAGTGTATTACAAATTGTAACCGTGAACTATTTAAAGTTTAAATAGAAGTTATAGAAAATCAGTGATAGTTTATTGTGTGTCTAAAACCTACCCGTATTCTCTCTCTCTCTCTCTCCCTCTCTCTCTCTCTCTCTCTCTCTCTAACATACAGTGTACTACGCTCTCGCGCTCTCTTACATACTCAAGATCTCAACCTCATACATATACAGTCCACACGCTCTCTCTTTCTCTCTCCATACGTGGTGTGGTTAACTACAGTGTCAGGTCACCATCTCGCTCTGCGATCACTGTAGGCAGCAGGCCCCACCATCAAGTATAGATTCGTAAGCCATACTTTACGCTTATACAGGCTCTGCCAATTAAAATTGACCACCTGGAAAATATCGAAATTAAAAGTAATAAAAAAGCCGAGACACGTCGACTTTGTTTTCAAGGGGAACACATGGCACTATATGATGATTTTTAAGTAAAATGTTTATTGTATTCATATAGTAATGAATATGTATATATGAAGAAACTACAATGTAAGCTTTACTAGTCTACAGTACATATGAAAGTCTGCTTAATATGGTTTTATTAAATAAATATCAATTTTAATTGACAGGCCTATTTCTCTCCTTTCAGTCGTCTCTAAAGTGATGGAAAAGTATATAAACACCGAATTACTAAAATTCCTTGAAAAACACAGTCTAATCCACGACAGGCAGTATGGATTCCGTCAGCGCAGATCGACTGCCGACCTCCTTTCCTTTGTCACCCATTTTTGGAACAAGTCTATGGAACTACACGGTGAATCCCAGATTGTTGCTCTAGACATATCCAAAGCATTCGACCAGGTCTGGCACGTAGCGCTGCTTAATAAACTTCCGGCCTATGGCCTACCACCAAAACTCTGTATGTGGACAGCAAATTTCCTCTCCAACAGGAGCATATCTGTTGTTGTGGATGGCCATTCCTCTAAACTGTATCCAATTAATGCAGGAGTTCCTCAAGGTTCAGCTTTAGCTCCTACTTTGTTTCTTCTCCACATCAATGACCTCCTCTCGAGCACATCCAACCCAGTTCACAGCTGTGCGGACGACAGCACCCTCCATTCAAATATACAATATTCTAAGCCTGTCTCTTTAGCCCAATTAGATGAGGATCGCAGACTCGTGGAGGGTTCTGTCTCCGTGGATCTCCAAAAAATATTAGACTGGGGCAGTAGAAATCTTGTACAATTCAACCCCACCAAAACTAAGTCTTGCTTTCTTTCTCACAAGAGATACACCAGCCCCAGACCCATCACAATGAACAACCAAGTTATTCAAAGTAATGAGTCCTTTTCTCTTGTTGGCATTTCTGTGGATCGAAATCTTAATTGGCACCAACATGTCACATCAATTGCAGAAGCGACTGCTAAGAAATTAGGTTTCCTCTTCCGGGCTCGCAAATACTTTTCACCAGCTAATCTCTATACCTTATATACTTCACAAATAAGGCCAAACCTCGAATACTGCTCCCACATTTGGGGTGCCGTTGCCGCTTCTACACCCGCTATCCTGGGCTCCATTCAAAAGAGAGCTATACGTCTCATCGGTGACCCTACCCTCACCCAAAGGCTGCCATCCCTTGCCCACCGACGTGCCGTTGGTGACCTCTCTCTCTTTTATAGATATCTGCACGGGCACTGCTCAGAGGAGCTTTCCTCCATAGTTCCCCCACCTGCTGCCCCCAACAGATCTACCAGGGGAACAGAGCGAATGCACCCTTTTACTGTCCAGGTCACCAGACTTAGAACATCTTGTTATGCCCGCTCTTTTGTCCCCAGGACTTCCAAGTTGTGGAATTCCTTGCCGGCACATGTTTTTCCTTCTCCTCCGAACCTCCAAACCTTCAAGTCCAAAATTAACAATCTGCCTCTTTCCTTCTTGTCAACACCCACGGTACAATAGTATTTAGACTGTAAGCCCTCGTGGTGTGTTGTTGAAATTTAAAAAAAAATGTACGCTAACAAACTTCAAAGTGCCTACCAAATGTAAAAAATGTTGCTCTGATTTTTATTTATATTATATATGTTTTTTTTATTAGTGATTTTCTTTAAAAAAATTCACTATTGAGATCCCAACTTTTGAATTTTGAAAAAAATTCTTCAAATGAGCGCGAACTAGGCCCCCTAGAACCCATATCCAGGGTCAGTTTCAACTTCTGTAAGTCGAATTTGAAGGGACCAGAAAAAAATTCGATTTAAGGAAACTTGGAGTTACAGAATAATAATAAGTACACTTTGAGAAACCCAAATCACCACAACACTTATTTCAGAGACCTTACGATCGTTTCGTTGACAAAGTCAACATCTTCAGAGGAAGATAATTCTAACCTAAACAACGAGCTACATGTATTTATATCGCGTCAAGGTAAACGAACTAGTCCGAAGTAAAATTGTCGTCCAAGAACGATCGTTTGTTTATTGTGTGGTGAAACTACGAGGTGGAAGACCTGTTTTTAATCTTCTGGTCGACATATTTATGAGCCCTTATCTAATATACGGATAATAGCTTTAAAGGAACCGAGTTATTTAAAGAATCTGCATGTTCCCTTTCGATCTAGAAATTTACTATGTGGATATTGGATCACGCCGACAAACATCTGGCTAGATAAACAACATCAACTCCGCTCATCTTTTTTAAATAGAAAAACTAATACCGAGTGTTTGGCTCAACATGTTAACACTCTAACTAAAGATAAATAATTCAACTAAAATACTACATACAAACTGTATTTATATTGATGCTAATTATTCGTGATAGTATTGTATATTGTCAGAAGTAGAACATCTGTTTTTTGCTACATGCTGTCCGAATATCTGAGCCCTAGTAGAGTATATAATAGAAAGGAAATTGTAAATATTAATTGCCTTAGATTTATGAAGGTTGTGTTGGCGTTTTGTACAATAAAAAATGGTTTGAGTACCCAAATTTTCTTTGATTTTCAAGAAATAATCGTGATATAGAATATTCGAGTTACAGAAGCTACACTATATATATATATATATATATATATATATATATATATATATATATATATATATATATATATATATATATATATATATCACATTGATAACTCAAAAGATAATGGGCCAATTTTGATGAAATTTTCTGAGTACCTTCCTTTTGTAAGTGGCTTGGATAAGTTCGTTAGCCAGGAAAATCGGCCGAGGTTTTCCGGGAAAATTTTGTGTTTTGTTTGGGAAAAAAATTATATCTCCAGAAATAACAAAGTAAGGGCAACCAAATTTGCTATGTGTGTTTGTATTATAAAGAGTGAACCATGTGCCAAAATTGAGGTCTAAGGTTAAAGACAAAAAAGTTATAGGCATTTAGGGAAAAAGAATTTGGGGTTTTCCTCAAAACGTCAAGTCGCGATTTTAAACGTCAAAATTGGCAACATTTAGGTAAATAACCTGAAACAAATACGGATTATGTAAAGAAAATGTCACAAGAAGAGTGTTCTGCAAACCTTTAATGTTCAGATTCCACCATCATTGTCCTTCATTGTGCTAAAATCTTTCCAGAAATTAAATTTCAAATAGACCCTTTCTCTGATACTTTGGCGGTAGTTTTAGTTCAGTTTATGATTTAATGGTCTATAATTTTTAGCTAATTTTCTTAGAAAAAATTCGTTAAAGAGGAGACCGTGATTTTGAATTTTAAAAAGATATATTCAAATGAGCGCAAACTAGGCCTCATGGAGTCCATATCCAGGTTGAGTTTCAGTTTCTATCTTTTTACTTATATACAGGTGACGCATTTCTACGGTAAAGCTCACTATCATTCTGATTATACAAGAAAAAGTTATATATGTTAATTATAGGTTGAGCTGCATCTTATAAAATTATTTTGGCAATCACCAGGTGGCCCATAAGTCGTCGGTGATACCTACAATTTTTTTTCGAAAACCCTTATATTATTGCATTTGTGCATTTTTTAATGAAGTATGATGCATGTTTGTAAGAAAAAACATTGTAAGTGCGTTTTGAAAATGAATTTTCATTAAGGGCTTCAAATGTCAATAACTCAATTTGCTATTAACCTAAGGTTTATTGACTAGGAAACCAGTTTTTTCAGAAATATTTTAAGTTTATTTTTGGAAAATTTGTTTACATTTTCAAGCAATAAGTTATTTTGATAAAATATGGTACACGTTTTGAAAATGAATTTTCATAGGGGGCTTCAAATGTCAATAACTCAATTTGATATTAACCTAAGGGTTTTTTTTTTTTTTTTTTTTTTTTTTTTTTTGATGTTTCAACAACACACCACGAGAGCTTACAGCCTAAATACTATCATACCATGGGTGTCGACAAGAAGGAAAGAGGCAACTTGTTAATTCTGGACTTGGAGGTTCGGAGGAGAAGGAAAAACATGTGCCGGCATGGAATTCCACAACTTGAAAGTCCTTAGGACAAAAGAGCGGGCATAGCAAGATGTTCTATGTCTGGTGACCTGGACAGTAAAAGGGTGCATCCGCTCTGTTCCCTTGGTAACCCAGGCAGGAGTTACCATGGGCCTATTCTTTTAGTTAGTCCCCGGACCCACAGGCGACTGTGGGAAACCAGTTTTCTCAGAAACATTTAAAGTTTATTTTTGGAAAATTTGTGTACATTTTCAAACAATAAGTTATTTTGATAAAATATGTACACGTTTTGAAAACGAACTTTTATTAAGGGCTTCAAATGTCAATAACTCAATTTGCTATTAACCTAAGGTTTGTTGACTAGGAAACCAGTTTTCTCAGAAACATTTTAAGTTTATTTTTGGAAAATTTGTCTACATTTTCAAACAATAAGTTATTTTGTTAAAATATGGTACATTGTTTCTACTATATATGCTATACCGGTAACCATATTGATGCCTGCTTGCTTGAGAGAGACATATTTGCTATTAAAAACATTTTCATGAAAATTCACCTCCATAACACGCTTGCTGCTTCCAGACTTTTTGTTCTAAACTAAACCACTTGACCTTTAATTTCAGCAACATGCCGAGGTGATACTTAGAAATAGCACATGTTTTGATGAAAACTTCTCGGTACTACCGAGTGTGGCAGCTGCCCTACAAGCTCTCTGGTCTGATAGAGGCGTTCGATTAGCTGTAGCTAGAGGTTTTGAATATGGCCTTAATGATTCTGCGTTATAGTAAGTACAAACTTATAAAAAAATAGATTCCCTTCTGGCACATAATATTAAAAAATACTACTTTTCAATTCAAATTTTTCAGTTTTTTCGAAAACATGGACCGAATATGTGATCTCAAGTATGTGCCAAATCCCACTGATGTTCTCCGTGCCCGTGTAAGAACACAGGGCATTATAGAAACCCATTTTAAAATCAACGACACGATTGTTAAGATGTTTGACGTTGGTGGACAACGATCTCAAAGACGGAAGTGGATATACTGCTTCGACGATGTCAGAGCCGTTATTTTTGTAGTTTCTCTGAGTGGTTACGACATGACACTATTTGTAAGTATCGTTTGGACAATTCTATTTGTATTTGAATTTAAATAATACACAAATTTCAGGAGGATCCTAGTGTAAATAGGTTAGAAGAAAGTTTGAATTTATTTGGACAAATCGTCAACAATCCATTCTTCCGAGATGCGTCATTTATTCTCTTACTTAATAAGTTTGACTTGTTTCGTGAAAAAATCTTACACTCTCAGAGGCATCTGAGGTTATACTTTCCAGATTACAATGGTAAGTTTTACTCATAAAATGACCTCAATTTCACACTCATTTTTGTACAATTTTTAGGTCCTGATAGAAATGTCGATAGAGGTGCGTTATTTATACAACACAAGTTCGTTCTGAAGAATTTGGATTCGCGTAAAGTGTTGTATCCACATTTTACCACTGCCACAGATACTGCCAATGTACAAGTTGTCTTCCAGGCCATAACGGAAATGGTTATATCAACTAATTTAGGTCAGATAGCATTACTTTGATGATGTAAGTATTGTCAAGAGCTCACCACAACTTTCACATTTAATATCCTAAATGATTTTGTGTTTTTTTTTCTTTTTTTTCGTCGATGTCAAGTATAGTATATTCCCAATATATAAGATGTGACTCACATCTAAAATCGGCTCAAAATTCTAAGGTGCTGATAGAATAGAATAGAATAGAATAACAGTATTAGCTACAAGATCACACAAAAAATGAAATTGGCCAGTCAAGATAAAAAATTATACATAAAGCACATGTAAATGTGAAACCAAAAATTAACAAAAATACATACACATCTAAACCACACAATATCTGCCTAACACTAAAACAGTGGATCACCTGGCCATCGAGAATCTCAACTGCGGCACTACATTAAAATATTCATCTGTTCTGTATAGACAAGCCTGTATTAAAAAATCTCTAATAATTGTTCGGAATTTATTAATAGGTTCATTTCTCAACCACCTTGGGAGTGTATTGAAAAAGTCGACCCTAACCGTTTTAGTTTTATTTATCCGATGCCTCGGTTGGATTAAATTATGTTTGTCTGGTGTTATGCACTTCAGCATGTGTGTCAAAACTTCTCCTGTTCTCTCTCACCACCAACAATTGTCTGTAAACCACCAATGAGTATTGTGACATTATGTTAAGTGAGCACAGCAACCCGCCCCGACAATACCTCTGACAGCTGCTTTCTGCAACACAAAGAGTCTATCCAAGTGGACATTCGTTGCATTTCCCCATGCAAGCAAACAGTAGTTCAGACGTGAGTAAAACAACACATAATAGGTGATCAAAGCTGCCTCAGGTCCAGCCATTGCAGAAATCTTACGCACTGCATACACTGATGAGGCTAGCCTACCAGCCAACGAGTCTATTCGGCTCCTCCATACAAGAGCAGGGTCGATGTTGAGACCGAGAAAATTCCTAGCAGTGTTCGTCTCATTAGAAGTGACCCTGGCATTAAAACTGACTAAAGCTGTCTTATCCTCATTGAGGAACAGTTCACTATCATTAAACCAAGCTCTCGCCTCACGGAGAACACTGTCCACAGTCTTATTGACATCACTACCAGCATTACCAGTGATAATAAAAGTTGTGTCATCTGTAAAGAGAGCTATTGCTATCCTGCTCTGTTGGATGCCATCAGGAATGTTAGGAAGAAGATCATTTATATATATGAGAAAGAGAAGTGGCCCTAGTACAGAACCCTGAGGCACCCCTCTACGAATGTATCCCACTTCACTGTATTTCCCACCATGAAAAACTCTCTGTGTTCTATTATTAAGTAAGGTATGACCGCGGGTTGCGGTGCTATCGGGGCGGCAAGGCCGCGGACGAGCCCTGAGGGAACAAAAAAAAAAAAAAAAAAAAAAAGGTATGACCGCAGCAACTCCAGACAGGCTCCCCTTATACCATAATGACTCAACTTTGTCAAACATATTTCGTGCGAGACACAATCAAATGCCTTTGTTAAGTCTGCAAAAACGGCACAGCACTGTTTTTTCTGTTCAAAAGCACAATTTACGATCTCTAGAAGATACGATATCGCATCCATGGTGCTGCATCTCTTGCGGAAACCATACTGATGTTCATAGAATAGATGGTTATCTACAAAGTAACTATAAAGTTGTTGGAAAATAAGGAATTCGAAGATTTTTGAGAGTATCAGCATGTCAGGTCAGGTCAGGTGCAGCATCACAAATAACAATTCACACTATTTAACACACGAGATAGAGTATTTATGTGAAACTGGAATGATGACTCGCGAATGATGGCTATACAATCTCATCTTAGCATGGGATGATACATGCAGTTGACAGCAACCAGAGACAATATATTAGTGGTCCCAAGGGCGTATCATATGGTGGGTTATTCTTGCCTTTAATACGTTTGCAATATTGATTCATGTCTTCTGTTTTGTACATTTAATTGTCGCTGAACTGAGAAATTAAACTTAAAGAATTTAATGTTATCTTATGTACGATACGCTGCAGAACACCGCAGTCTAGTGGTTTGTTTGCATACGGACAGTCAGTAGAAGTAGCGGAGGTTGAAAATATCTTGCTACCTCGTACTCACATCCATTGTTGTACATTATCTAAAATTTATCATTCTCATAAATATCTCTGTGTGAATTTTATATTTAATTCTGGATTTTTGTTTATTAAAATGATGTATATTCATTGATTAGAAAGAAAGATATTTGCGGGCAAGTTCTTCTTGTTCTTCTCATTAATTCATAATAATTATTAGCTGAAGGCGCAACATTCTTTTTCCTTTAGAATAAAATGACGAACTTTAAGAAAATTATTGCAGTCACTGAAGCTGCTGATAGCATGTCAAAAATAGCGCGTTGCTTATTGTTGAGAACATTAAAAGCCAATAACTGGCGTTTTGGAAAAAGAAATCGGAAAAACCTTCTCGTTGGGAAAACTAGTTTTGTGGCGCATGCAATATTTCAGCAAAATTTGAGAATGGCGAAGAGAGGGGGGAAAATCTACTGGATGGATGAAACACACACGATTTCCAAAGTTTACCCAACTATTTAAGTTCACAATCTTTACAACCTATTTCATAGATTCCCTACAATTCTGTGCTTTTATCTTCATTCTCTGGGTTACCTAGCAAATTTTTCAATGTAGTTTTTGTAGCAAATGTTAGCTATAAATTGGCTTCTTTAAGAACAGCTAGTTTGAATCTTTTGGTTAATAGGTGGATACTGTTTCCCTTAAATAAAGAAAGATACAACACAACTGGAATATATTTATTTATCTATTTAATTTATTGAATACATGCCCAACAGGATAATCCCATTAATAGGGCACCAAACAAAAAGAACAATATGTAACAATATGAACAAAAAATACTTCTAAAACAAAACTAAAATACTGTGCAAAACATCACAAAGCAGAAATTCCACAAAACAGTACATATAATGGCCTTAATAACTGACAAAGTAAGATGTAGCCACCCTACGAATAACTGCAGCCTTATCCGAATAGAAGTCGCACAAGTTTGCAATATCATTAAAGTCAGAGCATATTGTGTACACAGGTGATTTCATATACAAGTAAGTCCTTGGTATTGGAGGCTTAAACACTCTCATCACTCTAGATGCAGCCCGTGGAACTGAGAAATTTAATTGCATCAATAAGTCTGGACAATCAACTTTACCATGAAACAAGTTATGCAGGAACATCACAGATGCAACTTTTCTACACGAATACAAACTGGGTATGCCAGTTTGCATGCAATTGGCCATGATCGCATCCCCTCTGTGGGTAGGTACCAGATGCCCTATATACAAGGTGTTTTAAAAACTTACGCTGAACATCTTCCAGAGCACCAATATGAACACTATAAAAAGGATCAAAAACCAAGCTACAATATTTAAGCCTCGATCGAATATAGGCAAAATAGAGAATTTTCAAGCTATCCAAATTGGAAAATGATCTGCTATTCCTCATAATGAAACCCATCAACTTCAAACAGGATGCTGTGATTGTTTGAATATGTCCAGTGAAACTTAAATGTTCATATAAAATGCCAAGATCCTTGTGCGTTTCAGTCCTAGCCAATGGTACACTACCCACTTTGTAGGGAAAAGCTATACGGCTGGTTTTTCTAGTGTATGTCATCACTATGCACTTCGAGACATTTAATTCAAGTCTGTTCTCAACACACCACAGCTACAAGTTATCAAGGTCCACCTGGAGTCTTGAACAGTCACCAATATCGTGTATAATTTGAGATCATCAGCAAATAATAGATGATTAGCAGAAATTACAGAGCTTATGTCGTTGATAAATAACAAAAAGAGGAGCGGGCCAAGATTGGAACCCTGTGGAACGCCGGAGCCAGCAGTTCAGACTTAAATCCATTATAAAAAACATATTGCACACGGTTTGTCAAGTAGGATCTAAATAATTCTATCAGCCGTCCATCAAGGCCCGCCAAATGCAGCTTGTACAAAAGTGTTGAGTGGTCAACACGATCGAACACTTTGGAGAAGTCTGTATAAATTACATCCACCTGACCCCGTCGATCCAAAGCTTCACTTACATATTGTGTGAACAGGGATAAATTCGTCAGTGTTGAGCGCCCCTCCATAAACCCATGCTGGTATTGTGACAAGCGACACTTCACAGCAGGATAGATCCAGCCATACAGAACTGCCTCAAAAATGTTAGCAAAATTACATAGGATGGCTATAGGCCTGTAGCTGCTGACCCTCGAACGGACCCCAGACTTAAAAACAGGACAGATCCGAGCAACCTTCCAAACCTCATGGAAGCAATGTGTGCGCAGCGACAGGTTAAATAGGGTTCTAAGAGGTTTGAGAAGAGCATGCGCACAGTCCTTAATCAAGAAGGATGGCACCAAATCTGGTCCAGCAGTAAACTTGTTCTTGAGCTTCTTGATGGCTTTAAGAATTTAAAAATTAAAGACTGTAGCTCAGTATTAATGGTTACTTTGTCTGCTTAGTGGGAAAATTAGTCAAAAAACACAAAACAAAGAAAATGTGAGTGGAATCTATGACTTTCAGAAAAGAGAAAACAGTTATCTGTTTACCACTTAAACTGCGAATCACGAGAGCTTTTAATAGCTCGTTTTAAGCAGTGTTTCTCTGGGTAGTCTATTCACGTGAATAGGAACAAAAGATATATAGTTAGCTAGTTTCTGTACAACAAAATTAATGTCTATATAAACTTCTCGTGTGTAACAAGCTTTTAAGACGATACAACATATGCTGGCTCTTGCTAGTATTAATTTCAAATGCAATAGTAAATTTAATAAAATAGTTGAACTCAGTTAATTATTTGTTACCAGAATCACGCTTTCTAAAATCTGTAAATAAAAACGTAAGGAAAATAACTAGAAAATATCACATCCCTATAAAAAGAAATTTCTCCGCCTATGGAATCCCTATCTCAACTTGTTTCACTACCAATAAATCACTGCTTATAATTTGGGACTAGACTATAGAGATGTCTGAAGTCACATATGATATTTTTCATAAATAGGGTGTGATGAATGTTTTGAAGGTTGTGGTGAGCTAAAAAATTAAGTGATTAAAATTCGAGCACTGTGATTATTTATTTCATTTCATCATCATCTATCATGAATTTGTTTATTTATTTAAATTAACTAAAGACAAAGTATTAGTTCTAATGACAAGTATTTAGTGTATTAAAATGTAACTTTTTTTTTGCTTGATTTGTCATAATTTTTAATGTAAATACAAAGTTTGGTGCCAAATTAAAGAACTAATAGGTCAGTTACTAACATTGTATAAAATTGTTGATTTGTTGGATAAGAAAAAGAAAATGTAAACAAAATTGATCAGTGTTCCTCTGTAGCGAAATTTTGTTCGATATTAATTGTTATTTGTTCAAATATAGCCTCTACTTTAGAAATGCAAATAAGCCATATTTACAAATAATCTTGGGTTGCCAAATTTTTATGTTCAAAACATCACTTCATATCAAGTGAAATCTGTTAGTAAGTTATTGAAGATAAAAAAAGTACATGTATTATATTAGCATTATCATCTCAATCTGTTTGTATTAAGATTAGGTACTTACTTTCTTTAATTTGTTTTATCCTTATTTGGTTTAAATTAAACAAAATCAGTAAAAAGAAGCAGTAAAGAAGCACATACATAAACGAACTCAATCCCTGGATAGTGTGATTAAATCCCAAACAATAATGTTACAACGATGCAATTAATCGCTAACCAAAACTTTTCAGATTACAGTTAGGTGCTGCCATTGATGTCAGGGTAGGATGTTGTGAATTTTACATTGTTATATTATAAAAATTGAAAATTATTGCTAAAAATGGTATTGTTGCATTTTTATCTTGCATACAGTAGTCTTGTTCTCCCGTGTTAAACAGGACGAGAGGTAACTGATAATATGGACCAAAAGTAAATTTGTATGAACCAATCATCGCTTGAATTGCTGGTATAACATCCAAGCAATAACATACTTAACTTAGTGTTCAGTCGTTGTTGAATTCAATGGAATGAATACATTATAAATCATCCAATTAACGACTTGTTCTTTGGACAGGGGCGTGCGGTGACATTTCAAATAAGTGAAGCAATTCTTAGAAACTTACCTATTTGTAGTGTAACTCGATTCTTCTGTCATTTTTGGAAAATTCGTTAATAATGTCATCATGTATAACTGTGGATTCTGGGACATTTCCTGGACGAGTTTATTTTCAACTGACAAAATTGAAATTTGGGAAAGTCTTTCCTGTCCTGTTGAATTTCTAACAAAACTCTTGATACGTTTCAATATAGAAAAATTTCTTTCGAAAGGTGCACTAGTAGCAGGAATTGTTAATACTAATTCACATAATTTGAACACTTCAGAATATGAATTTTCCAATTTTGATTGTTTTAAGAAAATTAAAAGTTCACTCGCGTTAGTTTTTGTGTCAATAACATCGGTTTCATAAATGACTGTAAGTTCTGATCGTAATAAGGCTTTGTCAAAATAATGTCCATAGTGGTGAAATAATGATTTGAATGAATCTTCTGGGAAAGGTATCCCTTTAAATCCACCAAAATTACACAATTCAAGAAATGTCAGGTCACTGAGATGATAAAATCTGCAGTTAATTTGCTGCTGAATTTGATCTATGATTTCGTAGAAAAGGCGGTGGTAAGAAGTTTGAAGGTCTCCCACATTATCAGTGTGCAGACGCTTTCTTCGTGGCTCCACTTCTCCTAATTCAATTGTTTTTTCGCAGAACTTATCAAATTCATTCCTTTTTTGAATTACAATGGATTTAAATTCACTATTTTTTTTCAGGCAAAAACCAATGTAATTTATTTTACATTGCAATATGTTAAATACATTATCTGAAAACGGAAATATTGCCGAAAATATATTAAGTAAAAAATTAAAATTAAAGTATCCTTTCAAACCATCTAAAAATCCTCTAGAACTATTTATTGTTTCTGCATCCCAATTTTTGCTATTTTCCATTATGTTTTCAAAAAGTTAAATTAACGATTCACGGTGTTCAAATATAGTTAACACAAGTCTGCCGTTGTAGTTCCATCGGGTTGCAGCTACTTTGGGTAAACGTTTTTTAACAATTGAGTCCAAGGCTTGCGTGCGCTTCGTAGATTTGGAAAAAAAGCAGCCATTTAACACTTTACATTCTTTAATATGATTTACAGATTGGGATAAAATTAAATTAAATTTATGAGCACAACAGTGTACAAATAGAGCAATGGAGAACGTTTCCCGCACTTTAGCTTGAAGACCTCCTAAATGTCCGGCCATAACAGCAGCCCTATCATAGCTTTGGGCATTTAATTTATTATCAGCCTCCTCAATATCTTTAATAATATTAAGCACAATTTTATATAGAGCGTTTGCAGTACGACCTTCTGTCACATTTTTAAAGCCTAAAAATCTTTCTTGTACACTCCCATCCATTTTTACGTAGCGTATTACTACAGATAGTTTGCTTAAATTAGTTACATCGGTTGTTTCATCTAGAACAATAGCAATGAAACTAATCTGTTTAATTTCAGATTTAATTATGTTCAAAATAATAGTGGCAGCAGCCAAAATTAAGTCATTCTGAATGCGATTTTATGTCCCGCGAAAAACGTTAAGCTGTTCCAAGTGATTTTTTAAACAAATTTCGTATTTAAGACTACAAGACCAACAAAACAGTTTATTCCCGTTTTCACAACTCGTTAACCATTCATATTGTTTATAAGTTTTTTCCGCGTTGAAATGTCGAATAGGTACATGTTTTAATTCTTGTATTTAAGTTTTTTAGAGTAGGTTTCGGCCTACCTTTATTAATAATAGCAAGTTTTTCAGCAAACTGTAAAGCTGAAAATCCTTTACTTATCAAAAAACACACAATACAATTACAGTTATTATTACCACTTGTTTGTAAAGTTTGTAAATCCCCACCGTCACCGTTGTTAAAAGCTGATCTACTTGCAGCCATATTAATAATCATATAATGCCAATGTATTTAACTTAGTCGACTGCTTATATCTGCGAAATAATCAGGCACATTCACGTTGTACTCGCATTGGTAGTACAACATGTTCTGAAAACACGTGTACATCGCGCTGAGCCGGGGTTTCTTTTATACAGTTGCCTGCTGACTACGTGTATTTAACTGAAGTCATTGCATCCACTCCTAGTATCAGATCAGGTTCATGCTGTCCGCATGCGGTCGCATTTACTGGGACGACATCATTGCTAGGAGCGTATATACAAATACAGTATGGTGCATAATAAATAATTATGTGTGTGAGCTTGCGAAATAAAAATTTTAATAATTAAATTAGTTTCAGAATTTGAAATTTAATATTTAAAATACAAAAGGGATTTTAAATAATGCGGTTTAGGTATGTAGTCGTTATTTTAAGGGAAGCAATGCTTCCCTTGCTTCCATGGACCGCACGCCACTATCTTTGGAGCTAAACATGGCTGATGGTAACTTTGATGATACTAATCAACAATGAATTCGTATGAACCAAGCGTTGTGAGGCTTACCTCCATAACATCTAAGCAATGACATAATGAACTCTGTGTGCAGCTTGGTGAATTCAAGAGAATAAATACATATTAATAACCTCTTCTTTCGAGTTAAGTAGAACTGGAGGTAACTTTGAAAGTAAGATTCAGAAATAAATCCATATCAACCAATTACAGTACACTCTCGATTATCCAGGCTAATGGGTGCGATCAGTAACACGGATAATTGAAAAACATGGTTATAATTATATATATATATATATATATATATATATATATATATATATATATATATATATATATATATATATATATATATATATATATATATATATATATATATATATATATATATATATATATATATATGAACACACACACACACCAAAACAATAGAGGTTCGGTGAAAACATTACAGTACATCAATAATGATGATTTCAAGTTTTTGTTTCATAGTTTTTTTTTGCGTCAGCCTATTTCTGCGACTATAGCCAATCACCGACGCCAGGGAGCAGTTTCACCTCACTATCCTGGAATTTTTGCCGAGCCCTTGCCTTTCTGTAAGAAGGGTAGAGATCTTTTGCGTGCCCAACATCGCATGGACACGAAACCGACGACTTTACGCCCCCTCTGAAGGGCGGAACGTGCAGACATTCAACTTGCTCAAATATAATGCCAGGACCTGGGTTGATGTTAATTTATTACAGTTTGTACTGAAAAAGTGAAAGGGAAGCCCTTTCATAGTTATATCGTGTCTTCATCGACATGCTGTATGTAAACTGACTTCAATAGAAAATAGTCCGTAAACACACAAACTCGTTTTGCGATCGAAAATCAACTGACGAACTAAGTAATTTCGGTAACCTTCATAAATTGAAAAGAAAGTGTATACAGAATATTAACAGCTGTGTCTTTCTCAAGAGGAGTTTATTTTGTTTCTTTCTGCCCCGCCGCCCATGCAATCACGAATGAGATCAAGTGTAAATAGATGGGGGCAATTAAAATTTATGACCTTAACATAAACATTCCCAGATATATATATATATATATATATATATATATATATATATATATATATATATATATATATATATATATATATATATATATATATGTATGTATGTATATATATATATATATATATATATATATATATATATATATATATATATATATATATATATATATATATATATATATATATATATATATACATATATATCTTTCTCGGCGTTCGACAGTGACACATTTGGAGATAATTAGAAATTCATCACAGCAAAATAAGCAATCTCTGACAGTTTGTCCTGTATATACCCACTACTACACTAGGTACAGGTTCTATAGACCGACCCGTACTTAGATGCCCGTTGGTTTTTATTCGGGTTATTTATTATATTTGTGCGAAAGGAAACTAAATTTTTTTCAATTTTGATCTATTCCTGATTTGAAATTTTGATCAGTTTCTCAGCAGCGATAATCCGCACACGAATAATTGATAGTATACTGTATTGGAATTACTTCTGCAATATCTGAACAATGATGTAATGAACTCAATGTACATTTTGTTGAATTCAAGGGGATAAATATGTTACAGATTATGTATCATAAAATAGTTAAATTTATATACTGGCTAAACAACATTTTGACAACGATGGCAAACATTACTGATTTTATTATTGATAATTTTGTTCCTGAACTTTTAAGGGTCCATTGTTCCATCCCCATCCCGGGTTACGGCACCAATGTGAATAAAAGTTCTGGTTATCTTTACCAGTGTATAGGAAAAGGCGGTATTCATTATTTAGAATAGAAATTCTCGTCGCTCGCCGGCAACTTGCAACATGTGAAAGGAAAACCGCCGAAAATAGTAAAATAATGCAAGTTTACGGCAGATTTTTGATTCGGGGGGGTCTAAAGCCGTAGGTCGGGTTTATTTATTATTAATAAACAATGCCGCTGGCGGCTGTTTAGACAGTGTGTTTATTATTTGCAAGATTGTTTGTTTTAAAGTAATACTTGGAAGTCACTCAAAAAGGGTTTTTATGCAAGAAGTAAGTTTCAATAAACTATTCTGGTTGTATTCTATGCTGAGTAAGTAATCCTTATTTCTATTAACAAGGCAACTTGTATTGATATTTTCGTACATAATTCGTCAATTCTAAAGGTGACAATAGAGATGTTTGAGTTGTGATTCACATAACTGAGATGGATAATGAAAAACTTGTTTTTAGAATCCAGAATTTAATGGCATCAAAATAAACAGATTAAAAATTTGATTGTTACACAACCTTACTCCTTCTGTGTCTTTATAATTGACGATTTTTTATCACTTTTTTCTGAGCAGCGATTTTTAGAGATATTATATTGTCATAATGTTGAATTAAGTCATTTAAGATCTCATAAATGTTCATAAGTAACAGCCATTGTGAAAAAAATGTAAATAAAATTTTTTAGATGCATCAAACGGCTGGAGAAGCAGATCAACAAAGTCGAGGGGTTATTCTACTCGAGCAATTAATGCCAGAAGTTCTTATAACATTTTTTCGAAGTCACAAAAATAGCCGAGTTACAGGCTCTTAAATTTTTTTGGTTTAGTCCATTTTTTTTAGAGGTGTGCAAAGCTTCGAAGTGTGTTGTTCAAAAACACTTCAAGCTTAAACAGTACAGGCATTGAAAGCTGGCAAAGATAGCGAAGTTGTAATCCAGTAGCGGCCCCGTTAAGTCGGTAGCGGTGCTTTAAACTCTGTATCTGCCACATTGAGTCGTTGGTAGTGTAATTTGAAGAAATTTCAATAATGCGTATATTTGACAGTTGGTGGGACATATTGAGACCCGACAGCCATTTAACAATTACAGATTTGATTTTTTTATATATCCTAGGATCCCAATGTCTTCTTTGGTTACAAGATTATGATAGCAATGTTCAAAAGTAATCGGCAAGGTAATTTTTCAGAATTTATCGATAATTGCCTTCCGGAAATACTATGTTGAACATGTTTTATTTCACAATAAGCCAAAACAAAATTAAAAATTCTCAATCAATACATAGTTAAAATTTTAAGTGCTTATTATGTAACTGTCATGGCTCAACTACCCCCCCCCCCTCATTCTAAAAGACTGTTAAAACTGCCTAGATAATACCAAACTACAAAAAGTATATATAAATGAGCTTAGGTATATACAGTGTGACACACTTAAGATGAAGACACGCCTGTATTTTCTTTATTTTTTGAGATAGCAATTTCATTTTTTGTACAAATGTAAAGCGTCATTAGGCTGTTTGAATAGCCTAACACTACAAATGTCAGATGTCAACCCAGCCTACTATGATTTCGGGAATAAGGCTGATTCTCTATATTTCGCGATGCATTAGAGATATCAAAAAAAAGTTACTATAAAAAGTTATTCAGAATTAAATTTTAACTGCAGATACAGAGTTTTGAGTGAAAATTCGAATTTTTTACTTTTTTGTAAATTTTTAGAGTCCAAATTTTTCATCAGATTTTAACAGGTCGATCGCCATGGAAACAACAAACATCGTCAATATCAAAAGAAAACAATGGTACGTGATTTATTCAACTCAACTTAAACTCTAACAAAAGTACAATTAAATTGAATACAAAATTATTAAATGTAGTCTGCTTCAACTAGTCCACCTTCAAGCCTGATGCATTTTTCGATCCGTTTACGATTATTGCTGGCAAGTTTCCTTAGTTCTGCTATATTTATTTCACGGCAAGCCTGGCTTATTGTCTCGCAAGGTTCCTCGCGACATTGAGGCCTTTCTTTGTACACCTTATTCTTAACAGAACCCCAGAAATAGAAGTCTAGTGGAGTAATGTCAGGAGACGGAGAAGGGCACTGTTCAAAAGGAGTATTCCTGCCAATCCATCTTGATGGAAAATGTAGATTTAGCCAATTTCTGACTAACTTCAGAGTTGTGAATGGATGCACCGTCTAATTCAAAATATGTATCTTGTCGCACGTTGATAGGCAAACCTTCGACACAGTCCCATAATTCATTATTAAAAAAATGAAGCAATCGATCTGCGTTCAAGGTGTTGTCAAAAAGGAAAAGGACCATTTATTCTATCCTCTAAAATTCCACACCATGTATTAACTTTTTGTGAATACTGGGCTTTACAATTGATAAGCCAGTGAGGATTTTCAGCAAACAAATATGTGGAATTTTGGGCAGATACTATTCCATTGGTAGTGAATTGTCCGTAAATATAATTTTACTATCATTCATTCTATCATTCAGAAAGTTACCTTGGGCCCAAAGGCAATAATCTAATTGTTTCAGCCTATCACCCCTCAACGAGTGCAGAAACTTTGGCTTGAAAGGCTTTATTTTATGATGCACAAGGCATCTTCTGATTTTTTTTCTCTACTTACATCCAATGCAACAGCCCTTTGACGTAAACCGATCTGGGGATTGGCTGGAGTTGAAGCCAAGATTATGCTATCATCACTTCTTCTTTGTTTTCTAACAGCCGAGATATTGTTCACCACACTTCCCGTTTGAGAAAATCGTGCATTCAGAGCTGCTGCAGTTCCGCGCCTAATTGGATTTCACTGTGGATGCCTCCGATTGAATTCATCAGCAACTTCTCTGCTATTTCGAACACCATCACCAAAATCTTGTTAATTCAATTTTTTCTCTTACACTGAGACGTTCAACAGGCGTTTTGCTGGCAGATGCACAGTTAATGTCAATTTGACATTATCGCAATATTTTACAAGGTGCTTATTTGTTTACATGGCAATCTACCTTTTAAAATCTGATGGAAAATTTGGACTAAAAATTTAGAAAAAAAGTAAAAATGCTAATTTTGACTTGAAACTCTGTATCTGCAGTTAACATTGAATTCTGAATAACTTTTTAAAGTAACTTTTTTTGATATCTCTAACGCATCGCGAAATATAGAGAACCGGCCCTATCTGACATTTGAAGTAGGTAGGCTATTCAAACAGCCTAATGACGCTTTACATCTGTACAAAAAATGAAATCGCTATCTCTAAAAATAAAGGAAATACAGGCGTGTCTTCATCTTAAGTGTGTCACACTGTATATAGATGCAGATATCTAAAAAAGTTTTCAATATACTTTTTTTGTGTTTTTGATTCTATATTGACACATCTTCAGATTTAACATCAGCACCGGAAGGCATTTTCACCCAATTTATTGGTGTTGTCTTTTTGTGTAAACACTGCCATTGTGTGACGTTAAAACTTTAGCCTATGAAGTTGTTGATAATTTGAGAATTAATTTGTTAAATTCAGTCTCATTGATTAAAGATCCTTTTTTTCTATATACATTTTTCTTTAAATAAATATTCAAAATCTTTGTTTATCTGTTTCTCCAATGGTTTATCTAAGCTATAATTAACTAAAGTGCTATTTAATCTTGCCTTAGGTATCAAAAATATTGCCTGTGATACAGCGGCCTTAGAAAATTTATTGTAATCACATTTGTGATATTAAATATAGTTAGTTTTAAGAAGCTGCAATATTAAAGTAGTTCTTTAATTTTTACTATGTTTTGTAGTGTTTTTTCTTTTATAAATAAATGTTTTGAAGTATACAGGAATTTCTATTTCAGCCTTTCCTAATGTACTAAGTGAAGATTGGAACCTGTGATGATCACCGATAAGTACACTTGGAGAAGCCAAATCACCATAACACATTTTTTTAAAGACCTGACAATCGCTTCACTAACAAAGTTAGTTTAAACTCTACTCAAAGTGTTTAGAATTTTTCATCGGCTAATGACGCTAACTTTGTTATTGAAATGATCGTCAGGTCTTTAAAAAAATGTGTGGTGGTGATTTTGGTTCTCAAGTATTTGTACCTCTCCTAATATAATGCTAAAAATCAGTGACAGGTGGTTCATATGGGCTTAAGCCTTCTAAGACCAAATTTATCGTCCAATCTTTTTGGAAATTAATAAAATAGCAACTGTAACATACACACAAAAATAAGAGAAGCCTTATTACTTTGTTCAAAAAATATTAGGCTTTCTACATTGCTGCAACCATCTAAACCATTTTTCTCAGAAGCAATTTTATGAAAAATGGTAGTACCTTTCTGGAGAAAATTTTATATGTTACAATTTTCTTCAGCTTGACAATGCGGTAAAAGAGGAAACTGGTTGCAGAGAAGATAAGCATTTGTGAAGCCAGAGGGAAAGCCTCTACATCTGTATTAATATAAAATAATTTAACAACTTATAGCAACAGTCAGTGAACTGGGTTGCTTTCTAACATTTCTTTTCAGCCTCAGCTCCTCCCTCTCTGGCCTTTTTTTCTGTGCTCTCCACCTCCTTTTCTTTTCCTTATTTCGTTGTCATCGTGTCTCCTCGCCCTTGGTCCATCGCATGATTATTGCATCCATGGGCTCAATCGGACTCAAAGCCATTGAAATACACCTCTTGTCGCTCCCCATGGCAGCAGTGTCCCTGGTGGAACCAGATGGTTCCACCCCAGACCCTACATTGGGAGAGCGGAAGAGCACTTCCTCTAGTTCCTTGCAGTAACTACTTGGGGTAAGGTAAAGGTAAGATGCTTACTGGCAATTAGGCCATTACTGACCCTTTTTGCTCATCTAAACTAACCTACCCTCCACCTTGAGCTTGATCTCAACGAGGACAGTGATTTGAAAAATCATCCGCCCCTGGTGAATTTCGAACCGTCGACCCCCCGAGTTCGTATTGGAAAGTCATAGACTTTCCCGCACTGCCACGGCCAACTACTTGGGGAGACAGGGATCTCTACATTCTTCCTCTGTACTAGTTTCTGGCACGTTACCATCTCCTTTTTTTGTCTTCCCATGGTTGCTTAGTTTTTTTGGTTTGTGTGAGAGTGTGCTTGTGGTTTAGTGAGCGTATAGATATGGGAGATCACGCCCCTGAGCCTTGATCATGATAAGTACTTGATTCATACTTTGAACCAACCCTTGTAAACCACAAGACAAATGTTACAGTTTCAACTTCAACCCCCCAAGAAGGTTATGTAACCCAGGACGAACAGGGGTGCTATGCGGGGTAAGCAAGGTTAAAAGAAAGTATAGCTGCAAAATTGAAAAAAGCTTATAGAGGTCGGATCATATTTTGCATTTATAGTTCCTTTTAATCTTTTTCGCTGCATAGTATTCCTATTCACTCCGGGTCCTATAACTTTCCTAGGGGTTGTTTTCACGACATCTCTCTTGTGATTTATGCAGGCAGGGGTGATTCTAATTGTTTTTCTTCTGAAAGCTGTTCGTGAGGTAATTTGCAAATTTACCCTTAAAAGAAATGATAAGTTGGAGGAGAATATGAAGAGGCAGTGCAGAATAGAAAGACACCACAAGAACGGCTGGAACGAACAAAGGATTATAACACCAGATAAAAAAGGTATCTGTGGGGCCTTTTTTTTAAACTACATATACTAGCTGTATATAGAAAAAAAAAACTTTTTTCAATGAAAGGCTCTATTTGTGTCTAAGTTGACTGGCCTAAAATTAAAAAACAAGCTCACATTGTACAGTATTGTACGAATTTATGTGAACATTGAGAATTTCTGTATTATTTTAACATGGCAAAACTGCTGTGACAATTCTGACAGGTGTTTCTCGACATATCCCATAACCTGTCATTGTGCATTAATTTATTGTCTATGTCAGCCGTTTTGACTGAGTTACACGTGTTTTTTGTGATTTTGGAAAAAATAGCACTGTTTGGTGAGTTTTTCATATTTATGGCATCATGGACATTGCGCCAAGGAAAAGAGAAAGAATAATTACTTAGTGAGTACACATCCATGACGCAAAGGGACATTGCTAGTGAGTGTTCCGTAAGCTTGGTAGCTGTAAGGCAATTAATTAAAAAATGGAGACTGGATCAGTGAATTTCAGCAAAAGGGGAAATGTAGGAGAAAAAAGACGACTTCCTGAGATGGTTTCTTTTGAGAAACAGGAAGCTAAGCCACAGGAAGACAAGCTATGACCTTCAGCATGACTTAGAAAAGGCTGGAGTAAAAATTCATAACTCTATAATTCACAGACGCCTTTTGGATAGAGGAAGAAAAGCTGCGAGACCTCAAAAGAAGAAGCTTCTGACGGAGGCTGTGATAAAAAACACTGATTCAGGCCAAAAAATATGCTCATTGGACAGAAGAACATTAGGGAAATGTCTTGCACTCAGATAGTAGTAGTAGTAGTAGTAGTGGTGGGGCGGCCAACGCCAAGCAAATAGGTCACCATGGGCCCTTTTTGCCAACCCCAGCAACCATGCTCTACTCCTCCTTGGTTCCGTCGCCAAACCGCCTCGACCACGAGATGAAGGCTGTGACGGTCTTCAATTGGGCGGTACTTACCTGATTCCTCGATCCGAATAATTCTGCTCGAAGCCTCGCATTCGCACAGGTAGTGGTAGGACGTTTCCTCATCCTCGCCGCATTTCTGGCAAATGGGATCCCTCTCTACGCCTATCAATGTGAGGTGTCTTCTAAGGGCGCAGTGGCCTGTGAGCACCACAAGGATGAAGCGAAGCGTAGGTCGACTCCTTCCGAGTAGCCAGACAGCTTTATCTCTGTCCGGCCCCTCCACGAAGTCCCTCGCCTGCCTGCAGCCACCAACCGACCCCCAGTGCCTCTTCATTCCTTCCTCGGTCCACCTGTCTAAGGCGACAGAGACCGTCTTCCTACTTATACCTATCGCCGGCTCCGGGCCACAGAACGGCCGCCAGGAACCGGGCCTTGCGAGATCATTCCCCGCCACGCCACAGTGTCCCGGAACCCACATTAGTTGTACCTCCTTTGTCCTGGCTAGTCCTCTGAGGGCGTCAGCGCACTCCTGAACCAGTGTAGACCTGATTCTGGCCGCGCAGACTGCCCAGAGGACTGCCTGCCTATCCGAGCAGATGTACACACATTTCTCGGGACTCCTCTTTACATCTTGTCTATTGACCACAGACAGGATAGCGTACACCTCTGTTTCGAATTCCGTGGTATATGAGCCAAGAGCATAGTTCTCGCGCATCCCCAGACCAGGCTTGCGGGCTGGAATTCAACCTCATTTTCCCTCCACTGATCCCTACTGGGGATCCTGAGGGTATATGGCCTAGTCAACCTCATAGCGCCTGTGATACCCAGGATTGACAGCCTTTGGAGTTTGGCCAGCTTCCTGCTGGTAGTTTGGTTCACACCGTACCACCAGACCAACGCCCCATAGAGGATTCTCGGCCTGACGATTGCAGTGTAGATCCAGTGAAGGATCCAAGGATTAAGTCTCCAGGTCCTCCCTATCACTCGACGCAACTGCCAGAGGGTCGCTACTCCCTTCCTTACAACCCGTTTTATTTGCGACCCCCATGTTAGTTTGGGGTCCAGGCTCACCCCCAGGTATTTGACCTCCCACCCTAAATCTAAAAGTTTTCCAAACATCACGGGGGGCCTAAACCCCTCTATCTTCCTCTTCTTGGTAAATAGGATCATCTCCGTCTTCGCCGGGTTTACGGAGAGTCCCAGCTCACCACACCACCTTTCTATTGTGATACAGGCAGCTTGCATGCACTCACAGACGACGCCGAGGAATTTGCCGGTGACTAAGACCAGCCCATCATCAGCGTACGCCTGGGCATAGAAGCCGTTCTCGGAAAGTCGCTCCAAGCGGCCGTCCATGACCAGACACTATAGATGAGGCGAAAGGCAGCTGCCCTGAGAGCAGCCGCCCGTCACCCCGACGTCCAGCCCCCGGCTCCCCAAGGTCAGCGAAACTCTCCTGTCCTCCAGCATGCTCGCCACCCAGCTTATTAGGAACCTCTGTGTTCCCCTATCCTGTAGGGCGGTACAAACCGTATACGTCCTTGCCTTATCAAAGGCCCCCTCCACATCGAAGAACACAGCCCATGTGCTCTCCCCGTAGTGTAGGGCCCATCACAGCCTACGGACTTGAAAGGAGCGAACTCGCCCACCGCGGTGGCTATAGAGCCATCCGTAACCACCCCATCCGCCAGCTGCCAGTCCGCATTCAGGACCGTCCACCGGCCCAGGTGGCAGCCCCTGTGATGGCTCCACCTCCCGCGAGGTGAACCTCGGCGAGATGACGCAAGGTCTCCTCATCGGTGCTTGTCCAGCTCCCGTCCGGTTTCCTTAAGGATCCTACATTACTGCCTACCTCCTGTTTGAGTACCCTTACCAGCCTGGCTGCGTCAGGCAGGGAATTGACTTCCCCGCAATACGCGCTCCAACTGGCTCATTTACACCGTCGCAATTCCTTCTTAAACTCCCTTCTGGCAGTCCTGAATTCGTCCCAGGACGCTTCACTCGATACTCGGACGGCTCAGTTTAAGGCCCTCCGAGTCCGCCTGCGTAGTACGGCGAGATCCCTGTTTCACCATCTGACTTTGATGGACGGTGTCCCCCTAAGTGGTGACGCGGCCTCGTAGGCTGCCATTATTTTACCTTCTAGGGCCTCGACCTCACAATCTAATGCCTCTGTAGAGATTCTTCTCCCCTCTGGGCTCCTTGGCGACCCCCCGAGGCCTGTTAGATAGGCATCCCAGTCTGTCTTCCCTCGGATTTCTCCTGGGGGGTGCTCTCACGTCCACATCCAATTCAAAGCTGATCATACGATGATCAGATATTGATATGTGTTCCGTCACCCTCCAGTTGGATATATCTTCTGTTATTCCTCTGCTCGCTAACGTGATGTCGATCACCTCCTGTCGGATACGATTGACAAACGTTGGAGCTGTACCTCTATTTAATACCTCTAGGTTCGTTGTAGCCAAATACTCTAGTAGAGCCTCACCGTGTGGGTCGGTATTTGCGCTGCCCCACAATCTGTGGTGAGAATTGGCATCACAGCCTATTATCAGTGGTAGCCCATGCTCCATAGAGAAATCGACGATACGCACCAATTCCTCCGACAGCTGCAGCCCCCGCCTATCATAGGGAACATAAAGGCTGCACATCCGAACCTTAAGCCTAATATTACTCACCTTATACTCCAGGACAGCTGCTGTGGCGTCCCTGGATCTGAGCTGCGGCAACAACATCACGTCCAGATCCCTCGACGCCAGTGCTCTCAGATAAAAAACAGTTTTTGGTTCGGGGGTACTGATCAAAATTCGTCTGAAAAGGTGTGGTGAAAAGTTGCGACTCACTTGGACCAGACAGTGAAACATAAAAGTAAAAGATGTTTTGGGGCTGTTTTTCATACATGTGAACAAGGAATCTTATACCTACTAAAGGCATGATGAACATTGAAAAATATTAAGAGATGTTTAAAACGTGTTTGCCTAGAGAACTGGAAAAAGGTTCAAGAAGTTGGCAAACCAATCTTCCAGCAAAATTCAGCACCGTGTCATGTTTCCAAGATGGTGAAAAATTTCAAAGACAAAAAGATTAGCCTTCTAAACTGGCCTGGAAACTCATCGAGCATTATTCTCATTGAGAATTTTAGGTCTACATGCAAGGCCAGCTTGCTAAAAATGGATTGTATAACAAAAAGTAATAATTGAGCTCATTTAGGTGTGTTTTGAGAAAGAAAATTAAGAATTGCAAAAAAAGTATTGATCCTATGCCCAACCGAGTTAAAAGCTGTAATAAAAGCCAAAGGGAGGCATATACCCTATTGAATAATACTAAAAGATTCATTAACTAGTACTGTTTGTATTTTTTTTCAATAAGCGATATTTAACGCAAATCTCCCTGTGTTCATATTAATTTGCACAATACTATAAAATAAAAATTCAGAAATAATCATAACATTTATTGGTAACTTATCTTTACATCAAATGTATAATTTTTACACCTAAATATAATTAAATTAATCACATTTGATAGTATTAAATTTAAAAAAATCCAGTTCATTTAGATCAGAAGATTATGAAAACAAAAAACGATACAATAATGAGTTAACAAAAATGTTACATGGTGAGTAGACAAAAAAGCTTTAGGTTACTTTTTTTTCAACAGTTATATGCACACAGAATATAAAATAATATCTCTCCTTACAGCCAAAATAAAAACATATCAATACTGCAGTAGTTATAATCATCAGCACCAATACTTTAACCCCACTTTCCCCTTTAAGCCTCTCTTATAGTCTATCCGTCATCTTACATTCCTATAGATTTGTACGTTTAAACACATTCTACTATATGCATAATATTCTAAAACAAACGTCTAAGTTTGTAGACCATTATTGCTAGGTACTTAATTACTCTGAAGTATGGTCTCTGTATTACAAAAATTATTGCCATTGAAACATTTGATCTAATAGATAATAGGCTCTTACTAGAAGAACTGGGTAGGCTATTGATGGTGTAACAAATTATTTATTCCGCCGAGAATGTTTAAGTTCAACACGGAGTCTGACATCTACTTATTTAAAAGAGTTTTAAAACGAGAAGTGGTACCACAGGATTGTGTTTTAGGACCTATTTAAATTAAAAACAAAATAGGTACTAAAACACAGTCCTGTGGTACCACTTCTTGTTTTAAAACTCTTATACAACATCACCACCAGTTTGCAGACTATAATTCTTACGAGGTTTCTCTCGGTGTATCAAATTGTCAATAAATCAGCTGAATAACAAATTAAAAAAACGTCAGAAAAGGAAAATCATTTGATTTTAAATGTTAACAAGACCAATTTAATTTTGTTTCACATTGATTCAAAAAACGCAGATATTAATTCTGAAGAAGGCATTATTGAATAGGTCATTTCAGTTGAGTTCTGGAGAATATTTTTTAATTGCAACTTTCAGTGGATTGCTGAAATCAATTGGATTCTCAAGGATTAGTTATGTCAATAGGCATTTGAGAGATGAAGTAAATCGAAAAACTTTCATGATGTGTAATCAAACATTATGTTTTAGTATCAACTTTGTGTTCAGAATACTTATCAAGTATTGGCTGCGTAAAAACTATTATTTAGAGATTGATTTAAAATTTAAAATCTTGCACTGGAAAATTCGAAGTTCCAAAACTAACTATGTTTCCATTCTTTTTCTCCAAGTGCCGTCTCCTCTTAGAAGGTTGTCTATCATCATGGCTATTCTCACTTTTGATGCTGCAGCTCTGAACAACTCAACGGAACTACAGTTGTACCATTTTCTCAGGTTATTTAGCCAGGAAATGCGTCTTCTTCCTCTGCTTCTCTTTCCCTGCATAATATTCTGCAACAATACATATTTCTCTCCTCTCATCACGTGGCCCAGATATTGCAGCTTCCTTATTTTAATTGTGTTCAATATTTCTTTTTCTTTTCTCATTATTCCCAGTACCTGCTCATTTGTTACCACGTTTCCATTGCCAGTGTTCAAATAGATAAAAAATCAGGGTAACAAACCCAAAGGGGAAAAAGTAGTCTGTAACATTTTAATACATTGTGTATTCATGGATTAGGACCAGGCCGAGTTGAAGATACTCATTCTGCCAAATAATCAATTGGTCATTTATACAATTTTGTCCATAAAAAAATAAGTAGACAACAAACAAGAGAGATTGTTACTATAAAGTATCAAGGAAAAAATGACAATATCAGACATCAGACACTAATCATATTATAATTTCATATATATCGTCACCATGTTTTGAAACAAAAATCTGGTAATCCTGGTTAAACCAGAAGTAGCTATCAACTTTATTTGTTAATAAAATATGTATTTTTCGCTGCTTTAAAAAGACAATTTGATTCTTTAATGATTTTGTATACTTAGCACCTGCTAAATCTAGCGTTACTTGTTATACACAAATAATTGACAATTTGTAAAAAAAAAAAAAAATCTTCGAATTTAGTATGTCAGTGAACTTTCTAACTTGAGAAATTATTTTTGATGGGATCACAGTGAATGGCCCCCATCCAGTAATATACTATAGGGAGCATTTTTATAAACTGATAATATACCAAAAGTTCATAGAACAAAAACAATATCTCTTCAAATGGGACACCTGCATTTTTTAAAGTTACTTTATTTTCTATTTATTTTACTTCAAAATAAGTTAATGTTCTATTTCTATAGCTATCTCTGATATTTTCGGAGATATTTCAATTATTCTAATTAGATGAAGATACTGATGCTTTTTTTATAGATTAGCCCAGTTAGAAGGCTGAAATATTACTATCCACAATATTAATTGCCAAACCATTTAATTTCTTTCCATTTTCAATAACTTATTTTGCTCAGATGTGCACGATTTCATATTAAAATTTGAAACAGGCAGCTACAGTGTACCTTTAACAAAAAGCGACCTATATGAGCAGGCGCTCCCTCCAATAACATTCTGAAAACTTTTGAATATTAATTAAAGCATTATTTGCTTTGTATGACAACACCTGACTGAATCATGACATTTTTCTTTGATTTGATCACCTTAAATAAGAGACAAATCATCTTATCATTTTATACATAATGAAACTGAAAGTTATATTGTTACTTAACAGTTATTTGAATGTATTACAGTTCTATTGTTACTTAACAGTTGTTTCAATGCATTTTCAATTTATGTTAAATTTTCAAGCATTTAAACACAACCCTATTAAATTTGAAATAATTACACTGACTGACTTTGACATGTGTCACCTAGTTTGAGTTCTTTTGAAGAAGATGGTTTTGATATTTGAGTCAGAATGCTAGAATCACAATTCAAAAGTTACGATCAGAATTATTGTTGGCGAAAGAAAGTGCTCCCATACAAGAAACGTGGAAAATACTTTAAAACTATTGTATATTTTAAACTAAATAAAAGCACCTTGATAAATTATGCCCTGTAAAAGCTACAAAGTGTTTTTGTTATTTTCTACTTAAACAATCAAGAGCCAAGAAAAACTCATTTTCATTTTCTGTTTTGTTCATGCAAGTTTTTTTGTTATACAGTGACCTTACTCTAAAACTATGAGACAAGTGACAAGAAAGGCTTTCACTAATAAATATTCTCTATGCACTGACTAAAAGACACAGCCAAAAATAATAGGGAAAAGGAGCCAATCAGGATTAAAATACATTATTTATGTACAAAGCTGGATACTGACATGATCCTTTCTTACCAAAAGCTCAATTCTGGGAATTACACAAAACTGTAGAAGCCCCTACAGCCAAACGAATCGATGATAACATTTTTGTTTTAAAAGAATATTTTTAATGATTATTCGATTAATTATCGATAAAACATTGGTATCAAAATAAAAACCTATCTGGGAGATGTCTAAAAATATAATTTCGCCACATAGATGTAATAAAGGATTCCCGCTTACAAGTTTCAAGAAATAGGTACTTTATGGTGTGTTACCTTATTAAATTTTTTGTCAAAACGTATTTATCTTGAGAACATTTTTTTTGAGCACAGTATAAATTCTAGCGTAGGAAATTTTTTTCCTGAGGATAGTTGCTTCTGCTTTTCATGGCCGCTTCATGGTGGATTAATAATGTATGACAAAATAAAAAAGGCTGAACACAGCCAGTGTGTTATGGACGTGAATATTCAAAGAAGCTTTCAAAGTGTAGTAACTTATTTTCTGATTAACCTGGAAACTTCAATATTGGTATATAATTAACTCCTTATAAAGGCAAATATGCCTGCCCGATTTCATCCAAATAAATTGTATAGTTTCGGAGATACAAATTATTTTTTTAAGGAAAAATGAATTAGGCCTGCTAAGGAAGGCGCCCAAGAGAAAAACAAATTTTCCATGAAAGCTAACTCAATAAAGTGTTATATTACATGGCCTGTCTTGATTTGTTGTAACCTAATTTAAAGTAATTTTAACCTCACCTGTTTTCACTTGTAACCAAAACCATGTACAAAAAAATACGTATGCAGTTAAGTAAGTTATTCAGGGGCAGTGTTCAGATCAGTTCAAGACTTATTTGATCTATAAAGTATCAAAGGAATTCTGTCAATAGAAAATTGCTTCATTCTTTTTATATAACCATTATGTTTTAGCGAATTTTTTTTAAAAAAATTCGCTTATGGGGAGATATGTGTTATATATATATATATATATATATATATATATATATATATATATATATATATATATATATATATATATATATATATATATTATATATATATCCGACCGATAACTCAAAAAATAATGGACCGATCTTGATAAAATTTGCAGAGTACCTTCCTTTTGCAAGTGGCTTGGATAAGTTCGTTAGCCAGGAAAATCGGACCAGGTTTTCCCGGAAAATTTTGTGTTTTCTTTATAAAAAAATTCATATCTCCGGAAATGACAAAGTAAGGGCAACCAAATTTGGTACGCGTGTTTGTATTATAAAGAGTGAACTCTGTACCAAAATTTAGGTCCATATCTTTAAAGACAAAGAAGTTATGGGCAGTTAAAGCAATAAATGTTGGAGTTTTCCTCAAAACGTCAAACTCGCAATATTAAACGTCAAACTTGGCAATGTTTAGGCAAAGAATGTAAAACAAATACCATTTGTGAAAAGAAAATGTTGCAAGAAGACTGTTCTGCAAACCCTTAAGTTTCAGATTCAACCGTCATTGCCCTCCATTTTACTAAAATGTTTACAGAAAATCCATTTCAAATAGACCCTTTCTCTGATGCTTTGGCTGTCAGTTTAGTTAAGTTTGGTAGCTGTTTGGATATTTATTTGTAGGTTTAGTGAAGTTTATGGTTTAACGGCCTATAATTTTTTTTTAGCTAATTATCGTGGAACAAATTTGTTAATGCATTTTTTATCGAAATATGATGCGTTTATCTTAAAAAAAATCTGGACGCAGTAAGTGCGTTTTGGTAGCGAATTTTCGGTAAATTTGCAGTTTAGCTCCCGAACGCTTTTCAAAACACTGCTTTCAGAAACCTGCCTGGGGCCCCCCCCCTGGATCCACAAACCCCAAGAAAAATTTCTTGTTCACACTCCCCAAGGAAGTTACGGGACCAGGAGTGAGTAGGGGTGCATAATTTTTTTAGCTAATTTTTGTAGAACAAATTCGTTAATGCAATTTTTTTCATTTTTTATCGAAATATGATGCGTTTATAAGAAAAAATCTGGACGCAGTAAGTGCGTTTTGGTAGCGAATTTTCGGTAAATTTGCAGTTTAGCTCCCGAACGCTTTTCAAAACACTGTTTTCAGAAACCTGCCTAGGGCCCCCCCTGGATCCACAAACCCCAAGAAAAATTTCTTGTCCACACTCCCCAAGGAAGTTACGGGACCAGGAGTGAGTAGGGGTGCATAATTTTTTTAGCTAATTTTTGTAGAACAAATTCGTGAATGCATTTTTCCATTTTTTGTCGAAATATGATGCGTTTGTAAGAAAAAAATCTGGACGCAGTAAGTGCGTTTTGGTAGCGAATTTTCGATAAATTTGCAATTTAGCTCCAGAACGCTTTTCAAAAAACTGTTTTCAGAAACCTGCCTAGGGCCCCACCCCTCTGGATTCACAAACCCCAAGAAAAATTTCTTGTTCAAACTCCCCAAGGAAGTTACGAGACCAGAAGTGAGTAGGGGTGTATAATTTTTTTAAACTAATTTTCGTAGAACAAATTAGTTAATGCATTTTTGCATTTTTTATCGAAATATGATGCGTTTGTAAGAAAAGAATCTGGACGCAGTAAGTGCGTTTTGGTAGCAAATTTTCGGTAAATTTGCAGTTTAGCTCCCGAACGTTTTTCAAAAAACTGTTCAGAAACCTGCAGGTGAGGTGCTAGTAATGTTTCTGAAAACAATTTGTTGAAAAGCGTTCGGGTGCTAATCTGCAAATTTACCAAAGTTTCATTAAATCCTTCAAATTTCAATAACTCAATTTGCTATTAACGTAAGCTTTGTTGGATAGAAAACCAACATTTAAGTTTATTTTCGGAAAATTTTTGTATATTTTCAAACCATAAGTAATTTTGATAAAATATAGTACATTGTTTCTACCACATAGGCTATACCAGTAATCAGATTGATGCCTGCTCGCATTTGCTATTAAAAACATTTTTATGGAAAATCACTTCCATAACAGATTTGCTGCATCTAGACTTTTGAAAAATGTTTATATATTTTCAAACAATAAATTTATTTCAATGAAATATGGTACATTGTTTCTACTACATAGGCAACCAAGTTTGATGCCTGCTTTCATCAAAGAAAGACATTTGCTATTAAAAATATTTTAAAGAAAAGTCGCTACCATAACGCACTTGCTGCGTCCTGAGATTTTTATTTTCTACATCACACATTTCCCCAGGATGTCAATGTACATGATTCCGACTAAAACTTTCAAGATCTAAATAAAGATCCTCTGATATTTTTTATATATCAACGATCTTTGATGGACTCGTGAGCCTTTCTGTGGCCAACTATTTTTGTCTTAACATTCCTAAAAAAGGCAAAATTATCAAGTATTAAATTTCCCACAAATATAATTTTCCTCTTCTCGTTGGTTGGAAAATGAAACTGTAATCGTGAAGACTTTTTAGGTCCTTACTTGGTGAAAGAATTCCATACTAGAGACACAGACGCATTTCTTCTAGCTTCTCAATGACTTTTCTGCAAGTTTTCATATTTACGGAATCATCAGGCAGAAAATATTTATACTAAATACCCACTATAGCTGCCATGAGGCTTATAAATATTTTCAATTTTCTTCTGCCTAGCAAAGCCATAAACTTGAAATTTGTTGCAGAGAAGATAAAGTAAACCCAGAGGCTAAGCCTCCATATCTTTATTTGGTGGTTTTTATCTTTGTGTACATCATCGATTCAACCTCAAAATTTTCCTAAATTTATAAACAAGGCTGTTGAAATTGCCATCAATTTATATATTTCTACTGTACGAAACTTATTGCATGAAAACACTTAATTTTTTTGTTGTTGCTTATTGAAATTTAAACAGCGTTTAATTTTTTTTAAATAAAAGCGGCCATGAAAATGTATTCACGATCATAACATTTCCATAAAATTAATTATTTTTAAATAACTATGTTAGACAAAAATGCGTATTGTCTGGAACAGTGGGTTTCAGAAAATATAGACACATTTGACTGGAATTACAAAGCCAGAGAGAAAATAACAACACAGATATTTTCCACAACTGTCACTTCAATCTGTCACTTATGTCAATTAGATGCAACCTGCACGCCAATCTGTCAATTAAAAATTCTAATGGGCTCCACAGACACTACAATTCATGGTATTACTGGTCATACTTATATTTATTAATTGTTTACGTAATTATAAATACAATACCTCTTGTAAAGAAGCCTATCTTGTGTTTGTGTGAGACATAATTTTCAGCAAGTTCTTCTAAAAACTCCAACTGTCAAATTGTTGTCATTTTTCCTCTACATTTCGCTTCTCTTACACCCAAAATCTAACCAAACTTTTTTATTTTAATTTAGTGTACCTTCAGAAAATGATGATCCTTCTTGCACAAAATATGTGTTTTTACTTGACAATCAAATTTAAAATATTATGCAACCAGTTGCATCACGAATCGAAGAGACAGATCAGTAGTATACAGTTGCATCATATAGTACAATTTATTGGACGACAACACTGTAATTATCATTCAAATGCTTGAATTAATCAGTTGTATAATTTTTGTACCACAGATTGTATCATCTGTGGGGCGTTTAAAACTGACAGACTTACCTGTCAATTATAGAAAAATCATTGAGCACGTTCAGGTGACTGTTGACTTGCAACATAATGTTACTGTTATGACGTATTGACTATTGCAATCACAAATGACAAGATTTTGTCCTGATACAAATAACGAGAGATATGATATTCAGACTACCGATTTTTAGACCATTCACGCGCATGGTGTCAAGTGGTGAGTCCAATGCAACAATAATATGCTGTCGTGCAGTGGGGTTTGACGTTTCATCACAACCTCTTAACAAATTACGTATTTACTAATATTTAAGTGCATACAGTTGGAAGTTATAAGAATGAAAAAGATTAAATTTAGTGCTGCGATCTATATTATCTGAAAAAGACAATATAGGCGTAACTTCAACTGCATTAAACTGACGTATAGAAACTTTTTGATTGCAAATGACTTTCTTTTAAGTGTGTAGTTGGACTTCTATAATGTTACACACCGCGTGACGTCATAGGATGGGGCGGGGCATATGTGCAATATCATATCTCTTCTAAGTCGTTATATCATGAGATTTTGTCACCACAGCCTTTTTCCATCAGCTAAACTGATCTTTATATGACAACAAATGAGCAATATGGCCTAAATGACAAATGAACTGTCAAGTGACAGACTGATGTGTCAATCCAAGAATGTTTCTGTTATGACATGTTGACTATTGAAATGCCAAATGCCCTCAGCTAAACTGACATTTATATGACAGAACAAATGAGCAATATGGACTAAATGATAAATGAACTGTCAAGTGCTGACATGTCAATCCAAGAATGTTTGTCATGACATGTTGACTATTGAAATGCCAAATACCCTCAGCTAAACTGACATTTGTATGACAGGACAAATGAGCAATATGGACTAAATGACAAATGAACTGTCAAGTGACAGACTGACGTGTCAATCCAAGAATGTTTCTGTTATGACATGTTGACTATTGAAATGCCAAATACCCTCAGCTAAACTGACATTTGTATGACAGAACAAATGAGCAATATGGACTAAATGACAAATGAACTGTCAAGTGACAGACTGACGTGTCAATCCAAGAATGTTTCTGTTATGACATTAGTCATGTGTAACACTGTGTTGAATGGCACTTTGGTGCTGACACCTTTCTATGTGTCATGGGTGTTGAAACAACATCCATGATTGTAATGACACTGACACACTAGTAACTCCCTCACAGATGGCGACATGCAGCATCGAGGAGTGTTGCGGTGCCAGTTTGCTCCTTGCTCGGTTAGCAGGCCGGCTAATGCATTCATTTGGTATCATCAGCATCGGTATCACCTTTTCCTTTTATGCAACAGTCGTTGTTGGCAGTGTCGACATTGCCGTTGTTTTAGTTTGGACAGAAGCTTATCATTGTAAAATATGACAAATTAAACAGTAAAACTTTGAAACGTTAACATATTTGATTTGTATTACTTACAATTAAGAATCATTCTTACTAGTGCTACAGTCATAATTCTAATAGGTTATTTTAAAAACAAAATATTTGGTAAAAAATATAAACTCAAAGAAAACAAAAAAAGTACGTCAAATTGCACGAAAAACATAAAACTAATCGTTATTGTTCAAATTATAACTTAAAAATATCACCTGAGATATTTTATTTGTTTTTAGTCTCTCCCGTTTTTCATTAACTATCTGTCCTGCTTTAGAAAACACTCTTTCGCTCGGAACAGATGTGGCCGTAATACACAGTCTTGTTTTCATAATTTGGAATAATTTTGGATAAATGTGTTTCCTGTGATGCCATCAGGTGAAAGGTGGTAATTTGTTAAAAGGTTGTGATGAAACGTCAAACCTCATTGTACGACAGCATATTATTGATGCATTGAACTCACCACTTGACACCATGCGCGTGACAGGTCTAAAAATAGGTATTCTCATTATCATATCTCTCGTTATTTGTATCATGACCACTAACCGCATTCCTGTGCATTGTGACCAATTTGGTTATTGTGTCATGACACAATTGTGCTGACACACTGTGTTGATACTGAGAACAGTGTCGGTGTTACTGAATCAGCACATGAAAATTTAGAGTGTTACCCATGACTATATGACATGTTGACCATCGAAATGCCAAATGCCCTCAGCTAAACTGACATTTATATGACAGAACAAATGAGCAATATGGCCTAAATGACAAATGAACTGTCAAGTAACAGAATGACGTGTCAATCCAAGAATGTTTCTGTTATGACATGTTGACTATTGAAATGCCAAATACCCTCAGCTAAACTGACATTTGTATGACAGAACAAATGAGCAATATGGACTAAATGATAAATGAACTGTCAAGTGACAGACTGACGTGTCAATCCAAGAATGTTTCTGTTATGACATGTTGACTATTGAAATGCCAAATACCCTCAGCTAAACTGACATTTGTATGACAGAACAAATGAGCAATATGGACTAAATGATAAATGAACTGTCAAGTGACAGACTGACGTGTCAATCCAAGAATGTTTCTGTTATGACATGTTAACTATTGAAATGCCAAATACCCTCAGCTAAACTGACATTTATATGACAGAACAAATGAGCAATATGGCCTAAATGACAAATGAACTGACAAGTGACAGACTGACGTGTCAATCCAAGAATGTTTCTGTTATGACATGTTGACTATTGAAATGCCACATACCCTCAGCAAAACTGACATTTGTATGACAGAACAAATGAGCAATATGGACTAAATGATAAATGAACTGTCAAGTGACAGACTGACATGTCAATCCAAGAATGTTTCTGTTATGACATGTTGACTATTAAAATGCCAAATGACAAGATTTTGTCATCACAGCCAATGGCAGTCAGTTAAAATTACATTTATACAAAAAGTAAGGTTAGAAGTTACTGTTGCTTCCAGTCATCGCAAATAATAATGGTGTCCAAACTTTTCAACAGCTGAGAGCCACCACAATTCAATCTTTATCGTTCAGCATACTCAACTTTTAGGTCCGCTGAACGCACCCAAAATAATGAAATCTATGGCTTTGTAAAAAAGGAAATAAACAGTTTGCAAGGACTATTATTATAAAGTAGAATTTTTAACAAAATTTCAGATAAGGTCTGATGCATATGAAGAATTTAAATGCAGTGTGATAATAATTTTAAACATAGGTATGTTTGTTATCATGTACACCTTAAATACTGAGTGATGTTAGAGCCACGAAGCGTAAAACAAGCGAATTTTATTGTCTAGGAGATATTGTTAACACGATGGGAAATATAAAAACTAAAACAAAAAAATTCCTCCTTTTTCCAATAATATACTCTTTATGATTATTTCCTAATACCCTCAGAAACTTTAAGTTAAAACGTGTATAAATTCACACAGAAAAATAATTAACGAAGCAACAAATTATGGCAAAAATTTAGATGTTGAAAATGACACATTTTTTTATCCTTAATTTAAGACACTAATTTCCCGGTTTAGTCAACAAAATATAATGTTAAAATAAACAATAATGGCACTGAAAGATATGTATATACACATACTGTATACTGTATGAAACGGAAAATAAAAATGAAATAAGATATGTATTAAAAACTATATAAAGCAAAATTGTACTTTTATTATTTAGGTAACGTTTAATTATTTAAAAATAAAACTAAACAAGAAAAATATCAAACAAAAAGCAAATATAAATAAACTTGCCTACTATAGGAAGCACATTCAAGTTTCCTTTGTACTCTAAAAGCGTAAATGTCCAGTTGCGGAAAGCCTTGTCAAATATTTAACATCATGTCAGTTAATCATCGATCAAAACAACCCACATCGCAGCTTTAATAAATTTGGTTGTTAGTTGTTATGACAACAAAACTGAATTACAGACCGTGATTGGTTGTCCAAACCAATGATTAACGAAAGATGCATTACATTGGACAAAATCTCATTCACAGCAGAAATTTCATGTAATTTTTTTTTCTTAATATCTGTCCAAATAACAATAAATAATTTAATTTAATTTTCAAATTAGTAGTACTTGTTTATACACTACATGTGTGTTGCTAAACCCTTTTGGACATTTGACGTTTAATTAGTTCTCACATTTATCTGCGATATAGGCATTTCAGGTTGGTATTGAAAGTTTTGTTTGTGTTTAAAACGAATAACAAACTATTAAAAAAATATTTTGCTAAAGTAGAAATAAAATAAAATTCTCAAAACATACATATAATGTGTTTCATATATCCACGAAGTAAATTTATAAAAAGTTGAGTCTGAAATTCTATGTCTTATTGATCCGCCAAAATATAATCAACAGTTTTTATTTATTTATTTACAACAGCTTAAAAGCCAAATTAAGGATGGGCCAATACACAAAAGATAATAACAAACAATAATCAAACAAACTATACAAAAGAGAGTCACAAATTAGATCGCTTTGAAAAACATTTTTATCTCTGATACATTACATGAGAAGATATCTAGGCGATCTTGCAGTACAGAGTAATCATTACACATCTGGTGTAATTGGAGACGATCGCAGCAATCGCGTAGGAGCAGTCGGGAGATAGAATGTGCCTGGAAAGCGTGCTGCAATACGAGGCACATTGAAATTAAGTTACTGAAGCAGACTAGGGCAGTCGAACACAGAATTAACCAGTTTGTATAAAAATATAATGAAACTGCACTGCCTGCGCATTGACAGACTCTGCAGACTAAAGCGGAGAAGTAAACTTTCCTGGGGAAAACCAATAGACGGATATAGACCATCCTCACGAAAGCTAAGAAATTTTAGAAATTTCCTTTGCACTGATTCTAGACTTGCCACATGTATCTCATAAGTAGGAGCCCACACAACTGAGCCATATTTAAGTCAGGACCTAACCAAACAACTAAAGAGCAGGGGGTGGATGTCAGTCTGTGAGAAATTTTTGCTGTTTCTTATCAGAAACCCAAGAGTTTTGTAAGTGGAACTAACAGTCTGCTCATAGTGTGGTTTAAAAGATAGAGTACCATCAAAAACAATTCCAAGGTCCTTAACTGTCCCGGGGCGATCAAGTGGAAGCCATCTTATATTGTACCCAAAAGTAATTGCGTGCTTGTTTCGAGTAAAGGACCATACACAACACTTGGAAACATTAATAGAGAGACCACCCCGACAACACCATTCATCAAGGATCTGAATACAGTTCTGGAGCTGCAAACAGTCATCAACACTCGAAATATTTGCGAAAATCTGAATATCATCTGCATACATTAAAAAAGGAACATGTAAAACATGTTTAACTGGGTCAATAAATATATTAAACAGTAATGGACTGAGTATGGAACCCTGCGGCACTCCTGAAGTTACGTGATAGGTGTAAGATTTGAAGCTCCCAACCTCAACAAATTGCCTCCTTCCATCCAGGTAAGATCTGAATAAGCCAAGCAAGCCCTCGGAGAATCCGATAGCCCTCATCCTATCAATCAGAACAGAGTGATTTAGACAATCGAGGGCCTTAGATAGATCAGTATACAAAACATCAACCTGTGAAGAGCGGTCAAGAGCGGACGCAATGAACTGTGTAACGTCAACTAAATTCATTACAGTGGATCTACCTGGAATGAAACCATGCTGAGAAATAAAGAGTCTGTTTTTGATGTGAAATAGTATTCGCCGAAAAAGGGAGGCCTCGAAAATGTTACAGAAGACACATAGTATGGCTATTGGTTGATAGTTTGATGGATCACCACTATCCCCCGCCTTGGAGACAGGGAAAACCTGTGACAGCTTCCAAATCGCGGGAAATGTTCCAGATCTAAGAATCAGTCTAAAAATTTTCTTAACTGGGGTCAGGAAAGCATATAAGCAGTCGCACAAGAAGCCAGGAACTAGATCAGGTCCACAGGACATGTTAGCCTTAATTCTCTTAGCAGCTGTAATAATTTTATCATCTGTAAAGTCATCAACAAAAAACATTGTGATGTCACCCAAAGTCAGGCTGGCGGCTGTAGGTGATGAGGTGGGGGTGGAACCAGAACATCCTGCAAAATAAGAAGCAAGTGTTCAATCAAAGACAATACATAAACAACACTTTTACATAGTAAAGGTTACAGCACGACTTCCTCGCTAGTTTCAATAAGGCATTGCAAAGCGAGCAAAAGTTTCAGATAGGTGAGAATGGTGTCTATGGCAAGAGCCAGCTGGGAAGTTTCTGCCGTAAATATGAGATGGACGAGCAGTGCGTTATTACTGTGGCAGCCTACATCCGCAAAAACGGGCCCGTTTTTGGTACCAAATTAATTATTGCCAAACACTTCTGGACCCAAAATCGATTACGCCATAAGTAAAAGCTTTAGTAGACAAAATATGTTGTCAAAAATTTAAGTGGACTAGCTCGGACTGCGTAAACATCTGGAAATGCAATCAGGCGCTTAATTTTGAAGTCACTTTAATAATCGTCTAGCAAACATACAACAACATAGTGTGATCATTTTTTCATCATCTATACAAGATGGTCTTTGTTCAAGAATAAATTAAACTGCCACATGACAGTTGTTTTATTCAATGACAATGCATATTTATAATTTCCGTGGCTGTGTAAATAAGCTACATTTGCGATATTGGAGTAAAATGCATAACAACAATAACCAAGTCAGCTGAGGACTCTGATGTACTTGGGAAGATTCTACGTCAAGTTATGGATGAATTCTCCAATAGGTGCGAATGCAATAGACTTGTCATCAATCATAACAGGACTGTTTTCCTTTACTTCAGTAATGCGGGGCTTTTACATGATACTGTGGCTCATGGTACTGTTTTTAAGCACTATGTTGGATGTGTCTTGGAAATCCCAGGTCGAATATGTCCTTTTTATGCTATTTTAAAGTTGTTGATGGATAAAGAACAGGCTTGCTCGGCGTGTATTGCACTAACATCTTTTCATTAAATTTAATATTTTTTGTTGGAGCTCTGCTTCTGATTCACATAGGATTTTTGTTGCACAGAAGAGGATTGATTGTTTGATGCTCCAGAATCAAATTTAGTCATTCTTATAAGGAGGGTTTAAAAAAAAATGTGGCCGATGACATTTTATTCTATATTTATTTTTGCCTGTGAGTGTTTTGTTAAACAAAACTCACATCTCTCTGAAAGACTGGGTTCTCAGTATAAGTATGGGACTATACATGTGAATGTTATCTGTCTGCCAAATCATAAATCAGCAAACTTCGAGATGTCACCTTATTACCAAAGTACAAAACTGTATAACCAGCTCCCTAAATGCATATGAAGTTGCTATGTACTAGATTTTGATAAAGGTGTTAAGAAATTTCTAATAGAAGGTTAATTCTATTGATTGATTGAATATTTTAAATGACAAGTGCCCAGCTTGTTAAAAACAAGAAAATTGAGCTTTTAATTAATTATGATGTGTCATAATGTCCAATGTTGTGTTTACAGTGCTGACATGCTTATTTTGTGCTTGTTTAATTTTTTGGCTTGCTATATATACAAACATTGTATCAAGCTTAGGCAATAAAATTATTAATCAATTACTATAATAACCAGAAAAAGATCCAGTGAGGCCCCTAGATATTGTCTCGGGTGGTCAGCAAGCTTCTGCTGATGGCTTTGCATACCCTTTTTCTAAATGCTTTGACTAAACCTGCATATAAGGTGGCTTCTAATTCTGATGTGGACATCTCGGCTGAATTGACCTGAGCATTTCACTGATGACGAGACCATCACAGCTGCTATGCAAATTAAGCCAAATTTCTCCTCCAGCCCAGACCTCCTGTCGGGATTCTTTTTGGGGTTTATTTGTACGCTTTTTTAACTCCTCTAACGAAGATATTCATTTTGAAATGGAATATTCCTCGTGTAATCCCTGTGTTCAAATGAGGGGAGAACTCTGATCCTTTTAACTCTATACCAATTGCTATATTGTGTAATTTTGGTAAGATGTTCCGAGCATGCCTGTATAAACATATAATCTTTCATATAAAATTCTAATTGCATCAGCACAGCTTTATTTCTGGTAGATCTACACTCACAAATTGGGCCACCTTTCCCCAGTTTGTTGCTGAAAGACTTAACAGCTCCTCGCAGGTTGATGTTATATACATGGACTTGTCAAAGGCCTTTGATAGAGTCAATCACTCCATTGTTATAAAGAGACTTCATTACTTTGGTTTTAGTAACCAATTGATAAAAAACTTGGGGTTTTATTTGAGGGGTCAGAATCCAGGCTTTAAATCTGAACCTTCTAACACACCATCTGAAGTCCCGCAGGTGTCCATTTTGGGTCCTCTTCTCTTTAATATTTTTATTGACCAAGTGTCACAGATATTAGATGTGTCTTATCTAATTTACTCTGATGACATTAAAAAGTATTCAGAAGTTACAGGTGTTAACAGCTGCATACACCTACAGAGAAATGTTTTGAAGTTTTCTGTGTGGTGTTGTCAGAATGCCCTCACTTTAAATGTTGCTAAGTGCTGTATAATGTCCTTTAGATGTAATAAACAGCCAATTTTATTTGATTACCAACCGCAAGGACATAGCTTGAAACGTCCTGACACAATTTGTGATCTTGGATTAATTTTTGTCCCTATCACCATCATTATGAATTCATTGTAAACGCTGCATATAAGACCATGGGATTTATAATTAGGAGTAGGATGGATTTTACATCTCATAAAACACTGATCCTCCCCTTCTAGGCATTGGCGAGGCCCCGTCTTGCTTCGGTAGTTTGGTCTCTCATGTACTTGGTGCACATTGATAGCCTTGAAAATATTCAGAGAAAGTTCATGAAATTCCTTAGTTTTTCAATTGATGGTCAATACCCTTGCATTGGCTATCCACAAAGTGATTTATTGAAGTGCATTAACTTGGCTAGCCTGGAGGACAGGAGATGGTGCAGCGGTATTGTTTCTGTTCAAAATTATCAGTTTAGCTCTTGATTGTCCCTCTATACTTAGTAGTAGTAATAGCAGTGGTGGGGAGGCCAACGCCAAGCAAGTAGGCCACCATGGGCCCTTTTTGCCAACCCCAGCAACCCAACAACCATGCTCTACTCCTCGGTTCCGTCGCCAAATCGCCTCGACCTCGAGATGAAGGCTGTGACGGTCTTCAATTGGACGGTACTTACCTGATTCCTCGATCCGAACAATTCTGCTCGAAGACTCCCAAAAGCCTCGCATTCGCACAGGTAGTGGTAGGACGTTTCCTCATCCTCGCTGCATTCCTGGCAAATGGGATCCCTCTCTACGCCTATCAATGTAAGGTGTCTTCTAAGGGCGCAGTGACCTGTCAGCACCCCAAGGATGCGGCGTAGCGTAGGTCGACTCCTTCCGAGTAGCCAGACAGCTTTATCTCTGTCTGGCCCCTCTACGAAGGCGTAGCGTAGGTCGACTCCTTCCGAGTAGCCAGACAGCTTTATCTCTGTCTGGCCCCTCCACGAAGTCCCTCGCCTGCCTGCAGCCACCAACCGACCCCCAGTGCCGCTTCATTGCTTCCTCGGTCCACCTGTCTAAGGCGACAGAGACCGTCTTCCTACTTATACCTATCGCCGGCTCCAGGCCACAGAACGGCCGCCGGGAACCGAGCCTTGCGAGATTATTCGCCACCTCATTCCCCGCTACGGGTCCCGGAACCCACACTAGTTGTACCTCCTTTGTCCTGGCTAGACCTTTAAGGGCGGCAGCGCACTCCTGAACCAGTGTAGACCTGATTCTGGCCGAACAAACTGCCCGGAGGACTGCCTGGCTATCCGAGCAGGTGTACACACATTTCTCGGGATTCCTTTTCACATCCTGTCTATTGGCCACAGACTCCTCACCCTCTCTACTTAAGTCAATAAAATTTAATGTTCCAAGTATAGAATCCCGGTATCCCAACCAGTTTTATTTACAGACTGCACATACGGAGCTGCTGAGCTGATCTCCACTCTATTATATGTGTAGAAATAACTCCAACTTGCAGGACAGCCTGGATATATTCTGGTGTTCTGTCTCTCTCATTACGAATTCCTTATGTGCTTATTACTGATGTAATGTAATGTATTGTTTTATATGTCTTATATGTCCCCATCCTTAAGCTGGTTTGGTGCTGTCGGATGGTATTAAATAAATAAAATAAAATAAAGATCATGTTTGGTGCATAGTAGCACAGGTGAATATTATCTAGTGTTGTTTTTTGGACAAAGAAATCAGGCAGTGACCATCAACTCAAGCAGTATGTGGACATGACCCTTTTTTGCCCCAGTTTCTATAGAACTTGATCTAGAGAATGTTTGGTTCCAGCGGGACATGACAATGGTCCACAGGCCTCGAGCCTCAATACAGACATTAAGCAAAATGTTACACGAACACTTGATCTTCCTGAGACGATATTCTGCTCCCAGTATGCTTGCCATGTTCAAGCGCTTATGATTTTTTTAGTGTGGTTAACTCAAATCCAAGGTTTACAAACATCACCCAAAAAATCTGTAACTGCTACAAGAATGTCCACTCAGAAATTCAGTATATACCACTAGAAATGGTAGAAACAATTATGTGAAACTTCACAGTCACTTGCAGCAGTATTCAGACAATAAACAACACCACCTTGTCGATATTACTTTTAAGACCAAATGACATAAAACTTCCCATATTTTAAGTTGAAAACATGAAAATATACACATATTTTTTTGTATCTTGAATTTTTTTTTTCTTTAATCACTTCTAAACATTCCAAGTACTGTGTCTGACGAAAATGGCATGGTTTATAATAACCCCCAAACAATTGTTAACTGTTTTGGAAAATATTTTAAAAGTGTGTACCGTCCTCAATACATCACTGAACCGGTGGATACCTCTGGACCATCGCATATGGCAGTCAGTGTGACAGTGATTGGTGATAAGGAAATTCTTAAAGCCATCAGGAAGCTCAAGAACAAGTTTACTGCTGGACCAGATTTGGTGCCATCCTTGATTAGGGACTATGCGCATGCTCTTCTCAAACCCCTTAGAACCCTATTTAACTTGTCGCTGCGCACACATTGCTTCCCTGTGGTTTGGAAGGTTGCTCGGATCTGTCCTGTTTTTAAGTCTGGGGATCGTTCGAGGGTCAGCAACTACAGGCCTATAGCTATCCTATGTAATTTTGCTAAAATTTTTGAGGCAGTTGTGTATGCTCGTATTTATCCTGCCGTGAAGTGTCGCTTGTCACAATACCAGCATGGGTTTATGGAGGGGCGCTCAACACTGACAAATTTATCCCTGTTCACACAGTAAGTGAAGCTTTGGATGGATGGGGTCAGGTGGATGTCATTTTCCAAAGCGTTCGATCGTGTTGACCACTCAACATTTCTGCACAAGCTGCATTTGGCGGGCTTGATGGACGGCTGATAGCATTCTTTGGATCCTACTTGACTAACCGTGTGCAATATGTTTTTTATAATGGATTTAAGTCTGAACCGTTCACTGCTAGCTCCGGCGTTCCACAGGGTTCCAATCTTGGCCCACTCCTCTTTTTGTTATTTATGAACGACATAAGCTCTGTAATTTTTGGTAATCATCTATTATTTGCTGATGATCTCAAGTTATACTCCAGTGTTCATGATATTGGTGACTGTTCAAGACTCCAGGTGGACCTTGACAAATTGCAGCTGTGGTGTGTTGAGAACAGACTTCAATTAAATGTCTCGAAGTGCAAAGTGATGACATACACTAGAAAAACCAGCCGTATAGCTTTTCCATACAAAGTGGGTGGTATACCATTGGCTAGGACTGAAATGCACAGGGATCTTGGCATTGTATATGATGAACATTTAAGTTTCACTGGACATATTCAAACAATTACAGCATCCTGTTTGAAGTTGATGGGTTTCATTGTGAGGAATAGCAGATCATTTTCCAATTTGGATAGCTTGAAAATTCTCTATTTTGCCTACATTCGATCGAGGCTTGAATATTGTAGCTTGGTTTTTGATCCCTTTTATAGCGTTCATATTGGTGCTCTGGAAGATGTTCAGCGTAAGTTTTTAAAACACCTTGTATATAAGGCATCTGTTACCTACCCACAGAGGGGATGCGATCATGGCCAATTGCTGATGCAAGCTGGCATACCCAGTTTGTATTCGCGTAGAAAAGTTGCATCTGTGATGTTCCTGCATAACTTGTTTCATGGTAAAGTTAATTGTCCAGACGTATTGATGCAATTTAATTTCTCAGTTCCACGGGCTGCATCTAGAGTGATGAGAGTGTTTAAGCCTCCAATACCAAGGACTAACTTGTATATAAAATCACCTGTTTATACAATGAGCTCTGACTTTAATAACATTGCAAACTTGTGCGACTTCTATTCGGATAAGGCTGCGGTTATTCGTAGGGTGGCTATATCTTACTTTGTCGGTTATTAAGACCATTATATGTACTGTTTTGTGGAATTTCTGCCTTGTGATGTTTTGCACAGTATTTTAGTTTTGTAGTTTAGTTTAATTTAGTTTAGTTTTTTTTTTTAGAAGTATTTTTTGTTCATATTATTACATATTGTTCTTTTTGTATGGTGCCCTATTAATAGGATTATCCTGTTGGGCATGTATTCAATAAATAAATAAATAAATAAATAAATAAAATAAAACTAACGAAAATATTTTGCCGCATCTTGTACAACAAAAACAATTAGGATGCTAGAATTTTCAAAGCTTCAATGAGACCCGTAAATGGTTATTTAAATTTACTTTGTCGCTACATGAAACAAAGTATAGTAAAAACAAGCAAGTTTAAAAACCCGGATAAATGACATTTTGGTGGCCATGGTGCATTGTTATTAGGAATCCTTCCTATACTAGACAAGTTACAAAATTTGCATGCTGAGATACATCATCTTAGCATTGTACTTTTGCACGATAACCTAAAAATAATCAATTATGTAACAGCCCTAACGTTACGTGCAATACAAAGCTAAACAAATATCTATTGACGCTTTTCATTTTAAAGCTGACAGTGCAGTAAAAAAGCATTACAGCTAACACAAATCCGCTGTCTCTATGACAATACAAAGAACAAAATAAAGAAAATATTTAAGTATCTACAAGCTTAATATTCGATCATCTTTAAACTGTACACAGATCATTTTTCTATATGATTATTCAACATTTTTTTTCTTCTTTTATAATAATATAGTTCAACACATCTCTTACTTTTTTTAATGATATAAGATCACTATCTATAAGTTTACACATTAAGATTACATATACACTGCTTACAAAAATGGTCAAAATATAATATCCACTATTACAAATAATGGTTAAAAAACAGCCCGTATTTCAGTACAAATTAAACAGTCAAGAAAAAAATACTACAATTCTCAGATCTGTAAAACGCAACCTACAACAGCAGTTGAGTTTCGTGTACAATCCATCCCAGAATAACAAAAAGATCTAGATAGCCTTGCTTTTGGTGCTGCTAAGTTGGCAACAGCAGAAACGACAAATGACATTCGTTTGACAGCATAACAGCGTTTTTGATAATAGATCATCATCTAACAAATCCCACTTCAAAATATTTACTCGCAAAGAACTTTACACACAATTTCACCACCCTTACAAGAACTATCGATATCCTTTCGTTATGTGATGGCCATATTATACAAAGTATACTATTCGGTTGTCAATTAAAGACGATAATAATAATAATGGTATAGTTTCTTTGATAATACTAGGGTGTGTCTAAGTACAAAGGACTTATATACCAAAATACCTGTACCAGCAGTGTGAAGGTGATACAGTCCTGCACACCGTAATATACTGGCATTATGAGGCAGCTGTGCTATCTTCAGTGCACGACCTGTTAGTATGCAGGTGCTTGGAAGTCTCCACCAACTAGAATTAACAAGATTATTATTATTATCACTGGGTTATGGCAGTTCTAGCTTGTCAACATAACTTTAACACTGACAAAATGTACAAACCTTTCTAAACATAACCTTATTGACAACTAGACCAAATTCTGAATTCGCTTATTAAATCCCACTTTAGATTAGTGTAAAACAGATCAATCAATTATGTTTTCTGTTGTTCATGTAAAAAAAAACAGATCTACCCGAGGATTGTGGAAGTACTGGAAAATGACAATGCTTTGGCAGAAGAGCATGTGTGGTTTCAGTAGGATGGTGCTTCACCACATTACCCCGTAGCGGTGCGTGAGTTTTTTAATCAGAACTTTCCTAATCGCTGGATAGGACGCAGAGGTTCAATCAAGTGGCCTCTCAGATCGCCAGATCTAACACCCTTAGACTTTTTTCTATGGGGACAATTGAAGTCGAAAATTTATGCAACACGACCAAAGTCACCTGAGCAGCTTCGTCAGCAAATTATTGAAAAATGTCAAATTCAAATTTCTTATTCATGTGAATATGGCGTCAGCAATACACATACGTCCAAATAAAAGTAGCAAAATCTACAAGTTATGTTCCAAGATACAAGTCCTAATCAAAGGACGAGTACACACTAAAACTATAAAAACTATGTTCAATTAAACGCTTTTCCAAACTTTTCTTAAACCGTAACAAAGGTAAATCTCTAATGTGATTTGGTAAAACATTAAAGAATTTTATTGCCCAATAGCTCGGACCATCCTGACACCTATTCAACCGGCAACGGGAGCAATATTGCCACAATTTCTTGTCTTGTAACTGTGCACCTCCTGGTGGGTTGTATATGTCCCAATCTTTCTCCTGACATACAGGACATTTTCCAGCATAAAAAGAGATGGAAGAGTAAGCACCCCCATGCTCCCAAAACCACCCTGCAGTCCTCTCGGAATCGCCCAAGCCGCACATCACGCTGATTGTCCTTCGCTGTATCCCAAACAAATGCTGATACCCCCGTTGCATGACCCCAGGCAAGTATTGCATATGAAAGATGGCCATGGAAAGTTACAAAATATGCTGTTTAAAAAATCTCAACAGACACCTTATCAGCTAGGCTGCGAATCAAATACAGGTCTTTCAATAGTTTGGAGGCGACATGGTTCCCATGAGTGTCCCACTGCAACCTTGAATCTACATACAACCCCAGAAATTTGGCGTCCCCAGTGTCAGAGTTCACATCCCCCAAAGACAATCCGTGATGTTTTATTCACATTTAAGTACAACTTAGCACTAAAGCAGCCTATTGTCCTCTCCTGTGCCCCCATGGAACCAGCCAAGGAATCCCCAAGAGTGTCCGCACCCACAGACACCACAGTGTCATCAGCAAACAGCGTGAACCCAGAATCGGGATTGACCAGTGGCAAATCACTGATGTAATCAGAAACAGAACTGGCATCAGGACTGAGCCTTGTGGCAGTCCCATGTTCATTTCACCCAACTCGAACCCACACCGGCAAACCACACCATTTGATGCCTATGAGCCAGGTAAGACTTTAATAGTTGCACACTCCCAGGGAAAAAATTATACACTTCAAAATGTATTCTGAAAAGATGTATGCCTATTTTCATGAATAAGGTTCTACAACTTGTGTGGCTGTCCACTGAACAGATTATTCTTACTGCAGCTTTTAGTTGGAGAAATATCTCAGACACTCCAAGACTACTCCCCCATATTAGGATACCATAGGTGGTCCTACTATGGAAACATGATAAGCAGTCAACACTGTCTGGTAATTACCAATAGTCATCAAAGGCCTCAACAGACACGACGCCATTGTGCAATGGAGCTTTTCAATGTGCACTGACCAGCGAAAATCTGACTGTATATACACGCCAAGAAATTTCACAGATTGTTGTTGTCTTTGCTGCAGTTGGTGGGAGCTGCTATTCAAGACTTTTGTTTTGTTCATATTGAGTTTCAGTTTATTATTTCTGAACTATTCTCATGCTTCTGACATAGTGACACTTCTTCTCACATCAAGTTCAACTTTATTTCTATCAATGTTAACAGATGAGGTATCATCTTCATAGAGAGACTGCATCAGATGAAACACGTTCTGGAAGATCATTTGTATATATAATGAATAGGAGAGGCCCCAACAGTGAACCCTAAGGTATACCGCAGCTTTGTGGCTCCCAGCTTGAGTACTGTTTGTGTAGCTTCACTCTTTGGTAGCGGTTGGTAAGGTATGACTTCATCAGCCTCAGTGGCAAACCCCTAATACCATAGTGTTCCAATTTGGTTAGCAATATTCCATGTGATACTGTGCCAAACGCCTTATATAAATTACAATATATGCATTGTGCCACATTACCAAAGTCCAGCGCTTCGCTTAATTTATTTGTTGTCTTTACCAGCGCTGAGACTGTTGATTTACCACCTCGAAGTGCCTCATTGAGAAAACCTTTTGCTTTTAAATATTTTTTACCTTTAGTGTTTCAATTTTTATCATAGATTTTCATACAGGAAAATATTTGTTGTAGCACATAAGGAAAAACTCATGACATCTGGAGAAATTTGTTTGTGGATCACTGCCTGCAAAGAGGCATCCCAATCAACAGAACTCATATGAACCATGAACCGTTTTAAGTTTTCTTCAGTAAAGTATCTTTTACAGGTTTCTCTAAAACCAAAGTTTAAGATATCTCAAAGCAGCAGCTAAAAACTGAAACACTAAATTTACACTTCTTTGACCATTTTGGACAGGTGCTTACCTAAAAAAAAAACATTAACCGGTTTTTTTTTATAGGTAAGCACCTGTCCAAAATGGTCAAAGAAGTGTAAATTTAGTGTTTCAGTTTTTAGCTGCTGCTTTGAGATATCTGTAAATATATTATCCAAGCATTTGGAACTAGTACTTGTAAAATGTGTTGGTTCTTCAAATAAATGACAACTATTAAAAGATTGAAGCAACCTAACAATACCGAGACAGTATTGTATTTAAAATGTTATTCCTACTCTTAAACACAATTTAACAAAATATGATAAACATTTTCTAAATTTACCTCTTTGATTTGGACCGGCAGAAAAAGGTGGTTCTTGATAATGAGGATCAGATTCAGGCCCTCCAGGATAGGATGGATAAGATGTCTGCATGTTAGAGTCTGCTTCGTAATTTGTAGCGAATGCTGCGTCTGCGCCTTGCCTGAAACGTTTGAAGGCAAAGAAAGCGCAACCAGCCTGAAAAATATGTTCGACATACTGTTAGTAGTGTTCAAAGAAGTTTAAATGTTTCCTAGTTTGTAATTTTAAAGGGTTTAAATTGTATGTTCCGTAACCTACATTTATTGTAGGGTCCTTTACAAATACATGATCTGTCTATTTTTACACAAAACACCTGTATGTATTATAATTATAATGTTACTTTAAACTAACCTCTTAAAATTAAGAAGAATTAAGTTTACATTTACTGCTAACTGTTTTATGTGATTAACTTACCCAGGTAAATATAGAAAAGAAAGAGAATGCAATGGCAGCTTGAACATTGCTAACACCATAACCACCTGATGGGCTAGGTGATTTCGACCACTGGCTCGCCAAATACCAAAATCCAACAAAGTACAGAAAAGCCCAAAAAGCTGCAACCAAAGAAAACTAAAGTCAAATGGATACAAAAAAAAGTGCTTCATAAGAAAACACACCTTTATCATGGCTGAACTTAATTATATTACACAGAAAAGTGTTTGATGATATGTGATTGTGTATGATCTTGATGTGATTACTATAACCTTTCCCGTGAGTACTGAGATGTCCCTGAGTCACATAATAGCTCTTTGAACTGACGAGCAGCAACTCATCACCTGCATGAAGCTTCAATTCTGATATCAATCGTTAAGCCGACTACGGCAATGGCAATTTCAATATTAAATAATTAATATTTAATTTTCATGTAGAACCCATAATAAATAATAATCCATAGAGCTGAAGTTTACAGAAATTGTCAGCCTTTCTTCCTTTCTCATGTTGTGTAGAAAATTGTTTAGTTTGTTCCAGAGGCTTGTTCCTAACTTAATCCGGGATATGGTTATACATTTTTATTGAGCTGTACTGCACATTATGTAAATTTTCTCTAGAAAACATATAGATTTATATATATATATATATATATATATATATATATATATATATATATACAGTCAAGCTCCTCTTCAGTTCTTTTAAATTCATGTGTGTTGATAGGAGGCTTTACAATATGTCAAGCAGTGCTAAGATGCTCGGATTGGTTCTTGATTGTAATTTGCACTGGATTTCTAATATTGAGTATCTTTCCAGTAAGTTGGTGAGGTGTTGCTATGCTATGAAGTCTGTGGCCACTGTATGTAGTAGAAAGGTTATCATGAATGTTTACCATGCATGTTTTCATTCAGTGATTCGTTATGGTATTGTTTTCCGGAGTGGCTGTTCTGGTGCAGAGCGAGTATTTCTGATTCAGAAGTACATCATAAGAATTATTGCTGGGGTGGGTTTTCGTCATTCCTGCAGGCCTCTCTTTCAACAACTTGGTGTCTTAACAGTTTATGATATGTATATTTTTGAAATTTGTTGCTTCGTGTTTAAAAATTATGAAGCCTTTTCAAAAAACGAGGTCGGCCATAGCTATGATACTAGATTTAAGAGATGCTTGGTTCCTGATGCGCACTCCACTGCCTTCTATCAGAAGAATGTCTTCTACAATGGGTGTAAGTTCTATAATAGGCTTCCCGAGACAATAAAGAGGTCTGGCAGTTTTCAGATATTTAAAAAGAATCTTAAATCCTATGTTTGTCAGATCGGTTGTTACACTATCCATGATTTTTTTTCTTTTAGTGTGTGAACATTATTGCTGTCATATACTTTATATTTGTATAATTTAATTTATATACTTTATATTTTATATTATATTTTGTTTATATACTTTATAATTTTACATTTGTGTTTATATTTTGTATTGTTGTGTTAACTTTTGATGGTTTTTTTTTATGTTTTATAGTGATGATGTCACGAACTACCTATGTGTACAATCATGTAGAAGTATCTGTGAAATAAAGCATTATATATATATATATATATATATATATATATATATATATATATATATATATATATATATATATATATATATATATATATATATATATATATATATATATATATAGCGAATACAAGGTATGTAAATTAATTAATTAATTAATTTATTTACTAACTTATACGCCATTCGCACTCTTGACGCCTGACGTGAACGAGGCCAGATTATTTCCAAAAATATCAATGCTCCCACAGTATTCATTGACAACACCAGCTATTCTGTTATGTGGTCCATAATGCACGTAGCCTTTGGATGTTTTGGTAGTTTCAGTCAGTCGAGATATCCTTAGCCCAGGTCTAGGGCAGATTAGTCCAAATAGTCCCAGATTCTCAGGCGAGTCAATAAGTCCATTGATAACCTTGTGGAAGTATGTTAGGTCTGTGACTATTCTGCGATTTGGCAGGCTGTTGATCTTTAATTGGGTGCAGATTTCGCCATGGCTGAGTTTATTACCATTGTGCATACGATATGATATATGTTTGATGAATCTCGACGGTACTCGCTCGATTTGGTTGATCTGTATATTGGTATAAGGGGACCATACTAGCGAACAGTAATCCAGGATGGGTATTACCAGCGATAAGTAGAGTCGGATTAAAGTGTGAATGTTCTCGAAATCCCTGCCAGATCTAGTAATGAAACCCATGATACGGCATGCCTGAAGGGTAATCTTGTGCTGATGGAATGTAAGCCTGTTGTCGATAATGACACCCAGGTCTTTGGTGGACATGGTTTCCCGGAGAAGTTGGCCATCCAGGATATAAGTAATAGAATTTCAGTCGTGTGAATGTGAAAAGGACATACATGTACACTTCTCTATGTTGACGCTGAACTTATTTTTGATACAACAGTTGCTCAACCTGTCGATATCCCGCTGGAGTGAATCGGCATCACTTGGGTTTCTGATGCATCTGTAGATTTTTAGGTCATCAGCGTAGAGGAGAAATTCTGACTCAAAGTTGTCGCCAATGTCATAAATTATTACCTTTAAAGTGCGGCTTACAAGATTCTGTTTGTTTCAGTGTAAGAATTTCCTGTGGAGCTCTTTTTTTAAACCGAAACATTCTCTCCACTTTTCTTGACACACCCCACAATATTATTCCATATTAAAATGATAAGCATAATATGCAGTACGTGCTGATTTTATTGATACAATCTTACTGATTGTTCTTAAGGCAAAGCAATATTTTGTCGAGGATTGTACTAGATTATTAATCTGTATTTTCCAGTAATCCCGATCTTAGTCACAGCGATTCGAACTTCTAAACATTTTGCAGCACATCTTCAGTACCCCTTTTCTGTACTACATACAGACTTGGAGACTACCTCTCTGGCTTCACTGTAGTACTCTCCAAGTCTTTATGTAGTATGGACCAGTTTCACCAAGTAATTAAGCAAGGCATAAGATTATTACAAACCTGAAAAGCCTAGATCACCCAGCACATAGTGTTTCCTTGTTTTAACTGATGACATTTGTTCAAAGAGGAATTCACCAGCTAGGAAAGCCATGCTAGCCAGAAAGGCTATGACACTGATGCCAACACCGTAATTGCAAGCGTTACCGTCAGCGTTGTATAAGCATTCGTATCTACTTGTGGTCGTGTTCATCTGCCATCCTTGTGATGATATACAGCCAAAAACGATGATAGAAAATAACTGTAACAAAAAAATATGTTCAATTTATTGCAGGTTTTATGGGAACTATACAGAATTTGTTATCACTAACGTATACAAGGAGGTATTAACCTACAATAGCCAGGATAAGCACACTCTTAGGCCTTTATATCTTTATTCAGAAGCTATCATGAAAGAGGCATTACCCAAGGAAAGATCTGGAGTGCTGGTTAACGGGATACCTGTTTTGAACATAAAGTACGCAGATGACACAGTGTTGTTAGCCGAAAATGCTAGCGACTTACAAAAAATAGTACAAAAAGTACATGACGTCAGTATTCGATACAGTTTAAATATGAATCTAAGCAAAACGAAATTCCTCTTAATCACCAAAACCCCAAACCCCAACATACAACTTAAAGTGAACAACCATAGCATAGAACGAGTGTACCAATATAAAAATGTTCGGGACGCAGCAAGTGCATTATAGTAATGAATTTTCGTAAGAATTGTACACTATTAGTAAGGTATATTATTAAAACTAATTCTTTAAATTAAAATGAACCTGGGAGACCGGTTTTAGAGGTCCCAGTTAGCGATTATTTAAATAGGTTTCTATTTTCTATGGAGCTAGAAAATCATAGTTTGGTAGAGATATATGTAAGTACTGCACGTCTTGAAATGAGGTCAGACTTCGCGAGCCCGCGAATCTGCAGGGAAAGCAACTTTCAGTGGAAATCCCCGACCGCGAGGCATGGCGGGAGGAGACGCCGGGCATACCACGGGACGCGCTCGTCTGGTTCACGGACGGATCCGGCGTGGAGCGTGGGCAGGTGTTTATTCGGAAGGACCGAGGGTAAGTCATAGTATTCCCCTCAGAGCTGATGCAACGGTCTTTCAGGCCGAAATGTACGCCATCCTGCACTGTGTGCGGGAGAACAAGAGGAGGGGCTACACCAAGAAGCGGATCCTCATAGCCACAGACAGCCAGGCCGACCTTAAGGCCCTAAGTAGCCCACGAGTAAATGCCTCGCTGGTGAGTGAGTGCCAAGACGAGACGAGCGACCTGGCTGGGCAGAGTGAGGTCACCCTCATCTGGGTGCCGGGTCACTCGGGGGTCAAAGGCAATGAAGAAACTGACCGTCTCGCGAAGAGAGGGTCAGCAGAACCATTTATGGGACCAGAACCGGCTCTGGGCGCGACAAAGAGCACTGCCAGGGGAGCCATTAAGTCCTGAGTCAGAAACCAACACAAGGTGTACTGGGCAGACTGTCCAGGGCTCAGACATGGGAAGTCAATACTTGACGAACTCAGTTCAAAGAGAGCTGTGGAGCTGCTAAATCTTAGCAGAGGACAGCTCAGAAACGTAACAGGTCTCTTGACGGGACACATCGCTGTCAAGAAACACCTGCATAAAATTGGGCGACTCGAGGAGCACCTCGCATGCAGACTCTGCAGCGAGGGGGAGGAATCAGCCCAGCACATCTTGTGCGAATGTAAAGCTCTGGACCGCAAAAGACAACTGATCTACGGCCAGTCTAGACCGGAGACAGAGCAATATAAAAGTTCACCCTACCAATTGCTGTGCAGACTAGTTCAAGGCACAGTGATTTTGGAATGGGTGGAGTAAAAAGACTAAGGGCATGCACAATAAACCAAAGGTTTGCAGTACTATCAGGGCGGCAAGGCCGCGGACAAGCCCTGAGGGGAAAAAAGCACTGCAAGTCTCTTTAAAAAATTCTGTTACAAATTTCATTAAAGTCACAAAAGTTTTCTAGAAAAAAATTAATTATTTACAAAGGGAACGTACCTGCCAAATCATAAATACGGCAGCTATTTTTCCTTTTAATTGCTTGGATGGTTTTGTTTTAGTCAACCCAATCAAACTAGTTTTTGCAAACAAAACAACAAAAAATGTTTTTTAAAACCAACTTGTAGTTATCTGCGAAGCTCATTATGTTATTTTTCTTTAATTTAGTATCCAGGCTGCGTTTACATAGGTGTTACTACGGTTCAAGATTGAAGATTCTAGCTTAATAGGAAATTGAGTTATCGGATTTCAAATATTTTTACAAAAACTCTCTACCATAATATGTTTGCTGCACCCAGACCTTTTTCAACACTTATCTACTGTTGCTGTATCCACACTTTTTAAAATGATGAAATATTGTAGCTCTCTATGTAAGACTGACAAACAAGGCAACCTAAATTTCATTTTTGGAAAAAATAGGGTAACAAATGAAATAAGGTAACAATTCCCCCCTTCCCCTTCTGCATGCATACAACCACCCTCAATGCATAAACAAGAATAATGTAAACAGGAAAAGTTTCTTAGGAACAACCTGCAAGAATGTTATGGGGCCTGCAGTAAATATAGGGGTTCTGGGCGCGATAAACAGAATTTTAAGGAGGTATAGCTGAGAAATGGGATAGAGGTCCAGCTAAGCTGTTTTTTTCGCACCTTTCGCTCACATTTACTTTTTATCTTCTTCCTCGCTTAACACCCCTATTCACTTCTGGTCCCGTAACTTTCTTGGGGGCTGTTTGCAAGAAATATTTCTTGTGGTTTGTGCATCCAGAAGGAGATTTAAGCATGTTTCTGATTTTTTTCTCTAAAAAGCCCGCGTGTGCTAAACTGCAAATTTACAGAAAATTTAATTTTTATTTACAAAACGAATGTACCTGCCAAATTATTAACGTGGCAGGTATTTTTCCTTATTAGTCGCTTGGATGATCCGTTTTAGTTCACTCAATCGAAACAGTTTCTGCAAACAAAATAACAAAAATGTTTTTCTAAAACAAATTTATCGTTGCTTGTGAAGCTCACTGTGTTATTTTTAAAATTTAATACCCACGCTGCTTTTATATAGGTTTTAGTATGTATCAAAACTGAAGATTCTAGTTTAATAGGAAATTGAATTATCCCCATTTGGAATATTTTTACGAAAATTCGCTACCATAACGCGCTTGCTGCACCTAAACCCTTTTCAACATTTATTTACCATTACTGTATCCATACTTTTTGAAAATGAAATAAATAAATATAAACAATACAACATTTTGAAATTAAAATTTTAATAATATACACAACATCTGTTTATTGGCATACTTTAAACTACTGCATGATATGATGTAGTTTCATTTACCTCAAATTTTCCATATACGACATTAAGAGTAAATAATAATGAAAATTCACTAAAAACTAAAAGTAAACAATAAGTACCTTATTCCAAGATTTTAAGGTATTAGCTGAGTCATACTATTTTTTTATGACGTCTGTAAACAAACAAGAAGATAACCTCGAATTCGACTCTACCACCCACCACCCCCTTGTTTCAGTTTGCAAAATGACAATGACAAATAGCTAACTGAAAATGTCAGATTTAACTAGGAGAGGGCGATCGGTTTTAAATACCTTGAAGAATGGGAAGCTTAATATTTATACATAATAAAACGTTGTTCTAGATTGACTTTAAACAAACTAAATAACTTTCATTAAAAATTTTATTTATTGCTATATATTTTCCTGATATCTTCAAATTCAGATGACAGTTTTGGCAAATGGCAACCCCACTGATTGTTTATTGTGACATATTTTTAACCTGTTCCTTTGAAGTTTGATTTGTAGCATTTGTTTGCAATAGCAGGGTAACCCTGATATATCTGTCTGACCTTGTCTAACATTATAGGCACCCATTCAGAGGTAATTTCAGGTTATATGGTAAATTATTTATTTTTTATTTGGTTAACTCAGAATTTACTCAACCAATTAAGTTCAAATTTGGTAGAGACCACTCAGTAGTAACAACTTTCTTATTTTGAATGGGACAGCCTGTATATTACAGGCATTGGCAAACTTTGAGTTGCCCCAAGTTTTGAACCACAATTGATAAAATTATTTTGTATTCGCATAAACTTTCTTTCGTTCATTGGTTGCAAATCAGGATACATTTCATTGAAATTCTTACATGTTCTTGCTACAATTTGGTCACATTGTCCATGAAGAATAAATAGTGTCATCAAAACTTCATTTGAGTATGTGAAAACTAGAACCTGTGATGAGCACTAATAAGTACACTTGAAGAAACCCAAATCACCACAACACTTATTTCAGAGAGCTTACGATCGTTTCGTTGACAATAGAAAGAAGAATTTTTCTTCCTCTGAAGATGTTGACATTGTCAACGAAACGATCGTAAGGTCTCTGATATAAGTGTTGTGGTGATTTGGGTTTCTCCAAGTGTATTTATTCATTTGAGTAATTATTTCGCTACATCTTAGCTTGTTTTTAAATAAATATTAAGTGGAAAATCGCAAATGAATCTTAAAACTTCGGCGTCTGTCAAACACAGTAAACAATTAAGCAACTGTCAAATCAGATGGCGCTGCATGACCAACTAATACAAATTATGTAAAGATAATGTGTTTTTCATTAATTATTGCGATTATTTCGAAAACTTGATGAGGTAGATATACTACTATGGTACATCAACTTGGAGGAAATTGAATTGCATTTCAGAATTTCAACTAATATACAGGGTGTCCTATTTGAAAAAATAAAGTTTTGGCCTTTTTTGTGTCACGTTAAAATCATCAATTTAAACTGCCCTGAATAACATGAAATAATATTTAATTAGGTAACTATTAAATACCATGCTTTCCAAACTGTCGGCAAAATTTCAGCCTTTTATGGGTTCAAATAGCAGCTAAAGTAAAATTTTAGTGGTATCAAAAAATTAAATAAGTATTATCTCGAAAACCGATGTAGATAGGTATAGGAAGCTATTAAGAAAAAATGATGATAAAGAAATTACAATTCTAAAAACAAAATAATATACAGGTGTCCCATTAAAAATAAGAAAGTTGTTACTACTTTTGAGTAGAAGCGGCAACACCGCCAAAATAAAAATATTTTAGAAAGACAGGTCGTGCCTCTTTATGGCAGTATCCAAATTTTCAGATTAATCCTATGTCCCGTTTTCCATAAACGTCTAACCTACCATCGACCTTTAATGACCCTGTATATATATATATATATATATATATATATATATATATATATATATATATATATATATATATATATATATATATATATATATATATATATATATAAACATATAAAAATTAAAACTGACCCCGGATATGGGTTCCAGTAAGCCTGGTGTGTGCTCATTTGAAGAATTTTTTTCAAAATTCAAAAGATAATGTCTCAGGAGAGAACTTTTGCTACAAAAATTCGCTAAGCAGTTACTGACAATATATTGATATAATGTTAACTGAAAAACAAGGTACAATAATTACAATTACATTCTTTATTTTGTTGTTAAGTAATTAATTACCTAATAAACAATTGTATGATCAGAATTTCCATTTAACACAAAACCATTTCTTTAACATTACATTAACAACTTACTCAGAATAACCTTTAGATACTAACAATAAAAATTAACTTAATACAGTTACACATTACAATTTTAAGGTGTTTTTGAACAATTAAAGCTTCCAAAGCTATTATGTGAAATGTACTGTTTTATTAGTTTTGTTTATTAGTTTATTAGTCATTATTTAGTAAAAAAGATATAACAACCGGCTATTTTTTACCATTTTGTACTGAACAAACATGTAAACAATAAATTGAAGATTAATTAAAATAACTAAGTAGGTGTATAACTTGTTATGACAATCTCATAAATTAGAAAAGTAACAAATAGTTCAGACTCAACATCACCATTTAGAACATTTTAAGAGCGTGTATTTAACCTTTATTTCATTAATAGGGTACAAAAGGTCAATTTATTAATCATCAGGCCGATAAAAAAGTAACTTGCTTGTTTAGAAGAGGTATCTGAAAAATTTAGATTCTAAAATAAAGTAGCTCTCATCTTCTTTGCTAACACATTAAGAATACATGGCTTTTCTGTACAAATAACGTCAATGTTTGAGAATGAAAATGTTTTGTCAACAGAATTATAGCAAAAAATAAAATAAAAAAGTCTGGACACAGCAAATATGTCATGGTGGCGAATTTTCATAAAAATATTTCGGTAAATTTACAGTTTACCTCCTTGGCGCTTTTTAGAATTGTTTTTCCAAAAATATACTTGGAACCCTTCATAGATGCAGAAACCACAACAATAATTTCTTGCAAACAACCCCCAAGAAAGTTAGGGGCCCGGGAGTGAATAGGGCTGCTGGGCGGGAAAGATAAAAATAGTGCTGCAAATTGAATCATAACTTCCACATAGTGGTGATAATTTATTCTCTTCAGAAAGACATTCTCATGGAATCAATTGAGGGCCCATAACGTGGCCACAAAGAAAATATTTGTATTCCTGTACCCATAAACTTTTGAAACATTATATTACTCAAATTTTAATGAAAAAATGTCTACCAAATCACCCCTTATTTATCCCCTACCACGTGATGCGATCTTATCCAAAAACAATTCGAAGTGTTCCTTTGTCGGGTGCTAACTGGATGTCAAATTTGGAAATGATATATCATTTAGTTCGAAAGTTATTGCGCCTATTAACAGACGTACATACCGACAGACAAAAAATTTTCATTCCAGAAAGAAGTTTTCTATATTTTTTGAGACTTTTTAGGCCGTTTTACCAAAAAAAAAATTTCAACAATATTGTCAACAATATTCCACACCCACACATTCAAACCCTAATTTTATTTTAGCAGAGACTACCAGATATTTGATGAAATTAAAACTTTTCTAATAAATAAACCCTAAAATGTTATATTACTAGTTTTAACAAAAAAAATGTCAATTTTCACCAAATCACCCCCCATTCATCCCCTACCCCCTAAAGCGATTTTACCCAAAAACAATCTGAACCGTTCTTTTGTCGAGTGTTAACTGTATACCAAATTTGAAAACGATATCTCAATTCGTTCTAAAGTTATTGTGGCTACAAACAGACAGCGATACTGCTTTGCAGCGATACCTGCTTTAAAACTTCTTTTTTTAAAAATATATTTCAACAAAAGCCACGAGGGCTTACAGCCTAAATACTATCTTACTGTGGGTGTCAACACGGAGGAAAGAGGCAACTTGTTAATTCTGGACTTGAAGGTTTGGAGGTTCAGAGAAGGAAAAACATGTGCAGGCAAGGAATTCCACAACTTGGAAGTCCTCGGTACAACAGAGCGGGCATAACAAGATGTTCTATGTCTGGTGACCTGGACAGTAAAAGGGTGCATTCGCTCTGTTCCCCTGGTAGATCTGTTGGGGGCAGCAGGTGGAGAAACTATGGAAGAAAGCTTCTCTGAGCAGTGCCCGTGCAGTTATCTATAAAACAGAGAGAGGTCACCAGATGGCAGCCTTTGGGTGAGGGTAGGGTTACCGATTAGACGTATAGCTCTCTTCTGAATGGAGTCCAGGATAGCGAGAGTAGCCCTTATTTGTGAAGTATATAAGGTATAGTGAAGTATATAAGGTATAGAGATTAGCTGGTGAAAAGTATTTGCGAGCACGGAAGGGGAAATTTTGTATCCACCTCGCATTCACCCAAGTCCTGTAACTCTGTTGGGGGTTGTTTCCAAGAAATTGTTCATGTGGTTTATCCATTGAGAGTTTGTAGGGATGAAGGAGGGAAAGGAAAATCCCCACGATGGAGCGGACCCTGATCCCCACCTCACCCTCTAAGACAAAAATACGGCGGAATGTAATCTGAGAAATAGATAGTGATAGGTAACTGCAGGGGAAGGGGTGTACCGAGAAAGGAGCATGTGAAGAGAAAGAGAAATTGCGAACAAAAAAAATATTGTAACTTCCCGCATCCGGCCAACAGAGAAGTTTAAATGTAAATAACTTGGGAAAGACAAGGAAGCGATCTTATCCAAAAACAATTCGAAGCGTTCCTTTGTCGGGTGCTAACTAGATGCAGAATGTGAAGATGATATATCATTTCGTTCGAAAAGTTATTGCACCTATTAACAGACGTACATACTGACAGACAACAAAATTTCATTCCAGAAAGAAGTTTTCTATATGTTTTGAGACTTTTTACGCCGTTTTACCAAAAAAAAAATTTCAACAATATTGTCAACAATATTCCACACCCACACATTCAACCCCTAATTTTATTTCAGCAGAGAATACCAGATGTTTGATGAAATTAAAACTTTTCTAATAAATAAACCCTAAAATGTTATATTACTAGTTTCAACAACAAAAATGTCAAATTTCACCAAATCACCCCCCATTCATCCTCTACCCCCTAAAGCGATTTTACCCAAAAACAATCTGAACCGTTCTTTTGTCGAGTGTTAACTGTATACCAAATTTGAAAACGATATCTCAATTCGTTCTAAAGTTATTGTGGCTACATACAGACCGATAAAAAAAAATTTCGTTCCCAAATCATATCATGTTTTGTTACTTTTTAGGAAGTTTAAGCGATTATTTTTTTTGTCGCCGATGCGATACTTCCACAGGTTCTGATGATGTGGAAGTATAAAATATGATACGAAAATACGAAAAAAGAACAGCTTAGTCGAACCTCTAAAAGCTGCCTTTTTAACATTTTGCAGTGATACCTGCTTTAAAACTTCTTTTTTAAAAATATATTTCAACAACAAGCCATGAGGGCTTACAGCCTAAATACTATCTTACTGTGGGTGTCAACACGGAGGAAAGAGGGAACTTGTTATTTCTGGACTTGAAGGTTTGGAGGTTCGGAGAAGGAAAAACATATGCCGGCAAGGAATTCCACAACTTGAAACTCGGGACAAAAGAGCGGGTATAACATGATGTTCTGTCTGGTGACCTGGACAGTAAAAGGGTGCACTCGCTCTGTTCCCCTGGTAAATGTTGGGGGCAGCAGGTGGAGAAACTATGGAAGAAAGCTTCTCTGAGCAGTGCCCGTGCAGATATCTATAAAAGAGAGAGAGGTCGCCAGATGGCAACCTTTGGGTGAGGGTAGTCACTGATGAGACATATAGTTCTCTTCTGAATGGAGTCCAGGATAGCGAGTGTAGAAGCGGCAGCGGCGACCCAGATGTGGGAGCAGTATTCGAAGTTTGGCCTTATTTGTGAAGTATATAATGTATAGAGATTAGCTGGTGAAAAGTATTTTCGAGCCCGGAAGAGGAAATTTTGTAGCTACCTCGCATTCACCGCAAGTCCCGTAACTCTGTTGGGGGTTGTTCCCAAGAAATTGTTCATGTGGTTTATCCATTGAGAGAGTTTGTAGGGATAAAGGAGGGAAAGGAAAACCCCCACGACGGAGCGGACCCCGATCACCACCTCACTCTCTATGTCAAAAATACGGCTAAGTGTAATCTGAGAAATAGATAGTGATAGGTAACTGCAGGGGAAGGGGTGTACCGAGAAAGGAGCATGTGAAGAGAAAGAGAAATTGCGAACAAAAAAAATATTGTAACTTCCCGCATCCGGCCAACAGAGAAGTTTAAATGTAAATAACTTGGGAAAGACAAGGAAGAAAAAAACTCTGGACGCAACAAGTGCGTTATGGTAGTGAATTTTCATAAAACTATTTTTTTAATAGCAATAATGTGTGTTTTTTAAGAAAACATGCATCAAATGTGGTTACCAGTATAATCTATATAGTAAAAATAATGTGCCATGTTTCATCAAAATAACTTTATTGTTTGACAATGTACAAACATTTCTGAAAGTAAACTTAAAGTGTGCCCGAAAAAACTCGTTTCTTGGTCAACCTAATAGGTTAATAGCAAATTGAGCTATTCAAATATTAAGCATTTGATCAAAATTCGCTACCATAACGCACTTACTGCGTCCAGAATTTTTTTCTTACAAACATGCATTATATTTCGATGCAAAATGCAAAAATGCAACAACATAAGGCAGGTTTGATTAAAAAAAAAAGAAAATTTGTATCACCAACGACTTATGGGCTATCCTGTGATTGTAGAAATAATTTTTTAAGATGTAGCTCAAGACACCCTATAATTAATGTATACAATTTTTTTCTCGTATCTTGTATAATAAGGGATATATTGAGCTTTATTGATTGTTTACGAAAATTCGGCAAAAATTATATACCATTAAACGATAAACTCTATAGCTAAAACTACTGCCAAAGCATCAGAGAAAGGGTCTATTTGAAATAGATTTTCTGGAAATCTTTTATTAAAATGAAGGACAATGACTGTTGAAGCTAAGACTTCAGGCTTTGTAAAACATTCTTCTTGAGACATTTTATTTCCATAGCCCGTATTAGATTCAAGTTCCTTTCCTAAATGTTTCCAATTTTGACGTTTAAATCGCAACTTAACGTTTTGAGGAAAACCCCAATTTATTTTTCTTTAAATGCCTATATCTTTTTTGTCTTTTGAGCTACAGAGTTAAATTTTGGTATGTAGCTTACCTATAAGGATGTAAACCCGCATACCAAATTTGGTTGCCCCTACTTTGTTAATTCCGGAGATATAAATTTTTTTCGAAAGAAAACACAAAATTTTCCGGGAAAAGCTAGACCGATTTTCCTGGCTAACGAACTTATCCAAGCCATTTGCAAAATGAAGGTATTCACCAAATTTAATCAAAATCGGCCCATTATTTTTTGAGTTATCGGTGTGATACATACATATATATATATATATATATATATATATATATATATATATATATATATATATATATATATATATATATATATATATATATATATATATATATATATATATATATATATATATATATATATATATATATATATATATATATATATATAAACATTTAAAAATTTAAACCGACCCCGGATATGGGTTCTGGGGGGCCTAATTAGCGCTCATTTGGAGAAATTTTTTCAAAATTCAAAAGTCGGGATCTCATTAGTGATTTTTTTTAAAGAAAATTCACTAAAAGGTAAAAATAGTGTCAACATCCATGTAAAACGTCGAACTTTATCTATCAGCAGTCGATTAATTTAAAACTGTCCAGGAGGTAAACTGCAAATTCACCAGTATTTCAAAACTCGAAAAATAACAAAATAATTTGTTTCTGAAACACAAATTTGTTTTGTTTTCCCGAAAAACCAGTTCGATTATGTTAGCTATCGAATCCTTTCTGGCAATTAACGAAGATAAAATTATAAATTTGGCAAGTATCTACCAGAACTTGTTTGTATCTTTGAAAATAACAAAGTTATTTTAGTAATGTTCTGAACATAAGTTGTCTTTATAGAAACGTTTTTTTCTGATTGCAAGCAATTTTATGCTGTACAGAGAAAAAGCTTTTTAGTTTGAAATAATATCAACAGCTTTTGTATGCAGATGTCCAAAAGATGGAAATAATTTTAAAATGTTTAGCAACTGTGTACGTTTATAATATATACTTTTCTTAAAATCATCCTGTCTTAATCCATCTTCCAGTGATAGCAAATTACATATACCTATAGTACAGGTAATATTATAATAAATTTGAAGCATATTTCTGCAACATTTTTTGTAAAAGCCTACCTTTCGCTAATCTACGAGTTTAACATTTGTTTACCAGTATTTAGTTACATGTAGAAACAAATACCTGCACAACTATAATTGGGTTAAAAATAATGCATATTTATAATGAAACCATTATAAATGCAAATGAGGAATCCCACATACAAAACATCTATGAATACTCTGTATCTAGGCCTCCCACTTAGAAATATGTTTAACTGCTTCCATATCAGATAAAGCTACTGGGAATATACTATAAATATTATGGAGCAAATTAAAACACAAATAAAAAATCTTTATTACTGGAATAAACTGATGACATAATGGTGTATACAGTGTAATGAATTTACACTGTAAAGAAACAAATAATCGATTATTTTGTGAATGAATTGTCTATTCAGTTCTAATCAGAATTCGACATCATCTATATTTCCCAAATAAATTAAATGGCTTTATTATTTTCTGACCCATTTCAAAATTCAAATAATCAATAGACACATATGACACACCCCCACCAAAAATGTCCTCCTGTCAAAATCGATTATTTGAAATCTTCCCATTTCTCGTGATAATTAAGATGACAAGGAAAATTTGATGAAAATTAAATGCAGAATTTCTTACCCAGCATAGTGCCCGTAGAATTACTTGAGGTCTTTGAGCAAAGGCCAGGGGATCGAAAGCACCACCAGCTTTACCGCCGCCGTACGCTCCTGCAGCTTCCATGTTTTGATACACTACTGCGTGAATCGTGGCAAGATCTGATGTTCATAATGTTTATTTTTTATTGGTTTTTAATATAATAAACCAACACATAAAATAGGGTTGTGTAAACAATAAGAAGCTTTTATAAGCACTAAAATTTATTCACAGTGATATAAGTTTCGAAAATTCCTTGCATTGCAAAAACTATTAGAAGGAAATGTAGAACGAGAGGGAAATTTAAAATCGAAATCTGTTTGGTGAAACTTGACCACTGACCACAGGTATTTTCAATTTTTAAGAAATTTTCGTACGAGTATCAATGAATAATTTTCTTCGGTGCAAACCATTAAAAGCCTGGATTACGGAGTCACAAGTTGTTCAGTGTGGTTGGAAAAGGACAAGCAAAACGGTTATATTAATATTAATGTTATATTATAATTTCATACATATTAAATGAAAAAAAAGTCTCCCATGGCTTTTAAATATACTGATTACATTGTGACTTTTTGGACAAGGTACGTAAACTCTGAGATTATGAACGACAATCTAGCCAAATATTTATAAATTATAGTATTATTTGCATATGTATTTAGATAAAATTTTAAGTACTTATATTTTTCTTATTTAATGAAATTATTTCGTTTATTTAAAACTATTTATACAATAGGATTATTATATATTATATTATTTTAGTTCGATTCAAACATTTTTTGAATTTTCAAAACTACTTAAAACATGTGGTTTGAGAACATGGCTAGATAAGTACTTTGGAGAATCCATTTAACAAATTACTCCATCCTCTGAATGGAGCTAAATTTGTTAGCGAAACGGCCGTCATGTCTGAAAATGCGTTGTTGCGAATTTGGTTCTCTAAAGTGTATTTATTAATCGATAAAATGTATCTGCCGAATGCTCAAGCTTTAAAGATAGTTCAGAAACCCTAACTAATTTAACCTAGCCATTGTTCCTTTGATCCCAGTCTGCAGGACATACCAGTTTCATGGTATGTATATACAAAGTCCAATCGTTTTGCCCTGACGTCACAGTTGTAAAAAATCGGCTGTGTTAATAATGGAATTTGCGCACCTTTTTTAATATTCGACTGTAAGTGTATGTATGGACTTGTATTATGGTATTACGTATGTACTTATGTGCGTGCAAAAGTTAAAGAGAGAAGATGATTTTTAAATTTTCTAATTTCTGCATATATACCCTTATAAATGTCGAAACCTTTATTAATTAGGGCTGGTGTATTCCAAGATTCGATTTTCTTACTTTGTTTATTTCCATTCTTTGTGGGCGATTTTTTAGTACAAACCCAAATTGTGTTCAAAATAACAAAGTTTGGCAAATTTACAACTGTGTCCAAATAGGAACACAATTTATACTGAAATTATCAATTAAGTACATACGGACGTGTGAAAATTAATAGAATTATTGTGATTTTTTTGTAATTCTGCGCCTTTTATTAAAGAAATGCAATATTAAATGAAATTTTAGCTCAGTTTTGCTAGTTAAAGTTTCATTGCATCAAGCAAAAGTATTATACAATCTATTTTCAAGGTTTTAACAGTATTATAAATATATAAACTATATCTTTTCAATACATATGTCATGTTGGCAACAGTGCACAAGGATTGACAGTCAAGTTTAGGTGGTTGAGGTTCATGATACAAACAATGAAAGATATGATATTTAGACTACCTATTTTTAGTGGTGAGTCCAATGCATGAATAATATGCTGTCGTACAGTGGGATTTGACATTTCATCACAACCTCTTAACAAATTACGTATTTTACTAATATTTAAGTGCATACAAATGGAGGTAACTTTTTAAGATCAGAATACTATATTGTGATTATGTGGCATGGTGATCAAATCAAGTTTATGAATGTTAACGCTCTCTAAATGTCTGCGAACGCGTTCCCTACTTTTTTTAAGTTTGTGTATCCACTTGTGTATCCCAATGCTAATTAAGGGCTCCCCTTAATTATTATACTTGTCTTGTGCGTATATATATATATATATATATATATATATATATATATATATATATATATATATATATATATATATATATATATATATATATATATATATATATATATATATATATATATATATGTAATATAAAAATTAAAAAGATTAAATTTAGTGCTGCGATCTATATTATATGAAAAAGACAATATAGGCGACGAGGTGGGATGTAACTTCAACCGCAATAAACTGACGTATAGAAACCTTTTGATTGCGAATGACTTTGTCTTAGGTGTGTAGTTGAACTTCTAAAAAGTTACTCACCACGTGACGTCATAGGAGGGGGGCGGGGCATATGCGCAATATCATATCTCTTCTAAGTCATTATATCATGATTTGTATCCTGATTTTAGAATACAGTCAAAATTCAAATGTTTTGAATGCAAACAATTATTTGTTCGCTTTTAGTTTTTTCATTGTATGATTATAATACATGTTTTTGTTAAAGTTTCTTTGGATTAAGTGTTACCTATATTAAGTTTTAGTGAATAGTTTTTCAGTCTTCATTGTTCGTCGATTTTGTGTTTTAAAGATGCGTTTTTGTGAATAAAAATATTAACGTTATCATAATCTTTGTGTTTAAATAAATATGTAATTTCAATTCTATTATCAGTTTTCTTAACAAAAAAAAAACAAGGTGCTCTTCTAATTCAAGTTTTAATACTTGATAAGTTATAAGTAAATAACATTTTCTTACACAGGCTTTGTGGATATAAACATGATACGAACCAAGAAAACGATTTATTGTTGTGTTCCGGGGATGCAAGGATTAAAATACATCGTTTCTTGGTGAAATCACCAAAAGACCAATTTGATGACAGGGTGAAAGCTGTAGAAAATCCTAAAATGCTTGGGTTATATCCACAAGACATTTACGATAAGTTTTTATGTTTGTGATCGTCATTTCCTTGATGAGGATAAAGTACCATATTTAAATTGGTTTTTAATCAGTAATAGTAATACTGTTATAATAAAACACGAGTGTAATTATTTTGTTTGATTTTCCATCAATCATATATCGATAGTAAAAACTTACAGCTGTAAGTGTTAGAAGGTTCAAATTGCCAATTAATTATTTTCCTATCATTGCAATGCTGAAAACAGGCGTATGTGTGTTATTAAAACATAACCTTTTTTGCTTTCACTATAAAAATCATTAGAAAACTTATTTGGCTAATTTAACCTCTTTACTGGCAGCGGTATAAAATTAGGTAAAACTTATTTGGATTTGACAAATGAACATGAAATCATATTTCCCGCGTGTGACTTATTAATTCATCGCGTCTGCCAGAGGCGCTGCAATATTATTCAAAACGTCAGCATTGGCGTTCCCTTGTATAGGGAGTGTTCTGTGGTGGTCTTATAAATTATAAGAGTTTTATAATAAATATTATGTTGGCAACACTGCATAACGATTGACAGTTGCGTTTAGATTTGATGTTATTTGTTTTTTGGGAACTTAGAATATCAAACAACAGGAAGCAGAATTATAAAATATAGTTGGAACCTAAATGGAGGTGTCAACTGCCACAATGACAATTACAATGACGTGACAATATTAAATTAACAAAATAATTTCTTATTATACAAGACAAATCACAATAATAGCACTATGTCCCAACAAACCCAAATGTAAGATATTCACTGACCAGCACAAACCACGAAAATGGATCATCAAATAGGAGGTTCAAGATGGCTGACAGATATGGAAATGCTACTTCCTGTTGTTTTATATTCTATGTTTGGCACGGTAACGTTAATTCATGTGGCAGTAAGTTTACCTGAAGGCTTTTTATGCAATTCAAGCGAACATTGTGAGATGGAGGACAGGGTCGCCATCTCGGTGCGGAACCAGGTAGTATGTTGTCACTATAGCTCCAAATAGCACAAAATATTATAAAATAGAGACTGTGTACAACCAACTAACAATTTTGTAAATTGTCACCACTGGCCCATTTATTCCCTAATATAAGGGCAATGTACGTAAGACTAAATGTATTCTCACCATAATTAGAACTGTGCAGACCGGTTTCGCTCTAATTAGAACTCGTCAGTGGCGGCTCGTCACTTTGGGAGTGGGTGAAACAGAATCCGCGCGGCACCAAAGGGGGGTCCAGGGAGACAAAGACCCCCCTTTCTGTGCCGCAGACGAATTTTTTTTAAATTTTCAAGGTCACGCGTTCTCCTTACATTTCAATATTTAAATGAAAAATCCATCTGTACAAAAATATAGACTTTCACAAGGAATAATGGCCAGGGATATTCGACGAAAGGACACTGTACACGCACGCATACGGAAATATAATACGGCGCCTATTACCTATGAAAATCTGTTTATAGATGGACGGGCTACAAGCATATTCCTTTTCAAATTCAAGGCCCTTCTCTTTTTATATAACTTAAAATTTTATTATTTTGAAATCATTCTTTTAGAGGTGATAATAAACAAATCAATACCACTTACCAAAAAGAAAGATGAAAAATCCAGCTTTTCAAAGTCTGTAAATGTGACACATATCAGATTATTTAACGGCAACATAGTAAAAATAAAAATACGCCTCTGACGATCCGACTCAATCTAAACAAACCGTTTGTTAATGACGGAAACTAGGCTTTGAAGCAGGCTCAGAACTCTGCATCACTTCTGTGGCACTAATAACCACTAACCTACCATTGGCGTGCCGTTGCCATGGCAACCGTCTCATGCAAGCGCCCCGAAGCAGACGCAACATCTGTATATAATCGAATCTGGATCAGTCAGTTCGCAGTTGCTTGGCGCTCTACAGTAGTCTGTGGTCCGCAATACGTAAGCGCTGCACGTTGGAGCATGTACACCACATTCGGTGATCAGGGGAGGGCTTGCAAATTATATCGTACCATAAATTACTATATGCACAATAAGCCAAAGGCTGCGGTGCCGTCGGGGCGGCAAAGACGCAGACGAGCCCTGAGGGATAAAAAAAATACTATAAAAATACATTATCAAAAATATAGGTGAAGCAGCGCTTAACCTGCATCATCCGACGAGCCACCACTGCTCGTCAGTACGGTATACTAATTACGGCGAGAACACACCTATAAAGTAATTCGGCTATGGTAGCCAGCCTCCTAGAACATTGAGAGGTGTACGACAGGGTCGTTATCTCGGTTCGGAACCAGGTAGTATGTTGTCACGACGATATACAACATTGTTAGTTGGTGGTACAAGGTGCTAATTTGCAATCTACCTGTTAAAATCTGATGGAAAAATCTGATTAAAAAAAGTAAAAATTGGAATTTTGACTTAAAACTCGGTATCTGCAGTTAAAATTGAATTTTGAATAACTTTTTAAAGTAACTTTTTTTGATATTTCCAACGCATCGTGAAATATAGAGAACCGGCCCTATTCCTGAAATCATAGTAGGTTGGGTTGACATCTGACATTTGAAGTGGGTAGGCTATTCAAACAGCCGAATGACGTTTTACATCTGTACAGAAAATGAAATCGATACTTCTAAAAATAAAGAAAATACAGGCGTGTCTTCATCTTAAGTGTGTCACACTGTATATATGTAATATAAAAATGAAAAAGATTAAATTTAATGCTGCGTTCTATATTATCTGAAAAAGACAATATGGGCGGCGAAGTTAAATGTAACTTCAGCCGCATTAAAGTGACGTATAGAAACCTTTTGACTGCGAATGACTTTGTTTTAGGTGTGTAGTTGGACTTCTATAAGGTTACTCACCACGTGACGTCATTAGAGGGGGCGGGGCATGTGCGCAATATCATATCTCTTCTAAGTCATTATATCATGATGTTAATTCATGTTGCAATAACTTTACGTGAAGACTTTTTACATGATATAATGGTTTCGTTATGTCGACGATATTTTTGCAGTGTTTGACACAAATATATGTAAGGTTGAAGAATTTACTGAAAAACTAAATAGTCAATTTGATTCAATAAAATTTACGCACGAAATAGAAATCAACAATAAACTTTCGTTCCTAGATGTACTAGTTATTAAAAATAAAAACAATGGCTCGCTTGAATTCGATGTCTATAGGAAGAAAACGGCTACTATTAGTTATATTCCTAACGACTCACATCATACGTTTGCACAAAAAACGGCTAGTTTAAATTTCTTAGTAAATAGATTGATCAAATTTCCGTTAATTAAAAATAGATTTAATACAAAATTAAAATACATAAAAATGTGGCGATATAACGGGTACTCGGATGGTTTAATAGAGAAATTAGTTAACAAACACAGAACAATGAAAATATCTGAATGTACGACATTTAAGAGAGATAAAATAGAGAAAAAATTTGTGTATTTACCTTATGAACCACGAATCACAAAGGGCTTGGAAAGTATTTTTAAGAAAGCCGATTTACATTTGACGTTTTCGACGAAAAGTAATTTAAAAAATTTGTTGGGTATTACGAAAGACAAAGACAAAGTCACGGAAATGTCCGGCATTTATGAGAATAGTTGCAAAGATTGTGATCTTAAATACGTGGGCCAAACTAGGAGAAACATACCCACCAGATTTCGTGAACATCTCGCACAGTTACGTTATGGTACGGTGGACAAATCGTGTGTGGCACAACATATATGGGATAATAATCACCACATTGACAAAGAAAATTTGAAACTTGTCAAAAATGTTACACATCAAATTATGCTGGAAACTTCATTGAATCGTGCGGCACCTTTAATTTCAAGCCCTTTATTTTCTCTTTGCAATTGACCGCTCAAACACTCCCAATTTGTCTGGTAGAATAATAAATTATTGTCAATAACTCGGCCAGTTTATACATATACTAATCTCTTTGTTTGTCTAGACTTAAAGACCCTTTAGATTTGTTGTTTAATATAAATACTTTCACCAAGAATTAAAATCAATATAAATATAGTTTTTATGTAGTATCTGATTCAATTATTTATTCTTTGTTAGAGTTAACATGGCGAGACAGACACTCGGGTTTTAGTTTTCTATTTAAAATAGATGAGTTGAGTTGATGTTGTTTATCTGAGCAGATGTCTTTGTCGGCATGTTCTAATATCCACATAGTAAATTTCTAGATCGAAAGAAAACGTGCTGATCCCTTGAATAACTCGGGTCGATTGGACCTATATTAGATAAGGGTCATAAATTTGTCAACCAGAAGATTAAAGCAGGTCTTAGACCTCTTACTTTTATTACACAATAAACAAACGATCGTTCTTGGACGACAACTTTACTTCGGACTAGTTCGTTTACTTTGACGCGATATAAATACACGGGAGCTAGTTTTTTATTTTAGAATTTTTCTTCCTCTGAAGATGTTGACATTGTCAACGAAACGATCGTAAGGTCTCTGAAATATGTGGTGTGGTGATTTGGGTGTTCTCCAAGTGTACTTATGATATAATGACTTAGAAGAGATATGATATTGCGCATATGCCTCGCCCCCTCCTATGACGTCACGTGGTGAGTAACGTTATAGAAGTCCAATTACACACTTAAAACAGTCATTCGCAATCAAAAAGTTTCTTTACGTTAGTTTAATGCGGTTGAAGTTACGCCTATATTGTCTTTTTCAGATAATATAGATCGCAGCACTAAATTTAATCTATCATTTTTATTACTGCCAACTGTATGCACTTAAATATTAGTAAAATACGTAATTTGTTAAGAGGTTGTGATGAAACGTCAAACCTCACTGCACGACAGCATTTTATTGTTGCATTGGACTCACCACTTGACACCATGCGCGTGACAGGTCTAAAAATAGATAGTCTGGATATCATATCTCTCGTTATTTGTATCATGGACTTTTTATGCATTTCAAAGGGTAATATGTTGTCACGATGATATACAACATTGTTAGTTGGTTGTACAAGGTCTCTATTTTATAACATTTTGTGTTGTTTGGATTGGAGCTGTCGTGACAACATACTACCTGGTTCCACACCGAGATGGCGACCCTATCATGCATCTCACAATGTTCTATGAGGCTGGCCAGCATAGCCGTATTACTTTATAGGTGTGTTCTCGCTGTATACCGTACTGACAGGCTGCGGTTCTAATTATGGTGAGAATACATGGAGCCTTACAATTCAAATGGTTTATAGAAAGCATGACATAATGACTTACAACATATGACAATGCGCATATGCCCCGCCCCCTCCTATGATGTCAGATGGTGAGTAATAAACAAACAAATTATCCTACAACATCATGCTTTTATCGTTATAAATTAATATACGTTTTTATGAATTGTACATTTTATAAACATGTTCAAAGTTATAAAATAAAAACCAAATTTAAAGATGCAAATTTATTGTAAGAGGCATAAATATAATAGATATAAAAGAAAATAATAGATATAAAATCAAGTGTGTATAATAAATGCAGCTACTTTCAAAGTGTTCAGCATTCTGTTAAGATCTATTTGATGGTTAGGAAAATCAACCAGAAGATTTGCCATAATGATGCACAATTTCGTATTAAGGTCTTTCTGTTTGGCATACTCCGATGTGAGAGTAGATTCAGTACGATAAAGAGTGTATGGAGTCCTGTTTTTTGAAATGTCAACATACATGTTTAATTTTCTTTGTTTCAGAACAAGCAGTTCGAAATTCATTCTTTTGTTACTTTCATTTTCATCTACTTCTATTTTAACTTCACTCAGCTTTCCCTCCATCATGCATATGTCTTCTTCTATGCTCGCTACTTCATTGAATGCTTCAAATAGTTTTTGATCAACGTCTTTCAAATTTTTCTCCATCTTTTCAACTTCCTGAAAATTAATCATTCTTTTTGTCAAAATCAAGTAGTTTTCTACATTCAACTTATTTTATTTGTTTCTTAACCCAATAAACACACGTGCGTTTAATAAACGTCTATTTTACGTAAAGACTGTTGAAAAAACGTTATCAGCTATAAACATTTACGTTGAGTTTTAGGCTAAAAAGGCAACGTTTTCATTTCTTCATTGTAAAGACGTTAATTATGAAGAGTTTTTAGACATAATATTTAAACGTTATTTCAACACATTTCGCCTATCCAAAAACTACGTTTAGTTGAGATTTATACGTTGAATATATGTATTTTATTAAACATTTTATAAGCCAAAGATATTTGGTGTGGTATAAACGTTAAATGTAAAACAGGTGTTTTCCCAATTTTTGTGAAAAAAAAAAAAAACGTAACAATTTTCTCGTTGTAAAGACCTTATTGATGAAGAGTATAATATTTGAACATTGTTTCAACACATTTCGCCTACCAAAAACCTACATGAAGTTGGGATTCATACATAAAATACACGTATTTTATCAGACATTTTATAAGTGAGAGATATTTATGTGATATAAACGTTATATTTAAAACAACTGTTTTCCTAATTTTTGTTAAAAAAAAAAGCAACATAACAATTTGTCGTTGTAAAAGACGTTATTAATTAGGTATTTATAAACATAATATTTAAAGGTTGTTTCATCACAGTTCGCCTATCAAACACATGCATGAAGTAGGGATTCATACATAAAATATACGTATATTACCAGACATTTTTTAAGCAAGAGATATTTTATGTGATATAAACGATATATTTAAAACCACTATTTTTCTAATTTTTGTTAAAAAAAGCAAAGTACTTAACAATTTATCGTTGTAAAAGACGTTATTAATAAGTGTTTTTAAACATAATATTTAGACGTAGTTTCAACACAGTTTGCCTATCAAAAACATACATGAAGTAGGGATTTATACATGAAATACACGTATTTTACTAGATATTTTTTAAGTGAGAGATATTTTATGTGATATTTATGCATTCAAACCCACGAGACTAATGGCAGTAGTATATGGTAATCACAATTTCATGACCTATTTATTTCTATTTATTAGTTTATAATTTTAGATGCTGCAGAGCTAAATTTTCCCCAACGTGAAAGAAGTGACAGCAATCTCTTGTGCTGTTAAGGATTGGGTGAAATTAGCCACTTCGAGAATGTCCAGAGCAAAAAACTAATAGAGCAATACTTTTTTTGTTGTTGAGAAGTTGATTTTTTAAGTTAATATGTAGAAATGTTATTTTTTTATGTTATGTAGAACAAACAATTTCCCCACTTCACGGCCGTAACGGCGTCGTATACACAGATGCAGAGAAAGCTACTGCATTCGCTGATCATCTGGAGTTTCAGCCCGAATTATAACAACGTTGATCTGTCGCATGTAGTTAGAATGCACTGATACGTCAGGAGTGCGCTTCGGGCCACCCCAGACGCAACTATAGAGCCCACAACTTTCGAAGAAGTTTCCTAAATAATCAAATCATTAAAATATAGGAAAGCTCTGGGATACGATGGAATCTCCAACGTAGCCCTGAAAAACCTCCCCCGCAAAGCCGTGGTATTCCTAGTTACGATTATAAATGCCATGCTCTGATTTCAACATTTTCCTTCCATGTGGAAACTTGCCGACATTATCAACATCCCGAAACCCAGCAAAGATCCGCTGTTCCCTCAGAACTACAGGCCCATTAGCCTACTACCAGTCATCGGCAAAATCGCCGAAAAGCTGATTCAGAAAAGGCTAGCTTCATTCACCTCAGAAAATCATATCCTCCCAGATGAGCAATTCGGTTTCAGACACCAGCACTCCACAACTGAACAAGTCCTTCGCGTGGTGGAAAACATCACTGAAGGATTTAATAAAAACAAGTCAACTGGTGCAATATTTTTTGACATTGCCAAGCATTCGATGGGGTTTGGCATGTGGGTCTCCTAAACAAACTTCTAACATTTAATTATCCTATCCCTCTGATTCTGCTAATCAGGTCATACCAGCAACAGAGGAAGTACCAGGTCAAACATCTGGGAGCCAGATCTAGAACGTACCCAGCCACGGCTGGTCTCCCGCAGGGTTCTACTATCTCCCCTCTGCTGTACAATATATTTGTCGCAGACATTCCGACAGCCCCCCTAAACGAGTCATACGCACTGTATGCAGACGACACTACCATCCTCAGCAGCTCGAACGACTTCAGATCGCCGTAGACGAGCTGCAAGCATGGTATCGGAAATCTCTTCTAGCCATAAACCCCGATAAATGTTCAGCTGTCCTATTTTCCAAGACGAGACACACACCTCACGAATACGTATCATTAGACAACCGTCTAATTCTCTGGCAAGATTCCGCCAAAATACCTCGGGGTTTATCTCGACAAACACATAACATGGCGCCCCCATGTCGATCACGCCCGAAAAAAAGCCTCGATGTTCATCTCGAAGCTGTTCCCACTTCTAAATAGAAATTCCAAACTGTCCATGAACAACAAGTTGCTCATGTACAAAGTCATCACCCGGCCAGCCTTGACCTATGCATCACCTGCATGGGCCACCGCGGCCCCAACACACATCAAGACCCTTCAAATCATCCAGAACAAAATTCTGAGAATGGTTACCGGATCACCATGGTTTGTCTGAAACAGTCAGATTTACTCTGATCTGGAAATGCCCTCGATACTTGAGTTCATAACTCAACTATCCACAACTCAGTTCGCAAAAGCCGGTTCTCACCCAAATGCTTTTTTCCGTAGTGCCACCGACTACGATGAGCAACTTCCACATAAGCATAAGCGTCCAAAGGTTATACTTACCCGCTAACGCCCCCGCGGCAAAAACAGAATGGAAACATTCATACCCAAAAAGTCATTGTGTGTAATCTTTCCAACGGAGGTATGGACTAAGGTCCGGTACTCCCAGGGAGGGGGTTTTAGTGAGTACAGTCTCACAGTACCTCAGTATCCCACGGCACCTACGGGGCCGTGAATGGGGTCTGCATGAGCATTTCCCCCTCCTGTAAAAAAAATATGTAGGACACATATTTTTTATTTCATGATTAAGACGCTATGATTGAAGAAGCTTGTTATATTTTTAGAATGTGGTAATAATTGTTTTAGTTTTTTGATAATGAAATGTAAGTTTTTTGAAATATATTTTTGTTTTTTAAATAAAGTCAATTTTATTTGACATTTGACTTGTGATCTAATCCATTTTTATAAAGCCCATTTAAAATAATAAACAAATTATAATTTGTCAATGGTAGGTTTATAAAATTTAGCAGAGTAGCAAGTTTAGAAGTTTTGATGAGCAATAAGCAGTTTAAGTATCTACACCACAATGGAGCCCAGTTTGACACTTCTACACCTAACGATCGTTTGTCCTATAAGTTGTCATCATCAAAAAATTAATCGTACTCAATCTCTGCTGTCAGCTTGGTTGAAAACCTATCATTTGGTAGGTATGTATCAGTTGTAATTCAAAGGTATATTATATATCGTTAATACAAGCAGTTTAACGTTACAAGTTCCCGTCAATAAACAGTAATTATAAACGTATATTCTTCATTACAGATGATGGTTAAATTAACATTTTAAAATCCTTGTTAATAAACATGTACGAAAAACGTATATTTAACGTTTTTGGCAACGAAATTTTATAAAGCTTTACTGCAGTTTTAGCGTTTTAAAATACCGTTAACGAAACGTTAAAACATACATGTATAAAAAACGTTTTTATATTGGTTTAATTAAATGTTTATTCCAGCAACATTTTTACCAAAATTAAATGTAAGGTAACAGTTTCCTTTTAAATGTTTAATTAACGAACATGTGTTTACTGGGAATGAGAGTGCGTTGACAATTTACAGGGGAGGATCCTTATAGTCGGGGAGCCAGGGGTCGATTTTGGCTAGCGTTTTTATGCCGCTAGATTCTTGACTATAGTGGTAAATAAGCTTTTACTGACAACGAAAATGTAGGTCAGCTGGCGCACCCGCGGTGGGTACGAGCGTGGGAGGCTACGGAACAGGTGGAAAAAAATATTGTACAAAATCATTTTATACCGGGTGAACTTTTTTGCGTGTATTATTGGCATCTATTAGGATAAAAAAGAAAAGTCAGCTGCGCGGCAGAGGGGGGAAAATACGTCAGCTGGGCGGGTGAACTTGTAAGAAAAATAAAAACGTAAAATTATTTTATACCGATTGAAATTATATTATATGATTTTGGACACGTAAGGAAATGTAATAATGATAATCAGCTATGTCTATAGCGGTGGAAAGACCGTCAGCCGGAGCAAGAATGTATCATTGCGTTTATATATCTCGGCGGCGCGCGGAATTTTCAATGGTCCGACTGACGAGTTTTCCCCCAACGGGGGCAATCAGCTGACGAATATTTTTTCATTTTTATTTATTAATACTATAAGATTTATAAATTTCAAACGGTATTTCATCAATTTACCAAAGATAAGTGCAAGTTAAGTGGCAAAATTACGTCATTTTTCATATTAAATTATTAAATATTCTAATATTGGGATTCAGCACATCGTATTCTAATTAATTTATTATTAGCATAATTAACGTAGAAATGTTGAAATACATAATAGAACAAGTATTTTTATCAATCGTCATCTTCGTCACTTGTGTTATTGTCATCATCGGAGTTATCGATAGTTATGTCACACACTCCATCCTCCTTAGTTTCTTCGTCGACGTTGTCTGTAAAAATATAAATCAATTAAGGAAATTACGTAGGCCAATGTTATTTGACAAAAATAAGAAAGAATTAATTTGTTCATACCATGAGGGCTCGTGTCGAGATTAGAGATACTAGTGTGGTTGGCGGTAATTGATCGCCCACAAACCATTTGAAGAAATATTTCTCATCGCTTTCTTCCCATCCATACTCAGTAGGTAAGAGGTCGGTTGGCACAGGGAGATGAGCATGGCTCCAAAGGTGGGCGATGTATGCCGTACGTAAAACATGTTGCCGCAGCTCAGCTTTACATGGCGGGAACAATGAACCATCAATTCTTTTTTCCAGATTGAGTAGATTGGAGTCATCATTGATACCATATGCTTTTGTAAATGTAACAACACGAGCGACATTGATGTCATCAACTCGTGTCAGTGCATATAATCGGCAAACATTGCTTTCCAATGTTATAAACAATTCATCGAGATCACAATTTGGTATATGTGAAACGTCAATCAATGCTTGCATGTATGTTGGAGAGTTTTGGAGAATTTGCAGTGGTTTTTTTTTGCCTTTACGGTAGACTGCTGAATTAAAATCGCAGCCCGTAAAGCCATGAAATACTGGCAAAGCGAAGCATAAAGTGGGACCCAATGTTTCATATAACTTGGTGATGATAATAAATTTCTGATTGTTTCCCGTCTCAACGTGCGTCGAGATATTTAAATTGCTTTTGATATAAATCATGTTGCCCAACATAATAATTAAAATATCTGTGTCTGAACACTGTATTGTTACATGAGCATCAGAAATCAACTGACAAACGTGAAAAATAATTTTTGGATCAGCTCATTCATGACCCGGACATGCCAACAATGGTTGTGTCGTTCTTCGTACTTTGCCTTGATGTACTTCGTATTTATGACATTCCAAATAGTTGCCAAAAATTATTTTATTCCCGATGTATGGTGCCAAGTGATAATTTGCCCAATCTTCAATTAAAAAGTCAATAAGTGCTTCCTTGAAATATATATTTTTCAATGCATCCGCGAAATTTGATGGACGTATTTGGTCGGGTCCATTTAATTGGAAACGCTGACCTTTGATTCTGCTTCTTAATGAGTGTTCGTTGTATTTTATCGAAGGAAAGACGTATCTGCCGAAGGCTATTATTACAGTGTCGGCACTATTGGTAGTAAATACTTGCATTAACTTTTTTAATACATTTCCAAATGAGAATGGCACATCTCTTATCGAATGTATATTGAAAAACCATCATAAATAATTACATCGCACCGTTCTGGTGGGTTACTATCAATCTCCTTCTCAAGCACTTTTAACAATACCGATTTATCTGTTTTGCAAATCGTCCCATCTATATGGCACAAAGCTAGTGGGACTGCAATTTCACATCACTCATTGTCAAATTATTAGCTTTACGAATTTCTAAAATATTTTTACACTTCTGCATTATCAGCAGTGAAAATGGTCAGGTTCTCAGTTTTCTTATTACAAAACACGCAAAATGGTGTAACTGACGCCATGGCTTTTTCGAAATATTGCTCAGGTCCGTTTTGTAAGAATGTCACATATAAACTGTTGATGGGGAATGAATAAAGCCGAAAAGCAGCAAAAGAAGAGGGGCATAGGGCTGCAGGTATAAAATATCTGTGTGAGCCCCGTAGGGCAAAATATATACTATACACTATACAGTATGGTACAGTATATATGTATATGATATACAATGTATACTTTCAGTAAATTGATGAAATACCGTTTGAAATTTATAAATCTTATAGTATTAATAAATAAAAATGAAAAAATATTCGTTAGCTGATTGCCCTTTGGGGGAAAAGTCGTCAGTCGGAGTATTTTATATTAATATCAAACATGACATGATTTTACCGCTTTACTTGCACGTATCTTTGGTAAATTGATGAAAGATCGTTTGAAATTCATAAATTTTATAGTATTAATAAATAAAAATATAAATATTCGTCAGCTGGTTGCCCCTTGGGGGAAAAGTCGTCAGTCGGACCATTGAAAATTCCGCGCGCCGCCGAGATATATAAACGGCGTACGGTCTTTCCACCGCTATAGACGTAGCTGATTATCATTATTACATTTCCATATGTGTCCAAAATCATATAAAAAAATTTCAATCGGTATAAAATAATATTACTTTTTTATTTTTCTTACAAGTTCACCCGCTCAGCTGACGTATTTTCCCCCCTCTGCCGTGCAGCTGACTATGTTTTTTTAATCCTAATAAATGCCAATAATACACGCAAAAAAGTTCACCCCGTATAAAATGATTTTGTAAAATATTTTTTTCTACATATTCCGCAGCCTCCCACACTCGCGTCCACCGCTACTGTACCAGCTGACGGTCGTTTTCGTCATTCGCTAGATGGCATCTGCCTTCAGTATTAAAATCAGCCGGCATGAAATGATGAGGTCAAAAATGCCCCTGGCTTCCGGACTATTATGCCCCCCTTTGATCTATGTAATGAAAGGCTGGGAACAATTAGTTGTTTTCATTCTCCAGTATAATTGTTCTTAACTGTTTCCAGAGCAATGATGACATTTGGCAAAGGTCCATAAAAATAGAAAAACATGACTAATACACATTTATAACTACCTACCCGACCATATAAAGATGCCACACCTTTTGAGCAAATTAAGACTATTTATTATTTATTATTATTTATAAAATGCGATAATATTTGAGCAAGTGGCATCTCTACTGTCTAAATTCATAAGTCAAATGCCTTTATGAATTAAACTGCTCAACTTATTTAAAATTCAAAAAATAAAAATTACATTTTCCGCTTGTTTAATTCTATTTTTAATGTCATCCATTTTCCTACTAAAAATCAGCCTCGTACTATCCGAACCTGCTTTTGACTTTTTGCTTCTAGCTTCAGCGACACTAAAAATAGTGTCTCGTCTTGCAACGCAGTGTTCTAAGTCTTGAATAAGCTTATCTTGTGCTTTCTGCAGTTGAGAATATCTGATCTGCAAATTAAAAATTTAATGGAAAAATTAGTAAAACTAAAACTTATTATAGATTAATTAACCCTTAAAAACCAGGGTGTACTGATCTAGTTACCTCTGCTCGTTTTGAAGGACACACAAAATAGGAGCGTGGATTTAAAAGCTCGTAGCCTGACAAGGAAACAAACCGGTATTTTATTTTTTAGATACATTCGTTATCAAGCTACATCCTCAGGTAGACGATGTCTAAAATTTTGTCTCTATTGTTACAATTTAAGATTCTCTGGGTCGCTAGGTTGATCAAGTTTTTTGGAAATTTGTGAAATTGACAAAAATCGAACACTCTGCTGTCATTAAGTACCTGCATAAAAAGGGTTTAAAACCACAGAAAATCCATCAAGACATTGCAGACACTGGAAGACTCTGCTCCATCCTATTCTATTGTCAAGAAGTGGGCATCTGAATTTAAGCATGGAACAGACAGTATTGAAGATGATCCCCACAATGGCTGGCATTCAACACCGACCACCACAGATAATGTCAATAAAATCTGTGATCTGATTTTGACTGATCGCAAACTGAAAGTCCGGTAAATTGCTGAAACTGTGGGAATATCCTATGAGCGAGCGCAAAAGATTATTGTTACTGAATGGCTACCTAAGTTGAACACAAACACACTTAACTAATGATTTCTCGTGATTGTTTGAAAATGTTTGAAGCTAATTCGGAGGAGTTTATTGGTAGGTTTCCTACTATGGATGAGACGTCGATTACAATCGTATGCCTGAATCCAGATAATAATCCAAACAGTTGAAAAGACCCGGGATTTTTGCGAAGAAAGGTGATTATCACCAGGTTATTCAGCACATTCATATGTTCATTGAGCCCATGGCACAAATTCATACCTGTGGTTTTAAACAATTGCTGAACCCACCTTATTCCCCTGATTTGACCTTACTGGACTTCCACCAAAGATTTTGTGCAGATGAGTAGGTTAAAATTGTTGTAACCGGGTTTTTTGAAGGACTAGAGGAATCTTTTTTTTAAACTGGTATAGAAGCATACAAGAGAGGATAAAAAAATGTATAGGGCTTGTGGAGATTATGTAGGAAAATACAAAATTAGTTAACAAAATAGTGTTTCATTCTCTAGGTTAGGCTATGAATTTTTCAATACACCCCCATATTGTGATACCATTGCAATCAACAATAACTTATTTAAAACATCAGTGTAAAATTTGATCACAAAATATCAACGCACGGTTTTCTATTTGAAGAGAATTTCTTCCACATAAAACTGGACTGCTCACATTAAAAAAAAATTAAAAACATATATTTCAGTTGCAAGGTGTTTCCAGAGACACAGATTATTAATAAAATTGGTGGAAATCAAGTTTGGCCACTAATCTCTCCTACAGGAATCCTACAGATTTGTTCTGGGATCATTTAAAATTTTATATCTAATTTAATGCGATAGTTAGAGAAAATTATATTCTTTATTTTCAGTTATTAAACTGAAAACGGACTCTGAAAATTGCTCCAGTTGAATCATTGCCCAATTTTGGAACAGGATGTAAGTTATAATTTTTAATCATGTAAGAAATTAGTTTCGTAAATTCTTAATCTGTACAAAAATGAGAGTGTCGGAATCGATATTAGCAGATATACAACTGAAGCTAAAAGAAGAAAACATGTGGGGCAAGGATGCCCATTAATGTATAATGTATATATTAAGAATGGAACAGGCCAATGTCACCTAACCGACACACAGATGTTCATGTATGTCTACAGGTTAACAATAAAAATAACATAACACATACAATCATATAATAATTAACGAAATTTTTCCTGAAATAACACATAAAAGCACAGTAAAAATAATTATAAAACACACAAGAATGTTCAAAAGAAAAGTTGCAGAATACAGATCTAAATCCAATATTGTTTGAGTTTTCATTTGAAAAAAAATTTTATCTCAAAAAATAGAAAAGCTATTATAACCAAATTTGGTAGGTACGTTTATGATATAAAAAGTACACCATACACCAAAATTTAGATTTATATGTTAGAAGAAAAAAAAAGTTGTAATAAAATATTTGATGCCAGATCATTTCTATGAAAATTCACTACCATAATGCACTGGTTTATATATGAGATCTACTATGTATCAGTCGTTGTTACCCTGGGGATGGAACATTTGATATTATTGCGCAGGTCAGTTACACGCTGTAACGATGCATTATTGACATGCATTATTAGATCGTTTATCTGTTTTCAATTTCATTTTACATATTATTTGTGTTGTTTGGAAATTTCAATATACAGGTGCAAATTATTCTTTACGACTTTATAAGTGTTAGTGGGTGGACTAAACAGTGTTTGCGATGTTTTGTCAACAGCTAAAAAGGATCGATTTTACAAAAAGGGCTGATATGCAACAGGTTAGTTATTTTCTTTCTCTAATGCTTTGACGGTAGTATTAGTTAAGTTTATGGTTTAACAGTCTATAATTTTTACCTAATTTTGCAGTCAATGGGGAGACTGCGATTTTAGAATTTTATATTTCTTCAAATGAGCGCAAACTAGGCCCCCTAGAATCCATATCCGGGTTTACATTTAGTTTTTATCTGTTTACATATATACACGGTGACACATTTCTATGGTAAAGTTCAATATAATTATTATTATACAAGAGATGAGATCATCCAGCCCAGCAGAACTAGATGATTTAAGGGTATTTGTTATGTTCAGAACATTCTCTTATGTAACAGGTGAGAATTTGAATTGGGTGTACACTTGCAGTGTTATCTCCTTAAGAAATGCTATATCTACCGTGGCAGGTAGATGAGTAGTTGTAGTTTGAGCAGCAGATGAGAAAAAAATGCGAAACTGGTCTGGAAGGTCCGCATTTATTGCAGGGCATTCAGTTTGACATTTTAGGTTCCTCCCTGTTAGTTCGTTAATGGTCTTCCACATACTATTGCTCTTGTTGTTGCTGCTGCCAATAACTCTATCAAGTTCGGCTTTCCCTACATCTGCGATAAGTTGTTTATATTGTGCAGTTGCTGTTTAGAACATAGGCTTAAATACTGAAAAGTGTTGGGCAAACTCACCATTGAAATGGCTGCTGAACGTTGCCAGAAATTGTTATAAGCATATTCAGGGGAGGTGTCTCTTGGAGTATGTTTGCCCATGTCTCGTGTTCAAACAATCTGATGAAGGTGACTATATTAGCCTCACTAATTATTTGTTTAGTGACTGTTAGACCGTTCACACGGACTTGACACTAGGAATCCATATGGACACTGCATGATGGTCACCAAGGAATAGTTTCAAAGTGTTGCCTGAGCAATTAGGTAAGGTCTTTTTACTCACAAGGAAATTGTCAATGGATATAGACGATGTGGGTGTCACAGGTGTGGGTTCATGTATGGTGATTTTCATGCCATAGCTGCCGAGGATGTAGCGAAATAGTCTAGGAGAAGTACTATCTACAAGCACTCCGATTACAATTTGAGAGTACTGGCTCATTGAGTTTATTTTTTGGAAGATATTATCTAGTGCACTCAAAAATGCTTCACCTTTTTCCATGTTATTGTTTGGGGGGTGGTATATGCACATAACCAAAGGACCAGAGAAAACCTACGCAGTGCAGCATTCACAGATGTTCTTGATGCTCAACTTGTTCAGTACCTTTATTTGTTCAATTTATTTATAGGTAATACAATAAATATGCTTAAAGAAAAGACAGCAGGAATAAAAATAAATGGACCACTGCATAACATAAGCTAATGACAGTGCATGGAGAAAAATAAAAATGTAGAGGCTTCTTTTCTTGCTTGACAAGTGCCTTTTTCGGCGTCGCCAGATAGGAGAAAATTGACGATGCTGTAAAAGGCGAAACTGGTTACAGACAAGAAAGCAAGCACTTGTGAAACCAGAGAAAATATTACGACGGACCTGGCATTTTCTTATGCAATTCAAGTAGGAGTTGATTATGTGGGGGTGAAATATCAAATTCTATTGTAATGTAGCCATCGACAGCAAATTTGGTACACAGGTAGCTGTTAACAAGCGGATAGTCTGGATTGTTTGCGAGTAAAATTGCTGCAGAAGAAAAGGAACAAATAGGGGGTTGGGAAAAAATGACACTTTTTCATTAAAAATAAAGTAATATGTCGTTTCTGAAGTTTATGGTGTAATGAAGCAGGCATTTTTAAGTGATTTATTATATTTTTATATAAGTCGTGCTAAAGAAAATAGCATCAAAAGGCTATTTAATAGTAAACAGGCACTTCTAATGTGTTTGTTTACGTTTATTCATTTTGTATTAAATGAAACCGCGTTGAAATAATATTGATTTAAAAGTTTACAGCGAGCGAGCGTCCAGACACGAGCGAGTTGCTGGCCGGCGCATGGTGTGACGACTTGCTACGCCACTAGCCGAGGGTCATTGCCCGGGCTATAAATAGAGCGGACACCGGCAGATCCGACAGAGAAAAGCCGTTTGCTTTACTCTTGCAAGCCAGCCCAACAATCTCGGCGAGGTTGTTTGATTGACAACGGTAAGGGGGGGCGCGTGACGCTGCGAGCTGGCTGTGTGCGGTCGTGGAGTGGTCGCATACTAGTCAGAGTCAGAGACCTTCCAGTCTTGCACCAGAGCTAGTAGTGGTACGTCACGGCTTCTGGAAAATATTGTTTCTTTCGTTTCGCGTATTGGATTGTGTATATCGTGTAGGAGAGGTGCTGTTACGTTTGTTAGGTAGGCCTCTTCTGCGACTGTAGGGTGCAGCTGGGTGCATCCTGGTTTTAGTTTCGCGGTGTCGAACTATGTTGTCGCGTGTATATACAGGCTGGTTGCTGCAACGCGACTGTAGTACGGTGCGAAGCGTTGTCAGTTAAACATCCTGGACGTTCGGGGCGAGTTAGGAATTTGGGAATAATTTCTGTCGTGTGCGTTATTTTTATTTATATACAGGATGGTTGCTACGACGCGACTGTAGAATGGTGCGAAGTGTCGTTAGTTAAACACTCTGGCCGGTCGTAAATTAACTGAAGTAGGGAACAGGTCGCTTCGCGTGCATTATTATCGGGACGAAGCATATACAGGGTGGTTGCTGCAATACGACTGTAGAATGGTGCGAAGTATTGTCAGTTAAACACTCTGGACGTCGGCTAAGGGAACAGGGGTGTTAGTTAGCTGCATTAGGTGAAGGGGCGCCTGGCTGCATCTCTGTGGAGGCGCATTGCTTGTGCTTTTTTTGATTTTGTGCGTCTGAATAACCTGGATATGTCGCTCGCTTGTCTCTGCATTATTTTAACACGCTAATATTTATGAGTTCTTATAATGCACCGCCTGCTTCATTGATTTGACCCATTTGATAACATAATATACTTGTTTATTTGTGTATTTTAATTTTGACTGCTATTATTTATTCTGCTATATAAAAATGATTTGCGTTTGGTGTAAATGATTTTATTTGATATGTTATTCGCACTCACGTTTCATATTTGTGTCTACTTGTAGATAGGTTATTTATTATACCATTTTAGTTAACATTCGCCTTATTGACTGCACCTTAGTAGCGGCTATGCATTTTGCATGTTTGTAGTGCTTTTAAGTAACTATATGAGTCCTTGGTTAGTATAGCACGTTTCTATTTATCTGCTCACATCTTATTAGTTAGGAAAATAACCCAAGGTAATTGAAAGTAAGTAATTAAAGCCTACTTAGCTTTCTTACATATACTGGAATCACCAAAAACTGAACTCCTGGTGTTTATTTTCTCCACTTAAGGCTCTAGCGGATGTCTTTACGGGGAGCGTACCCCGTCCTAAATCTAGGGAACAAAGATGGCGCCCGAGGAAATTAAGTTATATTGATATGGAAGGTAAAAGGTAACCGCCAAAGGTAAAGAGTAAACGATAACCTGTTACAATGGTTACATAAATATGAATATTAGTATCTGATATTCCCTGAGGAAAAATTCAGGTCTGGGTTGATTATGAAGGGGTCAAATATTAATCTTCCTTGTAATGAAGTAATTAACTCCAAATTCACATGAATTTTCTATGAGGAAAGTAGATTATCACAGCGATGTGAAAATTATGATTCAATTTGCAGCACTATTGATATTGTGATGATGAGATATTAAACAGCAAATATTTTTAAATTGTCACAGTAGATCAATATGATTGTATTTGATTACTTCTAAACACAATTATTAATTTTTTCAACTCACTTGCATCCTATGAATTTCTGCTTTCATTGTATTGACTTCTCCTCCACTGTTCTGCTCATCCATCATATTTTGTTTTGTTTCCTTAGTTAATATCAGTTTCTTTTCCCATTCCAAGGCTTCTCTGTTCATTTCTATCAGCTCCTTACTCAAATTCATTTTATCATCTTCAATTTCTGCAATATCTGCTTGTATTTTGAGACACTCGAGTTCCGCATCCTGTAGGAAAAATATAACTAGATTAAACACACATTTCACCTGCAGCTTAAAAATACTTAGGGTTGACTAATTGTTAAGAAAAGTTAAGTTGAGTTACGAATACTCTGGTTGTTTTATGGAATGGATTGGCCATAGAAACAGATGATGCGTATATGAGACGGAATGTCCAAATGAATAATGTTATGAGTTTATTATTCTAATGATCAGTATTAAAGTAAGTGTGTGACGATTTACGATCTTGAGGCCGAAGCCCCTGCCTCTCCGTTCGAAAACATTAGGCCATGAGATCCTCCTACACTGTCAAGTCAAAGCCACCCTCAAACGACCCCCTACAACCTCCACACTCTCAAAAATCAGCAGCCAAATTAAGACCTTGCTTCTCCCCATAGAACTCTCCTCACATTCATGCGAACATTCATTCGACTCTCGCTTTTCCCGAGATCTATTTCTCTATTCGGCGCCTCCCTTTCTTCGTGGTTTGCCCCAATCGCACTCTGCATTTCCTCTTCCAGCTCCATTTCCGGGACCTATTAATTAAAATTCCTGATTTTCTGGTTCTTGGTACACCTTAAATGGGTAGGAACCTCCAACCCTGTTCTGTTTTCTCTCAAAGGTTTCTCTTGCCATCTCTACGATTTTCCATCTAGCAGTCTTCCAGCAAATGTCTTGCTGTCTTCTGCTAGCCGTTTCCGCACGCACATTCTCCTGTTCCTGACCTGACCTGAGCTTAGGTTAAACCTACTAAAGTAGCCCTCGAAAGGTCCATGGTTAGTCAACAGGGTCACTGCCCTGTGACTCCAGCTCCTGAGACCCGCACTCATGCTCTCCATGTACCGATAAGTGGTCCTACCATTTGGCTCCTTGTTCCAGTGATCTCGTTGCCATTCTGCCTAAGTGTTCTCCTTGACACTTCGTTTGAGCATTTTACTCGTCACCGGAGCCTCTACCCTCTCGTGACCTAAGGAGTCACTTCAAACTTCCGGCGGCTTTTGCCCTCTTGTCGGCCTTTGCGATACCTTCGAACTGGTCGCTACCCCACCACAAATATATTTCTGTTCCCGCACACTCCACTTCTTGCATATATCTGTGGATGTTGCCGGCAGTTCCACCCTTCCCCCAGTTGAGCATGTCCAGGTCGACTCTGCTGTTGGAAGCGATGTTGACGGATCCACCCTAAAGAGTGTCGGCCTTTTCCACTGCCATACCCACCGCGAACAATTCTGCCACGTGCACAGGGTACCCGTCCTGGAGTTTCATCCCTCTGCTTCCAATCACCACATTGTCTTCATAGACCACCAGGCCTATTCCAACCACAACTCACGCTTTCGACACGTCTGTTTATATCCAACGTCCTGTCTTTTCCGCTCCTTCTATTATCGCCCAGGTTATTCTCTGCTCCGCCGGGTGCGATCCTTCTCCATTCGCCGGTTTTCCCTCAAAATTTGCCACCTTCAACTGTTCCCATCTTATATGCGGCTCCTGTGCTTTCAGCCACACACCACCAGTGCTGCGTTGGAAATCGTTCTGTAGGCCTTCGTTATGTCCAACAGAAACGCTCTCTGGGCCGACTGAAGTTCTCTAGTTACGCTAGAATCCCTCGCTTGTTGGTCACAGTAAGTGTGTGACAAGTGATTGCCTCCAGAATAGTTAAAACTCGACGTTTCGGCGCCTGTTCTGGAGCCATTTTCAAGTAATGTACGTTAAATATGAAACTATTTAATGTAGCATCAATAATTTTTTATTGAAGCTGTCACGAAGTTGATAAGCCAGGAAAGATTAACTAGCCTAATTAACAATCAGAGACTGCAGTCATCCAGTTTACAGGGGGTTAAGTAACTGCAATCGTTCACTAGTAAATATATTTTATATTTACCCGAGTGCAGCGGGCTCGCGTTGAAGACGCGACCGTGCCCGCTGGCCCATCGACCGGTGGAAGGAGGGGGACACAGGCGGGCGTCAGGCCGGTCGCATGTCGCAGAGAGAAGTTCAGTAGCTCCACCGCCGTTCGCTGGTTGTGTACGTGAACTGTTGAGATCGAGAATATTCCGCTGGCGTAACTGCTTTACTCTGTTCCGCTATTATTAGGTACCGAGATTGGATCAAAGTGGAAGGCCAGGCACAGCAGCGGTCAAAGTAGAATAGCAGGTGCACCAGGTCGCGGGGTAGCAGCCGTGATATTAGCCAAGTGGCTCTGTTTGATTCCATTAGGCCCAGTTATCCGGCGTTTATGGACAGGCCTGCAGAACTAGGGAACTGCATTGCTGAGTTCTGGTTCCCTGCGATCGCAAGGGTAAGTGGCTAAGCGAGAGCGATGTATGTCGGTATCGTTGTGGTGAATGCACCATCAGTCGCAGTTAAAAACAGCCCACCGTGTGGCCACCCCTGCGTTGCCGTCAGGGAGTAACTTCCTTTAATGGATTTTCTTGCTACCCCGCACTGCGTATCAAGACCCCGACCGTCGCAGAAGTTGTCGCATGACCCACCCTCCGTATCATCCGTAAATATCTTTGTTAAAGTCACAGAACCCCGTCTGTCTCTGGTTCCTCATAACTACTCTGTACATAATTTCTAGTAAACGGAATACCTTTGTTTGTTATTTGTAAATAGTTTGTAAATAGATTATCCTTTAATTTACTCGGCATTTCATTTAATCACTCCGGAATATCCACCTAAGTAAACTTTACCAATAGATCTCTAATAAAGACCATAACCAGAAGTCCTGTGGGACTTCGTCTTAACTTAAGAGGACCCTGTCTCTACTAGAATCTACCCTGGGCTTGTGTGTACGTCGACAGTGACTTGGGAAGGGCGTGAGTATCCCGACAGAGTGCGCCTACTCTCTGAAGAAAACTCTATAGGCGCTGGCGCTCGAGCATGATCCTGTAGTTAAGCCGCGCCCCGGGAATTATCCCGAAAGCTCCCCACATTAGGGAAAACTAGCCCAAGTGGCCGTTATAAAGTCAAATAGTTACCTTTAATCTCGAGACATATTCCTGTTCCATGACTTCGTTTCCCTTGTCCATCAATTGTTTCATGCCTTTCTTTTTGCATAGTGCATCGCAAAGCATTGTCATTTTATTATGCATATTGTGTACGTTACGTGAAACTCTTTCTTCGATTTTTTTATGTGTTTCCATTTCATCATTCATTTTCAAATTTTTCTGCTCAAGGATTAAAATCTCTAAAATAATTCAAAATACAATTAAACTTTAAACAATTATGAAGAAATAATCTACAAGTGAAGACTAAAATGGCATTTACGTAACCATGAGAGAAACCTGGTGTCGCAACAATGACCACATTAGTAAGGTTGATACATTTCTTTCCCGCTGGTTCATATTTTAAATTTATTACCATTTCGGGTATAGTTTCATCACCTGTAGAGTTTGAATTAAGCAATTCTCATACTTGAAACAACCCAGACTGAGAACTTTGATGTTTTAACTATTAATTACCAATATTAGAACTTAAAATAACATATTAGTATCAGTATATTTATTAGCACATAATTTTACAATGTGTTTCACAAATAAGTTTAGTGGTTGTGCTTGCAATAAACACAATTTTTATTTCTGACTTGCCTGAAGGGAACTGCCAAACTTTGCGACTGTCACATTATATATAATATATTATGTTATATTATTATAAAATATCGAAAATTTAATAATACCAACTGGATGATGTATGTTGATGATTACTGGTTAACGTTCTAACATCATTGATGTCATTTAACCTACAAAAATTGCATGGCTTTGCGTTCGTGAATCGTCAACACTTACTGTTTAGTTTATATAAATCGTTTGTGTTTTTTCTGTTTGCTGCATAAAATTTGATCAAAACAAATTAGTAGATGGCTTCTAGAATAATATCGTGTTTATCTATTAATGATTTTTATTATGATAATATGAAATGTATAAATCTGATCAGCCAAAACTTTTCTCTATGAAGCAGCTACTCTTGCTGACAAAGAATTTACCACTGATTAAAGCTATCAGCTAACAAATATATAACGTCTTACCCTCTACAAAATTGGCATAACAAAGGTTAATAAAAAAATCTGCATTAAAAATGTTTCAACATTTTAAATCACCCTCCTTAAAGCTGCCTTCAAGTCACGTTGCCGTATTTATTGTTACATCTTTTTTTTTTCTCCCTCAGGGCTCGCCCGCGGCTTTGCCGCCCCGATAGCACTGCAACCTTTGGCTTATTGTGCATGCCCCTAGTCTTTTTACTCCACCCATTCCAAAATCACTGTGCCTTGAACTAGTCTGCACAGCGATTGGTAGGGTGAAGTTTTATATTGCTCTGTCTCTGGTCTAGACTGACCGTAGATCAGTTGTCTTTTGCGGTCCAGAGCTTTGCATTCACACAAGATGCGATGGGCAGATTCCTCCCCCTCGCCGCAGAGTCAGCATGCGAGGTCCCCTCGAACCAGCCCATTTTATGCAGGAGTTTCTTGAAGGCCATGTGTCCCGTCAAGAGACCTGTTATGTTTCTGAGCTGTCCTCTGCTAAGATTTAGCAGCTTCACAGCTCTCTTCCCACTAAGCATGGTAACTTACAAATGCTTACCGCAACGTTAGATAATTTACCATTAGGCAAGTTAAGTTTGCAACATTTCTAAATGTTTGCAGGCAAAAAACCAATGCAAACTTACAAATGAAACTTTAACGTAACTTTCAAAAATAATATCTAGTTTGCCGTGTTGTGGTTTTTCTCCATTTGTAAGCTCACGTAAAGTTACAATTGTAATGTTTCTGAAAGTTTGTTTCAAATTGTAAACATTTGAATTCCCTCCGTTTTCGGGTATGTTCGATCCTATGTCATCGTCGTCCAATAGCAACATAGCAACACCGACGCCAACAGCGAACTGACTGACAAATGACAAAGCGCCCGGCATTAATTAATGGCGGTTTGTTGTTTACTTTTTTTATAATTTCATCATCATAAGTTGTTATTTGATCTATGTCTATTTATTTTCCTGGAAGTTTTAAAGATTGAACAATCTTATTGTAGCCTGAATTGTTTGAATTTTGTAATTCGTTGTCTGGAGAGTAGATAATGAAACATGGAGTATATCGACAAACATTTCAGGTAAGAATCCCTAAAACAGCTATATATTAAATACATGTGTGAATTCATTATTCTCTTTTCTGTAGCATAATTATTTTGGTATGTCGCTATTGGTGAATTATTATAAAATGGCTGCATTTATATTTTTGTTTCTTTTTATGAAATATTATATTATTTACATGAATTTTGTTATGTCCTTAGAAGCAGCCTGGAGATGTCATACCTGGTCAGACCAATTCATTTTAAAACGTTAAATATGATTGACCTATGGAAGCATGTGGCTTATACATAGCAATTGACATCATAATAACAGTGGAGCAGTACCCATCAAGCTGCCAGGATTGCTTATTTTACACTTGTCGCAGTATTCTATGCTATGGAACATTCATATGGGTTAACTCGTCAGCAGCGGAAAAAGCTGCCCTGATGTGTTCGAGGCCAATGGGATACTTAGGTACACTTCCAGCTATATCCTTCTTCAGTATATGTATTCAAAATATCCAGTGAATGATGAAGTTCGCAACATCAATACCAGGTACAGGCATGAATTAAAAATACAGTTCCACAAAAAGGAGAAAACAAAGCAGATGTTTGATTACTTGGGAATCAAATTCCTCAATTTTCTACCTAATGTTATTAAGATGCTTCCACTAACAAGATTACAGTAGGCACTAGTGGATGTTATAAAACAAAAACCAAGGTGAAGGAATTTATTAGTGCTCTAAACCAATGTGTATAGTGTTACATACTACTTGTATTCATTCTTTGTAGTGTGTGTGTCTGTGTGTTAGGCAAAAGCTTTGGAAGGCAAGTTCGACTAGCCACAGACTTTTTTTATATATACGTAATTCATTGTAGTCATAATTTTACTTTATTTTAACTCAATGTTTCTGACATTTTAGACATTGACGGTACTATACTTACTCGATAGGGATAGTTAAGACATGCGTGAACACTTTCAGAGACTGTCGTCATGTTTAAGCTATTTTCGCAGTGAAGTTGTATTCATTTACCTGTGCTTGATTTATCCATTGCATATTCTTACGTTTGCTTAATTAAACTTTCTCTAAAATCGAAATGAACGCACCATTTTAGATATTTCTTTTTCACAATAGTATTTGATATGTTGAATTTATTTTATGTAACATATGTCACCACATATTTTAGAAGCTAAAAAAAATCTTGCCTCTCAAAACAAGTAATGCTGCAGAAGGCTTCGTTTTTGTTATTGGTGTTTCACACGTTTTTCTAGACGACTAAAGAGTTATTTAGTAAAACAATATCAAAAACAATTAATTGGTATTCATTTAGAAAAAGGAATTTTTGAAATCCGTCAATTAATAACGATATCACGAGTTCAAGTTATCTATTTTGTCGCTGAGTTTTGACTAGAACTGCATTTTAGGCTAAACATGGACACGCTCGCTATATGTCTAACTATTTCTATCTAGTAACTATAGTCGGTACTTATAAAGACAGTGACTTACCATGTACATTTGATGGTCAATAAAGTCTATATCTATCTGTCTATCAGCAGAAATGAAATTGTAAGTCTTTAATTTTTTTATGTAATAAAGATTTTATTCTAATTAACATTGTCTTGTCATTTTTTACAGTTTTACAAGAAATTTTATATTATGTATAAATACACCTATATACCTATATTCAGTATTAGTTTGTAACTTGAAATAAATTCAGTTAATCAAATACAGTTTCTTTTTTCAAAAATGCTTGGACACATTGGTTAGTATTTCGAGTTGCAGTCTTTTAAAAAAGCTATACAGTATATACCATATTTGAAAAATGACTTCATCGATAATTTCTTTAAATCAACCTTACGTTTTTGTTGACTATTTTTAAAGTTCTTACATGTGAAGTTGTAGAAAACCAGCAGATTTAAAATTTTTATTCATTGATAACTACACAATTTTTTTCGTGCTTTCAACTCAAGATTTATAATAAAAATTTGAAAGTTGGTGGTTTTGTATCGCTTGATGTGTACTTTAAAAATAGTCAACAAAAAGCTAAGGTTGTCATTTACAAAAATTATCAATGACATTTGATACAAATTGTATAATACATTTTTGAAAAGATTGTAACTGAGAATATTATCAGACTCCGAGCATTTTTGAAAAAAAAGTTGAAGTAGATTAATTGGAATTATCCCAGGTTACAAACTTGCACTGTATATATAATATATACAATTGCAGATAAGTTGCAAATGTAAGTTTAAATTTTACAACTTTGCCAGGCCCTTTTAAAATTGAAGCTTGCTGCAAAGTAACATGTGTAAGTATAAAGAAAGTTTGTAACAGCTCACTACAGTAAACTTGCAGTAAAGTTACAAAAGAAACACTTACATATGTAAAGTCACTGGGGGGAAGATTTGCCATTTGCAACAAACTTGCAGGAGGCTTTCTGCAAGTTATCTATCAAACTTACACTTGCTTTGGAAAAGATTCTGCAATGTTAATGCAATATTACCTTGCTCAGTGGGTTTGAACTGGGTTCGTCAATTATTGACTTCCCATGTCTGAGCCCTGGACAGTCTGCTCAGTACACCTTGTGTTGGTTTCTGACCCAGGACTTAATGGCTCATATTTCTGACAATAGAAATATTTCTGTCTATGTACACAAAACAGAGAAAAGCATTCCTCATTTATGGATTTCTGTGGTGTCAACGTCAAATTCACATAACCCCACTTTAAACTTTAAATATTTACATTACTCTAAACAAATAACAATAAAACAAGTCCTAAATACTTAAATTACATAAAAATTATTTATCATAATCTTAAGTAGTGGCATCAGAACTATTTCAAACATTTTAAGCTTAGTAAAAACATAATATTTTATATAAAACAAAAACACTTTTCATCTATATAAAAACATTAATCAACTCTTTAGCAAACAAATTATACCTATCTAATTTAACTTTTATGCTTTATGCAATTCCATATCACTGTCTATTTGTTTAAGAATTTATATTAATCTCAAGCCATATTTCATTTCTTCTTGAATGTCTTATCATGTGGCTTGAAAAAGTACTTTGATTTTCACTGAACGTTGTCTATATTTGATACTTAATTTATGCTTTGTCTACAATTATTATATCTGTTTTAATTAATTTTGTATTTTAGCTACCTGCTGTGTATGCAGATCTTTATTGGACAACAATGCAGTGTTATATTATAAGTTGGTTTTACTGGATATTTGAAGCATCTGCATCTTTCGTAAGCTATTTTATATCAATTTCATTCATACCTTACTTTGAAGTGGTTTATATGACCATCTTTATATTTTGAGTGTATATGAATTTGTTTTACACATTTTATCTGTTCCACATATATAAAAACATCATTGATATTTATTTACACCTAGTATGTGAATTTCCCTTATCATTACATTTGTTTTAAACTTTTATTTCTACATTTCAGATTGATTTCAAGAATTCATTGACAATGCTCTCCAATGTTCTACACACCATTTCTACTGGAATCAGTATTCTGCACGATACCACCTTCGATGTCCACTTAAGTTTCTACCAGGTTTTCCACACTATTGACAATTTGTGGCAGTGTTAGTATTGTGACAATTATCGATTATAAACCTTTAGTATTTTAATTAGTAATATTCTAGTTGACTCGTAAGTACCTAGTTTTAAGTTTTTAGTTTTAAGCTTTGCTTGTGGTAGCTAATAAGTTAAGTTTGATATTGCTAAATATCAATACAATATATATATATATATATATATATATATATATATATATATATATATATATATATATATATATATATATATATATATATGAAAATTCACTAAAACATGACTTGAAGGCACCTTTAAAGAGGGTTATTTAAAATTTGTAGTTGCCACTTCAACGACGGAAACAAGGACAATGAACCAACAATATTTAAAGATAACATCAAAAAACAATTCATTTATGTTTCACCTGAGAATTTCGTGCGGAACAGAAGGTACTTATGTTATATTAAATTGTATGGATGTTCCAATTTTAAATGTTTTTACCTCTATTATAAAATAATTAAGTCGCATTGCCATCTTTGTGAATATCTGTTGGTAAAGTATTTTATTCATTATGTGGGGCAAAAATTCTAGTTTCCAAATGCAATTTGCCGTTGAAAAGGTCGGCTTAAGACAGTTTTCTTCTGTTTCTTCACTTGTATGCACAAAGAAGCTGCGCAAAGCCATGCAATTTTTGGAGGTTAAATGACATCAATGATGTTGGAATGTCAACCAGTATTCATCGCCGTATATTGACCAGTCTTGCATTATTAATTTAAATTTTCGATATTTCTTAATAAAATACGTTCTTTTAAAATGTAAAATTGGAAATTGCTAGTAAAAACATCAGAGCTTCCGGTCTGGGTCATTTCAAGTAGTTTAAGAATTGCTTAATTTAAACTATGAACCGGCGGAAACGAAATCTCCCGACCTTACTAATGTGGTCCATGTATGTTGTATATATCGATTATTATTTGATTTTAATTTCTAATGCAGGGGTTTTTAACTTTTAAGTTAAAAACTGTCCCAAGTATGGGGAAAAGTATGTATTGGACTAAGTGTGTAACTTAGGGTTTATATGTCAAAAATGAAATCTTGTTTATTTTCTAGATCGTTTCTTTCCTAGTTATTTCATTTTAATCTTCTCTTGTATTAATTGAAGAACACATTAAACATTATCAAAATCTCACGTTTCCTTAACAAATTGATATTTTTTATCTGTTCTTGACGCTGTTCAGATAAATCAACTAGGTTTCTTTGCTCCCGAAGCCAGAACTTCTGCATGTCCTTGATTCTTTCCTGAATTTCTACGATGTTTTTCTCCAAAGCTATCTTCTTTACTTCAAACTGAGTGTTCATGTTGCCCTAAATCAAAATAACAATGAAATTATTATATTTTAGTAATAAACAATTAAACATTTTATAACAAGTAGTTGAATATTCGAGAACACAAGCTTGACACTTGTTCACTCTTATGCAAAAATTCCAATTTCTACTTAATTAAATATTTTCAACATCCTGGAACAGAAACATTGTGTGTAAGTATAAATAAACTAGCTGGATGTTGCCGTCCACGCAAACAACGGTGAACAATGTTAAATCATAGAAATCCATTATTTTGGAAAGGGGTGTGCCTCAAAGATCTATTCTTGGACCATTACTCTTTCTCATTTATATAAACGACTTGACATGCAGCTTGCCATTTGAGGCACTAAAACCGTACTTGCAGACGATACTTCGTTTTTGATAACAATACCAGGAGGGATTAGTACAGCAACAAGAATGCTTGATGCTGTACGTATTAGAGGCCAGGACTGGTGCTCACGTAATCAACTATTTATGAATACTCAAAAGACTGGTATAATTCAGTTTGACAATACATCAGTGTTGTTACAAGTTTTGGGTATGATGAATTAGAGCCTTTAAGGTTTGCAAAATTTCTGGGTGTCTAAATTGATTCAAACTTGAGGTGGACTAAATAGATGTAATGTGTGCAAAACTTTCGAGTAGGTTTTTTTTAATTTCAACAACACACCACGAGGGCTCACAGCCTAAATACTATCGTACCGTAAGTGTCGACAAGGAGGAAAGAGGCTACTTGTTAATTCTGGACTTGAAGGTGTGGAGGTTCGGAGGGGAGGAAAAACATGTGCCAGCTAGGAATTCCACAACTTGGAAGTCCTCGGGACAAAAGAGCGGGCATAACAAGACGTTCTAAGTCTGGTGACCTGGACAGTAAAAGGGTAGGGTCACCGATGAGACGTATAGCTCTCTTCTGAATGGAGTCCAGGATAGCGAGTGTTGAAGCGGCAGCGGCACCCCAGATGTGGGAGCAGTATTCGAGGTTTGGCCTTATTTGTGATGTATATAAGGTATAGAGATTAGCTGGTGAAAAGTATTTGCGAGCCCGGAAGAGGAAACCTAATTTCTTAGAAACCGCTTCTGCGGTTAATGTGACATGTTGGTGCCAATTGAGATTTCGATCCACAGAAATACCAACAAGTGAAAAAGACTCATTACTTTGAATAACTTGGTTGTTCATTGTGATGGGTCTAGGGCTGGTGTATCTTATGAGATAGAAAGCAAGACTGAGATTTGGTGGAGTTGAATTGTACAAGATTTCTACTTCCCCAGTCTAATATTTTTTGAAGATCCACAGAGACAGAACCCTCCATGAGTCTGCAATCCCCATCTAATTGGGCTAAAGAGACAGGCTTAGAATATTGTATATTTGAGTGAGTAGACTTTAGGGTACTGTCGTCCCCGTAACTGTGAACTGGATTATCCAGGTACAGGAGTTTGGGTAGTAGGCCATAGGCCGGAAGTTTATTAAGCAGCGCAGACCTGGTCGAATGCTTTGGATATGTCTAGAGCGACAATCTGGTATTCACCGTGTAGTTCCATAGACTTGTTCCAAGAATGGGTGACAAAGGAAAGAAGGTCGCCAGTTGATCTGCGCTGACGGAATCCATGTCGTGGATTACTGTGTTTTTCAAGAAATTTTAGTAATTCGGTGTTTATATACTTTTCCATCACTTTAGAGACGACGGAAAGGAGAGAAATGGGCCTGTAGTTGCTAGGAAGCGCTTTGGATCCTTTCTTGGGGACGGGTTGTACTCGAGCAGTTTTCCAGTTACTAGGTAATATGTCTCTATTGTAAGATGTCTGAAACAGACGAGTCAGTACAAGAGCAAGTTCTGGTGCGCATTTTTTGAGAACAATTGCTGGGATCTCGTCAAGGCCAGAGGCTTTCCTGGTATTAAGAGAAGAGAGCATCTTTCATACCTTTTTAGTTTTGAAAATGATATTCATAATTTTATGCGCGACATTGGGGACTGTTGGTGGTTGAACATTTGGAGGTGGGTTGAGTAGAATTTCCGGCGAACAACGAGGCAAAAAGTTCAGCCTTGCCCAGGGCGGTAGAAACAATTTCATCCCCTGAAACAAAAGATGGGAACGTGCTCTTGCAGAAATTATTCCCAATATATTTAGCAAGAGTCCAGAAGGATTTGCTGCTATTGGAGCCTGAGTGGACTTTGTTTTTGATGTGGTTATTAAACGAGTTTTTTGCCTCAGAAAGAATGCGGACATAGCGGTTTCTTGTGTCGTTAAATGCTTGATGGTTCTCTTGACTGGAATTGTGTAGAAGCGTTTTGTGAGCTTTGACCTTTTCAAGTCTGGCCTTGTCACAGGATTTAGAGAGGCAGGGCTTTTGAGTGGCTGAAGAGGTTTTCTGTGTACGTGGAATAAATCATTCCATTACAGCTTAGATAATTTCGGTGACGTTCTGTGAAGTATCAGAGGGGTCAGGATGAGACGAGCAGACAGACGCCCATGGAAATGAGGAAAAGTAATCCCACATTATGTCCCAGTTCGCGGAGTTGTAGTGCCAAACCATATGTGGGTGTGATGACTGTGTGACCTCGGGTTGCATTGCGCAGGAAGCAATGACTGATGTCTTATAGAATTTAGGTTTTGTAGTAAGAAGGAGATCCAAGGGATTTGAGCTGTGTGTTGGGATGCGAGGAAAGTAAGTAGGTGCCTGAACCATATTGGCTAAAGAATTGCTGACTGCAAAGGCCTCCACTGCTCTCCCTTGTGGATCGCTTTTTGAAGATCCTAGCCATTCCTTATTATGGACTTTGAAGTCACCAAGAATAGTGACCTCGGAGGAAGGATATTCAGAAATCAGATGGTCGGTTTTCACAGAAAGGTAGTCGAAGAGCTGAACAAAGTTGTTGTCAGAAGGTGACCAGTAAATGCAACAAATGAATTTAGTTGCAGCTCTGAGAGAGAGAGTTTCTTCCAAAGTATGTCTTTTCTTCCAGCTTCTAAATTGGGGAGTCTGATGCAGGGTAGATTGCTACGGACGTATGCACACACACACCTCCATGCAATCTAAAGGAAATAAGGAGCTCATACCCAGGGAAATTAAGGTCATTGGTGGCTGTTTTGGCACTGATTTGGGGTTCAGTGAGGAAGAAGAGTTGGGGCTTATTAGCCTGGAGGAAATGGTGGACGGAGTTCAGATTAGAATTTAGGCCACATATATTCGAGGATATGTTGAATATGATGCCGGCGCCCCCTGCACACCCCTCTACCCGAGATCCGAATAGAGGGGTATTTTATCCTCGGAATCTTTTGTACAAGGAGGAGCCATCATCATTGTTGTTTATAAGGGAAACCGACTCATACACCAGAACCAGAAACGTCCGTTGGGACTTCACGGCCCCTTGATGTAAGGGGTGGTACCTCCTCGGGCATGAAAAAATCCTTTACTATCACGTAAAGGAAAAGTCCACTACCACCTGCTAAATTCTTGTGTAATGTGTAACATTGTTTACTTTCTGTTCCTGTAGCTTGTCCGATAAGTACAATTTGTTGCTTAATTTTACGCTACTATACATATCGATACCTCAGTTCTAGAACGTAACAAGTCAAAAATTGTCGTTTTCGAGTTAGTGCCCCCATGTAATAGCCGATACCATGCTCTTTCTATTTCAATAAGGAAACAACTCTAACTATGATATTTGCCCGCAAGATGTCGCTGATTACACTATGGAACAACTCATAATTAAAATAAACTCCTGTTCTATAGTGTAACAAACAGAGTTGTTACGGTTTAGAACTGTAGTAAATTAATAAATATTAGAGGTTACGTATGTTTTATGAACCGAGATTGTGTGTTCTAGACATAAACAATGAATACTTTTAGTTTTAATAACGCAAAAAAAGATCCAAACGAGACGCGTACCAGTTTGTTGTTGCGATTGGCCACCATAAATAGCCATGAAACTACAAATGACACAAAGGTAAGTTAATTCAATATTATTCTTACAGTACAACATAACCTTAATTTGCATCTAGTTCTGTTTATTGGGCTATCACCACTAAGTTTAGAATAAAATTAATAATAACTACTTATTTATGATTATGCTTTGAATGTTACTGTTGAAGATAACTTCAGTTTTTATATTATTATGCAAAAGTTTCTGAATCATGTTTCACTTGTTACACTATTGAATTCAAGAGTTTGTGAAATAATAGAATATAGATGTAACAAGTTGTAGACCTTTAATTATTTTTAGAAATAGAATATAGAGTAAGTCACCGTTGTTGGCATAGGTTTATCGCTATATTAATAATTAAATTATGATTTATACTGTTTTAACTCAAATCAAAAATACTATAAGGTAACTAGTTTCGCCAATAAAATACTCCAATATTTCTGAATTTTTGAATTTATTTTGCCTACAAAATAAATGAAAGCAACACAAACTTCATAGTATGAATATAGAAAAATCTGAAATTTTGGCAAAGTCCTGATTAGGTGTATTGTTTTAGGATTTACCTTCCACATCTATGGAAAATATCGATAATTTTGAGGAAGATAGTGACGACAGTATTGCCGATAAGAATTATGAACCATCCAGTTCACTGTCATCTAGTGGTGAAGATGACAATCCTCCAAAGCAACCAGAACATAGTCTGGCCTCTGGGAATAGCGAAGATCAGTCAACAATGGAAGATCAAAACACAAAAAAATGTACAAGAAAAAGAATACGAGATTGTGATAATTGGGAGAAAAATAAAAAGAAAATAAAAAGAAACTTGGGTGAAGAATATGTGAACGCAGCCAAAAATAAAGTGGAAAAAAAGGTACTTAAAGGTCCTTGTAACGAAATATGTAGGTTAAAATGTTTTACCAAATTCACTGAAGATCAGAGAAAAACTATTTTTGAAAAGTATTGGAAACTGGGCTCGATTGATAAACAAAGAGATTTTATCCATAAAAATATATCCGAAATTATACCTCCTTACAGATATACGAAAACTGGAAGCAATCGATCAAAAACTATAAAATACACCCTTCAGGTAGAAGGGCAAGCTATACGTGTTTGTAAAACATTTTTTAAAAATACATTAGCTATAAACAACAGGACAATCTTTACAACTACGAAGAAAAAAGATGAATACGGGTTTTTGAAACCAGACCAACGGGGAAAGCACGGGAAACAAAAAAGAGTAAAGCAAGAAGTTATTGACGGTATTAGGGAGCATATCAATTCCTTCCCACGTGTAAGCTCGCATTATTGCCGTGCTAGGACTAAAAAAGAATACTTAGATGGCAGCCTAAATATCGCCACTATGTATCGGCTGTATGTAGAAAATTGCATTCAAAATAATCAAGAATATGCCAAAATTTCAATGTATACAAAAATTTTAAATACAGAGACTAACATAGCATTCCATGTACCAAAAAAGGACCAGTGTTCATTATGTACAAACTATGAAAATGGCGATGAAGACAATAAAGAAAAAATTAAGGAAACATTTGAAAAGCATTTAGAAGAAAAGGAATTAAGTAGACAAGAAAAGAAAAAGGATACAGAAGAGACAGACGAAAATGTTCTTGTGTGTTGTTTTGATCTGCAAGCAGTCCTAACTACTCCATGCGGAGAAGTTAATAGTTTTTTTTATAAAAGAAGATTGGCTACCTACAACTTTACCGTTTTTGATGTAAAGCAGAAACTGGGATTATGCTTTCTTTGGCATGAAGGTTTGGCAAAGAGGGGGGCTAACGAAATTGGAAGTTGTCTGTATCACTACTTAAGTAGTGAAGACTGTAAAAGTGAGAACATAATTTTTTATTCTGACAACTGTGTTGGACAGAATAAAAATAAGTTTGTGTTTGCCTTGTATTTATTTTGTGTATTGAATATTGATAAAATTAAAAGTATTACACACAAGTTTTTAGTGATAGGACACACTCAGAATGAAGGAGATAGTGTACATGCCTGTATTGAAAAAGAGAAAAATCGTATACTTAAAAGCGGCCCGATATACGTCCCTGCGCAATGGGCAACCATTATCAGATCTGCTAAAAAAAAGGGAACTCCTTACAAAGTGAATGAAATTTGTACGGAAGATATTTTTGATTTAAAAGCATTATGTACCCAAATGGGCAAAAATTATGTTAAAAATACAGAAAATGAGAAGGTGGTTTGGAAAGACGTTAGAATTGTCAAGGTAGAAAAGATGCAACCTTACATAATCTTTTATAAAACCTCATACTCACAATACAATTTTAAATCCATTGATGTAAGACAAAATTCAAAACACCTTAGAAATAATCAAGAACAGAAAAAAACTAAACTGCTACCTGCCTATAAAAAAGCTCCCTCTATCGATGCTAAGAAGAAAGAAAACTTATTAGAGCTTTGTAAAGAAAATGCCATCAAACAGGTCAGGTCAGGTCAGGTCAGGTCAGGTCATTGGCCATTTTATAAAGGTTTGTCTGAAAAATCGGATGATAATAATCAGAAGGAAGACGTAGATATTTCAAGTTGTAGTGATTCAGAGTCTGAATAACCATTTGTTATTTTTTTGCGAAGTTTATTTTGTAGAGTTACAGTTAAGTTTTTACCGTTTTAAGTAACAAGAAATAATTTTGTATGAATTTTTTAAAATAAAATGTTTGAAAAATTAAAATAACAAAATTATTTATTAAATACCCCTTATATTTTTATTTGTGCAATGATAAATGTAATCCTCAAACAAATTTAGCATCATAATATTGGACCTGTAATGATTTACAAGTTACCTATTCGCTCTCTTTTAAATCTGATTACATAATATTTTAAGTTCAATAATGTAACAACTTGATCAAAATTCAAAATTATCATAAAATCAAACTGTAAACCCAAAAATAGATTGACTTCCAATTACATATACATTATTTATTATGTTCATAATTTTTATTATCATTATACCTAGAACCACCAAATGGTTATCATTAGTTAACATGACCCAATTATTTTACTTGCCGTTTTCTCGTTTATTATATTTTTTGAGGTGTTACATTATAGAATTGAGGTATCGATATATTACATATTCATGAGTCCAATTTAATCTAAGGGGTAATAAAGTTATTAATACAAATATAAGTTTATTATGATTTTAATTTTTTTATTATGTATATATATATATATATATATATATATATATATATATATATATATATATATATATATATATATATATAATAATTATTATTTTTATTATTATTATTATTATTACTTTAATTAATTATCATACCTTGTACATCAAGTCGCTACAAGTTCAGAGTTGTAGAGTTTAAACTAGTATGTGTTATTAATATTATTATTTAAGTAAATACCTCAGTATTACCAAACATCATCGAACCATATTTAGTGTTCAAATTATCCATAACTCTTTGTCTTTTGCTAATGTAGAAATCCAATTTTTGTTGTTCATCTGCGTAGCGGTCTGCCAATTTAACCAAATTGTCTTGTACCGCCCGGGTCTCTTCAAGAGAGCTGTTCAAACCTTCTAATTCAACTTTTACCACTTCATATTCAAGAAGTACTTGAGCACTCTTGTTTTCACACTCATATACCGATATTTCCTGAAATAACAATAAGAATTATCATAAATAAATAAGAGTCGCGAAAATCAGCGAAGTGGCTGACATCTGCAGGCGGGTCGTGAACTATAAAAAGTGGGGAAAACATCTGCAATTTAGTGATGACAGTTATTTATTTGATTTTTATAATGGCTAGCAAATGCCAAAGGTTTTTTTTTCATTTCCACATTGCAACTCATGTGTGTGACAATATTTCAATGCATTACATCCCCTTGTCTGATCCTCAGTAGTGAAGAAATCTCGTCAGCCGGGGGTCGATATAAACGCCCTCAAAGTGAAGACTGGCGGGCTGCTCGGCAGCCTCGGCAGTGGAGTGTGCTGTTAAGCATTTCCAGCCATTCAAGACTCCAGGTGATGATGGGGTGATTCCGGTTCTGCTACAAAATGGACTGGAGGCACTCCCCCCATTCCTCATTGGGCTGTGAAGAGCCAGTCTGGCTTGGAATTATATTCTATCCAGCTGGATGGTGACTAAGGGTGTATATAGTCCCAAAATTGGGATATAATGACCTACCCAAATCGCCCAGACCTCTCAGTGTTACTTCATTCCTCCTAAAGGGATTGGAAAAAATACTGGACGGACACATCAGGGGGGATATCTTAAACAATAACTCCCTCAATAGTCACCAGTATGCCTACCAAACTGGCAAATCTACTGAGTTAGCACTCAATAACCTGGTTGAGAAAATCACACACTCCCTGGATAACAGGGAGGTGGCGGTGACCCCCCTTCTCGACATTGAAGGAGCATGTAACAATGCACTACCTAACCCTCTCTACGGACCTCCTTTCGTTGGAGCGGTGGAACCTACCATTTGTAGCTGGATCGGTAGCATGTTGCACAATAGGACCATTATTACCTCGTTGCAGGGGGAGCTGGGCAGCTGCAGGTCTGGTCGAAGAAAGGAGTATTATCCCCTCTGCTGTGGTCTCTCCTTGTTGACAACATGTTGGCTATCCTGGAACTGCGGGAGGTTGAGGTCCAGGCTTATGCGGATGATCTTGTCATAATAGTTAGAGGTAAACGAGAAGAGGAACTTTCAAATATTCTTCAAGAGACCCTAAACATATTGAATGATTGGTGTTGGAGGGAGCAGATGTCCGTGAACCCCCGCAAAACCATCATTATTCCATTTACCAGAAGAATAAGGTTGGACAAATTAAAACCACCTACTCTTATGAGGAAAACAATTTCATTTATGGAACAGGCGAAATATCTGGGGATTACTCTAGATAGGAAGCTCAACTGGAACGTAGAGTTACAGAATGGAATCCGCAGGCCTGTGGACATGCTGAAGAATATGTAGAAATAACTGGGGAACAAACCCACAACTGATGTACTGGCTCTATGTAGCGGTTATCAAACCAATGATGACCTATGGAGCTATAGTTTGGTAGCCTAAGGCACTTCGTGGTATCTCAAGGGCCAAACTGGCTCAGCTACAAAGACAAGCTTGTCTGATGATAACGGGGGCGATAAGCACCGCTCCATCAGCTGGTCTGAAAGTCCTAAACATTCCACCTCTTCAGATTTGGCTGCAGAGGGAGACTATGTGAGCAACATACAGACTAAAACACACTGGTGACAGCATGTCGAAGACAATCAGTTTGGCAGGGACCGGACTCCTCGATGACATTGAGAGTCATGAGGTTCTGGAAATGGTCTCAAACCTGATGCCTACTAAGATTAGTAGAGATGTCTTACAAAAACATCCTTACAGAAAGGGAGGATTAGGAACGAAACCAAACGACCTTATTGAGGGCAGATATCTGCTGGTTCACTGAGGAGGAGTTGGCGCATATGGGAGCAATACCAATGCAAGAATATCATCTAGCCTAGGAAAGTATGCAAACATACACCAGGCAGAAGTGTATGCCATCGAGATGTGTGCGAGGGAGATTATACAAAACCACTGCACACACAAATCGATAAAAATATATTCAGGTAGCCAAGCTGCAATAAAGGCACTTGGTTCCTACCGTTCCAATTCAAAAACGGTATGGAGTTGTAAGTCTGCCCTCAACGACCTGGGCAGCTACAATGAGGTGTCGCTGGTCTGAATACCGGGCCACTCGGATCTTGATGGCAATGTAGCAACTGACACGCTTGCCAGCGGTGATGCCCAGCAGGACTTTATCGGATGAGAACCTGAGCTGGGGATATTCTCATGCACAGCAAAACACACCTTAAAGACCTGGACAGATAGGACAACCTAACAATGGCAAAATCTGCCAGGATTAGCACACTCTAAGGCCTTCATAAATGCCCTTTCAGAATCCGAGTCTAAAAAACTTCTAGAGCTAAACAGACAACAACTGATAACTCTGGTCGGCCTGCATACCGGACACTGCCACTTGCATCACCACATGCACCGAATTGGTCTCAAAGCTAATACGAACACTCTCTTTCTTGGTAAACTTTAATTCAAGATTAAAAATGTTTTGCCCACCTTTTCGGTAAATTCCAATATCGGAGCGCCATCTCGCGGTGAGTGATTTTCGCGAATAGCGGTGGGTAGGAAGAAGTGATTAAAGATATATGATCAAATAATACTAAGTGATTTGTTTTGCATGTAATCTTCAACTTAAGTGTACTTACCACTGCTCGATTGACACGTTTTGAATTATTTAATACGGCACAAACATTTATGACAGCTTTGTTGTCGGTAACATTGGATTCGAGTTGTAACATAATTTTCTGTTCCAACTCTGTTTTCTTTAGATAGAGCTTGTCATATTCCGTGGTCAAAACTTTTAATGTGGCCTTATGTTGATTATTTTCCTGAAAAGAACAACATACAAGAAGTTGTAATTAAAACAAATTTATAAATTTAAATTATATTATAAAAGTATTGTTTCTGAACATCAACACATATCTGTCTGACATATACAGGTGTTTCTAAATTGATGCGAAAAATTTTACAGGTGATTCTTTGGCGATAAATAAGTTACACCCCTTTGAAATTTTGGAAAAAAAGTTTTCATTAAATTTCTCCGTTATGGAATAATTAAAAATAACTGGACGCAGCAAGTGCGTTATGGTAGTGAATTTTCATAGAAATGATCTGGCACAAAATATTTTATTATAACTTTTTTTTTCTTGTAACATAGAAATCTAAATTTTGGTGTATAGTTTACTTTTTGTATCATAAACCTACCTACCAAATTTGGTTATCATAGATTTTTTATTTTTTAAGATAAATTTTTTTTTCAAATGGAAACTCAAAATTTTTCCGGAAAACATCGTCCGATTTTTCTGATTAACGAACCTATCAAAGCCATTTACAAAAGGAAGGTACATGCCAAATTATATCAAAATCGGCCTATTATTCTTTGAGATAAAAATTTTTTTCGAATGAAAACTCAAAATTTTCCCGGAAAACCTCGTCCGATTTTCTTGACGAACAAACTTGTCAAAGCCATTTACAAAAGGAAGGTACCTGCCAAATTTTATTAAAATCGGCTTATTACTTTTTGAGATAAGAATTTTTTTCAAATAAAAACTCAAAATTTTCCCGGAAAACCTCATCCGATTTTCCTGACTAACGAACTTGTCAAAGCCATTTACAAAAGGGAGGTACATGCCAAATTTTATTAAAATCGGCTTATTACTTTTTGAGATAAGAATTTTTTTCAAATAAAAACTCAAAATTTTCCCGGAAAACCTCATCCGATTTTCCTGACTAACGAACTTGTCAAAGCCATTTACAAAAGGAAGGTACATGCCAAATTTTATTAAAATCGGATTATTACTTTTTGAGATACGAATTTTTTTCGAATGAAAACTCAAAATTTTCCCGGAAAACCTTATCCGATTTGCCTGACTAACGAACTTATCCAAGCCATTTACAAAATAAAGGTACATGCCAAATTTTATCAAAATCGGCCTATTATTTTTTGAGTTATCGGTGTGATACATATATATATATATATATATATATATATATATATATATATATATATATATATATATATATATATATATATATATATATATATATATATATATATATAAACATATAAAAAATTGAAACTGACCCCGGATATGGGTTCTAGTGGTCCTAGATCGCGCTCATTGGCAAAAATTTTTTCAAAATTCAAAAGTCGGGATCTCCCCATTAGTGAATTTTTTTCTACGAAAATTCACTAAAAAAAAAAACGAGATTTTGCAGATGCATAAGGCTAACAAAATGACAGTTTTAAAAGGATTTTATAACCCTAGAATGTTATCACAAGAGGGTGAAAAAACCTACCCTTACATTATTTTTTATCAGTACTTTTTATTGTGTGTACCGTTTTCTATTTTAAAAACTGATATAGAAAGAAGGGTTCATTTAGCAACTTTTTTATGTCTTGACATTTTCTCAGAAAATTGTTAGTTTCATCACAAAAAAATAAAATATTACTCAGATCGATGTCACATGAATTTACAGTGGTTGTTATTTGCTGAAAAATCAAGTACGTGGTAGGGTGTCAAATAACGTCATAATTACACTAATATTAATTATTTTGGTTGCTGTCAATCTATCGAGAATTTTTTAAACACTTAGAACAAATAAGTGAATAAAATGGTAAATTATACCAATTCCGAAATGGCAGATATGCATTTTGAATATGGCCATGCTAATGGCAATGGATGAAGAGCACAGTGCTTCTACACTGAGTTATATCCAAATAGAACTGTACCCCATCACAGCATATTCACACGCATTCATCAACGTCTGCAAGAAAATTTTCAAGAAGTGCCGCCGATTGCGGGCGTTCTAGAGAAGTAACAACTGTAGCACTTGAAGAGGCTGTCCTCAATTTAATCTCCTGGTACAAGTACAAGAAGAATCGCTCAAGTCTTAAATGTCAGCTATTCCACGGTATTTAGAATTTTAAAAGAACAACTACTGTATCCCTACAATAGCCAACGAGTTCAAGGGCCCTTACCTCGTGATTTTTTACCTCGTTTAATCATTTGTTTCAAATGATCACGTAAGTTCCACAGTTCTTATCTCGTATTTTATTTACTGATGAGGCCAACTTTTCACGAGAATCTATTAGAAATTTTCATAATAACCACATATGGTCTGAAGAAAACCCACACGAAATTACGGAATCTCATTTTCAACACCAGTTTTCATTAAATGTATGGCTTGCTGTCATTGGTGATGACTTAATTGGACCATATTTTCCTCAGATAAGACTAAATGGAGAAGTGTACTGTCATCTACTCGAAGAAGAGTTGCCCCTACTTCTTGAAAATATTCCTTTACAAATTAGACAACAAATGTGGTACATGCACGACGGGGTTCCGGCTCATTTTAGTATCAACGCTCGTAACTACTTGAACAAAGTTTACCCAAATCGTTGGATAGGTCGAGGAGGCCCACAGAATTGGCCTGCCCGATCTCCTGAATTGAATTTGTTGGATTTTTGCCTGTGGGGTTTTCTGAAAACCTTAGTTTATTCAAGTCCTGTTGCAAACAACGATGACCTCAGAAATCGTATTATCGCATCATGTGATATTATAAGAAACACACCAGGTATTTTTCATAGAATACGAAGTTCAATGAGAAACAGACTAGATTCATGCGTTCTCTCCGAAGGGGGGCATTTTCAACATTAATTATGATGATACATACTGACATTTTGTTAATATTTCTTTTCGTTTCTTAGTTTGTTAATTATTAATTATTAAATAGTAGTACAATACCTAGTTGTTGTTTCTTATTATCAATTTTTGGAAATTAGTAAAAGCCAGAATAATACATATTAACATATTAGTGTAATTATGACGTTATTTGACAGCCTACCACGCACTTGTTTTTTCAGCAAATAACAACCACTCTGTAAATACATGTGACATCGATCTGAGTAATATTTTATTTTTTTTTGTGATGAAACTAACAATTTTATGAGAAAATGTCAAGACAGAAAAAAGTTGCTAAATGAATCCTTCTTTCTAAATCATTTTTTAAAATAGAAAACGGTACACACAATAAAAAGTACTGATAAAAAATAATGTAAGGGTAGGTTTTTTCACCCTCTTGTGATAACATTATAGGGTTATAAAATCCTTTTAAAACTGTCATTTTGTTAGCCTTATGCATCTGCGAAATTTCGTTTTTTAAAAATTATTCCATAACGGAGAAATTTAATGAAAACTTTTTTTTTGCCAAAATTTCAAAGGGCTGTAACTTGGAGGAGAAGGGGTTTCAAGAAAAACTTTATAAGAAAGACACCCCTTATTTTTCGCCAAAGATTCACCCTGTAAAATTTTTCGCATCAATTTAGAAACACCCTGTATATTCACAGAAAATTTAACTTGCGAATGCACACCACGTCCTCCATTTTCTTAGGCAGCTCTGAGCATTTTCTATTCTTTTTAAACTTCCACACTGGAGATGTCTCTCAGTTTGTTATTCTTTCTCTGGTGAGGGATTTGAGTGGTTTGACAGATGATATAATAACAAATTAAAGTTTGTCAGTCGTAACATCCTATGGAGAGTTTAAGCAAAAAAAAAGCCTGAACAAAGAGCAGTGTGGCAGCTAATTTTCATAACGTTTTGTACTATTTAAGGTTGGTTAACTTGTTTATAGGCATACTTACATTTAAGACTCTCTGTATATCTTTCTCCGACTGGTCAATAATAGCTTGCAGTTCACACATCATCCCATCTAATCGTTCTTTCTTAATCATTTCAGCAGAAATTTGCATTTTACACCATTTAATATCGTTAAGGCAGCGGTTTTTTATCATGGTCAGATTTTCATTCTGCATCATTTCTTTGTTGATCAGCTTTTTCACCTTGGAAATCTCAGCAATCACTGATTTAATTTTTTCATTCAGTTTACTAAAAAAAAAATCATGATTTGTTTAAAATATCAAATTTAGCTATTAAAAAAAGCCTGGACGCAGCAAGTGCGTTATGGTAGTGAATTTTCATAGAAATGATCTCGCACAAAATATTTTGTAATAACTTTTTTTTCTTGTAACATAGAAATCTAAATTTTGGTGTATAGTTTACTCTTTATATCGTAAACCTACCTACCAAATTTGGTTATCATAGCTTTCTTGTTTTTTGAGATAAAAATTTTGTTCGATTGAAAACTCCAAATTTTCCCGGAAAACCTCGTCGGATTTTCCTAACTAACGAACTTATCCAAGCCATTTACAAAAGGAAGGTACATGCCAAATTTTATCAAAATCGGCCCATTATAAACATATAAAAATTGAAACTGACCACGGATATGGGTTCTAGGGGTCCTAGTTCGCGCTCATTTGCAAACATTTTTTCAAGGATCTCCCCATTAGTGAATTTTTTCTACGAAAATTCACTAAAATAAATCAAAGCGTAAAACAATATGTAGTTAAAAAGTGTTTACTGGTAATTTTTTAGTGAATTTTTATTTTAAAAAATTCACTAATAGAGAGGTATCGATGGTGAGACTTTGCAAACATTTTTTCAAATGAGCGCGAACTAGGACCCTAAAACCCATATCCGGGGTCAGTTTCAATTTTTATATGTTTATATGTTCATATATATATATATATATATATATATATATATATATATATATATATATATATATATATATATATATATATATATATATATATATATATGTTAGCCAGGAAAATCCGACAAGGTTTTCCGGAAACATTTTGAGTTTTCTTTCGAAAAAAAAAAGTTATTTTAATGAAATTTGACGAATATGTTGCCTTGCAAAAGACCTTCCTACGCACCAAAATTCAACTTTCCAAGTTTATAAAAAATTGTGTTATTCAAATTTTTAGTTTTTTAGAAAAAAAAAAATTTTCACCGCAAATTACAAAGTTATTTTAAAGAAATTTGGTGAATACGTTGCCTTAGGAAAGACCTTACTATATACCAAAACTGAACTTTCTAAGTTTATAGAAAATTGAGTTATTGAAATTTGAAGCATTTAATAAAAACTCACTACCATAATGCACTTGCTGCGTCCCGAACTTTTTGTTCTGTTTCAAGTGGGTAGATAATTTCAATTGATTACCTCTGATATAAATAGAATAAAAACTTGCAATCAGGTACGGTGCAAGTGGCATCCCTGGTGGGGATTGAGCTCCCAAATACTCCAATGATGTACTGACTTGTCGTCAAACAGTAGATAAGCTACGTCAGGTTATTTGCAAACTGATGTACCAATTATACATTACATGTACCTCATTGGATTAATAAGCATCTTTTCTATTTAGTATTAATTTTGTCAATAGTAAACACACATTAGGAGATAAATGTTACCAAGAAACAGCGATCTGCCCTAGCCTATTTTCCTAATTTATTTTCCACTTGACCACATGGTACTTACCGCAGTTCGTCCCTGATGCAATTAATGGTCTTATCTTTATTTCCGATGGCAACCAATACAGAATTCCAGGAATGCATAAGTGCCTTGTGTTCACTAACTAATGCCTGTATGTTGGTATTGCCAAGAGCTACACTCTGAGCAAGTTCCTCACGCTCAGTCTCCTTTACTCTCAGCTGGGCGTCCATGTGTTCGAGCTCGTTTTCTAGTCTCCATATTTCTGTCATTAGTTTGTATATTATTCCATCCTATAATTTAGTGAAATACAAATAAAAAATGAAAAGTACAACATGTATGCTTAATAAAGACACTGTATTTAAGAGTACAATAAAGGACTAATTGATACTCATTAAAGAACGGTGAATGAAAAACCATAACGTTGCATCTGGCTCACATTTATTTTATTTTGAAAACTACAGCAAAAGCTTTTGTAACCTTAAATATGCAAGACCCCAGCGCAGCGACCAATTTAAAAAACCAAATGGTATACTGAAAGGTAAGTTAAATTTTGCTATTCCCATTGTTCCTTCTTAACCTTAAGCATTCTTCAAACAGAGAAATAAAGATAATTCAGTTTGGATATTACAACTGATCTGCATCTACTAATTTAAAAAACCAAATGGTATACTGAAAGATAAGTTAAAATTTGCTATTCCCATTGTTCCTTCTTAACCTTACGCATTCTTCAAACAGATAAATAAAGATAATTCAGTTTGGATATTATAACTGATCTGATAATAGAAAAAATGTTTATTTAAAAAAATAGTTACATTGTTATAAAAATGGCCATTTAGGGGACCCCCTTGTGAAATAGAATTCGCTAAAATGAAATCACAAGAAGTAGAACTTTGGTTGATAACATAGGGCAGAAACAGCAAAACTAAAGTGGCATTGGACAGGGTATGTTTTATTTTCATAGTTATTTATTTTACTATTAAAAATGTGCGAATGGTTTGACGACCGCAGCCATGAAAGAAGACAACACACACACTATTTTACTATCAAAAGATACATTGTACTACACTAATATATATATATATATATATATATATATATATATATATATATATATATATATATATATATATATATATATATATATATATATATATATATATATATATATATATATATATTTGACCTTTTCAAGTCTGGCCTTGTCACAGGATTTAGAGAACCAGGGCTTTTGAGTGGCTGCAGAGGTTTTCTGTGTACGTGGAATAAATAATTCCATGCCAGCTTGGATAATTTCGGTGACGTTTTGTGAGATATCAGAGGGGTCAGGATGAGAGAAGCAGACAGACGCCCATGGAAATGAGGAAAAGTAATCGCGCATTTCGTCCCAGTTCGCGGAGTTGTAGTGCCAAACGATACGTGGGTGTGATGACTGTGTGACCTCGGGTTGCATTGCGCAGGAAGCAGTGACCATGCCGTGGTCTGAGCGACCCAGGGGGGTGGTGACTGATATCTTATAGCAGTCAGGATTTGTAGTAAGAAGGAAATCCAAGGGATTTGAGCTGTGTATTGGGATGCGAGGAAAGTAAGTAGGTTGCTGAACCATATTGGCTAAAGAATTGCTGACTGCAAAGGCCTCCGCTGCTCTTCCTTATGGATCGGTTTTTGAAGATCCTAGCCATTCCTTATTATGGACATTGAAGTCACTAAGAATAGTGACCTCGGAGGAAGGATATTCAGAAATCAGATGGTTGTTTTTTTCAGAAAGGTAGTCAAAAAGCTGGACAAAGTTGTTGTCAGAAGGTGACCGGTAAATGCAACAGATGAATTTAGTTGCAGCCCTAAAAGAGAGAGAGAGAGAGTTTTATCCATAGTATGTCTTTTCTTCCAGCTTCCAAATTGGGCAGTCTGGTGCAGGGTAGATTGCTACGGACGTATGTGCACACACCTCCATGCAATCTAAAGGAAGTAAGGAGCTCATACCCCGGGAAATTGAGGTGATTAGTGGCTGTTTTGGCACTGATTTGAGTTTCGGTGAGGAAGAGGAGTTGGGGCCTATTAGCCTAGAGGAAATGGTGGACGAAGTTCAAGTTAGAATTTAGGCCACATATATTCGAGAAGGATATGTTAAATCTTGATGCTGGCGCCCCCTGTACACCCCTCTCCCGGAGATCCGAATGGAGGGGTATTTTACCTCCGGAATCTTTTGTACAAGGAGGAGCCATCATCATTTTTGCTTATAAGGGAAACCGACTCATACACCAGAACCGGAAACGTCTGTTGGGACCCCTTGATGTAGGGGTGGTACCTCCTCAGGCGTGACAAAAATCCTTTACTATCACATAAAGGAAAATTCCACTACCACCTACCATATTGCAAGTATACCACACCAGCCAACTATTAAAGAGCTGACCAGCTTTAGAACATATTCAATTTAGACATTCAAATTGACTAGGTTATACAGAGAAAATTCAATAAAGCTGTAGATAAATACCTTTCTTCGAAAATAGTAGTTCATGTTAAAACAGAACAAAAAATTAAATCATCTAAAGTTTAAGCTTAAGAAACTTACCTGTCGCCTCTTCTCCTCTGCCAATTTTAGCCTGTCTTTCCTAGTTTTCTCTGATATAGTTTTATTCACTGCTATGTTTGTCTCAACATCTTGTTCCCATTCGTTCATCTGTCTGACCAACAAATGTGTACCTTCTATTTCTGAACGTAACTGAAGCTCTAGAAGTCGGAATGGAATATTAGTCATGGAGCACAATTGTAAAGAAGTCATAAGTTTTTCACAAAAATAAAGAAAATGCTGGTAACGGTGACTATAAAATGTAATAAACCTAAGAATATTTTATACGTTTATTACATTGTCTCGTTCTAGCGAATTTTTATAAAGGAAATTTTGCTTATAGAGAGGTAACGACTTTTGAATTTTCAAAAGGCGCAAATTAAAAAGTCCCTAGAACAAATTTCTGAGGCCAGTTTCAGACTATAATAAGGATAATAATAATAATAACTTTATTGTCCTTTAGATTACATAAAGTAATATTGGACTCGTCAATATACAGGGGATCAGCCCATAACTTGAGAACCGTTCAAGATAGAAAAATAATTTAACCACCTCCAGATGCACCAACCAAAGTTATTTTCAACTATTATTATTATTATTATTATTATTATTATTATTTATTTGCTGAAAATTATACATATGTCAGTACAAGAAAGTCCTGGGACTTGTATAGTATTTAATGACAAAATTTAATAAGAATATCCCAAAACATATTTGACACCTTTCTTCCAAATCATCAATCGCTTCCAATTTTGACATACCAAATAACATTATTTTCTCAATCTCTATACAGGGATGTCTGAAAGTAGAGAAATGCGATACAACTTTAGTAGTAGATATAGTAGAGAAATTATGGTACATTAAAAACGTGGCTGAATATAACGGATATTTGGATTGCTTAGCAGAAAAATTAGTTAATAGACACAGAAAAAAGAAAATGTTAGTGGAATCCACGCCATTCTGGAAACATAAAATAGAAAAAAAGTTTGTTTGCCTACCATTTGAACCGCGAATCACAAGGGGTCTCGAGAGCGTTTTTTAGAAAGTTGGTTTGCAGCTAACTTTTTTGACAAAAAATAATATCGTTAGGTAATACGAAAGATAAAGATAAAGCCATTAAATTGTCGGGTATTTATGAGATAAGTTGTAAAGATTGTAATCTTGAATATGTTGGGCAGACTAAAAGAACCATTGAAACCAGATTCAAGGAACATTTGGCACAGCTAAGATACAGTGATGCAGACAACTCAGGCGTGGCGCAACATATTGCGGATAATAATCACCACATACATAAAGAGAATCTGAAACTTATAAAAAATGTTAGACAACCAGCGAAGTTAGATGTGTACGAAAGTATTTATATTTCTAAGGCAATAAAAAATAAAAGTTCCTTAAACCGAGCTCTGCCATTAATGTACAGCCCTTTGTTTAGACTCTCTCTTTGGCATAGAAGATATTTCGAAACTCAGTAGGTAAAGTTATAACGGGAGTTCAAAAACTAGACCCGGCATTTAAAATACAATACACAGAAAATTTGCCAAATTCTTTCAATCACAGCTCTTTTTTTTTTCTTTACCTAACTTTACAATTTTTCTCCTAACTGCCATTCAGCACTATATATTTTAATATATATTTAATTTGTAACTATTATAATTCTAATATACACGAATCTGCTATAATTTTACTGATAAGCATTAACATCGAACTTATATTAGTGAATTTTCGTAGAAAAAATTCACTCATGGGGAGATCCCAACTTTTGAATTTTGAAAAAATTTTTGCAAATGAGCGCGAACTAGGACCCCTAGAACCCATATCCGGGGTCTATATATATATATATATATATATATATATATATATATATATATATATATATATATATATATATATATATATATATATACAGGGTGTTACTTAATGATAGGGCGTAATTTCAAGGGCGCGTTCCTGAACAAAATTCAAGTAGAAAAGTTCATATAAACATGTGTCCTGAAGAGTCTGGTTTTCAAGATACAGGGTGTCAAAGTTTAAAAAAAAAATTGGTTTTTTATTAATATCTTAATGATTCTTTTGCCCATTTTGTTGAAATCTGGCAGGGTTATTCACTGTAATAAGGCGCTAAGTTGGCACTAACTAAAAGATAATTATAAATTCCAGTGGCGTCTCGAGAGGCAGTCTCACGAATAATATTGACTAAAAAAAAATGTACGCTACTGAATTTTTTTAATTTTAATTTTTTTCAGATTAAGCACCTAAAAATAAACCTTTTTTGCCTCTTAATATTTTTTCGTATATTACTTCCTTTTCGAGGAAAAAATGAAAACGACTTCATTGCATGTCGAATAATTGTTAAAATGAAATCAAGTTAATTGTGAGCGTTGCTAGAAAACGTTGTTTTGACATTATGAGCATAATGTTTTTGACTTTCTGTGACAGTTTGTTATTATTTTTCCTCTGGTCAAAAGGTTAATTGTGCTATTAAAAAATGGTAAATAACTATTCTAATTTGGAGATGACACAAATGCATTTCCTTTATGGTCTTGCCAATGGTAATTCGGCGGAGGCCCGGCGGCTCTATCAAGAAAGGTATCCTGATCGTGTCCTTCCAGGTAGACAAATATTCATAAACATTCATCGTCGTCTGACTGAATCTGGCAGTTTTAAACATAATACCTCTGACGGAAGACCTCGTACAATTCGAACTCCAGCAGTTGAGGAGGCTGTCCTACATGCGGTCGAAGAGAATCCTGCAACTAGTACCCGAAAAATAGGTAGGGAATTATATATTTGCTATAAAACGGTATGGGAAATTTTAAGAGAATCCCTGTTGTATCCTTATCACGCACAAAGAGTTCAGGCACTTCTGCCAAGAGATTTTGAACCGCGTACGCAATTTTGTAGATGGTATCATCAAAGACTTTCAGAAAATCCTCACTTTGATTCCATCATTATGTTTACGGACGAAGCCCATTTTTCCAGAAATGCAATAATTAATTTTCAAAATAATCATAACTGGGCCCAAGAAAATCCTCATGCTATTACAGAGACACAGTTTCAGGAACAATTTTCTGTCAACGTTTGGATCGGTATCCTAGATGACTATTTGATTGGACCATTTTTTTTACCACAACGTCTTAACGGACAATCTTACAGTCATTTTCTACAAACTGATTTGCCACTGCTTCTTGAAGATGTCCCTATATATTTACGTCAACAACATTGGTTCATGCATGATGGTGCTCCTGCCCACTTTAGCATATTGGCTCGTGAGTATTTGAATGGAGCTTACCAAAATCGGTGGATAGGTCGTGGAGGACCACAATTCTGGCCACCTAGATCGCCTGATTTAAACAGCCTAGATTTTTATTCGTGGGGGCACCTAAAAGCATTAGTTTATGTTACACCAATCGAGACAGAAGAACAACTAAGGAATAGAATTGTTGACGGATGTGAAACCATACGTAACACTAATGGAATTTTCGAAAGAGTTCGTCGCTCGATGAGAAGGAGAGCACAAGCCTGCATAGAAGCGGGAGGTAGTCATTTCCAACATTTTTTGTAAATAGTTATTACTTTTCGTTTGTTAGATTTTTAAAAATGGCTTAGAAATAAATATTCTGAACGATCACAATTAACTTGATTTTATTTTAACAATTTTTCGACATGCAATGAAGTCGTTTTTATTTTTTCCTCGAAAAGGAAGTAATATACGAAAAGATAATAAGAGGCAAAAAAGTTGTATTTCTAGGTGCTTAATCTGAAAAAAATTAAAATTTAAAAAAAAACTCAGTAGCGTACATTTTTTTTGTCAAGATTATTCGTGAGACTGCCCCTCGAGACGCCACTGGAACTTATAATTATCTTTTAGTTAGTGACAACTTAGCGTCTTATTATAGTGACTAACCATACCAGATTTCAACAAAATGGGCAAAATGATCATTAAGATATTAATAAAAAACCAATTTTTTTTTTAAACTTTGACACCCTGTATCTAGAAAACCAGACTCTTAAGGACACATGTTTATATGAACTTTTCTACTTGAAATTGGTTCAGGAATGCGCCCTTGAAATTACGCCCTATCATTAAGTAACACCCTGTATATATATATATATATATATATATATATATATATATATATATATATATATATATATATATATATATATATATATATATATATATATATATATATATATATATATATATATATATATATATATATATATATATATGCACACCGATAACTCAAAAAATAATAGGCCGATTTTGATAAAATTTGGCATGTACCTTCCTTTTGTAAATGGCTTTGATAAGTTTGTTAATAAAAAAAATCGGACGAGGTTTCCGGGAAAAATTTTGAGTTTTCTTTTGAAAAAAAAAAAAAATCTTAAAAAATAAAAAATCTATGATAACCAAATTTGGTAGGTAGGTTAACGATATTAAAAGTAAACTACACACCAAAATTTAGATTTTTATGTTACAAGAAAAAAAAAAGTTATAATAACATATTTTGTGCCAGATCATTTCTATGAAAATTCACTACCATAACGCACTTGCTGCGTCCAGGCTTTTATTATTATTATTTACATTTACGCAGAATCACATTTTGATTGACAAGCCAGAATATACGATTTAGACAAACAATGCAAACCTACATAAATAAACTACCCCTAATCTATATTGTCTACATGTATAAGGAGTAAAATTGTACGAGAAAAGTAAAAATATAACACCTAACTAATAAATTTTATTTATTTGTGTAAAATGTGAAATCTGAAGTATTCTTGGGTATGAATATTTCAAGATTTCACAAAGCAAAGGTTGCTGGATCCAGTTGTTTGGGTTGACTTTACCAAACCAAATAATTAGGAATTAGTGACTTGTAACTTACAGTGCCATCTAGTGGCGATACCTTGAAGTATAATTTCAGTTGATTATAAATCAATTTATCTGTGACTTGTTACTTTTATTTCATTATCTTGAGAAAATGACTCGTTTTATCCGATTTGAACAAAAAACAATAAAGTAGTATTAAATAAAGCAAAATAAAACTATACAAGATGTTACCAAATAAACAAACTTTGGACACAACTAAAACATTAATGGAGGTACTTTACTCAACATTTTTGTTCTAATACGTTACCTTACAAATATACAACGTGCAAGGTTTAAAATTATGTTTCTTCAATATTCTGAAAAACTTGCTGAAGTAACTTTAAATTTGGCCCATAGCTTTATAGTAAGCATCGTTCAAAAGTCCCCTGTGGGTCCGGGGACTAACTAAAAGAATAGGCCCAAAGTAACTCCTGCCTGTCGTAAAAGGCGACTAATTGGAATCAAACATTGGCGGGGATCTTGTCCATGTGGGCCTGGAGGGAGGCGGATATCTCTGGGGAGTGATGTACACCTGGATTTTGAGGTCTCCACTCTGGGCTTACAAATGGATAGTTGCCCGCGCTTGGTTGTTACTCGGGAGCGGGGTTCCGGATGGGTGCCGCCTTGGGTTGAGTGCTGGCGGGTGTCGTGTGTCTAGACGACCCGGAGGGGGTTGAGAACTCTGATGAGTGGTAAACACCCGGAGTTTGGGGCCCCCACTGTGTGCTTCGGAACGGACGGACGGCCTCGCTTGTGCGATGCTCGGGAGCGGGGCTCGATGGGATGTCGCATTGAGTCTAGCACTGGTGGGTGTCGGGTCTAGACGAACCCGGAGGAGAGCTGAGATCTTTAGGGGTGGAATAAAACTAAGGGTTGAGGCCTCTTCTGTGAGCTTTGAAAAGGACAAACGACCTCACTTGGATGCTGCTCGGATGCAGGACTTCATGATACTGCACCGAGTCAAACACTGACGGATGTCTGGTGCAGACGAACTCGGAGAGAGGTTATCTCTCTTTGAGACACGCAAGCGACTTCGCTCAGATGGCAGTACATCTGTCAAACAAAGTTTCACCTCGCAGGTGTCGTCTCCTGTCGGAAGCTCGATTTGTTGGGTGAAATTGAAGCTAACGTTGGCAGGTGTTGGACCTGGACGAACCCGGAGGTGGCTGGGGTCTCTAGGGGTGGATTACACCTGGAGACTTGGGCCTACTCTGTGAGCATCGATACAGGCTAACGACCTTGCCTGGATCCTGCTCGAGGGCGGGACTTCATGATACCGCCTCGAGTCAATGAAACACTGGCGGGAGTATGGTGCAGGTGAGGCTGGGGAGAGGCAGACATCTCTGAGGAGTGATATGCACCCGCCTCCACTGTGGCCTCAGAGACTGACAATTGGCCTCGCTTGGCTGTTACTCGAGAGCGGGGTTCCAGATGATACTGCTCTGGATTGAGCACTGGCGTGTGTCGTGTGTCCAGACGTCCCGGGGGGCTCTGATCTCTGATGAGTGGTAAACACCTGGAGTTTGGAGCCCATACTGTGTGCTACGAAACGGACGGACGGCCTCGCTGGGGTGATGCTCGGGAGCGGGACTCGATGGGATGTTGCCTTGAGTCTTAACACTGTTAGGTGTCAGGTTTGGAAGAGCCTGAGGGGAGGTGAGATCTCTAGGGGTGGATTACAACTGGAGATTAGATGCTGCTCGAGAGCGGGACTTTATGATACCGCCTCGAGGCAAACACTGACGGATGTCGGGTCCAGACGAACTCGGAGAGAGGTTATCTCTCTTTGAGCTTCGAAACGGGCAAGCGACTTTATTCAGATGGCAGTACACCTGCCAAACAAACTCTCATCCTCAAGAAAAGATCGACTCCCTCAGGGAGCTGGAATTGATGGGTGAAATCTAAATAACTAGACGTGAGCCACAATAGACCTAAGGTCGCGGTGGAGGGACTGAAATAGCTCACTCACAATAAAATCTAATCTAATCTACCATAACACGATTAACATTCTAATCGGTGGAGACTGCACCACTTGAAAACAAGAAGGGGCAGAGACTGCACCACTTGAAAACAAGAAGGGCATCACATGAGCAGAGTGGATCATTGGAATAAACTTTATCCTGCTGATGGTAAAACTGCTGCATTTGAAAGGAGACATGAATTGTCACATATTGATGTCACTATCTGCACACCAGCATCGTTCATAATGCAAAATTATTAATCCAGTAGGAGAGATGTACTGTCCTCATAAGCAGAAGTGCAGTATCTATACTAATCGGATAGTTTTCAAATAATGACTTGAACGGGAACAAATAAGAATTTAATAACATATGTTTCTTGTATTGACGTTGTTATGTTAACCAATTAGAGGAAATAAAACACACATTTTGAATTTAAATATTTATAATTACACAAATATTAGCATTAAAACAAGATGCAGTGTTTTTGTTTGTGTCCAGTGAACCATTCACAGAATATTAAAAGTAAATGACAATGAAGTACAGTAAAGCTCCGCTAATCTGGATGTCCTTGTAATCTGGACAAAATTTATAAAATGTAAATTTTATATTATGAACGTTGCAATCCAGACCGACCGTGAATCCTCTAATCCTAATGTTGTGTGCTTTTTAGTGAATTTTCTTAGAAAAAATTCACTAATGAGGAGATCTCGACTTTTGAATTTTGAAAAAATTTCTTCAAATGAGCGCGATCTAGGACCCCTAGAACCCATATCCGGGGCCAGTTTCAATTTTTATATGTTTATATATATATATATATATATATATATATATATATATATATATATATATATATATATATATATATATATATATATATATGTATATATATATATATATATATATATATATATATATATATATATATATATATATATATATATATATATTTATATATATATATATATGTATCACACCGATAACTCAAAAAATAATGGGCCGATTTTGATAAAATTTGGCATGTGCTTTTCTTTTGTAAATAGCTTGGATAAGTTCGTTAGTCAGGAAAATCGGACGAGGTTTTCCGGGAAAATGTTGAGTTTTCATTCGAAAAAAATTCTTATCTCAAAAAGTAATTAGCCGATTTTAATAAAATTTAGCATGTACCTTTCTTTTGTAAATAGCTTTGACAATTTTGTTAGTCAGGAAAATCGGACGAGGTTTTCCGAGAAAATTTTGAGTTTTCATTTGAAAAAAATTTTTATCTCAAAGAATAATAGGCCGATTTTGATAAAATTTGGCACGTACCTTCCTTTTGTAAATGGCTTTGACAAGTTCGTTAATCAAAAAAATCGGACGAGGTTTTCCGGGAAAATTTTGATTTTTCATTTGAAAAAAAATTTTATCTTAAAAAATAAAAAATCTATGATAACCAAATTTGGTAGGTAGGTTTACGATATAAAAAGTAAACTATACACCAAAATTTAGATTTCTATGTTACAAGAAAAAAAGTTATAAAATATTTTGTGCCAGATCATTTCTATGAAAATTCACTACCATAACGCACTTGCTGCGTCCAGGCTTTTTCATTACATATTTTCCGCCGCAGTCACTGAAGAGCACGGGGAATCACCGACTAACTGTGGAACAGAAACAGGGATGGGTTATCCCGAGTCTTTTTGAATCAATATGGCACAAAAAAGGTCGCACAAAACATTAACTCTCGAAAAACACGATATATTGCAAAAATTGAATAGTGGTGTCAGTGGTAAAGCGCTAGCAGATAAATATGGTGTCGGTACATCCAAAATTTGGATATTAAAAAGAATAAGGAAAAAATAATGGGGTACATGCTACTTCTCTGTTTCTATTAACCCTCATGTATTAATAGTGCGCTTTTGTACGAGGGCGAATCAATAAATCGGTGACTTTGTGAATTTCCCGCCTCTTCACAGAAAGGGCAACACTGCTCCTGTCAACAAGCATCTGCAATTTGACTCCTGTCAAATTTTGAACAAGCTGCGTCACAGCTCCACTCGGCCGACGAGGCTGGTATATGAAATCTTGTCTAACCATAAACCTCGATAAATGTTCAGCAGTCCTATTTTCCAAGAGGAGACACACACCTCACGAACACGTTTCATTAGACAACCGTCTAATTCCCTGGCAAGACTCACACATCAAGACCCTTCGAATAATCGAGAATAAAATTCTGAGAATGGTTACTGGAGCGCCATGGTTTGTCAGAAACAGTCAAATTCACTCTGATCTGGAAATGCCTTGATACTTGAGTTTATAACTCAACTATCCACCACTCAGTTCGCAAAAGCCGCTACTCACCTAAATGCTCTTCTCCGTAGTGCCACCGGCTACGATGAGCAACTTCCACATAGGCATAAGCGTCCAAAGCTTATACTAAGCTGATAACGCCCCCGCGGCAAAAACAGAATGGAAATATTGAAACCCAAACGTCATTGTGAGAAATCTTTCCGACAGAGGTATCTTTCCGACGGAGGTAGGGACTAAGGTACTCCAGGGAGCGGAGTTTTAGTGAGTATGAGTCTCACAGTACCTCAATATCGCACGCACTATGGTGTTGTGAATAAGGTCTGCATGATGCATTTCTCCCTCCTGTATCCAAAAACAAAACAAAAAAAATCCCTCTGATAATGCTAACTTTGTTACCGCTCGTCTGGGCTGAAAAAAGTGTGTTGTAAATTTGGTTCTCCAAAGTTTACTTCTCAGTGCTCATCACAGGTTTCAATCATCACTCAGTGAAATGATATGACTATCTGAAAAATATTTTTATTTATCGCAATAAAAATCAAATTATCTTAAAGACAATTGAAAAATGCCAGACTTAGCCGATAGCGCCCCAGCGGCAAATACAGAATGGAAATATTGAAACCCAAACGCCATTGTGTGAAATCTTTACAGGTTCCAATCATCACTCAGTGAAATGATATGACTATCTGAAAAATATTTTTATTTATCGCAATAAAAATCAAATTATCTTAAAAACAATTGAAAAATGCCAGATGATGCCCCTATTATTAGTGAATTTTTATGAAAAAAAATTCACTAATAGAGAGGTAGGGGGATTTCGTCCCTCTATCAGTCTTTACCTAAGACGCAGTATGAAAGGTGATGTTTAGTTGTAAGTAGTTCAGAAATGTTCATCCTCTGATGACGTTAACTTTGTTAGTGAAACGATAGTCAGGTCTTTAAAAAGCTGAGTTTGGGTTCTCCAAGCGGGGTACCCAGCAGAAACAAAAAAATCCCTGAGATTTCCAGGCCCCTCAAGGGAATTTTCATAATACTCGAAATGAACGACACTTTTTTGAATACTTTTTTTAACAAAATAAATGAAAGTTCGCAACAAAAAAATAATTTAGGGCATACATTGTCAAAAACATAAATATCTTTAATTCTGTTAAACCAATACAGAAAAGTGATAACCTTTTACCTTTTAAATGAGCCACAAAAACCATATTGTAACCAGTGGCGGTTTTACTGTAGGTGCATTTGTGCAGTGAACCCCCTAAAAATTGAACTACCTACACCATTATAATTTTATCCTTTCAACATTTATAATGTAAATGATAAATATCGTATAATATACTACCTTTCTTACCATTACCTACATAGTTACATACAAAACAACAACCCCTAACCCATAGAAAATATTTAAATTGCTGTCTTGTCGCTGACGACTTTACCAACTTTTTCGGTTCAAGTTAGATCCTGAACATATCGCGAGAGCGGTACTCTGTGTGTTAAAAAGAGAGCAACGGACGCGTGTATCAGAAGACATATACACACATCTTACCGCGTTTAGGTGCAGTGCACGAGAAGGAGGAAAAATCGAGCTACGTCGGCTCGTGTACCCGACAATCGTCTGCTTTAGCCCGTCGCGTCTTGCCTCCTGTTACGTGTTAATTAAAATATGTAAACAATGGAGTCGTATTCGGTGGAATATATTAAAGAAAATTCGAATAATTTTCAAAATCGTTTTGAAATAACGATAAAGGGTCCACCTCGCCCAGAACTACAGCTGGCACAAGAGTGTACCTTAAAAAATAAAAAATTTAAACGTGTGTTTAAAGTAGAACAATAAAAAAAAAACTTCCTGATTGTGCGGGTGTAATAAACTAACGCATTATTTTGCTTCCCGTGCCTGATTTTCGCCGGTAATCCTAATGTAAGTGTTGAGTGGAAAAAAACAGGGGTTACGGATTTGTCACATTTGTCGGCAAAAATGAAAAAGCATGCATCTTCCCAAATTCATATGAAGAATGAACTAAATCTCTCCGATATCATCTGCATATCAACAGTTGATTAAAAACTTCAATGAACAAGTATCAAAAAACCGGTATGTATTATCACGACTTATCGACTGTATTAAATTTTGTGGTGCTTTTGAACTCGCCTTACATGGGCACGACGAATCTTCGGGCAATTTAAATCGCGGTATATACAGGGGGCTCATCGATTTTGTGGCGGAAATAGATGTGGCAATGAAACAGAATTTGGAAGGGAGTAATGTTTTCAAAGGAACTTCAAAATCGGTTCAGAATAATTTAATAGATGCTATGCTAGTAGTTTATCAGGAAGAAATAAAAAAACAAATTTTAGAGACTCCCTTTGTAGCCATCCAGGTTGATGAAACGACGGATGTTTCTACCCATCAGGAACTTGTGTTAATTTTGAGATATGAACGAAACGATCACATACATGAGCGATTTTGGAAACTTCTAAATCCTGCGTCATATAGTGCCAAAGACATTGCGATTGAAATAAAAAAATAATTAACTGAACTTAATATTTCGCCTAATGAGTTAGTAGGTCAAAGTTATGATGGAGCAGCCGTTATGTCAGGGAAAGTGGGAGGCGTGCAAAGTATTATAAAGAATGACTAGCCACATGCGTATTTTATACACTGCTATGCCCATCAGTTCAATTTAATTTTACAAAAAAGCGTGTCTGTCAATAGAAATATCTCTAATTTTTTCGCAAATTTACATGCATTTCCTACCTTCTTTTCACGATCGCCAAAGCGATCGGAGGTATTACAGAGTATTGTGAAAAAGCGAATTCCAGCAGCGCCGCCGACCAGATGGAATTATAACAGTCGAACGGTAAGAAATGTTTACGAAAATGCAGAACTTTTAAAGGAATGCTTGGAATGTATTTTAGACTCTGCAAGAAATGATTATAATACACATAACGAAGCTGAAATGTTATTGGGCTATTTAAACAATGACCATTTTAAATATTGGATCACTTTTTTTTTAAAATCATGCCTCACTGTGAAATTCTTTTTAATGAATTTCAGTCTCGAGTTTTGGATGCTATCAAAATCAATAGCTTTGTGAATAATTTTGAAAAAGCGATCACAAAAATCCGTACATCCGATTCGCCCAGTTCACCACCAAATAGGCGTAGACCGAATGACTTGTCATTTTCTGCCCAATCGAATGAAGTATGTGATGTGCTAATTAATCAGGCCAAGGACCGATTTGAATTTAACGGCCATCTTTTAGCATCCAAACTATTTTTTCCTGATAAATTCCGTGAATATGAAAACAACTTCCCCACTGTAGAGTTTGATAGTGTAACAAAAACATATGACTTTTTCGACAAGTCTAAATTGAAAAGTGAACTATTAGTTATATACAGTAGAGAAGATTTTTTAGGGGCGGCGAGTTGCTTAGTTATTCTACAATTATTTAAAGACCGAAACTTACTTTACTGTTTTAGTGAAAGTGTTTTGTTGTTAAAACTTATTTGTACGATTCATATGACAGTTGAAAGTGAGCGTCGTTTTTCAACTCTTAAAAGAGTGAAGACTTCTCTGAGGAACACCATGGTACAAGAAAGACTAAATTCATTATCCATGTTAAGTATGGAAAAAGAATTAATTGCATCAATTTCAGACTTCAACAATCGTGTTACTGATGTGTTTGCTAATTCAAAGCATAGACGAATGGATTTCCTGTATAAGTAAACGTAACTTTTTTATTTATTGTGTTATTAAATGCTACGAGTATCTAAATGTTTCTTCTGAAAACGCGTGACCTTGAAAATATTAAAAAATTTCTCCTGCGGTGCATTTTTAACATCATGAGCAGCACCCCATGTTCTGATATTGTTCTGATATTACATGTTCTTAATTTTATGAACCCCCTTCGTATTTGACCACGAGCCGCCACTGATTGTAACTACTGTTCAAGCATTCGAATGAAAACACGTCTTCTTACTCAATAAAATAAAGTTTTCAAAAACAATAATAATTCACATCTCAAATGTTTACTACAAAAAAAAAAAAAGAGAAATCACCACATTTAAATAAGATAGTAGGATTTATTCATACATATTTTCTCAATGTGGTAGTTTTAGATTCTAAAACTTCAGTTTTGCATTGTGCATTTTCTTAAAAGTGTTTTTTCCTCATTTCTACGTGCCTTATGTTTCATTTTTTCTGCCTCTGCTCATCTCAAGCATCGTCTTCTGATTTTCATCAAGAATTATAATATATACATGATATGAATTTTTGACATATTGCCTCTGCTTATCTTTGATTTCTATATTTAACACCCGTCATAATTTCTTTAAACTATCATGTTGCGATATTAAAGTTTTCTCTTGCCGATTACGATATATAAATACCCAAATAGAAATGCCCAATATTTTTACTCCAACTTTAGCCCTTTGTTACATGGTCATAAGGGTTAAAATCGAATAAGCACATTCATTGCATTTTATGTGTTCAAGGAAGAACATTCGAAGTGAGACGAACAAATGAGACATGTTTTGAGATGAAGAAGATACTATATTTATATCGGCGTATGTGACATAAGCTGCGGTCATTGGCGGTTTCAATTAATATACCAAACGACAGCCGTAGTAGAAAAATATTTACGTGAAAGAAAGTAATAATATATATGAAATCAAAATAGTGCAGTAAATTGAATCATAACTTCCACATAGCTGTGATACTTTATTGGGTGCCTCACGTTGAGCAATTAGGAAAAAAATCTCTGCTACTTTATATCTGTTACGTAAATTGAAGCCTCTAGTGAGCCCATATGTGTTGAGAGCGGCATATTTTTCACTGTTCAACTCTAGACTGAGTTACGGTGTTATTTTATGGGGTAACTCTACCCACTCCATAGTCATTTTTAGACTTCAGAAGCAGGCTATCCGGCTGTTGGAGGGTGTTGGTCCCAGGGAGCATTGTCAGCCTCTATTTGTGAAGCATGGGATAATGCCTCTTCCTTCGATGTATATCTATGCCACCCTTCTGAGGGTACATGAGACAGCAGGGAATTATTTTTTGCGGAGTGATATTCACACGTATAACACACGTAATGCCAGTCTACTATCGGTTCCACGTTGTCGTCTAGCTATGTCTTCCAGAAACTCGGTGGAAGTGGATTTATATAATCGTTTACCAGGGAAGATTAGGGCCGTCTATTCTTTTCAGAAAGACATTATCATGGAATGAATTTAGGGCCCATGACTGGTATTCCTGTATCCATAAACTTTTGAAAAGTTATATTACTCGAGTTTTATTGAAAAAAAGGTAAGTTTTCACCAATCACCCCTTATTTATCCCCTACCCCCTGCAGCGATCTTACCCAAAAACAATTCGAAGCGTTCCTTTGTCGGGTGCCAACTGGATACCAAATTTGAAGATGATATCGTAATTCGTTAGAAAGTTATTACGCCTATTAACAGACAGACCTACATGCCGACGGACAGACAGATTGACAGAAAAAAACATTTGCGTTCTAGATAGAGGTGTGCGAACCCATATTTTGTTCGAACCGAACTATAAACGAACCTAAGCAAATATGTTGCCTCGAACTTCGAACCTCTGAAATAGTATGTTTAAGGTTCACAGTCGAACTTCGAACTTCTTAGAAATTCAAAATCGAACATCGAACTACCCAACATTTTTCAGTGTTCATATATCATTTCCTTAATTACAAAATTTAGGAATATTGTAACATTTACAAAAAAGAAGGGTTCGACAAATTTGCAGGTTGATTGGGTGAAAATGCCTTCCGGTGCTGATCATTGTGGAGATGGGTCAACGTTAAATCCAAAACACAAAAACAAAAAATATTTTAAACTTTTTCAGATTTCCAGACCTATAGATAAGCTCAATTATAAATATGTTGTTGTTTGGTATTGGCTAGGCAGTTTTAGCAAACAGATTGAGAGAGTTCAAAGTGAGCACGATAGGTATAACCACTTACAAGTTTGAACTGTCTCCTGATTGTGAATATTTAACTGTTTTGGCTCACTGTGAAATAAAGCATCTTGAAAGCAGTGTTTTTCAAACACAATCTACAATGATTCTCAAATTCTGAAAATCTGCGTTACCAATCGCCTTCGAACACCGCCATCATCATGTTGTTACTGAAATAGGTGTTGGGAGGCTAGGATATACAAGAAAAATAATTCTGTGATTGCTAAATCGCTCCGTCGTGCCTCAATGTGTCCCATCTACGGTCAAAAATATGCATGAGTGAAATCTTCTGAAATTATGCTATCGACTCAATGAGACCGATAACGAGTTTAAAGCGCCGCTACCGAGTTAAAGGTGCCGCAACTTCGCTACCTTTGGCAACATTCAATGCCTGTAAAGTGAAATTTCGAAGTATTTTTGAGCAACGAACTTCGAACTATTTTGAAGAATTACATATTTCGAACTTCGAACTACTTCAACATCGCTTGTGCGAACATATTTTCGAACCGAAGGTTCGGTTCGAGTTCGGGTTCGGTTCGGAATTTCGAAGCTTCGCACACCTCTAGTTCTAGAATGAAGTTTTGTATATGTTTTGAGTCTTTTTACGCCGTTTTAACACAAAAAAAATTTTTCAACAATATTCCACCCCCACACAATCAAACCCTAATTTAGTTTCAGTAAATAATACCAGATGTTTGATGAAATTAAAAGTTTTCTAATAAATAAACCCTAAAACATATTACTCGAGTTTGAACGAAAAAATGTTAATTTTCACCAAATCACCCCCATTCATCCCCTACCCCCTAAAGCGATTTTACCCAAAAACGATCCCAACGGTTCGTTTGTCGAGTGCTAACTGTACACCAAATTTGAAGACGATATCTCAATTCGTTCTAGTTGTCGTGGCTACAAACAGACAGACAGACAGACAAAAAAATTTCTTTACCAGAACATGTTTTTTATATGATTTGATACTTTAATAACGAATCTGCCAGTGAGGGAATTTTACAAATACATAATTTCCAAGTCTACAGAATAATTTCCATGACATTTGAGCAAAATCAGAAATCAGAACAACCCCTCCGCTCGTGTGTCTGCTTTTCAAAATTTCTGTAATCTGCTACTCCTTGGACAGTTTAATCATGTTGAGAATGTTAACAACAGGATTCTTGACATACTTTTGTTTACAGGCACTTGCTTGGTGGGGGAAGGTTTTGATTCGCCTGTGATTCCTGATAGTCATCATCCCCCCTTAATCATAGAGTTTGGTCTCTTCCCCTGTTGGTAACGCTAGGCAGAGATCATATAATTTTCGAAAATGTAATTTTGTCAGATTGTATGCGGAGCTTGGCGGCTTGTGCTGGGATGGCATGGACGGACTTCAGCATGTTGATTCTATGCTAGACTTTTTCTATTCCAGAATTTACGACTTGCTTGATCTGTATGTTCCTATGACTGCTCCAAGAGCATGTAATAGGTATCTCCCATGGTTCTCTATAGAAATTAAGGCTAGTATCAAATATAAATATTCATTATGGTGTAAGTTTAAGAAGTCTGGAAATGTGAAGTTTCTGGATAGATTTAGGGAGCTGAGACAAAAACTTAAGAGAGACATTTATCTTTCTCGAGTAAACTACATTCAGAGGGTTGAAAGAGAGATTAGGTCTACTCCTAAAAAATTCTGGAACATGCGCTTCTCGGCGCCGTCCAAACTTTTCTATTGGGAATTCATCTAACCAGCAACAGGCAGTTGACAGTTTTGCTTATTTTGCGGGATGTTCTGGTTCCACCTCCACCTCATCACCTACAGCCGCCAGCCTGGCTTCGGGTGACATCACAGTGTTTTTTGTTGATGACTTTACAGATAATGAAAGTATTACAGCTGCTAAGAGAATTAAGGCTAACATGTCCTGTGGACCTGATCTAGTTCCTGGCTTCTTGGTCGCGACTGCTTATATGCTTTCTTGACTCCACTTAAGAAAATTTTTAAATTGATTCTTAGATCTGGAACATTCCCCGCGATTTGGAAGCTGTCACGAGTTCTCCCTGTCTTCAAGGCGGGGGATAGTGGTGATCCATCAAACTATCGACCACTAGCCATACTATGTGTCTTCTGTAAGATTTTCGAGGCCTGCCTTTTTCGGCGAACACTGTCTCACATCAAAAATAGACTCTCTATTTCTCAGCATGGTTTCATTCCAGGGAGATCAACTGTAACGAATTTAGTTGAAGTTACACAGTTCATTGCGTCCGCTCTCGACTGCTCCTCACAGGTTGATGTTGTGTATATTGATCTATCTAAGGCCTTCGATTGTCTAGATCACTCTGTTCTGATTGACAGGATGAGGGCTATCGGATTCTCCGAGGGCTTGCTTGGCTTGTTCAGATCTTACCTGGATGGAAGGAGGCAATTTGTTGAGGTTGGGGGCTTCAAGTCTGACACCTATCACATAGCTTCAGGAGTGCCGCAGGGTTCCATACTTGGTCCATTGCTGTTTAATATATTTATTGACCCAGTTAAACATGTTTTGCATGTTCCTTTTTTAATGTATGCAGATGATATTAAGATTTTTGCATATATTTCGAGTGTTGGTGACTGTTTGCGGCTCCAGAACAGTGTCAGATCCTTGATGAATGGTGTTGTCGGAGTGGTCTTTCTATGAATGTTTCCAAGTGTTGTGTGATGTCCTTTACTCGAAATAAGCACGCAATTACTTTCGGGTACAATATAAGAGGGCTTCCACTTGATCGCCCCAGGCAGTTAGGGACCTTGGAATTGTTTTTGATGGTACTCTATCTTTTAAACCACACTACGAGCAGACTGTCAGTTCTGCTTACAAAGCTCTTGTGTTTCTGATAAGAAACAGCAAAATTTTCTCACAGACTGACACCCTCCTCCTGCTATTTAGTTGTTTGGTTAGGTCTAGACTTGAATATGGCTCAGTTGTGTGGGCTCCTACTTATGAGATACATGTGGCAAGCCTGGAATCAGTGCAAAGGAAATTTCTCAAATTTCTTAGATTTCATGAGGATGGTCGATATCCTTCTATTGGTTTTCCTCAGGAAGGTTTACTTCTTCGCTTTGGTCTGCAGAGTCTGTCGATGCGCAGGCAGTCCAGTTTCGTTACATTTTTATACAAAATGGTTAATTCTATGTTCGATAGCCCTAATCTGCTTCAGCAACTTAATTTCAATGTGCATCATATTGCAGCACGTTTTCCAGGCACATTCTATCTCCCGACTGCTCGTACGTGATTGCTGCGATCGTCTCCAATTTACCAGATGTGCAATGATTACTCTGTATTGCAGGACAGCCTAGATATCTTCTCATGTAATATATCAGAGATAAAAATGTTTTTCAAAGATATCTAATTTGTGACTCTCTTTTGTGTAGTTTATTTGATTATTGTTTGTTATTATGTTTTGTGTATCGGCCCATCCTTAGTTTGGCTTTAGGCTGTTGGATGGTGTATGAATAAATAAATAAATAAATAAAATCACAAATTTCCCAGACATTTCACTGACATTTTAGGGGGTATTTCAAATTCACTGATTTTTCCCAGTTTTCCAGGTCGCTGGGTACCCTGCCAAGTGTAGTTCTTTCACAGATTTTTATGATTTGTCTTTCATTCTTAGAGATAATTAAACAATAAAGAGGAAACTTCTTAATTTCAATAGTTGTATATTGATTGATGAAATATCATTTCTATTATTTGCTAACCATGTTTTATCACATTTTATAGTGCTGTTTATTTTATTTACATTACCTATATACTATGTGTATCTTTAAATAACTTAATGTTGCACTATTTATCTGAAACATCTCATATACTATGAAGATCCTCTGAGTGGGACCAAAGTAAATATTTACGGGTCATGGGTTATCTCAAATATAACTTTTCATTAGATAAAAGAACAATTTACACGAAGAACAAACAGTAGAGCATAAGCTATCTATTAATAAACAACATGTTTCTGTTTCTTTTAATTCATGCTTTTTGTGTTTGCAAAAGAAAAATTATAAAGGTAAGTTAAAATGAAGAATCAAATTTATGCATAATGTTCAGTTCTTTCCTAACAAGATCTTACCCTACAGTATTGTGCAAATTAGTGAGTGAACACAGGCAGCTTTATGTTAAATATTGTTTATTGGAAGAAAAAATTTCGGGACACAGCAAGTGCGTTATGGTAGTGAATTTTTATTAAATGTTTCGAACTTGGATAACTCAATTTTCGATAAACTTATAAAGTTCTGGTATGTAGTAAGGCCTTTTCCAAAGCAACATGTCCGCCGTGTCATTAAAATGGCTTTGTAATTTTCGGAGAAAAAAATGTTTTTCGAAATAAAACTGAAAATTTGAAAAACTAAATTTTCTATAAACTTAGAAAGTTGAGTTTTCGTACATAGTAAGGCATTTCCCAAGGAAACGTATCCACTAAATTTCATTAAAATAGCTTTGTAAGTTTCGGAGAAAAAAATTTTTTTCGACAGAAAGCTCATATATATATATATATATATATATATATATATATATATATATATATATATATATATATATATATATGTATATATATATATATATATATATATATATATATATATATATATATATATATATATATATATATATATATATATATATATATATATATATATATATATATATATATATGTAGGGTGGCGCATTGAAAACGAAACAGACCGATTTGCGTCCAGAGAAATTATTTTTTTAAGAAACGCTGAAACACGTCAATTTTAATATTGAGGGGGACATGTTTTGACATAAAACTCAACTTTGTCACATCAACCCCTTAAGGGTGGTGATAACAACCCTTATATTTTAAATAGGGAACATGGGTCGAGTGTTACATCATTTGAAAGCTCTTTCTTTTCTGAATTCAGCACACTAATTTTTTTGGAAGTTTTATCAACTCGTTTAAAAATTATTCACAGTTGAAGTTGCAAGAACGTATTTCATTCATTGTGATACGAAATGCACTAATTAGTCAATTTTTCGTAAAAAAAAAAACTAAAAAACAAAACCAAACGTTCAAAAATGTTTATTCAGTTAAGTAAGTGTTCAAATTGTTGACCACCAGCTTCCATACAAAAATACAAATTTTGTTCAAAACGAGCTCTGACATTCTGGAGCATTTGTGGAGTTATTAGACGGCATTCTTCAACAATGCGTCGTCGTAATTCTTCCAGAGATTCCGGTTCTGTTGCGAAAATTCTACTCTTTAAATGGCCCCATAGAAACAAGTCTAAAGGAGTTAAATCCGGTGATCTAGGGGGCCACTCAATAGCACCTCTACGCCAAATCCATGGTCCTGGAAACTCTCTGTTCAAAACTCCCTAACACGTTGTGAAAAATGTGGAAAAGCTCCATCTTGTTGAAACACTAATTGATAGCGATCATCATTTTCAACAATGTCAATTAGTAGAGGGTAAACGATATCTTCTATTAACTCCAAATACTTTTCGCCACTCAAATTGCCATCAAGAAAAATTGGTCCGATTTAACAGTCTCCAAAAATGCCAGTCCAGACATTCAATTTCTGTGGAGTTTGAGTGTGGACTTCGTGAACATTTCTTGGATTATTATCTGCCCAATAACGACAATTATGACGATTGACTGTAGAGTTTAATAGAAACGTACACTCGTCTGAAAAACAGATATTGAACAGAAAGTTCCCGTTATCAGCTATTCATGCAGTCATAACTTCACAAAACTCCAGCCGCCGATCATAATCATTTTCAATCAGTGAATGAATGAATTTTGTACAGGTGAAATTTATGATGCTTCAATATTCGCTGAATAGTTCTTCTTTTGATGTTTAAAACAGTGGCCAATTTTCACGTGCTCAAAGTTGGGTCTGCAGCAATTTGTCCTAAAACTTCAATCTCAGTAGTCTCATTTCTAACCAGAAATTCACGTTCAGGATCCCGTTTTTTGTTGGCTACTGAACCACTTTGTCGAAACTTTGCAAATAACTCCAAAATGTATTTTCTGTTATGATGTCTGTTCGGATGTCGTTCATTAAACAAATTTGCGGTACGGTTGGCACAGTCATCGTTTTTGAAAAAAAGAGTAATTATTTCAACTCTTTCTTCTACAGAATACACCATTGTGATATTAATTTTCGGTAGTACTATCAAATATCAAACCGACCGATAAACTTAAATAACAAACCGCATTTCTCTCATTCCAATAAGAAATGTTCTGATAGTCAATTTTTTGTTTACAAACCAACAAAACATTGACTATCAGCACATTTCTTATCGGAATGAGTGAAATGCGTTTTTGCATCTTCAACTGTGAATAATGTTTAAACGAGTTGATAAAACTTCCAAAAAAATTAGTGTGCTGAATTCAGAAAAGAAAGAGCTTTCAAATGATGTAACACTCAACCCATGTTCCCTATTTAAAATATAAGGGTTGTTATCACCACCCTTAAGGGGTTTATGTGACAAAGTTGAGTTTTATGTCAAAACATGTCCCCCTCAATATTAAAATTGAAGTGTTTCAGCGTTTATTAAAAAAAAATTCTCTGGATGCAAACCGGTCTGTTTCGTTTTCAATGCGCCACCCTATATATATATATATATATATATATATATATATATATATATATATATATATATATATATATATATATATATATATATATATATATATATAAATAAATAAACATATAAAAATTGAAACTGACCCCGGATATTAGTTCTAGGGGTCCTAGTTCGTGCTCATTTCAAAAAATTTTTGCAAAGTCTCACCATCAATACCTTTCTATTAGTGAATTTGTTTAAAATAAAAATGGGCTTAGATCGGCTGATGTAACTGATGATATCCTTAGGGTGGTGGATAGTGGTAACATTTGTGTATTAATATTGCTAGACTATAATAAAGCATTTGATATTGTCAATCACAAAATGCTTAAAGTAGTTCTTCAGTATTGTGGGTTCAGTCAGCCTGCGTTGACATTGGTATCATCATTTTTAGCGGATAGGTTACAGAGGGTAGTCTTGGAAGCTGCACTTCTCAGTTTGTAACTGTACCACAGGAAGTACCACAGGGAAGCATACTTGGATCATTCTTTTTTACTATATATACTCCAAATTTGTTTTGTTATATCAAATTTTGTAACTTCCAGCTCTACGCAGATGACATGCAACTTTGCTAATCATTCAAATAAAGAGATTTGGGTGAAACTCTTGCTTTGATAAACAAAATTCGATTATTATTATTATTTTCTGTTTTGCTTTAATTTTTTACTTATGTTTAACTAATGCGTGCATCTTTAATTCGAATTTTACCTGTTAATTAATGTAGCAGTAAATAAATAAATATTTTGATGGTGATATCTGTGGAGAAAACATTTCCATTAATAATTTATTCAGTTACCTTGTCTTTCACATTCGTAAAGGATCTCCCTCTCTACCTTTTCAATCTTAGTTTTCACTTCCAGCTCATGCTCAAGTTCTTCCTTTGCCGCTGTTAAGGTTGTAAGATCGGCCATGCATTTTTCGAAAACTGCTTGTTGTCCGCCAATTATCTGTTGATATTCATATGCTTCCACACCAAGTTCTTCCCGTTCGATATTCTTCTTTTTAGCGCCAGTCTCCTGAAGAGAAAAATGATTAAACGAAAGGTTTTCAGAAGTGCCCACATATACTTACATTCTCATAGATTTCATCTTTCAAAGAGTCTATTTGGCGCAGAAGTTGTTCTTTTAGCGCATTCTGGAACTTACCCAGAAGAGGATGTTCGGGGCTCAAAACTCTTCCTACATCCCCTTCAAGCTTCCTAAAATGCAAAAAATTAATTATTAATAAACAGTTTGAATGCGAACAATCCTCTTAATATGGAAAAAAAATGGTTTCAATGGAAAAATTGTAACTGAGCTTATTTTGAAATTAAAAGTAACAATCAACATAATTCTGCAAGTTTTCTTCAACCTAAATGGTGGTAGATTTGAAAGGGCAAAGCATATTCGCAACATGTTTAGAAAAAGGATTAAAATTTTAACGTCAAAGTTAGGGTGTAGACAAGAAGGGTCAAGTCCTCCAATCATATACAATATAGCTAGGATTACGATCATACAACTAAATAAAAATGATATGTTCAGGCATTACCGAACAATTGGTGAATATACACAGAAAAAAACGTGTCAAATTAGGAACCAGCTTTTTTGAAGAGAATTTTATAGAATACAGCACTGTCTTCTGTTAACATTTGATAAATTATTTCATTTAGGTATATTAAAGCTCTAAATATAAAACAAAATTTGTATAGCCAAGAGCCGAGAATTCCATAAAAGAATTGGGCTAGATTTTAGCAACTTTTCCTATATTCCATATACAATAGTTTTAAAGTAAAAATGCAAAGTTTTGAGAGGCCAAGAATAAGTGAGCGGTAGACACGAAGTAACGTGCCGCCACCTAGTTGCTGAACCAAGTAGTATGTTGTCACGCCAGCTCCAAATAACACAGTGTTAAAAAATAGAGACTGTATACAACCAACTAACAATTTAATAAATTGTCAGCTCTGGCCCATTTCTACCCTAATATAGGGACAAGGTATGTAAGGCTAGATGCATTCTCGCCAAGAAGTAAAAATCAATGATCATGCTGAAAACCTGAACCCTCAGAAATGTGCCCCACATTTTTTTCTTGCTACAGTAGTGTCGCGATAATCCAGCTCAATTAAAACCATGTCATTCTGAGCTATCAAATAATCTGTAGTAGCAAGACCTTTTAAATTAGGCTTTTAAGAGCCAACACAACGAAATAAAGAAACTGTATTTAAATGGAGTAAACACTGTATTCAAGTAAAAACGAACAAAATAATAAGGGGATTCTATTAACTAAAAAAATTAATTGTTGAATAATAAAAAAATATAACTAGATGTGTACATGTTATGCATGTACATATGAACATTATTTATAATTTTTAACCTTTCCTCTGTTATTTTCATCGCATTCTTTTTCTAAATTCTGCTCGCCTTCTTTAGGATTTCTTTCACAGACTGCAAAAAGTTAGTTTTAGCTTGTCAATAATCGCTAATTTGACTTTAAGAGTTACTTACATTTAATAGGTGCCATTGTCATTGTAACCTGTACAATTAGGAACTTGGGTGCCTGTAACATCTATTTACAAAGCCATCTGCCCCAAGACAAATTAAAGCCTGCATAAATTAAGTCACGTAAATGAATTCGGATTAGAAGGCACAGTCTGGATTAGAAAGTACTTCAAGGGAGCATAAAGGTTAATTCAAATTGTAGAAGCATCTATGGATTGTCACAACACTATGGTATCAACTTGAGAAATTAAAAGAGTCGCTGGAGACAGTGATCGTAGTAGCATCGTGAAGGCAACGTCGCCTTACGACTGTTATGATATCAACTTTATATTGTATTTTCCAAATTATACAGGTACCTAGTACTGAAAAAGTTATATAGGTACCAGTCAATAATAATTTAGAGTTTAGCTTAACTTTTAGCTTTTGATAGGTCAATTTTGTTAGGACCATTTTCCAGTAGAATTTTTTAGTGAATTGGGCTTCACCAAAGTATCCAATATTCATATTGTAAAACATTTATATTAAAATTACAGAGTAAATATTCAAAAGCTAATATATAAAGACAGTGATCACATACTTCCTGTATCTGTGAAATGAAGACACAGAACTAACAGCAGTTTGTTCAGCATCACTTTTAGTTTCTGATCGACCTGTGGAAGGTGTTTGACCTATTTGAACTTTCGAAGTTCTGTCTTTGAAGGGTTCTTCCTCCGTTTTATTAGGATCCTTTTCAGACATTCCACAATGGTAAAATACACTCTGTGTTTTAAATTATCTTGGAAGTTCATAAAATTTGATGTCAAATACACATTAGTTAGAAAGTTATGTCAATAATCAATGGTTGCCTTAGTGATATTATAGATAAATGTTACATCATTACAAGCTTCAATAGTTATTTAGAGTAAAAATTCCATTTAATGTAGCTGTCAGATGGTGCTACTTAAATTTACAAATAGATTTATAAATATATTAATGTAGTATCTGTTGAAGAGACCCTCCTCAGTATGTCGAAAAAGTATGTTTAAAACTAAAGGGCTTGATGCTAAAAATGCAGCAGCGTCAACTTTAAGGATTAGAAAAAACCGACGACTAATATTTGATAGAACAGATTAGGGTTAAAACCCCTTTCAACTTATTTTAACTTATATGAAAAAGTTACTAGGAAATTAAGTAGAAGTTTATCAGTGTAAGTTAAAATTTGTCCATATGTAATTATGTCACTTAAATACATTTTAATATTACTACAGCATAATTATATTGCGGGATATTACCTTCAACACATTTTTAATGCATATTTTCCAAGTTAGGTAAAGGAAAAAGGAAAAATTACAGACGGAATTCAAACATATATTAAAAATAAACCTTATTCAAATTTTTTTTAAATGTGACAATGACAATAGTGACAGCTGACAGATAACATATTTGACATTTTGCTTTTGGACTTTACAATAATCTTCGTTTGAATGGTTATGCTATGCTCTATTACAAAATTTTCTACATTTTTTTTTAAATTTTGTTATAGTTTATTCACTTATTACTCATATGCTAAAATTACTTTGAGTTCCAGCTTGAGCGTGAGCTCAGTGCACAAAATAATAATTTATTATTAGGGCGCATTTTAGATCATCTCTGCTTTTCGAATTTCATTAATCAATAATTATTGAGTAGAAATTCCACACCACAAAATTATGTTTTGTTTCCAGCAGAATGAAACTTGGAGAATCGCATTATTTTTATATAAAATAAAATAAAAGCAAGTACCCACAAAATATGAATATGAATAGATGCGTTATATAGGTACTTTTCCTTTTGAAAATTAAAATTTGTATAAATGTGTGAATAGCTACCTACATTATTTGTTAGTATTACCTATATTACAATGCATACATTGTGACTTAAATATTAAATATACCTATATTAAAATAGCAATGAGAATACTGATCATTTATTAATATGAGTGTTAAGCAGGAGGTATTTACTTTTTCTGGAAAATAAAAATTCACATTATTATTACAGTATCAAAAAGGCCAGCAATTTAAAAAGAAAGAGCGAGATGAATGCGAATGTAATGTTTGGCGCATGGCGCATGCGTACGGCTAAACACTCTGTAAAGGTGAAGTGATCTGGAAAAATTGAGTGCTAAATCATATGTTTATTTTGTGGGAAGTGTAATTTAATCTTATATTTACATTCCTGTAAAAGATTACTAGTTTTTATTTTTTGTAAATTGAAACTCATTTAAAGTATAATATCCATGGTTCTTTCGCGTATAAGCTAAAACATTCTCTTGTATTTTACCTTAAAAACACTTATTACTTACTTAATTGGTTTTGCTTTGATTGTTGATTCGAAAACTTAACAGCAAAACAAATTGGAAATTTAACTGGCACAGGCAAGTTAAATGTAAAATATTGTGGCATTGAAGAAGAATATTGCACGTGATTATTAATGTTTCACTCCCAGAACAGGTGCTTATTTTTATTTTTTATGGTTTATTAAACAATATCAGCCCTTGCCTTTACTTTTGCTGTCAATCATAGAATTTGCATGAATTCAACTATTTGCAAGGTTAACTTGATCAGCTGTGGTTTATGTTTATTATTTCAGATTTGGTGGCTATCGGCTGCCACAGTCAAAAGAAATGGATGCACCAAAGACATCAGATGTGGTGTTGGTAGCTGGGAATTCCCATACTGAACTTGCTAATTTGATTGCTTACCGTCTTGGTGTCAAAATCGGAGGATGTGCTGTTTATCATAAATCGAACAGGGAAACTATGGTAGAAATTGGAGATTCTGTCAGAGGAAAAGATATCTATATCATTCAGACAGGCACAAAGTAAATTTTCCATTAAACAGTCGGATCTCAGTTTTACTATTTTTATTTCTATTTTGTATAATTCCATTCTTTTTTTTGTTGGTATTTAAACACTGGATCTCTAGTAAACTAAGAAATAATGTATGTTCTAGGGATGTCAACAATAACATCATGGAACTGTTGATAATGGCTTATGCTTGCAAAACGTCTTCAGCAAAATCGATAGTAGGCGTGATACCATATCTGCCATACAGCAAACAGTGCAAAATGCGCAAGCGTGGATGTATAGTGACGAAATTGTTGGCCCAGATGATGTGCAAGTCTGGTTTGAGTCATATCATCACCATGGACCTCCATCAAAAGGAAATACAGGGCTTCTTTGATTGTCCTGTTGATAACTTAAGGGCCAGTCCATTTTTGTTGCAGTACATTCAGGAAAGTGTAAGTTCCTTTTGATTCCATTATTTCCACATTTACTTTACAAAATTCAGTTTAAATTTATTCTGCTATTAAATATACCTTGCTGTTTTTGTTTTTCTTAATTTTTCATTAAATGTATGCTAGTTGTACAATTTTGTGTTCCAAGATTTTAACTACAAATAGAGCTTCAGTCAGGCCCAGTGGTAAGAACGTGTGCCTATAAACTGAATGGTACTGGGTTTGATTCACAGGGTGACCCTTTCACATTTTCAGTACATACTGTAAAAATTAACATCACCTGAGCTTGTGGCATTGTATTTGTGCAAGTTGCATGTCTGCATGTTCCGCTCTTTGGAGGGGGCATAAAGCCGTTGGTCCCATGTCGATACGTTGTTGGGCACTTGAAGATCCCTACCATTTTTATAGCATTAAAGCACAAAAAAAAACTACAAACAAGTCTCTGACTTATAATGAACTTTTCTCTTTTAATATTTGTCTATTTACAGTTTCAACATGTTATGAAGTTTTTTTGTACTAAAATCTATTCCTGCAAACAATTATTGTTATTCATTTCAGTTTTTTATTTTCTTCGTTTTTTTTCTTGCTTTTGGTAACAATATTTGTAGGTATTTGAATTGTATGTTGTGTTTTCATTTTTAATATATATATATATATATATATATATATATATATATATATATATATATATATATATATATATATATATATATATATATATATATATATATATATATAAACACAGGTGGCACATTGAAAACGAAACAGACCGATTTGTGTCCAGAGAAATATTTTTTTTAAGAAACGCTGAATCACGTCAATTTTAATATTGAGGGGGACATGTTTTAACATAAAACTCAACTTTGTCACATCAACCTCTTAAGGGTGGTGATAACAACCCTTATATTTTAAATAGCGAACATGGGTCGAGTGTTACATCATTTGAAAGCTCTTTCTTTTCTGAATTCAGCACACTAATTTTTTTGGAAGTTTTATTAACTCGTTTAAAAATTATTCACAGTTGGAGTTGCAAGAACGTATTTCATTCATTGTGATAAGAAATGCACTACTTAGTCATGTTTTCGTTAAAAAAAAACTAAAAAAACAAAACCAAACGTTCAAAAATGTTTATTCAGCTAAGTAAGTGTTCAAATTGTTGACCACCAGCTTCCATACAAAAGTACAAATTTGGTTCAAAACGAGCTCTGACATTCTGGAGCATTTGTGGAGTTATTAGACGGCATTCTTCAACAATGCGTCGTCGTAATTCTTCCAGAGATTCCGGTTCTGTTGCATAAATTCTACTCTTTAAATGGCCCCATAGAAAGAAGTCTAAAGGAGTTAAATCCGGTGATCTAGGGGGCCACTCAATAGCACCTCTACGCCCAATCCATTGCTCTGGAAACTCTCTGCTCAAAAACTCCCTAACACGTGAAAAATGAGGAGGAGCTTCATCTTGTTGAAACACTAATTGATTTTCTTGATAGCGATCATCATTTTCAACAATGTCAATTAGTAGTGGGTAAACGACATCTTCTAGTAACTCCAAATACGTTTCGCCACTCAAATTGCCATCAAGAAAAATTGTTCCGATTAAACGGTCCCCAAAAATGCCAGTCCAGACATTCAATTTGTGTGGAGTTTGAGTGTGGACTTTGTGAAAATTTCTTGGATTATTATCTGCCCAATAACGACAATTATCACGGTTGACTGTAGAGTTTAATAAAAACGTACACTCGTCTGAAAAACAGATATTGAACAGAAAGTTCCCATTATCAGCTATTCGTGCAGCCATAACTTCACAATACTCCAGCCGCCGATCAAAATCATCTTCATTCAGTTGTTGTACAAGATTAATTTTATACGGGTGAAATTTATAATGCTTCAATATTCGCTGAATAGTTCTTCTTTTGATGTTTGAAACAGTGGCCAATTTTCTCGTGCTCAAAATTGGGTCTGCAGCAATTTGTCCTAAAACTTCAATCTCAGTAGTCTCATTTCTAACCGGAAATTCACGTTCAGGATCCCGTTTTTTGTTGGCTACTGAACCACTTTGTCAAAACTTTGCAACTGCATTTCTTTCATTCCGATAAGAAATGTTCTGATAGTCATTTTTTTGTTTATAAACCAACAAAACATTGACTATCAGCACATTTCTTATCGGAATGAGTGAAATGCATTTTTGCATCTTCAACTGTGAATAATGTTTAAACGAGTTGATAAAACTTCCAAAAAAATTAGTGTGCTGAATTCAGAAAAGAAAGAGCTTTCAAATGATGTAACACTCGACCCATGTTCCCTATTTAAAATATAGGGGTTGTTATCACCACCCTTAAGGGGTTGATCTAACAAAGTTCAGTTTTATGTCAAAACATGTCCCTCTCAATATTAAAATTGACGTGTTTCAGCTTTTCTTTAAAAAAAATTTCTCTGGACGCAAATTGGTCTGTTTTGTTTTCAATGTGTCACCCTATATATATATATATATATATATATATATATATATATATATATATATATATATATATATATATATATATATATATATATATATATATATATATATATATATCCTGTTTGTTTAATAATTTTTTTAACAGCTTGTATAATGTCATTGCATGTGATTTTAATGGCAATAAACATCATCATCATTATTATTATTATATTCAACAATTTTCTTATTACTCCATGCAGATTCCAGATTATCGAAATTCAGTGATAGTCGCCCGTAATCCTGGTTCTGCCAAGAAAGCTACCTCATATGCCGAACGTCTACGTCTGGGTATCGCAGTTATACACGGTGAACACAAGGAGTCAGAGTCTGATGAAGTTGATGGGCGATATTCTCCACCCACGATACCCAAATCCAGGACCATGGATGCTGGTGTCGGAGTTCCAGTGCACATAGCCAAAGAGAAACCACCCATTAATGTTGTGGGGGATGTTGGTGGTAGGATCGCTATCATGGTGGTAAGTTCTTTATTATTATAATTGTAGATATATTGTTTACTGGGTTTGATTATCCATTAGGACGGACATATAAAAACTGTACTAATCAATAAATGTAAATGTAAAATGTTTAGACAGATATAAAAACAGGACAATTCAACAAAAGTATCATGAAACAACAACATTAATGCAAATCAAAAGAATAAAAGTCTGGACGCAGCAAGTGCGTTATGGTAGTGAATTTTCATAGAAATGATCTGGCACAAAATATATTTTTATAACTTTTTTTCTTTTAACATAGAAATATAAAGTTTGGTACATAGTTTCCTCTCAATATCGTAAACTTACGTACCAAATTTGGTTACCATAGCTTTTCTATTTTTTGAAATAAAATTTTATTTGAAAGAAAACCCAAAATTATCCTGGAAAACCTGGTTCGATTTTCCTGGCTAACGAACTTATCTAAGCCACTTACAAAAGAAAGGCACATGCTAAATTTTATCAAAATCGGTCAATGATTTTTTGAGTTATCGGTGTGATACACACACACACACACACATATATATATATATATATATATATATATATATATATATATATATATATATATATATATATATATATATATATATATATATATTTATTTATTTATTTATTTATTTATTTATTCATACACCATCCAACAGCTTAAAAGCCAATTTAAGGATGGGCCAATACACAAAACATAATAACTAACAACAATCTAGCTAACAATACAAAAAAGAGTCACAAATTAGATCGCTTTGAAAAACATTTTTATCTCTGATATATTACATGAGAAGATATCTAGGCGGTCCTGCAGTACAGAGTAATCATTGCACATCTGGTAAATTGGAGACGATCGCAGCAATCGTGTATGAGCAGTCGGGAGATAGAATGTGCCTGGAAAACGTGCTGCAATACGAGGCACTTTGAAATTAAGTTGCTGAAGCAGACTAGGGCAGTCGAACACAGAATTAACCAGTTTATATAAAAATATAATTAAACTGCACTGCCTGCGCATCGATAGACTCTGCAGACTAAAGCGAAGAAGTAAACCTTCCTGAGGAAAACCAATAGACGGATATCGACCATCCTCACGAAAGCTAAGAAATTTTAGAAATTTCCTTTGCACTGATTCCAGGCTTGCCACATGTATCTCATAAGTGGGAGCCCACACAACTGAGCCATATTCAAGTCGAGACCTAACCAAACAGCCAAAGAGCAGGAGGAGGGTGTCAGTCTGTGAGAAATTTTTGCTGTTTCTTATCAGAAACCCTAGAGTTTTGTAAGCAGAACTGACAGTCTGCTCATAGTGTGGTTTAAAAGATAGAGTACCATCAAAAACAATTCCAAGGTCCTTAACTGTCCTGGGGCGGTCAAGTGGAAGCCCTCTTATATTGTACCCGAAAGTGATTGCGTGCTTATTTCGAGTAAAGGACATCACACAACACTTGGAAACATTCACAGATAGACCACTCCGACAACACCATTCAACAAGGATCTGAAGACAGTTCTGGAGCCGCAAACAGTCATCAACACTCGAAATATATATATATATATATATATATATATATATATATATATATATATATATATATATATATATATATATATATATATATATATATATATATATATATATATATATATATATATATATATATATATATATATATATATATATATATATATATATATACATAATATACAAGGAAAGAGGTTAAGGGCAAAGTCGCAAGGAGACAACCGCATACACGTGTTTCAAGCTTATTAGCCATCATCACTACAGTATAGCCAGGTAATGATGGAAACACTCTGGATGAAGAAGCAAAAATACACAGTCACAACAGGCAACCAGTGCACATTTGCAGCATCATTAGTCATTAGGAAGACCCTCAATTTGAGGGCAACAACCAAAATCGTCACGGAGGCAAAGAAATCACCTGTGTGAGCATCCGGAGCCCAGGAGTCATACTATTTATAACAGGATTTTTAACACGGCATTTCTGTATACTATACAAGGAGAGAGGTTAAGGGCAAAGCCGCAAGGAGACAACCGCATACACGTGTTTCAAGCTTATTAGCTATCATCAGTGCGGTATAGCCAGGTGATGATGGGAATACTCTGGATGAAGAAGCAAAAATACACAACAGGCAACCAGTGCACATTTGCAGCATCAAATTGAGGGTCTTCCAAATGATGCTGCAAATGTGCACTGGTTGCCTGTTGTGACTCCGTGTATTTTTGCTTCTTCATCCAGAGTGTTCCCATCATCACCTGGCTTTACAGTTTTATTATCATTTTAAGCAGTGGTAACACATTGAATAGGAATTTCGTTTTTTTTTTTTAGCAAATAAATTTTGAATAAGTTTTCTCAGTAAAAATATAATGGAATATTGTTTTTCAGGATGACATGATAGATGATGTTCAATCGTTTGTGGCTGCAGCCGAAGTTCTAAAAGAACGTGGTGCTTATAAGATTTATGTGATGGCAACTCATGGGTTGTTGTCTTCAGATGCTCCAAGGTTAATCGAAGATTCTCCAATAGATGAAGTAAGTCTATATGAACATAATTTAATTATGAATTATTTTTTGTGTGTGAAGGTAGTGTTAAATGTTTAAGTTGCGCACAGGGAGCCGTTTTATCTCCCCTATTGTGGGCAACCTTGGTAGACGAACTCCTTAAAAACCACCAGAAAGGGGATTCCAATGTCTCAGATTTGTGACAAATATAAGAACTCTCTCAAAAACAGTCGTCAAAAGCTTTGAAGCTGACTTTCCCATCTTGAATTTCCTTAGTGGCCTTGAATTTCTTTGATGGGCTCTCACCTTTTTCTTACCCATTGCATGGATTCCCGCTTGGATTCCGGATTATATTGATTGACAGCTCCAGCTCTCATCCATGGTCACTATTTGGGCACAAATTTCATCGAGATTGTTTCACAACTAAATTTAAAATTCCGTGCATCTTGCAAGCTGCCATGGATTTCACCAATTTCACCAGCATGTTCTTTCCTGATCTGCAACTCTTAACTGTCTGCCACATTTTTTATTAATTGAAGAAAATTCTATTTTTTATGTACCATTTAATAAAAGCAAGCATATGTTTAGTTTATATCTCATATCAGATTGAACTCTAAAGTAACTTCCTTACAACTGTTATTCTTAAGATTTTTTTCTAAACCAATAACTCAAAAGGTTAAGGGGGTTAAATGTTATGCAGATAACCAAATACTATATAATGACAATACAGGACACTCCGGCTGATTTCGTGTTTCAAGAATATCAGCGGCCGTAGCGGATAGTACTGATGTTACGTTGTTCGAGAACGTGTAACACTAGCAATTGCTGGTGTTTAACTGTGTATAATTAAGTTTAAGCTGTGTTTTTTACAATGAATGTTATTGGTTGGGTGTGTGCAATCTATAATTGTTCGAATTATAACGTGCTAAATCTATCAAAGACATTTCATAGGTTTCCAAAGGATGGTGAAACGTGAATATGATTTGAAACAGAAGACAAATTCAGAATCACTTTTATGCCAATATGTACAGTTCGCAGAAGATAATTTATTGTCTAATATTTACCATCATGTATCTATTTATGGATAAACGGATGGTTGAAAGGCTTCAATCATAACTTGTCTTCCAGTGCATCAAAAAGAAATATGAAGGCAAAAAAAGTTTTGCATTTATAATAAATGATATAAGAAAACTATTTTTGTATATTCTTCTGTGTCCTTTTTTTTCAGTATGGCATAAATTGTCACATTTTTTCACGTTTAAAATTATTTTACTTGGCAAAGGCTTTTAATTATCTTCCCAAGACAAGTTTTTAAAGAGACAAGTAGAAATAGCAGATTCAGCCCTATAATAGATTTATTCACAGAAGTAAGAGTTAGTCTCACCTTTCATCTGCACAATTTCCTAATTATGTACTAAGTATATCAGTTACATAATTTAAAATATTAGATTAATAAGACAGTTTTCATGTAGAGATATAGCAAATTGAGAACTGTGCTACCATTTATACCTAGAACAATTATTTATAGGTAAGTACAGATTGTGACTTAATATCCTCAGAAACAGCGTTTAGTAAATTCCTATATCTATCCTTGAAATATTAGTTTAACGACGGTTTCAAGGTAGTACTTTAAATTATGATGAAATAAGATTATGGGTAAGAGAAATTTGCAGAATTATTCATGCTGAATTCATTTAGGTTTCAAGCTGATTGTTGATACAAATTCTATTTATAAGTATATAATCAGAAAATTTTCACTGTTTTGTCATGTACAAGTTCTTATATTCATCTATAATAAACCAATTGTCTAAATTAAGAATATGCAGGTAAGTATATAATTCAAATTACCCGCTCAGTTGTCAGTACTTCACGCGAGGTGGCGCTAGTGTACTTGTCACAAATATCACCAATGCTAAAGCATAGGAGTGTCCCGTATTGTCATTATATAGTATTTGAGATAACCCTCTATTTTATAAACCATTAGAGGTGTGGTGGAGATGCAACGGAAAAAAGTTATGAGAATCATAAGAAACAAGCATTGGGGTTTGGTGGAGTGTACATAAACAATTCGACTTTAATGATACGAGGTAACTACTAAAATTTCCTGTCCTGACTATGAAAGAAACGGCGTAGACTCACAATTAAATTTTATTTTTCGATATAGTCCCCCCTAACATCGATGCACTTATTACATTGTTTCAGCAACAATAATTTGATACCCATAAAAAATATTCTTTCGGTTTGTCCTCAAAATATGCTCAAACTGCAGCTTTCACCTCTTTGCTGTCACTGAAATGGTGCCAGTGAAGTTCCTTTTTCAAATTTCCAAATAGGTAGTAGTCACCGAGGACCATATCTGGACTATACGGAGCGTAATCAATTTAGTCAAAACTGCAGTCACAAGTTGGGGCTTGTGCAATTCCAGCAGTGTGCACAGCAGTAGCGGCTCGTGCCTTAATGCACTGGGGTTGGGCAAGAATAAAAAGTTCGTGACGCAGCAAGTGCGTTTATGGTAGTGAATTTTCATTAAATGCTTCAAGTTTGAATAACTCAAGTTTCTACGAACTTAGAAAGTTAAATTTTGGTGTATAGTAGGGTCTTACCCAGGGCAACATATCCACCAAATTTCATCAAAATAACTTTGTAATTTTCGGAGAAAAAATTTTGTTCAAAAGAAAATTCAAAATTTGAATAACTCAATTTTCTAAAAACTCTGGACGCAGCAAGTGCGTTATGGTAGTGAATTTTCATAAAAATGTTTCTAATAGCAAATATGTTTTTCTAAGAAATCGGGCACCAAATTTGGTTACCAGTATAATTTATATATTAGAAACAATGTGCCATATTTCATCAAAATAACTTTATTGTTTGAAAATGTACAAAAATTTCCGCAAGTAAACTTAAATTGTTCCCGAAAAAACTGGTTTTCTGGTCAACCTTATAGGTTAATAGTAAATTGATTCACAATTTGAAGCATTTAATGAAAATTCGCTACCTAACGCACTTGCTGCGTCCCGAATTTCTTTTCTTACAAAGATGTATTATATGTCGATGGAAAATACAAAAAAGCAACAACATAGGGCGTGTTTGAATAAAAAAATTCACTAAAAAAAAGAAAATTTGAATCACCAACGACTTATGGGCCACCCTGTAATTGTGGAAATATTTTTTAAGATGTAGCTTAAGACACCCTACATTTAATGTATACAACTTTTTTTCGTAACTTGAATAATAACGGATATATTGCGCTTTAATGATTTTTTACGATAATTCGACAAAAATGATATACCATTAAACGATAAACTCTATAGCCAACACTACTGCTAAAGTATCAGAGAAAGGGTCTATTTGAAATGAATTTTCTGGGAATATTTTAGTAAAATGAAGGACAATGACGATTGAAACTAAGAGCTCAGGCTTTGTAAAACATTATTCTTGAGACATTTTCCTTCCATAGATCATATTAACTGCAGGTTCATTGCCTAAATATTAACAATTTTGACGTTTAAAATCGCGACTTTGACGTTTTGAAGAAAACCCAAATTTATTTTTCTTTAAATGCCTGTAACTTTTTTGTCCTTTAACCGACAGCGCTATTTTGATAGGTAGCTTACATATAACGATATAAACCCGATATAAACCCGTGTACCAAATTTCGTTGCCCTTACTTTGTTAATTCCGGAGATATAAATTTTTTTCGATTTTTTTCGAAAAAAAACACAAAATTTTCCGGGAAAACCTCGGCGGATTTTCCTGGATAACGAACTTATCCAAGCCACTCGCGAAAGGAAGGTACTCACCAAATTTTATCAAAATCGGCCCATTATTTTTTTAGTTACAGGTGTGACACATAAATATATAAACATATATATATATATATATATATATATATATATATATATATATATATATATATATATATATATATATATATATATATATATATATATATATATATATATATATATATATATATATATATATATATATATATATATATATATATATATATATATATATATATATATATATATATATATATATATATATATATATATATATATATATATATATATATATATATATATATATATATATATATATATATATATATATATATATATATATATATATATATATATATATATATATATATATATATATATATATATATATATATATATATATATATATATATATATATATATATATATATATATATATATATATATATATATACATATATATATATATACATCAATAGCACTATCTTACATCCTTATCAAGACTCCGCACATTACATTTTGCCTCCGTGACTATTTTGCGACCGTATATTGGACGCAAAATAGTTTTCGTTGATTTCTAAGTTATGAAACCATAGAAACAAACCTAGCTTGCACATTTAGTTCTCTTTTATCTTATCATTCTGTATTAAGTTTTGTTTCCGCTGTTCGTCACACCAGATGGCTACAGTATGAAATTCAGTGGACGCAATTTATTGCTAAAGCTGAAATATATTATTCAGTTTTAGTTCGCGATAAATCCGTTGAGGGCGCAAGTAAATATACGCAATGAATATATAATCTTTCAATTAGCACATTATTATGATTCCTGAGTTGAAGGCGGTTTAGCAACACTGTAAATATCGAAGATAACCTGACAAAGATTTGTATCGTTACGTTTTTCATTTTCTCGGCATATATTATGCCGTAAGATGCTAGTTACTCAGATTTCAAACATATTTTACTAGGTAAAACCTTCAGATACAATTATTTTAGTATAAAAAGAGAGTTTCTTTTTACAACTTTTACTTTTATCTCATAATTTGCGTTATAAAAAATAATATAATAATATAATAATAATGATAATAATAATAATAATAATAATAATAATAATAATAATAATAATAATAATAATAATAATTAGATATATTTTTTGTATACCTTTTAGGAGGAAATGTATTGCAGTTTTAGTTTTACCATTTTTGCTTTTGTGTTTTGTAGAATAGCATAAGCTGAAATATTTTCGTATTAACGTAGAAAAAACATAAGGATGTTGAAAAAGCAGTATGTGAAAATGTGTTAGGCGTAAAGTAAGCTTAAGCGATATTTAATTTTTTTTTGATGCTATAGAGCATATAGCTACGACATCAAAAAGTCTTAAGTGACATATATTTTTCCGTAAAAAGTTTTACGATTTAACAAAATAAAAAAGGATTTGCTTTATCCATAAGAACAGAAATAATTGAGTAAAGTCGTCAACAAAAAATTTGTAAAACCAATTTTTAGCACCATTTCCAAGTAGTTGTTCCTTTTTTAAATTGATTTTTTCTTTGACATGGTTTACACCTCGCACTACACTTGGTCTAGATTATGTAGAACACAATTTATGGAAAAGTTAAAAATTTAATATTATACTGGGTGTATACTAAAGCCGTGTAAAAGTTGCAAAAGGTTGGTTGTCCACCATTTTATTAAAAATTATGGTTTCCCATTATGGATAATAAGTAATCTAATATCAATATCTTTGGATATTTTCTCCCGTCTTTTGATTAAGACCTTTTAGCATGTTATACAGTGCGAAACAAATGAATTATAAACATTTATTTTAAAAACACTGTAAGTTGGAAACACGTTGACGGATTTTGATAAGCCTTACGTGGTTTGAAAGCTATTTACTTCAGTTTTTTTCATAATCACACTATGTTTTGTCTAAATGAGGTTTTTACGTTATACAGACTGGCTAAAAATTCAATACAACTCAATATAACAATTATGTTGTTAGCCATCGAAATTGGTACTTTCTGCTATAAGACCCTGTAGATGCAAAAAAATGTCTGAATAACATTGTCGTGGATACTTGTCAAGAGAAGTTGGCTAATATTTCTTTACAAAAAAAATCAAGTTATCTGCTGCCAATTGTAATATGGCTACCATGATTTTTACAATTTTCTTGTTTCGCTCTGTATAAAATGCTAAGATTTCTTTATAAAAAAACTGGCGAAACTATCTAGAGATATTGATATTAGCTCAGTTATTATCCATAGTGGGAGACGATACATTGTTTTAGACAAAATGGCGGACAACGAAACTTCGGAAACTTTTACACGGCTTTATCTTACACCCAGTATAATATGGAATTTTTTACTTTGCCAAAAGGATGTGTTATTTTGCATAATCCAGACCAAGTGTGCTTTTGCGAAGTGCAAACCACATTAAAAAAGTCAACGTTTAAAAGAGTAACAGCTAATTGAAAATTGTGTTACAAATTGCTTTTGCCTAACTTTTTGTTGACCACTTTAGTTACGTCCCCGTACAATTTGTCTGCTAGCGCGCTTATGCTTTTGTCAGGTAAGCGTCTTCCACGAGTACAATTGGTGGTAAGTAAATATAGGTATAGTACCTAATATCTACTTCTTGTGTAACGTTTGTGTGTCGTCTCTGTTAATGAATGTTGGCATTATTTGTAGTGTCACAGTTTGCGTTTAAATGAAAATAAATATGTCGAATTATTATGCAGTCCAAAAGTTGATCGTTCATCGGTATTGTCCCCTAACGTCGCGGACGGGCAATGCAGTGGAGGTCTTTTCGGCAGTCTTTGCAGCAGAGATACTGGCCGATATGGAATAAAGCGAACGAACCTGAAAGTGACCTGGAGTTACAATTATTGTTTGCACCATGGCTGCTAAAACTGCCCAACATCCATCAATGGACAGCATAAGCCGGTAGTGCGCATGTGCTAGTGACTCGTCCCGCTTCTACATATTTAAGCCTCGGACAGCCAAAGCCATAATGGGCGTCGGAAGCTATAAACTAGGCCCATCATGTGATGACGACCTGGCAATTCTTTGGAAAACTGCGACCTGGGATGTACATGATGTGAGAGGTAAAAAAATAAGATTGTGCAAGAGATGAATGCACGAAAGGGTATATATTGTGCTTGAGTGAGAAAAACTGAAAGGATCGCGGTGATGCAGTATTGGGGGAGTACATATGCATACGGTTGGGTGCTGAAGAAAAGTCTCTTGGCAGGCAGATATGTAAAAAACTTATGAATGTGTTTTTCCAAGAATATTATGGGTGTGGGTGAAAACGAGTGTACGTAGAGTGTTTTTGGTTGCCTCCTATGGCGCCACAAACGACGAGAGGAAAAACTTTTGAAAATGCATGAATGAAATATTAGACATGTGTGAACCAGGCGTAAGAATACTTGTTGCCAGAAATATGAATGGGTGGGTAAGAGTAAAGAGGAAAGAGTCAGATAGTTAGTAGTAGTGGGGCCGTCAGGAAATGCAAGAGTTGATGAGAATATATACTGTTTGATGAATATATCTCTGGAAAGGGCCTGTCCATATCTAATACGCTGTTTAAACACAAAAATATCCACAAGTAAACATGGTAAAGGGGTGATGTAAAAAGTATAATCGACTATTATAATATACCTTTCTTACATTGTGTATGATGAGAGACTTCGCACATTCTTAAAAGGTACTAGAGTTATGCGAGGTGCTAAATATGGGTCCGATCATTTCCTTGTGGTATCTTAAATAAAACTGTGATATAGATGGACAAAGCGAGCGAGGAAACAAAACAAGTAAGAATCAAGGTTGGGGTACTTTTAACGCCTGAGAAAACGAAACGGTATGGCTATGTGTTGGAAAAAAAACTACTGAGTTGCATGCATTATGGAACGAATACACGAAAGGATGCAATGTGAAAAGTGGATGGGCGACACTGAAAGATATGATAATTGGATGTGCAGGAGAAGGATGTGGTGTGAATGTTTTAAAAGGAATGCGTGGTGAAATCAAAAAGTAAAGAAAGTTGTGTATGGCAAAAAAGAAGCATACAAAATAATGGTGCATGCCAAAGATATGCGAGGGAAAGAAAAGCGGCGAATATTGATAGAACAAGTGAGACAGCTAATTGGGATGTGCAGCGTGGGTTCGTGACAGGAAGAAGCTGACCAACTAGTCTCACTTCAGCAGGTAGTTGATAAATGCTTGAATGTGATAAAGAAAGTATTTTCTACGTTTGTAGACTTGGTGAAAGTGTATGATACTGCAGAGGGACAGAAAATATGTGTATTTTGAAAGAATATGGTGTGGATGATTGGCCAATTCTAAGTACTAAATCGCCATATGATAGCAGTAGAGCATGTATGAGAACTAATGGAGTGCTTAGTGACTTTTTATGATTGAACAGAGTGTCAAACAAGGATGTGTACTGTCTCCATCGTTATTCAACATATTCATGGGCAAATGCACAAGAGAAGTTTGCTCCGAGACATACGGCATAAAAATAAATGCTTCATCTGAAGTAAAAGTGTTAGTGTACGCTGATGATGCAGTACTACTTAGTGAATCTGAAGAAAAATGCGGTGGGTGTTAGAAGACTGATGACAATAACAACTAAAATGTAGGGTAAATGCAGACAGAAATGTGCTGGGAGCTATAGCCACTGTAGCGAACAGTGAATGATTATCTAGGGGCCAAAGTGGCTGTATACAGTGCCCGTTTAAAGTACCCCCCCCCCCCTAGCTTTTAAACCGCATGGTATATCGCAACCAAATTTAGAGCGCTCAAATAAGATATACTAGCCTACGATTTTATGGGTTTAAAAAGGGCGGAGAAGCGTCATCTTGAATAACTTTTTTGAAAAGAACACCCCGTATATTATTCTGTTTTCAAAATTTTCTCATAATTGCCAACATTTCTCTTAGAAACACTTTTTTCCTAAATTTTATTACAAATTTTTAGTTAAATCCCTGGATGAATTCGACAAATAAGAGGTGTCAAGATACTTTATTAGGGATGGACAGTACCGGTTACCAAAAATCTACAAGCTTACGAATGTATTCTGTAAATTCACAATCAAAACAAATTAGCTGGTTGAAAAAACGATTTATTTATTTTTGAATAAGAACAGTTTAATTTCAAACCAACATTTATTTCATCAATTGTTCGAAGTGCCCCTCTCCTAAATCTTGACAATAAAGTGCCCTATTATAAATTGCTTCTCACATTGATGAAAGTCTGTTCTTACATTCCTTCACATGTTTCTCTTATTCTGCGTTTCATTTCACATGTTGGCCATATAAAACCAAACTAAAACACGAATGTTGCTTTCAGTCAAGATTGAAAACAATAGTTGTCATGGAAATATCTTATTTATTGTCAACCTTAATTGTTAACTGTCAAATAGTACGTTGAGACCCTTAAATATTTAATGAAAACTGTGACTATGGCTCGTACTTAAACCGATAAATTTGAAGCAGTGTGGATTTCTGGAGAAGCTGGAAGAAATTTTCATCTAGCAGTCCGTATGTTTAATGATAGATTTCTCGAGAGGCTTATTTCGAGGTCGTATTTAGGCAAACATGTAAATAAACTGCAAACAACTGGTACCCTGAAAAATGCGCCAAGATCAGGAAGACCTCCTCTTTCAGAAGAACAAAAGTGCACATTATTGCTGAAATGGTAATCAATGCCACTCAGTCAACGTCTGCAGTTGCTGAATCCTATGAAGTAAGTGCGAAAACTGCCCAAAGAGTTCACAAGAGTTCTCAAGTTTCATCGCTACAAAATGAGAGTCCTGCATACTCTCACGGAACACGATCCAGATCGAAGAGTTGAATTTTGTGTGTGGTTAACAGGAAGAATTGAAAAGGAACGAGGCTTCCTGAAACGTGTATGTTTTTCAGACGAATGCAAGTTTTTTTCGTAATGGAAAAGTCAACAAGAACAACGTACGATACTGTAGCGATACTAATCCGCATATTTTGAGACAGGAACATGCCCAGTTTCCTGAAAAAGTGAATGTTTGGGCGGGGATTTTGTTCGATACTGTTCATCCCTAATAAAGTCTCTTGATGTCTCTTATTTGTCAAATTCATCCAGAGATTTAACTAAAAATTAATAATAAAATTTCAGTTCTCAAAATGTTTACCGGAAGTGACCAAAATCATTATTTCACTTTTAACACGAAATGTCACTTTTCATACATTAATGTTTCGAAAAAGATCAAATTTATAAAGGACGTGTATCTAAGAGAAATATTCGCAATTATGAGAAGATTTCGAAAAAAGAATAATATACGGGGTATTCTATTCAAAAAGTAATTCAAGATGGCGCTTCGCCGCCATTTTAAAACTTCAATCAGTCCTTTTTCCATAAAATCGTAGGGTTGCACATCCTATTTGAGCTCTCTAAACTTGGTTGCAATTTGGTTGCAAGTGGTTCAAAATTTAATAGAGGGGAACGAACTTTAGACGGGCACTGTATAACAACGTACTGGTACCGACTCTTCTATATGAGCCTGAGAGTTGAGTGTGACAGGCAAAGCATGTAATAAATTGAATGCTCTTGCGATGGACTCACTGAGACAGGTGACGGGTAAGTAAAGGGAAGACAAGAATTAGAAATGAATGGGTTTTTAGCGAATATTATGTAGAAATGTCTACTGAAAGTAAGTATGGGAGCACATGCACAATAGGCCAAGGACTGCAGGGCTATCGGGGCGACAAAGCCGTGGACGAGCCCTGAGGGAGAGAAAAAAGAGAGCAACATGCTTATATGGGTTGGACACATGATATAATGACAAGTAGAAATTACAGAGAGCATGTAAATGGCGAGAGAGCCGCTGGAAGACCCATTAAAGCTTAGTCGGATGTTGTGGGCGATATATTAAAGAAATAGATCAGAAGTTTACGTAAAAGAAGAGTGGGTATGCGAAAATGTATGAATGTAGAAGAAGCAGAAATGGCTTAACATGACAAAAGTGCATGGAGAAACATTGTTGATAAATAGCATAGGCTTTGTGGTGGGCCCACCCCTTTATAGGAATTCCGAGACTGTAGTAGTAGTAGTAGTAGTAGATTGATTATACTAGAGTAAGTAGTAATGACGAAGAATTCACTTTATATTGTTTGGTTAAATATTCTAAGCTAACTTTATTGTGTAAATGATTTATTTCGTTTTTATTTGTGCAACATTTATGTTTTTGGGTGGGAAAACTGTATTATTTTTATCGTTTAACATGGTCTAATATTTTGTTAACAATCAACTCACTTTTGGGTAACTCAAAAGGAAAATAATTGGATCTGCAGTAAAACCACTATCTCTTGTGCCTAATAGCGTAGAAAATGACAGACGTTTTATTTGTCAACTGACATTTTTATAGTGGTATGCATTTCATAGTAACTGCAGAACATGTCACCAAAGGATCTATACATCTTAGAGACTTGCCTAGTATGACTGAAGTCATAGTAATAATGACCATAAACAGCAACTATACTATGAGAAACGATTTAGGTAATTTAAGTTTTTCAATAATAAAATTTTTAAATTTATGTGAAAAATCAACTTCACATTCTATTAAGGATACAAAGCTGAAGTTGAAACATGGAAAATGTCCTACTCTTAAATTAAAATAGAACCAGAAACGCATTTGTAATAAAATGTTAAATTAATTGCATTATTTAGAAAGTAATCAAATTGTACTTGTGCATGAATTTCGTTTTACAACAGAAACACAAATTTAAAGTGTATTACTCTCAATCTGCATAAATTTTATTTTGTTTTATGTTTCATTAGCTCTCTTTACAGAAATGAACAATGTAAGTAATATTTCTCCATGAGATTTTTACACGAATTTTGTGACATCTTGGCAACACTGTTGGACGTAAAATAGATATAAAGGTTAAAGAAATATACGCATGTGGACGTAAAATAGTGATAAATATGTAAAAGAATATATACACACGGATTCAATGTAATCGGTGATTTGAAAGGAAGTAAAATAACCTGAATATGTATGAACTGTATATATATATTTTGCAAATATTAACACAAAAAGTATATGGAGCTTCATAAAATTTACAGGAGATTCAATATACGCAGCCAGATATTCAAAAAAGCTGTTGTTTCTGGAGGATGTAGAATTACTGCATTGTGAAAGGACGCAATATAACTGCTGGATGTATATATATATATATATATATATATATATATATATATATATATATATATATATATATATATATATATATATATATATATATATATATATATATATAACATATAAAGTCTGAAACCGACCTCGGATTTGGGTTCCAGGGGTCCTAAATAGCGCTCATTTGAAGAAATTTTTTCAAAATTCAAAAGTCGAGATCTCATTAGTGAATTTTTTTTAAGAAAATTCACTAAAAATGTAGAAAGTTGTAATTTAGTGTGTAGTAAGGTCTTTTACAAGGCAACATATCCACCAAATTTCATTAAAATACCTTTGTAATTTTCGGAGAAAAATATTTTTTTTGAAACAAAACTAAAAATTTTCCCGAAAAACGTTATCCGATTTTCCTCACTAACGAACTCATCCAAGCCATTAATAAAAGAAAGGCACTTGCAGAGTTTCATCGAAATCAGTTGCTTATTTTTTTAGTTATGGGTTGAAGCTCATAGGCTGAATTGCATTCAACCACACTTTTTCCAGTTTTCTAGCTTAATGTAAACTCTCATATTTTATGCATTTTGTTTTTAGGTTGTTGTTACTAACACTGTTCCACATGAGCTCCAGAAGATGCAGTGTCATAAAATTAAAACTGTGGATATCTCGATATTGTTATCAGAAGCAATCAGGAGGATCCATAACAAGGAGTCCATGTCCTACTTGTTCAAGAATGTCACTTTAGAAGACTAAAATGTATTATTAGCAAACCTAAGCATAAGGAACATTCACAAAAGTAACATAATTATTAAGATATGAAGGAAAAGAAACACCGAAAACAAGGTGGTATATCAGGTTATTTATAAGAACAGTTGGATAGACCCAAAATATTATTTTTTGTACATTATCTCATGTGAAAAGTATAGTATTCTATATGGTTAAGGCAATTTTCTCTTCCGTTTTTAGTGTTAAGCGGAAAGGCTTAAGTATGATATTATGCATTATTTCCAGACAGAAATCTGTATATTTAGTACTGCTTTTATTATAATTGCTAAATATATTTCTTACTCAATTTTATTTGTTTTAATTATTGGTATGGCATCCTCTTGGGGCAGGTTGCTAGCTGTTAGCCTGAAAAGTGGGATGTCTGTGTTATTTTCCATTTGTATTTCAGACGTTCAAAACCAGATTAGAAATTTGGGGTGCATTACTATGTCGACGATATACTTGTGTTGTTTGTCCTAAAGAGTACCGGATGGCTGGAAAAGAATGAGGATTGCACACAGTATTTCAGGTATCATCGGCGCCCAACTTTGTTACATCCTTCAAATAAAAGAACTTTTACCATCAATATGATGCAAAGTATTATGTAGTAAGCGGAAAAGCTGTTATCTAAAGATTGACCTCAAGTGGATATAAATCGGGTTGGTAGCAAGGTCACCATTAGCTGTTGAACTCTAACCTAATGTATCTATCTATCAGATTTTATTATTTGCAAGATGAGAAACACTGGTAGGGTCACAAGATGTAAAGAATAGAGCATCTGTTATTGAAATATTTTTGTAAATTAATGGAACTTGCCAAGAGGTGGGGCTTGGGACGTGGTGTCAGGAATCCGAGAAAATGGGATTCGAGGATTATTTACATATTTACAAAAATAACTAAACAATAGATTCTAAATAACAATAATGAAAATATAAATAAAAAATAAAACGGAAACAATAAAATAGGAGGTGTTGAGCATCTGTTACTGAATTTAACTGATAAACTAATATGTTCCTAAATATTTTTATAAATTAATGGAATCCGTCTATCTTTTTGCTCGGCAAAAATATCTGTTACTTTATCGTAAAATGAAGTCTGCTGTGTCAGTTCTATAACAAGCCTTTTTTCTATAGAAATCATTGATATGCTTTTTAACCTGTCTTGACTAATACTATGTGTTAAATGTTTTGATGCGTTTGTGCAGAAAAACTTCTTTCTACTGAAGCAGATGTGACAGGAATTGTGACTATTAACGCAAGCAGTTTATAAAATTCTGTTAGAAAAGAAATTAAGTCATTTTTGTGTCGATATGCGTATGGCAATCTTGAAACAGTTCTGTATATGTGTATACCGTTTTTTAATGCAATTGATGCAAGGATTTTGTTGTAATAATAATTGAAAGATATCCTTTGGAAAGTCTTTTGAATATGAAACAAAATTGTCTTTCTTTCTTAAATCGAAAAATTATAGTTTGTTTAAATCTGAAAATCTTACTTGCAATTGATTAATTATGGTGTCTAAAATTTCATTAAAAATTTGTTTATAATTCTGTTTTAAATTTTGAATATCTAATGTTGTCTTTCTTTTCTTTGGTGCTGGTTCGTTATTTTCAAAATCCTCAAATAAGGAGTCGTTAATTTGATTAAAATGAATTTCATTATTTCTAAAATCTTGCAATGTAGTCTTAGCGTAAGAAATATCTGTACTTCTGTCTTGTAAAATTAAAAACACAACATCGGTATGTTCAAATATAAATTTAAAAGTGTGTAAAAGAAAATGGGGATCGTTAAGATGTCGTTTTAGATCAATAGATTCTCTCAGAGTTTGTTGATCTTGTTTGAAATCATCGTGATTCAAAATATAATCAAAAAGTTCTATTAATTTGTTACTGTTTGACAACACTGTAGAAACTACCCTGTGTTCTGTCAGTATTATATTGAGTGTTGTCCACTTTCCCAAGGTTGGCAACACTGGGGGGAACTATGATTATAGCTGTAAGATGATGCAGATGTACCGCAATGGCGGAAGCCAATATATAATACTTAAACAGTTAGTTGTTGATCTTAATTAATCGAACCCTTAACAGAACACCCTGGAAGTAAAATTCCACCTTACGAACGCTCATATTGATAGCGGAGTCTGGCCTCCGAGCACGTGATTTTAAGCGCGGTTTTAATTGGTTTGCTAGGGCTGATGTTTGTATGCATTCAAATCAATGTGTTAGAATATGGTCCAAAGTCGAAAACATCGGAACCAGGCCTCCGTGACGTCACACAAGAGGATCGCACCGTTTTGGTATTATACTTGTCAGCAGCGTTGCCGGTTGTAATTGTAATTGCAGATTTAGAGAATTTTTAGAGAATATCTTGCACTGAATATCATTACAATATTGATGCCTCATTAATCCCTAGATGTAGCAGCACAAAAGATCTAGGAATTACTTTTGATAACAGATTATTTTTCAGCTTACACATAGAGGAAGTGGTAAGTTCAGCCCTTCGTATGTTTGGCTGCATAATGAGAAACTGTAGTAAGTTCCGTGTTGCATTGAGTCAGTCCAGAGGTTTCTGAAATTTTTGAGATTTAAAGTAGTAGGGGAATACCCTTCTTGTGGATTTAATCATTTGATACTGCTTCATTTATATTTATTTTATTTGAATTTCCTGAAGTCAAATTTTGACGTGTATTTAAGTGATATAAATTTTTTGTTATTAAAATTTAGACAAGGTGACTTGATTTAGGTTGAAAAATAAAGTGAAAAAATATGACCTTAAACGAATCTTTATTGAAAAGACAGTATGAAAGTCAAACAAACAAACAATCAACCATACAAGATACAAAATATATTTTACTACCTATACATTCTAAGAAACCTCGAATATTTTTGCAGCAATATGTACAGTATAAAATCATACTTTTTTGGCAGTCATTTACGATAAAAAATAACCCTTAAAATTATATAATCAAAAGGTTCTATATCAGGATACTTTTATTCAAATAGAAATAGCTTCCTTATAAATATCCAATAACAATTTATATACATACAATCAAATAATTAATATTTACAATAGATTACTACAACTGCCTTTGTACAAAAATATGTTTCCACAACATTTATTTACTAACTGACATTGACCTAATTATCATTTCCAACTACAAAGATTACAAAACGAAAAAGCCTACAGATAAAAAGAGTTTGCATTCATTAAAGGTCTTGAAAGTTGACTTCGTTCTGATAATAATTCAGCCTTGTGCTTGTAAGGTCCTGGTTTTGAAGGAAATCTTTTATCTGCTTTTTTGTGGTTTTCCAGTGTCTGCATCTTATATGTGGTCTAAAATTCTCAACTCGCCTAAAATATTTATAGTTTTTACAACTTACTTTCCGTTCTACTAAAAGTGGATGCAGCTTTTATTGTTTTAAATTAAACACTGTATATTATTGCACTTTTAAATTCGTTAAACAAAGTATAGAGTAGAGGTGGGGAATGCTGGATCTGCCCCCCCTACACTTAGTTATTATGGGGGTGGCCAGGCTAGGACTATAGAGACTAGCCTGCAATGGTAGACTGAAGATCAACCCAGGCTTCAGGGGCAACTGCAAAATTCAGGAGATCGTGAAGGAGCCCATGCTTGAAATGAGGTCAGACTTCGCAAGCCCGCGAATCTGCAGGGAACACAACTTTACAGTAGAGATCCCCGATCACTAGACATGGCGGGAGGAGACGCCCGGCATACCACGGGACGCGCTCGTCAGGTTCACGGACGGATCCGGCGAGGAGCGTGGGACGGGGGCAGGTGTTTACTCGGAAGGACTGAGGGTAAGTCATAGTATTTCCCTCGGAGTCCATGCAACGGTCTTTCAGGCATAAATGTGCGCCATCCTGCACTGTGTGCGGGAGAACAACTGGAGGGGCTACACTAACAAACGGATCCTCATAGCCACAGGCAGCCCTTAAGGCCCTAAGTAGCCCACGGGTAAATTCCTGGCTGGTGAGTGAGTGCCGAGACGAGCGACCCAGCTGGGCAGAATGAGATCACCCTCATCTGGGTGCCGGGTCACTCGGGGGTCAAAGGCAATGAAGAAGCTGACAGTCTCGCGAAGAGAGGGTCATCAGAACCATTTATGGGACCAGAACCGGCTCTGGGCGTGTCAAAGAGCACTGCCAGGGGAGCCATTAAGTCCTGGGTCAGAAACCAACACAAGGTGTACTGGGCTGACTGTCCAGGGCTCAGACATGGGAAGTCAATAATTGACGGACCCAGTTCAAAGAGAGCTGTGGAGCTGCTAAACCTTAGCAGAGGACAGCTCAGAAACACAACAGGTCTCTTGACGGGACACATGGCCGTCAAGAAACACCTGCATAAAATGGGGCAGTTCGAGGGGACCTCGCATGCAGACTCTGGGGCGATTGGGAGGAATCAGCCCAGCACATCTTGTGCGAGTGCAAATCTTTGGACCGCAAAAGACAACTGATCTATGGTCAGTCTAGACCAGAGACAGAGCAATATAAAACTTCACCCTACCAATCGCTGTGCAGACTGGTTCAAGGCACAGTGATTTTGGAATGGGTGGAGTAAGACTAAGGGCATGCACAATATGCCAAAGGTTGCAGTGCTATCGGGGCGGCAAAGCCGCGGACGAGCCCTAAGGGACAAAAAAAAAGGTGGGGAATGCGGACCATGCATTTTCGCACAACGCACTGGATAGTGCATGACCTTGACTTTTCTTTTAGCTTTTAGTTAGGCAAATTAATATCACGAAGGGCAGGATTCTGATTAAACTGCACCTCAGCCAGGTCTTTTATATCGTAAAACGGTAAAACAATCCAAAGTCGTTTATGCCGATATTTGCTGTTTTTTGCCGTTTAACGATATAAATGACCTGGCTGAGGTGCAGTTTAATCAGAATCCTGCCCTGACATTAGTTTGCCTACTTAAAAGCTAAAAGACAGAAAACCAACTAAAAAACCAATTCAGGTATATGCACTATCCAGTGGGTTGTGCGAATATGGGCCGGCTATGAGGGAAATAACAGTCAGCAAATGTCTCCTTCGAACATTTTAATTTCATATTATTGGCTGCGGCATCTCAGGCCACTAGCACATTCATTTCCAAACCTTAACTATTTTTACTAATTTTCCAGACAAAGTCAACTTCTCGTTGGCTCGCCCAGGAATCGAACCCGGGACCTCTCGCTTAGCAGGCCGGCACCTAGCTACCTGCGCCACGAGGGCGTCCCTTCGAACATTTGTGCACTTAAAATTTCGTACTGTTAACTGCAAGATTGGTTTGTTACATGACTACTTGTACTATCACGTTGAAGTACACTGTACCATAAGAGAACTGTTCTTAGCTTCATAGTCACGTTAAGTGTATCTATATTATGCAATATATATTCGTCATGTTGATACATTATAGTAGATATGACATGTCAATCAAAATCAGTGTACAGCAATAATAAACAAACAAATAAAAAATGCCTGCATTAATAAAATACACAATATACAATCGTCATAAAACACACACAGGACCTATAATACTGCATATAACAGAAAAACACCTGCAAAACATAACGGGCATGATCAGTGTCCATGCACATCTCTATTCAAATACTCTAAGATAGAGTAGAAAGTTTGATCCGAAAATAACTGTTTCACTGCTAATTTATTTATTCAACTGATCAACCATTTACAATAATAATAAGAACATCTAAAACTACATTAGTCTTAAATAACCTATCTCAATATGAGAACATAACAAAAAAGTAAAACATAACCAGTATGACATTTCAATCAATAACACCTCTCAAAATGCCTCTTATTGAACAGTCAGAATCATCAAACATATCCAAGAGCTCCGAATACTCATTTGCAGCTCTCGCTACTCTCGACATTGGACTGAAAAACCCATAATTGGTTCGATGGAAGGAACCACGAAAACCTCCCTTGCTCTCGTGCGGTCCGGAATCCTTAGAGAGACTAACTCAAGCAAAGAAGGACTATCAATTTTATTCACTAATAATATATGCAGAAAACAAACATCACTGACAATCCTTCTACCACTAAGTGACTGCAAGTGCAGCCGATTCCGCAAATAAGAAAAGTTAAGATCATTTCTCTGCAAGCCCATTCTGTAAGCACAAATTCTCAAGAATCTATTTTGTATGGCCTCAATCTGATTGATATAAATATTGTAATTCGGACTCCAGACTGCAGAAGAGCATTCCAACAAAGAGCGAACCAGACCACAATACAGCCTTCTCAAGCTATTGCATGAAAAATCCAGAGTTGATCTATGAATAACATTTATATGCTTTAGATACTATGTATTCTATGTGATCCTTAAAAGATAATTCCCTATCCAATACAATGCTCAAGTCTTTAATCATTTCCTTCCTCTGTAAAGCACTAGAGCCCATGAAGTACACAAAGTCAATGGGAAACTAAGCTCTAGTGAATGCAATGCAGAAACACCTATCAACATTCAGAGTCAGAAGATTGTCACCACACCACTGAGCAAAAAGATTTAAGTCTTAAAAATGTAAAAGTAAAGCGTCCTGTCTGGAACGAACAATCTTGAAAATTTTGATATCATCAGCAAACATCAAAATCTGACTATGCTTAAGTGAATGTATGACATCATTGATAAAAAGATTAAAGAGCACTGCTCCACAATGTGAACCCTGAGGAACTCCTGAAGAAACAGTAATACTATCAGAAATAAAGTTTCTGATCTTTACACTCTGGGACCTACCCGTAAGGAAGCTGCGCACCCAAGACAACAAATTGGCATTAAAACCCAACAATGCAAGTTTCGACAATAATAAGGCGTGATTAACCTTATCAAACGCTAACCTATCCTCCAAAGCTGAGACCAATACATTCTGGTAAAGAAGAAGGTTGGTTGTTGTAGATCTTCCTTTAAGAAAACCATGCTGCTGTTCGACGAAAACATGTCTGCATTCCCAAGTTATATGTCTAGAGACAAAAAATGTTGTTTGTATATATAAATATGAATACGCCTGGGAAATGGGTTCCAAAAGCTCAGATTCGCGTAAATTACTTTTTTTTTTAATTCGAAGGTCATTACCTCTCTAAAAGCGAAGTTTTATTTATGAAAATTCGCTGAAAAAAATGAAACAGAGATACCGTTTACATGTGCCATATACAAATGCTAAATATTTTGCAACTTTCAACATGATCATAAAGATTAAAATAGAATAAACACATTCACAGCAAAGCTCTACCCGGCCAATACATAAAACGCTTTTGCATTTTATGCATTCAAGGAACAACAGTACAAGTGAGATGTACATATGAGACATGTTTGAGATAGTAGGAGACGCTATTAATATCGGCGCTGGTGTGGCATACGCTTTGTTCATTGGCGGATTTAATTGATATTGGTATCAAAGGTAAGCTGCATTGTTATCAGATAAATTTTCCTAGGTATGAGAAAACTATTTACGTGAGAAAATTCATATAATATATATGAAATAAAAATGCATCTGCTAGTGACGAAATTTGACAAATATATAATTTCCAGGTCTACTGAATGATTTCCATGACATTTGAGTAAAATCACAAATTTCCCTGACATTTGAGGGGGTATTTCACATTACTTGATTTTTCCAGGTTTTCCCGGTTGCTGGGTACCCTGACCTTTTTGTGTTTTCGTTTTAATGTTGACCCATCTTCACATCAGCACCGGAAGGCATTTTCACCCAATCAAAGTGCCAATTTTATCAAACATTTGCTTTTTGCAAAAAGAATAGACATCTTCTAGATACCAAATATTGTATGCTACAATATACCTAAATTTTGTATTTAGGGAAATGATATATGAACTTTGAAGAATTTTGGTTAGTTCGATGTTCGCTTTTGAATTTTTAAGAAGTTCAAAGTTAGAGTGTGAATCTTAAACATAGTATTTCAGAGGTTCAAATCAACATATTTTCTTGGGTTCGTGCATAGTTCGGTTGGAGAAAAACATGGGTTTGCACACCTCTACAACAGGCACATCCGAAAAAATTAAATTGAATTGAAAATAGCACAAAAAAAAGGAAGGAACCGAAAGATCCAAAAGAATCAAAATTACCATAAAAAAACATAGAAACTGATTCGGAAGATGAAGAGAAGCTGGGTAAGTAATTTTGCAAGGTACAGATGATAACGAACACTGGTTTGCAGATGATGAAAATAAAAGTAATGTTTCTAACTGAAGATTAGCCTTCCAACCCCGCTGCACAGACCACCACAAAAGGATGAATTTGTTATCGTATTTTCTGCAACTAAAAAACAAACAAATGTTTTGTTGGCAAAATTATAGAACCTAGAAATGATGCTTTCGAATACTATGTACGCATCGTAAGGCTGAAGAGTGGATCTACTAAGCAATTTCACGTGCCAAATGATCCGGATAACTCTATGGCAAGGAAAAACTGCCAAAGCCAAATGTGAGTGGCAGTCGAGCATTGCCGATTGATATAGCATTGTTCCTTAAATATATTTGTGGTGCCAAAGACTATTTTTACTTAGGAAATGATTCTTAAGTTTATGTAACGGATTTTCCAGGAGTTAAATTTATTTTTTGATATATGTTTTACTCTCATAATTATTGTTTACATTTTATATGTTTACTTATTTTTACAATCGTTTCAGTAATTAGTTGTCTTCGGCAGAGGAATAGGTGTAATAACACAACTAATTGTTAAAATGATCATCAGGATAAGTTAAAAAACCATTGTCAAAGTAAAACCTATATTAGTTGTTATGTTTCACCTTGAGACAAGATATCTATCAAACAAATATATTTTGTGTTTGTTATTTGTATGTTTAATAAGTTCCTATGTTGTTACCATCATTTGCATTGAATTATATTGATGTTCTGCTCAATTACAATTATTAAAGACTTTTTCTATGTAACAATTTGGATTAATTTTATTTCGTTTGATTTTCCCCATGCCACTAGAGTAACTGATTCACTGTTTCCCTGTATACTATGACGATCCCCTGTACGCTGATTCATGACTCACTGTACAATGCTACACAAGGTACACAGTGAATCATATTTTTTTTTAATTCGTAAATATAAAGTACACCAGGCGTTACTTCTGTTACGCAGCGTAGTATCATCAGCCAATGCCCTGACATTTTCAGTATGTTGTCCACAATCAAATCAGTGAAATATATAATGAACAATGTGGTTCCCAAAATAGTGTCCTGAGGGACTCCTCCACGTATAGTTTTCTGATGGCAGCACTCCTATTTGATATCTACTTTCTAAGTAAGATTTCACATGAGGGACAGCACCTCTAACAGCAAAATGTTCTAATTTGGCCAGTAGTGTCCTGTGGTCCACACAATCAAAAGCCTTACTCTAGTCAACACATGTGTCCAAAGTTTCCTTTGCAGCATCAAAAGCATCAAATGTACTAACTATTTCCAAGTTGCAGTTATCGTGGATTTGCCTTTGGTATATCTATGCTAGCCAGGATCTATCATCTCAAAAAAACTGTTTAGTGTTGCCTTGATCAAGGCTTCAAATATTTTACTAATGACCGGCAGTAGTGAGATTGGTATATAATTCTCACATATACTCCGGTCTCCTTTCTTATATAATGAAATCAATCTTACGCAGCGTAGTATCGTCAGCGAATGCCCTGACATTTTCAGTATGTTGCGCACAATGAAATCAGTGAAATATATAATAAACAATGTGGTTTCCAAAATAGTGCCCTGGGGGACTCCTCAATGTATAGTTTTTTGATGGCAACACTCCTATTTGATATCCATTTTCTAAGTAAGTTTTCATATGAGGGACAGGACCTCTAACACCAAAATGTTCTAATTTGACCAGTAGTGTACTGTAGCCCACACAATCAAAAGCCTTACTCTAGTCAACACACGTGACCAAAGTTTCCTTTGCAGCATCAAACTATTTCCAATGTTGCAGTTATCGTGGATTTGCCTTTGGTATATCTATGCTAGCCAGGATCTATCATCTCGAAAAAACTGTTGTGTTCCCTTGATCAAGGCTTCAAATATTTTACTAATGACCGGCAGTAGTGAGATTGGTATATAATTCTCACATATACTCCGGTCTCCTTTCTTATATAATGAAATCAATCTTAAAAGTTTTAATTCCTTGGGAAAATAATCTTCTCTGAAGCACTTATTGATTATTATGCCCAAACGTTGAAATGGTAATAATGCATTTCTTTAAGGTACTGAGAATCCATAAATGACTTATTCAACATACGGGATACCATCTATCTTATCTCATGTGGCGAAGTCCCATACAAAAACATTGTATTGTTACCTCACCACTGCTCTCCAAAAATTCCCGACTGCTCCCAAAGATTGACTAGCACATATTCAAGGCACCCTTGTCTGTGGTATAGACACAGACACATATAGGAATAATGAGAGTGCCCTACAGCTGCAATAGAGGCAATGCTGAGTATTACTCCACTGCAGATAAGTCTGAAGAGGGAAGCAGCGCTAAGTGCCTCAAGACTATTTCAAACAGGCAAATTGAAACCAGGAGACTTGGGTGGCCACTTAAGATACTAGAAATTATTCCCTTGGAGTCACTCGGCAAACCCACAGATGAAATGCCAGCTAAACTGGACTTTATAGTTCCATTTGACGTGGTAACAAGTTACTGCCAAGCATGGGACAGAGACAGTAAAAGGCTGATAAACAACTCATCTCTATGGGATACAGACAGGTCTAAACAAATGGAGGTTGCAGGACTGTAAATAACAGGACCTAACTATAGATTTGCTAAGTCCCAATGAAAAACTTCCACCATCTTTCAAGCAGAAGTGCTTGCTATAAACCTGTGTGCGCAGGAGTCCATACAAAGACAACTCAGCAATAGAGATCTACATCCTCCCAGACAGTCAGGCAGTGCTAAAGACTCTGAAATCTTTCAAAACCGAATCGGAACTTACCTGAGACTGCAAAAAATCCTTGAACCAACTGGCTACGGGCAACAAAGTAACTATGATGTGGGTACGAGGGCGTCAAGGCGTTGCAGGAAATGAGGAAACAGACAGCAACACCATTCTATCACCCAGAGCCCCATTGCGGACTAACAAAAAGCCAGATAAGAAATAAACTTGATATTTGGGAGAATAACCAAATGCTGTCATACTGGAGGAAAACTCCAGGCTTAAGGCAGGCAAAACGGTTCATCACCATATCAACAGAGAAGTCTGAACTATTTCTTGGATTGAACAGGAACGACTTGAGAATAACCACAGGACACTCCCCAGTAAGGTATCACCTTATGAAGATGGACAAGGCGGACAGTGAAACCTGCAGATACTGCACTGAACAGCAAAAACAACACAACACTTGCTATACGACTGCATGGTTCAGTTCTGCATAATGTTGAAATACCTTGGAGTGGTGACTTTAATATCCCAGGAAATATCCCCCAAAAAGATAGTCATGCACCAAATATCATTAGGGTCGCAGTGCTGAGAGGCAAAAGGCCTATAGGACGAGGACTCATTAAACTATCTACAACAGTATAGACCTCAAAGAAGCTCAAAGGGAGAAAACAGACTAGAAGAATTAAGGCTACGCCAGAAAGTTAAAAAGACATTCTCTGTGTACTGAGGAAGATCAAATTAAAGGTCCAGTTAAAGCTAACAAAATCAAACAAGTTGGTTTATCTTAAACTGACTTTTTGCTAAACTGCAAAATGACCATGAGTTTATTATTCATTTTTTTTATTATGGCTGGCAACATTTCACTGCTCGAGAATTAACATAAGTACACTTCGGGAACCCAAATCACCACAACACATCTTTTTAAAGACCTGACTATCGTTTTACTAATAAAGTTAGCGTCATCAGAGGATGAAAATATTCTGATTTTTTTCATCCCCTGATGACGCTACCTTGTTAGTGAAACGATCGTCAGGTCTTTAAAAGGATGTGTGGTGGGGATTTGGGTTCTCCAAGTGTACTTATCAGTGCTCATCACAGGTGTCAATTACCATTTTACAGATGTTAAAGCTACCTGTGAGTATAAAATGTGTCCTATTGGATAAATTGTATTACTGTGGAATAAGAGGTGTTTTTTTTCTCCCCTCAGGGCTCGTCCGCGGCCTTGCCGCCTCGATAGCACTGCAACCTTTGAATAAGAGGTGTTACCCATTTACTTCCTACCTGACAAATAGAAAACAGTGTGTCAGGATAGAAGGAAAACTATCTAAATGACAAGAAACCAAGTTTGCAGTACCTCAAGGATCAATACTGGGCCCTGTCTTGTTCCTAGTATAGATAAATGACTTACCTGCACATGTCTCTGCGGATAACATTTGTCTTTTTGTTGATGACACCACATTTTGAAATATAAGTAAGAACCATGATGAAGCAGTACAGAGAATGTGTCAGACTCTGGAAGATGCAGAAGGGTGGTTTAGTCTAGATTGCTTAGAAATTAACGAAAACAAAACTGCTCAGCTGACCATCTCAACAGCATATAAGTCACAACTGTTAGAAGCTAAGTTTTTCAAGAAAACCGTGCATGGAAGCCTCATGTGGAGATGTCGAGTGGTAAGCTTGCAAGAGCGACATATAGTAAACACTGTGGATAGTGATGTTACACAAATATTAAATTACGCTAACTTCCACAGTGTTGCTACATATGGCATACTTGCGCGGGATGGGGGCTCTGAAATGGAAACTGTGTTCCGCATACAAAAAAGGGCTTTTAGAGTATTAACATCCTCTGGATTTCACGAGTCCTGCAGATGTCTTTTCCAGGCGACTCAGGTAATGAAAATACCATCTGTTTACATACTTGCTTGCCTAGTGTATACCATACAAACAAGAACAAATATAGAGTAAATGCCACCTACTATTTATAAAAGACAAGGCAAGGAGATGACCTCATGATACCGAATCGTCCTGTGAAAAGGGCTCAGCATAGTACAGGGCTTTCATTAAATCCCGAACCCCACGTGACCGGATTCTGTCTCTCTCTTAGTGGAATATGATTTTTACAGTTGGCAGTCAAAAAGTAACAAAAAAACCCACTAGACTAGGGACCCTAAAGTTACTAAATCAATTGACAGTTCAGTCCACTGGCGCTCAATTCCCTTTTGACGGTTATTTTGTATGTATATTGTGCATTTTCCAAGTTCGACCAGTGTTTACCTTCTCCAAATAATTTTTTATCTGTTGGACAATAAAAATAAACAGTTTTTATCAAAACTTAGCATTTTCATTGCGTTTTTACGTAAGTTAAAAGTGTAGGTATTTTAAGGTTATGTTGTTGACGATATTCGACATCGCATGGAACGAAGCCCTACCAAATCTGTTCGTCGGTAATCTGCCCAAACAGGTACATATTTGTTATATGTGACACAATACACATTCATAAAACCGTAAATTAGAAGTTTAATTAATCGGACCTCAATTTGTTTACGTACATTATAAATTTTGATATCTATACAAAATAAAAGTAATATTTTATGTTTTTAATTTATTTTTTTAACAATCAATAACAGTAAACCATACATGAACAGACTTGCTGTTAAAAATACTAAATAATAAATACATTTAAGACATTTACTGTTTCACTTTATTATAATTTTTATATTTTTTTATAAAACTTCAAAGGAAATATGAGACGACACTGGCATCTTAGGGATTTCATTTATTCAGGTTGTGCAACCGTGTATGCCGGGTTGCCTAACTTAAGCGGTCACGTGGGGTTTGGGAATTAATGAAAGCCCTGTATAACGTTTACAGGTGTCAAACTATATAATAAACTGAGTCAAGAAATAAGGGAGATGCCATTGATGAAATTAAAAACCACATGAGACGTGAACTGACGCTAAATATATTCTACTCTATGGAACAGTTTATGAAAGTCACCACCAGATTTTAAATAAATTTGTTTGTGAATGTGTTTTAGAGAGTGTGGCAGATTTTGCTGTGCTTGTGTTATTTTAGTGTATTTGGATTTGATTATCTTAATTTGTATAGTCTTTTAAAACATTTATATTTATTATTTTAACATGTTTTGTTGGTTATGTGTTTTACAATGTACTATTATCTATCTTAGATTATTTTATTTATTTTGTACGTCTGAAACTGTGACGTGTGCCGCAACATATAGTGTTATAATGGTACAAAGAAAATATTATTATTATTATTATTAATGAACGCTCTACGGCACAAGAATATCCCCACAATAATTTTATCATACATAATAAATAGTCAGTATTGCAAGCTCACTGGCTGAATTATTAATCATTTATTTTTATCAGGTTTCGATATTTTCAACCACTAAATGTTTCTAATATAAAAACTTTATTTCGTGTTATATACAAAGAAATATTGTATTGCTTATTATCATTATGTTTGCACAAATCAGGCAGTTTCTAGTAGGCTGGTGGACATGATATACAAAATAAAACATTTAAAAATAAAATTACAACAAATTGATCTACTAAAACGATGGTAATTACTAGTTAACAATAGTTACAGCAGAAAATAGTCATAAATAAATTAAACTAGCTAAAATTGCTAAGGGAAATATTGACATAACCTCCCTGAATTTCAAAAAAACTCTCGTTCTAGTAGGATAAGAACTAACTGACAATGATTTTACAGGAAGTATTTCAGCAAATTCAAAACTACACAGAAAAATTTTCATGACTGCGAACACAATGTTGTTTGTTAAAACATTAATAATTCCGACTCCTCCTAAAGCCATAACCAGGAATTACGCAACAGGTAGCCAAACTTCTTACTCTGTTTACAATATGCCTCACGAAATTTCTCAACGCAATACGGGACCTGCTGAAATATTGAACTAAAAATCATTACCAGCTCTTAGTTTATAAATCAATATACTGTGTAATATATTTACAGCTCTAAACACTCAGTCACACACTAAAACTTAATTGAAAGGTTTTTTTGTTCTTCTTACGAGTCATCAGTTGTAACTAGATGAGTCAAGGCATGTTTCACTATAACTTGTCCGTTCAGATTCATAATTACATGCCTGCCTGATGGTATGTATTCAGTCTCGTTAGGTATCTCTTCTACTACAGGGTCTCCATTTTGAGCGTTCCAACACAAAATGCCTTGATCGTAAAAAGATATCAGGATGCCGTTTTCTATTGAAACACCTTTAAGCCTGTAAACGAAACAAATGGTTAACCATAATTTATTCCAAATTAACACAGCAAGAGATACATTTCACCATATCAAACAAAATGAATAATTGTCAAGAAAGAAGCATGTACACATGTTAAGAAGCAGAACAGTTTTTTTAAAATATTTAAACATATAACAATAAAAGTACAGCAATTAACCTTCATCCGGGCGTGTGCACGGTAGATTACCGTCATTGGCATTAAAGTGCATAGAATCGCTCTCTGATTGGCTATTGAAAGGCGAGAGCAAGATGTATTCTCTAGTTCAACATTTTGACGCTAGATGCCATCAAAATTTCACCTTTGCTGGGCGATCTTTGACTTCAGTAGTCGTTCAAAGTTCTTGAGGTGCGTACTGCGGTAGTTTACCGCCAAGCGCCTAAAGACGTGATTTTTTTTCAACGGAGTCAAAACAATATATAAGTAAGAATTTTATTCGCTTTTACTTGTAGTTACTTATTCAAATTTTATTAACAGTAATCGTTTAAATTTTGGTTTTATTTTCTACTACCTTTCATATACTGATAGGCAATTATTATTACCCAAACTTTGCTATCTGGAGCAATTGAGTAAGGACCTTCTAATGATATAACATTATTGTCCTCTTCACATTAGTTGTTTACCTTGATTCCGTATGTACTTACCTATGTGTCTGTGGTAAGAATGGTTTCATCTCCTTTGAGGTATTCACACTTACTTGGTTATAGAGGTAAAAGGATTCTGGCTCTTTTAGACCAGGGTTCAGATGAAGAGCCTCAAACAGGAATCCAAGGAGAGCAAATCGATGATCCACAAGATATTGATTTTCAACACACCAGTGACTCCGAGGCTGAATTAGACGACGCTTGTTTTTTCGAGGAAATGGCCGACCTCAGTGGAAAACGTGAGACCAAAAACGTTTCATTTTTTATTGGAAAAGATAATGATACATTGTGGGCTAGTAAACCTCTTGCGATTACCGCAAAAACAAGGTCAAAAAACATCATAAAAACCATTCCTGGTCCCAAGGGAGAGGCTAGAAAATGCAAATCAAAACTTGAATGTTTTCTTCAAATCATTTCATTAGAAATGATTGATGACATAGTCAACTATACAAACATTTTTATTGCTAAAAGGCTAGCTGAACCTATGGAATTGTCTGAGACTCCGATACGTGAGAAAGACTACAAGACGACCTCAAGGTCAGAAATAAAGGCAGTTTTTGGAGCTTTGTTCCTAATTGAAGTAAAACGCGGCAACTGTGATGATTTTTCAGAATTTTTTACAAAGGACGGGACAGGATTGACAATTTTGAGAGATAATTTTAGTGAAAGACGATTTCGCCTGCTACACCGATCTCTTCGCTTTGATGATGTTACAACTCGTGAAGACCGAGGGAAATTTGATAGACTATCTCCAATTCGAGAGTTTCTTACAAAATTCATTGGCAATTGTTAAGCAGCATACAATGTAGGAGAGAGTGTAACTGTTGATGAAATGCTGGTGGCTTTTCGCGCACGCTGCAAGTTTATTCAATACATGGCTCAAAAGCCGGCCAAGTATGGATTGAAAGTTAACGCCTTCTGTGACTCACAAACGTTTTATACATATAATATGCAGGTGTATTGTGGGGTTCAACCACCTGGGCCTTACGTGACCTCCAATAAACCTTACGATATTGTGAAGAACTTGACTAAACCTTTGAAGCGGACGAATCGAAACGTTACCACAGATAACTTTTTCAGTAGTTATCCGTTGGCCCAATATTTATTATCTGTTGGCTTGACATTTCTAGGCACACTACAAAAGAATAAGGCTGAAATTCTATCTGAGTTTGTGTCCGAAAATAAAAATCTTGTGCCGGCAGTCTTTTATTTGGTTGTAATGACGAATCAACTTTGATCTCTTTCGCTACAAAAAAGAAGAGGGTTGTTGTGCTTCTGTCAACATTGCATGACGGCAATCAGGTCGATAATGAAACCGGTAAACCGATTCAGATAATGGATTACAATGCCAAGAAAGGAGGAGTGGACACTGTTGATCTTATGTGTTTGCGAATATCCACTTCCAGAATAACTAACAGATGGCCAATGGTCATTTTCTTCAGAAATCTTGATATTGCCCGGATCAACTCAATGAGGATTTATCAAATGAATAATCCTGAGGAAACCTTCCAAGACGTGATCATCTCAAAGACCTGAGCATGCAACTGATGGATGAAAATTTGAGAGAACTAGCAAAAATCCCAAACTTGCCAAAATATTTGTCTATTTTCCTGAAAGAATACAGAGTAGAAGAAAACCAAAGTAGAAGCAATACAGAGGCCGTTCCAAATAGACGTCGTTTTTGCTTCATTTGTGGGTCAAGAAAAAATAATATAACGAAACTGACTTGCCATGCTTGTGGTCGGAGCGTTTGTCAAAAATAATCCCAGCATAGATGTGACAATTGTGCAATATCAAACGAAACATCAGAAGAGGTAGAAGACGAAAACCGAGATTATTAGGTTGAAATAAATGTTTATAGTCGTAGGATCGTTTTTAGTTTTTCGTCAGTAAAAATTGTTTATAATTTCTTTATGTTGGTGTTGTAATTTAAAGGATACACTTTATTTTACATTATACTTATTAGATTCTATACTTTTGTTGAGTTCGTGTACTACTTTATTCTATACTTACCATTTTCCTTAGTACCAAACAGTGTAAAAAAATGTTAATTATTTACGAGTCAACTTTTTATTATAGATTTATAAAATAATAAATTTTTAGTGTTGGAATATGTGTACTAGAAGTCTTTTATCAAGAATACCCAAATTCGAAACATTTAGATGGCATATTATAGTGATAATGAGGCGAAAATGCGAGTGCGGTAAATTACCGTCAGGCGCCCGCCTGTGCTACGTTGAGGGACGTGCCTGGATGAAGGTTAACTAAACTAAAACATAACAAATATATGTTGATAAAAGAAAATAAATCTATGTATAAAAAGTCCTTAAGAAAATAAGGTTCGGTGACAATTAAATGGTTCATTAGCTCTTTCTTTAATGCTTTATAATTAACTGCATTTCGAATATTATCAGGTAATTTATTGTAAGTACTCATTCTTATGTACCGTGGACTCCTTTCGTACAATGTTAAACTATGCATAGACACTATAAGCTCCCTTCATCTCATCCCATCGTCTTCGATCAACTCTTTATTAGTGAATTTTCTTAGAAAAAATTCACTAATGAGGAGATCTCGACTTTTGAATTTTGAAAAAATTTCTTCAAATGAGCGCGATCTAGGACCCCTAGAACCCATATCCGGGGTCAGTTTCAATTTTTATATGTTTATATATATATATATATATATATATATATATATATATATATATATATATATATATATATATATATATATATATATATATATATATATATATATATATATATATATATATATATTGTTATACATTTTGCGAGTGTAAGCAAACCAGAGTTTGCCCGAACTTTTGAGGTTATTTCCACAGAACACCATAGAACATAAGTTGACGTAAACGTGTCGCCAACCGTTTGAATAGTGAAGTTTGACAGTTGACAGTGAGTAGTTGATAAGTCAAGTATAGTTCCCCGTGTTGTTGAAATTCGAGTTCGTATTATTGCTGTAATTTAACTGAGTATCAATAAGGAAAGTGTAAAACCTTTAGTGGGCGTTCCATTTTCGTAACATTTGGTGTCAGAAGTGCGACGTATCCAGCCGATGGTGAGAACACGATCCGAAACGGCCGTCGAGATGGAGGATATTAAAAACATGTTGTCAAATCTTGCGGCTTCTCTGGCGAAAACCCGTGAAGAAATCGGCGATACTGCTGCCAAAACTCGGAAAGACATCACCGACACGCTCACCCAAGAAATCAATAAATCCAGTGATGAACTGCATCAGAAGTTGGAGGCATTTGACGTGAAATTCAAAGTAGAAATCGACCAGGTGAACAAACGTGTGCAAGAGCTGCAAGAGAGCAATGAAGAACTTCAAGGTGCCATGGAAGTCCAGAAGCTTAACATGCAAATGAATACAGCCATGAACGAGACCTTCTCTGAAAAGCTCGAGAATTTCTCAAGTAAGCTGGAGTTCCTGGACCAGACTTTCTCGACCCGCCTGGAAAATTTGGAGACCCAGGGTAGGCTGCAACAATTGAGAGGGAAATCTGCCATCGTAGGCACGCCAACTGTGGTGAACCAGATTAAGGCAGACAAGTTTGACGGCAAGACGCCATGGGAGGACTACCTGTGCCAGTTTGAAATAGTTGCTGAAACAAATAGGTGGACTGATGAGGAGAAGGCGAGCGCACTGGCTGCCAGCTTACGTGGGGAAGCGGTAAGCATTCTCGGACACCTGCCCCAACTTAACCTTGGTAACCTCCAGGCAAGACGACAGGGTCCTAATGAAGAGCTGGCACAGTACGCTTTCGATATCGAGCGGCTGTCGAGGCTAGCATTCCCGGGGAACCCTCCACAACAGCAAGAGGCAGTGGCAGTTCAATATTTCACCCAAGGGCTTTATGATCACAGGATTTATTACGCCATTAGTAGTCCTAAAACCCTACGTGAAGCCCTTACGCAAGCGTTAGAGGCGGTTTCGAAACAGAGTCAGAGGAGAAGTCAAAGGGTTCGGATGGCATTAACAGTTGACTCCGATGACTCTGCAGATGTGTCCTGTTCGCAAGCAAAGACGTACAAACGGAAATCGAAAAAGCCTGTGGTATGCTGGAGGTGCCAGAAACCAGGACATGTGCAAGCTATGTGTCGGTGCAAGCCTGCTCGCCCGGAAGTTGCCGAGGCTTCAACGCAATATGACGGCCACCAGGGAAACTTCCGCGAGCCGGGTTTGGGGGGCAAAAGCTGGCTTGCACACCCACTAGAGCCCCACGTATAATCCAGCTATGCGCTTCATTGGCAAGGAGTGACGGTCCGTATGTGCAAGGACGAATAGGACCACATATGTGCCATATACTGATTGACACTGGTGCTGACAGCACCATAGTGAGTAAGGAGTTTGTGAGGCCGCGAACAATTAAACAAACAGAGACACCAGTGGTGATAAAGAGTGTTTCGGGAGACTACATGCCTGTGTTAGGACACGTAAAAGTGCCAATTAAGTTAGGTAACTTCGAAACACTTCATCAGTGCTTTGTGGCAGACATTTCTGAACAGTGTATTCTCGGTATGGACTTTCTACAAGGACATCAGTGCCGAATAGACTTTAAACAGAATGTGTTGCACGTACCGAATGAAGAAGTAGTGATAAACTGCCGCAACACACAAACATTGGACATTGTGATACCCACGAATGTGACAATACCGGCCAATTCAGAACTTGTGGTGACTGTAGAAAATCAACTGCCATCAAGAAGCATTAGGTTGCTCGAACCAGTGAAGGATGTCGAGTGGTGCAGGAAGATCTCCATCGCCCGGACACTATCGAAAGGGACACAGGCACCGGTGAGGATGATCAACCTAACCAAGCGACCAGTAACGCTTCCAAAGGGTACATTAGTGGCAAGATCCGAAGCAGTGGTCAGTGTGATTAAGGACATACCTGTGGACAACCCTGAGTTTGAGCAATTCCCTGCCGCTTTGGAAAATCTGGCAAAGCAGAGCACACAGAACCTAAATCGTACACAAACCCAAAAGGTGAGGAAACTTTTGTCTGAATTTAGAGACATATTTGCCCTGACCAACAATGATTTCGGCAGGACTCACCTTGTCCAACACAAGATTGATGTCGGAGATGCCCAACCCATTAAGCAGCCACCAAGACGAGTTCCTATTGCCCAAATAGACGAAATAAAATCGCTTGTCACAGATATGGTACAGCGAGATGTCATCGAGCCATCCAACAGTCCATGGTCTTCTCCAGTAGTTCTAGTAAAGAAGAAGGATGGGACAACTCGATTTTGTGTAGACTATAGAAGACTCAACCAAGTGACAAAGAAAGATTCCTACCCACTACCAAGGATAGATGATACAATTGAGGCTGTTTCTCGGTCCTCATGGTTTTCGACACTAGACCTGCAGAGTGGGTACTGGCAGGTAGAGATGGCGTCCGAGGATAAGGAGAAAACTGCGTTTAGTACTCCAGCTGGTCACTGGCAATTTAAGGTCATGCCCTTTGGTCTTTGTAACAGTCCCGCAACATTTGAGAGGCTTATGGAAAGAGTGCTACAAGGTTTATCCTGGGAAATTGCACTTATATATCTGGATGATGTAATTGTTCATGCCAGCACGTTCGACGAGGAGTTGTTCAGGCTTAGGAAGGTGTTTAGCAGACTACGAGAATCCAAGTTGAAGCTGAACCCCAAGAAGTGCACGCTGTTCCAGAGAAGAGTGAAGTTCCTCGGCCATGTAGTCTCGGCAGACGGCATAGAAACTGACTGTGACAAAACCCAATGTATTCAGAGCTGGCCAGTGCCCAAAGATAAATCAGAATTAAGGAGCTTCCTAGGGCTGTGTACGTACTACCGTCGTTTCGTAAAGAATTTTTCTGATATTGCCAGCCCACTCCACGAACTAACAGAAGAAGCTAGAAAATTCGAATGGTCTCAACGCTGTCAGAAATCGTTCGAGGCACTGAAAGAGAAGTTGACATCAGCGCCAATATTAGCATTTCCAAGGAGAAATGGGTGTTATTATCTAGACACTGATGCTAGCCATACTGCGATTGGTGCTGTCCTGTCCCAAGAACAAGACGGTGAAGAAAAAGTTATTGCCTATTTCAGCAGACGCCTCAATAGGCCAGAGCGCAACTACTGTGTTACAAGAAAGGAGTTGTTAGCTCTGGTTAAGGCAATCGAGCACTTCCACCACTACCTTTATGGAAGAGAGTTTGTGCTGAGAACCGATCATGCCGCCCTCAATTGGCTGATGAATTTCAGAAATCCTGAGGGACAGATTGCACGATGGCTCGAGCGTTTACAGCAATATACGTTCCACATTAAACACAGAGCTGAGAAGAAACATGGCAATGCCGATGCCCTGTCACGCAGACCCTGTGAGGTCAACCAGTGTAGTCACTGCGTGAGGCAAGAAGTGAAAGAGGCTGCCGCCAGAGCCACAACAGTGCAGATAGATCGTGGTGGACAGTTATGGCTCCCATTGGATGACATCCGAAGGCAACAAGATAATGACGCTGTGTTACAGCCAGTTATTTCATGGCTACATACTAGAGAACGTCCCGAGCCTTTTGAAGTAACACCACTGGACCCCAGAGTAAAAGCCTACCTGGCACAGTGGGATTCTCTAGTCCTGCAGAACGATGTGCTCCACCGTAGGTGGGAGAGTTCTGATGGTAAAGAGGTAGTTCTTAAAATTATTGTACCAGAAAGCATGAAGGGCGAGATACTGCAGCAGCTTCACGATGGGAATGCCGGTGGACACTTTGGTGTCAACAAGACTCTCGATAAGGTGAGACAGAGATTTTACTGGATTGGCTGCCGTGAAGATGTTGAGAACTACTGTAGAACTTGTGACATCTGCAACTCGAGGAAAGGTCCCAATGTACGAACAAAAGAGAAACTGAAGATCTTCAATTCAGGTGCTCCTTTCGAAAAAATAGCCATAGATATCTTAGGTCCCCTTCCTGTCACACCGAGAGGTAACAAGTATCTCCTTGTGATAATGGATTATTTTACTAAGTGGCCAGAGGCTATTCCGGTGCCCGATCAAGAAGCCCAGACAGTAGCAAGTGCTCTTGTAGAGCATGTGATATCAAGGTTTGGAGTACCAATGGAACTGCATTCAGATCAGGGCAGGAACTTCGAGTCTGCAGTCTTCCAAGAGGTGATGAAGTTATTGGGAATCACCAAGACTCGAACGACCCCACTTCACCCGCAGTCTGATGGTATGGTTGAACGGTTCAACCAAACAATCTTGCAATACCTATCCAAGTTTGTGGAGAAGGAGCAGCGTGACTGGGACAAACTGACCCCACTATGTTTGATGGCTTATCGTTCTGCCTCTCATGAAGCGACCCAGTATACACCGGCCAGGCTGAACCTCGGAAGAGAGCTGCGACTACCAATAGATCTGCGCTTTGGAAGTACACCTGGGCAGGAAGATACTGAAATTCCCGAATATGTCCGTAACCTCAAGAAGAAACTCCAAGACATACATGCCTTGGCTCGACAACATCTGAAACTGGCCAGCGATCGAATGAAAGCAAGGTATGACTTTCGCTCAACAGGCCCTCAGTTCAACGAAGGAGACAAAGTGTGGCTTTACAACCCCAAGAAAGTTGTAGGGAAATGTCCAAAGCTTCAGCGCAACTGGGAAGGTCCATACCTGGTGACGAAATGTTTGAATGACGTGGTGTTCCGGATCCAGAAGACTCGAAATAGCAAGCCAAAGGTAGTTCATGGCGATAGACTGGCTAAGTATCGAGAGAGGAGCAACGATATGCTCGCCGAGACGTCGAGCCTTTAAGGAGGGGATAATGTTATACATTTTGCGAGTGTAAGCAAACCAGAGTTTGCCCGAACTTTTGAGGTTATTTCCACAGAACACCATAGAACATAAGTTGACGTAAACGTGTCGCCAACCGTTTGAATAGTGAAGTTTGACAGTTGACAGTGAGTAGTTGATAAGTCAAGTATAGTTCCGTGTTGTTGAAATTCGAGTTCGTATTATTGCTGTAATTTAACTGAGTATCAATAAAGAAAGTGTAAAACCTTTAGTGGACGTTCCATTTTCGTAACAATATATATATATATATATATATATATATATATATATATATATATATATATATATATATATATATATATATATATATATATATATATATATATATATATATATATATATATATATATATATATATATATATATATATATATATATATATATATATATATATATATATATATATATATATATATATTATATATGTATCACACCGATAACTCAAAAAATAATGGGCCGATTTTGATAAAATTTGGCATGTGCTTTTCTTTTGTAAATAGCTTGGATAAGTTCGTTAGTCAGGAAAATCGGACGAGGTTTTCCGGGAAAATTTTGAGTTTTCATTCGAAAAAAATTATTATCTCAAAAACTAATTAGCCGATTTTAATAAAATTTGGCATGTACCTTTCTTTTGTAAATAGCTTTGACAAGTTTGTTAGTCAGGAAAATCGGACGAGGTTTTCCGGGAAAATGTTGAGTTTTTATTCGAAAAAAATTTTTATCTCAAAGAATAATACACCGATTTTGATAAAATTTGGCACGTACCTTCCTTTTATAAAAGGCTTTGACATGTTCGTTAATCAAAAAAATCGGACGAGGTTTTCTGGGAAAATTTTGAGTTTTCATTTGAAAAAAATTTTTATCTTAAAAAATAAAAAATCTATAACCAAATTTGGTAGGTAGGTTTACGATATAAAAAGCAAACTATATACCAAAATTTAGATTTCTATGTTACAAGAAAAAAAAGTTATAAAATATTTTGTGCCAGATCATTTCTATGAAAATTCACTACCATAACGCACTTGCTGCGTCCAGGCTTTTTTTTAAAAATATGCAAGACTATCTCATATATATATATATATATATATATATATATATATATATATATATATATATATATATATATATATATATATATATATATATATATATATGTATATATCAAAAGAAAAGTAGCATAGAGATGGGATCCAAACCAAGAAGCCGGACAAAATGTGCGAATGGTCTGAGGACCGCAGCCATGAAAGAAGACAACACACACACACATCTCATAAATACAAACTGCTATACCTGTAAGTTAAGTTTAACAAAGATAATTTTACAAGATTTCCGTAGGTTCATATTTAACATTGTTGTCATTCTTTTTAGTGAATTTTTATTAATAAAATTCACTAATAGAGAGGTATTAGGTCCTCTGTAGCCTATTTCCATGGTCAGTTAATATATATATATATATATATATATATATATATATATATATATATATATATATATATATATATATATATATATATATATATATATATATATGTATATATTGTTTCACATCAAAAACAGACTCTCCATTTCTAAGCATGGTTTCATTCCAGGGAGATCGACTGTGACGAATTTAGTTGAGGCTATCCAGTTGGTGTTGTGTATACTGACTGATCTAAGGCCTTCAATTGTCTAAATCATTCTGTTCTAATTGACAGGATGAGGGCTATCGGATTCTCCGAGGGCTTGCTTGGCTTGTTCAGATCTTACCTGGATGGAAGGAGGCAATTAGTCGAGGTTGGTGGCTTCAAATCTAACACTTATAACGTAAATTCGGGAGTGCCTCAGGATTCCATACTCGGTCCAGTACTGTTTAATATATTTATCGACACAGTTAAACATATTTTCATTGTTTCCATTTTAAGATATGTAGATGACATTAAGATTTTTGCAAGTATTTCGAGTGTTGATGATTGTTTGCAGCTCCAGAACTGTCTTCAGATCCTTGATGAATGGTGTTGTCGGAGTGGTCTTCCTATGAATGTTTCTAAGTGTTGTGTAAGGTCCTTTACTCGAAATAAACACCCAATTACTTTCAGATACAATATAGGGGGCTTCCCCTTGGTCGCCCTAGGACAGTTTGGAATTGTTTTTGATGGTACTCTATCTTTTAAACCGCACTATGATCAGACGGTCAGTTCTGCTTACAAAACTCTTCGGTTTCCGATTAGAAACAGCAAAAATTTCACGCTGACTGACACCCTCTCTCTGCTCTTTCGTTGTCTGGTTAGGTCCTGACTTGAATTTTGCTCAGTTGTGTGGGCTCCTACTTATGAGATTCATGTAGCAAGTTTAGAATCGGAAGAGGGTTTTCCACAGAAAAAGTAAATTTTTTGCTTTAATCTGCAGAGTCTGGTGGTGCGCAGGCAGTGCAGTTTCGCTATATTTTTATACAAATTGGTTAATTCTGTGTTTGACGGCCCAGATCTGCTTCAGTAACTTAATTTCAATGTGCCTCGTGTTGCAAAGTGTTTTTCGGGCACATTATATCTCCCGACTGCTAGTAGGCGATTGCAGCGTTCTTCTCCAATTTACCAGATGTGCAATGATTACTCCGTACTGCAACACAGCCTAGATATCTTCTCATGTAATAGATCAGAGATAAAAATGTTTTTCAAAGTGATGTAACTTGTAAATTTCTCTTTTGTGTAGTTTGTTTGATTATTGTTTGTTATTATGTTTTGTGTATCAGTCCATCCTTAATTTGGCTTTTAAGCTGTTGGATGGTGTATGAATAAATAAATAAATAAATAGGCAAGTATATGCTGGTCTCCCTTATATAGTTATGAGTTGGTGCAGGAATGGGGCCAGCGTAGATTCCTCAAATACGTAAGCTTTCATCAGAGTGGAAGCTACCATGAACAAGGATATACTCAGGATATTTTGTTCGCAAACTTCAGTACGAGTTCACTAGCTGACAGAAGATCTCTTGCAAGAAAACCATTCATTTATAAATTAATTCATGGCTACATTGATTCGCCTAACATGTTACAACAGTTATCTTTTTATGTCCCATCTTCTGATCCTAGTTTACCATCTTATCCTACAACCTGCCTAGCTATTCCTAGAACAAATGTTCTATAAGATTACCTTTGTATGGCAAGTATGTGAGAGTGCAATATTGATAGTGTTACAAAGCACTTCAATAGACGTAAGTGCGGTGTTGCCGCATCTCCGGAACTTCCCCCAACATCTGGGAAATTTTGCACAATCTGGCAACACTCCACCCCCCACCCCCACTGGGGGTGTCTGGGGTGACCCCCCTCAGGCGAAGTCTCAACCCCCTAGGACCAGAAATAACGAAGTTACCAACTTGTACCCCGTCAGAACGGATAACTGAGGTCTGCACATTCCGAACACCCTGTATATACACCCTGTATGCGCAGAGAACCCTTACACCCTGTATACGCAGAGAGATCTTATATTACGAGAAACACCTCTTGTGTAACATAGGAGTGATGACCACATTTGGATCATCCTGTATATACATCCCCCTGTATACACAAAGGACCGATCTGTATTCTTAGAACCTTCTAGTAAAAGAAGGTCCTGGAACGTTCTGGAATGGAACGCTCCAGAAACATGGTGGAAGGTACGGCGAGTATATAAACGCGAAAGCAAGCCAGCCAGTTCAGTTCAGTTAGTGAATGTGGAAGTGACTTGAGGAAGCAGTAACCAGTGAATAAAGTGTTGAGAGAGTTGCGACTGTAGTTCCAGTATAATAATTTGTGTGCAGATTAGTGAGTGTAAGGCCAGATAAATTAAGTGTTTGGTGAGAGAGACATTCTAGAACTTTTATTGTACCCATATTTAGAGAGTAAATTAAGTGTTTGGTGAGAGAGACATTCTAGAACTTTTATTGTATCCATATTTAGAGAGTAAATAAAGTTGTTTTGTTAAAATTTAAAGTCTCACTTATCCAGAACCCGGAGAAAACGCAACAATATCTTCATGCCTGGTAACGTAAAGACTTTTATAGCTGCTATTTACAACGACCTAGAATGTGGCACTATAACATGATTCTTGTTTTTCTTTTTTATAGCTGTTATAATAAGCTGTTTTTGTTTGTTTACGCGTGTTGTATGTAATATGGAGATTCTCTCTCTCTGTTTAAATAAATAACTAAATTTAAATACCATGTTAACGTAATTGATTTAATCATTATATAATAAATACCTGTCAAATCCTTGTGGAGGAATATAGCTTTGCAGTCTTTTCCAGCTCTGATTCATACCATTAATGGCTATTAAGCGTAGCTCACCGTCTACACATTGTTGCAGTGTGAACAGAAATCCCTAAAATCAAACATTAAAATAACATTTATTATAATTTCCTTTCCTCTGACACACATGACGTGCACGCTTGTGTTCACGGTGTGTATAAATTGTAAACAATGTAACAAAACACCAGTTTCGTTATTGTAAGTTTTTCTTTATTGGTAAACTCTTGGCAATTTTTTTAAAATTTTATTTGTAATTCATTTAATTTGTTAGTTAAAAGTTAGGGGACAGTGTTTGAGGGACTTAAATATTTATGTCATCATTGAAGAGGTATTTTTTTAAATTATGTCTTTATGTATCTGATTCATATTACAAGTAGATGTATTTGGGATACGATGCATCTGTAACAGTCTTTATCGCTACATTTCAGTGAAAAATATATCATTGTGTTTCAATTTTTGTATGTTGCAGTACATATACGCCACTTTAAAAAACTACAGTCCGCTGGCTGTGAATTAGGGGAAAAGTCTCACTTGACGTTTCCTCTAACTCGCAACAAAATAAATAACAAACGAACATTTTACATTGTAGAAATGTGTAAAGATCTAAAAGGTTAATAAATCAAATCCTACTCAAAACTTTATTTGTCAACTACGTAATTGCTCGAGCACAACCCATCCCCAAGAAAGGATCCAGAGTGCTTCCCAGCAACTACAGACTTATTTCTCTCCTTTCAGTCGTCTCTAAAGTGATGGAAAAGTATATAAACACCGGATTACTAAAATTTCTTGAAAAACACAGTCTAATCCACAACAGGCAGTATTGATTCCGTCAGCGCAGATCGACTGCCGACCTCCTTTCCTTTCTCACCCATTCTTGGAACAAGTCTATGGAACTAAACGGTGAATCCCAGATTGTCGCTCTAGACATATCCAAAGCATTCGACCAGGTCTGGCACGCAGCGCTGCTTAATAAACTTCCGGCCTATGGCCTACCACCAAAACTCTGTACCTGGACAGCAAATTTCCTCTCCAACCGGAGCATTTCTGTTGTCGTGAATGGCCATTCCTTCAAACTGTATCCAATTAATGCAGGAGTTCCTCAAGGTTCAGCTTTAGCCCCTACTTTGTTTCTTCTCCACATCAATGACCTCCTCTCTAGCACATTCAACCCAGTTCACAGTTACGCGGACGACAGCACCCTCCACTCAAATATACAATATTCTAAGTCTTTCTCTTTAGCCCAATTAGATGAGGATCGCAGACTCATGGAGGGTTCTGTCTCCGTGGATCTCCAAAAAATATTAGACTGGGGAAGTAGAAATCTTGTACAGTTCAACCCCACCAAATCTCAGTCTTGCTTTCTTTCTCATAAGAGATACAGCAGCCCTAGACCCATCACAATGAACAACCAAGTTATTCAAAGTAATGAGTCCTTTTCTCTTGTTGGCATTTCTGTGGATCGAAATATCAATTGGCACCAACATGTCACATCAATTGCAGAAGCGGATGCTAAGAAATTAGGTTTCCTCTTCTGGGCTCGCAAATACTTTTCACCAGCTAATCTCTATAGCTTATATACTTCACAAATAAGGTCAAACCTCGAATACTGCTCCCACATCTGGGGTGCAGCTGCCTCTTCTATATTCGCTATCCTGGACTCCATTCAAAAGAGGGCTATATGTCTCATCAGTGACCCTACCCTCACCCAAAGGCTGCCATCCCTTGCCCACCGATGTGCCGTTGGTGACCTCTCTCTCTTTTATAGATATTTGCACGGGCACTGCTCAGAGGAGCTCTCTTCCATAGTTCCTCCACCTGCTGCCCCCAACAGATCTACCAGGGGAACAGAGTGAATGCACACTTTTACTGTGCAGGTCACCAGACATAGAACATCTTGTTATGCCCACTCTTTTGTTCTGAGGACTTCGAACCTCCAAACCTTCAAGTCCAGAATTAACAAGTTGCCTCTTTCCTCCTTGTCGACACCCACGGTACGATAGTATTTAGGCTGTAAGCCCTCGTGGTGTGTTGTTGAAAAAATAAATAAAAATACGCCAAGTACAATCATCTAAGAAGTCTCAATCCACTGTCCACTACTCTAACCTGAATCAGAATGCTCCTTCTTGCACTGGAGGACCGAAACATCTTGAAGATGATCTGGGTGGCAAGCCACTGCGGGATCGGGGGAAACAAAAAGCTGATGAATTGGCGAGGCGGGTAGTGGAGACGAAATACATGAATCAGGAGTCAGCCCAACCTATTCCAAAATACAAAATCCGAAACTAAATCAACCAGTGGATTCGCAGATATCTGGACTTAGTAGTCAGTTTTCAGTTGAATTTAGGACACACTTGGACCTAAAAATTACCAATTGTGGAACTGAAACTCAAAATTATATTTAAGTATATGTATAGGTAAAATTGAACCAAATCTTCCCCAATTTAGCTCTTGTAAGTTACTGGCGGAGTAATTTTAATATTGAAATATAGGCTAATTGGGAGCTGTGTTCTCAAATTTGTAGTGATTATGACAATCAAGCCAAATTTTAGTTAATTATAATTAAATTGCAACGCGGTTAGGTTATTTGGACTCGATTTCTTGTTAACATGCCTTAATTTGTTGCATGGGTAGTAAGATAATTAAATACAAGCCAATAGAAAAAGAAAGAGCAAACATAACAGATCAAAATTCGATAGACTGGAGAAGTAGCTTGGGGCGACATGCGTCATATTTAAGTTTTCAATATTATTGTTAGGAAGTGTCTTGTTGATTTGAAGCTGCAATTGGTTGGCAGGGACTATTTTAACCCAGCAGCAGGTGCTGATTTATATGATCGTAATTTCATATTCCAACTGTATAACAGCACAGGAGAGAGGATACTCCAATGAATGCTGAAGTATTTTGACAATATGGTCTGGGCATTTTACAACCGTTTAACATCAATCACAAGGACACTCCAATGAATGTTGAAGTATTTTTGACAATATTTGATGAGAATTGATAGAATATTCGAGTAAAATTTACATAGAGTTGTCCAGCTTATTAAGGGGCTAACAGACTAAAAAAACGTAACAAGTTACACCTTAATATGGCAAAATAGGGGATATACATTTTTTACAAATAGTGTTTTGATAACAATGTGAAGACTGGAACCTGTGGTAAGCCAAATCACACAAACACATTTTTAAAGACTTGAAATCAAAATTATAATATATTATAATATAATATATGAAATATATATAATTTATAGAGGTGTTTCAATTGAAACTGTAATACCGAAACTATTTTAATCTATCATTGCGGATGCGATTTCCAATACCTTGAAACACAGTATTGTCGGAGAGCAGCATGGTTTCTGTAGCGGAAGGTCAACAGTCACTAATCTCGCCATTTTTCAATCTTACGTGACGGATGCATTAGAGGCTGGTAAACAAGTTGATGTTGTATACACTCATGTATCAAAGGCTTTTGACAGTGTGTGCCATACCCTTCTTTTGCAAAAAATGTTTGCAATGGGCATCTGTGGTTGTTATCTTTCGTGGATTCGATCTTACCTGTCTGACAGAAAGCAATTTCTTAGCATTGGTGGTGCTCTATCAGATGAGCTTCTCGTCTTGTCTGGGGTACCACAGGGATCACATATAGGTCCCGTTCCCTTCAATCTTTTTATTAATGATGTTGTGAGTTGTTTTGAGTCATCAAAATGTTTATTGTATGCAGATGACCTGAAGTTTTTTTCGGAAGTTGTCCATGGTGTCAACACTTTGCAAGATGATCTCGACAACTTGACTCGCTGGTGCAGTTTAAACTTGTTGTCGCTTAATGTGGGTAAATGTAAGGTTGTGAGCTATTTTAGGGGTCAGAACCGGATCGTTCATAGCTATACCATTTATAACACGGTGTTGGACGTTGTCACTTCAGTTGCAGATCTTGGTGTAATTTTCAAAAATGATTTGTCATTTAATCTGCATATTGATGCTGTGGTTGTGAAATGTTGCAGACTTTTGGGGTTTGTTAAAAGACACACTAAGCATATGACTGACACAAGGGCAATCACTAGTTTGTATACATCCTTGGTTCGAAGTAATATTGAGTATTGTTGTGTTGTATGGTTTCCATCCTATGCTTGCCACATTAATCGTATTGAAAGGGTACAAAACAAATTTGTTAAGTACCTTGTTTATAAGCATCACTTTCCTTGCCAAGATATTGGGTATGATGTCAGATTGCTTCTTTGTGGTATGGTCAGTCTCAAAGTGCAACATGAGTATCTTTCATTGGTGTTTATATATAAGTTAATTAATGGTCACATTGACTGTAATGATCTGCTCGAGTTGGTCCTTTTCCATGTTCCACCACGCTCAACTCGTCAACAGCAACTTTTTTTTGAGCGAACACACAGGACCAACTATGGATGTAACAGTTTCATGGACAGATTGTTGCATAATTATAATGCTAATTTTTCTAATTGTGATATCTTTTATATTGCTATGTCTAGGATGAAAACTATCTTAAGACAGTGATTTTGTTACTTTGAGTTTTTTTTTAATTTTTAAGTACCATTTGGAATTGTTTAATTCTGTAGGTGCAAATTTGAATAAATAAATAAATAAATAAATAAAAAAGTTTCATCCTGCGATTCATCAATGTGCTGATCACTGAGCAAACAGACCAGGACTCAAACATAGCAAAGAGCTAATACAAAACCCACACAGCAAAACGAGAGTAAAACTGCTACGCTGTAGCAGACAGACACTGAGGATCATTGTAGGATATCTGACAGGAAATAAGACTGTCAGGGGACATCTTGAAAAAATCAATAAATACAAAGGCGACTCGACTTGCAGATTATGCAATATGGAGCCTGAATGGCAATGCAAATTTGATGCACATTTGATGCACTCGATATCAAAAGACAATGCTTATTTGAGAGACCAGCAACGGCAACGAATGATTATAGCTCATGCAACGGACAGACATGTACAAATTAGTACCGGGCACTTTATTCCTGACCTAGGCGTGAAAATCTAACAGAATAAAGATCAGCGCAATAAGTCGTTTAGGCTGCAGTGCACCCGGATCATAAATTGCAGACAGGTCCATAAGAAAACTATCTCGGTCATATATAATTCAATTTATAGGTAATATTCTTCTCTCTATCAGAAGCGATCTTCAGTGCCTCTAGTTTGACGTTGGCAACCAATTGTCAAACCTTTAGCACTATTATTTAAAATATGGAATTTAAATACAACATAAATTCAAATAATATAAACTAGACTAGAATCTGATTGTCTTCCATACATACTTTTAAAGTAGGGTATGTGTACCACTCTCGTTTTAGTTAAAATCGTAAAAAAAGAAAAAGGGTAAAAATTAAGTTAAAGATTGGTTTAATGGTGCGCACGGTCACTTCGAATTTTATTTGCTTTCAAAATCCACATAGTTAAAACCCGGGGGAAAAACTTGTATTAAATTGACCTCGATTAATCAATAAACAAACATCGTTCCTTACACTCAATCTAAAAATAACCGTGGAATATTTCCACAAGGGTAAAACATCGTCTCATGAGTGACACATTTAAGTGACAGCGTTGCCACTTTCCTCTTATTTTTCTCGTCTTCGACCGATTGAATTTGGCATGTTAGGACCTAAGAAAACTACCAGCAGTCTGCCGTCAATCAGTGCATGGATACGAGAGCCATTTTCTCTGAACTCCCGTGATGAATACCTTTACCAAAGTGGCATAAGCGTTCCCTAGAAAAATAGGCAAGCAAATTTACACTTTCTTAATCACTATCGAGCTGTTTTTATATCGAATTATTTCTTAATTAAACAGGGAACACACTACCAAGTGTACGATTTTAAGTTTTACTTCTAATAAAAGATACATTTGAAGACACCCTGGATAACAGACCCCTGACTATAAACCTGAAAAAAACTGAGTTGGGGTTGGTCGCAATATGTACTGCAAAATATACAAATCTGAAACGTAACACATTAACGTCAACGTCTACGCTGGTAAACTGTGAACCTGAACAATACCACCAGATGACTATTCCCCCGACAACTCTTTAACAGACAATTTGCGTGGATTCCCCATTGCATTAATTTCACATATACCTAATAGTTTTTCATACATGGATCTTTATTACATGCATGAAAATACCCAAAAACGTATGTAGTAAACAGAAAAAGACTTTTAGATTAAAAAAAAAAATGTATTATTATCATGTGACCGCAAACGTTGTTATTGGTTGTGACATACTTGGACAGTGAATAAATGACGTGTTTACATTTGCCCTATGGCATGATAAGTACCTTCGCTTGTTTCTCGACATCGTGGTGATGTAAACACAAAGAAGCAAGCTCATTGTCATTGTTACATTACCGTCCAGGGACTTCACAGATTATGCCAGCAAAATAGTGGTGTTTGAAATCAATTATGAAATTCGCATTTTTTCTATTTTTGCAGTATGTGAAATGAAAAAAAAATAAAACCATCTTTGTGGGACGTCTATCAGATGTGGTGAGAAAAAAACATCAAATTGTCTACTGAGGTGACTATTGAAGTGATTGAACACAAAAAAACTACATTTGGGACTGCAGTATGGTAGTAATGATGGGTCCATAGAATTTATCATAAAAGAAGGATATAGTACAGGAAAGAGATATTAAAATAATGTGTAATACCGACAAATATATTGTAATGTATATTTATTTCAACTGTAAGCCATCCTACCGAAATGTGATTGTACGGGATACGGGTACTAACTTCGTCCACTGTTAAAATATTTGCCTAGCATAATATTGATGCCAAACGAGAAATGTTAATACCACAAAGATCTATTACAGGCAAAATTCTATCACAATATTCTTCTAGACAGAGAAAGATACAATAAATGCGTTCTATTATAAACAGATAATACTAGAGAGAAACAGATGTGGTACAGCATACTGTCTAGGATATAACGGAAGTTGTATCGAGAAATGCCTAGTACACTAATTAGCTTGGTAAAAGAAATTTGTATTAAATAATTTTAGATTACAAGAATAAAGCATCAAGCATCCTTTCATATTACAGGCCAACTGAACAATCTATAATCCATGTACCTGGCATTCCGCTGTGTTGCCGCTGTCCATAATTTTTACCGGCAATGGAAAATATTTTACTCCCTGTAACTTTATATGTATAATATTAAGCAAAATGTATTGGCATCACCAGTTTTTATATAATGATTATTAAGTATTACTTAAAAAAGCTATAGTTATAAAAATGGTAATTGGATATTTCAGGAAACTTTATATATGTATGCTAAATATTATGATCTCCAAGAGAGATATCATAGATAATATCGGGTAGTACATGTTCACATATGCACAATAAGCCGCGGTGCTATCGGGGCGGCAAAGACGCGGATGAGCCCGAAGGGAAAAAAAAAACCTGTTTACATAAAATCAATGAAAATGTGGACAGAGATACCCAGCGTTATTTTTTATTATACTCACTTTATTACATCGCCGGAAACGTATCGCTATTTCTCCAAAAGATAAAATTCAATTTTTGATGTGGTCAGATGATAATAATGAAAATAATATAAGAAATTGTTTTCTAATCATGCAAACGTTTTTGAGTATTTTATCGTTCAAGTATCTTATCATCACCCTGTCAAAAATAAACTTCCACTTAATGTGTATCATTTAAAGTATTTTCTAAAATATTTTTTATGTGTTACGTATATTTCTATGTGGATTTTTTCCTAATAAGTTTGGGAAAATGTTGATACAGTAATTTACTAGAAAAGTTCAAGTTGTATAATTTCATGCAATTTATTACTATATGATTAGGATTCCTAATAGACTAATGCACAGTTGTGTTGTGTGTTTTTTATTTACCTACCGCCGGTCTCTTTCCGCGACTATGGCCAATCACGAACAACAGGGAAGAGTTTCACCTCACCAACCTGTAAATTTTGCGAAACTCCTTTCTTTTTGTAACGAGGATACGGAGGTGCCAACATGGTATCGACACGGGTCTGAAGGCTCTAAGTCACCTCCGAAGAACGGAGCATGCTCACATTCAGCTTGCTGAAACACTATGGTGACTTCGGGAGATGTAAAACTATTGTTTGCGCTGTAATCTTTTTAAGGAAATAAATTTGTTCCTCGCCTCAGCGCGTCCGGATGTCGAATCCAAGCCTTTTGCACAAACGGCTTATGCTCTATCCGTTATGGCACTGGGGCTACTAATGTCAGACAGCTTTGATAAACAATAATCAGGTAATTGGTAGTTACAATTCATTACTCACTGATTATTACTTATGTTGCACAAAAACAAGTGTGCTCTTTTTTAATTCTGTGGAAAATTGTTAATTAATCAAGAACATATTTTTTGGTAAATATTGTCCTAGGTAAATATATTTCATATATATCTCCAGTGGTGAATTTTTATTTGTAATAGATCCGGTCTGTACAAAAAAAAACTGTACTAGGAAATTCCGGTTTATGTGAAACAGCAGTACAGGCAAGTTAAGGATAATGCCTTTAAATGATGCTACCATTTTACTGTACTAGTAACCATTGTATGCTGATATGTTGGTGTATTAGGAAATACTTTAATATAATTTTGTTTTTGTGGTGTTATTGCTGTAATAGGAGTTTGTTGGTAAGATGCTTGTAGTGTATGACAGCGTCACGGTATGATTTTGTAAATAATGTGAATTTACTGTACTATGTCCTTCCTTTGGGATAAAGTACGCACCCCCGTAATGATCTAAGACACAAGAATTTTATACTAACATAACAGTTGAATTTTTCAGGATTATAAGCCATAATCAACTATTACCCCATCCAAATCTCGTCTTCAGCTAAAACTGGTAGAAATAGCAGCTAACCACAGATTATAAGCCAGTAAAAATCAATTTAGTTAACACTAGCTACAAATAGCAACATTCTTGAATCATAACAAAAATCTATATTTATTCAGTGACTTGTTGAGGCATTCGAAAAGGTAGGTCTCATGAAAGTGGTAACTATATATATAAACATGCAACTTACCCTATCACACTTTACCCACAGAGTCAACAAAGGTGACTTGATATCATTCAGTTCTATAGTTGCAACAACATAACCTTCGTCGAGGTTCCACAGACTGATTTTGTTCTCTCCACACCCCATCATAAGATTTTCACAATCTAAATACAAAAAAAAAAACTATTTAAAAAATTCGAATGTATATTCTTTCAACAAGACCTGTCTTTATTTGTAACAACTTAGACGAAATTTTTATAAGACTTAATAAGAGTAAAACACCATCGCTTATAATCGTTGAAATTTCTCTGGTGCTAGTATTAACATCTCTGCTACTGAATATAATACCAGGAATTCATTGTCTATCAACAACCTGTTTGTTTGAGGTTTCTTTTAAATAAGCAACAGTGTCTCAGTGTGTCTTGTACGAAATCGGCCTGAAATTATTTCAAAACTTCTCTTATCCACTTGATACCCGTCAGGATACTTTTGAGCATAAACCCTTGATGCTATGAATATAATACAGGGTTAGGCAGAATGACGTATCCATTTTTAAACTGCATTTATTCAATAATATAATAAGATTAAAATAAAAAAAATTCATGACATTCCCTTATGGTGAGAATCATGTACACCACTTTTATGAATACAATACAGGGTTAGGCAGAATGATGTATCCATTTTTAAACTGCATTTATTCAATAATATAATAAGATGTAAATTTAAACAACCAAATCGCCATGCGTTCACGATAAATGGCAATTTATGACAGTTGTCAAACAGTTTGTGAGAAACGTGAGTTTAATTGTGAAAATGGATCGTTAGTCCAATATTCAATGTTCGTTTGCTGTTGAAGGTTATTTCAAGAATAACAATTCTATTGTAACCACCCAGCATCTATTTCGCTGTCATTTTCATTTAAATCGATAAGATCCAGTTCCTACTCGAGTAACAATCTTAAAATGGGTACATAAGTTTAGCAGTACTACTTCAGCCACCAGACAAAAACCAAAAGGGAGAGGTTCTTCTGTAAGAACACCGAAAAATGCTGAAAGGGGAAGGTCAGCTGGGCTACAAAGTATGAAACAATTGGCTAGAAGACAAGCATTAGTGCTCAATATTTCGAACAGAAGTTGTCACCGCATTCTGAAAGACTTACACTTCCATCACTACAAAATTCAAGCAGTACAGTGACTTCTGCTTTGAGATATTGGAATGCGCCTTGACTTTTGCGATTGTTTCGAAGGGATAATTGCTGAAAACCTGAGTATTACCGATTACTTGCTGAGATCAGACGAAGCTCATTTTTACCTGTCAGGTTTTGTTAACAAACAGAACTTTCGTTACTGAGCGATGGAAAATCCTCAGCAACTGCATAAAGTACAGCTTCATAGCGAGCAAGTTACTGTGTGGTGTGCAGTATTCGTCTTTGGAATTTTTGGCTCGCTATTTTTTGAAGAAAATGAATGGACTGGTATTGTTACATGTTATCAACATGTATTGCAAAATTTAAAAACTCTGGACGCAGCAAGTGCGTTATGGTAGTGAATTTTCATAAAAATGCTTTTATTGCAAATATGTGTGTTTTCTTTTTAGGAAAGCAGGCATCAATTTTGGTTATCAGTATAACCTATATAGTAAAAGCAATGTGCCATGTTTCATAAAAATAACTTTATTGTGTGAAAATGTACCAAGATTTCCAAAAGTAGACTTAAAGTGTTCCCGGAAAAACTCGTTTCTTGGTCAACCTTATAGGTTAATAGCAAATTGGGCTATTCAAATATGAAGCATTTGATCAAAGTTCGCTACCATAACGCACTTGCTGCATCCAGAATTTCTTTTCTTACAAACATGCATTATATTTCGATGGAAAATGCAATAACATAAGGCGTGTTTGATTAAAAAAAAAAGAAAATTTGTATCACCAATGACTTATGGGCCATCCTGTGATTGTAGAAATATTTTTTTAAGATGTAGCTCAAGACACCCTATAATTAATATATACAAATTTTTTTCAAATCTTGTATAATAACGGATATATTGAGCGTTATTGATTTTTTACGAAAATTCGACAAAAATTATATACCATTAAACGATAAACTCTATAGCTAAGGCTACTGCCAAGCATCAGGGAAAGCGTCTATTTCAAATGAATTTTCTGGAAACATTTTAGTAAAATGAAGGACAATGACGGTTGAAACTAAGACTTCAGTGTTTGTAAAACATCCTTCTTGAGACATTTGATTTCCATAGCCCGTATTAGTTTCAACTTATTTGCCAAAATGTTGCCGATTTTGACGTTTTAAGTCGCAACTTTGACGTTTTGAGGAAAACCCCAATTTATTTTTCTTTAAATGCCTATAACTTTTTTGTATTTTGACATACAGAGCTAAATTTTGGTAGGTGACTTACATATAAGGACATAAACCCGCGTACCAAATTTGGTTGCCCTTACTTTGTTAATTCGGGAGATATAAATTTTTTTCGAAAGAAAACACAAAATTTTCCGGGAAAACCTGGGCAGATTTTCCTGGCTAACGAACTTATCCAAGCCATTTGCAAAAGGAATTTATTCACCAAATTTAATCAAAATCGGCCCATTATTTTTTGAGTTATCGGTGTGATACATATATATATATAAATATATATATATATATATATATATATATATATATATATATATATATATATATATATATATATATATATATATATATATATATATATAAACATATAAAAATTTAAACCGACCCCGGATATGTGTTCTGGGGGGCCTAATTAGCGCTCATTTGAAGAAATTTTTTCAAAATTCAAAAGTCGAGATCTCCTCATTAGTGAATTTTTTTAAAGAAAATTCACTAAAAAACAACTTCGTAATGTTGGTGTAAATATCCAAAGATATGGTTTCAGCAGGACGGAGCCACTTCCCACACAGCTAGCAACTCTATGGCAATTCTGCCAAGAATGTTTCCTGGTCGTGTCATTTCAAAATTTGGAGATCTCATGTGGCCGGCTCGGTCACCGGATCTGTAGGTTGTGATTTTTTTATGGGACTCTCTAAAGACAAACGTATCCGCTAAGTGACCTAAAGCTTTGGAACAACTGAATCATAATATTTGACCAGAGATTAAGGCAATGCCAACTGAGATGTTGCAGCGAGCGATGCAGCAAAAGTTTCATGCTAAACTTCAGAGTGCCAGCAGCGAGGTCGGGGTCATTTGATTGAGGTAATATTCAGAAAATAAAGTTGCCATCTTTACTCAAGAACTTTTTGTTTCATTTTTTGATGAAAGTTTAGCTATTTTATTATTATTATTATTTTCATTCATATTTATTATTGTATATTATTGCAGTATATATACCTATATCTTCTTCAATAGTTCCTATGCCTAACTCTCAGCTTTTCTTCAGTGAACACCATTACCCAGAAAGGAATTTTCCTCATAGTTCGTTATTAGACAGATATCAATTCGACTCTCTAGAAAAAAGACGAATAATACAAGCAATGTCTTTTGGGTATCAGCTGATCCATGGTAATATTGACTGTCCTCAACTTCTTTCCCAAATATTCTTCCGTACAAGATCCTCACACTATGATACTCGAAATGCAAATACATTTGCTCTTCCCGTTCCGAGGACGAACATCTGAATCAAATCCCCTGTTTATTTTAGGTGTCATCTTTATAATGACTCTCCTGCAGTCATATTCAGAACTTCTAATTTACACTGCTTTCTTCTACGCTTCAGAGACTCTACCTAATACTTAGGTCATTTTTCTTTCGCTTCTTGTTATTTTACTTATTAGGATTTCATTCGTTTAATTTTGTTTACATTAGTAATTAGGTTTATATACACCTGTAATGTATATTTAAAAAAATAAATGGCTATTAATCAATACAACTATATAGAAAATAGATAATTCATTCTGCCTAACCCCGTATTTCCTCATTTTGATTGCAAGATTGCAGAACAAACAATACATAACTAAAAACAGTTTAAAGTAAAACTTCATATTCTGACAACCAATGCCCAGCCACCTAGATTAAAGAAATATAATAAATTATTTTTATAAATAAAATAATTATGATATTATCTTTAAAACTACCACAGATAGGGTATAGAGTATATCTACATCATTTTAAAGGGTTTTGAAAGATGCTTCAAATAATGTTAAAATATACTGTGTGTTCCGTTTGAAATAAGTGAGTTTTCAGTGTTTAAAGCTATGTGTAATAAATACCTATTCTGTAAGCCATGTACAATATTTTTCATTTGTAAGTAATTAAACTTACATCCCAGAAGACTCCAAATATACCTTCAAACAATAGTACAGGCAATAGAGGAGCCCGTTACTCTTGTCCATCATGCACTAAACTACAGGAGTTATTTTTTTTTTTGATAGATAGGTTCAGAATGACGTACTGAATGTAAAAATCTCGGGACGCAGCAAGTGCGTTATGGTAGCGAATTTTCTTTAAAATATTTTTAATAGCAAATGTCTTTCTTTGATGAAAGCAGGCATCAAACTTGGTTGCCTATATAGTAGAAACAATGTATCATATTTCATTGAAACAAATTTATTGTTTGAAAATATATAAACATTTTTCAAAAGTCTAGATGCAGCAAATGTGGTATGGAAGTGATTTTCCATAAAAATGTTTTTAATAGCAAATGTGAGCAGGCATCAATCTGATTACCGGTATAGCCTATGTGGTAGAAACAATGTACTATATTTTATCAAAATTACTTATGGTTTGAAAATATACAAAAATTTTCCGAAAATAAACTTAAATGTTGGTTTTCTATCCAACAAAGCTTACGTTAATAGCAAATTGAGTTATTGAAATTTGAAGGATTTAATGAAACTTTGGTAAATTTGCAGATTAGCGCCCAAACGCTTTTCAACAAATTGTTTTCAGAGACATTACTAGGACCTCACCTGCAGGTTTCAGAACAGTTTTTTGAAAAACGTTCGGGAGCTAAACTGCAAATTTACCGAAAATTTGCTACCAAAACGCACTTACTGCGTCCAGATTTTTTTCTTACAAACGCATCATATTTCGATAAAAAATGCAAAAATGCATTAACGAATTTGTTCTACGAAAATTAGTTTAAAAAAATTATACACCCCTACTCACTCCTGGTCCCGTAACTTCCTTGGGGAGTGTGAACAAGAAATTTTTTTTGGGGTTTGTGGATCCAGAGGGGTGGGGGCCTAGGCAGGTTTCTGAAAACAGTTTTTTGAAAAGCGTTCGGGAGCTAAACTGCAAATTTATCGAAAATTCGCTACCAAAACGCACTTACTGCGTCCAGATTTTTTCTTGCAAACGCATCATATTTCGAAAAAAAATGGAAAAATGCATTCACGAATTTGTTCTACAAGAATTAGCTAAAAAAATTATGCACCCCTACTCACTCCTGGTCCCGTAACTTCCTTGGGGAGTGTGAACAACAAATTTTTCTTGGGGTTTGTGGATCCAGGGGGGGCTCTAGGCAGGTTTCTGAAAACAGTGTTTTGAAAAGCGTTCGGGAGCTAAACTGCAAATTTACCGAAAATTCGCTACCAAAACGCACTTACTGCGTCCAGATTTTTTTCTTATAAATGCATCATATTTCGATAAAAAATGCAAAATTACATTAACGAATTTGTTCTAAAAAAATTATGCACCCCTACTCACTCCTGGTCCCGTAACTTCCTTGGGGAGTGTGAACAACAAATTTTTCTTGGGGTTTGTGGATCCAGGGGGGGCTCTAGGCAGGTTTCTGAAAACAGTGTTTTGAAAAGCGTTCGGGAGCTTAACTGCAAATTTACCGAAAATTCGCAACCAAAACGCACTTACTGCGTCCAGATTTTTTTTAAGATAAACGCATCATATTTCGATAAAAAATGCAAAAATGCATTAACAAATTTGTTCCACGATAATTACCTAAAAAAATTATAGGCCGTTAAACCATAAATTTCACTAAACCTACAAATAAATATCCAAACAGCTACCAAACTTAACTAAACTGACAGCCAAAGCACCAGAGAAAAGGTCTATTTGAAATGGATTTCCTGTAAACGTTTTGGTAAAATAAAGGGCAATGACGGTTGAATCTGAAACTTAAGGGTTTGCAGAACACTCTTCTTGCCACATTTTCTTTTCACAAATGGTATTTGTTTTACATTCTTTGCCTAAACATTGCCAATTTTGACGTTTAATATTGCGAGTTTGACGTTTTGAGGAAAACTCCTACATTTATTGCTTTAACTGCCCATAACTTCTTTGTCTTTAAAGCTATGGACTTAAATTTTGGTACAGAGTTCACTCTTTATAATACAAACACGCGTACCAAATTTGGTTGCCCTTACTTTGTTATTTCCGGAGATATGAATTTTTTTATAAAGAAAATACAAAATTTTCCGGGAAAACCTGGTCAGATTTTCCTGGCTAACGAACTTATCCAAGCCACTTGCAAAAGGAAGGTACTCTGCAAATTTTATCAAGATCGGTCCATTATTTTTTGAGTTATCGGTCGGATATATATATATATATATATATATATATATATATATATATATATATATATATATATATATATAAACACAGATCTCCCCATAAGCGAATTTTTTAAAAAAAAATTCGCTAAAACACAAAATCCTTACAAATTAAGAAGGCGGAAGTGCCGCCATTTTGAGAAAAACCGTTTCGGCCTATATATCCATAACCGTGCACTTTAGGCCAAAAATGGTAATGACCTTTATTGTAGATAATTGCATTTCTCATCTTTTTTGTTAATTTTTTTTTGTATCACTCACTGTTTACAACTTACACGACTATTAGCAATAATTTATGGACTTTTTTACCTATATCTTTGTTAATAATTGTTTAAAAAATAAAATGCTTATAACTAACTTTTTAATCGATAAGTTTCCTACAATTTTTACAAAAAACCTTTTTTTTCTAAAATCAATATTTTCAAAGTTATAACGCGTTAAATATTGCACTTTTCAATCGACAAATTTTTCTGGAAATATTTGAGTAAAATGAAGGACAATGACGGTTGAAGTTAAGACTTCAGGCTTTGTAAAACATTATTCTTGAGACATTTTCTTTCCATAGCTTATATTAGTTTCAGGTTCTTTGCGTAAATGTTGGCAATTTTGACGTTTTAATTTGCGACTTTGACGTTTTGAGGAAAACCTCAATTTATTTTTCTTTAAATGCCTATAACCTTTTCGTCTTTGAATCTACAGACCTAAATTTTGGTAGGTAATCTACCTATAATGACGTAAAACCGTGTATCAAATTTAGTTGCCCTTACTTTGTTATTTCCGGATATGATTTTTTTTCGAAAGAAAACACAACATTTTCCGGGAAAACCTAGGCCGATTTTCTTGACTAAGGAACTTGTCCAAGCCACTTACAAGAGGAAGGTATTCACCAAATTTAATTAAAATCGGCCCATTAGTTTTTGAGTTATCGGTGTCATATATATTTATATATATATATATATATATATATATATATATATATATATATATATATATATATATATATATATATATATATATATATATATATATATATATATATATATATATATATATATATATATATATATATATATATATATATATATATATATATATATATATATATATATATATATTTATATATATTTATATATATATATATATATATATATATATATATATATATATATATATATATATATATATATATATATATATATATATAAATTGAAACTGAGCCCGCATATGTGTTCTAGGGGGCATAATTAGCGCCTATTTCAATTTTTTTTTCAAAATTCAAAAGTCGCGGTCTCATTAGTGAATTTTTTAAAAGAAAATGCACTAATAGTAATACTAAAAGTAATTTTAGAAAAAAAAGTTTTAAGTAAAAGTTCTAGAAAATTTGTCGATTGAAAAGTTAAGTTATAAGCATTTTATTTTTTAAACAATTATTAACAAAGATTAGGTAAAAAAGTCAATAAATTAATGCTAATAGTCGTATAAGTTGTAAACAGTGAGTGATACAAAAAAAATTATTAAACAAAATAGATGAGAAATGCAATTATCTACAATAAAGGTCATTACCATTTTTGGCCTAAAGTGCACGGTTACGGAGATATAGGTCGAAACGGTTTTTCTCAAAATGGCGGCACTTCCGCCCTCTTAATTTGTAACGATTTTGTGTTTTTACATTCAGTACGTCATTCTGAACCTATCTATCAAAAAAAATCACTCCTGTAGTTTAATGCAGAAAAAAATTCTCTATTGCCTGTACTACAATACATTTTAAGCATCAAGTAATTTAAATGATGTCTCACATACATCTCGCTGTGAAAACAGATTTTTTTAAAGCAGTTTTGCCTCTACAGACCAAGCCATTACTAGTGGTCCACACAGTATAAAATAAAATCATATAGTAGTTGTTGTCCTGAAAAAGTTTGTTCTGTGATTGATACCAAACCAAACTGATAATATTTCGGTTACGGATGTTATACCCTCTGCTGTAAAATCATTTTACATTGAGTGACACCTGACACAAATTTCCCCACATTTTACATAAATTTTTTTGTAACGTCATACCCTAGTTACCCTTCATGGCTTACTTTAATCCCTGTTTTCTATGATGACACACAAAGTATTTATCATCAACTTACCTTCAATGTTATGAAGAGAGGACACATAATGGCTGACTGATTCCATTTCATTAATATTGCCTACAGTTTGGTAATCCGCAGCCAAATCATAAGAATGTATGTATGTACTTTTTGTATTTTCTGTGACAGAATGCCAACTGACGATAATCTTTTGTGAAGACTTGAGCACTACATACTGAACGTCATCTCCAAATCTGAAAGTGTAATATTTGTAGATGGCACTTAATATTATAGTTTATAATAAATTCTAAAGTTTCCATCTTTTAGCAACATTCATCGTACTTTTGAAGGAAAACTGCAAAATTGTACTTTGTAGCTAAATAAAGTTTGTGGTAATCCTGCCGTTTGAGAATATAATATAATTATATATTTTTCAGATACAGATTGCGTTGGTACTCTGATAAACCAATTACCTATGTGCTGTTGCCAGACATACTTTTTTATATACAACTTTAATATTTATGTAAATTATTATCCTATTTTCCTACGTATTTAGTTCTTAGAATCACTTGCATTAAAAATTATTATTATTAACAAGGAAAATGAAACTACCAATAACAATTTCACTCGATCTATTCACCACCTTCTTGAACGCAAAGCTCAAGTCTTAGATGCAATTCCCTATAACTTTTTCGGATCTCGGTAAAGACGCCACAGCATGTCTGGTTCTCTCCTTCAAACCTCCTGCATTCAAAGGAAGATCATTCACATAAACTATTTGTTTCAAAAGGACCCAAAGGTAAAAATCTGTCGTAGTCAAATCAGGGCTCCTTGTGGCAATAAAACATGACTATTTAGACCAATACAATTCTCTCCAAATTACTGATTCAACATAAATTATTTGTTTCAAACAGGTCCAAAGGTAAAAATCTGCTATAGTGAAATCGGGGCTTCTTGGTGGCCATAAAACAGGACTAGACGAATCCAATTATCTCCAAATTTCTAATTCAACTGAAACTATTTGTTTCAAACAGGCCCAAAGGTACAAGTCTACCATAGTCAAATCAGGGCTCCTTGGTGGTCATAAAACATGACTATTTAGACCAATCCAATTCGCTCAAAATTGTTGATTGAACATAAACTATTTGTTTCAAACAGACCCAAAGGTAAAAATCTGCTATTGTCAAATCAGCCCTCCTTGGTGGTCATAAAACAGGACTATTTAGACCAATCCTATTTTCTCCAAATTGCTGATTCAACTGAAACTATTTGTTTCAAACAGGCCCAAAGGTAAAAATATGCCATAGTCAAATCAGGGCTCCTTGGTGGCCATAAAACAGGAGTATTTAGACCAATCCAATTCTCTCCAAATTGCTGATTCAAAATAAACTATTTGTTTCAAACAGGCCAACCTGTCATAGTCAAATCAGGGCTCCTTGGTGGCCATAAAACAGGACTATTTAGACAAATCCAATTCTCTCCAAATTGTTGATTTAACATAAACTATTTGTTTCAAGCAGGTCCAAAGGTAAAAATCTGCTACAGTCAAATCACGATTCCTTGGTGGCCATAAAACAGAATTATTTAGACCAATCCAATTCTCTCCAGATTGCTGATTCAACATAAACTATTTGTTTCAAACAGGCTCAAAAGTAAAAATCTGCCATAGTCAAATCAGGCCACCTTGGTGGCCATAAAACAGGACTATTTAGACCAATCCAATTCTCTCCAAATTGCTGATTCAACATAAACTATTTGTTTCAAACAGGCCCAAAGGTAAAGATCTGCCATAATCAAATCAGGGCTCCTTGGTGACCATAAAACTGGACTATTTAGACCAATCCAATTCTCGCCATTGATGATTCAACCGTTCTACAGCTATTCGAGCATAATTGGCAGGACAAAGTTGAAAGTAACACCTAGTATGACAACTAATAGGCAGATCATCCAACCTTTCATTTAGAAATCTAAATACGATGCTGATTAACCATATTTTCAAAAAAATAGGAAAATACCTCACATGCCGCGAGGCAACAGTACCATTGGTTGAGAACATGGCTTCATCAGAGAATACAATATCTCGATAAGAGTATTGATTGTCCATGATTTGAGCGCCCATCCACAAGGAGAAATCCAAATGTATTGCAGGATCCAACATGTTGCACATGGCCGTCAAGAAACACCTGCATAAAATGGAGCGGTTCGAGGGGCACCTCGCAGGCAGACTCTACGGTGAGGGGGAGGAATAAGCCCAGCACGTCTTGTGTGAGTGTAAAGCTCTGGACCACAGAAGACAACTGATCTACGGTCAGTCTAGACCGGAGACAGAGCATTATAAAACTTCACCCTACCAATTGCTGTGCAGACTAGTTCAAGGCACAGTGATTTTGGAATGAGTGGAGTAAAAAGACTAAGGGCATGCACAATAAGCCAAAGGCTGCAGCGCTATCGGGGCGGCTAAGCCGCGGACGAGCCATGGGAAAAAAAGTCTTTCACAAGGCAACATATTCACCAAATTTCATCAAAATAGCTTTGTAATTTTCGGATATAAATTTTTTTTTCGAAAGAAAACTCAAAATTTTTCTGGAAAACCTCGTCCAATTTTCCTGGCTAATGAACTCATCTAAGCCATTAATAAAAGAAAGATTCTTGCTGAGTTTCATCAAAATCAGTTAATAACTTTTTGAGTTATCGTGCGGATTCATATATATATATATATATATATATATATATATATATATATATATATATATATATATATATATATATATATATATATATATATATAAACATATAAAAGACCCGACTCTGGATATGGGTTTATGGGTTCTAGGGGTCCTAGTAATTCGCGCTCATCTAAAAAAAATTTGCAAAGCCTCACCATCGATACTTCTCTATTAGTGATTTTTTTTAAATAAAAGACAAAACACAAAGTTTTGACAAATATTCGCTGAACACTTTCAATTCTGAGTATACTTGGAGAACCCAAATGACCACAACCAATTTAAAATAACGTGATGATCATTTCACTAAGTTAGCGTCATCAGAGAATGAAAAATTCTAAATGATTGACAACTTTAACTGTGTTTATATTCTGTGCATGTATTCAGCCTAGACAATTGAGGGTGGTACAAACAAAACAAAAACTTTCACTGATTGCTTACCAGAAATTCCCTCTCCCTGAATTTGCTTATCATCATTCCCACGCTCCCCGCTGTCAGCATGTCTCGTAAACTGGTTAAGCAATAAGCTGCCCACAGATGGTGTTGACAAATTCATACAACTTTTATTTTGCAAGTTGTATGAATTCGGCAGTCCCGCCTATGGTTAGTTAACTGATTGACTAATGCAGTTGTAGTCGTCAAGCATTTAGAATTTTTCATCCTCTGAGCACATTATCTTGGTTAGTGAAACGGTCATCGGGTTGTGCTGTGGTGATTTGAGTTCTAAAGTTTACCTATCAGTGCTCATCACAAGTTCCAATTTTTACTTAGTGATTTTCAAGTCTATCAATATGTACAGCGTAGTGAGGTGACCAAATCACTAAACAATAATAAAATCAGGACCATACAATCAATGAATGGTCAATGTACGGACACTGATTTTAATTATCAGACCCAACATTTTTGCAGCCCTTGAAGTAACAGCATCAATGTGAAGTGACATCCTAACCTATGAATCCAACGTGACACCCAGATCAGGAGCCATATTAACCCACTCCAAGGAGATGCCATCTATGAAAAAGTAAAAAAAAAGATTAGTAGTAAGGAGTATGAAACTCGGCAAATCCAAAGCCTGACGAAAAGATGCAGTTTAAGGTCAGGTCAGGTCATAATCATGATTAGGACCCCCCCCCCCCTCCGAAGCACGAACAGCAAGAAAATCTCCTCCCCCTAGTTGCGGAACCAGGAGTCAATAGGGTACTGGGCGGGGTAGGTAGCAAAAAGGAAATTTGAGCAGAAAATTCGAAGAAACAGCTTACTCGGACTTCAAAAAGCTGCCTGTTTCACATTTTGAAGCCATACCCCCTTAAGCCCCAGCCTGACCTGCACAGCACCCCTATTCGCCCCAGCCTCCCTAACTTTCTTGCGGGTTCCTTACAGAAAATTGGTCTTATGGTTTATGCAGCGAGGGTGGTTGTAGATATGCAAGAGGGGAAGGAAAACCCCCGGACAAAGGACCCCCCCCCCCACTAGCTTAAAAAAATGTAGCAGTGAAATCTGAAGAATAGATAGTGAGGGGGAAGGAGTATACAGGAAAAGAAGCATGTAACAATGCAAACAAAAAAAGATAGAAAATGTAGTGAATTTTTTTTTTACTTACTGAAGCAGGCCAGAAGCGACTGAGCGTGGCCCTGGGCACATGCCGCTTTGTCTCCAACCACAAGGGCTCAATGTTCAGAAACACGAACATTCTTCATTACACAGAAAGCACACACATTATAGACGCATTCTTCCACGGTCGGCAAAACACTCACAGTTTACAGTTTGTCCGGCCATTACCATAGCAGAGATAAAGAAAATAGCTACAAAAATTCCAAACCTCCAAATGTACTGAACTCTACAAAACATAAGGCGTAACTGAGCAAACAAAGGGCGAACGAAATGTAGATCCTGCGTAGTGCCTAGAAAGGAAACAAACAGTGACCAACCAGCAGGCACAACAAAGCAAAGGAAGGGTCAAATAACTTCACAGTGAACTGTAAAGTAAGACACAGCCGCACTAGGGCAATAAAGGAAAAGTGTGGAATTTTCAAAACAACTTTGAATGCAAATAGCTCATCGAAAGCAAGAGAACAAAACCTAAGAATAGTGTCAGCATGCATGTACGATACCAAACTTTATCTATCAGCAATTGTTTTGTCTAAAACTGCTTGGGAGGTTGTCTATAAATTCACCTAAAAATCTGTTATTAGACATAATAATAATATATTTATTCGCACCATCAATACATAAAAAATGTGTAGAACACGTCAACATTTAAAAAAAAAAACATAAAAACACAGGAATTACAATTCAAAAAACTATACAATCACGATATTGATTACCAACAGCTACAACTTGTCAGCTAAAAAATCCTCAATATTATAATAGGCCTTTGCTGCCAGACTATTATTCAGTGTCTTTCTCATCTTCGCAGGTGGAAGTTCCTTTATCCACACCGTCAGTTTGTTGCACACCTTTAGGGACTGCACCACAGCACTATTGTAAACAATACTTTTTGTAGTTTGTGGCGCAATTAACTGATCCTTTAATTGTGCTCTAGTGTTGTATTGATGCTGTTGTTCACAATCTGATAACAAAGTCCGGTTTTCCCTAACAAAACACGCACACTCCAAAATATACAAACTTGGCAAGGTAAGTATTCTGTTGTCGAGGAATGTTTTCCTACACGAACCCCTATAATTCAGATTAAATATGCTGCGGACACATGCCTTTTGGAGCCTAAAGATTCTATCGGCTTCTATGGAATTCCCCCAGAACATTAGTCCATATCGAAGCCTTGAGTTCACATATGCGTAGTACACCTCGAGGCCAGCACTAATACTACTAGAATCGGACAGAACACGCAGAGCATAACTAAAAGCCGACAGTTTACCTGCCAGATAGCCAACATGAGCGCTCCAGTTCAACTGAGAATCAAGCTTCAAGCCCAAAAACTTAACATCATCCTGCGTACTCAGCGATTCTGAGTTGAATTTCAGCGATAACTGGTTACCCCTAAAATAGTTAAATGAGATTAAATTTGTTTTCATCCCATTCAATTATAAGTCCATTCCATTGTACCACTGTTCCAGAATTCTCAGTGATTGTGATGCCTCATAAATTAGATCACCATCTGAAGGAGCTCACAAAACCAAAGATGTATCATCAGCAAACAGGGTTGTCTTATGGGGCAATACTTCAGACAGTTCGTTAATATAAAGTAAGAACAAGACTGGCCCAAGGATTGAGCCCTGAGGCACACCTCGTTCTATAATCTTCCAGTCAGATGCCCTTCCAGTCAGATGCCAGAAATACCCCTGTCCTATAATCATTAAAAGCCACACATTGTTTCCTGCCTAATAGGTATGACTTCATTAAATTCAGCAAGACTCCCCTGAAACCTAGCAATTCCAACTTAACTAACAGTGTGTTGTGGGACACGCTATCAAAAGCTTTAGATAAATCCAGCATCATACACATTGTGCTTTCACGCTTATTTAGTCCCTCTGTAATTTCCTTGATAACTTGAAATATTGCCCTGTTAGTTGACCTTTTCTTAATATAGCCATTTTGATTCTCACTAAATATAAAGTTGATTCTGACAATAAAGTTTATTGTGACAAAAAAAAGCCATTATAGTGCCAGGCAGTCTTTAAAAAAATGCCTTAATCCATATGTTAATAGCAATATACTTTTTCGTGCATTTAAAGAGAACAATCCAAATTCCTATATAGAAGAAGAGGAAAATTGCTGGAGAATCTGGCTGACCAATTGATGAAGTGCAAAAGTTACAATGAAATGAAAATAGCTACAGACAAGAGCCATGGTTACAATGTTGTGGCAACATTATGTTTAGATGATGAATTTGAATGTAAATACATAATGCAATTTAAAGAAAAAGTATTTTACTTCCTTACCCATTAATATTCTCCAGCTGCAACACCTTCTTATCCAAACCCTGCTGTCCTTGCTTCCAGAAATAAATAGTTGCAAAAACATCAGCCACTGGACCTTCCCTTATATCAGACTTGTGCTCTTTCGTCCATAGTTCTACATAGGCTATGTTATTTTCCATTGAAATGATCATCTCTGCAGAGTCCTTCTGTACAGAATTATCATTTAAGATCAACCTCTGCACTTTGCCTTTCGGAATCCACATATTTTGCGCACCTAATATGTTGCCCAATGCACTCTGAGTCCAAAACCCTACTTGGTACTCTTGACAGATGATCAGATTAAAATCTACATAAAATGCCTTTAGAATTGGGCCGTTTTCTTGCGAGACATTAATTGAATGAGATAAAACATTCTTTTTCTTGACTTTTTGCTTCTCAATGGTGTCGTACACATCAGAATCCCAGGTCGAATCTGAAATGTTACCCTCAATACCGTTGGAGATGCTTTTTCTTTTTACATGCATTAAGCTTTTATGGAGGGTATTTATATCTAATGGTTTTTTAAGGGGTATCACATTGTATCTTTTCGTTTCAATATCACCAGTGTTTATTTCTTCATACCCTTTTGGAGGTACAGTGTGGAAAAATGAATCCCGAGTATCAGATTTGTCACTAATAGATTCTACATAATCATGGTCTGGAATAGGACCTGCAACACTTTTTGAATAGCCTTCACTAGAGCTGCTTGACTGAGTGGAACTGCTACTACTGTCACTACTACAATTTGAATCATCTGACATGTCATGTAACATGGTTTTTGTGTGGTCTACTACACTAATTATATTGTTGCAGCTATCAGGTGATTTTCTTGTTTTTCCCATCATCTCCTGGGTATTATGATTTTCTTTAATACGACTCTTCTGCAATACTGAATGATTTGGATTGGAATCATTTATTATTTCTATCTCCTTAGTAAAATTCGATTCTTCATAATCACTGAGGACTTCACTTTTAGCTTCAAATCTACTAATCATTGGCTCATCATAATTTACCTTCCAGTTCAAAAATTCAACAGAGTTACTGTTGTCATTGTGTAAATCAGGCTTCTTAATAGATACAACTTCAGGTGATTTCGATTTATTTCTGTATTTATCAACACATTCTCTATCTTTACATAAATCAGACTGTTTGGAACTATAAATAGGTGAGGTAGCACCATAAATAAATTTATTTAGTTTGTCAGGACTCAAGCCTTTTAATAAGTGTGGTGATTTTGTAGAGAGTATCCGACTTTCAATCAAGCACTTTCTGTGTTCTTCACTTAGTCCATCGAGATCACTTAAATCATCCATTACATTTTTGATTTCAATACTTTCATCATCTTGTGGGCTTTCATAGCATACAATTTCACATGAAGGAATTAGATACTTATCACATTTTTCAGCGGCCTTTATTTCAGGTTTTTCAAAATTTTTCTTCTCTATGTTTTCCTTAGAGAGCTCGAATTTCTTTTTGTTTGATGGCTTCTTAACTTTTTTTCTATATATGCGATTATGATCATGACCACTTCTTAATTTTTTATCTATGATAACGTTCCCAGGAATAATCTTATTATGTTTACTCCTGCTTCTGAGAGCGTTTAGTTTTTCACCAAATCTATGTCTTTTAAACAATTTTCTTTTCCTTGAAATTTTATTTTTATAATCGCTAATATGTTTTGCTTCTTTATTATCAACCTTTATTACTTTTGAGTGAACTAGAGTTTTAGAATCCTTAGATTTTCTTCTTTTAATTGTTTTTTCTGCATTTGTATGAATATGTTCGTCATCTGGCTTTTGATCTATTTCACAATTTACAATATCTCCATGGCCATTGAACTTACATAAATTTTCATTTGTTTTAATTTGAATACACTTTTTAAATTCTTTTTCCATAAACGTATCAAAATCTTCCTGTACTAGAGCCCGAGGTGGTAATTTGGGAAAAACAAATTTATCTTTTTTTACCATACCACAATCCACTTCATATGTGTTAATATGTAAATCTTTAAAAGACTTCAATGTTGGATGACCTTCTAATGAATCATCTGTTTCTGTTAAATCTACAATATTAGTTTTATGTTTCCGTGTAGTATGAAAATCTGAGTGACCATTTGTGTGTGTGCTTTGTTGCTTCAGTTGCTGTTCCAACTGCTTTTTTTCCAATAACAAATTCAAATTTTTCACTCTCACTGACCTACGATTTGTTAATGATAATGTTACCTTCTTATCAGCAGGATTCATCAACTGTAAATATGTGTACAGTTCTTTCTTTTGACTCTCCGGACTGAGTGATACTTCATAAACCTCCGGCGAATCAGTATGAGAACATCTTGATACTGTTGATTCATCTTCATTGATGGACAACGTATCAACATTGGATGGTGTTCTACGAGCATCCTTTGAACTAGTTTTTTGACTAACACTTTGCATGAGGTTTGCAGATTTAATGCCTGAATGTAATAAATGTCTCTCGTACTGCTGAAAAGTAACGTTTTGTAAACTTTTAATGGGATCTTCATTTTCTAAAACAGGTTTCTTGACAGATTTTTCTTTCATGTTCCTCTCTAAATATGAATACAATGGTGTAACTTCCCTAACATTACTTTCTCTAACTTCATCATCTTGCTTGATAACTTTATTATATTCCCGACGAACTAACACAGATCCTGGTGACTGGTGAGATGTGGATTCTGTATTCAGTTCATTACAACCCATCCATTCATTAACACGTTCCACAACTGATGGTGTTTTTAGACCAAAAATACTCAATTTCTTGCTGCGAGTGGGATTCCATGTCACTGGCACTCTTAAGCTACTCTCCGAGGATGGGCTAGAACTTTTCGATTTCACATTTTTATCATATGTGCGCTGTAAGTAGTGAGGAGAGGATGTGGATAAAGTTATAATGGTGGATTTTGAAGATATAGTGATAGGAGTCTGCTTCTCCATTTTCATTTCACTTTTCTAATAATCTAAAACAGTAAAAATAATAATCAGTTAATAAATAAATAGATGATAAGTTTTATGTACCTTCATAAATTCATAGGTACCTATCGCGGCGGAATCTTCAGCATAATTTAAAAGGCTCCTTCTTGAAAAAATAATTAGCTAGATCTTTAAAGGAAACGAAATCGGAAAACATTCTCACATCTACACATTGCAAAAGGTGTATTCCTCATCGTAAAATAATAAAAATCTATAATATTAATGGCTTAAACAATAAAACCTCATATTATAATTAATTTTGAAAATATCTCAAACCCAAACATGAGAAAACTGGTTTATATATTTGGTTTTCACTTTTCAGTTTGTTTTATTTCTATCTTTTCTGTCTCAGGGTCTTAGGTCTTGTCGGTCATTTTGTTTTCAAACTTCAAATGTCAAACTTATTTCTGTCTACCAGCAATAGGTGGCGCCAAGGAAAAAATGACTATATTTTCAAGCTTGACGTCTCTATTCTGTTGCCCTCTAAAGGCAAAATATCAAACTACGCTATCCATTGACTTGTCTTATCAAAATAATGCAAATGAATTAACCCAACTTGTCAAATTGTGCTTCACATTCACATTTAGCAAATTAAATATTATATTTTATACACCATTAAAAGATTTTTCAGTGTCACTTTCGTTTAAGAAAAGTTGGGTTACATACATATTACACAAACAGGCAGCTTTTATATATAAGGAAATATATTGTTACGTTCTACGGGGTTCTGGATTCGTTGACTAGTAAAACACAGCTTTTCAAACTACTAATTTATTATAAGCAACTATTTTCTAACACCAGTATCAACTAAAATATTTCTGTCTATTATTAAATGTCCATAGAACTATATTCCACTCTTCGCCTTCTATGATCGCTTCTTAAACACCAACATTTACTGCTGACTCGCTTAATACTCTATGATCACTTATTTTACACGACACCGACTTAATACTGAACTAACTTACTCTATGTACCATTCGTATATTTTTACTCTCTTAGATATTCTAGATCTTCTACACTTTTCTATACCTGCCAATTCTGGTCCATTCTAGAAATATAATTCCAGAGTGCTCGCTCTTACCAACACACTTTATAACCGACATCTGACCACAGAATAACAAAGTCCATAAACGTAATTCTCATAGACAAATGTGACACTGCTCCCCTCTTATATTCGACCGTCCCGGTCGAATCCTGACATTTCTTGGAATGGCGTAAGTCTGTGCATATGAACCACCGTCATCTTGCTCTTCTGAATGCGATAGACAACGTCATTGATTCTTTTGACCACCTTATAAGGACCTTTCCATAATTTCTGTAGTTTCGGTGACCGTCCCTTTCGTCGTACTGGATTGTAGAACCACACACGATCTCCTTTAAAACCAGCTGAATTATCTCGCACGTCATAACGGGTCTTCATGCGGTCGCTTTCTACTCGTATATGCATTCTGATAGCAGAGTGGATGACTTCTATTCTTCTTTCCAAATCTTTTATGTATTCATCAGTTGACCGTGGAGCATCTGTAGGTTTTCCAAATATGAGATCAGGAGGAAGTCTTAACTCTCGCCCAAAAACCACGCCGGCTGGTGTATGTCCGGTAATCTCATGTACAGCCTAGCATGTCAGTAGAAATAGTGGAATGTGCCGGTCCTAATCCGTTTGGTGTTCATTGACAAATATTCTTAAGTGGGACTCCAAAGTAGCCTTGAATCTTTTTACCATTCCGTCAGATTGAGGGTGCATGGGTGTAGTATTTGTTTTCCTGATTCCCATAAGCTCACAAACCTTCTGAAATACAGCCGACTCGAAGTTGCGTCCTTGGCCAGAATGGAGCTCTAGTGGTGCACCAAATCTACATAAAAACTTATTCACCAATACTTCTGCGACGGTGGTGGCCTCTTGATTCGGGACCGCAAACACTTCTGGCCACTTGCTAAAATAATCCATGGCTACAAGCATATAGCGATTTCCTGCATCTGTTCTAGGGAAAGGACCAGCTATGTCGATTGCAATTCTTTCAAAAGAGGCTCCCACGTTATACTGCCTCATTCGCCCCCTGGTTTTTGATTTAGGCCCCTTACTGGATGCGCACGCTTGGCAGTTTTTGCACCATTCTTCCACATGAGCTCTACATCGTAACCAATAAAACCGTTCTCTGACCTTTTCCAAAGTTTTCTTTACGCCTAAATGGCCTCCACCTGCCCCGCCATGGATCTCCTCGATTATCTCCCTAACTCTAGGCCGCAGAAGGATTATTTGCTTCAATATGCGGGTTCCATACTGTGACTCCCAATTTCTGACCAGAAGATTACCTTCGATTTCAATGGAGTCCCACTGGGCCCAATAACTTTTGGTGGCAACGCTTTAATCACTAACTTCTGACCAAGTGGGTCTTTCGTGGCAAGTCTCCTTCCATCTGTAGATTGGTTGGATATCTGGGTCTTCTTTTTAGTCCTCCATTAACCTCCGCGGGTCCCATCGGTTAACGGGTTGCACCGTTGTCCTCCTACACACTTCGAGATTCAATCCTTTTTTGTTTTCGGCAGAGATGCAATGCTTGCATTTTGGTGGGTAAGGTCTCCTAAATAGGGAGTCGGCATTGCCGTGCTGCCGTCCAGGGCGGTGCTCGATGGTAAAATTGTACTCTTGAAGGCGTTCAAGCCACCTCGCCATCTGCCCCTCTGGATTTTTAAATGGAAGAAGCCAGCGTAAGGAAGCGTGGTCGGTTCTCATGAGAAATTCTTGACCATATAGATATTTGTGAAAATGCTCCAACGTCTTGATAATGGCTAGAAGTTATTTCCTCGTCACGCAATAGTTCTTTTCTGCTTTGGAAAGGGCCTTGCTGAAATACCATACAACCTTCTCTTGGCCTCCCTGTTCCTGCGAAAGAACACCTCCAATACCAACATTGCTTGCGTCCGTGTCCACAATAAACCTGTCACCAGGCTGGGGATATGTCAGAATCGGGGATGAACAGAGAGCCCGTTTTAGTGTCTCGAATGCTTTTTCACAATCATTGGTCCAAATGAAGGTTGTCTTTTCTACCGCCAGTTTATGCAAAGGTTTCGCGATGTCAGTAAACCCTCTTACAAAACGGCGGAATATGTGCAGAGGCCCAGAAAGCTTCGCAGCTGATGTACATTGGTGGGAATGTTCCAGTTCATAATACAGTCTGTCTTTTCTGGGTCGGTTTTGACTCCATCTGGGGTGATAATGTAGCCTAAGATACTTGACTGCTTTTTGAAAGAGACAGCATTGTAGCCCTTGTAAATGTAAACCTACATAATCCTCCGTCATTCAAAATTCTAAAGAAATATATAGAAGTGAGACTCCGTGCTTTTAGGCGTGGGACACACGACTACTGTATACTATTTGTACCATACCATATGTTGCGACTCCATACGCCATTTTCTTCACAAACGAATGGGATTTTTGAAAATTGTTACATTTCTTAGATTAAGGGCGTAAAAGGCTTGAACCTTGTTGGAAAAAATTTATTACTTGTTGATAGCACTGCTGAGAAGAAGAAACTTTTCGATCTTCAGATCATTGAAATAGGTTGCAACTGATAGAGAATTAGAATCCAAATAAATTTGTTTGTATTTCTGACTTTTATAAAATCAACCGTTTTCTAGATATTTGAGGTTAAGTGTAGCATTGCTTGCTTAGATTAGGCAATATATATATATATATATATATATATATATATATATATATATATATATATATATATATATATATATATATATATATAAGATTGCTTGCAAGATAAAAACCTCGAAATTGTTTTAATAAAAGTCCTGGACTGTATAGTTTATCTGGAATATTTTACATAATTAAATGAATACTATTGAGCCATTGTAGTCAGGTTACTGTAGAACTTCCGGTTTTGCCAAAAATGTTTTTATCAATTCAAATAGAATGAAAGATCATACATTTTTAGGCAATTTTTTTAAATACGTTTATATATGTCTAGAATCGAAATTGTATACAGATAATAGAAAAAGTTCAGGACGTAGCAATGCGTTATGGTAGTGACTTTTCATTAAATGTTTCAAATTTGAATAACTCAATTTTATACAAACCTAGAGAGTTAAATTTTGGTATGTAGAAAGGTCTTCATAAGGGCAATATACCTGTCAAATTTCATCAGAATAACTTTGTTATTATTTTTTGAGAAAATGTTTCTTCCAAAAAATTATTTTTTATTTTAGAAAAACTGGTCCTATCGGGCTGCCTAACGAACTCATCGAAGCTATTAATTTAAAGTAAGGTACTTGCCGAGTTTCATCAAAATCGGGTTATCATGTTTTGAGTTATCGGTAGGATACACACACACACACACACACACACACACACCAATATATATTATATTTCCTGTTCTGGGGCCCAAATTTGCGCGCATTTAAAAAAAAATAGAATATCTCACCATTGATACCTCTGTATTAACGAATTTTCTTAAATAAAAATTTGCTAAAAATACTGTGTGTATGATGAAAAGTTAAGTTGACATTATAGGTTACCCAAAAAAAAAATCAGGAAACCGAGCTGGCCAGCCGATCACTTCATTAGTACCCAACCACTTTCCAGAAAATCTCTTTGTGTAAATAGTTTTGTACCGTTATTGTATTATGAGGAGGTGCCCCATCCTCTTTAAATCCATAACATATTATTGGATAAGTTATTATTCTCCTCATAAAGGACTGAGCTTGGGCTGCTCATCGCCAGATATAAAATGATTAAGAAGATAAACAAATGTTTTTAGAATTTGCTTCTTTGTTTTTATTATTTGTTTGAATTTTTATTGAAGCCTCGGACTTCTTGTATAAAACGCACTGTAACATTTTCTTCAATAGGAGTTACATAATAATATACTGCGTTAAAAGATAAAAACTTACGAATTTTTGAAACCTACTATCTATTGAATTAATAACTGTGGTGTGGTGCTTTTTTATTTTTTATTTCAACAACACACCACGAGGGCTCACAGCCTAAATACTATCGTACAATGGGTGTCGACAAGGAGGAAAGAGGCCACTTGTTAATTCTGGACTTGAAGGTTTGGAAGTTCGGAGAAGGAAAAACATGTGCCGGCAAGGAATTCCACAACTTGGAAGTCCTCGGGACAAAAGAGCAGGCATAACAAGATGTTCTATGTCTGGTAACCTGGACAGTAAAAGGGTGCATTCGCTCTGTTCCCCTGGCAGATCTGTTGGGGGCAGCAGGTGGAGGAACTATGGAAGAAAGCTCCTCTGAGCACTGCCCGTGCAGATATCTATAAAAGAGAGAGATAGGTCACCAACGGCACGTCAGTGGGCAAGGGATAGCAGCCTTTGGGTGATAGTAGCGTCACCGATGAGACGTATAGCTCTCTTTTGAATGGAGTCCAGGATAGCGAGTGTAGAAGCGGCAGCGACAACTCAGATGTGGGAGCAGTATTCGAGGTTTGCCCTAATTTGTGAAGTATATAAGGTATAGAGATTAGCTGGTGAAAAGTATTTGCGAGCCCTGAAGAGGAAACCTAATTTCTTGGCAGCCGCTTCTGCAATTGATGTGACATGTTGGTGCCAATTGAGATTTAAATCCACAGAAATGTCAACAAGTGAAGAGGACTCATTACTTTAAATAACTTGGTTGTTCATTGTGAGGGGTCTAGGGCGGGTGTATGCCTTATGAGATAGAAAGCAAGACTGAGATTTGGTGGAGTTGAATTGTACAAGATTTCTACTTCCCCAGTCTAATATTTTTTTGGAGATCCACAGAGATGGAACCCTCCATGAGTCTGCGATCCTCATCTAATTAGGCTAAAGAGGCAGACTATTGTATATTTGAATGGAGGGTGCTGTCATCCGCGTAACCGTGAACTGGGTTGGATGTGCTAGAGAGGAGGTCATTGATGTGGAGAAGAAACAAAGTAGGGGCTAAAGCTGAACCTTGAGAGACTCCTGCATTAATTGGATACAGTTTAGAGGAATGACCATCCACGACAACAAAAATGCTCCGGTTGGAGAGGAAATTTGCTGTCCAGGTACAGAGTTTTGGTGATAGGCCATAGGCCTGAAGTGTATTAAGCAGCGCTGCGTGCCAGACCTGTCGAATGCTTTTGGCAATCAGGGATTTACCGTGTAGTTCCATAGACTTGTTCCAAGAATGAGTGACAAAGAAAAGGAGGTCGGCAGTTGATCTGCGCTGACGAAATTCCTACTGCCTGTCGTGGATAAGACTGTGTTTTTCAAGAAATTTTAGTAATTCGGTGTTTGTATACTTTCACATCACTTCAGAGACGACTGAAAGGAGAGAAATAGGCCTGTAGTTGCTAGGAAGCGCTTTGGATCCTTTCTTGCGGGTTGTACTCGAGCAGTTTTTCAGTTACTAGGGAATATGCCTCTATTGTAAGATGTCTGAAACAGACGAGTCAGGACAGGAGCAAGTTCTGGTGCACATTTTTTGAGAACAATGGCTGGGATCTCGTCAGGACCAGAGACTTTCCTGGTATTAAGAGAAGATAGCATCTTTCGTACGTTTTTAGTTCTGAAAATGATATCAGTCATTTTATGCGCGACATTGGGGACTGTTGGTGGTTGAACATTTGGAGGTGGGTTGAAAGTAGAATTTCCGGCGAACAACGAGGTAAAAAGTTCGACCTTGCCCAGGGCGGCAGAAACAATTTCATCCCCTGAAACAAGAGGTGGTAACGTGCTCCTGCAGAAATTATTCCCAATAGATTTAGCAAGAATCCAGAAGGGTTTGTTGCCGCTGGACTTTGTTTTTGACGTGGTTATCAAACGACTATTTTGCCTCAGAAAGAATGCGGATATAGCGGTTTCTTGAGTCTTTAAATGCTTGACGGTTTTCTTGACTGGGATTGTGTAGAAGCGTTTTGTGAGTCTTGACCTTTTCAAGTCTGGCCTTGTCACAGGATTTAGAGAACCAGGGCTTTTGATTGGCTGAAGAGGTTTTCTGTGTACGTGGAATAAATAATTCCATGCCAGCTTGGATGATTTCGGTGACGTTTTGTGAGATATCAGAGGGGTAAGGATGAGAGAAGCAGACAGACGCCCATGGAAATTAGGAAAAGTAGTCCCGCATTTCGTCCCAGTTCGCGTGGTTGTAGTGCCAAACGGTACGTGGGTCTGATAACTGTGTGACCTCGGGTTGCATTGCGCAGGAAGCAGTTACCATGCCGTGGTCTGAGCGACCAAGCGGGCGGTAACTGATGTTTTATATCATTCAGGTTTTGTAGTAAGAAGGATATTTTTAAATTATGTATTAGTTTTTTGTTGAAGTATAAAAATGTCAGGTTTGGCATACCTCTGTACATTAACAACCATTTATTGGGCACCAATGGTGAAAACCAGCTGAAATTTTGACTCTGGATTTTTTTACATTACTAATTAATTAAGACAGATAATGTTTTTTCCAAAAAATATCAGTAAGTCAATCGGCTAAAACAATGCCAACGTTTTTTACTACTTCACAAATTTAGATATGTTGTCGCAGCAACATAAATATCATTGGTATATTATATTGATGAGATGTTGAAATATAATTTCTTCAGAATAGCGTAAAATCGAAGGAAGAGGCACCACTGCCTAGGCTTGTCGCGGATCTGTATGATGCTATTCCTTCCGTGTATGTGCTCTGAATATACTACCGTTGCATGTACTGTTGCCAGGCTAAACTTTTATGGGAAGAAAATTTTGATTACCTCGAAGCAAGGCAGACGCGATTTGCGGCAAAAAATAGATATCACCAAAAATATAATACCTACATATCCACCCCGCCATTTAACGTCATCGCAGTCGCCTTCTTTGATAAAATGTCACTATAACGATGTACCTATTTCAATTTTAATTATCAGAATATATTACCTTTGACTATAATAATTAATTATTATAGGTAATTCAGTTTTTGTAATACGAAAGTCGGAGATTTTGCAATGAAAACGGGATTTTTGTAGAAAAAATTCACTAATGAAACGATGAAAAATTTTAAGACATAATTCAATTTTAATAGCAATCGGATTGTTGTCGCCCAGACTTGGTGAAACCGTTCCATATAGTTAATACAGACGTGGAGACTTTTTGCCGCTACACAAGTGCTTCTTTTCTTCACTGCAAATGGTTTCACTTTTAGTGAATTTTCTTTAAAAAAAACACTAATGAGGAGATCTCGACTTTTGAATTTTGAAAAATTTTCCTCGAATGAGCGAGAACTAGGCCATCTAGAACCCATATACAAGGTCAGTTTGAATTTTTATATGATATATATATATATATATATATATATATATATATATATATATATATATATATATATATATATATATATATATATATATATATATATATATATATATATATATATACGTATCACACCGATAATTCAAAAAATAAAGGGCCGGTGTGGATCAAATTTGGTGGGTGCCTTCTTTTAGTGAATTCACTAATGAAGAGATCCCGACTTTTGAATTTTAACAAAAATTATTCAAATGAGTGCTAATTAGCCCCCCCAGAACATATATCCGGGGTCAGTTTCAATTTTTATATGTTTATATATATATATATATATATATATATATATATATATATATATATATATATATATATATATATATATATATATATATATATATATATATATATATATATATATATATATATATATATATATATATATATATGTATCACACCGATAACTCAAAAAATAATGGGCCGATTTTGATTAAATTTGGTGAATAAATTCCTTTTGCAAACGGCTTGGATAAGTTCATTAGCCAGGAAAATCTGCCCAGGTTTTCCTGGAAAATTTTGTGTTTTCTTTCGAAAAAAATTAATATCTCCGGAATTAACAAAGTAAGGGCAACCAAATTTGGGACGCGAGTTTATATCCTTATATATAACTTACCTATCAAAATTTAGCTATGTAGGTTAAAAGACAAAAAAGTTATAGGCAGTTAAAGAAAAATAAATTGGGGTTTTCCTCAAAACGTCAAAGTTGCGATTAATACGTCAAAATCGGCAACATTTAGGCAAATAGCTTGAATCTAATACGGGCTATGGAAATCAAATGTCTCAAGAAGGATGTTTTACCAACCCTGAAGTCTGCTTGGCAGTAGTCCTAGCTATAGGGTTTATCGTTTAATGGTATATAATTTTTGTCGAATTTTCGTGAAAAATCAATAAAGCTCAATATATCCGTTATTATACAAGATATGAAAAAAAATGTATATATTAATTATAGGGTGTCTTGAGCTACATCTTAAAAAAATATTTCTACAATCACAGGCTGGCCCATAAGTCGTTGGTGATACAAATTTTCTTTTTTTTTTAATCAAACACGCCTTATGTTATTGCATTTTTGCATTTTCCATCGAAATATAATGCATGTTTGTAAGAAAAGAAATTATGGATGCAGCAAGTGCGTTATGGTAGCGAATTTTGATCAAATGCTTCATATTTGAATAGTCCAATTTGCTATTAACCTATAAGGTTGACCAAGAAACGAGTTTTTCCGGGAACACTTTAGTTTACTTTTGGAAATTTTTGTACATTTTCACACAATAAAGTTATTTTTATGAAACATGGCACATTGTTTTTATTATATAGGTTATACTGGTAACCAAAATTGATGCCTGCTTTCTTAAAAAATAAAACACACATATTTGCAATAAAAACATTTTAAAGAAAATTCACTACCATAACGCACTTGCTGCGTCCAGAGTTTTTTTTTTCAAACGGCTTGGATAAGTTCGTTAGTCAGGAAAATCGGGCCAGTTTTTCCCGGAAAATTTCGTGTTTTCTCTCGGAAACTTTTCATTATTTCCGGAAATAACAAAGTAAAGGCAGCTAAATTTGACACGCTGATTTATGTCACTAAAAGTAAACTATGTGCCAAAATTTAGACGTATAGGATGAAAGGAAAAAAGTTAGGTATCTAAAGAAAAAAATTTGGGTGCCACTGATGACCAGATAAACGCACAAAAGTAAAATATTTTGTGTGGATAACAAAATCCTATGTATGTTACAGACAAACACTAAGTTTCTGGGGCAAAAAGGTCAAGAAATGACAGAAAAATTACTTTGAAAATTTGATTTGAACTTTTCCTCTTAAGACGTCAAGTCGGGATCTCCTCAATAGTGAATTTTTTTAAGAAAAGTCACTAAAATGAAGTATCACTCAACATAGAGTTATATTTGAAATTTAAGGGCACTTTACGCCCCTGCCTAAGGGGTAGGTTCCAAGACACCAAAATTTATACGATCATGTGTCCCCCTTGAAAACAAAATCGACGTGTCTCGAATCTTTTTCCTCTTTTTCTAATTCCAATATTTTCCTGGTGGGCAGTTTTAATTGGCACATTATGTGTTTATATATATATTATATATATATATATATATATATATATATATATATATATATATATATATATATATATATATATATATATATATATATATATATATACAGGGTGTTTCAAAAATGATGGTCTATGTTACAGGTTCACATTCAGCACAAAACAATAACACTATTTTTTCATATAAACATGGGTCCGCAAATGCCTAGTTTTTTAAATACAGCGTGTTAAGGTTATTTCTTTTGTGTCAGTTTTTCGCGAATAAGTCTGAGTCAAATTAAAATTTTGGCGTGAAAGTTGGCATGCGGGGGTTTTTGAGGGCAAGAAATTTAAATATGTTACTGTTAATAACACTGCTGGTAGAGGGCGCTACCTGTAAGACTATGCTTGCATTCAATTGGCTATAATTTTTTGACACCCAGTAATATCGACCTACCGTATAGCTACATTGAAGCCCTTATCAATTGTAAGCGAAAAATGTATATTTGATCCAAATCTCTCAGACACACCATTTTCGAGATATTTCAATTTTTGTATGTCGATGTCGCTCAAAAAATAATTTTTTTCAAGTAATTAATTGTATTGTCTGCAAATTTTAACAACAAATAAAACAACAAATAAAAAACATTATAACATTTTATGATACCCGACTACAATAAATGTTCAAAATGGCCACCCTCCACTTCAATACACTTTCATATTCTGCGGAGCATACAACGTCGTACTCTGTGAAATATTTCTGGTGCATTCTCATTTGTTTGCATCCAAGTACAATTCTTTGCTGCAGATCATCAACATTTTCTACATAAGCAATACTTTTGAGATGCCCCCATAAATAAAAGTCCGTAGGATTTAAATCAGAGAATCGAGCCGGTCATGGCTAAGGTCCACCGCGTCCGATCCATCTGCGTCCAAAAGTATTGCTTGGGTAATTTCTGACATTTAGGGCGAAATGTGGGGGGGGGGGCTCCGTCATGCATAAACCACAGGTTATGTCTTATGTCAAGAGGTACATTTTCTAATAACCCATTTAGTTGGTTTTGCAGGAATTCTAGATAAGTTGTAACATTAAGTCTGTGAGGTAAAAAAATTGGTCCTATCAAATTATACCCTACAATTCCAGCCCACATATTTAAGGAAAATTGCTGTGGATGATGCATTTCAAAAACTGCGCGGGGATTTTCTTCAGCCCAAATATGACTCTTACGAAAATTGACGATCCCGTCTCGCCTAAATCCAGACTCGTCAGTGAACAATACACAATTCAACAAGTTCTCTACATTATTATGTTGAAGAAACCATTGGCAAAATTGTAAGCGAGGTATAAAATCTCTTTCAGGCGATAGTGCCTGCACACGTTGGATGTGATATGGACGCAATTGTTGCTCGTGAAGAACTTGCCATATCGTTGCATTGGATGCTCCCAGATGATTGGCCATTTCCCTAGTACTTATTTTTGGATTATGTTCAATTTCATCCAGAACAGCCTCTTCAAAATCAGGTTTTCGTGCACTTCGTGGTCTGCCTCGATCAGCAGTAACTTTATTAAGGGTACCTGGTAAAAAAATATATATTCGAAAGAGACAGATCGATGTATTAGATAATGTAAGTATGTACCTGTTTCTCGCAGACGGATGTCAATCCGTTGAAACATCTTTCTGTCTGGAATTCTCCGATTTGGGAAGGCTTCTTCATACAGTCGTTTTGCCTCATAACAGTTACCAAAAGCCCGTGAATACATAACATGCATGTCTGTTAGTTCATTGTTGGTAAAGACTTCCATATTTAATTAGAAAAATTACGGACAATACAATTAATTACTTAAAAATAGTGAGTAGCCTCAAACGTAAAAGTCAAATGTAGTATATATCACGACGAAAACGCAAAAGTCAAGTCTCGTAACGATGGAAACCACTTTGTTAAATGGTTTGTTCAAAGTTTGTTATCATGGCTTTTTATTTTATCTTCATGATTGTGTCTTGTCAGTTCTTTTTTCTGGTAAGATTTTAATGTTTAACTAGAGAATAAGAAAATTAAGTTTATACATACTGATAGCAATTAAAAGGTGAAAAATGTATTCCTATGATTTGTCCCAGAATTAATTTTTGAGCGACATCGACATACAAAAATTGAATTATCTCGAAAATGGTGTGTCTGAGAGATCAAGTATACATTTTTTGCTTACAATTGATAAGGGCTGCAATGTAGCTATACGGTAGGTCGATATTACTGGGTGTCAAAAAATTATAGCCAATTGAATGCAAGCCATGTCTTAAAGGTGGCGCCCTCTGCCAGCAGTGTTATTAACAATAACATATTTAAATTTCTTGCCCTCGAAAACCCACAGATGTAAATTTTCACGTTAAAATTTTAATTTGACTAGGACCTATTCGTGAAAAACTGACACAAACAAATAACTTTAACACGCTGTATTAAGCATTTGCGGACCTATGTTTATATGAAAAAATAGTCTTATTTTTTGTGCTGAATGTGAATCTGTAACATAGACCATCATTTTTGAAACACCCTGTATATATATATATATATATATATATATATATATATATATATATATATATATATATATATATATATATATATATATATATGATTTCTATAAAAATTCGCTACCATTATCGCATTATATTGTAATAAATAGCTGTGGCTTGTGTAAATAATCTCTCACGGTAATTAGTTTAAAATAAATCTATGATAAAGTGATTTCTACTTGTTTACATTAATCTAGGTAGGTAGGCTAAATCAAGATAAGTGACGTCAATATGTTTTGCACATTGCTATGTGCTCTTATTAAACAAAGTTAATAGTCATAAAGCTTTTTTTATTCCTTATAAAACATAGAATTAATGTATAAAGAAATGGGGATAGAAGATCGTGTAAATTTAATTAACAAATCTAAAAATATTTTTGTGAAAACCAACTTATTGGCATCAGATGGAAACCAGTGAGTAAACATTATGTTTCTTTAATTGTCATTACTAATTAATATAGATATGCAGACTGCTTCGTATATACAGTGTGTAAAAGCCAACATTAGATTACACATAATTTTTTCAGGGAAATTAATCAACAGTGTCAGAGATATAACATTTTAAAAAGAGTATGTTTTTGACTGAATTGTTAAAGAAAAATTAATAACTCGACAACACTGCATTTGACAATCTTACAAATTTGTAGTTGAATATAGAACGTACAGAGGCTTTATTTTCCATATAAAAAACTATAGGATTCTATTTAAGAAACATATAATTTTTGGTGTTACTCTCTTTTGGTACACCACATACTTGACAATAATTTTGGGTTGTAGCATAAGTTTCATTAAGACATTTTGGCTGCCGTTGTTTCAACCAGCAGGATGGTTGTCAAAGTCATTTTTCGCTGAAAGCACGGAATGTAATTGATAACCTGTACCCTGGACGGTAGATCGGAAGAGAATGGCCTGTAGCGTGGCCGCCTCAATCCCCAGACTTCACACCCCAGGATTTCTTTGAGACCGGGTCAATAATATTGTTTACGGACATCAACCCACAACAAAAGATGATATGAAGGTGGTATTTAAAGTAGGCCTCTATATGTGGGTCGCTAGTTGAGTTATTAGATAAATATCTATTGATTTGTTGGCCATCTCATGTATTTGCAACGAAAATATAATAGTGCTCCAGGTAACAGACAGTCGAATTTGACAATCATTTCTCTTATTTAAACACTCGGGACGTTTTTCGATCTCGATCGCTTCGCGGATAATTCTAGTTTTGAAGTTGCAGACTGGAACCTGGGCTTTGGCATTGTTAAAGTCTATTTTAGGTTCTGTATGAATATCATACATGGTCAGTGCTGCTGAGATGCCGGATTTTCTAACTGTGAGGGTATGTTCACACATTATATTGTATACAGACGTATATATATATATATATATATATATATATATATATATATATATATATATATATATATATATACAGGGTTTTTCACGATATCCATGCATTAGAAGTGTATGAAGTTCCCTGATATCATAAATTTTGAAATGTTGGCAGCGGTCACAATTAGTAATTTAGTAATTATTATTTATTCTAAAATATTTTCAAGGTCACATCACTTCCGGTCAGATTGGAAGTGGTCATCAACTTTGCTAATTTAAATAGAATGCCCTATTTTTTTATTGTATATTCGAATTCTCCATAATATTTTGTGAAGATTTATATTAGGCTTTCCTATCCTTATCTTCAACTATTTCATAGATATTGTGATTTTTTTACATTTTGCGGAACTTCTATTATCATTTATGACACTTTGTATTTCACATGTTTTTAAAGACAAAAGGCTGCAATTTAGAATACTGTAACCTCTAGGATGAAGCCTTCATATTATCTACCTAAAGTTCACCTGTATCATACAGAGTGTTTTAAATTTAAAGACCAACTTACATATATTCAATGTTGCAAAAGTCATTTTTTTCAAATAGTGCACCCTGTATATTATTAAAAATTCGAGTTCTAAATTTAATTCAACACCGGTTTCATATAAGTTTTCCTAAACCTATCTCTTACGAGTAACTTGCTACTAGAGTTTTTAAGTAACAAACTCATTTTCTAAAGAATATACGTTACGCTGCACAATAAAGGCAACTGTGGCTGCCAGAAAACAGAATTTTGACCACATATGAATGCTAAAGCGTCATTTATATTATGCTAAAGCGTCATTTATATTTTAAAGTTAATCTGAGTGTGTTTGCATTACTCACGTTATAGAAATAATAAGCCAATAAAAATGCAGAATAGTGAAGAGTACTCTAATATGGATATTTTTAATTTATGTTATAGTCATGGGGAATGCAATCGGATTGTAAGCAGAACATGCAGGATGTTTAACGAGAGGTATCCGACTCTATCGGCAATGACTAGAGGAAAATTCGCAAGGATAGAGGAACGATTTAAATTGACTGGAAGTGTCAAAACTACACGACATGATCCAAAGCCAGTAACTGAAAATGAAGATAATGAGATAAACGTTTTGGCTTATTTTCAAGTTTACCTGCGTAGCTCTATTCCTGCAGCTACTCGAGCTTTGGGATAATCAAGTTCATCTGTGCATAGAATATTGATATCTCATAAAATGCACCCATCTTCAGAAATAGTACTACAAGGACTTTGACCTGGTGACCATTTAAAAAGAGTGCAATTCTGCGAACACATGTTTCTGAATATTCAACAAGACGAGAATTTTCTCTCTAAAATTATCTGGACCGACGAATCGAAATTTAGAAGGGAAGGAATTGTGAATAGAAGAAATAGTCATTTTTGGGCAAGTGAAAACCCAAATATGTGTAGAGAAGGACGTTTTCAAACAAATTTTAGTTTTAATGTGCTCTGGATTATTATGGAAAATAAGGTCTCTTATGAAATTTACGAAGAAAATTTGAACGGTGAAAGGTATTTGGAACTATTAAAGGGATCTGTCCGTAATTTTCTGGCAAGGCTACCACTAGATATAAGGCAAAGCTGCTGGTATCAGCTAGACGGCGCGCCTGCCCACTGAAGTTTACTGGCACTTAACGCAATTATTTGAATACAGATGGATTGGGCCCAACGGTCCTTGGAGATGGCCTCCCCGCTCTCCTGATTTAACGCCTGCCGATTTTTATCTCTGGGGGCGTATAAAAAGTCAAGTGTATGACACAACAGTGCAAAGTAGAGATGATCTTTTAAATCGTGTACTTAGAGCTTTTAGAGATTTGTATCCAAATGAAATCAAAATAGCTACTACGAATGAGATGAACCGTAGAATTTTACAGTGCCTTGACCAAAATGGTGGTCACAGAACATTTATAGTGATCGTAGCATTTAAATTCGAATTAACTTTTTTTATTTGTCTTTGTTCAGTTTTTTTTTATGTTAATATTTGTTTTTAATTTTTTTTAAATAATTACATTAAATATTTTTATGAAATTATATCACTTTTGTTATCTAACAGACAATCACAGCTGCATTTGTTGTGTAGTCTAATGTGTACTCTTTAGAAGAGGAGGTTGTTACCCAAAAAAGCAACATAATGAAGATATGTATAGAAAAACTTATATCAAACCAGTGTAGAATTCAATTTAGAACTCGAATTTTTAATAATATACAGGGTCTTCTATTCGAAAAAAAAACTTTTGCCAGGTTGAATATGTCTAAGTTAGTAACTAAATTTAGAACACTCTGTATGACACAGGTAAACTTAAAGCACATAATATGAAAGCTCCCTCACACAAGTTACGAAATTGTAAATTTCACACAAGTTACGAAATTGTAAATTCGAGCCTTTTATCTTTAAAAACATGTGAAATACAAACTGATATAAATAAGGTTGCAAAATCACCGAAATACAGAGAAATCACAATATCCTTGGAACAGTTGAAGATAGTGATAGGAAAGCCTAATATAAATCTTTACAAATTTTATGGAGAATTAGAATGTGCAATAAAAAATAGGGCATTCTATTTAAATTAGCAAAGTTGATGACTACTTCCGGTCTAACCGGAAGTGATGTGACCTTAAAAATATTTTAGAATAAAAGACAATTACGAATTGTGACCGCTGCCAAAATTTCAAAATTTAGGATATCAGGGAACTTCATAAACTTCAAATGCACGCCTATCGTGAAAAACCGTATATATATATATATATATATATATATATATATATATATATATATATATATATATATATATATATATATATATATATATATATATATATATATATATATATATATATATATATATATATATATATGTCTGGTTCCCATTTACTCAAACTCAGCGTGCTCTGGCTTTGGAACGTTTGCAACTGGGATTTAAAAATATATTTTTTAAACAGAGCCGCCAATATTAATATAGGTAGTTAAAGTAATTAAAATATAGTTTTGATAATATTCATGTTACATTGATCTTTTTTTAGGTCTCGACCAAATAACTTCGTTTCGAAGAGAAGAGAAAGACGCATAATACAGAAAAACGGTGATTGCAACGTTTTCCAACCTCTTTCAAGGAGACAAAGATTTGTGTTTCTACAGTTTACCAGGCTTGTAGATTCCTCATGGTCATGGACACTTTTCGTTTTCTTGGCAACACTTTTGCTTTCTTGGTTCGGATTTGCAATCCTCTGGTGGTTAATATGTCACACCCATGGAGACTTTGAACCAGACCATCTACCCCCGTTCCAAAAACAAAACAATTTCAAGCCATGTGTGTACAATATGCACAATTTCGCCTCTTGCTTTTTATTTAGCATTGAAACACAACACACGGTTGGCTATGGTGTTAAAGCACCAACCGAAGAATGTCCTGAAGCCATCTTTGTTAATGCCATACAGTGCATCATAGGTTTTATAATGCAGGGATTCATGGCTGTGATCATATTTGCCAAAATGACTTTACCAAGGTTACGCTCCAAAACCCTATTATTTTCTAAGCAAGCTGTGATATGTCCAAGAAACAACAAACTGTGTTTAATGTTTAGAATTGGTGACATGAGGAAAAATCATATAATCGATGCCAATGTCAAAGCCTACTTCGTTGCAACACAGAAAACAATTGAAGGTGAAATATTGCCACATACTCAGATAGAATTGAAGTTAGAAGCGGATGGATGCAGATATGGACTGTTTTTTAGTTGGCCTCTCACGATTGTACACAAAATCGATGAAAAATCACCACTGTATTATTATTCTCCTAGTGATCTTGGGAGAAGCACATTCGAGATAGTTGTTGTTCTTGAAGGAACCATTGAAAGTACTGGACAGATGACTCAAGCCAAAACAAGTTATATAGGAACAGATATAGAGTGGGGGAAGATATTTGAACCTGTTTTGAATTTTAATTATTATAGAAACGAATACGAAGTAGATTTCTCCAAATTCGACAATTTGATACCTGTTAGTAGCCCATTAGGTTCCCCAGCTTACGGCGATGAGAAAGAAATGCACGTAAATAAAAGTAAGTAAGTAATAATCATCAATCACCAAAAACAGTAGTTGTTTACATTGCATAGTGCCCGACCAAAGCAAAGACATTGAATCAGTGGAAATGTCCTATCTTCGATGAACTTTGTTCGCTATGTCAACACCCTCATATTTTATCCTATGTAAATTAACTATATTTGGATCCTACGCTCTTTCAGATGAGTACGATGATATCTCACAAGTTTAAAAATAAAAGAAAAACATTTATACAGAGTGTATCACAACGTCATTTGTTTTTTGTCGGATTTAAATCAAATTAGTCCTAATTATATATATATATATATATATATATATATATATATATATATATATATATATATATATATATATATATATATATATATATATATATATATATATATATATATAATCAATGCCTACTTAAGATGACGAATCACTTTCCACATCAAAATACCAGGGTATCTACGATGCAATATTGTTAGTAGGAATTCTCAACATAAGTTTTCTGTCAATGTTTGGCGTTGGGATTGTGGACAACCGTGTGATGTCTTTTTATATAGATTCACTCGCGGTGTTTATTTAAATTTTTTGATAAATGTTTTACCTATTAACCCATTAGTGCATATAATCATAAAAATTTGATATCTTTGTTTTTTTTTCAGTTTCATTAGTCAAGTATGTCTGTAAATAGCATGCTTCAATGAGTATAACAAATAATTTTTGTTTAGTTTTTTCTATAATGGGCGTCCGTTTTATCAGACGCTATGCAATAGGGACTCAAAGGTAAGTTTCTATTTTATGAAATAAAGATTTATTCAAATAAGCCAGTTATGTACATATCATTGAAAACTATTTTGTATGGTATCTAACAAAGCATTCTTTTGGGTGAAGCCCTACCTTACACTTAATACAAATGAATTTACTTTTATTAGTACACTGTTTGCATCTCCTATCAGTTTCTACATATTCAATCAGATGTCCAACATTATCATACCTCATATCATAGGTTACGGTGGATGGTCTGGTGCATAACGACCTTGTCCCATATGTTGTCAGAAATGATAATGCTAAATACCTTCTAAACTTCAATAGGCTAGTACAGTTTGCATAATCTGGTTTGATCTTTCTCATAAGAAGCCATCCATTTACTACTGATGCATCAAGTAAATAACAAAAAATAGGCCAATACATTTTCTTTGTCTCATTCGTGTTCTAAAACTAGCAATAAGCATATCTAGCTTATTTACCCCTCTCATTCCTTTGTTATAATTAAATATCATTTTTGGCTGAGCTACACTCTTTTTCCCCTTCTCCTCTCTGCACCGTCTAGTTGTGTTCGTTACCAAATTAGTTTCAAAATTGAATGCTACTGTAACAATCTTATTATCTTTCCATTGTACCAGTGATAGATGCTCATTTGACATGAATCTATAGGCTGCCCTTTTTTCTTTTGACCAATATTTTTTATCAGGAAATGGACAACCTTCTAACCTATTTTGTCTAACGGTACCTGTAGTGCAAAAAATCTCTTTGGAAAGATGTTCTAACAGAGGAATGCTAGTAAAGTAATTATCAAAATAAAGTTTGTATCCTTTGTTTGACTCAATTCCAGCTTTTTTTCACAAACTCAGTAAAAAACATCACCTCCTAAGCCATATGTTCTTGCGATATCCGTTTTGCCAGTGTATATATCAAATGCTACTAGGTATCCATTACTCGTACACAAGGCCCAATTCTTAAAACCAAATCTTATTGGCTTGCCTTTTATGTATTGCTTGTCGTAGTGTTTTTCGTAATATGGAATCATGCTCTCGTCTACAGACAAATGGTCTTCTAAACCACCATGCTCCCGGAAATTATTGTTGAGTTTCTCTATCAGGGGTCGGAGCTTATTCAATCTATCATTATCACGACCGAGGTTATTGTTGAAATGGATACATTTAAGTATGAGCTCGAACCTATTTAAGCGCAGGCTGTTCTGCAGAATATGTGGAATGTCATCACTTTTGTGCCAATACATTCGCTTGTTTGGATATTTTGCATACCCAGACAACAAGAATGCCCCCTAACATTACATAAATCTCACTTTGTGTAACATTCAGAAGAATATTTTTCTGTTGTGCATAAATGTTTGTTTGAATAACAGTCTTTTCAATTAAGTTCTCACCAAAAAATAATTTGAAGAAATCTACTGGCGTTTCAGCATTATGTGCTTTCGCTGAAGGACACCTTTCAACACAATCCAAAGTCATTGAAGGAGAGTCTGGAGCTTGCTCTCTCCACTGATTGTTGCGACGTTTTTTAGATACGATTGTGGAACTTGGCATAGAAGACTGCATTCTAGTTCGCAAAACTGCTAATGGAATATCATATTCGTTGTCAGATACATGGACCTCTGACTCTTGATCCCGTACATTCCTACTTTGCAAATTGTCCAAGGAAATATCACATTCTTCATTGGACTATCTATCAGAGAAACGAAGTTCACATCGCTGGCGCAATATACCACCTGATAAGTGATTTATATTGGCTGAGTTTTCATAATCAGAAATGTCACTATCTTCTTCTGTCTCAGCCCCTCTGTCTTCAGGCGGTTGTATGTAAATAGATGTACCTGAGAGTATGTCATCATCATTCTCTATCAGTTTTAATAATTCAGGAAGAGATAATCTAGAAACGAGAAAAACATTGAAATTACCACATGAAGCGCTACCCTGCATAACGTCCGTTATAGCGGACGCCTGAGAAATTGCAATATTGCAGTTCAACTTTCACACTTTTACATAAATCTATCATACAAGAGTAACCCTGAGTATATTATCATCCCTTTCACAAAGACAAAGTATAATCACCTTCAAGAATAAAAAAATAATTAATATACTTACCCTCCATTTCTAGTACTGTATAAACTGGGATCCATTTCTAAGTAACATAACAAAATCACTACCACTCACAATGCATTCAACGCTATATTTGGCATTCCTAGTATAGCTGGAAGATACGTGATTGACTACCGCCCCCTCTACTTGGCATTGGTACAGCAGAACCGTTAAAATTGCAACGTCCGTTTAAACGGACCTTATGCACTAATGGGTTAATTTACTGAAAAATGTCAACATACGTGCAAGGTATTTCCAACACGATACGGAGCTCCACCACATTATTCTCTCCATATTATATCATTCTTGAATATTTATCCTAACAGTGATTAAGATACGCGGTGATCCGCATTACTGGCCTTCAAAATAGCCCGATTTGAACTCTTTCGATTATTACTTGCGGTGTTCATTTGAAGAGAAAATGGCACAGCTCTGAAATAAATACAATGTATGGATGTTAATTGCACTTGTTGATATTAAATCCATACGTAAACATTTAATATACTTTATTATTTCACTAACTGAATAAACTATACATTTAACTATAAAACAATCACAGACAGCACATAACAGATAACTGACCGAGCGTGGAGAGACGTATCTTCACTGTGTCGGTTAGTAGCGAGGAGAGAGCGAGAGAGATCCCTGGTGTCTCTTATATAGTAGTTCTTGACAGCTTGCTGTCGAATAACGTAACGTTTTAGCTGTCAAGAGAAACATAGGGTAGTGTTGACTAAAACACTGCGGTCGGAACCACCGCCACATACTCCCCTCTCAGTGGCAACGCTATTAGTTCAAGTATCTTCGTGGAAATCGAACTCTACGTCCATGGCGTGTAGTTTGAACGGGAACGGGAACTTCACTGTCACTTTCAGTTTCACTGGGTGTTGGACTTTCACTGTCACTTTCAGTTTCACTAGGTGTTGGACTTTCACTGTCACTTTCAGTTTCACTAGGATGTCTCTGAGGGTGGAAAGTTGTCTGTTCGTTATCACAAAGAATGAATGCGGGTTTAAGACGGTCAACAGAAATTGTCTCTTCTCCGTGTGATTTCTTGATTTTGAAGACTTTGTCAGTTCGGGATAACACTTCAAAGGGGCCGTCATAAACTGGTTCGAGAGTTTTTCGCGGAATATCAATGCGAACAAAAACAAAAGGAGCTTCCATAAGCTTAGGATGGACAAATACCTTTTTTGCAGTATGGTGTTTAAAAGGTACTGGTCGAAGTTTCCTTATGTCTTCTTTCAGCTGAGATATAAGTGGTGGAACATCATGAGCTTGTGTGCTGTTGAAAAAGTCGGTGGGAAGTTTGATTGATTCTCCATAGACTATTTCAGCGGGTGTTGAGCGATATTCTGGAATTATGTACGATCTGAGTCCTAGTAACACAATTGGCAATTTAGCGACCCAGTTTTCGTCCATATGAGCTTTCAAGGCCTGTTTCAGAACTCTATGCCATCTCTCGATTACACCATTTGCTGCTGGGTGGTAAGCTGTGGTCTTGATGTGGTCTGCACCTAGTGTTTTAGTGAGGTGTGTGAAAAGGTGGCAATCGAATTGTTTACCTCTGTCTGTGGTGATGTATTGCGGAACACCGAAACGAGAGATCCAGCATGATAAAATAGTGTTCGCTACTGTTTCTGCTGTAATATCTGACAATGGAATTGCTTCGGGCCATCGAGAAAATCTGTCTATTATTGTTAACAGATAGCGTTGACCTTGTGATAGTGGTAATGGTCCCACAATGTCAACATTTATATGCGAGAATCTTCTCATGGCTGGGGTGTATTGTCCAATGGCACTGGAAGTGTGTCTCCATATCTTGACTTTCTGGCAGGGAATGCAAGTTTTAGACCAAAGAGATACATCGCGTTTCAATTTGGGCCAACAAAATCTATCCTGGACCAGATCGACTGAAGCTGATATGCCTGGGTGAGATAAATTGTGGATAGAATCGAAAATCTTTCGGCGAAATTTGAGCGGAATGAATGGGCGAAGTTTCTTTGAAGAAGAATCGCAAATAAGATTCATTCCGTTGTCAAGAGGCATGTTTTGAAATTTGTATGAGGAAAATTTAGACTGCAGAAGGTGTTTGAGTTCCTCACAAGATGACTGAGCTTGCGCAATTTCTTGGAGTGACACAGTGGAAGAAAGTGAAATTGTTTCAATGCGAGAACAATAGTCTGCGGGAATGTTTGTAGGACCTGGTATGTAGCGAATGTCTGTGGTAAATTGACCTAGGAAGTCTAAATGTCGTAGTTGCCTTGGAGATGCTTTATCGACGCGTTGTTCAAAAGCGTATGTCAAAGGTTTGTGGTCCGTATAAATGGTGAAATGGCGACCTTCTAGGGTATATCTAAAGTATTTAACTGCCTGATAAGCAGCTAGAAGTTCGCGATCGTAGGTGCTGTAAGATTTTTGGGCTGAAGTAAGCTTTTTAGAGTAGAAACCTAGGGGTTCTAGTGTTTGATCACGTAATTGTTGGAGGGAAGCGCCTACGGCATAATCAGAAGCATCGACATGGAGAATCAGTGGTAGCGAAGAAGACGGATGAGCTATTAGTGTAGCGTTTTTTAGTGCCTCTTTCAAACGTTCGAATGCTTCTCGAGTCTGAGGAGTCCACTCGATTTTACGTTTGTCGCGTTTTTTGGGATTCTGGCAGAGGTCGAATAGTGGTTGCTGAATTTCCGCAGCACGTGGAAGAGAACGACGGTAGAAATTTATGAGACCTAGAAATCTTCTGAGTTTTTGAATGGTATCGGGAAGAGGTAGGTCGGTAATAGCTTTGATGCGTTCAGGAAGTGGAAATAATCCAGATTTATTTACACGAAAACCTAAAAATGAAATTTCGGCCACTCCGAATTCACATTTAGATGAATTGATACGGATGCCGTTGTCTTGAAGTGTCTGAAAAAGTTTTGCTAGATGCTCTTGATGTTCTTTTTCAGAGGCTGATGCAACGAGAATATCGTCAAGATAGGAGTAGGCAAAGTCAAGATGTCTTAAAATTGAATGTAAATATCTTTGAAATGTTTGTGCTGAATTACGAAGGCCAAATGGGGTTTTAACAAATTCGAATAACCCAAATGGAGTTATGACTGCTGTTTTGGGAATATCTTGAGGTGCTACTGGGATGTGATGGAAAGCGCGAATTTTGAAAAAATACGTTTGCCTTCTAACTGGGCATTAAAATCCTGCAAATTTGGAATGGGATATTTGTCTGGGATTGTTTTATAGTTTAGTGCTCGGTAATCCCCACATGGTCTCCATGAGCCATCCTTTTTTTTGCACCATGTGGAGGGGGCTTGACCATGGACTTTTGGAGGGTCTACAAATTCCCAAGTCCATCATGTGCTGGAATTCTAGCTTTGCTTGAGATAGCTTTTCCGGGGGCAATCTTCTAGCTTTTGCAGTGACAGGTGGTCCTTCCGTACTTATAGTATGGAAGAACTCAACCTCTGGAAGGTTGCTAGAAGAAGTTTCCTTAAACAGGTCAGGAAATTGTTGTAGCAATTTGAAGTACTGGTGTGTCGGGTCTACGAGATGAATTTTAGAATTAAATCCTGGTGGTGGGTTAGCACCGGTCTTAGAGAGGTTTGTCTTTGTATCGATTAAACGTCTATGTTTCATATCTACAAGTAAAGCAAACTCTGCTAGAAAATCAGCGCCTATAATTGGTTGCTTGATATCGGCAAGTGTGAAGGGCCAGCAGAACCTACGGCGTAAACCTAGATCCAAATCTAATAGTTGTTCGCCATAGGTATGAATAGGGGTCCCGTTTGCAGCATACAAGGTACGTTTCGATTGAAATTTCCGTTGGTCGTGAGTGGGTGGAATAACTGAAATATCCGCTCCAGAGTCGATTAGAAATTTCATATTGGAGCGTCTATCAAAAATAAAAAGGCGGCGTGTTAGGTGGCTCTCGTCTCCTGCCGCGTGGAGGGAGTGCCTTATTAGTTTTCCGACACATGTTTTGCTTTAAAATTGCAAGGTTGGATGCAACGTTTGGCCTTGTTGCCAAATCGTTCATGATACCAACACGTGGAGGTTGAGGAATTTGCGGTTATGGAATTTCGAGAAAGCTTGGGTCTTTCTCGGGAGGTAGATCGGGAACGCGTTCGCAATTCGTTGACTGATGCTGTTAGCTTCTCTAATTGCGCTTCTAACTTGGCTAGCTTGTCGTGCTCGCGTGACTGAATTTCAGCCACGTTGTATTTATCTCCGGAAAATTCCACGATTTTGTCTGCTGTAACCGACAAATTTTCTAGAGAATCGTTGCTTAAAGCCAAAATTGAACGAACGTTGACTGGTAAACGTTGTAGAAATAAAATTTTAAGGAAATTTTCTCCAATCTGACTACCGGCTAAAAACTTCATTTCGCGTAAAAGTTGCGATGGTTTTCTGTCGCCTAATTCTAATTCTGTTAAAAGTTTATTTAGTTTGCGACTATCGGACTCTTCAAATTCTAATAAAAGACGTTTCATTAGATCTGAATAGGGGGTTGATGATAATGGTTGGGTTAAAAAATCTGAAATTGACTCTGCGACATCAGGATCGAGTATAGCGAGTACATGACTGAATTTTGTCTTTTCAGAACTGATCTGCGATATATCAAACTGGGCGTCAACCTGCATTTGCCAGATTTTCACGTTACGTCTCCATATAGGAGGTAATTTTATTGCAACCCTTGCCATGATATTGCTGCTTGAAGAATCTTCGGCCATTGTGAAAAAAATCAGATAATTTTTAAATTAGAAAAGACTGACCTGTTTAGATATTAGTTTTCTGTAGGCATGAGCACGTGCGTGGAAGTTAGGCGACGTCGGCTGGAACATCAGGCTGGGCATCTTCGGCTTGCGGCACGGGGTCACCAATATGGATGTTAATTGCACTTGTTGATATTAAATCCATACGTAAACATTTAATATACTTTATTATTTCAATAACTGAATAAACTATACATTTAACTATAAAACAATCACAGACAGCACATAACAGATAACTGACCGAGCGTGGAGAGACGTATCTTCACTGTGTCGGTTAGTAGCGAGGAGAGAGCGAGAGAGATCCCTGGTGTCTCTTATATAGTAGTTCTTGACAGCTTGCTGTCGAATAACGTAACGTTTTAGCTGTCAAGAGAAACATAGGGTAGTGTTGACTAAAACACTGCGGTCGGAACCACCGCCACACAATGTTCTTTGAAAAAGTACTCATTGCTGTGAAAAAAACAGAAATCGACCAATTGTCATTATAAATGCTGCCACAAAACTGGACGAGATAGCAGGAAAATGTCTGCTGCCAGTGGAAGTCAATTCCAAAAAAATTGACTGTTTAATTCTTTCATTGGGTTCTTTGTGATTACCTATATGTGCATGCTTTGTACATTTCGCTCAGAATCACCTGTGCAGCAAAATAATTCTCAATTGACTGAATACAAGTTTTCCACACATATATGGATTGGGAGAAATATGCATCTAATTAATTGGCCTCCAAGGTCACCTGATCTCACGCCGTTGGACTTCTTTCTATGAGGCTTTTTAAAGAATGTAGTATATAAAAACCAGCTACAGGCGATACAGGATTTACTCTTAAGTCATATATAGACTTAGAATCTAATATTCTTTTTATTTTTAAACTAAGATCAGTTCTTTTGGACGCCATCTGAAATTAAGTCAACTAGGTCATCGTCGTAACGTCACATCCAGCCACATAGAATGTACATTGATTTTTTTTTTTGGAACCGGAAGCGAGGAATCCATTATGGACACACTCATTGCCACACGCCGTAGACCGTAGTGTGCGGGAAATTGAGATAGTGTGGGACTCGCACCCAGTAAATCCCCCCACTGGTGGTCCATACCACCGTGGGAAAGATTTACACATGACATTGGTAACGTTACATCCAGCCTTGCGACGAGTGTCTCTCGACAGTAAAAAACTTAGTTGCATTGATCATGCGCACTTTGCAGAATATCTTAAGTAGCTAAATAAAAGACATCCCTAACATGCTGTTTACACACAATCCTCCCAACGGACCTTCCTGATCTGCCCTAACGTCAGTTTGCCCAATAAAAGCCAAAAGAGGAAGGAAAATCAACCCTGCCATTCATGTGAGCATAATGTACTTTTCCTTCCCCTTTTTCCTTCTTTTAGCTTTTGATTAGGCAAACTAATTAGGGCATGTCAGGAAGGTCAGTTGGGAGGAGTGTGTGTAAACAGCACGTCAGGGAGGTATTTTATTTCGTTATTTATAATATTCTGGAAAGTGCGCATGATCAATGCAATCGAGTTTTTACTGTTACGAGACGCTCGTCTCTTACGCATTGGGTATGGTACATTTTTTTTTGGAATAAAGTGTGGAGAATGCTGCATGCCCACTTCATTCACACACCATCAGACCGTATTGTGAGGGATATCAAGGTAGTGTTGGACTCCTACCGACTAAACTCCACTCCCTGGAGTACCGGACCGAAATCCATACCTCCGTAGGAATGATTTCACACTATGACGTTGGGATTTGAATATTTTCATTCGGTTTGCCGCGGGGGCGTTATCGGGAATGGTTAAGCTTTGGACGCTTATGCCTTGGAGGAAGTTGTTCATCGTAGTCGGTGGCACTACACTACGGAGAAGATCATTTGGTTGAGAAGCGACTTTTACAAACTGAGTGGTGGAGAGTTGAGTTATAAACTCAAGTATTGAGGGCATTTTCATATCAGAGTAAATCTGAATATTTTTGACAAGCCATGGTGCCCCGGTCTGTTTTTGACAAACCATGGCGCCCCGGTAACCATTAATAAGAAAATACGAGACATATTTTCAATGTAATATAATAAAATCATTTTTACTTATATAATTTTTTCATTCAATAATTAAGTACCCTTTTATTGTTTTTAGGTTCCAAACAAAATTTTCCGACATCAGTTGATTTTTTGCTAAAGAAAAGTATTGATGAAATCAATCTTGAGAAACTGAGAGGTCACAGTCTTCGAATACATATTCAGAGCTCCACTGAAATTGGCAGTGATAGCAGTGAAATTCATTCATAATTACCTATTATATATTTATACGTGCTCTTAAGAATATTTACCTTTTATTTTGTTTTAATTTTAAAAACCCAGAAAATAAATCGATATTTGCAGATTTCATGCGCTTTGAACAACATCTCATTTCTGTTTAAAACGCCTGAATAAATTTGCCACCTTTGTGTCTGAAATTATAATTTTCAGCAGATATCTTGTTTTTGTTGATATTGAAAAAATTGGTTTGATTAGATTGAGTAAAACGAAATCATTCTGGCGATTAATAAGGAAAAATAACTGATACGTTTATAATTTGGCAAATACCTTACTTTTCTAAATATGAATCAAGTTTCCTTCTGGAAATCTTTTGTAACTTTAATGAAATTTGTAATACAAGTTCCATTTAGAGTGACTTACACCATCTACAGATATAACAAAATTTACTTTTTTAGCTTCATAGAAAATTAAGTTATGGGCATTTTTCTCAAAAAGAGTTAGAACAGAAGATATTTTTTTTGATAATAGAAATCGAAAGAATTCTTCAAATGTGCCCGTACTAGGACCTCTAAAATCGATAGTCAAGGTCTGTGTAAGTTAAGTATTAATTTTAGTCATATGCCGTATAATAATAGTGCAGAATTCTTAAGAAAATTCGCTACTATAACTCATTTGCTGCGTCCCGATTTTTTTTATGTTGTGCGAAATCGTTTTTTCATTGTGGGAATCTGTTGTCGCCGAGTTATTGACATTAATCGTTCGTCTCTGGTCACATACGGTATACGTACGGTTTAACCTAACACTTTTTAAATTTTTTGTTGCTTTCTTGTTGTCTCCAACGTTTTTTTTGTTTTTTTTTTTGGTCAGGTCGGGTTAATAACTAACAATAAATCATTATTAAAAATGTTTTCACGAAATAATAGAGCGAGGAGAGTTGCAATATGTCATAAATGTCCAACAGGTAGTTCCGAGCGGATTTAGCCACTATAGTGTTATTAGTTTACTTAGAAGACAGGAATGTCTGAACTCTTAGAAATGTTCATTCAACACGGAGTATATATTTTGAATTTTAAAATCTTACCTTTATTCTGTATTTGACAAAGCTGTGAGCTTCAACGAAACTGCAGTCATACATACAACATAATAAATAATAGTGTACATCAATTTGTTTGTTTATCTAACTATTTTTATTTTGTTAAGAAGAAGCTAAGGGGAGTTAACCCTCCCCTGGCCCTAAGTCTCTGGCGACAGTTTTTCTAGAGTAAACTACACTGCTTGCAATTACACTTTACTCTGTAAGATGGACTGAATCGAACTAAAGTGGAATTACCAAAATCACAAATGTTTATGGTTATATAATTATGTGATTTAAAACTTGATAAGAAAGATATCATGCCACGCAGTTGGAATGTAAGCTATCAAATCATCATCAGTTTATTTATCGTGTTTTTCATATAAAGAATTCTTCATATTTTCTAAAAATTGCAATTTCCAACGCTAAATGAAATTTAATATAATAGAAATGTCCGGTCATGCAATACAGACTCCCTTACAATATATATGTTAATTTATGATACCTGCTTTTAAATACATGGTGTTATTGATTATTACGTTATATGAAGTAAATACGTAATACTGAGTTATTTATTGATTGAGAAAGCATTCGACAGCAAATAAGTTTAAAACTTGGGCTCGTGTCCAGCTCTTGTTCCAAATACTCATGATATAATGACTTAGAAGAGATATGATATTGCGCATATGCCCCGCCGCCCTCATATGACGTCACGTGGTGAGTAACGTTATAGAAGTCCAACTACACACTTAAAACAAAGTCATTCGCAATCAAAAAGTTTATATATGTCAGTTTAATGGTTGAAGTTACGCCTATATTGTCTTTTTCAGATAATATAGATCGCAACACTAAATTTAATCTTTTTCATTTTTATTACTTCCAACTGTATGCACTTAAATATTAGTAAAATACGTAATTTGCTAAGAGGTTGTGATGAAACGTCGAACCCCACTGCACGAGAGCATATTATTGTTGCATTGGACTCACTACCTGACGCCATGCGCGTGACAGATCTAAAAATAGGTAGTCTGAGTATTATATCTCTCGTTATTTGTATCATGCCAAATACTAACGTTTCAACATGTGACAGAAACATTTTAAAATGTTTGTTTTCTAACTATTTCATTAGAGTACCTGATTTTGCATATTAAATATTCTAAACAATTTGCATCACTTACTCTTCAATTTGTTTTAGATTTCTAAACTCTTCTAAATGACATTTGTAAACATTTTTTTGTTTTTTGTGCGACATACAAAATTAAAACTTTGTAGGTAAATAATGGCCAAGAAATATCAAGGTACCTAAGAAATGAAAATCAAAAATAGATATAGTTAATGAAATCCATGAAATATAACTATCATTGTTTATATGTTTTAGCAAGGTTTCTAATGTATCATTTATTTCGTTCTGCTATCAAAATGAACGTGTTTATCGGATATATACGGCTTCATTTTTACAATATTAACATCAGGAAATATCAATTTAATCGTCTGAATGCCTGTCCCTCATACAATAAAATTTAAAGTTGCTAGTTTCTTCAACAAATTTCTTGATGGTGAGGAGTTAGGTATAGCATGCATTCAATATAATCGATAATTTAGGAAAGGTAAGAGAAACTTTCAGCAAAAACTTATAAAAAAAGGCCTTCATAGTTACATAAATTGTGGAAATATAATCTTTTGGTTTTTGACAATACACAGGCAAAATGTGCTAAGTATTTAAACAAACCCTAATATAGTTTCTTCAGTGCGTCATGGCATGGCACTATTGAATCGCGAATTAAATAAAGGAATCTACTAATGGTAGCCCAGTAGACAATTGTTTGTTAGTCAATGGTAAAAGTGGTATAGTATTTGGTAGCCGTAGCTCAAGATTTATAAAACTTATGATCTTGGCCGTAACTCAGTTGACACCAAAGAGGTTGTATATGTTAGAGGGAACAAAGCCGAGTTTGCAGCCTGTCGATTTCCCACTCCTGTCACCGTCCAATCACAAACAAAATTTTGAATAACGCGCTAATGTGTTTTGTTTTGATTCGTTCCCCCAACCGCTCTTGAAGTTATTGTCAGCTGTCAACAAGTATTTGAAGTGTTTGTTGATTTGCGATTAGAGGTTATCTTGTGTGTTTTGCCGTTTTTTAGCAGTGTTTTAAGAGTGTAAAAGTTAAAAAATGCCAAGGTGTATTGTGAAGAACTGTATGTACAATAAAAGTGCCAATTATGAAAAGGATAAAGCAACTGTGCATTTATTTCGGTAAGTTGTTTACATGTCTTCTGTTTCCTTGTTTGGCGCCAAATGTTTATTGGTTTTCACAGGTCCGTATTTACACATTGTATTGCTTTTGTTCAATCTTTAGCATTTATTATTGTCAATTGTGTTTTTTCAAGAAATAAAATCTTAATAATGCATTATTTATTGAATATTTGTAATGAAATTAGGCATTTTGTTTGGCAATTATTATTTGAATTAGATGTATTTACCTATGTAGTTCCAGTAGAAGCAGAAAAAAAGTAGAATAGTTTTGTTTTATCTATTACTGCATCTTTCTAGAGGTTCAGTCACTGATAAAGTAGATAATTTGAGATATTATTTTCAGATTTCCCAAAGCTGGTGAAAGATACGAGGCTTGGAAACGAGCATTAAATTTAAGCGATGAAGATATTTTTATGAACTCAAATGTGTGCAATTTACATTTTACCGAGGAATCTTATGATTTAGAAAAATCACCTTTTGCAGTATACTTAAAAAAAAGTTCTATACCTGTATTGGTAAGTACTGAATCAAGGTTATTAATTTATGTAACTATTAGTGATATATATATATATATATATATATAGCCAAACAGCGGTTTTTCAATGGCACTGATATCAGTGATGGCTATTTTTAAATAACAGGGACTTTAAACAGCTACTGCGATTGTGGTTTAGCCATTTACAATGCTGCATGTGCGTATGCTATTATTTTAAAGACTTACAAGGTGTTAGTGTTAACCGCTTAATTGAAACCACAATATGATCTTCAGATAACTTTTAAATTATATATTAATTTTAAAACTACTCAGATTTTTACTATTAATAGAAGTTCTATAAAATTAGCATATTACAAGAATATACGATGAGAGAAATCTACATATTATTTTAATTTTAATATAATGAAAAAGTTGGAAGGCATATATATGCTACAGTTCGGTGCTGCTTTAATTCTAGATTCAGCAGGTTTTTCCATGATATAATGACTTACAAGATATATGATATTGCGCATATGCCCTGTCCCCTCCTATGACATCACATGGTGAGTAACGTTATAGAAGGCCAACTACACACTTAACACAAAGTCATTCGCAATCAAAAAGTTTCTATACGTCACTTTAATGTGGTTGAAGTTACATTCCATTCCATTTTTATATTACATATATATATATATATATATATATATATATATATATATATATATATATATATATATATATATATATATATATATATATGCACAAGTGAAGTATAATAATTAAGGGGAGCCCTGAATTAGCATTGGTGATACACAAACTTAAAAAGTAGAGAAGACGTTCGTAGACATTTACAGGGGGCCTTAACATTCATAAACTTGATTTGATCATCATGTCACATAATCATAGTATAGTATTCTGATCTTAAAAAGTTAATTCCAACTGTATGCACTCAAATATCAGTAAAATACCTAATTTGTTAAGGGGTTGTGATGAACCGTCAAACTCCACTGTACGACAGCATATTATTATTGCATTGGACTCACCACATGACGCCATGCGCGTGACGGTTCTAAAAATAGATAGTCTCATTATCATATCTCGCGTTATTTGTATCATGAGTTTTTCGTTTTCTACCTATAAGAAAAGGAGAAATGTTGTATTCTAATAATGGCGAGAAGGAAAGTATACAGATACTTCTACTCGCTCGCACAAACTGCGATTGCGTGTATTATGAATACAGCAATTGCTGTTTGTCATGGAGTTTTTAGTATAAGATGAATTTCATAGAAATAATTACTCTAATGATTTGTGTAAATCTCGGTTTTCACAATCGCTGTTGTTTTGTGTTTTAATAACAGCTACTAACAGCGATCTTTTAATAGAAGCGATTAAATCACCGGTAGCTATATATCGCTCATCTCTAGTAACTATGCTACTAATTACATTCACGTAATATATTGTTATGATATTTATCGTAATTTAATTAGCCCTGCAAATTTACATTAATGGTATTCGTTTCAAATTTATTTATGCAGGTAACAAACAAGCCATCAACACAAGTCGTTTTTGGCGAGCAGCCAATGACTGATATAACTGCTATCAATGTGCCATTTGCAGCTAACCCGTCAACTAGTACTTGGTCTGGTAGCAATGTACCTGTAATGGATTATTCTCGGCCATCAACAAGTGCTGGTTTTTATGAAGAGAAAACTGTTGTAGAGGTACCGCAAAGATCGTTTAGTAGTTTAGGATTTGCTGAAATGAAAACACCTTCAATGCCACCCACTTTGAAGGACATGGTGAGTTAAATTCAGTTTTTGCCGTTTATGAAATCAGTATAATTTTAAAAAACCTAATATGTTATTCCATCACATTTTATATGGTGTTTAAGTTTGTATAGTCCATGATTAAATAAGTTAGAAACAACTGTTTTGCAATTTATCTCAACCACTATTAACCAAAATGTGTTGTTGGAAATTTTGTTTATATATTCATTTTACTTGAGAAAATAAATGGTTTATCACTGAACATTTTTTATAGGTTGTTACACCGCGCAAACGTAAACTGAAGAAGCAGTTATTCGATGCACGAAAAAAAATTAAACGGCTCAGCAGTAGTGTTCATCATTATAAGAAGAGAACAGCAACCCTTGCGAATATAATCAAACAACTAAAAGGTAAAGTAACCGACGAAACATTAGAAACATTAATGCAAATAGGACCTAATGAAGAATTTTTACAAAGACAATTAGGTCGTAAACATAAGTATGAAAATCAACTTAAAGCTTTTTCTCTTACGCTGCATTATTACTCTCCCAAAGCTTACAGTTTTGTCAGAAACACATTTAACTCGGCTCTTCCTCATCCAAAAACTATATCTAGATGGTATCAAAGCGTTAATGGGGAAGCTGGTTTTACGTCAGAGGTGTTCAACTTATTAAAGTCAAAATCAGAAAGCACAAATGGAAAACTTATATGTTCTTTAGTCATAGATGAGATGGCAATTCGCCAACATATAGAATGGGATGGGGTAAAATATTATGGGTTTGTAGATTTTGGTATAAATCTTGAGACCGATTGTAACCCTGTAGCCAAAGAAGCTCTTGTTTTTATGCTTGTTAGCATTAATCAATCATGGAAGCTTCCTCTTGGATATTTTTTAATCGACTCTTTAAGGGGTACACAAAAACAAAATTTGGTATTACAGTGTTTAACGCTACTAAATGAGTCGGGCATATACGTGGTCTCAATAACTTTTGATGAGGCAACAAATAACCTAACGTTAGCAAAAGAACTTGGCTGCGATTTGAATTGGAGGAACATTAACTCTACGTTTGTTGATCCTAGTTCAGGTAGGAAAATTGCAGTCTTTTTTGATCCATGTCATATGATCAAACTGATAAGAAACACATTAGGCGATAAAAAATTAATAATTGATGAGAATGGGGAAAATATAAAGTGGGATTATTTAGTAAAATTAAATGAGTTACAGGATCAGGAGGGCGTTCATTTGGCAAATAAATTAAGAAAATCGCATATATTTTATACAAACCAAAAAATGAAGGTTAAATTAGCCACACAACTTTTTAGCCACTCAGTGGCACATTCTTTGGAATATTGCAATGAAGTTTTACATCTTGAGGAGTTCAAAGAATGTGAGGGAACTGTGAAATTTATCCGACTTATAAACAATTTATTTGACATTCTTAATTCTAGAAATTTAAACAATTCAGATTTTAAGAAAGCAATAAACGCAGAAAATTTTGAAAACATTAATGTATTTTTAAAAGAGCTATCACAATATTTAACGTCACTTAGGATAATTGATGGACCGCTTCTGTGTGAGAGTGGTAGAAAAATGGGTATAATTGGCTTTTTATTTTGCATACAAAGTTTGCAATTTGTTTATAAAACTTTAATTGCCGACAATAATTTTTTGCTGTATTTTCCCACTTACAAAATCAGTCAGGATCATATTGAGCTTTTTTTGGGCAAATTAGATCCATGGGAGGCTATAACAATAACCCATCAGCAAAGCAATTTAAAAGTGCATATAAAAGGATGATGGTGCATCTTGAATTAAAAGATTCATTTAAAGGAAATTGTATCCCTTTGGAAGCAATTCCTATTCTGTCACCCATTGAGGTAATAAATAAAACTTGTGGGCGAGAACGAATATCTGAAGAACCAGATGAAGACATGAGTCAAATAGATAATTTTGACGACAACACAGTTCTTCAAATATTAGATATGAATATATCAGAGTTTAAGAAAGAAGTCGTGACATATATATCTGGCTATGTAGTAAGGAAAATAACAAAAGCTCTGAGATGCGAAGAATGCGCGGGTGAACTTGTTGGGGAGAGGTCTGTGTTATTAACATCGTTTATAGATCAGAAAGACAAAGGTCAACTCCTCACATACCCATCTGACGATGTAATATCTATTTGCACTATTGCAGAAAAAGTTCTTCAAACATACTTAAATGAATCTGCGGTGATTATAAATGTAAAGGAAATAAACATGCGAATATTAAAAACTATAATAAACCAAAACAGCATATTTAAAAAACTTGAAGTTCACTTTCGAGAACAAAATCTTTTGACTTGCCATTATGGCCATCTAATTAAACTAATATCTTCTATGTATGTTTCTATTAGAATACATCATTATAACAAAAATCTATTTGATAAAAGTAGAAGTTTAAGGGCTGTTTATAACAAACTTCTCTTATTTAAGGGCCAATAATTCAGTGTACATTTCAAGTACTCGTATGTCCTTCAAATAATGTTATCGGAAAGTTATTATGTCTTATAATATGACCAATAAATTTTAGCTTCCTCTCTATTTCTTTGAGCAACCCTCTTTATTCTTTCACCTCTCCTAGCACACTTTGAAGCGTCTTTCTATCAACCTGCACTGTCTTTGAAATTTTTCTTGTCTACATTTCAAAAGCTTATATTCTCTTCATATCCTGCTTAACTACAGCCCAAGTTTCCGCCCCATACATTACCATACTCCATACACGTACGACTTGCATTTGTTCCTCATGTACAGGTTAAAATGTTTATTAGTGAGAACAGTACTGTGGTTATTGAATGCTTGTTTTGCCATCGCGATCCTCTTCAGACCTTTCCTACACTTACCATCATCTGTGATAATACTTCCAATCAATTATTTGAAATAATCTAATAAATCAAGCGTCATGTTCTAAGATTTAAAAGCTACTTTTGTATTTGTATAGGTATTCAAAATTTGTGAAATGCACACGTAACGCAATCTACATCGATCAAACTTCTAGAAATTTTAACACCCAATACAAAGAACATATTTTTGCATTTAGAAATAACCATGCTGACAAATCTACATTTGCAAAACATATTATTGATACCCAACATAGACCCACAGTAAATAACGGCATAAAACCACAACATTTTTGTCATGACAAGTGTAAACTAGACTTGTTTTAAGCTTTAGAAGTAAAAAAGCATATACACGACAATATTTAGGATTTCTGAGATATTCTTCTTCCTAATTAAATAAATCAGACAACATAAATCTAACTATTTTTTCCAAAAAGTTGTTATAAGACATGATGTGTGTCGATATTTTCATTGTATAGTCTGCTTTATTAATGTGTTTGTTTAGTTATTTTATTGTTGTAATTGTTATTATAGTTATTACTGTTATAGGTTTCTTCTATCTTTATGTTAAATATTGATATACATCACATAGACATTTTAAAGGCGTCATCCGTCATATTTGTTTTACTTTATTTTCACTTTTAAAGATTTTTTTGATTATAACATCATAAAATAGCAACAGATCTTTATTTGTAATTGTCATGATTTCGTATTAATTCAATTTTTTTCTGTCTGAGGATACTATCAAGCAGCAAAACCAGTAACAGAGACGTTGAAGAACATCTAGAATTCAGAAGGGCCACTTGCTTCAGTTAGCTTACACGCTGGCTACGTCCTTCACCTACAAAAACGAAAACCAACAGTGAAGCCAGAGAAGTAGTCTCCAAGTCTGTATGAAGTATGGACCAGTTTCACGAAGTAAGGGCAACAGCAATCAATGAAATTAATCTCTATTTCTTTAAAAAAGACAAGGAATGTTAACATTAATTTGTAAACAGTACAATGTACTTTATGTTGTATTTTCTTCTGTTGTTGAAATAAAAACTATTATTATTTATCTAACCTTTTGAATATAAAACTTTATCCAATATATTCATCCAACAATTTATCCAACCAATAACCCAAAAAATATTTCACTGATTTGGAGAAAATTTTGGAATTATGCTTATTTTGCTAATGGCTTGGATGAGTTCGTTCATCAGATCTTAACACATAGTTTTTCCTAACAGAAAATTAAATATATTTTTTTAAACGCAATAGCTTTCAAATTGTTTAAGTGATTGGAACGAAAATTTACAACTTAAAATAACATACAGAGATGTGGTTGTGTACCAATTTTCAAGTCTTTTGATCAAAGAAAAATGAAGTTATTCGAAATTAATAATAAAATAATCCTCGACATCACTTCAAATTCTGTAATGCAATATCTACAATGTTGGACAAAGGCAGAGCAATACAGCTACCTGTACTGTTATGCTATTTAAATAAATTGTAGATAAAATCTAAATAATGGAAGTCACAACCATTGCCAGATGTCAAGATGTTGCTGACCGGGGTTGCCCGATCTTCAGAAATTTCATGTAGTTAAACCTTTCATGTATAAACATATGAAATTTTTACAACTTCTGATAATAAAGAAAACATTTTATAAAATTTAATTTTATCAGTCAGTTAAAAAATACTGTGTTTAATACCTGCAAATTTCGAATTACCCATTTCTCATGATTTTCAACTTAGGTATCCCTCCGATCATAATTTACTCTATTCGACAACTTTGTTAGACTGCGTATGTGCTGAAGCTCAGCTGTCATTTGTCATTGTGTGGTAGTGTTATTTATTGACAATATCAAATTGGAAATTTAGGACAGTAGAAACAGACACCATAAACAAAGAAGAAATTGGAAATTTAGCCTCTAGTGTAGGTTTTTGACATGATACCATTACTAGAGAGATATGATAATGTGGCAGCATAATAATATTATGCTAATGCTGTGGTACAGTCAGTTTGGCGTTTCATCACATCTCGTAACACACCAGCTGTTGTGTGCATACAGTTAGATGTAATTTTTTATTATCAGAATACTACTGTAACATGATGAAATCAAGTTTATAACTGTTAACATACTGTAAATAATTTCTCCACTTTTCAAGTTTGTGTTGCTGCAATGTTAATTAAGGGTTCCCTTAATTATACGCATATTGTGCGTATAAATGTAATATAAAAAAAAATGAAAATGCAAGTGAACCTATTTAATTTAGCTCTGTATTCTACATTATCTGAAAAAGACATTATAGGCGACGAAGTAGAATGTAATTTCGGTAAATTTGCAGTTGACTGCATGAGGGTTTTAGATATTTTTTTCCAGCAACATGCTTAAAACCTTCCTCGCCCACAAGGCAAATTTTCTGGCAAACAACCCCCAAGAAAATTAAGGGACTTTGAAAACATGCGTTTTTCACATTTTACAGCAATACCTCCTTTAAACCCTGTCTACCCCATATTCGCCCAGGTCCAGCAACCTTCTTGGGGGTTGCTCACAAGAAATTTTTCTTGTGCTTTATGCTTTGAAGGTAGTTGTATGCATGCACAAGGGGAAGGAGAACCCCCCGAATTTTTGGGTGAGGAGCAGAAACCCTCTTCCTCCTGGGGTTCTTCTCCTGCATGCACACAATCACCCTCAATGCATCAACCAAAGGATTTTTTTTCCAGCTTTCTAGTTTATTTTTCTAGAGTATATTTCCTGTTTATCAATTGCTTTGTTTGAGTTTTGTATCCAAATTACTCTATAAATATATGTCATAGATCATGTTTTTGCTTGTCCTTCTTTACCTTGTTTTACTGTTCCTAATTAAATTAATTAATTTTCATAACTTTTAATATAAGGCTAAATCTTACAGCTTATATAAATATATTATTTAATATTGTTATGAAAATTCACTATCATAACGCACTTGCTGCGTTCCGAACCTTTTTAGGTTACCTATTTATACAAAAGCTTAAGAAATTCATGAATAAGCATTACATTTCAATGATTGAATAATTTCAGTTTTATTTCTAACCAAACTAAAAATTCCTAAATACGTCCCTGACGTTTCTCCCACTCAAGTCACCGAACTCCGCCCAGTTAGGAAAAGTGTACAGGCTTCTTGTATTGCAAAACTGCACCTTTGTTACCTCTATCCCTTACAACCTCTTTGGTTGACACTGACATTTAACATTTTGACATCCAAATCAGCTGTGTTTTAATTGTCAGATGAGTCATCGTTTGTCTGATAAAGTGATAAATTATTTTATTAAAAACATTTAATTGTTTAATATTTTTTACCCTCTGGGAAGTGGGAAACTAGAGGAACCGAGTGGTGAAAATTTGCGTTCGAAGTATAGTAAATCTGCCCAAAAATGTTTCGCAGTACAGGACATTTTGATAAATTATTGGGTAAGTTACCTCTAACTTTCTCAACCTAGGAAATACAATGATGTTTTTTTGCAGATAAAGCCACCAGTAATTTAATCATGGAGCCAGATTGGAACGCCATTATGCAAATATGTGATTTAATTAGACAAAATGATATTCAGTAAGTGTGGATTTTAAACCAGTTATAGCTCTGCTGGGTTTGTATGCCCCTACTTGACATTTATTTTGTTCTAGGCCCAAATATGCTTTGACTGCTCTAAAGAAAAAATTGACTTCTACAAATCCCCACACAGCACTTTATGCACTGCAGCTCCTTGAAAGTATGGTAAAAAATTGTGGTGAGTTGTAAAATACTGAATTTGGGACTATGTTTAATAGTTCTCTTCCCACTTGGAATCATATTATCTCTCCAGGGTTTTTAATATATTACTATCTTTCATCATTTATTTTTAATTAGAAATTAAGTTTGTAGTTGGGTTTTCTAAGCCAGGTAGCATGAATCATTGCAGCATTTCAAATGCAAAGTTTCAAGTACTTATCTGTTGATGTCAAATTTTCGAGGAAAATTCTGCAGTTTTCAATGCTTTATATAAATTTCTATATCCACTTTTGTAAACATCAAGTATATGCTGTCTGAGGAATTATGAGTCAAACTACAATAAGTGAAGCTCTTTAAAAACTTTAGAAAAATGTCAAAAGTTTTTTAACAATCGTTTTTGAGGATCGAATCCTTGGGTCTTGAATCATTTTAAAAATTGAATCCTTTTGTGGGTACTGGGTACTGAATCCGAATCCTATAGATTGAATCCTTTGTGAGTAGTGGGTAGTGTAGTGAATCTTTTACTGTTAACTTCATGTGCTTCGTCTGATCTTTTCGAACCTATTTAGAATGAATATGAATGAAAACTGAATACTTGTCTACTCAGAAGTGAAACTCGGCATTGTAATTTATTTGTGTATGTAGACTTAATGCTTATATTAATTTTTAGCGAATTTTCGTCGAAAAAATCACCTAATCAGATTTCTTTCATCCTTGGATTCAGTCCTCTCATCGCTAATCGTTTTTACAAACTGTATTGTAAATGATGTTAAACAGATAAAACTAAAGCATGGCTTCCTACTTCGTGACCATCAAAAAACGTTTTTCTTTTAGTTTGATCAACTACTTTAACTACTCAGGTCATTATCAAGATAGATGAAGGATAAAAGTACATATTTTAAATTTTTTCTAAATAAAGTATTCCATGGGTACCTGATATGAATGCTACTGGTTTCTTGGCAGCAAATTGGAAACAACTATTCAATAGAGAATATAAAAAAACCTACACCAGTAAGCCACCCACTTTAAATACTGGTTTAAGCCAAATTATGATTTTGTTTACCGTTCTTCAACATCCTGTAGATTCTAAATGAAGGTAGATGTGATTATAGTTCATAAGACACACTGCTATATGCAATTATTAAAGTCCTATTATAAAGTGGACCACAAATATGTGTATTTGATAATTTTGAGCTTAATAAATATTAATAAATTAATAACAATGTAATTATTTCTGCAGGTACGGCTGTCCATGAAGAATTAACCACCCACCCGTTTTGTGAGGCACTCCATGAGTTAGCCAAAACAACCCATGAAATGGTCCGCAACAAGTTATTGGAGCTAATACAAGTTTGGAGTTTTGCTTTTAGAAAAAATCCAAAACATGGTGCTTTAAGGGTAGGAAATCACTGTTTTATGAATATCATGCTTATCTTATGTTATCAACAAGTTGACCAATTTAAATATAAAAGGTCATATAAGAAGTTTTAGTGACAACAGCTATATTCTGTGGTATAGTGATGATGCTATTAAACTTCAAAATAAAGTACTAATAATATCTACTTACTCTTGAATGTTTTATAAATAAGCTGTCAAAATTTGAAAACAGCATTTTTGAGAAAAAGCTAGATTTTTATAAAAAAAAAAGAAGACTGAGTCAGTTATTATTTATTTTTGAAAGGGTTGCCAAGCAAAGAAATTTTCGGTGACATGGTAGAAACCTCGTGTGGTCAATGTCTTTTATATGAAGTAAATAAAAGAAAATGGTAAAGGTTTACTTTCCAGACACGTGTTCGATTTTTATAAAATTTTGTATACAGGCATGTTTTAGGGTGTAGATGATGAAAATTACAATAAAAATGAGGGCAGAAGCACACTTTTGGAGTTATTTGGAAATTCTTGTAGGAAAAACGTAAATTGTACTCACTTTTGGGACATGTTTTGGGGTATATCTGGTTTCACATGATCAATATAAAGATACTTATATAATGCTTTAGTACCTTATTTCACTGAACATATTCACATTTCATGGTTTCCACATTTTGTTTTTGAACAATTTTAATATAAAATTTTCCTTTTTGCAATAATGTCAAACTTCAAAATATATGACTGAAGTTGGCTTTATATGTCAAATGTCAATGTGAACTTAAGATCGATTATACAATGAAAAGAAGGGAAAAATACAGAGACACGTAAACAGTATTGGGGTTGCACTATGGGAAAATGAATTATAATAGTGGAATACACCCTTCTTTAGCTTGATATAAAACTAAGGACCCCCGAAAATGTGTAAAATATGACAAAAACATGTCAAAAACGTGAGTACAACTTACGTTTTTCCTACAAGAATTTTCAAATAACTCCAAAAGTTTGCTTCTGTCCTCATTTTTATTGTGATTTTCATCATCTACACCCTAAAACACGCCTGTATACAAAATTTCATAAAAATCGAACACGTGCCCGGAAAGTAAACGTTTACGACGGAAAATCTTGCAGAAATTCAATTAAAATAAAATTGATTAAAATTTGACTGTCTGTCATGTTTTTCCCTTGTATTGTTTTATCAGCTAAGTACTCATCAATGGTATAGTAAACCTTTCCTTCTAATATATTTCTTAGTTTTCTTTTGCTTCTATTAAAAACCGGGTTGCGGAATTTAAAAAAGCACAATCAAATGTCAATGGTGAGCCACACTGAAGCTCAATTTCTATGACCACTCAAGAAAACATTGATTATGTCCATGGAATGATCTTAGAAGATTGACAAATTGGGCTGAAACTATAGCAGAAACATTGCACATTTCTTATGAACGTGTGTTTCACTTTAAGACATCACAACTTGGGAATAATAAAGCTTTCCGCAAAATGACTGAACAAATTCTGTGCTCGCAACGTACTTGCTTAAGTTTGCTGTGACAGATTGTATAATTATGCAAAAATTTTTAGAACACAGAACTGCAATAAGAGTATACTATAGCAGTAGTAGAAATTGTGGAAAAAGGCTGCAGTAAACTGGCCAAAAGTGTGCTTTTTGCAAGACAATGCCCCTACTCACTAGTCGTTAAATGCACTGCAAACCATTGATAAAATTGACTTTGAATTGATTGACCGTGTACGGGCGAGAATTCCTGAGGTAATATTTATTGTTACCAATTGTTACAGTTATTAAAGATTCACTTGCATACCTTAGAATTAGTATTTTTCACGGACCTCTGATTTATTGGTCACCTGTATCAATACATAAATTAAAGACTTAGTGCCTTTGTGGAACCTTTGTCTACCTTTCCACCACTTTCAGTGCTGTCTGCATGCGCTCCCACACTGACTGTGTAACCTTCCCTCAGACTATGATGACAAATGTCGTCTACATAGCCCTGTACCTCATACCCCCCTCCTGAGAGCCTTCCTAGCAGGCCGTCCACGACTAGGCACCAGAGCAAGGGAGACAACGCTCTCCTGTAGACACCCCGCCGCGACCCCCGACAGCAGAATCCCTCCCGTGATTGAGGTGAACACCGCCCTGTCCTTGAGCATGGAACCGATCCACCTGCAGCAGGTCTCCTTTATTCCACGCTCCCTGACAGCTGCCTAAACCGATCCAAATAAGATGTTGCTGAAGGCCCCCCCCTCTATGTCTAGGAAGCCCCCAGCGCCACCTCCCTGTTCTCCAGCGTATTCTCCAGTTTCAGCACCAGTTGGTGCAGTGCTGTTTCTGTTGAGACTCCTGCTCTGTATGCATATTGTTTGTAGCAAGAAGCACATGAGACTTATTGGCCTTAGGTACTTTGCCTGATCTGTTGGACGCCCAGGTTTAGGAATGAATACAACCCTGGCCAGTCTCCATGCCCTCGGAATTTACCCCAGAGCCAGGCTGGCCCTCATAATCAGGGTCAGTGTCAGTATATATATCCCCTGTTGGAGCATGATAGGCATTATTCCATCAAATCCTGGGGATTTGTATGGCCTAAAGCTGTTAATGGCCCATCTGATTTTGCTCCAAGTAACCACCTCTTTAGCGACTGTCCAGGCTACTCTAGATGCCCGCCTATAAGGTGCCTCTATTGCCGAGTGTTCCCAGTCCAAAGTTGATTAGTTTATTATGTTACAGCCGGGGAAGTATGTCTGGAGTAAAATTTCCATAGTTTCCTCCCTCAAGCTTGTAAAGTCTCCCGTGGATGTTCTAAGGGAGCCTATGTTGGTCTGAGTGCCCTTGGACAGGATCTTGTGTTGTCGAGCACTCTCGTATGTGTTCTCCACTTCCTCGCAGTGCCTCCTCCGTGACTCCTTCCTGACGTCCCTCAGTCTTTTGTTATAGGTTGTTATATTGTTATATATTCATCCCATGCTCCCGACCTTTTGGCCACGTTAAACAGCTTACGAACCTGCGTCCTCCTTTGCCTGAGGTCCTTGTTCCACCACGGGACATTCCTGGTGGACGCCCTCATTTTCAGAGGGCAGTTGGCGTTATAGGCTGAGGTGATTGCGTCTCGCTCTTGGGCTGCCGCAATCTCGAGGTCTATTGAATTGCCTATGGTACTCTTAACGCCCCGCCGTTCCACTGCTAGGTCTGCCCTGTAGGCTTTCCAGTGTGCCTTGCGGGGGTCCCACATTAAATTTCATAAAGAATTGTAAAAGTGCCCTCACCCCTAGACTTTGTGTCTGAGCTTCCCCACAATTCATGGTGCGCGTTTGCATCCATGCCGATGATGGTCTGCCATCCACCTGCTCTGCTACCTACCATCAGCTGCTCCAATTCCTTGGATGGAGGAGGGTCTGTGCTGTCCCCTGGCAGATAGGCTGATCTGACAGTAATGTTCCTCGGCACATCGGATTTTGATCGCTGCCAAGTCCCTGGAACAGAAATTCATTAAAGGCAGAAACCCTATTCCTTCTCTGACAAAAATGTAGGCCCTTGGGTTCTTGCTGTATCTGCTGTAAATGAGCTTTCCAGCAGCTCCGCTGAGTCCCTTGATCTCGCCATTATAGGAGTACGGTTCCTGGATGAGAGCCGCATCCGTGTTCTTTAGAGCCATCAGTAGTCCGGCCGTGACTGCCCTACTGTGTTGGAGGTTGACCTGAAGGAACCTAAATCCCATTAACCCCTGGTTGCTTCCCCAGTGGGCGGAAGCTAACCCTTCTCAGGCCCCAGAATGCCTTGAAGGAGGTTCCTTCAAGTGCTCTGTAAGATGCCTGGTCGATCGAGAAGGCGAGAGTCTGTCCTTTCTCCTCTGCCTTCCTGCTTAGAACCTACCAGTGTTGTGTCGTCAGTTCAGGGTTCTGGATCTTCAGTCTACTGATCACCGTCTCCTGCAGGACGGTGTCAGGGATCCGTACGAGGACCTTGCGTCTCTTTGGGAGTTCCTTGGGCTTGACGGCTGTCAAGTCTGCCCCCTCCCAAATCTGACTGAGGCCCCCGATCGTTTACCGCAGTCAGTCCCGTGACTGCGGGCCGGCATAGATTATCCAGAGGATGCCACCCTCCTGGTGCGCCCGGTGGAACTGAGTCAGGCTCTTCCCATCCTGAAGAGAGTTCACCGCAGCTACCACCGCAGCCTGGATCAGGTCCGCGTTTCACTGGTCTAGCATGACCTCAGGATGGCGTCTGTTAATCACCGCCATCCCGAGCCAGTCTGCGCCGGTGTTCCATCCCTGGTCCTTTTGGGACATCTGTCTGTAGTAGGCGTGCTAGAGCTCGAGCGCGGCCTCTTCTGACTCGCACACGCCTCTTCTGACTCGCACACGCCTCTTGCGCCTTTACAGGTTTCTCGGCCGTCCACGTCCCTGTCGCCATTTTCTGCGCCCTCCGGAGCTTCTTTCTTTGCGCACCGGAGAGACGCTTAGACTGCCGGGGCAGTCCCTCTATCCTTACAGTAGGGTCTTCACTGGTGGAGGGGCCCCCCGAGGCCGTGGACCTCGCCGCTTTTCAGTGTGACCCAGCCTCCAGCTTGGGTGTCGGGGACAAGTCTGTGTCCGATGCTATCCCCTGTATCTCGGCCCCATCCAGATTGTTGCTCAGATCTTAATTAGGGCACTCAAAAAAGTGGAGCGTGGCATTTAGCACGATCAGACTATTATTTTTTTCCCGAAGTTCAAAAAACAATTGATTAAATAAAATTTTGTTTGAAAAATTATTGTCTTCTATTGTAGGCTAAATGCTTTTCAGTACCACCTCGTATTACAAATTGTCATTCTAATTTAATTAAAAGAGTATGAGTGTCATCATTATTGATCACATTATTTCAATGTCATCTATAATTTAATTACTACTGTGGAATATCTATTGTCTTATTTTTATTGCAGGACCTGATGGCACAAATGAAGGCAGAGGGCTTCAAATTTCCAGCTCTGAGGGAGTCTGATGCCATGTTTAGTACCGACACTGCCCCTGAATGGGCTGACGGAGATGTGTGTCACAGGTGTAGAGTGGCGTTCAGCCTTATTGTACGGAAACATCATTGCAGAGCATGCGGTCAAGTGTTCTGTGCCCAGTGCAGTCAGAAAAGTACTACCCTGCCCAAATTTGGTATTGAGAAAGAGGTAAGTTCAATAATAATTGTATCAGTCCTAAAACTATTGTATAAAATTATTTTAGAACATTTTCCCTATATAGTTATCTAAGTATCTAACCTGTATTGGGTATACATGTGTGGGTAAAGTATCGAATAAATTAAGTTATATATCTTTATCCAACAAGCTGAAAATAAACAAAAAGCTGCTTGGAAAGTACTAAAAAATGAAAGAAGTAACAGCCGACATCACGATGTGAGTAAATTATGCCACATAACTGCCACAGAATTAAACAAACATTTTGTTAACGCGAGCAAACAAACGATTCAATCAAAAACCATCAAAGAACCTCAGAAATCACTGAAAGTGTCGTATTCATTTTATTTAGAGGAAACAACAGTAGAGGAAGTCCTAGACATTACATACAACCTGAAAACGAAGACTAGTAGGGATTGTAATGGAATGAGTGTCATGTTTTTAAAGAAGATAATACATTGTATTGTTGAGCCCTTAGTTGCAGTCATAAACAGATGTTTTGCATCGGGGGTTTTCCCCGATGCTCTGAAGTTGGCTATTATGATAAGTTTATTTAAAGGAGGTGATGAACATATATTGGACAACTACAGACCTATATCCATTTTACCTGTTCTTTCCAAAATAATAGAAACACTGATCAGGGATCGGCTGATGCAGTACTTTGAGAGAAACAAACTCCTTCGAGATTGTCAGCATGGATTTAGGAAGAATCTAAATACACAGTCAGCAATGATAGAACTCCTAGACAGCATCACACAAACTTTAGATGACCAACAGGTTGCTCAGGTGTGTTTATGTGACCTCACAATTATGGTGTAAGAGGAATTCCCCACCAGTTGATCACTTCATACCTATCAAACAGGAAACAGAGGGTGAAATGGAACAGAGGCGAATCAGACTGGCAAGAAACAACATGTGGTGTGCCACAAGGATCAGTTCTCGGACCACTCCTTTTTCTTGTGTTTATTAACGATTTGCCACTCAATGTTGCTTGCACACAGGTATACTTGTTTGCGGATGATACGGCTCTCTTAAATATACATGAGAGACCATATGTGAATGCTGCAACAAACTGTTCAATGAAAGAAGCGGAAGTGTGGTTCGACTACAATCAACTGCAGCTAAATGTTACAAATACAAACATACTTACCTTTTCTGCTAGACCTGATACTCCTTGTAAGTGTGTGAAATTTCTGGGAGTCACTTACCAGGAAAATCTTTGCTGGAGCGAACACATCAACCAGTTATCAACAAAACTATCACGGACCATATATCTGATCAGGTGATTGATGATAGAAACAGATTGTCTAACAGCAACAACTGCTTACTTTGGAAATTTTCACTGCGTAGCAACATATGGTATCACAGTTTGGGGTTCGTCCCCTGAAATGATCAGAATTTTTATCCTCCAGAAGAAAGCTGTCAGGATACTTGCAGGTATAGGGCATCGAGATAGCTGCAGGTCTGCGTTCAAGACAATGAGTATACTCACCATACCATCCGAATACATAATGAGTAGTGTTACTTACGCACATACAAATAAAGAATAGTTTCTTACTGGAAAAGAATTGCATTCTTACCTTACAAGAAAAAAAGATGATTTATTAGTGCCGTTCCACCGACTTAAAAGAACGCAAACTGGAACAAACTTTCACTGTGTTAAACTGTACAATAAGGTACCTAGTCACCTGAGGTCACTGGACAAAAACTGCTTCAGGAAGGGAATTAAAGATCTGCTGCTGGAACACGCATTTTATTTTGTTGATGAGTTTTTAGAGATTTTTTTTTTTTTTTTTAATTTACTTATTATCATAAATCGTACAACATGTCTACACAATAAGCCTGAGGCTTGTGCTGTATATTAACATAATTTAATAAAATTTCACCAAAAACTGCTTAAAAACTCCATCCAAATGTAACATACTTCTAATTTTGACATTCCAAATTTGTTGGGCTTCTACTTGTTCCATCTAATGAACCAGTCTTTGCCTTCACTCTTCATTAATTTTAATGCTGTTCCAATACCTCCCAAACTAAAATTCTTTGTTTATAGCCGATATTTTCATCCATATTGTTAATTTTGAATTCAACTAAATGATGTAATTGTTATTTTAATGTTGTTGTTTATTTTGTTTACTGTGTAATTTTATTTGTATATTTTAGTGTCTTGTGACAAGGTTTATCTACTGAATATATCTTATCTATCTATCTATTTATCTATGCTATCTTACATAAGAAATTTTACGAGTATATGGCATTGAATGGGAGAAATTGTTAATTTTATTGTTAACAAAAAATAAACAAAAACATGTTAACCAAGCAAATACAGGTGTTAAATTAAGAGTACGAATTGCCATCTACCGACTTCTTGACAATACACAAGTCTGTAGACATTCTCCTTGTACATGTTTTTTTAATAAACTGATAATTCCTTTACAAAAAGTTTTAACAAATAAAGAAGCACATGTCTAGTAATACGATACAACGAAATTTTACATTAGAACACAATAAAATTAATTCAGTAAGTAAGCAACTAGACAAAACATAATACCTAAGCTAGACAATCAGAAATGACAAGGAATAACTATATTCTCTCTATAAATGACTAAGTATATTCACACACACTAGCTTTGAGTTGTTTCTTGAATGAACCAAGTGTAAGATTGAAAAAATTCAGTGAAACAGAATTTTCAAGCTAGGACAGTCTTGACACTGGAGATCCCGTGCCATAATTTGTTCTGTGAACTTCCACGTGAAACAGTGTATTTCTACGAGTATGACGACCTGGTACATGAAAACTGAAAAGAGCAAGCAAATCAGGACAATATATTATTGATTTTACAACCTTGAACTACAGGATGGCATCCAAGTAATTTCTTCGATTGGCCAAGGATTCTACCTTCAACATCAAACACAATTCACTGCGGGAATAATCATGCATAGCAATACCCAACTTATGAGCAATATATCTTAAATCCTGCTCTGTACAATCTCAATGTAACTTATATCGGTTGCATATATGTGGGACCAAACAGGCGAAAGATCTTCAAGCAGTGACCTGCACAAAGCATTAAAGATGCCTGTCACATGTTAAAGTTCTTAAAGTCTGCAGTGTTTCCATTTATGAATCCAAAGGTTAGTAGGTTATAACAGATATTTGTTCTATGGGTTTGCGCAAAACATTGTAATGAAACTGTGGCCTTCGCCAGAGGTGATGCTAAAAGTCCAGGTGTGGAAAAGGTTTTGAATGTTGTTGTGTTTGTCAGTGGTTTTATTTCACAGAGACGACCGCAACGGAGCTTCGCATAAATAAATCCGTCTGTCACTTCTGTCTGTGTCAGCGAAGCGACCTGGGGGAGCCGGGGCTCGCATTCCAAAGCTGCGGTCTTCTCGGGAGCGTGGGGGCACTAGCGAAGCGGCTGACTGCGAGTTGATTTGAACCTGGTGGCGGTCTAGTCACGATCAAATCACCCAAAGTGGTCTCCTGTGCAGCAGCCTCTACGGTTTTGGTGACCGGCTGCAGTAAGGGTACTTCGGGCTGCAATAGATTTTTAACAGTGTTGGTAATCAAAACAGTCCGGCGAGACTCAGCATACTGGACGCTTGGGGGAGCGGGGCGCTTAGCGAGTTTCGCAGTAGCTGGGGTTGCATTCCTGAGCTGGAGTCTTCCCAAGAGCGCGAGGGCACTAGCAAAGCGGCTGACTGCGAGTTGATTTGAACCCGGTGGCGGTCTAGTCACGATCAAATCACCCAAAGTGGTCTCCCATACAGCAGCCCCTACGGTTTCGGTGACCGGCTGCAGTAAGGGTACTTCGGGCTGCGATAGATTTCTAACAGTGTTGGTAATCGAAACAGTCCGGCGAGACTCGGCCTACTGGGCGCTTGGGGGAGCGGGGCGCTTAGCGAGTTTCGGAGTAGCTGGGGTTGCATTCCTGAGCTGGAGTCATCCCGAGCGCGCGAGGGCACTAGCAAAGCGGCTGACTGCGAGTTGATTTGAACCCGGTGGCGGTCTAGTCACGATCAAATCACCCAAAGTGGTCTCCCGTGCAGCAGCCCCTACGGTTTCGGTGACCGGCTGCGATAGATTTCTAACAGTGTTGGTAATCGAAACAGTCTGGCGAGACTCGGCTTCCTGGACGTTCGGGGGGGTGAGCACCGCTTGAGGGAGCGGGGCGCTTAGCGACGGCGCTTAGCGAGTTTCGGAGTAGCTGGGGTTGAGTTCCTGAGCTGGAGTCTTCCCGAGAGCGCGAGGGCACTAGCAAAGCGGCTGACTGCGAGTTGATTTGAACCCGGTGGCAGTCTAGTCATGATCAAGTCACCCAAAGCGGTCTCCTGTGGCGCAGCCCTCGTGGTCCTGGATCTGGACGACAGCTGTGATATTTCGGGCTGCAGTAGGTCTCCACCCTTACTGGCGATCGAAACAGTCTGGCGATACCCGGTGTCCCGAGCGTCCTAGCGGCATTATTGGGAAGAATTGCCGTTTTCAATCTTCGTAGGAAAGCTTTGCTTTGTTTCCTTCGGGAGGCACAAGGGGTTGCGTTCCCGAGCTGGAGTCTTCCCGAGGGCGCCAGGGCACTGGCAAAGCGGCTGACTGTGAGTTGATTTAAACCCGCTGGGATATTTCCGGCTGCAGTAGTCTCCACCATTACTGGCAACCGAAATAGTCTGGTGATATCCGGTGTCCCGGCCGTCCTGACGGCACGGTTTGGGGGCTTTGCCTTTTTTTTCAATTTGATAGGGAGGACTTTCTTTATTTTGTCAGGGGGAAATTCCCATCTCTCTTGGGAGACACTTTCTCAGGTCGTAGAGGGTCTGTATGACTGCATCGCTCGAAGGTCCGTAATTAATTAATGATAGTAGGAATTAGAACAAGCCGTTAGCTGATCTTGATATTGCACGTAGTGTTGGCTTTTAATTTGCATATTGCATGCCTGCTTAAATCGACCACCTTGGCGATCCCAGGACACTTCTGCCTGCTTACAGGCTTAGAATTCACAACCCCTCTTCATGATACCGCCCGTATAACTCGCGAATATTTCTGTTTCTGCCTCTGGTCTAATAAATTAATTTGTTATCCAGTAAGTTAGGTTAAACGTGTAGTATTTCGGGAGAACCCCTTGTGTAAATATTTCTTTGTACATATTTTGTAAATAGATTATTTGTTTTATACGGTGTTTCACTCAACGCTTCCCAACCAATCCACCCCAACCTAATACGCAACATTTTGATCTCTAATACACAGGCCATAATTAATGAGTCCTGAGGGACTTCGCCTGAGGACTTAGGTGAACCTTGTCTTCACTGAAGTTTACCCTGGGTCCGGGTAGCTGTAAATAACAACCGAGGACAGAGATATAGTCCTGAGGGAGCGCAGCGACTTCCTTTAAACCTTCGCTGCTGGCGCCAAATTCCGTAATAAAGCCGTACTGATAAGGTTATCCCGTGGAAACCTCCCCATATTAGGGGATAAGATAACCTTATCCCGATTTGACCCCTCACAAGATAAACAATAATTTTCGGGCCAATTTGTGTTCTGTTGAGGTAGACTTTGGACTTTAAATAACCCCATGAAAAATAATCGAGGTAAGATCTGTGGATATTGCGGGCAATTCTATATCCACTCCTCCAGCTACCATACCAGGATATTCCTGGGGCTTTTCCGCCTGCTGTTAAGGTGTACTACCCTCTGTGTGAAGTTGGTTGCCCTTTTGGAGCTTACAGCCGAGGCCTCAATCTTTTAGGGTTTTCTACATATATAAAAATTTCAGTTTCTCTTTAAAACCATCTGGGCCCGACATCTGCTAGTATGTCTTGGACCTATTCTTTTTATTTCGTACCTGGTCCTACGGGGAACATATAATCTTTATTTATAGTGCATATTACTGACAATATCAGAGTTAATTTTATACATACACGAAGAAACAATGACAAATAGTCTGACAGTTATGTTTTAACCTCAATTCGTAATTAGAATTAAAGCCATTTCAATAATAATAAAAATAGTGTTTTATTAAGAGATTAGCCACCCATTTACGTTTTATGTACAATATTCCATAAATAAACATAAAGATATATAATATATTAATAATATCCCTCTTTAATTTTTTCCAACGAAGTATTGAAGAAATATATTCTGTTTTGTAAGCTGTTGGCATTCCTACAAATTCTCGTAATTGCTGAATGGTAATTTAAACAATTTCTGTTATTTTTTTAGGTGAGAGTGTGTGATGGCTGTTATGACCAAGCCAACAAGCCCACTTCTGCTTCAAAAACGCCTGAAGCTAAAGAAACTGAGTTGCCACCTGAGTATGTTAACAGTTCACTTGCACAGCAAAATCAGGTAAAGCATGCAGCAGATATTTTAATATTGATTAGTAAAATATGTTATTAAATTGATGGCTCATTTAACTTTTTTATTTAGGCACCGCCTCGTAGAACTGAAGACGAACTCCGTGAAGAAGAAGAACTACAGCTGGCATTAGCGCTGAGTCAGTCTGAGGCAGAAGCCAAAGAAAAAGAGAAAACAAAATCTGGTGGTGCACTACATTCACTTTTCAAAGGTAATTTTGTTATTTGTTGTAAAAACTATAACTCCTGAACAAGAAAAGCTTTTAGTATGTGTAGCAGATAATCTACAAATTAGTTCAACAAGAATAAGGGCAGCTGCTTGTGTAAGTAAAACATTGGTTCAGATGATGTTTTACGGGGGAGGACTTTATCCTTATCACTTTACTTTATATACAGAATTGATTGCTAGCTGATCTTCCAGCTTGTCTACAATTTTGCCATTCCTTCAGAAATAAACAGAATCCACACTTACTGTTTGGGAATACACCCGAAAGACCTGATTGCGAAGGATATATTATAGTCACTTAGGGAGACTTCACGGGAGCATTGCTTCCACAGAAGGAATAGAAGGCCTTGAGGTGGCAGTGGAAAACAAATAAGTGGGGTAATAACAACCGCCTATGATGCAAACTGCGCAAATAAATCCAGGAATGTAACGGGTAAAACGGTTTGCTGGAATAGACTTTACATCCATACAGAATTGATTGCTAGCTGATCTTCCAGCTTGTCTGCAATTTTGCCATTCCTTCAGATATAACCAGAATGCAGACTTACTGTTTGGGAATACACCCGAAAGACCCGATTGGGAAGGATATATAGTCACTCAGGGGGGCATTGCTTCCACAGGAAGAATAGAAGGCCTTGAGGTGACAGTGGAAAACAAATAAGTGGGGCAATAACAACCGCATATGATGCAAACTGCCCAAATACATCCAGGAATGTAACGGGTAAAACAGTTTGCTGGAATAGATTTCACATCCATACAGAATTGGTTGCTAGCTGATCTTCCAGCTTGTCTACAATTTTGCCATTCATTCAGATATAACCAGAGTGCAGACTTACTATTTGGGAATACACCCGAAAGACCTGATTGGGAAGGATATATAGTCACTCAGGGAGACTTCAGAGGGGCATTGCTTTCACAGGAGGAATAGAAGGCCTTGAGGTGGCAGTGGAAAACAAATTAGTGGGGTAATAACAACCGCCTATGATGCAAACTGCCCAAATAAATCCAGGAATGTAAACGGTAAAACAGTTTGCTGGAATAAACAACTCAAAGGTCTAAGTGCTGTGGTGTGAAGGGTATCCAATAAGGCCAAGATCACCTAAAACTAGGATACCTATAAAAAATTTACACCAAAGCAAGCAGAAAGACAAAAGGAAATTCATGGAAACAGCTAGGTGAAGAGGTTAATGAAGAACCAACAGCAACAAGAATCCAGAGGGTGCTGGCTAAAGATTGCTATGCTGTGAGGTGGGATTCATAAAAAAAAGCTGATGGGTCCTATATGGAATCAATAAAGAAAAGTTAAGCAATTGCTTTTGAGCACATACTTTCCAGACTCACCGACATTAGAAGACAAAAGCTCCGAGTAAAGGGTAGTATGGCATAATGTAGAAGATTGGAAGATGGCCATTAAAGTGGTAAGGCCCAAGAAAATCATATGAGCACTAAACAAGTTCAGTCCATTCAAATCTTTTCGAATGGACAGGATATCTCCAATACTAATCCAAAAAGACAATGTGCTAATGTGCAAGGTATACAATCTTCTGGACGCTTTTGTCTCTAAGACCTCTTTCACAGGAAAAGCCACCATTAAACGTAAAAGATTTTACTGGCGCAAATTAAAAAAATCTGGTGATTCTTCGTTTCTTGCTAAATTTCAAGAGCTGCGAGCAAAATTAAAATATGATATAGGGGTTTCTCGGAGAAGGTTTTTTGGTAAGATTGAGGAAGTTATAAAACTGTCCTAAAAAGTTCTGGAGCCATGCTTCGTATAGGGATCGTCGGTGTTGTCCCACTATCGACTCGGGTGGTCAGCAGGCTTTTGCTGATGGCTTTGTATCCTATTTTTCTAAATGCTTAGACTCTAACCTACATATATATGGCTTCTAATTCTGATATGGACTTCTCAGCTGTATTGGGCATTTTACTGATGACGAGATCATCACAGCTGCTAAGCAAATTAAGCCAAATTTCTCCTCTGACCCAGACCTCTTGCCGGAATTTCTTTTTAGGGATTGTTTGTACACTTTTTTAACTCCTCTTTTTTAGCTCCTATTTAATTTTATTCTTACAATGGGCACGTCTCCCAACAAATGGAAGCTTTCTCGTGTAATCCCTGTGTTCAAATCAGGGGACAACTCTGATCCTTCTAACTGTAGACCAATTGCTATATTGTGTAATTTTTGTCAGATGTTCGAAGCATGACTGTGTGAACATATAATCTTTCATATAAAATTCTTGTTGCATCAGCATAGCTTTATTTCTGGTAGATCTACACTCACAAATTGGGCCACCTTTACCCAGTTTGTTGCTGATCGGCTTGACAGCTCTTCACAGGTAGATGTTATATACACGGACTTGTCAAAGGCCTTTGCTAGAGTCAAACACTCTATTCTTATAAATAGACTTCTTTACTTCGGTTTTAGTAATCAGTTGATAAAAACCTTAGGGTCTTATTTGAGAGGTCGGAAACAATTTGTTCAGATTCGAGGCCTTAAATCTAAACCTTATGACACACCATCTGGAGTCCCACAGTGGTCCATTTTGGGTCCTCTTCTCTCTCATATTTTTATTGACCAAGTGTCACAGATATTCGATGACCTGACCTGACCTGACCAAGTGTCACAGATATTAGATGTGTCTTATCTAATTTACGCTGATGACATCAAAATGTATCCAGAAGTTAGGGGTGTTGACAGGTGCATACACCTACAGAGCAATCTTTTGATGTTTTCTGGGTGGTGCTGTGAGAATGCCCTTACTTCAAATGTTGCTAAGTGCTGTATAATCTTTTAGTCGGAACAAACAGCCAATTTTATCTGATTACCAATTGAAGGGAAATAGCTTGGCATGTCCTGACACAGTTCGTGACCTTTGAGTGATTTTTGACCCTATGCTCTCATTTCGGCGTCATTATCAATTTATTAGAAACTCTGTCTTTAAAACCTTGGGCTTTATAATTAGGTATAGAAGGGATTTTAGATCTCATGAAACATTGATCCTCCTGTGCAAGGCACTGGTGAGGCCATGTCTTGAATATGCTTCGGTAGTTTGATCTCCGGCATACATGGTGCACATTGATAGCATTGAAAATATTCAGAGAAAGTTTATGAAATTCCTCAGTTTTTCAATTGATGGTCAATACCCGTGCATTGGCTATCCACAGAGTAATTAAATCGAGCGCTTTAACTTTGCTAGCCTGGAGAACAGGAGACTGCATTGTGTTTCTTTTCAAAATTATCAGTTCAGCTCTTGATTGCCCCTCTCTGCTTGAGTCAATAAAATTTAATGATCGAAGTATAGAATCTTGGTATCCCAACATGTTTTATCTGCCAACGGCACGTACGGAGCTGTTGAGCTCGTCTCCAGTCGATTATATGTGTGGAAATTACTCCAACTTACAGGAGAGCCTGGATATATTCTGATGTTCTGTCTCTCTTATAAAGAATTGTTTCTGTATGTATTAGTGATGCAATGTAATGTATTGTTTTATATGATTTGTATGTCCCCATCCTTCAGTTGGCTTTGTGCTGTTGGATAGGGTAATAAATAAATAAAATAAATATTTATGCAAAATCTTTGGAGCCTCTTTAGCTTGGAAATACATACCTCAAATATGGTGCAAGATGAGGGTTGTCTACCTGCAGAAAATAGGTTGGGTGTTGCACCTAGGATCAACCCTCCATATTGTGTAATCTGATATCTAAAATCAACAGTCCAAAACGTTGCTACGACCGTTCGCTACTAAGTACCAGAGAGGTGGAACACACCACAATTCCCTCAATAATCAACGGAGGCCTAAGCAGAGCTCAAGCATTGAGACATCTCAGAGGGGCTCAGGTGTTATATAAACACTCTGTGTTTATCAAAGTCTGAGAGACTTAACTTACTAGGCGCCAGCCACTTTCCGCAACCCGTGGCCAGGTTCAAGGTGTCATTAGTACCTACGCGACGAACTATGATGACTTGGTGACTTAGAATCAAGATCAATAATACTTCTATAATCCGCGAAACGCGAGCTCGAACGACACAAACACAATCAATGGTATGTTCAGCAAATAATACCACCAGAAACAATATTAACCCATATATTCACAATATAAATACAGCGGTGGCATAGAATTATGCTATGATAACAGTAGGCTGTATGGCAATAGGGACCGACATAAACACAATAAGGTTCGCCTATTATATGGGTAACTACCGGCAGATAATGTCAACAGCTATTAATTGACATCAGTTCCCTAAATCTCTGGCGAATGAGCTCACACGCCCTTCACAAAGGTAATATAACCTAAACAGGTTAAAATGATCTGCCTAATGGGCCTGAACAGTGAATTATGTTCTAAAGTTAGTGTTACTTATGTAACAAGGCCGTTATCTCTTCAGAATAAAACTGTAAGAAGCGTGAAGCACTTCTCACAAGGTAAACAATAATGCACTTCACTGGTCGTCTGGAACTGACTTAGTTAAACACTTAGGGGTGATGTCCCCTCGTGGAGTTTATGTTGTGATGAACAACCGTCTCAATAAACGACCCTATAGGTCAGGGATCATAAATAATAATAACAAATGATCGGTAACCGGCCCTATAGGTCAGTAATCATCAATAATATTAACAAGCATAAGGTAAATGTCCGTGAAGGTCAGTAATCAGGACTGATAAGAACAAATAATGTCGTGAACGACCTTATAGGTCAGTGATCATAAATAATAATTAATAAAGTCGAATGACTGGCCACAATGGCACTCCGTGTATTCCTCAATAAATTTATGGTATGGTGGCGACCACTAGGTTCACCGACGGTATCGGCAGGTAATGACGTTAACAGGCGCTAACTGTCACACAAATTCAAATGATATTGAAGATAAGCGCAGGCACAAAAAAGGATATCTGCACGTGGCAATGGCACATTACTTAAAACATACAATTATACTGAAATGCCACGATGAAGTGGTTGTTGTGTTAATACTCATCTGTGGCGACCGGGCAGCTACACCATCGCAACTACGGCCTACAGTGGAACCAGATCCAATTAACCTGCAACTAACAGCGACCCTTTGACAGTAGCGACTAGCGGCCCAGCTACGCTCGCAATTCTCATGCTGCACTGGAATGGCAGTGACCCTAAAACAAAATTACACTAGTCTGGATGGAAGCACCAGCTTGCCCTGAAGAACGATGTTTATCATCAACTTAACGTGGTGGCATTACTCTACATATATGGACATGGCTACAACAGCACTCTTGCCCCTACAACAGCTAAAAACAGAAGACCGAACCCGACAGAGAAGCTTCCGTCGTGACTCAAGGCACATGCGCTCAGTCATGCCAACTTATAGACAACAGATCGTCTCTGCGCTATGTAACTAGCCGTTCACCAGACATAGAAAGACAGCAGATGACCCCCAGTTCCGCTGTATTTTAATCGTAGACTTAATAGAATTAAACGAGCAGGTAACACCCTCTCGATGATCATTATAGATGAGCACAGACACGGTCTGTGTCATCCTAAATACTCACTTGCATGAGAACACATCAAAATAGAAGCAAAACTTAAAAAAATAATGAGAGATTAACAATAAAAACAAGTTACGACATCTGGGTCGTACATATACATAAATAGGAAAACAGCTTTTGAGGGGTTTTCCTAAAAAAAGACTTTATTGAACATAATGTTTTTCTTCTGTTACCACTTCATTTGTAATATGATTTGTATTTCTTCACTTCAGCTCAAGAACCCCGTGCAGTCGAACGAGCTCCCACACCAGAGGAAGACCAGACCAATCCAGAACTTGCCCGTTATCTAGATCGTTCTTATTGGGAATCCATTAAGGAGAGTGAATCCATTGATGCTTCAGCTCGTCCTACCAGTCCGTCAGCTCCCGCTACGGCTCCTGTTCAACAGAATGACATCCTGAAAAACAGCAAGCTCAAGGAGAACGGTATTTCCGATCCTGATCTGGAAGATTTCATAGCCACCCTCAAATCTCAGGTGGAGATATTCATCAACCGCATGAAAAGCAATTCAAGCAGAGGCAGGTCAATTGCTAATGATTCCAGCGTGCAGACGTTGTTCATGAATATCACCGCAATGCATTCAAAACTGTTGAGGTACATACAGCAGCATGATGATAGTAGGCTGCATTATGAGAGACTGCAGGACAAACTTACACAGGTAAGTGATAATAATGGGAATAATAGAGAATATGATCTTTAAAAAACTATTTACATGTTGTAAATGTGTCATTTTTATCAAGATAATTTATAGTCTGTAGTGTATTAGGCTATATTGAATAAAATTATACAGCACGTCTGCACCAAACAGTCTTAAGACCGATGATAACATATGGAGTCATAGTTTGGTGGCCCAAGGCACTTCGTGGTATCGCAAGGGCTGAACTGGCTCAGCTACAGAGACAAGCTTGTCTGATGATAACGGAAGCAATAAGCACTGCTCCATCAGCCGCTGTGGTGGTCCTCCTTAATATTCCACCTCTTCACATTTGGCTGGAGAGGGAGGCTAGCTGAACAACATACAGATTAAAACAAACAGCCGACAGCATGCCGAAGGAAATGGGAGGGTCCGGACTCCTTGATGACATTGAGGGTCATGAGATTCTGGGAATAATTTCAGATTTGATGCCTACAAAGATCAGTAGACATCTGTCTTTCAAGACTGTCCTTCTGAAAAGGGAGGACTGGGAACGAAATCAAACAACCCTATTGAGGGCTGATCTCCGCTGGTTAAATACAATTCCTTAAATACAAAATATAGGCATATATTGTAGCATACAAATATTTGAGACATAGAAGTTTAAAAAAAAGAAATGTTGAACAAAATTTGCAGGTTTCTCTTTCGAACACTGCCATCATAATGTAACCGAAAAACACGTTGGGATGCTAGGATATATATATATATATATATATATATATATATATATATATATATATATATATATATATATATATATATATATATATATATATATATATATATATATATTGATTGTTAAATGGCTCTGTCAGGTCTCATTACCCAACAACTTTCAAAATACGCATAAGTGAAGTCTTCTGAAATTACGCTACCGACTCAGTGGAACCAATAGCGGGCTTAAAGCGCCGCTACCGAGTTAACGGAGTCGTTTCCAAGTTATAACTTCCCACTTTTGGCAGTATTGAATGCCTGTAAAGTTCAAATTCGAAGTAGTTTTGAGTAATGATCTTCGAACTATTTTGGAGAATTACATGTTTCGAACTTCGAACTACTTTAACATCGAATAGCGTGAACATTTTTCGAACCCAAGGTCCAAGGTTCAAGCTCGGTTCGAAATTTCGAAGGTTCGCACACCTCTAGTTAGTAATATATTTGATTGTCTTAACTTTACATGCTTTACAAATAAGCATAGCCTTGTCCTTGTAAACAGACAGACAATCTAATTGAATGATAATGTTCTAAACAAAGTAACAACATTGCTTAAATAACTCAGTGAGATAAATCGGAAGTAGCTTAACTTACCTTTTTTTTTCTCTTCCTCTGTATTAAAATTTACAATTTACTCTGCAAGGAGTATTAAGTAAATATGTGACACAGGTCTAGTCGGCAAAATAAAAATAATTAAAAATATTAAAAAAATATACACATATATAAATAATAAATAATGCAAAGCCTGTGAGCAGAAGCCTGCCAGTGTCGACACTCCCTCTCGGACAACACTGAATTGTTAATTTAGTAAGTCTCTTGGCCAGGTTTTTCCTAAATGTCTCTTGTGGAAAGGGTCTTCAGAGAGTTGTTCTATGAGGGGATTCTCGTGGCCAGGCAACTTTGCGTTAATTTCTTCATGAACGAATGGAATTTTGAGATCTTGATGTAAGGTAAGGTTGGAAACGTACCATGAAGCATTTACTATTGCGCGAAGTCTTTTGGGTTAAGTGAGCTTTGATTTTCTTCCTAGGAGCCAGTGTATCTAACGAAACTTAAATTTTATTTGTGCTTTCTTTGACTGTATATGCCTTTTCCACGTTAAACTTTGATCAAGATGTATACCCAGATATTTTGCTTCAGTGTTTATAGGTATGTGGCTATTAAGTAGAGTTACTCTTGGGCAGATCGTATTTTTATTAGTCAATGTTACTTGAACTGATTTGCTTTCATTTACACTGAAACGCTATTTCTTAAACCATTTACTGATCTTGTCCAAATGTTGTTGTAAGTTTGGTGACGCTACCTAGTCTTTTCAATGTGATGATACTATTGCAATATCATCAGCAAAAGTAGCAAGTGTTGTGTTTCCTGACTTTGATATATCTAGTGCTGATTAAGTACAGTAGTGGTACCAGCACGCTCCCTTGTGGTACGCCAGATTCTATAGGATATAGGCTTGATACTGCATCATTGTGTTTCACCGAAAAGTGGTGATCTGACAAGTAAGAGTTTAGTAGCAAATAGTATGGCTGTGGTAGAAGATGCTTTGATCTTGTATAAGAGCCCAATGTGCCTTATTTTATCAAATGCTTGAGAGGAATCTAAAAACACTGCACTACAAAATTCGTTGTTTTCAAGACTGATTGATATTTTGTTGACTATTCGGTGAACTTGCTGGAGTGTGGAGTGATGTTCTCTAAAGCCTAGTTGGTGTATTCGTATTATATTATGTAGGTAAACATCTTTCCTTGTCCTCTTCAGCAATAGCCTTTCAACTATTTTTCCTAGTATGGATAGCAAGCTTATAGGTCTGTAAGATGCAACCTCATGTTCAGGTCTGCCTTGCCTAGCTATCATAATAATCAAGGCATATTTCTATAAGGCTGGGAAATAGGATATGTTCATCATACAGTTGTATATTGTGGACAGCAATGAAATTGCTTTTGCATTAAGATTTTGAAGAACTTTTTCTGTGATAAGGTCGTAACCTGAATTGGCCTTTAGTTTCTTGATTTCAGATTTTATTTCTTTCTTCGTAAATTGCTTAATTGGAAATGACATCTGACGTCTCAGAAGGACCCTATTTCTCTGTAACATATTGTTGCATCCTTTTCATTTGGTCTGAAAACTTCATTCAGGTGATCTGCAAAAACGTTGGCTATATCCTGACTTGAGCACGCCCATTTTTCGTTGGCTTTTTTATGGGAGACACTCTCACTAGAGGCGTTTTGAAGTTCTTTGTAGCTTTCCAGGTGGCATGATCATTGCTATTGTTGATATCTTGAATATATTGACTGAAATTTGAGTTTGTAAGATTTTGAAGGGTCTTGTGAAGTTTTCGGCCTAATTCGTTATAATTTGTCAGTAGGATTACGTGTCTGTTGCCATCTTCCTCGCTATTTTGACGTTTTTCTGCTATCAGTTGTCTCACTTGCAGTGGTATCTGGTTCACTGATGAGTTATTGTCTGTAACTGGTGGGGTGCTTTCCAGGCTGCTTCTTGGATCAACTCAGTGAAATAGTTTACGGTCTCATCAAGTTCATTCGGTTGCTTCATAGCAAGATTTAAGTTTATGTGGTTTTCAATATATTTCTGGCATGATTCCCAGCTGGTTCTAGAGGTCGTTAATGTAGCATTTCGTTCCTTTTTTATCACTGTAGTGCTTAAAGTGGCTACAGTTGGTGTATGCTCAGACGATAAATTTGGAGGTGTTTCTACGCTTATATAACTGTTTGCAACTCCATTTGCACAAAAACGTCGAGTACGTCAGGTATTATGTTTGTATTTGTTGGCCAATATGTAGGCTTGGCCGTTGATACCACACTATAATTTTTAGCCATTATTGCTTTTAATAGATTGCAACCTTTAGGTGTTATTAGTCCTATATGCATCCATTTTTTTATCTCCTGTAGGCGATTCTATTTACAATTAATTTTCTCTCAATTGTTCCAGGGTTTACCAATATTATCCTTTTCTAGTAATAAATTTTCAGTAACAATTTTCACAGCAAAAACTTTCCTTTAATGAAATCGGGATTCAAGTTATATTGTAGTAAATTATGTTTCTCAAACGTATAACACATTGTAAACTTTATTTCCAGGTGAAAGATGCCCGTGCAGCTTTGGACGCCTTACGCGAAGAACACCGTGAAAAACTACGCCGTGAAGCAGAAGAAGCAGAACGTCAGCGCCAGCTGCAAATGGCACATAAGCTGGATATTATGCGTAAGAAAAAACAGGAGTATCTGCAGTACCAGCGACAGCTTGCTTTGCAAAGGGTTCAGGAACAGGAGAGGGAAATGCAAATGAGGCAGGAACAGCAAAAACAGCAATATTTGATGGGGCCACAGTTTGGGTACATAGGTATGTCTGAATTTAAAATTTTCAACTTATTTCTGTTTGCCATCACTGCAGTGGTAAATCGAGAGGTAAAACTTCATCATAAGATACTTTTCTATATTCAAATTAAGATCATTTATATTAGAGGTGTGCGAGCCCATGTTTTTTTCAAACCAAACTATGAACGAACCCAAGTAAAAATATGCTGCCTCGAACTTCGAACCTCGGAAATAATAAGTCTAAGGTTCACAGTCGAACTTCGAACTACTTAAAAATTTTAAGTCGAATATCGAACTAACCAAAATTCTTTAATGTCCATATATAATTTCCTTAATTACAAAATTTAAATATATTGTAGCATACACTATTTGGTATGTCGAAAATCCCCATCCTTTAAAAAAAAAAGGAAAAGTTCGACAAAATTTGCAGGTTTTGCTTTCGTACACTGCCATCATAATGTTGTAACCGAAAAACGCGTTGGAATGCTAAGATATATATAAAAAAATCCGTAATTACTACACTTGGAGAACCCAGGTGACCATAACAAAATTTAAAAAACCTGTCAATCGTTTCACTAACCAAGTTAGTGTCATCTACTTACTACTAGCTTACTACTATGCATGAGTGAAATCTCCTGAAATTAGGCTACTGTCTCAATGGAACCAATACCGGGTTTAAAGGGCCGCTACCGAGTTAACGGGGCTGCTACCGAGTTAACGGAGCCGCTACCGAATTACGACTTCGCTACCTATAGCAGCATTGAATGCCTGTAAAGTTCTACTTCTAAGTAGTTTTGAGCCACAAACTTCGAACTATTTTGGAGAATTACGTATTTCGAACTACTTTAACATCACCTAGTGCGAACATTTTTCGACCCGAAGGTTCGGTTCGAGTTCGGGTTCGGTTCGAAATTTCGAAGGTTCGCACACCTCCTATTTATATGATATCATGAAGACAAGCACTCCAAATCATGGGCAAGTGTCGACATTTCCGCAGCTGAAGTGAACATTTTAAAATCATCTGCAAACATTGATGACCTGAAGGAACATAAAAATGTTAAATAGAAGTGGACCAAGGTGTGAACCTTGTGGAATCCCAGAAGTAACAATATATAAGATCAGAGTAACACCTACTAACTTTAATTCGGATTCTTCTGCCTTCAAGATACAAATGGAGCCATATTGAGACACATTTATTTGCATAAAAGTTCTTTTTGACATCTATAATATTTATTTGTGTAGTTATGTAAAATAATAATAATAATAATAATAATAATAAATTGTCTTTATTGAAAAGGTACACCCATAGAATACAATAGATAATTCACAAATAATTATAAAAAATTCAAAACTAAAACTAAAATAAACTATGGATGACACCATACCAAAGCCCCGGCGAAGTCTAGCCACAATGGCTACTCCTACTCAACCGTGGCCAAGGCATTTCATCACTCTTGCTCAGAACAGCTGAGAGAATATTGTCAAAATATATAAGATAAGGTGATTTATGTTATTATTTGGTGGTCTGTAAAAAGAACCAATCGCAATGGTTCTGTGTTGTAATTTTAATCTTAAGAATAGAAATTCTAGATTTTCATTAACGGTAAAGTCAAAATTAATAATAGTATATTTAAAATAATTCCCAATATAAATCGCTATGCCGCCTCCCCTACCAGTAGCTCTGTCTTTGCGTATCATGCTGTAACCAGAAATATCCACAATAGCCGAATCAACTCTTTAATTTAACCCACTCTCAGTTACTACAATTAAATCAAAATCATTGTCCTGCACCACAATACAAAAATCTTCAAAACCGGTCAACAAAGATCTAATATTTACATGTGCAATCCTCATCTATATTTTCGAATTATATATTTTATATACATATATATATATATATATATATATATATATATATATATATATATATATATATATATATATATATATATATATATATATATATATATATATATATATATATATATATATATATATATATATATTGTTTTGAATTATACATCATGTCATCACAAATTACTCTTGCATCTACAAATGTTCTGATTTTACGGCACTATATGAACCTAAGTATTGAACTACACTATCAATGCAATAAAAGCAGCAAATACTTATCTACTCTACAAATTTCATATAATACTACACTGCCTACAATAGAGACATATTACAATATAAGTACTTGAGAATCATGAGCATGGAAAAGTACAGTTATTTTTACCTCTTATCTCTACCAAATAAAGTTTAACTTTTGTCCTCCTAAATTTCTCTTTCACAATTTGGAGTACACTTTGACTACAAGACTCGGGCTACTTTTTTTGCCTTGCGGAATTTGAACCTGTCGACGTACTTCTTAAGATCTTTTTGTCCCCCAAGTGGAGCGTGGATATATTTGGCGGTCCTGTTTGAGAACTTTCAAAAACCCTCCCTGTTTGATTAGGTGTCGTGGACCTCAGTTTTGATGTACCAACTAACCTTGACTCCGTCTCTTTGTCTGGTATTTCTACATCCAAATCCTTGAGGTCCTCAGGTCTGTAGACTTTATCATTTACATGTAATAACCATTTTTTGATGTATGCGTTCCACTTATTTTCCTTGGATATCTTCAAATATTTACGCAGTATTCTATGCTGCGCAAGTTGTTCTGTGGTGTAATCGTTATTGATATAAATATCGGTTCCCCTCAGTTTATCAACTCTGTCAAGAATTAATTTCTTCTGATAATGAGAATTAAATTCGATAACTATTGGTTTGCTTTTAACCCCCTTACCAACAGTATAAACGTCCCTAATGGTGTCGACTTTAATATTAATTTGGAGAACTGATTCAAGTTTATTTACTATAGACTCTGGCAAGTTTCCGTTGTCGTAATGATCTTCACTTAAGCCAAAGATAACAATATTGTTCTTCTTTACCCTCCTCTCTAGTGCTTCCACCCTAGATTTCAATGAAATATTTTCTTGCTCCAACAAAGAAATTCTTTTATTTGATTCTTCTATCTTGTTTGACAAATTCAATTCCAAATCAGCTATTACTTTTTTGAGTTGTTTCAACAATTCAGCATTTGTAATTTCATTGATTCAGAGTTCTTCATTTTATTTTTAAGCTAATAAAATCTGATAAGTGGAATAAATATTTAAATTCTCTCTCGAAGAAATTGTCAATATCCTTATCGGCCGGCCAGTAAAAACTCAGATTAATAAGTATTCATGTTAAATATATTTCGCCATATATTTAACTGTTTAAAAGATTTACTTTAAACAGCCGCTTTTTAATCAAATTATTATCGAATATTCAAAACAAACTCACTGTTAGAACCAACCGGATTGCTCCTACATGCATGTCTTTTCCAAAACAATTTATTTTCACTTTTAACCACCAAAAACAGACCTTTATTGAGAGCACACCAGTACACTACCACCTCGTATCACTTCTCTCTTATCACGCAGATCTAAATGTTCATATAACACACATTTCCTGTAATTTATGAAAAAACATTAGCAGTCTCACCGTAGTGAAGTGTAGTACGTTTTGCAGAGAATTCTCCATGAGGGTTGATGGACCATGTTATATTAAAATTTTTGATCATTAATACTTCGAGAATAGGTAGTTGTTTTATATTTATGCCATATTAGACTAACCTGACCTGGTCCTTTCCAAAATATATAAATAAATATCCTGTTATTTTAGGATCTCCAGTGCACAGTCAACAGTTTGCCCCCAACCAGCCTCTTGTTAATGCTTATCAGTTCAGACCAGCAGGTGTTATGGGCGGTATGATTCCTGGACAACCACCACAGAGCAGCCATCAGCTTGGACAACCTGGGGGTTTACCACAAGGACCCCAACCCCCTCAGTCAGCACCCGGTATGAACCATCCTAGTCAGGTGGGTCCACCACCAGGCTTTAACCCAATGCCACAAGGAACTGGAACTGGAGCTCCTCCCCAGGCGCAGCAAGTGCCACCCGGACAACAGCACTTGCCACCACAACCGTCTGGGCTACCACCACAGCAGCTGGCACATTACCAGGCCATGAACATGCCCAAACAGGGTACACCCCAAATGCAACCAGGAATGCCACCACAAAGTATAGGTATATAGGTGTTTTTTAAAACTGTTTAAAATGCAAATGTTTGTTTATTGTGGCCCAATGCATGGTATATATCTTTTAAATAAAGGTACACAAATAGGCTATAGAATAATGTTGAAATTAATACTATCACAAATACCTACTTTTAAAGGCTTCTTATTTTAGATAGTTTAATACTTTTCTATTTATATAGGACTATGGCAATATATAAGATATACAGATAAAAAGTTGTGTTCACACGTGTCTATAACATCATCTGAGTTTGATCATGATAACTTGAAAATTGTAGCGACCATAGACTGTCTAATAATTGCGTTGACACCCTGTATAACATTAAATGTTATGATTGAAGAAATTTGGAATAAAAAAAGGCTTCTCTACCGTACAATACATTTCTTCTTTAATCATATCAAACCCAGACCTGGTGATGTTTAGAAATAATATTAAATATATACATATATAAGTATTTTTTTGTTTAAAAAATAATAATAAGAAAGAAAATAGGCTCCAAGCTAAATAAAATTATTATCATTAAAATTAAAAAAACAAAAAACAGTGATTATGCAAAATCAAGGTGTCTTTGAAAACCACAGAACTATGTTTTGAAAGATATCTTGATTTTGCATTAACAGTAAATTTATTATTTTTCTGTATTGATTCATTTCCTTTTACTTGCTAAATTGTTGAGTCATGGAGTTTCTGGTCGCCTTTTACAAAGGTTTGCCAGCTACCTTAGTGGTCGATCGCAGATGGTGAGACTTGATGATGGAGCTTGCTCTGAGCTCCGCCCAGTATCTGTGGGGGTGCCTCAGGGATCAATACTTGGTTCAACTCTCTTTAACTTGTTTACCGCTTATGTGAATAGCATTCCTCTACTGTTGACTCTTCACTGTTTTGCAGATGATATGCAATTATATATTCCTCTTAGTGTATCTAATGCTAATGAACAGATTGGGCGGTTAAATGGAGACCTCCAAAGGGTTCAGACGTGGGCGTGGAGCAACAAGCTCAGCTTCAATCCTGAGAAGTGCAATTTTCTCATTCTTGGCACCTCCTATAATGTTCGACAGGTCCGCAGTCTTCGACTGTCTGTGTTGCTTGGGTCTGATGCCTTGTCCCATTCAGATAATCCCAGAAATTTGGGATTGATACTGGCTGGGAACCTGCAGTTCTCCAGACATGTGGACCATCTCTGCCGCACTGCGTTCTAAAGACTGCGATACCTGTATCAGTACCGTGATTGTCTTCCCCAGGATGCACGTAAATTTTGGTGAACTCGCTAATCCTGTCACTGTTCACATATGGTGATTGTGTGTATGGTCCTTGCCTGACGCGCCTGGACAGGTACCGTATCCAGAAGATGCAGAATTGGTGTGTGAGATGTGTTCTCTACATACTTCATTTTGCTCACGTTATGCCGTACATGCAGGCAGTGGACTGTCTGAACATGCAGGAAAGGAGAATTGTTTACTATGCCACCTTAGTAATCAAGGTTGTTCGGGAAAGGAAACCTGATTACCTATATGACTGTGTCAACCTTCGAACTGATGTACATGACAGACTCCTGCGAGGCACGAGTTACTTGACTGTTCCTATACATAGAGCGGCAAGTTTTAAAATATCCTTTTGTTACTTAATATCTTACCTATTCAACTATCTGCATAGAAAGGGTATAGCTTCCCTTTCTATAAGGGCTGTAAAATATGCTGTGGGACAGAATCTGTTAGCTGGGACACATGAACTTGATATTACTCTGTTTTAATTTTTTTTCTGTAGCTGGATATGTTAAATAGCAGTTTGCTGAACATGTCCATTTGTACTGTGAGTGCAATAAATATTGTTATTATTATTACTATTAAGTAAGGAAAAAAATAAGGAAATATTACGAAAGGTAGTTTATTCTGTGTCGCAAAATGTAAAAATAGACAGTGTGTCATTAAAAAACGTAGGAAGTATTTCCTATAAAATTGGAAGTAAAGAAAAGTAAAGTTATTCAATTGTCCCGGGCAGAAATGTGAACTGGTAAATTACCGTGGAAATTTACCGTAAATTATTACTAGAAATAAATTACCGCATTCTCGTAATTTACAAGACAAATTATCGATTTTTATGGTAAAAAATTTGTGTTATCTACCATTATTTACGAAGTTCTCTTGTAATTTACCATATTTCCCTAAAGCAACGTGTTCGTCAGCGGTTCAGTGTCAGCGGTTCAGCCTCAGCGATATACGATCGGTTCGGGGAACTACTGCCGGCCCCGGCAGATTATTAGGCCATTGTCTGGGATTCACATAGTTAAAAACGCGATATTTGTCCTCGAAGTAAAGACGTTTTGGCAGTCATCATAGTCGATGTTTTGATAACATAGGTTAGCGGCTACGTAAAATAAAGTTTATGAGAAAACGATTACTTCTATTTTTTATTCACAAACAATAAATTACAAGTGAAACAATTGTTGAGTTGAGTTGAGTTTGAGTAGATGAGTGTAAACACTCAAACACTCGGGATGGCACGTAAAACAATTCTATGTTCGGCAGTATTCGACACCGATACTTACACACATTACTTTCATTTCAAAGTCAATATTACGTATTGAATGGAAAACCATTACAAAAATTATTTTTTAATACATGCTTTTTTGAAAAAACAGTAGATTTTATTCTGTAAAAGGTGTGTTTCTGTCTTTTTCAAAGTTAAATTTTCAAGACAGAGACACATTCAATTTACAAATGGAATTCGCTATTTGTTTACTTGCAGTTTCTGCTAAATGACGGTAATTTGATGTTATTAATTAAAAAAATCTATTAAGGTAAATTACCACAGTAAAGTATGACACAAATTTATTACCACGGTAATAAATTTTGGTTATTAAAACCTGTAAATTGTTACCATAAATTACCAAAAATGTAACTTACGGTAATTTTACAGCACTGGTTCCGGGACTTTGTAACAAACCTACAGTATAAATTCTTGATTTTACTTCCACAACGTGTGAAAGTATTGCATCGGCGACAAATATTTCAACAAAAAAATTCGCTTAAACGTATTAAAAAGTATCATAACATAGAAAACATGATGTGGGAACAAAAATTTTGTTTGCTGTCGGTCTGTATGTCTGTCTGTTTGTATCCACGATAACTTTAGAACAAATTGAGATACCATCTCCAAATTTGGTGTACAGTTAGCACTGGACAAACTAACAGTTCGGATTGTTTTTGGGTAAAATCGCTTTAGCAGGTAACGGATGAATGGGGGTGATTTGGTGAACATTTACATTGTTTCGTTAAAATTCGAGTAGTATAGGCGTTTTATCGTTTTAGGGTTTGTTTATTAGAAAACTTTCAATTTCGTCAAACATCTGATATTCTGTGCTGAACTTAAATTAGCGGCTGAATGTGTGGGGGTGGAATATTGAGAAAAATTTCGAAATATTTTTTTTGCTAAAACGGCGTAAAAAGTCTCAAAACATAGAAAACTTGATTCTGGAACGAACATTTTTTTTGTCTGTCGGTATGTCGGCGTGTATGGGGCGGTTCGAGGGGGACCTGGCATGCAGACTCTGCGGCGAGGGGGGGAATCAGCCCAGCACATCTTGCGGGAGTGTAAAGCTCTGGACCGCAAAAGACGACTGATCTACGGTCAGCCTAGACCGGAGACAGAGCAATATAAAACTTCACCCTACCATTTGCTGTGCAGACTTGTTCAAGGTACAGTGATTTTTGAATGGGTGGAGTAGATAAGACAAAGGGCAAGCACAATAAGCCAAAGGCTGCGGTGCTATCGGGGCGACAAAGACGCAGATGAGCCCTGACGGAGAAAAAAAAAATGTCGGCATGTAGGTCTCTCTCTTAATAGGTACAATAACTTTCGAATGAATTGAGATATCATCTTCAAATTTGGTATCCAGTTAGCACCCAACAAAGGAACGCTTCGAATTTTTTTTTTTTTTTTTGGTAAGATCGCTTCAGGGTGTAGGGGATATATAAGGAGTGATTTGGTGAAAATTGACATTTTTTCAATAAAATTTTAGTAACATAACATTTCAAAAGTTTATGGGTGCAGGAATACAAATATGTCCTTTATGGTCAAGTCATGGGCCCTAAATTCATTCCATGAGAATATCCTGAAGAGAATAAATTATTACAGCTATGTGGAAGTAATGCTTCAATTTGCAGCACTATTTTTTTTGTTTTTTTGTAGGTATGCCTCCACAAAATCCACGTGTACCACAACAGAATCAGCCCATTCCACAGCAGAATTCCGCAGTACCGCAACAAAATCCAGGCATGCCACAGCCAGGAATGCCCCCGCAAACTCCAGGAATCCCGCAGCAACCACAAGGCGGTTTACCTCAACAATCTTCCAATATGGGTGCTCCACCTAACCAAGGCATGCATCAGAACATGCCTCAGCATGGTGTTGGGGGTCCTGGTCATAGATTATCTCAGTATCAGCAACCTGGTGCTCCACCAGCAAGTCCACAGGTACCTGCACAACAGCGTAACGGAGATGCTGCTACTGCTGAACTCATCAGTTTTGATTAAATGGTTATCGCTTTCTCTACCGTAAGCTCATTCAGGTAAAAAGTTGAGTTAGGATTTTTTGTATATTGTTGCAACCCGCTAATGTTATGAGGGAGTTTGGCCTTATCACTTTAAAAATCAAGGTCTTACGTTTACTATATTTAAACATTCAGCTCTAGTATGTATTGCATTTTTTATTATTATTATTGGCAAAAAGCGGTTCTTTATATTGAGGCGCTGCACTGCAACCTTTTGGCCTGGCGTGTCCATCTTATTTTCATTTACTTCCTTAAGAAACCTGTTCCATTTAGAAGGTCCAGCATCATCCTGTAGTGAGTGTTCTTAAATGATGCTAAGTCCAATTTTTCAGCCCCTATTGACCTGCACCATGTTTTTGTAAATGGCACATTATGTGTAGAGAAGTTTCATCCTCTTCTCTACATCCTTCACATATAGAATATAATAGAATAGAATAACTTTATTAGCCACAAGATCACACAAAAATGAAATTGGCCAGTCAAGATAAAAAAAATATACATAAAGCACACACAAATGCAAAACTAAAAATTAACAAAAATACATTCATACCTAAAAACACAGTATTTGTCTATCACTAAAACAGTGGATCACCTGGCCATCGAGAATCTCAACTGCGCCACTACATTAAAATATTCATCTGTTCTGTATAGACAGGCCTGTATTAAAAAATATCTAATAATTGTTCGGAATTTATTAATAGGTTCATTTCTCAACCACCTTAGGAGTGCATTGAAAAAATCGACCCTAACCGTTTTAGTTTTATTTAGCCGATGTCTCAGATTAAATTATCTTTATGCCTGGTGTTATAACTATTCACTCCAGCATGGGTGTAAAAACTTTTCCTATTCTCTCTTACCACCAACAATTGTCTGTAAACCACCAGTGAGTATAGTGATATTATGTTAAGATGGGTTTACAGTGGGCACAGCAACCCGCACGACAACACCTCTGACAGCTGCTTTCTGTAACACAAAGAGTCTATCCAAGTGCACGCTCGCTGCATTTCCCCATGCAAGCAAATAGTAATTCAGACGTGAGTAAAACAACCCATAATAGGTGATCAAAGCTGTCTCAGGTCCAGCCATTGCAGAAATTTTACGCACTGCATACACTGATGAGGCTAGCCTACCAGCCAACGAGTCTCCTCCATACAAGAACAGGGTCGATGTTGAGACCGAGAAAATTACTAGCAGTGTTCGACTCATTAGAAGTTACCCTGGCATGAAAACTGATTAAAGCTGTCTTATCCTTATTGAGGAACAGTTCATTATCATTAAACTAAGCTCTCCCCTCACGAAGAACACTGTCCACAGTCTTATTGACATCACTACCAGCATTACCTGTGATAAAAGTTGTGTCATCTGCAAAGAGGGCTGTTGCTATCCTGCTCTCTTGGATGCCATCAGGAATGTTAGGAGGAAGATCATTTATATATATGAGAAAGAGAAGTGGCCCTAGTATAGAACCCTGAGGCACCCCTTTACGAATGTATCCCACTTCTCTGTATTCTCCACCATGAAAAACTCTCTGTGTTCTATTATCGCATATATGACTGCAGCAACTCCAGACAGGCTCCCCTAATACCATAATGACTCAACTTTGTCAAACATATTTCGTGCGAGACACAATCAAATGATTTTGTTAAGTCTGCAAAAACTGCACAGCACTGTTTTCTCTGTTCAAAATCATAATTTACGATCCCTAGAAGATACGATATCGCATCCATGGTGCTGCATCTCTAGCTGAAACTGTACTGATGTTCATAGAATAGATGGTTATCCTCAAAGTAACTATAAAGTTATTGGAAGATAAGGAATTCGAAGATTCGAAGCAAAACTGAAACCTGCATAAAATTGCCAGGATCATTGTCCCGCTTCTTGAAAAACGCAAGTCTCTTCGCACACTTCATCAACGCAGGGAAACAACCCTGCACGATGCAGAGATTAAAGATGACTTAAGAAAATCCCCAGACCTCTTAATGACATAAGAGTACATATCAAATATATCCTTTGATTTTGTATTTTTTAATTTATTCATAGCATTCCTGACATCCTCCTCAACAACTGGTTTCATGAAAAAAGAGTTCGCTAGACTTTGCATCCCAGAGAAATAAGATTCTGGGGAATTTAATTTATTTCCCAATGCATTACTTACCAGCCTCTCTCCATGGGATGTAAAAAATTCATTCAGTGTATTTGCTGATATATTAGTTTCAGAATTCAAGATCTTACTTCTACCTGTTTCACGATTTATAATTTGCCAAATTGTTTTTGATTTATTGTCAGACTTTTGGATAGCTTCAGTTGCCGCCTTAGCTCTCGACTGCCTCAAAAGTAAATTATATTTGGTCCTTATTTCTCCATAAAGCTGTTTATTCGATGGTGTAAGGTGCATCTTATACACATTATGTAAGAACAATACTTGCTCCTTTAACTCCCTTTGCTCTGATGCATTACCATCCTCAATACTCAATTGTTTCACCACCCACCTACGATGCATCAACAGGAAACTGTTCTCAAAATGATACCGATAGGGTCTAACTTGATCCCCATGTGTAGAGATGTTCATCTTCATTTGCAGTGACCAGATATAATTTCTTCATTGAAGGATGAGTCCTCTCAGCAAGGATTTCGACTGTCTTTATCCAGGAGTTTCATTCCAGATGCCATCGTTTAACATTTTCTCAATCGATTGCGTTGTGGTTTCGCATGAAACTTCACAATATGGTTTCACCGAGCTCTTGCGCTGCTGGTCAGCTACCTTGTTGCCCTCTATATTGCCATGTGTAAGTACCCATATCAGCTTAACGGTATTCTTCTCCACTAACTGGCTGAGGTTGTGGATGCAGTCAGTCACTAGGCTTGACCTAGCGTCCTATGCCTCCAGCACTTTTTAGGCTGCCTGATTATCAGTGGTTTTGAAGATTCTTCTACCTCTGTGATAGGTATTAATAGCATTTGTACACACATCATTCTGACTAATGTTTCTGCTTGGAATGCGGTTAAATAACGATCCAGGCTGACAGAGACTTTGCATCCCAGTCTCTTAGCCCTGTATATTCCACATCCTGCTTTATTTGCTGCTTTGGGCCTATTTGTGAAATAGATAGTTTCATTAAGGTTTGGATTATTTTCTCGTATCTATTCGTACAGGGTCGGGGTAGTTATGTCGTATGATATAGACCTTTGATAGGTTTTCTGTACCATGTCTGAGATTTTACTTAGTGTGTGATTCTCAGCAATTGTCTTTAAGATTGTATAATGTCCTATATTTTATATATATATATATATATATATATATATATATATATATATATATATATATATATATATATATATATTGATGTATATATGTATATATATATATATATATATATATATATATATATATATATATATATATATATATATATATATATTGTAATACTTACAATTTTACACAATTCATTTTATTTATTTACTGAATACATGCCCAACAGGATAATCTCATTAATACGGCACCAAACAAAAAGAACAATATGTAACAATTTGAACAAAAATTACTTCCAGAAAGAAAATAAAATACTTTGCAAAACATCACAAGGCAGAAATTCCACAAAACAGTACATATAATGGTCCTAATAACTGACAAAGTAAGATATAGCCACCCTACGAATAACCGCAACTCTATCAGAATAGAAGTCCCACAAATTTGCAATGCACACAGTATAATGTCCAATATATATTTTTTAGTAATACTTACACCTGTACACACGTCTATGTTAAATCTTAGCAGGCACAAATGGATACATATTAGAAAATATCGAGAAAGATGAAAATGATGTTAGGTAATCAACTACCATTGAACATTATTTTGGTACAATGGAATGCATACTTTGACTGTTTATCCCTTTAAAAGAAGGGTATATTTTTGTGGAGGTGTGCAGGTATCTTTTTTTTTCACCCAGTTGTTTTTTTTTTCTTTTTATTTAGAATACATAATCGATTTTTTACTTGAATGGGCTGCGAATATAATATTCTATTACTTGCATATATACATTCAAATTATATATATATATATATGTATATATATATATATATATATATATATATATATATATATATATATATATATATATATATATATATATATATATATATATATATATATATATATATATATATTAAGTATACATTTTTTAGCTTTATGTAATGAATAATAATAAATGATTTAGTTTACTGGTAAGACAAACTGTAATTCCAGTGATGAGAGAATTTTATTTGTTTATCTCTTTATGTAATAACCCAAATGTTTTAATATGTTGCTTATATAAAAAATAAAGTATATAAAAAGACATATCTGCTTGCTTTACTAGAAATGTAGGTGTAGGTTAGATAAGTACTATTAAGGCCCAGATTTTGCCTTATGTACTTTTTGTGTGTGTTTTTGTTAGAAATGGGAGTTGGAAAGTTTCCATATTAAGGAAAATTTTAAGGAACTGTGATGTGAGACATGAAGCATGTGCCGCCATCTCGTTGCAGAACCAAGTAGTATGTTGTCATGGGAGCTCCAAATAACACAGAATGTTAAAAAAAAAGATACTGTATACAACCAACTAACAATTTAGTAAATTGTCAGCTCCATTTATACCCCAATATAGGGACAAAGTATGTAAGGCTAGATGCATTCTCACCACAATTAGAACCGTAGACCGGTTTCGCTTCAATCAGAGCCTGTCAGTACGGCATACTAATTGCAGCAAAAATACACCTATAAAGTAATATGCCTATGGTAGCCGGCCTTCCAAAACTAAGTGAGATGTAAGACACGAAACACGTGCTGCCATCTCGTTGCGGAACCAAGTATGATGTTGTCACGGCAGCTCCAAATAACAGAGAATGTTAAAAAATAGAGACATTATACAACTGGTCAATGGTTCTAATTGTGGTGAGGATGCATCTAGCCTTATATACTTTGTCCCTATATTGGGGTAGAAATGGGCCAGGGCTGACAATTTACTAAATTGTTAGTTGGTTGTATACAGTATCTATTTTTTAACATTCTGTGTTATTTGGAGCTGCCATGACAACATACTACTTGGTTCCGCAACGAGATGGCGGCATGTGTTACGTGTCTTAGATCTCACTTAGTTTTGGAAGGCTGGCTACCCTAGCCGTATTACTTTATAGGTGTATTTTTGCTGCAATTAGTATACTGTACTGACAAGCTCTAATTAGAGCGAAACGGGTATACCGTTCTAATTGTGGTGAGAATGCATCTAGCCTTACAAAAATTTCCAGTAGCGAATTTATCTTCATTTTTAAAGTTTCCTTTAAAGTTACTGGGAACATACCCGGAAACTTTCTCAGTTTTTTAAAATGTAAATATCAATTTGTGGGTCAGTAACCAACAAGTTAAGACCAAGAAACTGTGAATAATAAGAAGAACAAGAAGCTGATGTGTGTTGATTCAAAGAAGTTTTTAAAGAAGTACGGAGAAGTGCTGGTGAAACTCAAAAAGACTAAGGGTTCCAGATGGCGTACTTACTCTATGATTTGGAAAATTTTGAACATCAGGAATGATAATTTAAAAGTCTCATGTGTAATCGCAAAATAAAAAATACCATAGAGAACTAAGTGAGTGATGAGACACAAAGCAACGTGCCGGTACCTAGTTGCGGAACCAAGTAGTATGTTGTCACGCCAGCTCCAAATAACACAAAGTGTTAAAAAAATAGAGACTATAAAACTAACTAACAATTTAGTAAATTGTTAGCCCTGGCCCATTTCTACCCAAATATAGGGACAAAGTATGTAAGGCTAGATGCATTCTCGCCACAGTTAGAACCGTAGACCAGTTTTGCTCCAATTAGAGCTCTTCAGTACGGCATACTAATTGTAGCGAAAATACACCTATAAAGTACACCACTCGCTTAGTGTTGGAAGGCTGGCTACCATAGCCGTTTTACTTTATAGGTGTATTTTCGTTACAATTAGTATGCCGTATTGAAGAGCTCTAATTAGAGCGAAACCGGTCTACGGTTCTAATTGTGGCGAGAATACATCTAGCCTTACATACCATAGAGGATAACAAATTTTGGGAAAAATTGAACAGACCATTAAAACTTCTACAACCAATGCCAGCATCAATATACTGCCTGGATGGGGATATATACTGCCTGGATTGGCCCGTTTCAAGCACTTCCTATTCATTGGCTGGGCGGCCACCAATGAGATTTTCCTTGGCCAATCGTCTTTGCACTGTTCTCCTTGAAACATTCATTCCACCTTGGTTAACAAGTCTGGTGATCTGATCCACAGAGATTTTTCTATTTTGTGGGCACACGTCCCTTATTTTACGGTCACCGCGATGGGTGGTTGCCTTCTTTCTGCCACATTTTTCAATACAATTGGCTTCCAAGAATAGATTTTTGTCTTGATTCTGTTGACCACTGACTTGAAAACACCCGTGATTGCTACTATCTCTCTCTGAGAATGAGAGGTATGGGTAAGTAATCTCTGAATTTCTCTCACTTTCATAAGAGATATATAATAAGATAACATATATAACAAATAGATAATTATTACTTACATTTTAATGATGCTGAGCTCTCAAAAAGTCTTGAAAAAAATACTGACGAAGTTGTAGAATCTGGTTTACACGAATCAACGTGTGCACAAAATCACTGCCGCGTGTACAATAACCTCAAATTATTGACAAGCTGAGCTTGTTTGCAGTGTAGCCACTCGCAAAACAAAGTAATAAACTCAAAGAGGAACAACTATTTCTCTGACTAGATCCATCCAAACTTTGAAATATGAAAAAATTGCTACGGTCCCTACTAATTTGGCAACCAACTGTATATATATATATATATATATATATATATATATATATATATATATATATATATATATACTTTCGTAAGCATCAGTCGCAACTGCATTAGTTGTATGATATGTTCTTCAATAGATCCTTTTTTTGCCCAAGATATTTAAGCTCACAATCCTTACAACCTATTTCATAGATTCCGGACACTTCTGTGATTTTATCTTTATCCTTTGGGTTACCTGGCAAATTTTGAAATTTATTTTTTGTAGATTTTTGCTGTAAATTGGTTTTCTTAAAAATGCTATTAAAACCTCTCGTCATTCGTGGTTCAAATGGTAAGCAGATAACGGTTTTGTCTGTTTTGTCTTTTCTGAAAGTCGTAGATTTCGCTATATATATATATATATATATATATATATATATATATATATATATATATATATATATATATATATATATATATATATATATATATATATATATATATAACTAGTACTTCTAGTTTTTATTTGCTTAGTTTATTCGTCTTTCTGATGACGCTAACTTTGTTAGCGAACGATCGTCAGGTCTAAAAACTGTATTGTGATGAACTGGGCTCTCCAAATTGTACTTATCAGGGCTCATCACAGGTTCCAATCTTCACTCATTGGCATAAGCAACTTTTTTAAAGTATATTTTGACAATCCCTATCAACTACTATGGTTATTAGGGGAGCGAATCTCACCACACTAGAACGAGGTCAAACTGGTCACCCATTCAGTAATTAACCATGTCCGATGGTGCTACTTACCTACTTTGTCTCACGATTTTTGTAATATTTATGGTCCAGAAAATAGGTGGATTCAAAATGTCATCAGAATTCCTAGAAAGTAAAGTTTTGTCCTTTATTTCTCAAAAATGTATAAAATCCTGAAATGACGATATTTTTCATTTTAGGCAATGCCTTAATGACAGTTGCTCGTTTATTGAATAGCAATTTTGAAATTTAAATTATTTCTCACACACCCTCAAAATTATTTAGACAAATATCAAAATATTTCAAATAATTTTTTTTATTTGTAAAACTATTTTGTCATTTCATCATCCACTGCATTCCTTCTATTTACACAAGTTACCTCATGATGTAATAGTCACAAACAATCATATATGAACTGTCATTATCAAAAAATTTAAAAGTCAAAAACAGGTTTCTCAAAAATGTTATTGTAAATATACAAAATTCCAGTCAAAATGAGTGCAAAAGATAATCAGGAATTTAAAGATGCCCTCAGAGACATTGCTTCACACGTTCACGAATTAGATTGTCCCTTTGGTAAGTTTATAATTTTTTTATTCAAGATTTGTATACTTCTGTACTTGCAATATCACTCACATTGCCTTTTTTTGTAACATTGCTATATCCACTTGTCAAACATGAATAACATAGTTACCTAATTATGGGAATATGGGCTTATAAAATTGTATACGTTTAGGCTGATCCACGCCAATAAATATTTGCACTGTGTGTTGTACACAAACTGATATCTGTGTTTCTAAAGTCAAAAATATTGCTAAAGATGGCTTGATAGTTAGCTGTTCATCCAGGAAAGATGGGGAAAAGTTCAGGTCTTTGGCTGAGAGCAGTCTTTCTGGTGAATATAGTGTGAAAGAAGTTACACATCAACACCCACAAATACGCATCGGTGGCCTCTCTGAAAAGATTGAGGGGGATGAACTAATAACTCATTAAGCTTCAAAATGGAAACATCTTTGGTGACTCTGATGTTAAGTTAATCTCTACTGATCATCTAAGAAGTAATAATAGAATTTATCAGGCTGTTCTGCAAGTTGATTGTGCTTCCTATAAGTCGGCTTTAGATGTTGGTAATATTTTGCTCTGTTTACGATGGCATTGATATTACGCGATGCTTTAACTGTTCTGGCTTCCACCATACTTCCAAATTCTGTAGAGGCAAAACCATATGTGCTAAGTGTTCTGGTGACCATCCTCTGAAAAACTGTGTGGCTTCTACTCTTTGTTGTGTGAACTGCTTCAATGATGCTAGGGTTAGGAATGGAGTTGCCTATGATCATGCGGCCTGAGACCATAACTGTGATTTGCAAGCAAAGGCTGCAATCGATGAGAGCAGAGATTTTGCAGATGAAATAGCAATTACCACAATGTCATGTTGAAGTAGAAACCCAGTCTCCTGACAGGCCTGTTAGATCTGTCTCAAATTTTAGACAATCATCATTCTTCTTTTGCCTGTTCAACAGAGAAGCAATTTAACTTATTTTATCAAAACGTCACGGGCCTCAGGACACGAACTAATGACGTTTACTCTTTTGTTTGCTCGCAGGCATACCCTCTTGACTGTTTTGCGTTCACTGAGACTTGGCTGGATGGTGATATTTATAGTAACGAACTGTTTGATGATCAATATATAGTCTACAGATCAGATAGGGATTTTTGCTCCTCTTGCAAGACCAGGGGAGGTGGTGTTCTGCTTGCTGTGCACGTTTGCTTTGCTACTCGTCGCCTTGATATTTGGAGGGACTGTGGCGGATTTGATGCTCTTTCTGGTGTTGACATTGTGGGAGTCAGAGTCTCTGATCATCGGGCCTCGTTTAATGTTTTTGTTGTTTACATACCTCCCAATACTCCAATTAATGACTATTACCTCTTGTTTGGAGCTCTCGAGTCCCTGTGCATAAAATATGGTCGTGAGACACTCTTAGTTGGAGACTTTAACATGCCTGAATAGGCTTCTTGTCGTCAGAACAACCCCTCCGATCGTGTGTCTGCTTTTCAAAATTTCTGTAATATGCTACTCCTTGGACAGTTTAATCATGTTGAGAATATTAACAACAGTATTCTTGACATGGTTTTGTTTACAGACACTTGCTTGGTGGGGGAGGCTTTGGATTCGCCCGTGATTCCTGATGGTCATCATCCCCCCTTAATCATAGAGTTTCCGGTCAGGGGTTCAATGGTCTCTTCCCCTGTTGGTAACGCTAGGCAGAGATCATATAATTTTCGAAAATGTGATTTTGTCAGATTGTATGCGGAGCTTGGCGGCTTGTGCTGGGATAGCATGGATGGGCTTCAGGATGTTGATTCTATGCTAGACTTTTTCTATTCCAGAATTTACTCCAAGAGCATGTAATAGGTATCCCCGTGGTTCTCTAAAGAAATTAAGGTTAGTATCAAATATAAATATTCATTATGGTGTAAGTTTAAGAAGTCTGGAAATGTGGAGTTTCTGTGGAGCTGAGACAAAAACTTAAGAGATACGTTTATCTTTCTCGAGTAAACTACTTTCAGAGGGTTGAAAGAGAGATTAGGTCTAATCCTAAAAAATTCTGTAACTGCTCTTCTCGGCGCCGTCAAAACTTTTCTATTGGGAATTCATCTAACCCGCAACAGGCAGTGGACAGTTTTGCTTATTATTTTGCAGGATGCTCTGGTTCCACCTCCACCTCATCACCTACGGCCGCCAGCCTGGCTTCAGGTTGTTCCCTCAGGGCTCGTCCGCGGCCTTGCCGCCCCGATAGCACCGCAACCTGGCTTCAGGTGACATCACAGTGTTTTTTTTTGTTGATGACTTTACAGATAATGAAATTATTACAGCTGCTAAGAGAATTAAGGCTAACATGTCCTGTGGACCTGATCTATTTCCTGGCTTCTTGGTGCGCGACTGCTTATATGCTTTCTTGACTCCACTTAAGAAAATTTTTAAATTGATTCTTAGATCTGGAACATTCCCCGTGATTTGGAAGCTGTCACGAATTCTCCCTGTCTTCAAGGTGGGGGATAGTGGTGATCCATCAAACTATCGACCAATAGCCATACTATGTGTCTTCTGTAAGATTTTCGAGGCCTGCCTTTTTCGGCGAATACTATTTCACATCAAAAACAGACTCTCTATTTCTCAGCTTGGTTTCATTCCAGAGAGATAACGAATTTAGTTGATGTTACCCAGTTCATTGCGTCCGCTCTCGACTGCTCTTCACAGGTTGGTGTTGTGTATACTGATCTATCTAAGGCCTTCGATTGTCTAAATCATTCTGTTCTAATTGACAGGATGAGGGCTATCGGATTCTTTGAGGGCTTGCTTGGCTTGTTCAGATCTTACCTGGATGGAAGGAGGCAATTTGTTGAGGTTGAGGGCTTCAAGTCTGACACTTATCACATAGCTTCGGGAGTGCCGCAGGGTTCCATACTCGGTCCATTACTGTTTAATATATTTATTGACCCAGTTAAACATGTTTTGCATGTTCCTTTTTTAATGTATGCAGATGATATTAAGATTTTCGCACATATTTCGAGTGTTTTGCAGCTCCAGAGCAGTCTTCAGATCCTTGATGAATGGTATTCTCGGAGTGGTCTTTCTATGAATGTTTCCAGGTGTTGTGTGATGTCCTTTAGTCGAAATAAGCACACAATTACTTTCGGGTACAATATAAGAGGGCTTCCACTTGTCCTCCCCGGGACAGTTATGGACCTTGGAATTGTTTTTGATGGTACTCTATCTTTTAAACCACACTACGAGCAGACTGTCAGTTCTGCTTACAAAACTCTTGGGTTTCTGATAAGAAACAGAAAAAATTTCTCACTGACTGACACCCTCCTCCTGCTCTTTCGTTGTTTGGTTAGGTTCGACTTGAATATGGCTCAGTTGTGTGGGCTCCTAGTTATGTGATACATGTGGCAAGTCTAGAATCAGTGCAAATGAATTTTCTCAAATTTTCGTATTGCAGCACGTTTTCCAGGCACATTCTATCTCCCGAATGCTCGTACGCGATTGCTGCGATCGTCTCCAATTACCAGATGTGCAATGATTACTCTGTATTGCAGGATAGCCTAGATATCTTCTCATGTAATATATCAGAGATAAAAATGTTTTTCAAAGCGATCTAATTTGTGACTCTCTTTTGTGTAGTTTGTTTGATTATTGCTTCTTATTATGTTTTGTGTATCGGCCCATCCTTAGTTTGGCTTTAAGCTGTTGGATGGTGTATGAATAAATAAATAAATAAAATAAATAAATTGGTTTGTGTGCGTCAAAATTTTTATTGATGTAAACTGTGCGCCGCATACAAACGCACACAAATAATTTCATGATGAGCAATGCACGCTATCCACCGTGTTGTCAGTCTTTTTGTCAACATCAAAGAGATTTGCGTTGCACAGTTGTGTCAATGTGGACTTGACTCTGAGTACAGCGTAGTTTTTGTTATATTTAGCGACGTAGCCATTTTTAGTCACATATTATTATCTTAAAAAGAAATGTGCATTGTTCATAATTGTATCAGATTATCTACATCGAACAAAGACAGTGAACAACAGTAAAAATCTCTGGACGCAGCAAGTGCGTTATGGTAGCGAATTTTCTTTAAAATATTTTTAATAGCAAATGTCTTTGATGAAAGCAGGCATCAAACTTGGTTGCCTATATAATAGTAACAATGTACCATATTTCATCGAAATAAATTTATTGTTTGAAAATATATAAACATTTTCACAAGTCTGGATGCAGCAAATGTGTTATGGAAGTGAATTTCCATAAAAATGTTTTTAATAGCAAATGCGAGCAGGTATTAATCTGATTATCGGTATAGCCTATGTAGTAAAAACAATGTACTATATTTTATCAACATTACTTATGGTTTGAAAATATACACAAAATTTTCGAAAATAAACTCAAACGTTGGTTTCCTGACCAACAAAGCTTATGTTAATAGCAAATAGAGTTATTGAAATTTGAAGGATTTAATGAAAATTCGGTGAATTTGCAGATTAGCTCCCGAACGCTTTTCAAAAAATTGTTTTCAGAAATATTACTAGGACTCCACCTGGATGCACAAACCACAAGAAAAATTTCTTGTTAACACCCCCCAAGGAAGTTACAGGACTGGGAGTGAATAGGAGTGCTGGGCGGGGTAGGTAGTAAAAAGGAAATATAAGCAGAAAAAGCAAAGAAAACTGCTTAAAAGCTGTATATTTGAAGCCATATCCCCATTAAATCCTGCCTACCTCGCACAGCACCCCTAATCGCCCCCAGGTCACGTAACTTCCTTGGGGGGTATTAACAAGAAGTTTTTCTTGTGGTTTATGCAACGAGGGTGCTTGTATGCACACGAGGGGCGAAGGAAAATGCCTATGACAAAGCAGACCCCCGCTTGACTTGCGGTAAGGTTGGGGGTGGCTGATTCGTCGTGGGGATTTTCCTTCGCCCCTCACATGCATACAACCACCCTCGTTGCATAAACCACAAGAAAAATTTCCTGTTCATACCCGCCAAGGAAGTTACGGCACCTGGGGAAGTAGGGGTGCTGTGCAGGGTAGGCAGCTTTTAAGGGGGATATGGCTTCAAGATGTGAAAAAGACAACTTTCAAGCCCGTTTTATTCGCATTTTCTGCGCATATTTCCTTTTTACTACCTACCGCGCCCAGCACCCCTATTCACTCCTGGTTCCGTAACTTCCTTGGGGGGTGTGAACAAGAAATTTTTCTTGGGGTTTGTGGATCCAGGGGGGCCTAGGCAGGATTCTGAAAACAGTTTTTTGAAAAGCGTTCGGGAGCTAATCTGCAAATTTACCGATAATTCGCTACCAAAACGCAGTTACTGCGTCCAGATTTTTTTCTTACAAACGCATCACATTTCGATAAAAAATGCAAAAATGCATCAACAAATTTGTTCTACGAAAATTAGCTAAAAAAATTATAGACCGTTAAACCATAAACTTCACTAAACCCACAAATAAATATCCAAAAAAGCATCAACTTAACTAAACTGACAGCCAAAGCATCAGAGAAAGGGTCTATTTGAAATGAATATTCTGTAAATATTTTAGTAAAATGAAGGGCAATGATGGTTGAATCTGAAACTTAAGGGTTTGCAGAACACTCTTCTTGTAACATTTTCTTTTCACAATCGGTATTTGTTTCACATTCTTTGCCTAAACATTGCCAATTTTGACGTTTAATATTGCGAGTTTGACGTTTTGAGGAAAAGTCCAAAATTTGTTTCTTTAACTGACCCATAACTTCTTTGTCTTTGAAGCTAGACACCTAAATTTTGGTACAGAGTTCACTCTAACGCCAACGAACCTATCCAAGCCACTTTCAAAAGGAAGGTACTCACCAAAGTTGATCAAGATCGGTCCATTATTTTTTGAGTTATCGGTCGGATATATATATATATATATATATATATATATATATATATATATATATATATATATATATATATATATATATATATATATAAACCTGGTCCGATTTTCCTGGCTAACGAACCTATCCAAGCCACTTGCAAAAGGAAGGTACTCACCAAATTTGATCAAGATCGGTGTATATATATATATATATATATATATATATATATATATATATATATATATATATATATATATATATATAAAAAAAATTCGCTAATAAGGAACGACGTTACTGGACAACCCAACTTTTTCTGTGTAAGAAACAAAATGGTGGTGAGAAAATACGACGAATGCTAGCTGCTGACGGCATAATTTTACAATTGCCTGTGCATGTCAAAAGAATATTTGGTTGGACCCGTTCCAATTGTTTTTTGCCTTTGGCCTTCTCTCTTCTAAAAGACACCAACAAGCTTGACATTTTTTTCTTCGCATCTTTAATGCACTTTGGCTCTTTCGTTCCATGCATCACTTTTCTCAATTTTATTGAAATGTTCACCGTGTTTGGGATTCCTTAGCAAGTCAAACTTCGAATATTCCTCAATGAGGTGCAATGACACCGCCATTCAATAATATAGTCCAATTATTTATGAATCTCCCATTCAAATTGAGCGTCACTATTGACCACTCGCCACTGCATAAATTATTAATACTGGATTGTTGACAGCAAAAACTGATGCACAAGCAGATTCGGCTGTACAATACACAGCATAAATATTTTCGTGGGAAAATACATGACATTCAAAATTGTGGCGGGTTTCAAAATACAACGTACAACATAAATATTTATTGATGTGGATCCGCCTTAAGACGTACATTGGAGGTTTTTAAACTTTCATTAAAAACTCAAGTTTTCTGGATAGATGATTTGCTTGCACCTACATTCCTTTGTCCTTGTATTAGATAAATAGAGATAAAACGTCAAGTTACGCAGTACATTAATTACATGAACATACGTTTCGTTTTCTTTATAATTTTCCTATTGGTGTACTTAAGCCAAAGATATGCCAACTTTAAATCATTGTCGTCCCTACTTTCACAATCACTGTTTATAACAAATCACATTCGCTGCGTCCATACTTTTGTTAATTTTCTTTCATATTTTCTGTAATTGGTCCCTTTTTTGTCTGCCGATTAAAAAAATTGTTTTTATATTTACTTTTTACTGATTTTTTATTGAAACACGTTTTAGACAGAGTTCGATGTGCAGAATGGACCAGAAAAGTAGCTGGTTTACCTGACGATAACTTGGACTCATGTAAGCTAAGAAACGAGTATGCACAATTTTTAAGAATCCAAGTACGGAATAAAATTATACACGGTCCTTTCGCTGGCCCACCTCCAGAAACTGTGGTACCACTTCCTGAATGCTTAGGCAATCTCATTGCAAAACAGGTACCGTACTTAGCAAAAGCTGGACCTATAGCACCTGTTTTACATCACAAATCACCAGATGGAAGAGCATATGTGTCTTGTAAACAAATTCCTGGTGGCGGTGTATTTTGCTACATGGCAGTTAGTCCTGATGGACTCGATATTTAATATGTTAAATAAAGTGTTTTAATTTTTATGTTGCCTTAATGCTTCTGTTAACATTTTTATACAATAAACTTGTGATGACATGGTGTTCATTGCCTGTAAGCTCCATCCTTTGAGAACGGTATACGAGGAGGTATTTAAAAGTACATATTTAGTGTACAATCAAAACCGATAATTTTTTACTCTTGTACTCTTTTCTGTTTTTGATGGACATATGACAAGGATTGTTCCGGGTGTCAGAGGCTTCCCCTCATGGTACACGAGACGTTTGCTTCAAATATGGAGAGGAAATGGAAAATATGGGAAAAATTTAAAAGATCCCGAGAGCTGCTGCCTACGATTGGTCTCTTCTAATGTTGGGTTTGAACAACTTTGGACATTACCTGCCAGTCTAGTCGATCATAATTCTGTTGTCGATGATTAAATTTCATGTTGGTTTCTTGGTTTTAGAAGTGACCAATTGTATGTACATACAGGTACTCTAAAATCTGGTAAATTTTATTATGTATTAAATTTAATTAAAAATATAACTGGCGGTTTCTTAGACTCTTGTTGATTTTATTTCCTTATTGAAATACACGATTTAACAGCAGTGATGTGATAAATGAAGGATGAATAGTGATACAAGAACAAAACTGCCAACATGGAGAAATATTTTAAGTCAAAAGTTGTAACGATTATGTTTCGTTACGACTTTAAATATTCAAAATAAACCCGTAAGAGACTTAATTAATAGCCGACAATCCAATATCTGTAAGGCAATTCCGGTTTTGATTTCAAAATTACTCTCATGAAAAATCGCTAATCTTCAAGTACCGTAAACACCATACTGCATTTGATGCATCGAATTTTGCGGATGGAATATTTCCAAGAATTAAATGTCGTTGCTACTGGCTCTGTAATTTTCCGTATGACGTCACGGGTGACGGTCGAGAGAATTGCCGGCAAAACCTTCAACTGTGGACACGGGAGTTGAGACGTCGTGACTTCATCACCGATTGGAGGTCTCGTTTTATCTCATTCGAAGAATGGAGGCTAGAAAGAGCACGCGCACAGCCAGCAACGGTCACAGTAAGAATTTTTGTGTACAGCGAGTAGCAACTGCAGAACCCGACATTTAGCAGGAGACTCTGCTGAGCGTTCATAGAGTGAACAAACGTCCACTTTTGGTTACTATTAAATTATCTTAAAACGGGGTTGTAATGTTCCTTCTGTTATCTGTACTACCTAATAATTATTGTCAGTGATTGTTCGGAATAATTCAAGTGATTTTCGACTTTAATTAAACATCGTATTCAGCATAAAAACGCGAGTTAACTCGTGGTCCTTTGTTCCAAGCTGTTGACTTCTTGCCGTAATCAGAAAGAATACCTAGTTATTATCGAACCTTGTCAATTGGTAGTGAATTTTACTTGAGCAAATTCACGTTTTAATTGCGATTTGCAAAGTTTCCATCAAGCGAATTCAGAACATCGACATAGGTGTCAAATGGTCTTGTAGTATTGGAGCAGTAACATCCACCGGCCCAATAATCTCTGATGGGAAGTCCCAGTCGTTTTCCCCAGTTTTTCCGCTCTTATTGGAGACTGGAATCTGTGTCAGGCACTTATAATTCATCCCACCTGGAAAGCATCTTCACAGGGTCATCGGGTAACCTAATACCGGAAGACTGGTGAGTCTAAACAAATCTTTTCCCTGAATGGGCAGAATTTTCATGCCGAAATCTAACATCTGAAGTTTTAATAACCTGATCTTTCAAAATCACGTAATCAAATTTGAGCTCAAACAATGTCAGGTAGGTGCTGTCACCGTAACTATAAATTTCCTGTTTAATCTCTAGGATTTTGTCAATTTTGTAAATTTAAACAGTTTTTATTAATTTTTTAATTGTAATTAGCAAATTTTGTCTGTAAAATATCTAATCTATATATATTCTCTTTAACATCTTATTTTTCATGATTAATGTAGAAATTTCATGTAGGATTATATATTCTTTTTTTGTGAGCCTCGCTCAAAGAACAGGCCAGTTAATCCACTAGAAAACCTAGCAATTGATTGACAAACGTCAAGTAATTTACCTAATCACAATGTTTATTTTTGAACGATACCCTAAGTAATTAACAGTAACATTTTAGTAATATGCAACTATCTTTATCTTATTGTTTTGGCATATGTATGTAATCAATGTTTATTTGAGATTTACCAAACATTTTTTATTTCATTTTGTTTGCTATTCCAAATTTAATTTATATGAATAAATTTATATATTTTGTTACATTAAAATATCTGTTTAATTGGAGAAAAATTCCTCCCTAATATCTCCTTTCTTTTGACGTCGGCGCAAACAATTATTTCTTACATTATCTAGATATCTAAATTTCAATGTAACCTGGCACTAGTCTGGAGAGCCCACAAATATAGGACTCTGGGCAGTGTGAAGCAAACAAAGGAAGAGAACGTGAGTATCAAACTATATCCAGATCTGTCAGCCTCCTAAAAAGTGCTGCTAATCTTAATAAGTTTGATAATCTGATAGATAGCTACTTTAGGGTAGGGTGTTATAGGTTAGGGTAGGGTGTTATAGGTAATTGTGACCTCACCATTGAGCAGATCTATATCCGCCTGAGGTCAAGCACAATATACCACGGTTCTTGTTAGGGATACGCGATGTTTCTAAAACATCGATGTTCACATCTTTTGATACATCGAAATCAAAACATCAATGTGTTAAAAATATCGGATCAAAGTCACCGATTTTCTAAAACATCGATGTTTTCTATAAAACTGTAATAATGAGTCAAAATAATAAAAATATATTTTAGAAATAAATATAAAATTATTCTTCTTAAAGTACACAAAATATTATGCTCAAAGTATAAAAAATGAAATAAAATTAAAATAATGATTTAAAAGGCAGAAATAACATGTCAAATCACACAAAAATAACAGTGTCTTGAAAATAGAACTAAACCTTATTCATTAAAAACAAATTTGGGGACAATTTTCAAAATATTATACTCCAAGTATGAAAAATTAAATTAATGATATAAAACGCAGAAACAAAGAAATAACGTGTTAAATAACACAAAAATAAAGATATCTTGAAAATATAACTAGAACTTATTCATTAAAAAAATATTTTGTGAACAATTTTGGAGAAGTAATAATTATGATAAGCGTTTTCCTTTAAGTCTATTTATCTACTGGGTTAAAACTTGTCCTGCCTTTGAGAAAAGTCTTTCGGAGGGAACTGACGTCGGTACCATGCTAAGATATTTTGGTGCAATTTTAGATAAAGTAGGAAATATACTTTCCATGTTCTTCCAGAGCTCCAACGGTTTACCTGTAAATTTTCTGACTGGGCATTGAAGGTACTGAGTAATTTCGGCAGAAACTTTGCTTTTTGTTCTTCGCGATGAGACGTAAGAGCAAGCACCACTAACGTTTTCTATCATCTTATGATGTTCGCCCCAAAGGTTGAATTTTTCATCTTCTAAGAAGGAGACGCACTAGGCAGTGTTTATTTTTTTCTTCTTAAGTACCTAACTATTACTATTAAATGATAAATACAAATACAGTAATTTCATGGGGAATCACTAAAATTCGACGTACGATTAGTAGACACTAGAGGTGTGCGAAGCTTCGAACCGAACCTTCGGTTCGAAAATATGTTCACAGTAGTGATGTTGAAGTAGTTCGAAGTTCGAAATATGTAATTCTTCAAAATAGTTCGAACTTTGTTGCTCAAAAATACTTCGAAATTTAACTTTACAGGCATTGAATGTTGCCAAAGGTAGCGAAGTTGCGGCCCCTTTAACTCGGTAGCGGCGCTTTAAACTCGTTATCGGTCTCAAGGAGTCGATAGCGTAATTTCAGGAGATTTCACTCATGCCTATTTTTGACAGTGGGACACATCGAGGCACAACGGAGCCATTTAGCAATCACAGTTATTTTTCTTATATATCCTAGCCTCCCAACACCTTTTTCAGTGGCATTATGATGGCGGTGTTCGAAGGCGATTGGTAACGTAAATTTTCAGAATTTGAGGATAATTGCCCTTGGAAAACACTGGCTTCAACATGCTTTATTTCACAGAGAGCCAAAACGATTAAATGTTCACAATCAGGATACAGTTCAAACTTGTAAGTGGTTATTTTTAACTGACTTGAAAAAAAGAGGTTTTCAATTCGACTGTTTTTTTTAATTTTTTTTTTAATGTGTTACCTCAGAACTTTTTGTAAGTGAACCGATTTTAATGATTCTTTTTTTAGTGCTGGTGCTTCTCATGGGGTCCCATATTAATTTGATAAAGATCTGACCAGTAGTTTTTGAGTTATCCTTAATGAACTCGGTTTCCTTTTTTTTTTTTAATTTCTATTGTTATATACCTATCATGCTCACTTTAAACCTTCTCAATCTGTTTGCTAAAACTGCCTAGTCAATACCAAACAACAACATATTTATAATTGAGCTTATCTGTAGATCTAGAAATGTAAAAAAGTTAAATATTTTTTGTTTTTGTGGTTTTGATTTAACGTTGACCAGTCTCCACAAAGATTAGCACCGGAAGGCATTTTCACCCAGTCAACCTGCAAATTTGTCGAACCCTTCCTTTTTGTAAAAAGAGTGGGAATCTTTCATATAAAATATTGTATGTTACAATATTGTAAATTTTGTTTTTAAGGAAATGATTTATGAACACTGAAGAATTTTGGGTAGTTCGATGTTGAACTTCTAGGAAGTTCGAAGGTGAACCTTAGACATACTATTTCAGAAGTTCGAGGTAACATATTTGCTTGGGTTCGTTCATAGTTCGGTTCGAACAAAACATGGGTTCGCACACCTCTAGTAGACACCTAGCCTAGATATTCAATATCTACTTCCAATATGCAAGACACAGTTACCTATTTATATTTGAAATAAAAAAGTTAATTTTACTTATATTTTACCCAACTTTTGTGCGTAGTCATTAAAGTTTACTTTCATTAGACATTTTCTAGTTCTACTACTGCTGGCTAGATGTACACAAAAGAATTGACTTGGTAATTGGTAATAGAAAATGATAATAATAAATTACTATGGCATTGAGAAACATCGAATGAAACATCGTAAAAAAAACATCGATGCTCTCTGATAATATCAAAACAATAACATCGATGCTAATATTGAAGATCGTAAGCAAAATATCGATGTTTAAGAAACATCGATGAACATCGCGCATCCCTAGTTCTTGTACTTAAAGCTATTCTTTGAAGGAGGTAACAAAGTGTGATATTGTCAAACGATATTTTCACGCTAAACCGTTAAAAAGGGAACAGGTATAAAATAAAAAACAATTACATTTAAGACAACCTTTATTACTGAATGCATACTGGTCAATTGGGTTACAAGTACAGAGCATTAACAACGTTTTGTTGTTTAAAAGCACTTACATAACCTATCTTAACCTAGGGTGTCCCTCCTGCACTGTGCATTGTGGGAGACACATACAAACAATTGGACTCGTAGGCATTGAGAACCACCGAAAAATTTAGAATAGTAGTTAACCATTGTTTACAAGACAGTGCAGTCGGGTGTATTAATCTGTTTTTTTTTAATAATATATAGCAACGCTTATACAATTTCTTGTTTTTAAGTTTCTACAACATACAATTGAGTCCTTAATAATAGTAATTAATCTTATTGAAATGTACTTTATTATACATTATTATTATTATTTGGGGGTATTACACATCAGATTTGATTTTCTTAATTTTGTCTAAGTTTATTTGATATCACCGTGACATTTTGGCCTGGTCCCTGAGTTTACCCTCCCGAAATCGGACAATTTTTTTTTTTTAGAGATTCAACATATATCTTCCCCATAACAGATCCAGACTCAGTCGATCACATCTAGATACAAACTTTGTCCGAATATTTCTACATGGATAAAGACCACTATAAATGTCTAAAAGACACGTTAGCAAATACAATAAACAAGAAAATAGAACGTATAATGTCTTGCATCCCTTGCAAAGCAGTATTTTAGAAATAAAGGGTAAACGTGATCTAGACCAAACGATCGGTCTTCTAAGAAGCACCGCAACAATGTCATGAGAATATTTTCTTTGTTCTCATATTGACAAAAGTGGCGATAGTAACTTTTGGGCTTGCGGGGTAATACTGCTTTTACGGAGGGAAGCACTACATTATACTATTTAAACTGTAACTTTATATTTTAATCAGTACTGAATGGATTTATAATTAAACGTTTGTAAATATACACTTGCCATTCACATTGTAAAAACGATATTGATAGGTTTTCAAGATGTGATAATTTCATTTTATGAACAATAATTGTCATCATATCACATATTTTTAAAACACTCATCTGGAAAAATTATATACTCATATTGCCTTATTCGAATTAACTATTTACTAGTACATTTACATGAAAACAAAAATTAAATTATATACTTCCAAAAAAACAACACAACCACAGAATCATGCAGGTAATACGTTTACGACATCAGGAAAGAAAATAACGCAATTTGTTATCTACCAAGTATGTTACTTTTTTTTATTTATTTTTAAAACGCTCGAGGAATTCTCAACAAAAAAACAACTCAATATATACAATAAATAAAATGCTATAAGTGGAATATTATTTTATCAGGCATTTATTGTTGGACTAGAAGTTAGAGGAGGGAACTGTTTAGGCCATTTGTTACGAGAACTTTCAACATAAAACATGTCATGTGATGCTATTCTGGTAACAAAGAAACGACAAAAACAAACCCTGTCTACATTTTACCAGTTAGGAGAAAATTATTTAAGTCTTATTTCGCATTTTTGGAGTGAAAAATATGAAGCAAACATACTGGAGAAGTTAAATAACTAAATATCACACAAAAACAAAAATAAATACTATCACAATATTACTGCAGTTAAGAGTCTAAGGATTGAAACACTTAAAATTTTGGCCAAGGCAAAGTCAATGAATCCAGAGGCGAGATTGTAGCGGTTAAATTTTGGCCAAGGTAAAACATAAACAAAGTACGTCACTAGTAGACAAAATGAGTCAATTATATGGCCCAAAACGAATTTAACATATCTACACCCTTATAAACTACTAACTTAATACAGGTTACCTAAACTACAGGTGTGTTAAACAACTGTTTCTTTTTCAAGATATCAATTTAAAAATATGCCTATGGACTTTTATGTTTTATTTTTAAACACAATTGAAACAATTTAAAAATCAACAGCTTGACTGCCGAACACTTCAATCGGAGTATCATTATCTTTGTAACATGCTTTACTTCCACATCGTGTGCACTCGACTGTGCTAAAGCGTGGTTTTTCTTCATAGACCTTTCGTTCAAACTGTGATATAGTTGGTTACATGAACTTGTAAGCCTAGACCTTCTGGCTAGCAAACAAAAAAAATAATAGTAATAAGCGGTTACATAGTAAAAGAATGCAGAAGAAGAATTGTTTAAATCTTTAGAAGATAGTAGATAGAAAACAGTTTTACCTCCGAATCAAGAGTGTTGCAGACAGTGGTGTTCTGAACCAGTCTTCATCAAATGATCCCGGCTTGATTTTGAATATCAGTTGAGCTCCTACAAATCCAAGTTACTTTTCAGTGGGGAAACATAGGGAAAATGGAACACTTCACATTGAAGAAGAGGCAACAGCTGTGGGTACCGGTTTTAGGCCGTAGCTGGAGTGGAGAAACACAGGGACATGGAACAGTTCGCATTTAAGAGGCAACAGCTGCTACCGCTTTTAGGCAGCAATAAGCCCTCAGGGTTTTTTTTTCAGCTAATAATTGATAACAATATTCTCCAACAAACAGCTATGCTGTTGAAATGAAACACCTGTGTAATCACAAATTGGAAGTCCTCAACTGCAGAACTGAAAATTTTTATAGCTATACTTTTTTTACACAGGCACTGACATCGACATGTCACAAGCAACTATTAGAAAACAGTGCCATTATTTGAAATACAGTCTTGAGAAGATATATGTAAAAAATAGGTTTCGTCTGCATTACATGTTAGAAAATACTGATCCCAACGACCGCTCCACAAACTCCAATCGACCTTTTTATAACAAAGATGAACAGCATATTATCACGGAAGATAGTTGTCTTTAGATAAGGCAATGGTGCTTTGGCGTGGGCGTTTACGGTTCAAGTAATATATAAAAAATGTCATGCAAGTATGGAATAATAACTTTATATGCTTACAAAACCTGATAAAAGACTGAAGCTGGAAACTCAAACAAAAAGTAGTATCATAAAAAAAAATTAAAAAAAACCCAGGGTTATGCACTAGATACATATTTCGACAATAAAGTTGTCTTCATCAGTAGCTGTCGCTAAACTGCTACCAATGAAGACAACTTCATTGTCGAAATATGTATTTCTTATTATTTTTGTGGTGATTCTGCTTTTTGTTAGAGAACCTGATGTACTGGTGCTGAAACTTCAGGTTATTTCATCAGATGATAGTGCAACTGGAAATACATCAAAAGTAGTTCTATACTTACATACAGACTTGGAGACTACTTCTCTGGCTTCACAGTGAAGCCAGAGAAGTAGTCTCCAAGTCTGCATGTAGTATGGACCAGTTTCACCAAGTAAGGGCAACAACAATCAATGATGTTCTATACTCACTGGAGGATTAGTCGAGACAGGGGCATGGAGTGTACCCTGCCAATTTCTTTTAGTATTGAGTTAGTTGCTGGAACAGAAAACTCAAAGCGTTTGAACCCTTAGAAGCGACTTTAAGCACAGCCCAGCCATGAAAGCAAAGCCAAAACAAGGAGAAATTAAATAAATGGTTTCTAATAGGGTTCATAAAAGTACTGAATTTGGGAATGAAAATGGGTATTTTTTTAGAAGCAAAATGGAAATAGAACTGAACCTGTAGCCAAAATAGGTTATAGCATGTCAGGGACTGATCACCAAGATCAAATGTTATCAGACTACCCTTGAAATAGGAAAACCATTTGGTGGTACAAACAAAATGAAAACGGGTATTTTTTAGAAGCAAAATGGAAATAGATCTGAAAAATATGTAGCCAAAATAGATTATAGCATGTCAGGGACTGATCGCCAAGATCAAATGTTATCAGACTACCCTTGCAATAGGAAAACCATTTGGTGGTACAAACAAAATGAAAATGGATGTTTTTTAGAAGCAAAATGAAAATAGAACTGAAAAACCTGTAGCCAAAATAGGTTATAGCATGTCAGGGACTGATCACCAAGATCAAATGTTATCGGACTACGCTTGCAATAGGGAAAACCATTTGGTGATACAAACAAAATGAAAATGGGTATTTTTTAGAAGCAAAATGGAAATAGAACTGAAAAACCTGTAGCCAAAATAGGTTATAGCATGTCAGGGACTGATCACCAAGATCAAATGTTATCAGACTACCCTTGCAAAAGGGAAAACCATTTGGTGGTACAAACAAAATGAAAATGGGTATTTTTTAGAAGCAAAATGGAAATAGAACTGAAAAACCTGTAGCCAAAATAGGTTATAGCATGTCAGGGACTGATCACCAAGATCAAATGTTATCAGACTACCCTTGCAAAAGGGAAAACCATTTGGTGGTACAAACAAAATGAAAATGGGTATTTTTTAGAAGCAAAATGGAAATTGAACTGAAAAACCTGTAGCCAAAATAGGTTATAGCATGTCAGGGACTAATCACCAAGATCAGATGTTATCAGACTACCCTTGCAATAGGGAAAACCATTTGGTGGTACAAACAAAATGAAAATGGGTATTTTTTAGAAGCAAAATGGAAATAGAACTGAAAAACCTGTAGCCAAAATAGGTTATAGCACGTCAGGGACTGATCACAAAGATCAAATGTGATCAGACTACCCTTGCAATAGGAAAACCATTTGGTGGTACAAACAAAATGAAAATGGGTATTTTTTAGAAGCAAAATGAAAATAGAACTGAAAAATCTGTAGCCAAAATATGTTATAGCATTAAATAAATGGTTTCTAATAGGGTTCATAAAGGTACTGAATTTGGGAATGAAAATGGGTATTTTTTAAAAGCAAAATGAAAATAGAAATGAAAAGCCTGTAGCCAAAATAGGTTATAGCATGTCAGAGACTGATCACCAAGATCAAATGTTATCGGACTACGCTTGCAATAGGGAAAACCATTTGGTGGTACAAACAAAATGTAAATGGGTATTTTTTAGAAGCAAAATTGAAATAGAACTGAAAAGCCTGTAGCCAAAATAGGTTATAGCATATCAGGGACTGATCACCAAGATCAAATGTTATCAGACTACCCTTGCAATAGGAAAAACCATTTGGTGGTACAAACAAAATGAAAATGGGTATTTTTTAGAAGCAAAATTGAAATAGAACTGAAAAGCCTGTAGCCAAAATAGGTTATAGCATGTCAGGGACTGATCACCAAGATCAAATGTTATCAGACTACCCTTGCAATAGGGAAAACCATTTGGTGGTACAAACAAAATGAAAATGGGTATTTTTTAGAAGCAAAATTGAAATAGAAATGAAAAGCCTGTAGCCAAAATAGGTTATAGCATGTCAGGGACTGATCACCAAGATCAAATGTTATCGGACTACGCTTGCAATAGGGAAAACCATTTGGTGGTACAAACAAAATGAAAATGGGTATTTTTTAGAAGCAAAATTGAAATAGAACTGAAAAGCCTGTAGCCAAAATAGATTATAGCATGTCAGGGACTGATCACCAAGATCAAATGTTATCAGACTACCCTTGCAATAGGAAAAACCATTTGGTGGTAGAAACAAAATGAAAATGGGTATTTTTTAGAAGCAAAATTGAAATAGAACTGAAAAGCCTGTAGCCAAAATAGGTTATAGCATATCAGGGACTGATCACCAAGATCAAATGTTATCAGACTACCCTTGCAATAGGGAAAACCATTTGGTGGTACAAACAAAATGAAAATGGGTATTTTTTAGAAGCAAAATTGAAATAGAACTGAAAAGCCTGTAGCCAAAATAGGTTATAGCATATCAGGGACTGATCACCAAGATCAAATGTTATCAGACTACCCTTGCAATAGGGAAAACCATTTGGTGGTACAAACAAAATGAAAATGGGTATTTTTTAGAAGCAAAATTGAAATTGAACTGAAAAGCCTGTAGCCAAAATAGGTTATAGCATGTCAGGGACTGATCACCAAGATCAAATGTTATCGGACTACGCTTGCAATAGGGAAAACCATTTGGTGGTACAAACAAAATGAAAATGGGTATTTTTTAGAAGCAAAATTGAAATAGAACTGAAAAGCTTGTAGCCAAAATAGGTTATAGCATGTCAGGGACTGATCACCAAGATCAAATGTTATCAGACTACCCTTGCAATAGGAAAAACCATTTGGTGGTAGAAACAAAATGAAAATGGGTATTTTTTAGAAGCAAAATTGAAATAGAACTGAAAAGCCTGTAGCCAAAATAGGTTATAGCATGCCAGGGACTGATCACCAAGATCAAATGTTATCAGACTACCCTTGCAAAAAGGAAAACCATTTGGTGATACAAACAAAATGAAAATGGGTATTTTTTAGAAGCAAAATGGAAATAGAACTGAAAAACCTGTAGCCAAAATAGGTTATAGCATGTCAGGGACTGATCACCAAGATCAAATGTTATCAGACTACCCTTGCAAAAGGGAAAACCATTTGGTGGTACAAACAAAATGAAAATGGGTATTTTTTAGAAGCAAAATGGAAATTGAACTGAAAAACCTGTAGCCAAAATAGGTTATAGCATGTCAGGGACTGATCACCAAGATCAAATGTTATCAGACTACCCTTGCAATAGGGAAAACCATTTGGTGGTACAAACAAAATGAAAATGGGTATTTTTTAGAAGCAAAATTGAAATAGAACTGAAAAGCCTGTAGCCAAAATAGGTTATAGCATGTCAGGGACTGATCACCAAGATCAAATGTTATCAGACTACCCTTGCAAAAGGGAAAACCATTTGGTGGTACAAACAAAATGAAAATGGGTATTTTTTAGAAGCAAAATGGAAATTGAACTGAAAAACCTGTAGCCAAAATAGGTTATAGCATGTCAGGGACTGATCACCAAGATCAAATGTTATCAGACTACCCTTGCAATAGGGAAAACCATTTGGTGGTACAAACAAAATGAAAATGGGTATTTTTTAGAAGCAAAATTGAAATTGAACTGAAAAGCCTGTAGCCAAAATACGTTATAGCATGTCAGGGACTGATCACCAAGATCAAATGTTATCGGACTACGCTTGCAATAGGGAAAACCATTTGGTGGTACAAACAAAATGAAAATGGGTATTTTTTAGAAGCAAAATTGAAATAGAACTGAAAAGCCTGTAGCCAAAATAGGTTATAGCATGTCAGGGACTGATCACCAAGATCAAATGTTAACAGACTACCCTTGCAATAGGAAAAACCATTTGGTGGTAGAAACAAAATGAAAATGGGTGTTTTTTAGAAGCAAAATTGAAATAGAACTGAAAAGCCTGTAGCCAAAATAGGTTATAGCATGCCAGGGACTGATCACCAAGATCAAATGTTATCAGACTACCCTTGCAAAAAGGAAAACCATTTGGTGATACAAACAAAATGAAAATGGGTATTTTTTAGAAGCAAAATGGAAATAGAACTGAAAAACCTGTAGCCAAAATAGGTTATAGCATGTCAGGGACTGATCACCAAGATCAAATGTTATCAGACTACCCTTGCAAAAGGGAAAACCATTTGGTGGTACAAACAAAATGAAAATGGGTATTTTTTAGAAGCAAAATGGAAATAGAACTGAAAAGCCTGTAGCCAAAATAGGTTATAGCATATCAGGGACTGATCACCAAGATCAAATGTTATCAGACTACCCTTGCAATAGGGAAAACCATTTGGTGGTACAAACAAAATGAAAATGGGTATTTTTTAGAAGCAAAATTGAAATAGAACTGAAAAGCCTGTAGCCAAAATAGGTTATAGCATATCAGGGACTGATCACCAAGATCAAATGTTATCAGACTACCCTTGCAATAGGAAAATCATTTGGTGGTACAAACAAAATTTCTTATCCATGTCTTATTACAAATGAGTGATCAATTCTTACTCTTTGTATAGGAAGTAAGATCCCTGACTTCACTTTTATGACTTTAGCTTGGAAGTAATTAGATCTTTGTTAGGCACAAGTGATTATGTATCTGCTTGTCTTCCAATCAAAAAAGGTTTTAAAATCAATAAGAATCCACCAAAGCAGTGAAGAAACCAAATGAATATGCAGAAAAGAATGCAAATCACAGTGAGAAGAAAAATCTGGAAAACAAGACAATATTTGAATGGACACAGTGCCCCGGAAAACCTAGTTTTTGCGTCAATAACTTTGAGGATGTCCATACAATTTTTATGAATGCTACCTGTATCTTCGGTATTATTTGTTTAATTACTTATTTGTTCTTAAAGTTTACTAGCAGATAAATATTTTCTTTATTAGGTGCTTAGTTTGTACCATATATAGAAGTGATAAGTTGTGTCTATGTCAATGTATGAATGTTTTCCTGTTTTGTGCAGGTATATGTACCGTATTACCATCATTGTATTTATTTGTGATACAGATATAAAAATCAAAGCTCTTTGCATCAATCAGTCGGTTATCTTTGATTCTTAGCTAAAATATGTAATACTCTGATCAAGAGTGTTCGGCGTCTCATAGACATTTTAACGGTGGGCGATCCAAATAAAACATATCGGCATCTGAAAACGTTCTCAAAGTAAAGTAGACAGTAAACCTATGAACAGGATCAAAACTTTGTACTTTCAAGGCAACCTGTAGAAAACCTGCCTAACTGGAAATATACCTTACTGATGATAAATAATGATCTCTTTAATATAAGCAAACTTATAAATAATATAAATGAACACACATAACAGTACAATAAAACCATAACCCATAACCTAATATAACTAGAAAAACTAACCACACTTGTCTATTTAGCGAAAAATTGAACGAGACACTATACTTTGTCACTTAAAAGTTGTAAGACTATAACCGTTCACTTTTTGTTACAACGATAACATGAATCTTGCAGGTGGTTTTTATTTTATTTAATACTTATCCTTAAATATAGATAACATATTTCCTAATCCTAAGATTCTTTAAGTAAATTTACATTTTATATGCTATATACTATGAAATTATAACAATTGTACAGTTTTTCAGCCAATATATACATATTATATATTGCATTAAAGTTAATATACACAGCAGGTAAGCGTATACAGAATTGCAGAAAATTTTCCATTTTCTTTCTGCAAAACTGCCGTGAGCAAAAGTTCTAAGCAAAATTTTGGCACGTTTTACTTGATAATGATATTGTTGTCATATATATTTTCATTCGTCTTTAGAGTTATTATTCTTTGTTTTATTATTTTCACTCTGCAGTTGTAGTCTGATATGAAAGAAATTTAGGACGAACTGGTGGTCACAAAAATACTAACATCAGTCTGGTCGAAAGATCCATATTTAGAGTGAATTACATTCTGAAAACTAAGAAAAGACAAGCTGCTAATTTATTATTAAGAGCACCTTTAGTTATGGACCTAGTATTCTCTCTTGCGTAACCTGTGCAAAAGTCTTAAGTTTACCTTAAATTCTTTATCGTTAAAGTATAAACAGACAAAAATCGATACAGTTCTCACCATAAATTTATGCCTGTGAATATACTTTAATCACCTGGTATTCCTACAGTCTTTCAAGCCGTTGCAACGGCATAATCTCGATACCCTTATGCTACTATATGTACACATATAAATGTAAGAAAGAGAGAGCACACTTGTTTGTCATTTTAAGGCAATATTATGTTCTTCTTAAAGCAGATTGAAACTAACTTTGAAGGAAACGTATGAAAATTTGGAATTTCGAGCTTGCAAAACTGTTTATGTAATCAATGTTACCAGAATAAAGTAGATAAATTTCGTAATGAGGAATGTAACATTATTTCACTTGTGTCACTTAATAATTATTAGTATTCCTAGCCTAAGAACAGTGACGATATTCTAAACCTGAGTAAAGGGCCTAACAACGTTCATTTACTACCCCACAAACTATCTCTACCAAAACACACCACAGGCGACTCACACAGGGCTGTTTTCCCGCGGAAACCCATTATATTGATTAGTAGCTTCAACACAGCATATTTTACATTATTAACCTACGAACGAGTAAAATCTTGATTAAATAGGACATACATAAGTTCAGATATCTTTTTACAGTGTTGGCAGTTCCAGCTAGCTTAATCTCTCTTCACGAGATCTTCAAACTAAATAACAGTCCACATCTCTACACTAACTATTCATATTCAATACCTTAACACGAGGTCCAGAACTGACCCTCGAAACAACACAAGCACACTTAACCTACGCATAAAACACATTTAGCCTAATTTTACATCCCTTAACGAGCTATTGTATTATTTCCAGTACAATACACATATACACAATTCAGTGTAGAGATATGGATTTTACAAACAATCAAAAAACACCTTATTTATATTAACTTCAACTTCTTTCAATATGTAGGGCTAATTTTACTATACTGTGAATTTGTACAGTGGGGCTATGACCTTAGTCTTTACATATTTTAAAAATATACAATCACCAAATCCTCTAATTTTTTTTAAACCCTGTATTAGGGTCAGGCCCATCATTTTTATCAATTGCACATTTATAGGCACTTGGTTTGTGCTGTTACACTAAATTTGGCTAAGTAGTCTAAAGAAAAAAAAGTTAGTACAGGAAATGTGATTTGATTTGGACATTAAGAGATTAGAAAGAGAACAACTTCTCACAAAACAACCATATGATTCAAGATTGTTTACCTGGAAATTTTAGTTCAATTTCAAAAAACACAGGAAAGCAAACATATCACAAATTTAATTGCATTTTTTGATTGTAAACCAGTTTTTTAATTTATATGATTTACCAAGGTGAGTGTAGTGTAAAATAACTTAATTTGCTGTCTTCTTTAGAAATGGCGTTTCCGTGTGTATCACTGATTAATTAACATAATTTAGTAGACATAATACATTAAAGGTTCATTTCAACCAATGTTTACTCACACACAACTTCAGGATCCTACACAATTCTGTATTATCATAAAACAACCTGATATCTGAAAGCATCAGTCTCTGACTTTGTCGATTTGTTATTATTTGCTGATGGTGTATAAAAAGGGGGAAACTGGTAACCGTGAAAAAAAATTTCCAATGTTGATATTGTTGTTAAAAACTCAGACTGGGTATTGTCGGGGGGTCGATTTGAAAAGCTGCGGATTTGGTTTGAAAATTGTAATAGGATTTGCAAATTTTGGGCATGTGTGTGTGTTTAAGAGAAAGGGGGAGGGGGAGGGAGAGAGAGAGAGAGTATACTATGTGAGTTTAGTCCGGGACACATTGCTGTTCAATCACCTACAAAGTAGGCAAATGTATGTTGAAGTTTACCGACACACAGTCTCTGTCGGTTTATTATTATTTGCTGATTGTGGAAAAACTGTCAATATTAATTATGTTAAATTGTTGTTGTATTGTTTGTTAAAAGCCAGACTGTATATATCAATAATTAAATTATTATTATCTAGACCTGAAAAAGATCCATTACTTAAAAATACAAACAAGGTGCCTTCAGACCACAAGTCTTATTCAAACTGTCAATTCGGGAATATTATTGATGAAAACAACTTAAAATTACCACAGGCGAAAAAGGTGATAATTTAAGCGATGTTAAAAAACAAAGGTTTGGGTTATATAATGGAAAGAGCCAGCAAAAGAAATGGCACCTGGTAAGAGGTGACATACATTTCTAATAAGATTTTGTAGTTGTTTTATTCGGAAAATCTCTAACAGAAGGATATTTGGAAGGTAGCAGAACAAAAGAATTAATGAATATTATCAACTTTTTGGCGAACGATTTGGTGTTATCAGAGGTATTTAAAATTAACACAGAACCTTTTTCAGCCACACAAAAATAAGTGCAGTCAAAAACACTGCTTTTCTTTTTTGGCTGCTTTGTTTAATGATCTGTTTATAATAGTATGTATCTTCAGGTTCATGTGGATTGACAAACAATGCACAGTTAACATTCTCTAACATCCTGCTGAATTTTAGAAGCATTGAGTAAAATAATATCTCACAAGTTTAACAAAACTTTGCATAACCTAAAAAATAAAAAAATAGTCAATCACCAAAAATACCTACAGCAACAAAATTGTGTTGTTTGACCATCTTTAGGTCTATTATCTGTGGTTTGTGTTGACTTAAGATGAACTTAAGATGCCTTGCCGAATTTTAGACTGCATCTCGGAAATTAAAAAAAAAGATGGTTGAAGAGTTTAACAATATTCCGATGCCATAAAATAAAACAGGCGAGTGTTCGTCACACATTTTGACTTTGAACTTAATAGTCAATAATATCTCACAAGTTTAACAAAACTTTGCATAACCTAAAAAATAAAAAAATAGTCAAATCACCAAAAATACCTACAGCAACAAAATTGTGTTGTTTGACCGTCTTTAGGTCTATTATCTGTGGTTTGTGTTGACTTAAGATGAACTTAAGGCGCCTTGCCGACTTTTGGACTCGATCTTGGAAATAAAAAAAAAGATGGTTGAACAGTTTAACAATATTCCGATGCCATAAAATAAAACAGGCGAGTGTTCGTCACACATTTTGACTTTGAACTTGATAGTCAGGAAAACCAATTAACTAAGGTTGAAAATAAAGCCAAGAATTTTGGGAGACGTACCGAGTTCTTATGAATGTAATGTCAAACCGCGACATGCTTTGTGTAAAAAACTATGCATAGTATTTCCTAACGCAGAAGTATTTTTAGCCTACCCAATTGACCATGGCAACAAACAAAAGATGTTTTAATTAGTTGAGAAATGAACTTCTTATAAGATTGGATGTGACGCAGATGATACATAGGTATATGGTTCTATTTCTAAAACTACGGTCATCAGCATAATGGAGGATCAGTGACTCGCGTTCTCATGTGATTGTGTAAATACAAAATGTACGAACGAATCTGGCTCTTGTTGATGTGACATATCGTCCAGTATAAATACACCTTTATTTTACTCTGCTACAGATGCAAATCCACATTGAAACTAATACATCAAAGTTGACGACTAGCCATTAGCGGATTTACCTACAGAGCCGTGTCAGATACTTCATTTAATCATTCATATTTTCCGTAAGAAGAATAAAAATGGTTGTCGGAGAGAGTGCAGCATTGTTAACATACCATGCGCATTTTTATAGTGTGGCGACGTATGGCATCATCCTTTGGGGTGCTGTGGGTGGTGCATGAAAAGTCTTCCTGAAGCAGAAAAAGTGATGAAGGTGTTGGCTGGTGTGCCTCAAACGACAAGTTGCCGGGATTACCATCCCGTGGGTGTACATTCTTTGCTGTTATCTCCACAGCCACCAAAGTGAATTTGTTAGGCACTCAGACCTTCACTGCCACAACACAAGAGATAGGGACAAATTCGTCACACCAAGGCATCGCTTAGCAAGGTTCCAGTCTTCCTGTGGGTTCACTGGCGTTAAATTGTATAACAAACTGCAGTTGGCTTTCCAGGAACTAGAGTAAGATCTTTAAAAAAAACTATGAAGAATTTTTTATTAAAAAACGCTTTTTATTCTGTGGATGAATATTTATCCTGTCGCTTTTAGTCATGTTTTGTCAAAGTGTCTTACAGTTGTGTTGTAATGGTTTATTACTTGTAGGTTTCATTGGATCGTCGTGGTCTTTATGTGTTGTTTATACTTATATTTTAGATGTACACATGCCTTGTAAGCTTTGAAGGTAATATATATGTATGTATGTAATAAAGAAACAAGTATGCGCCTCCCAATAAATTTAAAAAATAAAGAAATAATGGAGTGTGAAGAAGGACTTTTTAGATGTAAACCTGAATTTTTTGGGGAATTTGTGAAATATGTTGGAAATGGCATTTTAAAGGAGTAAACTTTATATTATGCGGGACACTTGTTGCATTACTTTTTAAACATTACATTTATCCTACTTGCAAATCTGAAACCAGGCTTGATCATTTGTTGTATTTTGCATTTTTTTGATAAAAACATCCAAAATAACTAGTTTTATTAGCTTTCCATAAAACCTAAAAATATATTCTTCATTGTGGATTTCATTGTCAGAATTATTTTAAAACACTTCATTATTTTAAAAAATTAATAATATCAGATTGAAGTTTTGGTTTCGGCAAGTTTTGGGTGCGAAACGGGAGTTTTAAGCAAAACCGCATTGGCGGCGTGCCCAGCCGGCTGTATCACCTCACTACCAGTATTTGTCTTTGAATGTTTCCTTTGTAAAAGTTATACAAGCAGTATTTTGTTGGGTATAATTATGTTATTGTGTTGGTTTTGTGAGTAAAAAGGTCGATCAGTTATGTTTATGAAACATCACAGTGGTTGATTTTCTTACTCATATATAGATACGAAATCATAATTGTAAAATAACTACCTAATTGTCATTAGGTCATTAAATTTTGTATGTAAAATTGCCAAATTAAGTAGAACTATAGAACTCGGTTTCTGCAGAAACTGAGACAGTTGCCAAAATTCAGATTCGGCATTGAAACTAACTTTCGGTTGGAAATAAAAATAACTAATACACTTAACCTTTTGATATTTGATGTTTATATTGACTGGATTCATTGGTAATTTTTTGATTAAGTTACTGCCTATAAGTTGATTGATAAACGCATTTTCCTGTGCATTTTGAAATTGTCTCGTATTCCAAGGTATGATATGAATAGTGATTTCAGATTGGGAAGCAAAACATTCACGTATCTGGAATTAAAAAAGCACTAGAATTCTAAAAGACTATCACAACCTTGGTTGGAAGAGTTTGGCAGATAAAATGTAAAACCAAAAATTTACAAGAAGAAATATGACACTTTATGTCTTTGGTATCAATCAAGTGATAAGTGTAATTAAAAACAAAAACTTAAGGTGGATGGCAAGAAACAAAATATGTGCATCAAAGTTTAAGAGCATATACAGTTAGATTAAAAAAAAAAAACCTTAAGAATTAAAATTAATCAAAAACACTGCACTCAAAATTAAAACTAAAATCGTATGGTAAAAATAATACTTGAAAAAAGGAAAAGTATTGCACACAAATGACAACACAACTATTTAACATTAATACTAATTATTGACTAAATGCTGCCCATCTAAGTATCGATTTTTTGTTTTAAGTAACCTAACTTAATGCTACGCCCATCAACCACATTTCTATTTTACGACTTAGATCAAACATCTCAGTATATTTTTGGAGTACCTGCAAGATTCACATCAAATTGTAATCTTATGTTCAATAGATTATCGTTTTTTTTTATTATTATAAAAATATTGTGAACTTTTCGTTATTAAACAAATCTATATTTATTCAGTTTATTAAGGCATTATTATATTATTTTTGTTCTATAAACTCAACTACATAAATATTAGGTGAACATATTAAATAAACTTAAAGCATAAAAATAAAGTCAAGTTACATTTAAATTACATTTCATATGTTTACTTTTAAAGCTTTCGGGTCTATTAGAGACATTTATACGGGAATTGAGACCGGGCTGGTCACGATAGTGCTTTATATACGGTTGTATAACAACATTAGTTAAAGAGGCACATTTTTTGGTATTTAATATTATTAAATGTAGTGAACAATGCAACTATTATCAAACTAGAAGCGGACATACATGACAACTTAGACTTCTTCTTTTTAAGTGCAGCGACAAGGAATCTTTTCAATCTAGTCATTGACTCTCGTTAAAACAAAATCACATAAGAAACTTTTGACATTTCGAATTACACTGATAATTACTAATTACAATAAATAGGAAGGCTAACATTTTACGAACTTTAATATCCATTTAAATTTAAAATTATTGCCAATCAGAAAAAAGTAACTCTTCTTTTTTTTTATATTTTCTCTATAAACACTAGTATAATTGAATTTTGGCAGACTTTAAAGTGACCTTGTAAAGATTGCATCAGTAGGAATGTCAAATTTGGATACGAATTCCGAAATACACCACAATAAATTTCTGACAACTGTGATCACATTAGCTTTTTTCTTCAGATTGATATGACTTTACTACGAAGGCGCAAAACGTCTACAAGACAAACATGTTTATAATTTCGACACTAAACTCAAAAGTTATACATAATTTTGTGTATAAATTCAAAATCATATATAATTTGGTGTTGAAAATCGAAACTAAACATAATTTCATGTTCACTTCAAATTATACTAATTTTGTCTTTAAACAAAATTATAATTTCATGTTGAAAGTCGAAATTATATATAATTATATGTTTGAATATGAAACTATATCTGTAATTGAGGTTCAATTGATACATATAATTTTGACATTAAAGACAAATTTATATGTAACATAATTTTGCATTTAAACCCAAAATCATACATTATATGAGGGTTGCCTTTTATATTTTGGGATTGGAAAACACAGTGCCACCACCTACCAACTGACATTGTTACCGTAAAAATTGAAATTTCGAGGTAATATTTACTAGGAACGGTTTGACATACAAGCGCTATTTGTGTTGGTCAATGTAACTTGAAGAATTCATATCGACCAAAAAATGGAATCAAATCGTGAACATTATCATGCCATTTTTTTTAAACAACTTTCAATGTGGATTAACTCAACAACAATGCATTGATGAATTTAAATCGACATTTGGAGATGAAGCACCATCAAGTTACAGTGTTTACTGAATTCAGTCGTGGCGATACTTAGCTGAAGGTCAAGTTTCGTGCAGGTCATCAAAAATCGGTTGTTCAGAAAAACTTTCGATGCGCCACACAAACTGACACTGCAAGATCGTCATGTGGCTTATCGTGAGATTGAGGCATCCTTTGACATTAGTGGGGCCAGCATACATCCAATATTACAGGAACATTTAGCCGCAAAAATTTTATCATTCGTATTGGGTCCCACATGATTTGACCATCGCTCAAAAATAGCTCAATCAGAGTAGAAAAAGTGCTTAGAAAATTGGTTCACACATGTGCAAAGGTGTATTTTCCTTCATGGAGTATATTTTGAAAAAAAATTCGATGACAAATATTGGTTATTGTTCTTTAATTCCGAAATACAAAAGGCAACCCTGGCGTTTAAAAATGACGAGGAAAATTTTATTTAATTTCTTGTTCAAAGTCGAAATTATAATTTACAGTTTAAACTTGATATTACGTACATTTTCGACTCTTAAACACGAATTTATGTAAAACAATTTTGTGTTTAAACTTAACATTCATAGTTGTTAGTTGAAAGACATTATGTATAATATCATGTTTAAACAAGAAAATATTTATAATTCCGTGTTTAAAGTTGCCGTTCCACACCTTCGTACTTTACTAAACACAATAAAATATATTTGGCATTGTAAGAAAACTGTTTGAAATCTTCACACAGTAATACATATTTTCAAGTGGCGATCCTCAAAAACATGAACTGAATTTAAATAAAAACGAAATCCACAATGTGAAGAGCTGTACGCAGGAGTTTCAAATAATAATGAAATGGGCCACATACATACTCAGTTATCGAATAGTGATCATGTTCTTTAATTAAATAGTTTACTAGTAACAACGCAACTCAAGCTGGAAATTTACAATTGGCAAAAGAAATATATAGTATGATAAACTGATCTGGATCAGCAATTCGGATCTTTAGAGTGGAATTAGATACCCAACAAGTCAGGAATCGTAGATGGTGTAAAATATATTGTATTGTGAAGCAAAACACCGGTCACTTAGATTATTGACTTTTATATTATCATATAGCTTTGTTGGTGTTCATTCTGTGAAGTGTGATATTTTGATATGGCTTCTTCAGAAGACCTGAGCTTGAAAACACTTTTCGAATTCTAAAAATTGTTCTTCAGGGAACTTGAACCTAGAAACGCTGCGCTGGAACTCAAAGAAGAGAAATCACGCTGGAAAGGGTTAAAAAGGGATTATTTGGTAACGTGAGCTTAAAAAAACTATTCAGATCTTCAGAAATTGAAAGTGATACAAACAACAGAAAACATACCACAAAAGACTTAAAATAGCTTCCTGAGAATACTTGTGCTTCGAAAAACTGCTAAGAGACTTAGACATTCAAAAACCAAACACGAAGAACGGAAAACACACTATGAAAGACCAAAAGCCAATTAGAAGAATTGAAAATGACCTCAGCTTGTGACATGGTTGCAAGGTTGGAACCAGGGGAGTATTAGAGAAATGTACAAAGGAATATAATACAAAAGACTTAAAATAGCTTCCTGGGAATACTTGTGCTTGGAAAAACTGCTAAGAGACTTAGAAATTCAAAAACCAAACATGGAGAACGGAAAACACTATGAATGACCAAAAGCCAATTAGAAGAATTGAAAATGACCACAGCTTCTGACCTGGTTGCAAGGTTGGAACCAGGGGAGTATTAGAGAAATGTTTAAAGGAATATTATACACTATTTGACCTGACAAAAATTTATTTTGGTCCATGAAAAAACTTGTTTGCAGAACTTTCAGCAAATATTATAAAAATAAATAAATAACAAGAAATTTTACATTTTAAAGATGAGATTTACAATAGAAGTCGATCTCTTGTATGAAAGAAAGTGTCACTTATAGACAAGTAAAAGAACATATAAAAAAAAATTGTAACGAAAATAATTTCAATGGTATGGAATTTTGGGACACAGCAGAAAATTGGGTTTTATTACTGCTTAGAGATAAGCAGATGATTTAAAAAAATAATAAAAAAAAGGTGAGTAATCGAAAAATCTAAAATAAATTCTGGTCTCAAAAGGTTTTATTTCTTATTATAACTTGATTTTGACAAGTTTTTGAAATTGTTTGTGTTCTCAGTTTCTTGCACTGTGAAACAATGAATGAAAGATTCTTGAAGGACCGTCCAATTGAAGACCATCATGGCCTTCATCTCGAGATTGAGGCGGTTTGGCGACGGAACCGAGGAGTAGAGCATGGTTGCTGAGGTTGGCAAAAAGGGCCCATGGTGGCCTACTTGCTTGGCGTTGGCCTCCCCACCACTGCTACTACTTGTAGGACACGTTTGACCTGAATCCAGGTGCAACATAGAGTAAGTGACGCTACCAATGGGATTTAACCTCTAAATTTCAAGAAATGTTTTAGGTGGTAACATTTTATAATGATTAATTTTTGTATAATGAAAATTATTCGTACACAACTAACCAATCAAAGAAATTCTAACCGAAACAACTAATATGAAACAAATTGCAAACAATTTTATCCTTCCTGATATACTGAATCTCTTGCTCACAACTCTTTCACATTGAAGATATTTAATACAAAATTAATGTTGTTCCGCTTTATGTTTTATGCTAATTTATTCAGTGACAGAACATTTGAACGAGCAGCTTAAATTCAGTTTGTTAAGCTCATACATTTTCTTACACAACTACCGAACACCAAATTTTTTTTACCCTACTCTAAGGCAGATATGCCGTCTATTTACCATATATAATGTTTATATAATATATTCTTTATCATATATAAGATATAGTTTCAGTGGCGACGATGATTAAATATACTTGAAACACAAGTGGCACTTTGATCACAAATACTGTAAACCTAAATCAAATACTATTTTTTTCCATCTTCTATATGTCTTAGTTTCTGCAATTCTTAATTTCTTTTTCTCCTTTGGGTTGGCGCCTGAATGTACCTCACAATTAGGTTAAAATCAGATGCGATTCTGACCATACGTATTCTGCGGGAATAATTCAGTCGGACAACTGGAATGCAATGGGTTCAAGGTATACCTCAAGAGTGTCATGTTGGTCCTCTACTATTCAAAGTCTTTTTTACTCTTTACATAATTGCAAAGTTAAAAAGGTGGCACTTTTAAAATGTTATACTGCTATATCTAACTACATATGTATAATTATTTAACTGAGTGGAAAATGATGTCATAGAACGATGTAGTATTAAAATACAAGTACGGTCAGAACAACATTTGACATTTTCTCTAGCATGAACAGCCGTATTGGGTATAATGTTGTGCACATCTGGGTAATTATTATACTATGTGTCATCAAGCTGAGCTCACTTATTCTACATTTCATCTCATATTTTTCTTCGTTAAATAAACAACACTAAAAACTATTATCTATCTGAAGGTACAGAATATCAGACACAGAATATTTCAAACTGCCGTAAATTCGAAATTTTCCTGCTTGGATATCAATTTGTCCAGGTAAATTTCAAAGATACGGTAAGCAGTTTCTTTTATCTATAATGCACACTTGATATTATATTAGTTAAATTAATAAGTAAATCACAATACCACATTGGCAGTTGCAGCAAAAAGCGGACATGTGACAGCCTGCTATTTAGAACAGTTTCAGAGTAAAATTAGGCGAGAAAGGGGGGATGAAGTGAATTATGATGAAATGAATGAGAAGATACAACTGCCTATCTTTTTTTTTTGTTTTTTTTTATATTTTTTAAAACTTATCTCTAATATTTTAATATTATTCAAAAATACCCTATGAACAGATTAAATAAAAAATAAAACAATTCTCTATAGCTTTTGGTACATCTTACAATATTCTATAAGTATTATTATTAGTCTAACAATGCTTAAATTGTACAACTGTCATTGCCATTAATCCACTCAAAATGTATGGCATTAGAAACAACAGGTCCTCTGCTAAATGAACGAAACATTACCCCTGACATTACCCCCTAGGTATAAGCATTTTGATGAACACAAATGCTATTGTTATGATCAGTAGTTTTATGTATTACAGAACATGACGTCCACGATTATGAAGAGCTAAAACTGATTTATTGGCATGTCAACATTCAGAGTCGGTTGTCAAATATATAAGAATACACAACATGAAAATTAATACCCTACTACCAAACTCTTAAATACTAATTAATATCATAATACCTAACCTCTAATACATTCATTATAGTAAATTGGCAATAAGATACTAAATTTTAGAAATTCTATTGGAACTTACAACATATAGGCTCTCCGAGAGGTCCAAATAAAGCGTCTTTTATAAAATAAAGCAGTGAAATCGTACCTCCCGAACAGTAGCCCAGTTTTTGCACCATTTATTCAATTTTCGGCCGTCTACCAAGTTAAATCACTTATTACTTCAATATTATCTCCATCGAGAGAATCCCATTATGAATTTGTCTTTTGAATACGATTGCGAAACGCATCTTCGCAAACTATTTCAGGGAAACGGATAGGATTTAAACTTGATAAAGGTCGAAATGGATCTTAAAAGCTAGTGAAGCTTTTTAGAACGAGAGTTCTTCGAACAAAACACTCTTTTTTTTTGGATTTTTTGTTATAATATATTTATAAATTAAAAAGCCACTTAAGAGTCACAGCACAAGTTGTGTACATAAAAATCATATGTTAGTCAATGCATCGAACCTGTATGAAAATTTCCAGTGTGACCAGATCTAAGATACTTGGAACTTGTTTGAAAATTTTGCCACTGCACACATCAAAAGTATCTCAAATGTCTTACAAACCGAAGCGTAATGTAAACAACCTTTTAATATGTGACAAAACAATTGATTAATTAAATTATAAATACATTAAATGCATTGTCATTTTATAACAAAGATCTCTGCTTCAGTCTTTTCTACTAGAGTGTTTAGGTAACGTATATGCAAACAGACTGGGGAAAAAAAATTATAACAAGAGTACTTTCATCGACTAGAAATTTCCCAAATTCACAAGAAAAATATACAGAATAAACACCTAAATGTTAAAGTCTTCTAAAAATCACCTTAAAATAACACGACCAAAACTCAAACCTTTCTTTCAAAGGAACTATTTAAATCCTTGAGCTGCTTTTTAGTACAAAACCATGAAAAAAAATGACGTGTTTTTCAAGAATAACAAAATATACAATAAAAAGAAAGCAGACTTTTGATTATCTGAATTAAAAAAAAAACATTCATAATTACCTAGGGTGTCTTACAGGGTTCCATCCCGGGACCGCAATTCTCTCAACTATTTATGTGACAATATGCTTATCCCAAGGGATTATCTGGACTACTACATAACTTTTAAGAACAAAAAATTATATCACTGAGAAACACTCGATTTATAGAGAGTGCTTTATTAACTACTGTTACCATATTGTGATGACTGCGTGTCTCTTAAGAACTAAGAATAATTGATTTACCTTGAGGAACAATAACTAGGTAAATTTGTTTTTTTAATGATGGTATACGTTTAAATTGTTACTGGATTAATACTACTTGTAAACTTCAGTGATAATCAAGAGTCTACAGTTCTAAATTTTCTAGCTCAAACTGATTAAAATCATAAAAGATTAAAAGTTACTTTCCTTTTCACTTAAAAATTGGTTTGATAATAATTTCAACAATAAATAAATTTTTAACCAACCAAAATTGAATTAAAAACAAACTAAGATTTTGATATTTGAGAACAGTATATTTTTCACTTTCAGGAATGTATCCTGACTAGAATAAAACATTTAGCTTACAAATAACATTCAATCTGAAAAAAATTAGTATGTTAACCTTAAAGAAAGTGTTAAAGCTGCCCGAAAAATTTAACGAGTCAATATTTTAAAAAAAGACAGCCAATTTGATCACAATGACAGAATAAAATCTTAATCTAAAACATCCATTTGCTCTTTAAATTATTTAAATGTCACATATTAAAAGGTGGCTTTTAGACTCAGAATGGCTCACTCATGCACTCATACACACGCACACACAGTTTAGCTATAGAAGAAATCGATTTTCCATGAACACGACGTTATAACACAATGTGATTGTGGAAGTTTTCAAACAAAGATCTAGAAACAATAAAAATCATGGATTCCGCCTTTTGAACGATAATGTATTAAGGCAGTTGGCGTAAGACTAAGGGTATGCACAATCAACCAAAGGTTGCAGTGCTATCGGGGCGACAGGGCCGTGAAAAGGCAGGTAAAATGAAACTGACGTTTAAAATTGTTGATGAAAATCAGATAGTGATTCCGATTCTTCTGAACTTCACAGTGAAGAACTACATATCCACATAGGGACAACATAAACGAGATAGGCAAAGGCAAATTCTCTAAAGATGTTTGAGGTAATCGGATAGTGATTCTGATTCTTCTGAACTTCACAGTGAAGAACTACACATGCACAGCGGGACAACATAAACGAGATAGGCAAATTCTCTGAATATGTTTGAGGTAAACACTGAAATATGTTGATTTTGTTTTTAAGACGGACACACACTTCCATAGTAAATGTAACAGAACTCCTGAGAAGCTTGATCAATAACACCCAGACCAACATGTTTATAAGATGTTTATTTTAAAGCTGGACTTAAAATTTTGACAAACATCAAAATGGAAATAAAAACATTGAAAAATAATTGTAGGGCACATTGTTATGGATTCAACTCTCGGTACAAGAAAGCTGGTTGAAGTATGTGTTGCAATTCAAGCAAGCGCCCGACTAGTTTTGAAACACCATAAATTCCATTTTGACAAAATTCATTAGGTGCAAGAGCTCAATGAAGATGACTTCGGCAGTTGTGAAGTAGCGAGTGAAATAGGTCGGGCATACAAATTTACAGTACAATATTTGCTTTCCAAATCGATGCTTTTTTTCTCACTACTTCGCAAATTGTCAAAATTGTTGATATTAGGTGGATCTCAATCAAAGGTTGCTTAATAACCCCTGAAGAAGGGTAGGTGCATGGGGTGGAATATTTGGCGATTAAGTTGCTGCCTTCTTTTCTATATGATAAGTTGTCTACAAGTACATACTTAGAATTGCTTGAACACAATATTGATTCAATGGTAATAAATGTCATAGATATTATTATTTCAGCAAGAGGGAGCACCCACATTATGTTGGACTAGTTCGTCAGTATTTTGATTGAAATTTTTCTCCATCGTCAAATTGAAAGAAGAGGAGTCACTGAGTGGTCTTGACAACCTCTAGATTTACCTCCATTGAATTTCTGTTGGCGTAGTCACTTACAAAGTAAAGCCTAGGCCCGCTAACCTGATTTGTTAGCAATTTTTTGACAGCGCTGTGAAAACCAGTGGCTGGTATGATGGATGCAAGGTGATGATGTCAAAATGCAATATACCACACAAGTGTGCCCCTCAAAAACAAAATCGACACATTTGAGGATTATTCTCATCTTCAGTCTCAGCGATAATCTGCTTATTTACGTTACGATGGCCCACGTTGTATAGGTTTCTGAAAGACATTTTTCTATTTTTTGAAGGGGTCTGCCTATACGTATTGAAAAAGGTAGCATTAGCGAACCGATTTCAAATTGCCGATTGGCTCGAATTCAGATTTTCATTGTTGCTATAAATCTGAGTGAAAACGAAATCACAGCAAATGGACTATAAATATGACATATTCAAGTCTATGGCTAACATACATACAGTACACAGAATACAGTAATATAGGTATATAATAAACTTTTATAATTAGAACGATATATATTATATATTATCAGCTATTATTATATTGTGTTATTACTATATTTATTTAAGAATACTCAGCGTGCAGTCTAAAAACTGATTGTGTGGTGTTAATTCAACCGGCCCACGTGTCAGTATGGTGCCGTTTCATTTTTTTTTTCTTTATAACAATATTACATAAATGATTACTTTGTATGTGTATTTTGATATAAGGAATTGGAGATCACAGGTTTTGTGGGGTTAACAAATCAACAGCACCCACTTCTTTCCACACATCTGCTTTTTATCATATAATCAGACATTCGTATCATTCATCGATAAAAGAAGTTTCATTTAAAGCTTAGTGAATTTGTTCAGTTGCTACGCTAGTTCGCGGGGGGTACAAACGCAGATGTGTGTAAAGAACGGAATATACCACACTGGGGAAACAAGACACATACAAATAACTTAGGTACGTTAAATTATTAAAAACAACATTAATATACAATAGTTAATAGGAAAATATGAGAAAACGAATCGATACATAGAGTAATGTACTACTACAGCTTATATAAACTTGATTTTCCAAATACACGATATGAGTTGGTCGTGTACATAATTAAAATTTATAATAACTTCTTCTTCATTTGGGACTAGTTCAGTTTACGTTTTGTTATCAGCTTAAGTGCGTTACAAACTTGAGCGCAATACGATATATGGAAAACAACACATTCAGTCACATATTCGGAATCTTAAGTCACAAGTGTTGACACATTTATTATTTTTATGTTTTTTTTTCTATTCGTTTAAGTTTATTATTTAATACTTTGTTTAGCGATTTAAACTTACGAAACAGTGTTGCAAACGTACATGCTCTAAGAGGAAATAAAATGGCAACTCGCAAGATTTCTACAACAAATGAAAACTTAAAAAAAAAAAAAATAACCCTCACTATATACTAATAAAGATCAGAAAGTAAGCAAGGTACATTTGCAACACACCGAAGTCCATACGTATAACTAAAAAAATAAACAAAAACATTCTAAAACAACAATTAGACCACCATAAAAATTAAAAATACATTTACAAATAACAATAAAAAGTTTGTTTAAATAATACAATAAATATTTTTAAAGGAATTTAGATAATTACACTTAATCTTATGTAAAACATTAAAAATATATATCATTAAAATCTGCAAATGTCTCAAGATTCTTACATTATCATAAAATAGGTAAATCCCTTTTTTTTAACGATTATCAACACCTGAACATGTTGTAAGTCAATGTTTTAAGCAGTTAACACGAGGTGGCCCAAATATGTTTTACATGGACTCACCACCCAGCAGGTCCCCAGGCAGGAAGGAATTGAGGCTAGATGGAGTGGCCCTAGCTGGGTCACTTGAGTCAAGAGGGGCAGAGCCCCAAAGACTACCCGATGATGGGTTGTTGGACCAGCCAGTGCTCCATGTATCGGCAGCTGCGGAAAGAGGCTGTTTACTGGAGCCTCGCCATGCCCCAGAGGAGCTCTGCTGGCTAGCTACTTGCTGCAGAAGAGCGCTAGCATCCCAATCTGTCGGGTTCTCGGCGAGTATGGATGTGTTGCCAAGGACGCAGCTGTTCAAAGTGCTTTGAGCCTGAAGCAAGTTGAAAAAAAAAAAGATTGAGCTATGTCATTCACAAGACTTGTCAATTTACAAACTAAGTTCATAAATGAGTTTGTAAATCACAACTATCATAAATTGGATCCATTTTTTAAATCATGACTTGTGAGTGAGTAAAGAAAAAACACTATAAAGTAAGCATTAACACAGTCCCAGTCTCACTATATTCTAGTAATAACAGAAACAAATCATTCATAAAAAGATACACAATATAGGCAGGCCGAATAGCAGGGTTAGCCAGGTCATACTATCAGCTTTCTTCACTCGTATGTGAAAGGTCCACTTTTAGATTCTTATAATGACAGGGTACCCTGCAGAAATCAAAAATCAAATTCCCTGACATTTCCAGGCCCCTTGGGGGAAGTTTTCATGATACTCGAAACGAATGACACATCTCGCCATACTTTGTTAAATAAAATAAATAAAAGCCCTGAACGAAAATTTTTTAAGACATACCTACATTATAAAAGAAAAACACACAAATATGTGTAATTCTGTTAAACGAATACAGAAAAGTGATAACCTTCTACCTCTTAAATGACAAGTTTATTACAGATTTTTGTAGTAACTACTTAACAAAGTTTCACTCATTTTAATCTAAATGAGCCACAAGAACCATATTGTAACTACTGTTCAAGCATTGGAATGAAAACACGTCTTCTTACTCAATAAAATAAAGTAAAAAAATACAATAATCATTTAGATCTTAAATGTTTACTATACAAGTAAATAAATAAATATATATATATATATATATATATATATATATATATATATATATATATATATATATATATATATATATATATATATATATATATATATATATATATATATATATATATATATATATATATATATATATATATATAATAAAATAGAAAACAGACTCAATTAAGGATAACTCAAAAACTACTGGTCAGATCTTGATTTAATTTATGTGGGACCACATGAGAACCACCAGCTTTCAAATAAAAAATAAAAAAAAATCAGTTCACCTAGAAAAAAGTTCTGAGGTAACACACATAAAAAAAAATACAGTTAAATTGAAAACTTCCACCTTTTTTTTGAAGTCGGTTAAAAAAAGGCCAAGAGAAATCACCACATTGAGATAAGATAGTATGAATTATTTAGATCTAAAATGTTTACTATACAAACAAATATTTAAAAAATATAAAACAGACTTAATTAAGGATAACTCAAAAACTAACTGGTCAGATCTCGATCAAATTTATTTGGGACCACATGAGAACCACCAGCTTTCAATAAAATAAAAAAAGATTAAACAAAATCAGTTCACCTAGAAAAAAGTTTACACATAGAAAAACAGTCAAATTGAGAACTTCCACCTGTTTTTGAAGTCGGTTAATAAAAGGCCAAGAGAAATCACCACATTGAGATAAGATAGTAGGAATTATTCATACATATTTTCTCAATGTGGTAATTTTAGATTTTAAAATTTCAGTTTCCTATTTTGCATTTGCTTTAATGTGTATTTTCCTCATTTCTAGTTGTGATATTTCTCTATGTGCCTTATATTTCACTTTTCCTGTTTTGCTCATCTCAGGCGTTGTCTTCTGATTTTCATCAAGAATTATTAATTCACAATACGAATTTCTGACATACTGCCTCTGCTTATCGTTGATTTCTATATTTCCCAGTCCTGCTAATTTCTTTAAACTATCATACACAATGCGTTGCAATATTAGTTTTCTCCTGTCGATTAGGATATAATATACAAATGCCCAATATTTTCATTCCAACTTGAACACTATGTTACAGGGTAATAAAGATTAAAATAGAATATACACATTCACAGCGCAGCTCTACGCCAATGCATTTTGCATTTTATGCATTCAAGGACGAACATTCGAAGTGCGATAAACGAATGGGACATGTTTGAGATGAAGAAGACGCTGTATTTATATCAGCGCATGTGGCGCATATGACACATGCTGTGTTCATTGGCGGTTTCAATTAATATACCAAACGACAGCCGTAGTAGAAAAATATTTACGTGAAAGAATCTCATATAATATATATGAAATGAAAGTAACAATGAATCTCCTAGTGAAGGAATTTTACAAATATATAATTTCCAGGCCTACAGAATAATTTCCATGACATTTGAACAAAATCACAAATTTCCCTGACATTTTAGGAGGTATTTAAAATTCCCCGATTTTTCCCAGTTTTCCAGGTCGCTGGGTACCCTGAATGATAATAATTCTTTTATTGCCCATTTCAAAACAATAATACCGCCTTGGGTCAAGCGCTGTGTTGGGTCTAAATGAACCCTGAGGGGGCTGAGATTTGGAAAAACAAGCAAGATCAGAGATTTTTCCTGGTCCTTGAGACATTGTCTAAACTGTTAATATAAGTTTTTGCGTGAAGTTCTGAAATGTCTTCGAGCCAGTATTAGCAGAAAAACCTATCCCGGTCACCTTGTTCACATGATTTGGTACTAGGTGAGTACCTTCTGTTCAGTGCAAAAGGATGCCCCGGGATGGCACTTGGGCAACATCAAAACGTCTACGACGAGCCAGCTGCAGTATTGGCAGAAAAACCAATCCCGGTCACCTTTTTCACATGATTTGGTACTAGGTGCGTACCTTCTGTTCAGTGCAAAAGGCTCCTCCGGGATGGCACTCAGGCAACATCAAAACGGCTACGACGAGCCAACTGAAGAGACTATCATCAGAAGACTTTAAAATGTGCTTTGAAGTGAGGTGGTGCAAGTGAATGACAGCGGGGAGGGATGTAAAATCCCCTTGCGGTCAAGAAAAACAAAAATTCTGAAATCTTCAAATTCAGGCGGCCCTAGAACCAGCAGAGCGTTGAAATGGTGTAGTTTATCGCAAGTTCAATAATAAAATACCAATTTAATTGAAAGATGTGTTAATCTAATTAAACCAAATAGTACAAAACAGCTAAAACGTACAGTTTTTTCTTTCAGTAATAATAAGAATATGTAAAATTTTATCATCATAGTTACCTTGGTAGCTTCTTCACGGGTACTGTATTTGGCAAGAGCGAAACCTTGATGTAAATAAAGGTGGAAACTTAACAATGGACCATGCTGCATACAGAGTGTGCGTAGAGTTGATCCATCAATCTGGAAAAAACAAAAGGGTAGTTAACCAGAAAAAAAAAACATACACAAACACTGACATACAGCAATTAATACACAAAGAGACTTATACAAATTTGGCCACCATTACCATGTTTGTTGCTGATCGACTTGAGAGCTTCTCGCAGGTAGATGTTATATACACGGACCTGTCAAAGGCCTTTGTCAGAGTCAATCACTCTATTCTAATAAACAGACTTCATTACTTCGGTTACAGTAACCAATTGATAAAAACCTTAGGGTCTGAGTTGAGGGGTCGGAAACAATTCATTCAGATTCGAGGCTTTAAATCTGAACCTTATGACATACCATCTGGAGTCCCCCAGGTGTCCATTTTGGGTCCTCTTCTCTTTAATATTTTCATTGACCAAGTGTCAGATATTAAATGTCTTATCTAATTTACGCTGATATCAAAATGTATTCAGAAGTTACAGGTGTTGACAGGTGCATACACCCACAGAACAATCTATTGGAGTTTTCTGGGTGGTGCTGTGAGAATGCCCTTACTTTAAATACTGCTGAGTGCTGTATGATGTCTTTTAGTCAGAACAAACAGCCAATTTTATTTGATTACCAATCGCAGGGACGTAGCTTGGCACGTCCTAACAAAGTTCACAATTTTTTTAATTCAGTTCAATAATACATCATAAAAACCCTTTAAGGGTTATGTCTGACAACATAATAAATAAAAACACAAATTTAACATGTGTAATTGGGAACTAGTTTTCAATACTACATTAATGTCTCTATTATCATAGTGTTCTCTTGTTCAGGAAGTACTTCTTGACCTCTCTTTTCCATTTGTTTGTTTTTAATCTTTTCATTTCTTCAGGTATTTCATTGTATAGTTTTACACCATTAAATATTATCCTTTTCTGTCCTGTGTCTGTTCTTATGTCTAAACGTCTCCTTGTACCATAACTATGTATTTCGTTGATGTGTCTCATTTGCAGTTTTGGTTCATTTATTTCTCCCTGTCTTAGTTTGTGGATGATTTTCATTGTGTCACAATTTGTTAGTTCTGCAATGTCTAATTGTTTAGTTTTTCTGAAAACTTCATTTGTTGGGGTCCAATCATATATTAAATTTAGGATTTTATTTTGTATCCTTTGTATACTAGATATATCTGTTTTATTGCCAGTTCCCCAGAAAGGAATCAGGTACATCAATTTACGTTTTATATATGCACCGTACAACATTATCTTCTGTGATTTTGGGAGACAGTTTTTGATTTTATAAGCCATTGCTATATATGATGATATCTCCAATTTTAGCTCAATATGTGTTTATGTGTTTAGTCCATTTTAAGTTTTTATCAATGTTTAGGCCCAGATATTTCACACTGTCTACTTCTTTTATGCTTCTTCCTTTAATTGTAATATTCATTTGGTGTCGTTTAGTGGTTTTTTGTATGTGGATTAAGTAGCATTTCTTTTCATTTATAGTTAGACGATTTGTGTTTGTCCATCTCATTAGTAGTTCTAGATCTTCATTTATCTCAGCTTTGGTTTTCTTGTCGTCCACATTTTCATAAAAAATTGCCAAGTCATCTGCATATATCATTTGTTTCCCATTCAATTTGTATAGGCTCAGTTCGTTTATGTATAGTATATACAGGTATGGTCCTAGAATGGACCCTTGAGGAACGCCACAGGTCATGTGAGTTCGTTCACTGTTCGCATCTCCTATGCTCTCATGTCGGCAGCATTATGAATTCATTATGAACTCTGTGTATAAGACCATGGGTTTTATAATTAGGAGTAGAAGGGATCTTACATCTAAAGAAAGATTGATCCTCCTTTTCAAGGTGCTGGTGAGGCCGGTCTTGAATATGCTTTGGTAGTTTCGTCTCTCCGGCATACTTGGTGCACATTGATAGCCTAGACAATATTCAAGAGAAAGTCTCTGAAATTCCTTACTTTTTCAATTGATGGCCAATACCTGTGCATTGGTTATCCGCAGAGTGATTCATTAAAGTGTTTTAACTTGGCTAGCCTGGAGGATAGGAGATGGTGCAGCTGCAATTGTGTTTCTTTTTAAAATTGTCAGTTCAGCTCTTGATTGCCCCTCTCTACTTGAGCCAATAAAATTTAATGTTCCACGTATGTTGTGTCCTGGTATCTTTCAATCCCCACCCTTAGTGAGACTATCCCCATGAGAGTAGGCGGCCAGTGTCACTTGTTACCAGAGTTGTTGTGACAACAAAAACTGTCATGAAAAATTAGAACCGTCATATCAAAATACATTAGACCAGATCATCAATCAAGTCTCATTGCATCACGAATCAAGCGGAGCAGCGACAAGAGAGCTCAACACTTCAGCACTTTTGCATCGGCCGGCGACCAGTCAAGACCGTAACCAGACCGGGTCCCGGCGATAATTAGTCACCAGTCCAAACAGTTTCCGGGCATTGTAGCGGTACGTAGCTTCATTGTAAGGAGAACCAACCTCCTGATGAGCGACGGACCCGTGGCCTGAAGTCAGTACGTGCATCTCATGTGCAGGAACCGCTCGTGCAGCGAGCGACGAACCCGTGGCATCAAGAGCACCACGTGCTTGTGAATCCGCATTGCTAATTAGAAAGTGCATCACCGTGGCGACCCCCTGAGGACGACGCCAGCAGCTATCAGCCTACCCATCTCAGTCTCCCATTGTAAGTCACCTTTTTGTTGTATTGTTATTGGGTCACAACATTCATTTCCCTGTATTTTAACTTGTAACTTATATTAAATTGTTATTGTTTTACCACGTGTAGTTATTACAAATCTGTACCTACAAAGAACAGTTCCTCTGGTCCTTCATGCTAACCCATCTGAATCGAACAACGTATAGAATCTTGGCATCCCAAAACGTTATATCTACCGATGGCACCTACAGAGCTGTTGAACTCGTCTCCCGCCTATTATATGTGTAGAAATTACTCCAATTTGCAGGACCGCCGGGATATATTCTGCTGTTCTTTATGAGAGATACACCATTCAACAGCAAGAAGCCAATTTTAGGATGGGGACAAACAAGGCACATAAAACAACACATTACATTACTAATGACAGTGATGTAATCTAATGTATTGTTTTATATGTTTTGTATGTCCCCATCCTAAAATTGGCTTCTTGCTGTTGGATGGTGTATTAAATAAATAAATAATAAAAAATAAATGCTCCTAACAGTTTATCAACTGTGCTTACCTGGGCGGTCAAGTTACGCAAGAGCAACCAGGAAGATGCTGATCCACCCCAGCTACCACCAGAGGTACGCTGTCCTGCTGCGCCCCAAGCAGCACTGCCTCCGACATTGCAGGACCAGCCGTTCATCAACGAGCCACCTTTCGCAGACAGACCAGGTGGAGGGCCACGTGATTTTGGTGCTCCCCATAATTCGGATGATGAGACGGCAAGTGGTGGATTGAGATCGCCCAGGCCACCCTTCGACGTTGGCAACTTTGATTGTGGACTGTAAAAACTGACTCATAAAATGGCAGTTAAAATAATATCAACAGTTATTTCGTAACAAATATCACTTACATCATGCAACAATACATTTTTTTTTTGATAGATTAAATAAAAGTTTCTTTAAATTATTGTTGTCCAATTTGAACAAGTCAAATAACTATACTCTGTAGTTACCATAAAACATTTTTGATATTCTGCACGGGTTCTTCTGAAATGTTAAGGTTAATAAATAAAACACAGCCTACCTGGTGAAAGCACTAGAACTAGAAGACGGTGGGTTGAAACTCCAGGTAGATGAACTTAAACTGAGTGGTTGTATTGGGTCACCAGGTGGTGGACTCTTACTGGGATTCATGAACAGTTCGCTATCTTTGATGTTAGCTAATAGAGGTGAACGCACCACTGAGCCAGGTGTAATACTGGGATCATCTTCGATCGATTTGATTTGATTGCCCTGAAAATAATGATATAAAGAAATTTAAAAAATAGTTTTGCTGGCAAAGCTTAATTCAATTCAATTCCTACCTTCCACGGTTTTCCAGGTTCAAATTCAGGTACTAAATCAGTCAGGGAAGGTTGAGCAGGTGTTGGCCACTGTGCGTCTTTACCATCATTATTCGATTCTCCACCATTCGATTCTGGCCAGCCATCACCTGTTCTACCACTAGACCATGGTCTGAAACAATTTACATTACATTATCAAGCAGCAGCAAAATAAGAAAACAAAAATTATAGAAAGAATGTAATTTCTACATGTTTTCCTTCATACGTAAAGTTTAATCACATAATATCATTAATTGGATCCGAAATATAATCATTAGGAAAAACAATGTAACAAAGTTATACAGGGTGAGTTTTTTTATAATATAAGAAACTAAATTACAGAACAATCAATAAAATTAGCAGATTTCAATGAAATGGCAATTACACAAATACACAATGGATTTAAAGTCTAATATAGACAAACATGTTAAAATTATACCAAATTATGCGTTGAGGGTGATTGTATGCATGCAGAAGGGGAAGAATAACCCCCAGGAGGAAGAGGATTTCTGCCCTCACCCAAAAACACGGGGGGTTCTCTTCCCCCTTGCGCATGCATAAACTACCTTCAAAGCATAAAACCATAAAGCACAATAAAAAATATCTTTGGAGCAACACCCAAGAAACTGGACCTGGGCGAATATGGGTGTTGTGCAGGGTAGACAGGGTTTAAAGGAGGTATAGCTGCAAAAATGTGAAAAACATCTTTTCACAGTTTGACTAATTGTTTTTTTATAGCATTTTCTGCTCATATTTCCTCCCCACCCAGCACCCCTATTCATTTCTGGTCCATTAACTTTCTTGGGGGTTGTTTGCAACAAATTTGCATTGTGGCTTGTGCATCCAAGGAGAGTTCTAAGCACGTTTCTGAAAAAAACATCTAAAAACCCTCCGTGCAGTAAACACAATTTCTATTTATAACCAATATTTATTTTTAATATTTATATCCATGTTTTAAATATGTTAAGTTAGTTATAAAAGTCAATTGTAAAATGTCAACAAGGCTACATAACAACGAAGCTTAGAAATAATGCACTTGTTAAGCTTGCAAGCTACTTGCAGTTGTTAAAGATCAGCGGTGTCGTCTAACGTCAGCCAGCTACTTGCAGTCGCATGCTTATATTTAGCATGTTTGAAAGCAAACTATCCCGGTATTAGGAAAGAAATGGGCCAGGGCTGACAATTTACAAAATTGTTCGTTGATTGTACACAGTCTCTATTTATAACATTTTGCTTCAACTAGATACTACCTAGTTCCACACAAAGATGGCGTCCCTGTTGTACATTTCACAATGTTCTGCATTCTGACATCTTGCAATGATACTTGTAACTTCCATTGTTTATATTTTTATCCATCATTTATTTAAACAGCATAGCAGTACAGCTAACATCATCTGTCTGTCCAATATTGTAGATATTGCAATACAGAATATGAAGTGATGTCGATGATTATTTTAATTTTGAATCTTTAATTTTCTTTGATCAAAAGACTTGAAAATTGGTACACAACCACGTCTGTCTATGTTCTTTTAAGTTCTAGATTTTCGTTCCAATCACTTAAGGAATTTGATAGATATTGCATTTAAAAAAATATTTTTCGTTTGTTAAGAAAAATTGGGCGTTTAAATCTGATGAACGAACTAATCGAAGCCATTAACAAAATAAGGGTAATTCCCAAATTTTGTCCAAATCAGTAAGAATTTTTTGAGTTATCGGTTGGGGATATATACACATACACTTTTTAACTGACTATGGAAATGGGTTGCAGGGGCCCTAATTCGTGCTCATTTGAAGAATTTTTCCAAAAGTCTCACAATCGATACATCTCTATTAGTGAATTTTCTTAATGAAAATTCACTAAAAAGTTAAACATTCAGAATCAGCACAGTTAAATTTTGGGGTAGTTATTATAGACACTTAACAAGCACGAAATCAATTCTAACATATATCCTACTATCCTAACGCCTTTTTCACTAAAACATTACAACTAGATGATGGCAGTGGTTGCAAGTGATCGGTAACTGATTTTTTTTTTTAGAATTTATGAGATTGCAACACTAGGTTAAACAGTTTTTTTTGCCATTTAAAAAAAAACAAATAGCACAGTTAAATTTTGATGTGGTTATTATATTGTATCGTTCAGGAAAGTCTTGTGCTAAGATGTTATATATACGATAAATAAGAGTGGGCCTAATATAGAACCTTATAGCACCCCAGATGTTACAGGTGCTCACTTTGAAGAGACAGATGTAGTCAATCGTTTGCTTATTGGACAAAACTTCAATTGGAATGGTATACCTCGCACACTATAGTACTCCAGTTCAGTAATATTATTGTTGTCGGCCTTTTTTTTCTCCCTCAGGGCTTGTCCGTGTTTTTGCCGCCCCGATAGCACTGCAGCCTTTGGCTTATTATGCATGCCCTTGGTGTTTCTACTCCACCCATTCCAAAATCACTGTGCCTTGAACTAGTCTGCACAGCGATTGGTAGGGTGAAGTTTTATATTGTTCTGTCTCCAGTCTAGACTGACTGTAGATCAGTCGTCTGGAATTTACCTGTGGACTACTTAGGGCCTTAAGGGCTGCCTGGCTCTCTGTTGTTATAAGAATCCGCTTGTTGGTGTAGCTCTTCCTCTTGCACACAGTGCAAGATTGCGTACATTTCGGCCTGAAAGACCGTTGCATGAGCTCCGAGGGAAATACTGTGGCTTACCCTCAGTCCTTCCGAATAAACACCTGCCACTGTCCCACGCTCCCCACCAGATCCGTCCATGAACCAGACGAGCGTGCCCCGTGGTAGGCCTGGCGTCTCCCCCCACCATGCCTCACGGTCGTGGTCCCTGACATGCCAAAACCCATTTCCCTGACTTTGATATACAATCTACCCCCAAAATGTGTAACACACTACTACAGAATCAGTAGGATATGGCTTTATGGTGGAAAACACGCTTCCCACACATTTAAATAAAATAAAGAAATTATGAGGTTTTGGGAAAAAAAATGTTCAAAGATCAAAAATTATCTTTGAATGCGTGTTCTGCTTTGAAAGTCTGTTATCATAAAAGGGGAACATAATTTTTCCCCTACAGGGACAAAAATTCCCCGAATGAGTCAATTTTAACAATTTTTGTCTGATTTTCCTGAAAAAAAAATTCTTTTACAAATTCCCTGACTTTTCCAGGTTTTCCCTGTTTCCCAGACGATCGTACATCCTGCATGGTATAGCTGGCACACCATAGTACTCCAATTCAGTAACATTATTGCTGTTGACCTTACTTTATAACAAAACATTGAGACATATATACAATATACAACAGTGGACCTAATATAGAACCTTATGGCACCCCAGATGTTACAGGTGCTTACTCTGAAGAGACAGATGTAGTCCACGATTTGCTTATATATGCAACAAACTTTGAGACTTTTTCTCTAGCTTTACAAATTACCTCGTATGCAGCTTTTTACGGCACCATCTTCTACCTGATGATGCCAGAAAAGATATAACCAATTGCAAGATAACTAGCCTTTGTGAAGCTGTAGATAAAGTATCTTTGTCTCTACTCAGTATCATTATGTTATACGACATGTTACCAAATGCTTTACTCAAACCACAAAGTGATTTAAGCTGCCTCACTAAAATAAACATTTTTGACACATTACTTTACAAAGTGTGTTACAACAATTACTCACCCTGTATCACTCTGTTCATCTGGACTATATTTTAATAGATAAATTAGAAATTAAGTATACTACTTACCCATCAGGCTGGGCGAGGCTTAAAGGAATATTCGGGGAAGTCGTCAAAGGTTTGGCAGTCGAACCGGGGGCGCGACTAAATTCACTGCCCTCCTCTTTGTCTTTGTTGATCCACTGGTTGAGTCTTGACTGTTGCTACAACAAGGCGCATTGTCAATATCTCTTAACGTATTGCAAAATTTCAACGCTTTAACTTACGACTTGGGGATCCTTGATGCCGAGATCTCCAAAATTACTTTGTAAAGCGTTTATAGAATCGTGCATTGAGTTGGACTTGAACAGGTCCGGACCGCCGCCCATGTTGACCTGATGCTGTTGTTTCACATATATGGCTTGCTGAGCTGCTATTTGGTTCTATAAAAAACATCATCAATTAGTGACCACTAAAGTGTTTGAAATGAAATTACTAATCAATTGACACAATGTCTTGTTAATTTCCCATTCAAATTTGGGCCTTACCTGAAGATTTGTAATCTGTTGCTTTGTTTTCGTTATCAGAACTGAACACTGGAGGAAATTATTACTGGTTGGTTTACCATTGATGCACTGTGACTGGGCTAAGGTCTGCTGATTGGCCAGCTGCTGTAAAGTCTTTATTTGCTGCAAGAGCTGATTTAACAGCACCAAGGTTTGCGGTGCAAGTGGCTGATTGAGAATCTAAAACAGGACATGGAAAAATTTACAGTGAAACATTATTAAATATTTTTTTATGACAACAGGAGAACCTTAATGCATTTTAAGAGTAATAAGACGGGTAACATTGCTTAGTTTTTAGGTATCTATATTGATAAATATGAATGAAATTTGACCTGATGAACCCGATTGGTGCAATACGGCTATTAAGAATAAAATCTATTATCATGCTTTATTGGGCAGCATTATTTAGAAGATTCGTGAGTGTACCAACGTAATACATTTATTCTACAGACATTTGAAAAAATCCACAATAATTTGTTTCATAAAACTAGTTACGAAGCCTCCACACACATTTATTGTACGGTATGATTGATTTCGTTACACAATAGCAGTCTACATTTGTACCAGCTACTGTGTTACGAAACCAGTCCTACAATTCAATAAATGTGTGTGAAAAGCTTTTTAATTTCTTTTATTAAACGGATTAGAAACAGGTTTGGACCCCAAAGCAATGATTACTACCTTATTAGCTTAAAAAGGGCCTAAAAGAGGACTTTTTTTTTAATTTCAACAATACACCATGAGGGCTTACAGCCTAAATACTATCGTACCATGGGTGTTGACAAGGAGGGAAGAGGCAACTTGTTAATTCTGGACTTGAAGGTTTGGAGGTTCAGGGAAAAAGGAAAAACATGTACCGGCAAGGAATTCCACAACTTGGAAGTCCTCGGGACAAAACAGAGGGCATAACATGATGTTCTATGTCTGGTGACCTGGACAGTAAAAGGGTGCATTCGCTCTGTTCCCCTTGTAGATCTGTTGGGGGCAGCAGGTGGAGGAACTATGGAAGAAAGCTCCTCTGAGCAATGCCCGTGTAGATATCTATAAAAGAGAAACAGGTCACCAACGGCACGTCCACGGGCAAGGGATGGCAGGGGGTTAAGGAGTCGCGGGCCAAAGGACTCCAGGGGGCAAGCTGAGGAAGTGGAAATAACAACATAAACTCCCGATGAAGCTCTCCCCAAGACCGTCATGCGCGGTAAAAATCCGCATCCTGCACGAGGTGACCCTGCTAATAACTAAACATGACGGATCTAGACAAGGAGGTCGAACTAAACTCCCCCAATCTACGGTGTCACGTGACCCGTGCCTATGGATGGATGGCACCAGGGCGATGGTGTCGTGAACGGAACCTCTGGAGTACCAGGCAACCCTCGAGAGTAACCCGCCTTGCACCACACAGGGGGTTCTGATGGTGTGGACAGTATTTCCCCCATTCTCGTGGGAACAACATGAAGATCATAAACACATACAAAACCAAAACCAATGAGGCTCGAGGAGTGGCTCCGGCTACAGACTTGTGCCTTGAGTCAATCCCGGAAACAGAGACGAGCCAGGGGGCGGCAGCGGACTCTGGAGGTCCCACGACCGGCGTAGATACGGGGGATCAGGGGGTAGCTTCGGCCAGAGACCTGTCCCCGACACCCAAGCTGGAGGCTGGGTCCCACCGGAGGGCGGCGAGCTCCGCGGACTGCGGGGGCCCCTCCACCAGTGAGGACTCTACTGTTAGAGTAGAGGGACTGCCCAGGCAGTCCAAGCGTCTTTCCGGGGCGCAAAGAAAGAAGCTCCGGAGGGCGCAAAAAATGGCGGCCGGGACCTGGACGGTCGAGAAACCTGTAAAGGCGCAAGAGAGGAGTGCGGGTCAGAAGAGGACGCGCTCGAACTCTAGCACGCCCACTACAGACAGACGTTCCAAAAGGGCCAGGGTGCCTGTAAAGGCGCAAGAGGAGAGTGCGAGTCGGAAGACGCCGCGCTCTGGCTCTAGCACGCCTACTACAGACAGACCTCCCAAAGGAACCAAGGCCGGAACACCGGCCCAGACTGGCTCTTACAGGGAGGCTGCGGAGGGCCTCGGGATGGCGGTGATTGACAGACGCCATCCTGAGGTCACGCTAGACCAGGGGAAGGCAGACCTGATCCAGGCTGCGGTGGTAGCTGCAGTGGACTCTCTTCAGGAAGGGGAGAGCCCGCCTCAGTTCCACCGGACGCGCCTGACGGGGGGCATCCTCTGGACAACCTGTGCCGGCCCGCAGTCGCGGGACTGGCTGCGGAAAACGATCGGGGGCCTCGGTCAGATTTGGGAGGGGGCGGACTTGACAGCCGTCGAGCCCAAGGAACTCCCAAAGAGACGCAAGGTCCTCGTACGGATCCCTGACACCGTCCCGCAGGAGACGGTGATCAGCAGACTTAAGATCCAGAACCCTGAACTGGGGACGAAACACTGGTCGGTTCTAAGCAGGAAGGCAGAGGAGAAAGGACAGACGCTCGCCTTCTCGATCGACCCGACATCTTACAGAGCCCTTGAAGGAACCTCCTTCAAGGCATTCTGGGGCATGGGAAGGGTTAGCTTCCGCCCACTGGGGAAGCAATTAAGGGTTAATGGGACTTAGGTTCCTTCAGGTCAATCTCCAACACAGTAGGGCAGCCACGGCCGGACTACTAATGGCTCTGAGGAACACGGATGTGGCCCTCATCCAGGAACCGTACTCCTACAAAGGAGAGATCAAGGGACTCGGCGGAGCTACTGGAAAGCTCATCTACAGCAGGTCCAGCGAGAATCCGAGGGCTTGCATTTTTGTCAGGGAAGGGATAGAGTTTCTCCCTCTAATGAATTTCTGTTCCAAGGACCTGGCAACGATCAAAATCCGATGTGGAGGAGCGGATGGGCTGAGGGACATTACTGTCGCGTCAGCCTATCTGCCAGGGGACAGCACGGACCCTCCTCCACCCAACGAATTGGAGCAGCTGATGGTGGGTAGCAGAGCAGGTGGATGGCAGACCATCATCGGCATGGATGCGAATGCGCACCATGAGTTGTGGGGTAGCTCGGACACAAACTCTAGGGGTGAGGCACTTTTACAATTCTTTATGAAATTTAATTTAGACATATTGAATAGAGGTAATAAACCGACATTCGTCACAACACGGCGTGAGGAAGTTTTAGACCTAACAGTTTCCACCCAGTTTCTGGGTGACTTTGTTAAAAGCTGGGCTGTGTCTGGGGAAGTGAGTAGCTCAGACCACAGATACATCCGGTTTGAAATCGCCAAAGTCGAAAGAGAAACGGTATGGTACCGGGACCCCCGCAAGGCGGACTGGGAAGCTTACAGGGCAGACCTAGCTGTGGAACTGCGGGGGGTTGAGAGTGCCATAAGGGATTCAATAGACCTCGAGATTGCAGCAGTCCAATTGCGAGACGCAATTACCTCGGCCTATAACGCCAACTGCCCCCTGAAAATGAGGGTGTCCACCAGGAACGTCCCATGGTGGAACGAGGACCTCAGGCAAAGGAGGACGCAGGTTCGTAAGCTGTTTAACGCGGCCAAAAGGTCGGGAGCATGGGATGAATATAGACAGGCCCTATCGACCTATAACAAAAGACTGAGGGACGCCAAGAAGGAGTCGTGGAGGAGGCACTGCGAAGAAGTGGAAAACACGTCCGAGAGTGCTCGACTACATAAGATCCTGTCTAAGTGCCCTCAGACTAACATAGGCTCCCTTAGAACACCCACGGGAGGCTTTACAAGCTCGGGGGAGGAAACTATGGAAATTTTACTCCAGACGCACTTCCCCGGCTGTAACATAATAAACCAATCACCTCCGGACTGGGAACACTCAGAAATAGAGGCGCCTTATAGGCGGGCATCTAGAGTAGACTGGACAGTCGCTAAAGAGGTGGTTACCTGGAGCAAAATCAGATGGGCCATTAACAGCTTTAAGCCATACAAATCGCCGATATTTGATGGAATAATGCCCATCATGCTCCAACAGGGGATAGATATACTGGCGCCGGTGCTTACCCTCATTATGAGGGCCAGCCTGGCTCTGGGGTACATTCCGAGGGCATGGAGACTGGCCAGGGTTGTATTTATTCCTAAACCTGGGCGTCCAACAGACCAGGCAAAGTCCCTGAGGCCAATAAGTCTCATGTCCTTCTTGCTGAAAACAGTGGAAAAACTGCTCGACCGGCACATTAGGGGCGGTGTACTGGAAGCATATCCTCTACACTGCGGACAATATGCATACAGAGCAGGATTCTCAACAGAAACAGCACTGCACCAACTGGTGCTGAAACTGGAGAATACGCTGGAGAACAAGGAGGTGGCGCTGGGGGCCTTCCTAGACATAGAGGGGGCCTTTAGCAACACCTCGTTCGGATCGGTTCTGGCAGCTGCCCGGGAGCGTGGAATAGAGGAGACCTGCTGCAGGTGGATCGGTTCCATGCTCAGGGACAGGGCGGTGTTCACCTCACTCGCGGGAGGGACTCTGCTGGCGGGGGTCGCGGCGGGGTGTCCGCAGGGGAGCATTCTGTCTCCCTTGCTCTGGTGTCTAGTCGTGGACGGCCTGCTGGGGAGGCTCTCGGGAGGGGGGTATGAGGTACAGGGCTATGCGAACGACATTGTCATCATAGTCCGAGGAAAGGTCACACAGGCAGTGTGGGAGCGTATGCAGACTGCACTGAAAGTGGTGGAAGGGTGGACGGTTGATCAAGGGCTCGGGGTGAGCCCCGAGAAAGCAACCGTCGTGCCGTTTACGAGGAGGAGGAAGTGTGAAAGCCACAGAACTCTCACTCTATACGGTAGGAGCGTTCCAATGGCCAGGGAGGTAAAATATCTTGGGGTCGTATTGGACTCTAAGCTAACCTGGAATGGTCACATTGGAAAAATACTGCGTAAGGCAGTCATGACCTTAGCCGTCACTAGGCGGCTATATGGAAAAACGTGGGGACTAAGACCTAGTATGGCCCACTGGCTGTACACAAGGGTGGTCAGACCATCGTTAACATATGCGGCACTGGTCTGGTGGCCTAAGGTGACACAATCCAGTGCCAAACAAAAACTAGGCAAGATCCAAAGGATGGCTTGCCTAGGCATCACAGGGGCCATGTCTTCAACCCCAACAGCCGCCATGGAGGTGTTGCTGGATCTACCCCCCCTACACTTAGTTATTATGGGAGAGGCCAGGCTAGGACTATACAGACTAGCCTGCAATGGTAGACTGAAGATCAGCCCAGGCTTCAGGGGCCACTGCAAAATTCAGGAGATCGTGAAGGAACCCATGCTTGAAATGAGGTCAGACTTCGCGAGCCCGCGAATGTGCAGGGAAAACAACTTCACAGTGGAAATCCCTGATCGCGGGGCATGGCGGGAGGAGACGCCGGGCATACCACGGGACGCGCTCGTCTGGTTCACGGACGGATCTGGCGGGGAGCGTGGGACGGGGGCAGGTGTTTACTCGGAAGGACCGAGGGTAAGTCACAGTATTTCCCTCGGAGCCCATGCAATGGTGTTTCAGGCCGAGATGTACGCCATCCTGCACTGTGTGCGGGAGAACAAGAGGAGGGGCTACACCAACAAGCGGATCCTCATAGCCACAGACAGCCAGGCAGCCCTTAAGGCACTAAGTAGCCCACGGGTAAATTCCTGGCTGGTGAGTGAGTGCCGAGACGAGACGAGCGACCTGGCTGGGCAGAATGAGGTGACCCTCATCTGGGTGCCGGGTCACTCGGGGGTCAAAGGCAATGAAGAAGCTGACAGTCTCGCGAAGAGAGGGTCAGCAGAACCATTTATGGGACCAGAACCGGCTCTGGGCGTGTCAAAGAGCACTGCCAGGGGAGCCATTAAGTCCTGGGTCAGAAACCAACACAAGGTGTACTGGGCGGACTGTCCAGGGCTCAGACATGGGAAGTCAATAATTGACGGACCCAGTTCAAAGAGAGCTGTGGAGCTGCTAAACCTTAGCAGAGGACAGCTCAGAAACACAACAGGTCTCTTGACGGGACACATGGCCGTCAAGAAACACCTACATAAAATGGGGCGGTTCGAAGGGGACCTCGCATGCAGACTCTGCGGCGAGGGGGAGGAATCAGCCCAGCACATCTTGTGCGAGTGTATATAGCTCTGGACCGGAAAAGACAACTGATCTACGGTCACTCTAGACCGGAGACAGAGCAATAACTTCACCCTACCAATCGCTGTGCAGACTAGTTCAAGGCACAGTGATTTTGGAATGGGTGGAGTAAGACTAGGGGTATGCACAATCAACCAAGGGTTGCGGTGCTATCGGGGCAGCAAGGCCGCGGACGAGCCCTGAGGGAACAAAAAAAAGGGGGGGGGGGGATGGCAGCCTTTGGGTGAGGGTACGGTCTCCGATGAGACATATAGCTCTCTTCTGAATGGAGTCGAGGATAGCGAGTGTAGAAGCGGCAGCAGCACCCCAGATGTGGGAGCAGTATTCGAGGTTTGGTCTTATTTGTGAAGTATATAAGGTATAGAGATTAGCTGGTGAAAAGTATTTGCGAGCCTGGAAGAGGAAACCTAATTTCTTAGCGGCCGCGTCTGCATTTGATGCGACATGTTGGTGCCAATTGAGATTTCGATCCACAGAAATGCCAACAAGTGAAAAGGACTCATTACTTTGAATAACTTGGTTGTTCACTGTGATGGGTCTAGGGCTGGTGTATCTCTTATGAGAAAGAAAGCAAGACTGTGATTTGGTGGGGTTGAATTGTACAAGATTTCTACTTCCCCAGTCTAATATTTTTTGTAGATCCACGGAGACAGATCCCTCCATGAGTCTGCGATCCTCATCTAATTGGGTTAAAGAGACAGGCTTAGAATATTGTATATTTGAGTGGAGGGTGCTGTCGTCCGCGTAACTGTGAACTGGGTTGGATGTGCTAGAGAGGTCATTGATGTGGAGAAGAAACAAAGTAGGGGCTAAAGCTGAACCTTGAGGAACTCCTGCATTAATTGGATACAGTTTAGCGGAATGTCCATCCATGACAACAGAAATGCTCCAGTGGGAGAGGAAATATGCGGTCCAGATACAGACTTTTGGTGGTAGGCCATAGGCCGGAAGTTTATTAAGCAGTGCTGCGTGCCAGACCTGGTCGAATGCTTTGGATATGTCTAGAGCGACAATCTGGGATTCACCGTGTAGTTCCATAGACTTGTTCCAAGAATGGGTGACAAAGGAAAGGAGGTCGGCAGTTGATCTGCGCTGACGGAATCCATACGGCCTGTCGTGGATTAGACTGTGTTTTTCACTATAAAAGACCACTAGTTAATGGTAACATGAAGAGCTTTTTTACTACTGTGAGAAAGCCTGTGCCTCTTTTGTAAAAAATGATTTACTTTCATTTAACAGTTTTAAAATTTTAAGAACTCGTTCAAGTATCTTATACCATAAACTAAGTGAAGATTGGAACCTGTGATGAGCACTGATAAGTACACTTTTGGGGAAGCTCAATTTACCACAACACATTTTTAAAGATCTGACGATCTTCCTCTGATGATACTAACTTTGTTTACTAAAATGATCATCAGGTATTTAAAACTGTTTGGTGGTGAATTCCGTTTCTTCAAAACTGAACCTTTTGCAGTTTTAAATTTTCAGTAGTTTCAGATTTTTATTCACTGTGAGTTTTGGATTTAATTTTTTTAATTTTGAGAAATTTACTGCAATGCTTTAGAATTCCCATAGTTTTGCTATAGAACCCTATATTTCCGATCATTGAAGTATACAAAGCCCAAGTTCACCAGGCGTCAATAGTTGAGTCTTGTATCAACGTATACATTCCACCAGTCTTGCAGTTTCTGCTGAAACTAAACTCTTGCTGATTTGTCAAAGTGGAATTAAGTCAACAGTGCTTTCATCAGTCCCCAACTGCTGTAATGTATTGATAGTCAGCAGATAAGCGGTTAGACTCAGCTGTTGGTGCCTGGTGAACTCACTGCCTGCACCTGTGGCTCCCTCTAACTCATCTCCCTGGGAAATTTCGGAACTACAAACTTGCTTCCACTCTGTACCATAGGAGTTAAACGCCCTGTTTTAGTTTTTCTTGGGTGTAACTTTCTGTAAAGTGAAATATTTCTGCTACCATAAGTAGTGGCCTTAGACAGTTTCCTTTTGTTCTATTTTACTTAAATATATTTATAAAGAATCGAAAAAGTTAACTCACCTGATGATTGAGATATCCAGCCTGGACAGCCATCTGGATCTGTTGGACAAGCATCCGAAGCTGCTGGGTCGACGGTTGGGATTGCGTCGGCATACTTCTGCCTGCCGCCGCCGCGGCTGCGGCCGCAACGGCATTACCGGCGCCGAAGCCCTGAGCGGCGGCCGCAGCTGCCGCCGCCGCATTCCCTCCGCCTCCTCCACCTTGGTTGGCAAGCATCTTCTGCACAACAGCAGGTGAAAGATTGTTGATCAGTGACGAACTACTATTGACTCCATTCGAGGTAGCATTCATCATATTATTCAATAAACTATGCTGTGTGGGATTACCGCCCCCCTGATACATACGGAACAACGTGCTTGAAAACATCACACACACACGAACACACAAAATAAAAAAAGGTGAAACAAGAGGCAGCAGTAATGTGGTATGTGCGGGATACGAAAACCTCCTAAGAGATGGCCGGGTTTGTTTCCCAAACGTCTTTTGCTGCCGAAAAGGTCTACTCTAGTGGTGGAATAAAATATGCGCATGTGCGAAATGTGGCACGTTTATACAAGATGATTCGGAAGTAGTGGACCAAATTGTAATAGCCCATTCAGGAAGAAAAATATGAATATTCAGCTTTTTCATTGCTGCTTGCGATAATCTCAGGCCCTATTGTTGTAAAAATGACGTTATTCATTGTACACAGCAGCAAGTTAAGACTGTTCTAGAGAACGACAGATGTACCCTTAAAGCGAGTGCTCTAACCTGAAGCGAGACGTCAGCGCTGAGGCGGCAAGGTAGGGAGTGCGGACAGAGAACTGACACAAGCAAACGTTGACAATTCATTCGTCCGTCAAGCACTGTTGAAATAGGTCGCAGAAAATATTCAAGAGCATTCACACCACGAGGCTCTATGGCAGTGTTAGTTAGTGCCTGACTAAAGCAATCTACCCAGGAACACCTCTTTTAAAAAGGACAAGTCATAATGAACCAATTTCTATCTCGCATAGGCAGAAACCTGACTTCTACCTTATTGTCTCTATCTAACATTCAATCCGAACAAAGATCTGTGGACATTACCTGCCACTTTAATAGATTATAATTCTCAATTGTAGAGAATTAAAACTTCACGCTGGTTTCTTTCTTTTGAAAGTGACCAATTCAATTCGAGTTCCAGATATTAACGTCAAATACGACTCCCAAGTATTTATAGTGTTAAACTTTTATAAAGTTTTGTTCACCTACTTTTATATCTAAAGTATTTGTCATACAACTTTTTTAAAGTTTTGTTCACCTACTTTTATATCTAAAGTATTTGTCACACTGTCACAGAAATTGCCAAAAATAACTTACTTAGTCTTATCCACATTGATGATAATTTATTTAGCAGCCAGGTTACTACTTTCTCTATGTATTTATTGATTTTCTGTCGGATAGTAACATACGAATCGTCATCGATAGGATGACAGTATCATCTGCAAGATATCATTGGGTACATTTTTCAACAGATCATCACACACAGTATAAATAATAAAGGACCCAGAATTGTTCCTTGAGGCACTTCATTAGTGACTGCTTTATATCCACTTTGACAATTTAACTATATTTCAGTCAGGAGTGAACTTAAAGACACATTGCTGTTAAGCAAAATATTAATATTTAATATTTTTTCCTCCTGTACATGCAGTTACAATTTGGTCCATTGCTTCTTCATCTTAATGTTTCAACAGCTGTTCTAGTAATTGTGTTAGCCTTGATTTAAGCTATTGCAAGAAGTGTCAGTTTAAATGGAAATTTAAAAGATATGAGGCTATTTTCAACAGCTTTTGGTCTGTTTCAAGAACACTGTTGTTTTAATCCAGGATGGTAGTTACATTTTTAACACATTACAAGCCTCACGAATGTAGTGTTCTGAAATAGTACTGATTGAAGAACCCAGAATAAGATTTTGTTTTTGTGAAACCCAATATATGTTCTCCATGATAGGTTAAGAACAGGGGCCAACATATAAAACTTGGGAACGAGAATAACCAACCCGTTTTATATTTAAATAGTTCTACCAATTGCTTTTGTGACTGGATTTGTTGTAAGGGTTTCACAATAAGGACGATGCGTTTTTAAATTAAATAGAATACAAAATATTTGAGATAAAAGCTAAACTTTTTTTATATCAAAGTACAACTTAATACAATGCTGTTTTGAATAACAGATCAATCAAATGTCCACCTTAGCTGCGTTTGCAGGATCAAATTCGATGATACAATTTTCGGTGACTTTTTGCAATAAATCAGGTGTAATTTCATTAAAGCAGCGTTCGATGTTCATTTTCAAAGCATCTCTAGTTCGAGGTTTGTTGGCATAGACCAATGACTTCAAATACCCTACAAAAGAAATCCAAAGGTGTTAAATCCCAACTTCTTGGAAGCCAAGTAACAGTTCCATTCCTGGAGATTACAGACGCACCAAACTTTTCTCTCAATAACTCTATAGTGGAACTGGCAAAATGTGGAGTTGCACCATCTTGTTGAAAAACATGTCTTTCAAAACCAATTTAATCCAATTTTGCCCACAAAACAATCTGTTAACATTGATGGGTGCTCACCATTCATGATGCCATCATGCCATATGCTATTTTGCCCACAAAACAATCTGTTAACATTGATGGATGCTCCCCATTCAAAAGCTAAAGTTTTTTTAATGGTAGTTCTGTTTTGAATAACAGATCAATCAAATGTCCACCTTGGCTGCGTTTGTAGGATCAAATTCGATAATACAATTTTTGGTGACATTTTACAATAAATCAGGTGTAATTTCATTAAAGCAGCGTTCGATGTTCAATTTCAAAGCATCTCTAGTTCAAGGTTTGTTGGCATAAACCAACGACTTCAAATACCCTACACAAAAGAAATCCAAAAGTGTTAAATCCCAACTTCTTGCAAGCCAAGTAACAGTTCCACTCCTGGAGATTACAGACTCACCAAACTTTTCTCTCAATAGCTCTATAGTGGCACTGGCAAAATGTGGAGTTGCACCATCTTGTTGGCAAACTTGTCTTTCAAACCAATTTAATCATATTTTGCCCACAAAACAATCTGTTAACATTTATGGATGCTCACCATTCACTGTTAGTGCATCTGCATTTGCATTTTCAAAAAATAAGGTCCGATGATGCCATCATGCCATATCCTATTTTGCCCACAAAACAATCTGTTAACATTGATGGGTGCATTGATAGTGCATCTCCATTTGCATTTTCAGAAAATAAGGTCCGATGATGCCATCACGCCATATACCACAACAAACATTAGCTTTTTCTGAGCCCAAGCTTCTCATCATCTGATGAGGATTACTTTCACACCAAAAATGACAATTTTATCTGTTTACACAACCGTTTAACCAGAAATAAGCTCCATCTAAAATTTTTTTGTTTTAAATCAGGATCACTTTCAAATTGCTCTAGAGCCGGATCAGCAAATACACAACGCTTATGATGGTCAAGTGGTTTCAGTTCTGGAGTCAACACAATCTTGTACAGATGAAAAATCAAATATATTCTCAAAAAGTAGTCATTCTTGAAAGGCCAAGTTCTCGAGAACGTCGATTAATTGACAGATTTGCATCTTCTGTAATGCTGGCACTTACAGTATAAATATTTTCGTGGTTTCTTGAGTTTCGTTGTCTTATTGGTCTTCTGGTATAGTGTAAAGTGAAACATGTTTAGAAGTTTTCAACGATCCAACGAATAGCAAGCACAGAAGGACGATTATGTGGACCAAAAACTTCACAAAGATCACATTTAGTTTGAACAAAAGAACGTTTATTTTTATAAAATTTTTGGGTGATAACCAGAGCTGGTTGAAGCAGGTACTTTGCCATGATGAATTAAATACTACACACAACTGATGGCCAGTGACCTTTCTACCATTTTAAATATGGCTGCCATGACATTTTAAAAATTGATCTAGCACGTTCTTGACGAAAGTCAGGTACCAATCTGTCATACCACAACCAATTATTATATCCATGACTAGTCTTAATCCTAACAACTCCAAATTTTAAGAAAATTACAACAGTTTCCAAAACCTCAAAAACCTTTTTCTATTAATGCAAAAAAAAAAAAACCATAGATCAGCAGCTGGTGCCAATAGTTTTTAGAATATCGAAAATGTATGAACGTCAACTAAATTAGTTAAACTTAACATATTAACACATTTACGCCAAGACAAAATAAGACATACAACAGAAGTTTTAACAAATAGAAATAATTTGAACACCTAAATACATCAAGTCTTAAAATAACTCCACCCATGCAACATCTATACATGCTTAAACAACTGACAGTTATTGATATATGACAAACAAAATAAATAACTTCAACAAACATTTTATTTAAATAACTAATTATTTACCAAATTAAAAAAAAAGAGATACATAATGTATCTATTTTGTGAAAAAAATAAAAATAAATGTTTCCTAATGATTTTAACCAATTTGTAAATCACCTGTTGTTTTTTTTTCCCAAACCCGAACACAAACAAATTTTTAGATCCCAAATTTACTTTCACCCTGAAATATTTCTTATGAACCAAAACCTGAAATTACACGCCACACATTCACATCTAAAAAATTCCTTTCCACCACAAAAACAATTTAAATTTGAATATAATTACATCAACTCAACCTTCAGTCATAAGGATCAAAACATTTAAACGATCTAAGAAGCTTTCCACATCAAAATAGGAAACACCCAACACATCGAGAATAATTATTATAAACTACGCCTTCATGCCAGGAATAACATCTTCTAAAAGTTTTTCGTATCACACAAGACACAAGAATGCAGAGATAGGTAAAGACAGACATAATACAAGCATCACTTACCGGCGGGAATGACATTTGTCCAGCAGGTCCAGGCGGGAACCTTTGTTGGAACTGCGGATGATCATAGTGATCATCGTGACGAGTGTTCCAGCCATCCTGATTACGTAACGGACTTAAGATCTCTAATGCTTCTTCCAAATTCATATCGCGCATTCGCAGTGCATTCTCCGCATCTTCCTTCTGCAAAGCGCACGCTTTTACTACCACTTTTACCAATAAAAGATATATACAATGACCAAAACGCTCAGTAAAACTCATAAAACAGTACCTTCAGTTATAAATGATAATACAGGTTGTGGTGGTTGCGGTAGTAGTAAAAAAATATTTCAGTTTGTGATAGATAGATGATTTATTAAAACCGACAAAGTTTTGATCAAGCTAATACTTCATCATTAACAGACCACTAACCTACATATTTTTGAACAAACGTATTTTAATATGACTGAAGCGAATTTATGTCTTCGACATTAAGCAGAGAATTTCTCTCCATTGGATCAATATTACTTGCCACGTGTCAGGAGCTTCAATAAACAAAGCAATATTACAGTCTTCAGTATATACACTGAGGACATCCCAACTTAAACGTTACTAAAAACTGTCAATATACATTATAAACAGCAGTGGCCCAAGTATTGACACATGGCGCACTCTCATGTAGACATCAAGCACATCATAACTTAGTTTACCACTTTTTCAACACTGTCCTTTCAGCTGACAGGCCTGGGTAGGAGTTTTATGAATTTCACTGAAGATTCATGACATTTTTTACTTAGCGTACTTGTACACTATTAAAAATTAACAATACCACATACCTTGTGTCCCATATCGATCAGGACTCTGAACTGTTTCGAGTTCCATATCATCTCTTTGCTCAGTGGTTGTTTGGGTCCCTGCTTGTGTCCCCAGTCTATTTCGTTATCCCATAGAGGTCCTGCACCTCCAGCGCTGCCGCCCCCCATTTTGTGTTTGGGCCATGGACCGGTGGGTTCGTCCCACAACGGCGGCGTCTCGTCCCAAGATCCGTTCCTCGCCTGTCCCCATACGGACACATCTTGCTTGACTCTAGATGGCGGCATGCCTGGAGGACCGGCTGCGTTTCCTCCGCGGTTCATATTTGCCCCTGTGGGCAGATCTTTCCAGTGAGAACCTGGAGGTGAAAATAGGAGGACGGTGTGACATAAGTGCTCCTGCTCTTTTTTTGGCTAGCATTTAGCGGTAACAAGTGTACTTAGTACGAAATAAATGAGAGAACGAGCATTGCACAAAAGGTAATTAAGAAAACTAGGGGAAATACAGGAAAACCCAACAATTGCGAAGATGTGTTCAGATTAAAAAAGAAGCTGCAAATTTTAAATTAATGTGGGCAAAAATTTAACAAGTAACGTCTAAAATTAATTATACCTTGCTGTGGATTACCCCAGAATGAAGTTCCATCATCGTAGTTGGGCATGCTGCGTCTGGTAGATGGAGGAGATGGTTCTTCCCATCCCGCCCCGTTTCCGGGACCTACTGGCATTTTATTGGGATGGGGCATATGCTGTGTGCCACCGTGTGGACCACCCTGGCCCCAGAATCCTTCTGCAGATGCTCCATTTAGTCTTCCAGTTATTCCTGGGGAAAAAACAATGTTGAAATGAGGATTTATAAAGGAAGCAAAATATGATAATAGTGACAATCAAATTATTCAATTTCTTTTTGTTTGCTTTGAGGCATACATCATTCACAAAGGAATCATTTTTATCATATTTACTTTTAGTGGTGTAGTGAAGGAGATGATCATTTTTTTAAAGACAGTCAACAGTTACTTCGATAGAAATTCATATTAATTATTCAACATTAAAAATACCATCCCTAGCGTTTCCACAAAACTATTTATTTACAGTTCTTAAACGTGACAACTATGCCAATGCAAGGTTTAACAATGTTGAGTTTCCAGCCACTTGGAGAAGAAATACCAAAGACAAAAAACTACAGAAAGGAATCCCATCAAACCTGATATGAAAAATAAGGCCGCGGGTGCTTTAGAAAATTACATGGGAACTTTATAATAGACTTAAAGACCGTAATCACAAAGGCGAAATGGCCAGCTCCCCTGATAATCTATCTAATCATGATAGAAGTTTCACCTTGTGATTTCTTTTAATGACGAGATATGACCTGGTATTTCTCATTACAAGAATTTTTTTATTGTTGATAATTCAAAGCATTTACTGATTCTCAGTTTAAAACTTTTTTTAATCTCAATTGAACACTACATGCAAATGAAAATTTAGCCAGTTTCTTCTACTCTTAAATGAAGCTGTTCATCAGAATACCATTACCTAAATGTATAATCTGAGAGTCACAACAATTTAAATCACTAAAAGACACGCTGTTTTAAGTTATTTTTGAAAAACAAGATCATGTCAATATATTTTTTTTAAGTAATCAAGGGATTTCTGAGATAAACAATAAAGTACACTTGTTGGACATTGATCAAATTTATGGTAAATTTACAGATTAGCGAAAAGTCAGCTTTCTCAGAACTAACATGCTCAGAACCATAAGTGAAATTATGTGCTTTCACCCAAACGAAGTTACAGGATATATAGGGATTGCTGGGAGTAAAGGTTAAAAGGAGCTATGAAAGCAAAGTGTGAAAGAAGCACTTTATGTAAGCTTTTTTTTAAATTATTATTTCAACAACACACCACGAGGGCTTACAGCCTAAATACTATCGTACTGTAGATGCCGATAAGGAGGAAAGAGGCAACTTGTTAATTCTGGTTTGAAGGTTCGGAGAAGGGAAAACATGTGCCGGCAAGGAATTCCACAACTTGGTGGTCCTCGGGACAAAAGAGCGTGCATAATAAGATGGTCTATGTCTGGTGACCTGGACAGTAAAAGGGTGCATTCGTAGATCTGTTGAGCGCAGCAGGTGGAGAAACTATGGAAGAAAGCTCCTCTGAGTAGTGCCCGTGCAGATATCTATAAAAGAGAGAGCGGTCACCAAGAGAGGTCGGTGGGCAAGGGGTGGCAGCCTTTGGGTGAGGGTAGGGTCATCGATGAAACGTATAGCTCTCTTCTGAATGGAGTCCATGATAGCGAGTGTAGAAGCGGAAGCGGCACTCCAGATGTGGGAGCAGTATTTGAGGTTTGGCCTTATTTGTGAAGTATATAAGGTATAGAGATTAGCCGGTGAAAAGTATTTGCCAGCCCGGAAGAGGAAACCTAATTTCTTAGCAGCCGCTTCTGCAATTGATGTGGCATGTTGGTGCCAATTGAGATTTCGATCCACAGAAATGCCAACAAGTCAAAGGGACCCATTACTTTGAATAACTTGGCTGTTCATTGTGATGGGTCTAGGGCTGGTGTATCTCTTATGAGCTAGAAAGCAAGACTGAGATTTGGTGGAATTGAATTGTACAAGGTTTCTACTTCCCCAGTCTAATATTTTTTGGAGATCCACAGAGACAGAGACAGAACCCTCTATGAGTCTGCGATCCTCATCTAATTGGGCTAAAGAGACAGGCTTAGAATATTGTATATTTGAGTGGAGGGTGCTGTCGTGTGCGTAACTGTGAACTGGGTTGGATGTGCTAGAGAGGAGGTCATTGATGTGGAGAAGAAACAAAGTAGGGGCTAAAGCTGAACCTTAAGCGACTCCTGCATTAATTGGATACAGTTTAGAAAAAATGGCCATCCACGACAACATAAATGCTGCGTGCCAGACCTGGTCGAATGCTGTGGATATGTCTAGAGCGACAATCTGGGATTCACCGTGTAGTTCCATAGACTTGTTCCAAGAATTGGTGACAAAAGAAAGGAGGTCGGCAGTTGATCTGAGCTGACGGAATCCATACTGCATATCGTTGATTAGACTGTGTTTTTCAAGAAATTTTAGTAATTCAGTGTTTATATACTTTTCATCACTTTAGAGGCGACTGAAAGGAGAGAAATAGGTCTGTAGTTGCTAGGAAGTACTTTGGATCCTTTCTTGGGGACGGGTTGTACTTGAGCAGTTTTCCAGTTACTAGGGAATATGCCTTTATTGTAAGATGTCTGAAACAGACGAGTCAGGACAGCAGCAAGTTCTGGTGTGCATTTTTTGAGAACAATTGCTGGGATCTCGTCAAGGCCAGATGCTTTCCTGGTATTAAGAGAAAAGAGCATCTTTAGTTTTGAAAATGATATCCGTCATTTTATGCACGACATTGGGGACTGTCGGTGGTTGAACATTTGGAGGTGGGTTGAGAGTAGAATTGCCGGCGAACAACGAGGCAAAAAGTTCAGCATTGCCCAGGGCGGTAGAAACAATTTCATCCCCTGAAACAAGTTAAGGAAACGGAGGAAGCCCATACCAACCATACAGGTACTACCAAACCTAAAGTTCCTTTTCCTTTGCCTTCCATAAAGTACTAGAAATTATTGGCACCTGACCAATGAAAAGGCAGCACATGGAAAAAAAAAAAATGGAAAATAACAGAGAACTTAAAGCAGGGGGAACATAAGTGAAATCATGTGCTGCTTCCACCCAAAACAATGTTTTTACAGGATCGAGAGGGGATAGGGGTTGCTGGGAGGAAAGGTTAAAAAGAGTTATGTTATGAAACAAAAGTGTGGAACAGGCACTTTATAGAAATGAAAGGAATGTAGGAACCCCCTACCAACAATACAGGCACTTAATAGAAGTTCGGGGAAAAGAGGAACCAACTACCAACTGCACAAGTACTACTAAATCTAAAGTTCCCTTTACTTTGCCTACCATAAAGCGCTAGAAATTACCTGACCAATGAAAAAGCAACACGTGGAAAAAAATATCGAAAATTACAGAAACCTTAAGCAAGTGGAACAAAGCACTACTGTAGTTTTCAAATTAAAATGCTCTATGGAGGAAAAGAGTGTAAAGAACAGAACCATATTATGAAAACAGAAAAAACCTGATATTTTTTAAAAGTTGTAATGTAAATAACTCTGCATAGAGAACAAAGCATAAGGTAAGAAAAGTATTAATATAGATGTATGGAGGTAACCAGTACTACCCAATCCAAAGTTCCTTTGCCTTTTGTTTCTTTTGCATAAAGCGCGAGAGATTACATAGCACCTGACTATGGAAAAGCGATATGCAGAAAATGTGGAAAATTCCAGAAATGTTAAGGGAGGGGGAACAACCACCCTATTGTCAAGTTTACATCAAGGAAGAGGAAATAGGTGTAAAGGAACATAACAGTTCTAGGGAAATATTGAAAAAGCGTGACATTTGTGTGTGTCTGGGTTGAAATGGCTATGGTGAATACTTTTGTCCACAGAATGAAAGTAAAACTATATTATTGTTGCACTTACTGATATTCTTGACATTTTTTGAAAGTTATAATGTAAATAACTCCGCAACGAAAAGGAAGTACACAGTAATAACATGCATGTAAGAAGTACTACTAAGTACTACTAAATCCAAAGTTCCTTTTTCTTCCATAAAGTGCTAAAAGTTACTGCCGTCTGACCAATGAAAAAGCGGCATGCAGAAAGAATGGAAAATTAGACATCTGGAAGCAAGGGAAGGAAGCATGTGTGTAAAGCCCCAGATACACGGCCCGTGATATGGTGACCCTGGCTCGTGGACTGGGTTCCACAGACTGTGTAACTAGTTACACAGGCCGTCCAACTGGGGTGACTTGCAGACCAAGCAATCACGAGCCTAGAATTCACCAGTCTGTTGGTAAAGTTGTACATCCTAAAAGGAACTAAAAAGAAGCTCGGCATATTGTTAGCAAGTAACTGGTGTAGTGAATCTGTAGCACGCCTAAATCATGTAATCAGGGTTCATAAACCAAAAAAGTTGTAGGCCTGTAGAATGGTGAGTCATGGACCGCCTATCCGGACCTTAAGGTGGGTAAACTTCATCTATCAGCTATGTAAAACTGACATTTCGCTAAACTGCAAAATCACCAAACTCCTAAAAGGAACTAAAAAGAAGATTGGCGTATTGTTAGCAAGTAACTGGTGTAGTGAATCTGTAGCACGCCTGAATCATGTAATCAGGGTTCATAAACCAAAAAAGCTGTAGGCCTGTAGAATGGTGTCATGGACCGCCTATCCGGACCTTAAGGTGGGTAAACTTCATCTATCAGCTATGTAAAACTGACATTTCGCTAAACTGCAAAATGACCAAACTCCTAAAAGGAACTAAAAAGAAGATCGGCGTATTGTTAGCCAGTAACTGGTGTAGTGAATCTGTAGCACGCCTGAATCATGTAATCAGGGTTCATAAACCAAAAAAGCTGTACGCATGTGGAATGGCGAGTCATGGACCGCCTACCCGGACCTTAAGGTGGGTAAACTTCATCTATCAGCTATGTAAAACTGACATTTCGCTAAACTGCAAAATGACCAAACTCCTAAAAGGAACTAAAAAGAAGATCGGCGTATTGTTAGCAAGTAACTGGTTTAGTGAATCTGTAGCACGCCTGAATCATGTAATCCGGGTTCATAAACCAAAAAAGCTGTAGGCCTGTAGAATGGTGAGTCATGGACCGCCTACCCGGACCTTAAGGTGGGTAAACTTCATCTATCAGCTATGTAAAACTGACATTTCGCTAAACTGCAAAATGACCAAACTCCTAAAAGGAACTAAAAAGAAGATCGGCATATTGTTAGCAAGTAACTGGTGTAGTGAATCTGTAGCACGCCTGAATCATGTAATCAGGGTTCATAAACCAAAAAAGCTGTAGGCCTGTAGAATGGTGAGTCATGGACCGCCTACCCGGACCTTAAGGTGGGTAAACTTAATCTATCAGCTATGTAAAACTGACATTTCGCTAAACTGCAAAATGACCAAACTCCTAAAAGGAACTAAAAAGAAACTCGGCGTATTGTTAGCAAGTAACTGGTGTAGTGAATCTATAGCACGCCTGAATCATGTAATCCGGGTTCATAAACCAAAAAAGCCATAGGCATGTGGAATGGTGTCATGGACCGCCTATCCGGACCTTAAGGTGGGTAAACTTAATCTATCAGCTATATAAAACTGACATTTCGCTAACTGCAAAATGACCAAACTCCTTGAACAATATTGTTATTGGTACTTAAGTCTAGATAAAGAAAAGCAAAAAAAAAGTAAATTAAAAACATTCAAATGTGAATGAAAATGACTTGATGACTGATGATTTCACACAGTACTTACAGTTTATTTTCCTAGTTATCACAGAGTATTATTAATAAGAAATAATAGCAAAGAAAAACTGCAACCTGCTGACCTTTTCACAACCAAATTATCAGCTTGTGTGATTAATCAAGTCATCAAAAACTTATAAGTGGTATAATAATTTAAAATTGTAAAATCTAGGTACACGGAAAATAAATCAATACTCTGTATGACAATACAAGAAAAATTATATATTTAAAAACAAAAATATAAATATTAATATCATATAAACCAATTAATACAGCCGATTTGTTGTCAAAAGAGCCGCTAACAAGAACGTTGTGGGGTACTTTTGATTTCTTTCATTCTAGATGATTTGTAGGGTGCTGAATTCGAATCTGAGGTTTTCTAACAAAATTTGGTGATGCAGCTTTGAAAGAAAAAAAAATGCAAGAAAGAGTGAAAAATCTCATTTGTTTGATGGTTTTCTCATTACAACACGAACTATTAACTTCTTATAAATAACCTCCCTGTTCCAAATGAAAGTACATAAAATTTGATACAAATTAAATTATTTAGGTTTTTTTCTCTGACGAACTGTTCAGTCCAGGCTAAAGCACAAGTTGAAAATTGGTGTATTTCAGCAGTCTGTGCAAAAACCCACCTGTCTGTCAGCTTTAAAACTACCTAACTTTACTAAGAAATGTTTTATTGCTAACCTGGTCCCAATAGCTGTTTGTGAAACCAGCTATATTGAGATGGTGATGACACAAGTTCCCTTAAAATAGTTTAACAAACATATGTATCAAATTTCATTCTCTAAATTTTAAAAGAATAAACTTTAATATAATTATCATTTTTTGGTCCTATCCTAAGAGCATACTTGTCACATCTTTCCCAACATCAAACAACTAGTTTCATCAGCCAGGCTGACATAAATGACTTGCAACACGACACAAATCTACCGCGAGCATTTATGACAAAAAGATGTAATTTCATTGTCACCTTCCACTTTAATAATGAATAAACGTAAAAACGTCAAAGTACCTCTGGGATCACCTCTCATGTCTCCGCTGGCAAGTCTCATCTGGTCTCTCGGATCTAACAGTCTCATGGGATCGGCAGAAGCTGCTGCTGTGTTTCCTGCCCTCATATTTCTCAAGTCGGGACGGATGTCTCTAGGATCCATGCCAGCTGCCGCGACCGCAGCAGCGGCACGTGGGTCAGTAGATCGTGGGTCACCCCATCCTCCGCCAGTAGTGCCTGCACCGCCGGAGCCCCAGTCGTTCTCTTTCTTAGGGCCTGCACACCATGGAGAGAAAAGACGTGCATTTGTTTATGGCATTAGAACACAAGCATGCACATGAATGGGTTGTGGATATGATTCACAAAGAAAAAAAAAATGCTTTAAATTATGGAAATGATGCAAACCAGTCAATAACTTTGTAAATTAAAATATAGTGCTACTTTCCTATAAATAATATGCAAAATCATCAAATAAAATTCGTTGTGAAATCGGTATAACAGTTCTTTCGATTATGGGTATCAGAAGAATTGAAGTATTGTGCAATTAATGTGAACACAGGCAGATTTACATTAAATATTGTTTATTAAAAGAAAACACTACAAACAGCACTAGTTTATAAATCTTTTAGTAATAATCAATAGGGTATATGTCCCCCTTTGGCTTTTATTACAACCTCAACTCAGTTTTGCATAAAATCAATTCATTTTTTTGCAATTTTTGATTTTCTCATCTCAAAACCACACCCGTATGGCATCTTAACTGTTTGTTTTACAACCCATGTTTAGCAATATGACCTGGTATATAGACCACAAGTTCTCAAAAGGATTTAGGTCCGGTGAGTTTCCAGGCCAGTCTAGAAAAGGGTAATCGTTTTGTCCTTGAAATATTTAACCATCTTCTTGGAAACATGACACAGTTCTAAATCTTGCTGGAAGATTGGTTCGCCAACTGCTTGAACTTTTTCCAATTCTCTGGACAAACCGGTTTCTAAGATCTGTTTATAGTTTTGGTTGATTTTCAAAAATAAATGTACATTTAACATCTCCATAATTTAACGCACTTAAAATAAAAGTGGAAAACAAAAACTAATATTTCCAAAAACAACACACAAATCCATACACAATTATTTGTTTTTCCCATGGACTTACCCCAATAAGCTCCACTGTTATTGGTATTGTTCCCCCACTGTTGTTGGCCGGACGGCACACCGGTCCACACATTTGAGCTGTCTGTATCATCATCCTCACCCCAAGTACCACCAATGTTGGTCGAGGGAGTGTGGCCCCATGGGGTCTTCTGCTGAGGTTGCGGCGGAGGCTGGCCTCCATTTCGCAGATTGGCCTCCCACAGTTCAGTACCGTTATTCACAGCTGGTTTCCATGGCGGTGGACCCCCGCCTGTGCCATCCATCTTCATGGAAGGCTCAGGACTGCCGGGTACATCCCAGTTCGTATCCTGATTCACTTGCTGTCAGAAGGAAAAAAATTATATTAATAGTGATTTATTTTAAATTTTAACAACACACCACGAGGGCCCACAGCCTAAATACTATCGTACCATGGGTGTCGACAAGGAGGAAAGAGGCAACTTGTTAATTCTGGAATTAAAGGTTTGGAGGTTCAGAGGAGAAGGAAAAACATGTGCCGGCAAGGAGTTCCATAACTTGGAAGTCCTCAGGAGTTCCACAACTTGGAAGTCCTCGGGACAAAAGAGCAGGCATAACAAGATGTTCTATGTCTGGTGACCTGGATGGAAAAAGGGTGCATTCGCTCTGTTCCTCTGGTAGATCTCTTGGGGGCAGCAGGTGGAGGAACTATGGAAGAAGGCTCCTCTGAACAGTGCCCATGCAGATATCTATAAAAGGGAGAGAGGTCACCAACGGCACGTCAGTGAGCAAGGGATGGCAGCCTTTAGGTGACGGTAGGGTCACCGATGAGGCGTATAGCTCTCTTTTAAATGGAGTCCAGGATAGCGAGTGTAGAAGCGGCGGTGGCACCCCAAATGTGGGAGCAGTATTCGAGGTTTGGCCTTATTTGTGAAGTATATAAGGTATAGAGGTTAGCTGGTGAAAAGTATTTGCGAGCCCGGAAGAGGAAACCTAATTTCTTAGCAGCCGTATCTGCAATTGAGGTGACATGTTGGTGCCAATTGAGATTTCGATCCACAGAAATGCCAACAAGTGAAAAGGACTCATTACTTTGAATAACTTTGTTGTTCATTGTGATGGGTCTAGGGCTGGTGTATCCCTTATGAGATAGAAAGCAAGACTGAGATTTGGTGGAGTTGAATTGTACAAGATTTCTACTTCCCCAGTCTAATATTGAACTGGGTTGGATGTGCTAGAGAGGAGGTCATTGATGTGGAGAAGAAACAAAGTAGGGACTAAAGCTGAACCTTGAGGGACTCCTGCATTAATTGGATACAGTTTAGAGAAATGGCCATCCACGACGACAGAAATGCTCCGGTTGGAGAGGAAATTTGCTGTCCACGTACAGAGCTTTGGTGGTAGGCCATAGGCCGGAAGTTTATTTAGCAGCGCTGCGTGCCTGACCTGATCGAATGCTTTGGATATGTCTAGAGAGTCAATCTGGGATTCACCGTGTAATTGCTCAAATTGAGAATTAACGCTGCAGAATGTAGGCAACTTTCTACTCAGCACAACAAAACCTGTTTAAACCAATGTGTTGTGCGTTTATTTTAAATTAAGGCCGTTGTATTTACCTACTTCATCATATGGAATTAACTGAAGATTATATCATCCTAAAATCGAAAAGTGTATTATGAAAAAAAATGCTCTTTTCTTATAACAGAGTCAAAAACACAGCCAATATATATTTAGGTAACAACAAGCTAACAACAATTACTATTTAGAAAAGAAAGAAAACAGAACACGTTTAGATTCAAGTGACAATTATTTCTGGCAATTAGAAAAACGATGAAAAGCCTAAAATATAACCTTAACGAAATCGTAACAATGTTCCAGAAAAAAGAATAAAACAAGATATAAATTAGATTTAGTGAACTGAAAGAAATTAAAGCAACAGAGAATATCTCACAGAGTACTAGAGAAAATATTTAAAAATACATAAAGGTGTCCGTTTCTCCAAACTCAGGCATGGGGGATCTCAGTTATTATAAGAGATACAGTTGATGAAATTAGCGCAAAGTTATGCATAAAGCTAGGAACGTAGCTGAACATTTGTCAGGAATGTTTTCTGGAAAAGCAATTTCCAAAAATAGGGACGTACATTGGCCAGCGTGGTCACCTGATCTTTGTCCCTTGGATTTTTATTTATGGGACACCACCAAAAAAACTACATTTATAAAATTGTTGTGCCCTTAATTAAAACTCAACCTTCTAGGTAGTAGAAAGGATTTCGATGTTTAAACCTCAAATTTAATTGAGCTCTCAAAATTCTGATTGAAATACACAAAAGTGCAAGACATTGTTTCTAGAGCAACTTTGCAAAAACGATTTTTTTTTTAATTTTCTTACACCAATTGAACATAGGTATCATGTTTGTAATAAAAAGGAGAGAGAGAAGCTCCATTAAAAAATACAAATATCCAATGACGCTTATAAGGAAAAAAGTTGAAAGTTGTATCTCCTACATCTAGGGGGTGCCATGGAAGTTACGATGGTGGATTTCGATTCATTTAAAAAATTGCCTTCACAAGGTCTCAGTCCAAAAAGGTACAAATTCATCGGTTTTTTTTTATTGAAAAATTAAAAACTAAAAATGGAATGGATAAGATTTTTTCAATTATTCAAAAATTTAAAAAAAAACTGATGAAATATTCCTGCAATAAAAATGCTTAATTTTGCCCTAAATTAACAGATTTCATATATTTTTCATAAAGGAATCTTCTCGTCTATGAACTGGATTTATTTTGGAATCACAGCTGCCTTTGCATTTCAAATGGGGGGAGTGACTTTTTGGCCATAAGTAGATAATACTGTATACTATAATTAGTCAATTTTTATTAAGAAAATTCATCAATAGAAAGGTATTGATGGTAATTTAAGATCAATTTAGTTTAAATCCTATAAAAACTAAAGAAAATATGAAGAGGGGGGGAACACACTGTATATGCAGGGTGCCTATTGAAAAATAGCAACGAAAAATAGCGGGTCCTAGCAGAAAACGTTTAAGCACTCCTTAAATAATACAACAGCATATACCTGCTATAAAATAAGACAAGACTAGTTTAGCCTGGTCTTACAGGACATAATAAAAAGAAAAAGTTTAGCCACTTATTCAAAAAAGTCTCCCCTTGAATTTGATTTTTCAAAATGATAAACAATGTTCAATCTGTACTTGTATTAGGGATAAAAACCAAATGAAAAGTAGGCATTGGAGCTTCTTACAGTGTTGCCAGTTCTAAATCTATTGACTGACAAACCAACTGTCACTTTTCCATTACTAAACATCTACATGTCAAGTCGGTTGAGCAGTCGGTAGCAGAAAACGCTGAAGCACTCCTTAAATAATACAACAGCACATACCTGCTATAAAATAAGACAAGACTAGTTAAGCCTGGTCTTACAGGACATAAAAAGAAAAGGTTTAGCCATTTATTCAAAAAAGTCTCCCCTTGAATTTGATTTTTCAAAATGATAAACAATGTTCAATCTGTACTTGTATTAGGGATAAAAACCAAATGAAAAGTAGGCATTGGAGCGTCTTCCAGTGTTGCCAATTCTAAATCTATTGACTGACAAACCAACTGTCACTTTTCCATTACTAAACATGTAAATGTCAAGTCTGTTGAGCAGTCGGTAGCAGAAAACGTTGAAGCACTCCTTAAATAATACAACAGCACATACCTGCTATAAAATAAGACAAGACTAGTTAAGCCTGGTCTTACAGGACATAAAAAGAAAAGGTTTAGCCATTTATTAAAAAAAATTCTCCCCTTGAATTTGATTTTTCAAAATGATAAACAATGCTCAATCTGTACTTGTATTAGGGATAAAAACCAAATGAAAAGTAGGCATTGGAGCTTCTTACAGTGTTGCCAGTTCTAAATCTATTGACTGACAAACCAACTGTCACTTTTCCATTACTAAACATCTACATGTCAAGTCAGTTGAGCAGTCGGTAGCAGAAAACGTTAAAGCACTCCTTAAATAATACAACAGCATATACCTGCTATAAAATAAGACAAGACTAGTTTAGCCTAGTCTTACAGGACATAATACAAAGAAAAGGTTTAGCTATTTATTAAAAAAAGTCCCCCCTTGAGCTTGATTTTTCAAAATGATAAACAATGTCCAATCTGTACTTGTATTAGGGATAAAAACTAAATGAAAAGTATGCATTGGAGCTTCTTCCAGTGTTGCCAGTTCTAAATCTCTTAACTGACAACTGTCACTTTTCCATTACTAAACACGTAAATGCCAAGTCGGTTGAATTAAATGACGTTTAATGCAAGTTTACGAAGACTTTAGATATTAGCTTGAGTTGCTATTACTTGTTTACTTCAATGACTTATCTTAAAGTTTTAACTTCAAGATACTTACCACACCCCAACCGTCCGGACTATATATTGCCTCTCGCATGGTGTTCAGCTGTTCTAGCTGTTGTTTCGTAGAAGTACTGGTGTTGGTTGGTTGTACAGCAGCCCCATTGTTGTTCTGTTGATTGACATTGACATTGTTCTGATTGTTTGGCGGTTGTGGTGCAGGCTGGTTGTTGGAGGACTGTTGTTGATTTTTGTTGGCCACATTGGCGTTTGGTCCCCAGCCTGTATTTCCCTGTTGTTGGGAATTGCCAGGTTGTCCGCTGGTGCCGGAGTTTCCTCCTACAGTATTGTTAGAATTCATGTTGGCAGCGTTGGCTTTGTTGTCTAGGAAAAAATGAATAAATTAATAAACGCACATACACACAACAATAATTGTTTTACTTACTGTCTTGTGATGCAGGTCCTTGATTTGAATTTGGTTGCCTGTTCGGGTTGTTGTTCCATTGTTGGGTTCCTGTGTTGTTTTGATTCGCTGGGTTGGCTGTTCCCCAGCCAGTGCTACTGTTTGCTACAAAAATAATATTTAATTAGGAAAATACAGAACTCATTTTCTAATAAAAGAAATAAGGACTTAAAACGCTACATACCGTTGTTGTTACTGGCCTGTTGTGATGGCGGTGTGCCCCATCCGGTAGTACCGGAGCTGAGCGAGCTTTCGCCGCCGCCTCTCAGTCTGAGTGGGGCATGGTATCTGGATTGTGCTGAGATGTTGCAATAGTCTTCATCGATTGCGCTCCTCTCTACATCAAGAGTGGAGTTTTCATGGCTGCTGTGAAAGTAGTAATAGTCGTTGTTATCGCAGTTAGTCACAGCGTTGGTAGTGTCGTCAATATGATCGTCAACATTATGTTTCATCATTATCATCTTCAGTGCAGTGAGGTCATCGAGTACTTCGAGGTCATCAGACTTTTGTTTGGGAATGTAATGTCCGAGAGGTAAAGCACCAAACTTACTATCTACTAACTTATCGCTATTATTGTGGGTGACCTTGCAGTGGTCTTTACGTTGTATTTTTGGTACGGTAACAGAGTTCAGAAGACAGTTTTCGGTCACAGATTGCATTTTAACGTTAGAGTTGCCGGTCGAGCAGCAACCTGAGCCGGATATCACAGACAAAGCACCCCTTACGGGGGCGCGGGGCGGGTCACCCGGAGAGTCGGCTCTACGTCTCCGGGTTGCCCGATCAACTTGTACTGGGGATGCGCTGCCCCTCATGGCTGACACTTGAGGCACTTGGTAGGTAGGAAATGTAAACTTCGGCTCGGAGGGTATAGGGGCGCGCATCGTCTAGTGCTCCATATCAGTCTGGCCAGCCAGAGATCTGTAACAAACAGAAAATATGAATTACAAAATTATATCGTCCGATTACTTTCTAGATATATACAAAACAAAAACAAAACTTAAATGCATCTATCATTATCATCAAAGATAATTGTTAAAATAGTACCAAACCTAAACTAGAAACTAGTCAAAAGAAAAGGAACCAGAGGTCACCCACTTGTTGGAATCACTGATCCGCCTCCGTGGCAGAGTTGGGAAGGTGGCTGGAAGTTTTCGGTTCTGTGTCGAAAGAGGGTGGTGGTTCAATAACTTTTGTTATCGAGATTGATTTTAGGTCGAAGGTAGGCTAGTTTAGATGAGCAAAAAAGCAAGTAAGCACCTTGCCTTTACCTCTTTTTACCTTAACTAGTGTCAAGACAGAATACTGGCTAACAATGACAGATGTAAGAAAAATTAGGGATGCACTGAAGCTTATTTTGTTTCGGAACTCGGCCACATTTCAAACATTTGGTATTCGGCACAAATACCTGGCCAGAACGCCAGATACTGAACCATTCAACCGAAGCGCGAATTATTCAGTAGAATTAATAGGAAAATTCTTTTCATAACTCAATATACAATATACTGTACTTGAAGTGTTGTCTATTAAATCATTCTTACTACCGATACCGATGTTTATACCGTGTGAAACTTTGAGATCGCGATGAGCACTGATAAGTGTACTTATCAGTGCTCATCACGATCTCAAAGTTTCACTAGAAGCAATAGGAAAATTGTTTTCATAGCTCAATATACAATATACTGTACTTGAAGTGTTGTCTATTAAATCATTCTTACTATTGATACCGATTTTTATACCGTGTGAAACTTTGAGATCGTGATGAGCACCGATAAGTGTACTTATCAGTGCTCATCACGATCTTAAAGTTTCACTAGAAGTAATAGGAAAATTGTTTTCATAACTCAATATACAATATACTGTACTTGAAGTGTTGTCTATTAAATCATTCTTACTACTGATACCGATGTTTATACCGTGTGAAACTTTGAGATCGTGATGAGCACCGATAAGTGTACTTATCAGTGCTCATCACGATCTTAAAGTTTCACTAGAAGTAATAGGAAAATTGTTTTCATAACTCAATATACAATATACTGTACTTGAGTGTTGTCTATTAAATCATTCTTACTACTGATACCGATGTTTATACCGTGTGAAACTTTGAGATCGTGATGAGCACCGATAAGTGTACTTATCAGTGCTCATCACGATCTTAAAGTTTCACTAGAAGTAATAGGAAAATTGTTTTCATAACTCAATATACAATATACTGTACTTGAAGTGTTGTCTATTAAATCATTCTTACTACCGATACCGATGTTTATACCGTGTGAAACTTTGAGATCGCGATGAGCACTGATAAGTGTACTTATCAGTGCTCATCACGATCTCAAAGTTTCACTAGAAGCAATAGGAAAATTGTTTTCATAGCTCAATATACAATATACTGTACTTGAAGTGTTGTCTATTAAATCATTCTTACTATTGATACCGATTTTTATACCGTGTGAAACTTTGAGATCGTGATGAGCACCGATAAGTGTACTTATCAGTGCTCATCACGATCTTAAAGTTTCACTAGAAGTAATAGGAAAATTGTTTTCATAACTCAATATACAATATACTGTACTTGAAGTGTTGTCTATTAAATCATTCTTACTACTGATACCGATGTTTATACCGTGTGAAACTTTGAGATCGTGATGAGCACCGATAAGTGTACTTATCAGTGCTCATCACGATCTTAAAGTTTCACTAGAAGTAATAGGAAAATTGTTTTCATAACTCAATATACAATATACTGTACTTGAAGTGTTGTCTATTAAATCATTCTTACTACTGATACCGATGTTTATACCGTGTGAAACTTTGAGATCGTGATGAGCACCGATAAGTGTACTTATCAGTGCTCATCACGATCTTAAAGTTTCACTAGAAGTAATAGGAAAATTGTTTTCATAACTCAATATACAATATACTGTACTTGAGTGTTGTCTATTAAATCATTCTTAATACTGATACCGATGTTTATACCGTGTGAAACTTTGAGATCGTGATGAGCACCGATAAGTGTACTTATCAGTGCTCATCACGATCTTAAAGTTTCACTAGAAGTAATAGGAAAATTCTTTTCATAACTCAATATACAATATACTGTACTTGAAGTGTTGTCTATTCAATCATTCTTACTACCGATACCGATGTTTATACCGAGTGAAAATTTAAGATCGTGATGAGCACTGATAAGTACACTTATGAGAACCACAACACATTTTTCGGACATGGCGATTGATTCAGTTTTACTTAAAAAAAAGATAAAACAATAAGAACTGAAATGTAAAGTAACGAGTCAATAAGCATAAAAAACTTTTTTATTTAGCGGAATCTAAGGCTTTTAGACCGAATGACATAATGTTAGTAACGGGAACCTTCCAGCAACGATTCAGTACCAGTGGCAACAAAAAGTTTGGATCGAGATTACACAAGTAGAGTGACTCAAAGCTATTTTTAACATCATATTCGTATTATCCATAATTATTGTTTCCGCTCTGGTACTTTAAAAGAAGCATAGTGGCTAAATATATTTCGAAAACAGTTGAAATATTTCACATACTAATGGGAGAAAATAATTACAAAATTTGAAGTTAATGATAGGGGTGACATTGAATTTGTTGTATATGTTTTAATAAACTTTATATTAGATACAATTTGGCATGTTGAAAGTTGCTTGACATAGCTTGGTTTGATAGTTATTAATTTTTCAAGTTTTATCCACCAACCCTTATTTAATGACGGGGGCGACATTGAATTTGCTATATACGTTTTGTTAGGCTTTGTATTAGATATAATTTGGCATGTTTAGATCCACTTCACATAAGTTGGATGGAGTTATTAATTTTTTTTAGTTTTCATCCACGCAGTTAATGGTAGGGGTGACATTGAATTTGTTGTGTACGTTTTGTTGAGCTTTATATTATATACAATTTAGCATGTTCAAATCCGTTTGACATAACTTTGATGGAGTGTTTTTAATTTTTTTTAAATTTTCATTCACCCACCCTTAGTTAATAAATTTGTTGTATACGTTTTGTTAGCCTTTACATTAGATACAATTTGGCATGTTCAAATCCGTTTGACATAAATTGGAATGGGGGTTGTTAGTTTGTTTAGTTTACCCCCACCCACCCTATTAGTTAATGACGGGGGTGACATTCAATTTGTTGTATACGTATTATTGAACTTTATGTTAGATACAAATTGGCATGTTCAAAGTTGCTTGACATAGGTTGGTTTGAGAGTTATTACTTTTTTAAGTTTTCATCCACCGACCCTTATTTAATGAAGGGGCGGACACTGAATTTGCTATATACGTTTTGTTAAGCTTTATATTAGACACAATTTGGACCGTTCGAATTTGTTTGACATAATTTGGTTTGAGGTTATTAATTTTTAAAGTTTTCATCCAGCCACCCTTAGCTAATGACGGGGGTTACATTGCATTTGCTATACAGATTTTACTAAGACCTGTGCTAGTATATAGACCCGTTAGTATGTGAAATATTTCAACTGTTTTCGCATTATATTTAGTCACTATGCTTCTTTTAAGTTACCACAGCGGAAACAATAATTATGGACAATACGAATATGATGTTAAAAATAACTTTGAGCCATCCTACTTGCCTAACTCGCATCCAAACTTTTTGTTGCCACTGGTCCTGGACGTTGCTGAAAAAATACCGTTGCTAACTTCACGCCGGAAAAAAAACAGACAAAACCGCTGTTTGTTCACCATTTGAAGCGCGAATCACGAGAGATTTGAATAGCTATGTAACCCAGATGATAAAGATAAAACCACAGAAATGCCAGGGATATAGGAAATAGGTTTAAGGATTGCTAACTTAAATATGTTAACACCAAGTGAGTGCTGAGCGTGTCGCCACCTAGTTGCGGAACCAAGTAGTATGTTGTCACGCCAGCTCAAAATACCACAAAGTGTTAAAAAATAGAGACTGTATACAACCAAAATTTTTGCTGAAACGGTGTAATAAGTGCATTAATGTTAGGGCGGACTATATTTAAAAATAAAATTTGTGAGTCTACGCCGTTTCTTTCATAGTCAGACCGGGACATTTTGACGCTTACCTCGTACTTTTCTTATATACGAGGGTCGATCAGTAAGTACCCGTGTTTAAAGACAGGTGCCACTGCTGAGAGAAGTTTAACATTATGAACGTGTACTGTCACCTGCTAAATGACACCGTACTAATTTTCAGACTGATTCATTGGTTAGTTTTTATGTGGCAGCCAGTTGTATCACACGTTTTTCGTGTTTCTCGATAAAATGGAAAAGTGCAATATCGATTTTAGTGAATTAAAAAAAAATCACTAATCTTTCACGGGACTTGAATTTAAAAAAAACCATATCTGGGGTCAGTTTCGATTTTGATCAAATTTTGTAAGAACGTTCCTTTTGCAAGTGGCTTGGATAAGTTCGTTAGCAAGGAAAATGGGCCCAAGTTTTCCAGGAAAATTTTGTGCCTTTATTCGGAAATAACAAGCAATGGCAACCACATTTGGTACACGTCTTTGTATTATAGAAAGTTTGAGACGCAGCAAGTGCGTTATGGTAGTGATTTTTTATTAAATCCTTCAAATTTCAATTACTCAATTTTATATAAACTTAAGACAGTTGAGTTTTGGTATGTGGCAAGACCTTTCTCAAGGCAACATTTTTGCAAAGTCTGATACCTCTCTATTAGTGATTTTTTTAAAATAAAAATTCACTAAAAGTGAACAATGTACCAAAATTTAGGTCTGTAAGTTAAAAGACAAAAAAGTTATAGGTATTTCAAGAACAAATTGGGATTTTCCTCAAAACGTCAAAGTCGCGATATGAAACGTCAAAATTGGCAATATTTAGGCAAAGAAGCTGAAAGAAATACAGGTTATGTAAAGAAAATGTCCCAAGAAAAGTGTTCCACAAATCCCCAGGTTTCAGCTTAAACAGTCATTGTGCTTCATTTTACTAAAAGATTTGCAGAAAATTCATTTCAAATAGACCAATTCTGATGCTTTGGCAGTAGTTTTAATTAAGTTTGTGGTTTAAAGACCTATAATTTTTAGCTAATTTTTGTAGAAAAAATTAGTTTATGAGGAGTCCGCGAATTTTGAATTTTAAAAAGAGTTCTTCAAATAAGTGCAAACTAGGTCCCCTAGAACCCAGATCCGGGGTTTGGTTTCAGTTTTTATCTGTTTACATATATACAGGGGGACGCATTTGTACGGTAGTGTTCAATAGAATTGTTATTATACAAGATACGAGAAAAAATGGTATACGTTGATTATAGGGTGTCTTGAGTCTCATCTTAAAAAAATATTTTGAAAATCACACACACCTACAATTATTTTTTCGAGAATCCCTTACATTATTGCATTTTTGCAATTTCATCAAAATATGATGCATGTTTGTAAGAAACAAAATCGAGACGCAGTAAGTGCGTTTTGGTAGAGAATTTTCATTAAATGCTTCAAAATTCAATAACTCAATTTGCTATTAGCCCAAAGTTCGCTGGCTAGGAAACCAGTTTTCTCGGAAACACTTTAAGTTTATTTTCGGAAATTTTTTGTACATTTTCAAACAAAAGGTTATTTTGATAAAATATGGTACATTGTTTCTACTATCTAGGTTATACCGGTAACCAAATTGATGCCTTCACGCATTAAAGAGACATGTTTGTTTTCAAAAACATTTTTATGAAAATTCACTTCCATAACGCACTTGGTGCGTCCAGACTTTTTAAATTTTGGTTAGAAAAACTTGGGAAGAAACAAAACCCAAGTTGGATGCTGTCTGTGGGGACCCTTCACCGTCTATGACAACGATGAGATATTGCTTCAACGAATTTAAACGTGGTCGCCTGGCCGCCCGGCGGACGTGGTTACCGAGGAAATCGTTGAAAGTTCCAGGACATGCTGTCAAGCAGCGAAACCGGTTTGAGAAACGTTGAAGAACATCCTAGAACATCTACAATTCAGAAGGGCCACTTGCTCCGGTTAGCGTACGCGCTGGATACGTCCTTCACTTATCGAAACGAAACTCAACACTGAAGCCAGAGAAGTAGTCTCCAAGTCTGTATGTAGTATGGACCAGTTTCACCAAGTAAGGACAGCGTCAATCAATGAGTTACAGATGCAATGTTTCAAAATTGAGTAGCGTTAAATACTTGTGATCCAACTTTTTTCTTAATTAAATTTAAGATAATTTGAAAAAATCACGAACTATATTCATTGTTAAAAACAAAAGGAAATTACAGTTAAGATATATTAAATAGTTTTGATCGGTTTCTTAACAACATAATGGCTTCTCTGGATGCCCCTACTTCCGTTTTTGTATACTTCTCTTAACTTGCGGTTTATTATTAGAAATCTTATGAAAATTCGCTACTATAACGCACTTGCTGCGTCCCGACCTTTTTTTAAATGGATTTAAAAATAATTATTTTTTTACCAAAGAACAAATTTACACCCATGGCTTTTATAAAATAGTTGGTGGCAAACTAAATTACCAAACCATAATTAGGATGAGCATTTTTAAGTGACTGAATTTAATGCACCAGTTGGGTTCTGCAGAAGAGAGCTTATGAATATTCTGTGCAAATTAAAGCACAATTATTAACTTATCTGTATGCACCTTGTAAAATTTTAATAAGAAATAAAATATAAGGTGTAGGTGGCAATATAGCTATCAATATTTTTAATAAAGATATGTCATCCCTTGGCTTGAAAACTAGTGTCCGGCCGAAACTAGCTTTTACAACCGAAACAGAAATTCGTTTTCCGTTTCAGTTTCGGCCCAAACCGAAACTTCCTTTTAAGGTAATTTATTGACAGGCCGCATAGCTCAGTTCGCGACGTGAGTAAGCTCTAGAATCCGAATAGGAGGTCGCGGGTTCGAATCCCGTATTCAGACAGTCGGTCTTTGTCACTCGAATGTGGAAAGGCCGGGTCCTGATGAGTTGTGGGTGGTGTCCTTTGTCTATATGTGTAATGTAAGCTCCCACCGCACAAGGCAAAGACTTCTGGATGCGGAGTTTCTCTACAGCTGTGGTGTTATTATTATTATTATTGTTTGTGTTTCAAGTTTCTGTTCATTTTAGCTAGTTGCAAATATGTGTTTGTGTTCATAGAAGCAGTTATTTATTCGATAAATGATTAGTTTAGTTGCTCTAAAAAAACTATATATTCTATTTTTTAATATGGGATGAGGTTCGGGGGGTATGAGCGTAGTCCCCTAGTCTTGTCAGTCACGTCGACTCGACACTCTCGGGATCTCACACTCTCTACTATGCCGATCGCCCCCGAAGATCACAGAAAAGCTCAACGTAGTTCCAGTTCCGGTCGTAATTTCGGCAATTTTCTGCGGCAACCGAAACTACAATTTAGCGCCGAAACATTCTGAAACCGAAAGTTCGGTCGGACACTACTTGCTGGGTTCGTTTTGACAATGAATCCAAAAGATTCTTTCAGTTTTCAAAAATTTATTGATCGCACAACCATAATTGAATAAGGGATGATATTCTCTTCTTTTGAAGTACAGTCTCTTTTCGGCGTCTGGGCCACATAGCCGACATATTTACGATCGGACTTATATCAGGTGAATTGCCTGGCAACTCCAAGCACAATATTTTCGTGAACATATTTCAGCATATATTTTTTATCACATGTGGCTGAATCCTGCTGAGAAACTGACTGTCCACTAGGGTCAACTTTCCTCCTGGTTTTTAGATAATTTTTTCTATGGTAACTCTGTATACCTTCACTATTCACATTCCATCAATTGTACATGTGATCCAGTGGTCTTATAATAGAAATAACCTCAAACTACTTTCTTCTGGGGATGTTGACAGTTTGGTCAATGTGGCAGGCTATTTTTTTTTTTTTTTTTTTTAATGTCAACAACACACCACGAGGGCTTACAGCCTAAATACTATCGTACCGTGGGTGTTGACAAGGAGGAAAGAGGCAGCTTGTTAATTCTGGACTTGAAGGTTTGGAGGTTCGGAGGAGAAGGAAAAACATGTGCCGGCAAGGAATTCCACAACTTGGAAGTCCTCGGGACAAAAGAGCGGGCATAACAAGATGTTCTATGTCTGGTGACCTGGACATTAAAAGGGTGCATTCGCTCTGTTCCCCTGGTAGATCTGCTGGGGGCAGAAGGTGGGGGAATTATGGAGGAAAGCTCCTCTGAGCAGTGCCCGTGCAGATATCTATAAAAGAGAGAGAGGTCACCAACGGCACGTCGGTGGGCAAGGGATGGAAGCCTTTGGGTGAGGGTAGGGTCACCGATGAGACGTATAGCTCTCTTTTGAATGGAGTCCAGGATAGCGAGTGTAGAAGCGGCAGCTGCACCCCAGATGTGGGAGCAGTATTCGAGGTTTGGCCTTATTTGTGAAGTGTATAAGGTATAGAGATTAGTTGGTGAAAAGTATTTGCGAGCCCGGAAGAGGAAACCCAATTTCTTAGCAGCCGCTTCTGCAATTGATGTAACATGTTGGTGCCAATTAAGATTTCGATCCACAGAAATGCCAACAAGAGAAAAGGACTCATTACTTTGAATAACTTGGTTGTTCATTGTGATGGGTCTAGGGCTGCTGTATCTCTTGTGAGAAAGAAAGCAAGACTTAGTTTTGGTGGGGTTGAATTGTACAAGATTTCTACTTCCCCAGTCTAATATTTTTTGGAGGTCTACGGAGACAGAACCCTCCATGAGTCTGCGATCCTCATCTAATTGGGCTAAAGAGACAGGTTTAGAATATTGTATGTTTGAGTGGAGGGTGCTGTCGTCCGCATAACTGTGAACTGGGTTGGATGTGCTAGAGAGGAGGTCATTGATGTGGAGAAGAAACAAAGTAGGGGCTAAAGCTGAACCTTGAGGAACTCCTGCATTAATTGGATACAGTTTAGAGGAATGGCCATCCACAACAACCGATATGCTCCTGTTGGAGAGGAAATTTGCTGTCCAGGTACAAAGTTTTGGTGGTAGGCCATAGGCCGGAAGTTTATTAAGCAGCGCTGCGTGCCAGACCTGGTCGAATGCTTTGGATATGTCTAGAGCAACAATCTGGGATTCATCGTGTTGTTCCATAGACTTGTTCCAAGAATGGGTGACAAAGGAAAGGAGGTCGGCAGTCGATCTGCGCTGACGGAATCCATACTGCCTGTCGTGGATTAGACTGTGTTTTTCAAGGAATTTTAGTAGTTCGGTGTTTATATACTTTTCCATCACTTTAGAGATGGCTGAAGGGAGAGAAATAGGCCTGTAGTTGCTAGGAAGCGCTTTGGATCCTTTCTTGGGGATGGGTTGTACTCGAGCAGTTTTCCAGTTACTAGGGAATATGCCTTTATTGTAAGATATCTGAAACAGACGAGTCAGGACACGAGCAAGTTCTGGTGCGCATTTTTTGAGAACAATTGCTGGGATCTCGTCAAGGCCAGAGGCTTTCCTAGTATTAAGAGAAGAGAGCATCTTTCGTACCTTTTTAGTTTTGAAAATGATATCAGTCATTTTATGCGCGACATTGGGGACTGTTGGTGGTTGAACATTTGGAGGTGGGTTGAGAGTAGAATTTCCGGCGAACAACGAAGCAAAAAGTTCAGCCTTGCCCAGGGCGGTAGAAACAATTTCATCACCTGAGACAAGAGGTGGGAACGTGCTCTTGCAGAAATTATTCCCAATAGACTTAGCAAGAGTCCAGAAGGGTTTGCCGCCGTTGGAGCTTGAGAGGACTTTGTTTTTGATGTGGTCATTAAACGAGTTTTTTGCCTCAGAAAGAATGCGGACATAGCGGTTTCTTGCGTCGTTGAATGCTTGACGATTTTCTTGACTGGGATTGTGTAGAAGCGTTTTGTGAGCTTTGACCTTTTCAAGTCTGGCCTTGTCACACGATTTTGAGAACCAGGGCTTTTGAGTGGCTGAAGAGGTTTTCTGTGTACGTGGAATAAATAATTCCATGCCAGCTTGGATAATTTCGGTGACGTTTTTTGAGATATCAGAGGGGTCAGGATGAGAGAAGCAGACAGACGCCCATGGAAATGAGGAAAAGTAATTTCGCATTTCGTCCCAGTTTGCGGAGTTGTAGTGCCAAACGATACGTGGGTGTGATGACTGTGTGACCTCGGGTTGCATTGCACAGGAAGCAGTGACCATGCCGTGGTCTGAGCGACCAAGGGGGGCGGTGACTGATATCTTATAGCATTCAGGATTTGTAGTAAGGAGGAGATCCAAGGGATTTGAGCTGTGTGTTGGGATACGAGGAAAGTAAGTAGGTTGCTGAACCATATTGGCCAAAGAATTGCTGACTGCAAAGGCCTCCGCTGCTCTCCCTTGTGGATCGGTTTTTGAAGATCCTAGCCATTCCTTATTATGGACATTGAAGTCGCCAAGAATAGTGACCTCGGAGGAAGGATATTCAGAAATCAGATAGTCGGTTTTTTCAGAAAGGTAGTCAAAGAGCTGGACAAAGTTGTTGTCAGAAGGTGAGCGGTAAATGCAACAGATGAATTTAGTTGCAGCCCTGAGAGAGAGTTTTATCCATAGTATGTCTTTTCTTCCAGCTTCTAAATTGGGAAGTCTGGTGCAGGGTAGATTGCTACGGACGTATGCGCACACGCCTCCATGCAATCTAAAGGCAGTAAGGAGCTCATACCCCGGGAAATTAAGGTGATTAGTGGCTGTTTTGGCACTGATTTGGGTTTCGGTGAGGAAGAGGAGTTGGGGCCTGTTAGCCTGGAGGAAATGGTGGACGGAGTTCAGGTTAGAATTTAGGCCACATATATTCGAAAAGGATATGTTAAATCTTGATGTTGGCGCCCCCTGTACACCCCTCTCCCGGAGATCCGAATGGAGGGGTATTTTGCCTCCGGAATATTTTATACAAGGAGGAGCCATCATCATTTTTGCTTATAAGGGAAACCGACTCATACACCAGAACCGGAAACGTCCGTTGGGACTTCACCGGCCCCTTGATGTGTGGGGTGGTACCTCCTCGGGCGTGAAAAAATCCTTTACTATTACATAAAGGAAAATTCCACTACCACCTGCTATGGATTGGATTGGATCAATGTCTACCCCTTTAAAAATAAGATTAATAAAGGGACTATCAATTGTCCAGTAGTTATGATTTTCGACATAGTAGGAGGATACAAAACATTTTCATCATTTTGCATCCATGCCTATTGTCGGCGACAAGCTTTTATTTAACTGCAGTTGTTAGTATGTTTGGGTCAATTTCGAACCAGTTCGCCTTATCGGATTGGGCTGACAGTTGATACGCGTGTATAAGTCAGGTAACAATGCAACATGGGATATCTATTATTATCATAAATTCAACATGACAGACGACGGATTTTTTCTTTTCTGACAATCCCCCATGACATTCATATCAAATTGAAAGGCTTCGGCAGTAAAACGGCAGTAAAATACAGTAGGCTAGTCGACACTTAATTAATTTAAATATGACAACCGACGCAAGATGGCGAAATAAATTTCCTTCATATACCACCACCATTTTAGAATTAAAGTATGTTACGTTTGCGTTTTGCTAATGAGTAGTTCTTCATTTCGATATTAATATTATGCTTTGAAACATGAAGCCACTATATACGCTGGGAATACAAGGTTAACGATTAAGGTACCTTGTTAAAGAAATTTTGTATAGTGTTGTTTATGATCCAGTGGTGGCTGGTGATAAGGGGCAAAGTGACACGTGTCCAGCCCATATTTCAATAGAAAAATAGATTTCTTTTCTTTTCATTTACTATAAATGACTCTTACAATGTTACAACAATATCAATCAATTATATACGACAAACTGCTCGAGTACAACCCGTCCCCAAGAAAAGATCCAAAGCGCTTCCTAGCAACTAAAGGTGTGATGGAAAGGTATATCAACACCGAATTACTAAAATTTCTTAAAAAACACAGTCTAATCCACGACAGGCAGTATGGATTCCGTCAGCGCAGATCAACTGCCGACCTCCTTTCCTGTGTCACCCATTCTTGGAACGACACGGTGAATCCCAGATTGTCGCTCTAGACATATCCAAAGCATTCGACCAGGTTTGGCACACAGCGCTGCTTAATAAACTTCCGGCCTATGACCTACCACCAAAACTCTGTACCTGGACAGCAAATTTCCTCTCCAACCGAAGCTTTTCTGTTGTCGTGGATGGCCATTCCTCTAAACTGTATCCAATTAATGCAGGAGTCCCTCAATGTTCAGCCTTACCCCCAACTTTGTTTCTTCTCCACATCAATGACCTCCTCTCTAGCACACCCAACCTAGTTCACAGTTACGCCGACGACGGCACCCTCCACTCAAATATACAATATTCTAAGCCTGTCTCTTTAGCCCAATTAAATAAGGATCGCAGACTTATGGAGGGTTCTGGCTCTGTGGATCTCCAAAAAATGTTAGACTGGGGAAGTAGAAATCTTGTACAATTCAACTCCACCAAATCTCAGTCTTGCTTTCTATCTCATAAGAGATACACCAGCCCTAGACCCATCACAATGAACAACCAAGTTATTCAAAGTAATGAGTCCTTTTCATTTGTTGGCATTTCTGTGGATCGAAATCTCAATTGGCACCAACATGTCACATCAATGGCAGAAACGGCTGCTAAGAAATTAGGTTTCCTCTTCCGGGCTCGCAAATACTTTTCACCAGCCAATCTATATACCTTATATACATTACAAAATAAATAAGGCCAAACCTCGAATACTGCTCCCACATCTGGGGTGCCGCTGCCGCTTCTACACTCGCTATCCTGGACTCCATTCAGAAGAGAGATATACGTCTCACCGGTGACCCTACCCTCACCCAAAGGCTGCCATCCCTTGCCCACCGACGTGCCGTTGGTGACCCCCCCCCCCCTCTCTCTCATACATATCTGCACGGGCACTGCTCAGAGGAGCTTTCTTCCATAGTTCCTCCACCTGCTGCCCCCAACAGATCTACCAGGGGAACACAGCGAATGCACCCTTTTACTGTCCAGGTCACCAGGCATAGAACATCTTGTTATGCCTGCTCTTTTGTCCCGAGGACTTCCAAGTTGTGGAATTCCTTGCCGGTACATGTTTTTCCTTCTCCTCCAAACCTCAAGTCCAGAATTAACAAGTCGCCTCTTTCCTCCTTGTCGACACCCACGGTACGATAGTATCTAAGCTGTAAGCCCTCGTGGTGTGTTGTTGAAATAAAAAATGAATTAAAAAAAACTATCCCTATTCGAATTATTAACTCAGCACCGCGCCACCGTACTCTATTTTACAATAGACCTTGACTTTGCATCCGGAGACCGTGGTGGAATCACACGTGCTTGCGCCTTTGAATATGAATATACATTCAAAGGCGTGGGCACATAGCCATTCAGCCCTCGTTTGTCATCGGCTTGCAGACCAAACATGGCGAGGATGTCGTTAAACTCGATTGTAAAACCAGCTCAAGAGGTCACACATGTTCAGTGACCGTTTTAAGTGTTATTTATTTTCTTCGCTGAGTAGTGTTTTTACTGTTTTTTTATTATTGTTTAACGATTCAAAATTAATTAGGTGGACTTTTTATTGACTAATAAAGACATAACCTACGAGAACCGAACGGAAATTAAACTATTAGGAAGACCGATACCCGACTTGATTATTTCCAAAACACACGTAGGAAGATCGCGAAGTTTTTAACGAAACTGCAATAGTAGTGTCTACGACAGATTTAAGTGGTTATGTGGGTGTTCCAAAAGAAACAAATTGTTTTGTTTTATTTGTTTAGTGATGGGTGGCAACCGAAGTGGAAGGTGTTAGTCCTTTCTTAAATTTTCTAAAGGAAAATAACCTTAAGGAAGAATTTTCCGAAATTTATAAACTACGTTATATTGTGGCAACATTCCAATGACCACTTTAGAAAGCTAAATATGCTTTTCTACTTTAAACCGCGATAAGACATTTTTAAGAAATACCATGAGCCAAGACAGACTTATTGCATTGGTCATGTGGTCCATCGAGAAAGAAAAAGGTGAAACAAATCCGGGACTTTAATGAAAAAGTAATTAACTTTTTTGTAAACAATAAGGACAGGCGAGCTGATTTTCTCTACAAGTAACGGTAATGTACCTATATCCAATTTTTTCACATGTTGCCACTAATTATTTTAATTTATTTATGCCCTCGATATTCGTGATTAAATATTATTTCAAATAGCTACCAATTTCCCAAAAAATATTCTTGTGAGTCTATATTTTTGTATAAAAGAATTTTTGATTGAAATTCTGAAGTGTTGGGAAAACACGTGACTTTGAAAATTTACGGCTACGGCTGACCTTGAAAATTTACGGCTACGGCTGACCTTGAAAATTTACGGCTATGGGGCCGCTGGTCGCTACTAGGCAATCCTACTCACGAACACTGCGCCCACACATGTAAGGCACCCACGAGCCGCCACTGTTATAATCTTTGCATTGTACAAAAGTGTTTTTCTTTTTCCCTTAAAATAGCAGATATACTGTTATTGTAATAGGTAATGATGTAATAAATCCAGGGTCGCTGACTCTGGGGGTTGGTGCCCAGAAGGCGTTATGCTGTGGGAAGAGGCCTCCCTCTTCATTTTTTTTTAAGTCGGCTATGTAAATGTTTCATAAATTAAAAACGGCGGCCTACGCAAGATGGCGTAATATATTTTTCTCAACAACCTCCTTGGTATGGCCAGCAAATGAGAGTGAATACAGTACGCTAGGTAGCGCTTTCATAAACAATATGTCATTTTTTTGGTTTTAGTACACCTAAATAATAGTTTGTTTATAAACGAATTTTTTACTTATTTATCGTCATCCTTCCTGACATATCGCGATAGTTGTCCTTTAACTAAAAAGTTATATACATAATAGAACAAAACCTCTCCCAAACTCCCAACAATCTCTGGTCCAATTTGCATACTTTTTTAGCCCATAGGAGCCTTTTCATCGTCTGCAATAATTGTTTCTTCTGTGACCGAATGGCTTTTCTTCCTTGTTCTATGAGCATCTTGCGTTATGTTAAAACTTGCCTTCCGGAATTCAATTTGCTGTTTCTGACCAGCTCTGCCTCACCTCTTAGAATTATCTTCTTCCACTCACATTTCCCTAAACGTTTCACATCAGCCAACCCAGTTGGTCTTTTTTGTTTTAAAATCTTCTTTGCGGCTCTCGACTTATGCACCCTTATTCGCAATGTCCATTTGTGTCAGAGGTATGCTTGTATGTTAGGACATTCTCCCGATTTCTTGTTGTGATATCCATTCTTAAAATTAGTTGTAATCACCAGAAATTACAGTTGTCATCGTTGTTCTTATTATCAAAGAAAATAGTAGTTACAATCAACTAGGTACACATGAAAGCATTGACCTAATGTTTTATAGGGTTATGCATCCAAATGACAATGGCGATAAATTTGATTTCAATGCAAAAAACGTCATATATTAACGTGTTCACATTATTTCGCACATTGTATTTTCACGTCGTAACGTACTGTACAAATTATTGGTAATCTACAAAATCTTAATGTTTTAGGGTTTGGAAAGTTTTAAGAAGCTTAGTTGATGGCAAAATATAATTTTTATGGGTAGTCACTGTAACAAAAGGCATTATGAACTGTAACCGAAAATACTGATAAAAAAAATGATTATAGGTCACTTTCGGATACAAGTGGGATATTGGAATATTAAGTATTTGATGTCATAGCAGTAAAAAAAGAGGGAATGTTAGGACTGATAGTATTACTTACTTATTTTGGTTGGTTGTGCACAAACTTAAAATTTATTTTACAAGTAACAAAAATTGCAGAAGAGAATTACCAAATCCTTACTACCTACAAAATCTTAAATCTTTTAAAGTTTGGAAGGTTTGTTAAGCTTATTTTGTGAGCTAAAGGTGGTTATGATTGCACAAAAAAGAACATCATGATTTTTATCCAAAAAGACCGCTTAAAAAGGTTAAAAACAATAATGACCCAAAACTGAACCCTTGGGGCATCCCAGTATTTACATGTGGCTGAAAATAGAAGGTATTATGTTTTGCAAAGTGATACTGATCACACTAGTTATAAGCACATATTTACATTAAAAGATATGAAAACCACAGATAATGAAGCTTTTACTTTGTTTGCTTTGACAGTGGTGGGCGCCAATATAAACTGTGTTGTAAATTCGGTTTGTCCAAAGTGTATTCAAGTTTAAATCCTTAACCCAGACAAAAGGTGTGTTAATAAAAACTTTAAAAATGGGTCGGTGATAAAAATTTAAACAAAATGGACGGATAATTTTACTGCTCCATGATTGTCAAGTCTGACAGTACAGTATGTCGGCTGTATATTCCAGTCTCAAGCCTCAAACCAAAGCACTCTAAGTTTTCACTAAAACAAAATTTGAAAACCGCTATAAATCAAATGGTAACCGCTATATGGAACATCCTATTAACCCCAGGATCTTCGCTTAGAGTTGCATTAAAAAAAATCTTCTGTTTATTACATTTATTCAAAATAAGCCGAAATGAATAGAATTTTTGAATATATGAATTATGGTTAGTCCATAGCATTGCTTTTTCGTTAAAAAAACACTACCGTGTATTTGGTAGAAACCAGTATTTCTTTCATATTTGTTACCTAGTATATAATATGAATATGCACAATAGGCCAAGGGCTGCAGTGCTATCGGGGCGGCAAAGCCGCGGCCGAGCCCCGAGGGAGGAAAAACAAACAAATATATATATATATATATATATATATATATATATATATATATATATATATATATATATATATATATATATATATATATATATATATATATATATATATATATATATATATATAATATGAATATACCTATGTTCCATTACTTTAAAACTTGGTCACGTAGATATAAAAAAGAAATTTGTAGATCATTACATACTCTCTTACTTCAATATCAACTCCACATATGCGAGGCGCATTTTATTGTCCATAAAAAAAAAGAGGTGCGTTCTGCATATTCATAAAATCACTTTAAAAAATTGTAATGCTTTCAAGGTCGCGCAAAACATACACTGGAGCGTTGGAAAAAATCTTCAGGTCCTTCATCTATCACACATAGTTGCAATGTAGGCCAACCGACTGATAAAATGATTGTTCTCTTGTTACATTCATGCGCACAATATTTGATTTCTCTCTAAGCTACGGCAAATGGCAAGACAAATCCGTAGAAGAGAAATGATTGAAAAAGATATGGGAAAAAAAAGAAGAGTGTATAAGATAAAAATCTAAAATATCCTGACAAATAAAGGGCCACCAAAATAAAAGTAAACAAACTGTTGCTACATACAACTCCAGATTACATAGCAAGATGTAAACACGCAATTTTATTATCCAAAGGTATTATTTTATCTGTTTACTTGGATTGCATATTTTACATTGCAATTATACGCATGCGCATTGGATACATGCAACTCTTAAATCGGTAGCTTCTTGATTTTGAAGGTGCCCTCTATGGTATGAAAAAATATGAGTTTAAAAAATATTTCCAGCTTGTAATATACTAAAATAACTACTTGAAATATATATTCGCCATTTTGTCAATAATGACAATCTGACATCGTCTAAAATACACTTTGTTATGTGTAAAAACAATCGCGCGGCAGTGCCAACTATGTGGGTATGTAGAAAAATTTTAAATGTCAAGAATAGGACGACGCATTTAAAAATAGAAAGCTTTTCTTAACATTCTAGAATAAGAATTTTAAGATGATTAACTGCAAAACAAATGAATGCTTCGATGGAACCAATTCGTTCTAAACATATGCTAAAACGGTAAACTATTTCGGAAGAATGTGGGGAACGTATCCCCGTTAAATGCTATCACAAAAAACTATTTTATCATGTCGATTAAGCAGATAAAATACGCAAGGAACATATTTTTGGAGAATCTAAACTCAACGATAACGAATCGCAAACAGAAAACATACCTACCATTTGTATAGTTTAGTCTACGAAGAAATTCGATTCTTCTAAAACCACCTACAATTCTACGTAATGCAACAGTGTAATAATAGAAATGAAAACAACAGACTATTTTAGTGTTGAGCAACTCATCTCGTATGTAGGCGTAGCAAAATCCAAAAAAATTCTCATTTATTTAGAATATTTCGTGTCAACACTCAGAAGTTCAAAACAGTAAATTAATTAAAACATTGAAATACGATAAACGCTCGATTACAATATCCGATTCCAACTTGCAACAATGTAAACTATATGCCCTGGATAAATGTAGCATCAATGCGGTTAAATTCAGGATCTCGAGTTTTTCGTAGACAGCTGCGAAATTAACCATGCAAAGAACAGCGTTTCAAACGATTGAAAAAAAAATGTACACAAAGATTATGAACATTTCATGCGACTTAAGTATCAGAAAATGGATAAAACATAATGTAAATTAATAAATCAAACTTACACTCAAATATGGACGCCAGTTGAACAACTAGCCAACCTTGTACTAGGAGAGGGGAGCATCAAAACTTTGCAGAAACAAACGAGTCATTATTATTATTAGTAATCAAATGCGCACTAACTGTATTCACAGGTAAAAGTTGGTGAATTATCACACGAACAAATGAGAATACTAAATATCACAATTATTACAATAATTTGGCGTTAATACTTGTATCTTGCGGGCACCACAGATTTGTTTATTGATCCACTATACGTGGCACGACACGACTGCCTTGCTAAACGTGTTCGGTAGATCTCGGTCACGATCGCGGTTCGAAAGCGTGCGACCTGGAAACAAGTTTTGATAACTTCGACGTATGGGGCCCCTCTATCTCTGTAAAATAATAAGTATATCCCGGAATCACATTAAAATAATATGATACCTAACAACTAACCGCAAGATAAACAAATATGTTAATAAATACATTATCTATTATAATAAACAGCAGTGATAATAAATTCAATAAATAATGGCAAGTTTTGTGATAATAAAATTGCACTAATTGTACTGACTATACTGACCCATAATAAGGGTAGGTCGACTGTACGTTAATAATGCAAAACATTTTCAATAAAAGGCCAAATTATCCCAAACAATACGTTTGGAGTGCAAAAAATACTATGAATGACAGCAATACCTATTACCTGCGGTGCTATGGGGGCGGCAAGGCCGCGGACGAGCCCTGAGGGAACAAAAAAAAATACCTATTACCAGAAAAATGGTTTTTTTTTAATAGCGAATTTTTATACAAAATTTTAAAAACCACAATACAAGACCAAATTATCCCAAACATTTACTGAGAAATACACACGTGTTAAAACATTATATATATATATATATATATATATATATATATATATATATATATATATATATATATATATATATATATATATATATATATGTATATATATGTATATATATGTATACAGAATGTTTATATATGTTTTGTTTAAAGGCAAAAAATATATATATACAAGATTTGAAATTTACAATGCTGCTGCAAAAGCGAGAGTACGCGGGAAAAAGCGATGTACATGGGGCCAGCATTTTAGTGAATTTTCTTAGAAAAGAATCACTAATAAGGAGATTCCGGCTTTTCAATTTTGAAAAAATTTCTACAAATGAGCGCGATCGAGGACCCCTAGAACCCATAACTGGGTCAGTTTCAATTTATATATATATATATATATATATATATATATATATATATATATATATATATATATATATATATATATATATATATATATATATATATATATATATATATATTATGGCAGCCGTATTGGATTTTTTGCTCATGTGATAGCCTGTGAAAAGAGCTTCCCAATGATGTACAACATGCTTGAGAAATCTTGTAATTGCACTGACAATTTTGAGAAAAACCGTTTTGAGGATAGTAGGCTATGAAATCCAATACCGCAAAACAAATGACAAAAAAAAGTAATCCAAAAGCAGTAGGCCATGGAGTCTAACAATAGACTTCTACTTTTAACATAGTTTTCGGTAATGATTCACTAGAAAAAAATAGGAATTTTTAGCACGCCAATGAATCGGCCCATTATTACAAATTATATTTTACATTACATTATCCTAAAAATTGTTATAATTAAATTAAATAGGTGAACCTAGTAAATAACTGAATCTACTAAGAGAACTCAATAAAAAGCAGATTAATGATTTACGAAGACGCCTTTGAAAATTGCTTGATTTTTACACGTAAGTCAACTGAAAAACAACAGAAGAAAGGTTGCTATGGATATAACACTATCGCGACAATTAAGAATAGTCATTCTTAATTACCTGAACAATTTGAGGTGTATTTAGCACGTTTCTTAAAATTTGTACTAAATAGTTTGTTTCCTGTTTATTTTAAATATTATTTAACAATATGTTCGTGTACGTCTATGTGTAGGTACGTGTGTATCGCGTGCGCGCGTCTCTGCGTGTGTGCCTGTGTGTAGCGCGCTGAAGCAGCAATTACCAGAGGAGACATAGACCGGTTTCGTCCTTGCTAGGTTTCATCAGTATTTCATAACTATGCTCCAACGTGTCGGTCGCAAGGCAGGCTACGCCATAAGATGTGGTGGAGAAACAACGCGTAGCGCTATCTCTAAGATCTCAGGGATGGCGCTTCACGCTGATCTCCATTTGGCGATTTTTTCGTACGAAAAACCGCTTAAAAACGAAATAACTTTTCCGTTAAAAAATATCATGTAGGCAGTGTATTTTTATTTGAATGCAGAAAAAATCTTCATTTAAAATCTAAAAAACAGACTCAAAATCGAATAATTCAAACTGCAAAAACATGTTTTAAATGTTGAACATATTTTTCTGCAAGATGATAATAATCGCAGCACCGAGCACTTGCCCGACTATCTCAGTCTTAAAAATGACAAAAAACATAGTCTGGAGGAAAATGTACACGTTAATTGAAGACGGTTAGATAAATAGCGCAGACATGAGGATCAAATAACTGTTGAGCACGGAATACCGAACACACAAGGGTATATTGATATCTAGTTTGCCTGGAAACTTTCCAGTAGGCAAAAATTCTGGATCAAGGTCGAGCCATCACTATGATGGGGTGTTAACTGAATTACGCGAGAAGAAAACTATGGAAAAATGCCGCGGAAACTGGACAAAGATGTACTTTCTTTGCAAGACAATTCCCCTGCTCACAAGTCAGTTGCAATGCAAACAATTGATAAAGTGGGTTTTGAACTGGGTGACCAGCAGCGCTATTTTCCGGGTTTAGCACCATCAGACTATTATTTATTCCCAAAGCTCAAAAAACATTTGAAAGGTAAACGATTTTCGGCAAACGACGAGTTCATAATATCTGTCGTTGAGTAGTGGTGTGACGACGAAGATAAACAATTTTTTAAGGACCAACGATGTGATAATATGTGTCGTTGAGAAGTGGTTTGACGACGAAGATGAACCATTTTTAAGGGGTTCGTTCTGCTTTATGAATGGATAAATATGTAGGTTAGGTTAGGTTTGAATGTGAGTGGGCCATACCGGTCCCTCCACCGCGACCATAAGGTCTATTGTGGCTCACGCCTAATGGTCCATATTTCGCCCAACAAAGCCAGCCCCCTGCAGAGGTCGATAATCTTTGTGGGCGAAAGTTGATCCAGATCTTCCGGAGCAAGCTTTGTCTTGCCAAAGAGCAGGTATCTAGTCATGTCCGCCGCCGGACAGGAACACAGTACATGCTGTGCTGTCTCGTCACTCTCCATACACAGCCGGCACTCTGCTTCCTAACCGACTCCAATACGGTGCATGTGGTGACGCAAGCGGCAGTGTCCTGTATACAGGCCGACTAGAGTACTCAGTTGTTGCCTGTTTAACTCTAGAAGTTTTTTAGCCCTCGACTCAGACAGGCCATTTATGAAGGCCTTAGAGTGAGCTAATCCTGGCAGATGTTGCCATTGCTGGCTTGTCATTCTTTCTGTCCAGGTCTTTAAGGTGTGTTTTGCTGTGCATGATGTTATCACCAGCACCAGTTCTGGTCCGATAACGTCCCTCTGGGCACCACTCCTGGCAAGCGCGTCGGCCGCAACATTGCCATCATGGTCCGAGTGACCCGGTATCCAGACCAGTGACACCTCATTACAGCTGCCCAGTTCGTTGAGGGCAGATTTACAACTACATACCGTTTTTGAATTGCAACGGTAGGAACCAAGAGCATTTATTGCAGCTTGGCTATCTGTATATATTTTTATCGATTTGTGTGTGCACTGGTTTCCTATACTTTCACTTGCACACATCTCGATGGCATACACAAACCAAGAGCATTTATTGCAGCTTGGCTATCTGTATATATTTTTATCGATTTGTGTGTGCACTGGTTTCCCATACTTTCCCTTGCACACATCTCGATGGCATACACTTCTGCCTGGTGTATGGTTGCGTACTTGCCGAGGGTAGTTGATAGTCTAGCATCGGTGTTGCCGCCATATGCACCGGCTCCTACTCCCATATTGGTTTTGGAGCCGTCAGCATATCAGCAGAGATCAGCTCTCAATAGGGTCGTTGGATTTCGTTCCCAGTCCTCCCTTTCCGGGAGGAAGGTCTTGAAAGACAGATCTCTACTGATCTTTGTAGGCATCAAGTCTAAGACCATTCCCAGAATCTCATGACCCTCAATGGATACATATGTAAGTCTTAGAGGGAGATTATATTGAATAAATAAATAAAAATGTTTTAAAAAATGATTGCTTTTTCTAGTTTATGGTAAATACTTTTTAAGACCTCCTCGTATACAGCGATATTTTGTCAACAAAATAAACAATATCGCCTTTATTAAGGAAAATAAATGTTTTATAATTTATTGTTACATATAAACATTGACATTTATCCAGTGGATAAAATCTACCAGATGACAGGGGAGCTGCAGAATTTATATATGTTTGTGTAAACTACTTTTCAGTACTTCCTGGTACATACTAATATGAGAAAACGAATTAAGAGGATTTTAAATGACTCCGAAAAAGAAATACCAACGTGTATGTTTGTAAAATCAGAAAGCCTCAAAGGACTTGTAATCAATGAAAGCGAGATAGGGAAGACCAACAAACCTAAGTATTTGGGTCAAAGTTGAGGTGCTTCAGTAACCAACTTCTAGGGAATATGAGAACAGGTAAACAAAGACAGAAACGCGGTCAATTATACTATGTAACAACTTTCCACCAAGTAGGAACACCATCTGAAAATTATAAATTTGAATAATTATTTAAAATGATCCTCTTTTGGTGAAATAGTTCATGTAATGTGAAGCTTATGGGTCTGTCTCAAAGTCGTCATGAACTGGATTGTTATGCCACTCGCTTTGAAATAGCTAGAAATTATATGTCTCCGGAAATGCAAATTATCAGTTATAAAAATACTGTTGCACAGCATAAGCCTCATCCTCCCATATGGTTATCGCATTATTAGAATGTTATTATAAACAAGGACTTACTTGCAACTCCTCCGAATGTTTTATTTTTTGGAGATAAATGCCCAGTTTTATAAAGCTCGATTAAATATTTAACGTGATCTTTGTTAATCACTGATTAACACAACCAACCACAGCTTCAAAATAGTTGGTTGTCATGGCAAAAACCCGAATCGTAGTTTGTAATTGGTCGTCTGAAGCAATGATTAACTAACGGACCGTTAAATATTTAATCGAGCTCACAAACTGCTGGGCAAAAGTCAATTATATATACATTTGGAGAACCCAAATCATCAGAGGATGAAAATTTAATTTTTCACTAACTTGGTTAGTGAAACGGTCGTCAGGGTTTTTAAAATGTGTTGTGGTGATTTGGGTTCTGCAAGTGTACTTATCAGAGCTTATCAAAGGTTCCAATCTTCACGTAGTAAAAGTCAACTATCTCAAAAACGCCAAGAGATAGGTTATGTGCAACTTGAGTGAATTTGTACTGAAATTTTATACAGGATTCAGAGACCTATTAGCAAAGTTGATTGCGGTATCGAAGAAATGAACTAGCATGTATACCTACAGTATTGTGCGAATTAAAGTGAACATTGGGAATTTCTGTATTATTTCAACATGGCAACACTGCTGTGACAATTTTGACAGGTGTTTCTCGACATATCGCAACCCCATAACCTATCATTATGCATTAAGTTATTGTCTATTTCATTAAGAAAATTCACTAATAGAGGTGTCGATTGTAAGATTTTTGGAAAATTTCTTCAGCCCAAGGTCAGATGAAAAGTATATATATATATATATATATATATATATATATATATATATATATATATATATATATATATATATATATATATATATATATATATATATGTATGTATATATGTATGTATCCAACCAATAACTCAAAAAATACTTTACCAATCAAAGCCAAATTTGACAAGTCCCTTCATTTTTTTCATAGCTTCGATGAGTTCGTTAAGACAGTTTTGTCACTCAAATACTTTTAGAAAAAAATGCGAAAAACTGTTTGAAAACGCAATATCTTTTAAATTACTAGAAGTATGAAACTAAAACGCACACGAAGATATCATATAAGTGGTCCGCTCTACCAAATATGAACTTAATCGGTTCAGTAAATTTTGAGTTATAACCAAATAAAAAATAAATAATTTACGACATAACCTGAAGTTAACTCTGAATGGGTGCCTATAATGTTAGACAAGATCAGACAGATATATCAGGGGTACGCCGCTATTGCAAACAAATGCTCCAAATCAAACTTCAAACGAACACGCTACAAAAATATGTCACAATAAACAATCAGCGGGGTTGCCATTTGCCAAAACTCTCACCTGAATCTGACCATACCAGAAAAATATATAGTATTGAATAAAAATGTTAATGAAGTGATTCAATTCGTTTAAAGGCAATCTAGAACTACGTTTTATTATGTATAAATATTAAGCTTCCCATTCTTCAGGGTGTTTAAAAGCCATCTCTAGTTAAATCTGACAACACCAGTTAGCTACTTGTCGTTTGTTATATTGCCAACTGGCAGCAGAGGGATTCGAATTCGAGGTTACGTTCTTCTTCTTTGTTTACAGACGTCATAAACAAAGAAGAAGATAACCTCGAAATCGACTCAGCTTATACCTTAGAATATGGTACTTACTGTTTACTTTTAGTTTTTATTTACTCTTCATGTCGTATATGGAAAATATGAGGTAACTGAAGCTACATAATATCATGCAGTAGTTTAAATTATACCTATAAGCAGATGTTCAGTGTAAATTATTAAAATTTTAATTTCAATATTTTGTATTGTTAATATTTGTTTCATTTTCAAAAAGTATGGATACAGCAATAGTAAATAGGTGTTGAAACGAGTTTACGTGCAGTAAGTGCGTTCTGGTAGCGAATTTTCGTAAAAATATTCCAAATAGTGATAATTCAATTTCCCATTAAACTAGAATCTCCAGTTTTGATACATACTAAAACCTCTATAAAAGCTTCCCGGATAACTACAAGCTAAGTTGGTTTTAAAAAAACCCTTTTTGTTGTTTTGTTTGCAAAAACTAGCTCGACAAATAATTAAATCATTAAAAATAGGAAAGCTCCGGGATACGATGGAATCTCCAACGTAGCCATGAAAAACCTCCCCCGCAAAGCCGTGGTATTCCTAGTTACGATTATGAATGCTATGCTGCGATTTCAACATTTTTCCTCCATGTGGAAACTTGTCGATATTATCAACATCCCGAAACCCAGCAAAGATCCGCTGTTCCCTCAGACCTACAGGCCCATTAGCCTACTACCAGTCATCGGCAAAATCGCCGAAAACTGATTCAGAAAAGGCTAGCTTCATTCACCTCTGAAAATCATATCCTCCCAGACGAGCAATTCGGTTTCTGACACCAGCCTTCCACCACAGACCAAGTCCTTCGTGTGGTGGAGAACATCACCGAGGGATTTAATAAAAACAAGTCAACCGGTGCAATATTTCTTGACATTGCTCAAGCCTTCGATAGGGTTTGGCATGTGGGCCTCCTAAATAAACTTATATCATTTAATTACCCTCTACCTCTGATTCTGCTGATAAGGTCATAGCTGCAACAGAGTAAGTTCCAGGTCAAACATCTGAGAGCCAGATCTAGAACGTACTCAGTCACGGCTGGTCTCCCACAGGGTTCTGCTATCTCCCCTCTGCTGTACAATATATTTGTCGCAGACATTCCGACAGCGCCCCTAAACGTGACATACGCATTGTACGCAGACGCCACTGCCACCCTCAGCAGCTCCACTCAGCCGAGGATAATAACCGAACGACTTCAGACCGCCGTAGTCGAGCTGCAAGGCTGGTATAGGAAATCCTGTCTAGCCATAAACCCTGATAAATGTTCAACAGTCCTATTTTCCAAGAGGAGACACACACCTCACGAACACGTTTCGTTAGACAACCGTCTAATTCCCTGGCAAGATTCCACCAAATACCTCGGGGTTTTCCTCGACAAACACTTAACATGGCGCCCCCATGTCCAACACGCCCGATGAAAAGCCTCAATGTTCATCTCGAAGCTGTTCCCACTTCTAAATAGAAATTCCAAATTGTCCATAAACAATAAATTGCTCATGCACAAAATCATCATCCGCCAGCGATGACCTATGCATCCCCTGCATGGGCCACCGCGACCGCAACACACATCAAGACCCTTCAAATAATCCAGAATAAAATTTTGAGAATGGTTATCGGAGCGCCATGGTTTGTCAGAAACAATAAGATTCACTCTGATCTGGAAATGCCTTCGATACTTGAGTTTATAACTCAACTATCCACAACTCAGTTCGCAAAAGCCGCTTCTCACCCAAATGCTCTTCTTCGTAGTGCCACCGACTACAATGAGCAACTTCCAAATAAGCAGAAGCGTCCAAAGCTTATACTTACCCGCTAACGCCCCCACGACAAAAACAGAATGGAAACATTCAAACCCAAACGTCATTGTGTGAAATCTTTCCGACGGAGGTATGGACTTAGGTTCGATACTCCTTGGGAGGGAGTTTTAGTGAGTAGGAGTCTCACAGTACCTCAAAACTCCCACGCACTACGGTGTTGTGAATGAGCTCTGTATGCAGCATTTCTTCCTCCTGTATCAAAAAAAAAAACTAGTTCGGCTGGGTTAACTATAACAAAACCATCCAAAAAATTAAAAGGAAAAATACCTGCCATACTTATGATTCGGCAGGTACATTCCCTTTGTAAATAATTAATTTTTTTCTAGAAAACTATTGTGACTTTAGTGAAATTTGTAACACAATTTTTTTAAAGACACTTGCAGTACTTACATATATCTAAGACCAAATTTTAATTTTTTAGCTCTATATAAAATAGGAACTTCTTCAAATAATCGCTAACGGGGAGCTCTAAAACCGATCTCCCAGGTCCACTTAAATTTAAAGAAGTAGGTTTAACAATCTACCTTAGTAATAGTGTACAATCCGAAATGTACGCCATCCTGCACTGAGTGCGGGAGAACAAGAGGAGGGGCTACACCAACAAGCGGATCCTCATAGCCACAGACAGCCCTTAAGGCACTAACTAGCCCACGGGTAAATTCCTGGCTGGTGAGCGAGTGCCGAGACGAGACGAGCGACCTGGCTGGGCAGAATGAGGTGACCCTCATCTGTGTGCCGGGTCACTCGGGGGTCAAAGGCAATGAAGAAGCTGACAGTCTCGCGAAGAGAGGGTCAGCAGAACCATTTATGGGACCAGAACCGGCTCTGGGCGTGACAAAGAGCACTGCCAGGGGTGCTATTAAGTCCTGGGTCAGAAACCAACACAAGGTGTACTGGGCGGACTGTCCAGGGCTCAGACATGGGAAGTCAATAATTGACGGACCCAGTTCAAAGAGAGCTGTGGAGCTGCTAAAGCTTACCAGAGGACAGCTCAGAAACACAACAGGTATCTTGACGGGAAACATGGCCGTCAAGAAACACCTGCATAAAATGGGGCGGTTCGAAGGGGACCTCGTATGCTGACTCTGCGGCGAGGGGGAGGAATCAGTCCAGCACATCTAGTGCGAGTGTAAAGCTCTGGACCGCAAAAGACAACTGATCTACGGACAGTCTAGACCGGAGACCCTACCAATCGCTGTGCAGACTAGTTCAAGGCACATTGATTTTGGAATGGGTGGAGTAAGACTAAGGGTATACACAATCAACCAAAGGTTGCAGTGCTATCGGGGCGGCAAGGCCGCGGACGAGCCCTGAGGGAAAAAAATAGTGTACAATTCTTATGAAAATTCACTACTATAATGCACTTGCTGCGTCCCGAGCATTTTTAATATTTTCATCTATCTCCCGCAGTTTTCCAGAAAAGATGATACAGTATGTTATCTTGAACATCTGTACAGCTTACTTTACGAAATACATTTAAACAAGAGACTAGCCCGTTCTTATTTAAACTGCACAAAACGCGATGCAGTTATTGCCATTAAAAAGTTTAACATGGTTAATGAGTCTCAACAAAATGAAAACAACCTTAATTGCATTACACTGGATTGCATGTCATAAAATGAAACATGAGTAGATACGATAATAATGGTGATTGTCCAAGAATAATAAAGCAATAATTTTTAGATGTATTAGTGTGTGTTGCATAAAATATTATTAGTGCTTGAGGACTCAATTACCACTTAATTGTGATAATTAAAATACTGTTACGATTATGTTAATATTAACAAAATGTCCGAGGCGCAGCAAGTGCGTTATGGTAGTGAATTTTCATAAGAATAATATATTATAATGATTTAGCCTTATATTAAAAGTTATAAAACATTACTTCATTTAATTAGGAACAGTAAAAAAATAGGGTAAAGAAGGCCAGGCAAAAGCATTATCTCCAACATAAATATTTATAGTCATTTGGATACAAAACTCAAACAAAACAACTGATAAACAGGAAATATACTCAACAAAAAATACACCGGAAAGCTGAACTTAAAAAAATGTCCGTGGTTCATGCATTCAGGGTGATTGTATGCATGCAGAAGGGGAAAAAGCACCGCCAGGAGGGAGAGGGTTTCTGCCCCCTCACCCAAAAACACGGGGGGTTCTCCTTCCCCTTGTGCATGCGTACAACTACCTTCAAAGCATAAAGCACAAGAAAAATTTCTTGGGAGCAACCCCAAGAAAGTTACTGGACCTGGGCGAATATGGTTGTTGTGCGGGGTAGACAGGGTGTTAAAGGAGATATTGCTGCAAAATGTGAAAAACGCATCTTTTCAAAGTCCGACTAATTGGTTTTTTTAGCATTTTCCGCTAATATTTCCTCCCCGCCCAGCACCCCTATTCATTCTTGGCCCCTTAACTTTCTTGGGGGTTGTTTGCGACAAATTTGGCTTGTGGCTTGTGCATCCAAGGGGGGTTCTAAACCTGTTTCTGAAAAAAAATTCTAAAAACCCTCCGTGCAGTAAACTGTTTATTTACCTAAATTACATTCCACTTCGTCGCCTGTAATGTCTTTTTCAGATAATATCGAATACAGCACTAAAGTAAATAAATTCACTTGCTGTTTCACTTCTTTTTTATTTTTATATTACATATATATATATATATATATATATATATATATATATATATATATATATATATATATATATATATATATATATATATATATGCACAAGCTAAGTAAGTATAATAAAGGGGGGCCCTTGATTAGCACTGGGGCTACACAAACTTAAAAGTAGAGAAGACATTTAGATCGTGTCCAACTGTGTGGACACAACAATTAATAAAATACATTTATAAAATCTAATAAAAAACAACAGTTTTACGATATTATTTTAAACAAATAAATAGGAATACGTTTCGCGGCGATTTCGCAATTCGCGAGTGTATGAATCTAGCTTTTGTCCAAGACTACAGTGAAATCCGGTCGACGCCGGAAGCAAGCAGGTTATGAATTAAGCTCGATAGACTTGGACGGTTTACAAACGTAGGTATGTCTAATTTTAAGCGGGAGACTGCACCTGTTTGAAACATACAATATGAGAAATACAGAAATGCACTTTAAAGTGCCCATACTGTTACTATCACTACATAATGAATTAGTTATTTCCCCGGTTATACAATAATAATAATGGCTATGTGGTCCCGTTTTCGTGGCTCAATTAAGAAACATTAAAAACCGAGTGTTAACACTGCCCTTAGAATATGATTTACTGACATACTTATTTTCTATTTTACGCAAAATTGTATTGTCACTCACAATTTTCATTTATAACCGTCGTCCAATATTTATTTTCAATATTTATATCCATGTTTTAAATATGTTAGGTTATTTAAAAGTCAGTTGGCTACGTAACAAGTTCAAGCGACGAAGAAATAATGCGATTGTTAAGCTTGCAAGCTACTTGCTGCTGTTAAAGATCAGCGGTACCGTCTTAGGTCAGCCAGCTATCAAGCCGCTTGTAGTCGCATGCTCAAATATAGCGCTTTTGAAAGGGAACATTGTCCCGGTATTAGGAAAGAAATGGGACAGGGTTGACAATTTACAAAATTATTAGTTGATTGTACACAGTCTCCATCTATAACATTTTGTGTTAACTAGATACTATCTGGTTCCGCACCGAGATGACGTCCTTGTAGTAGATTTCACAATGTTCTACATTCTGACATCTTGCAATGATACTTGTAACTTCCAATGTTTACATTTTAATCCACCATTTATTTAAATAACGTAGCAGTACAGATCTTTGTCCAACATTGTAGATATTGCATTACAGAATCTGAATGTCGGGGATTATTTTAATTTTAATTTCGAATAACTTTATTTTTCTTCGATCAAAAGACTTCAAAATTGATACACGTTGTTGTTTGAAAGCTGGCGGTTGTCTGGCGTTGGAGATTTGAGCAGGCGATCAAGCGCCAGACGCGAGTCACAGTCAGTCAATTGTATATTGAAATAATGCTCATAGGTAGGTCAAAGAAGTCGCTGTCTAACATCGTTGTTCTGTCAGCTCGAATACAACCGGTTCGATGGGCACCGCTGGCCATCGGACGGCTTCTGAACCGCCGAATGTACGCTAGAAAAGAGCACCATATTTCGCAGTTCGCATGGCAAGTTCACAGGCGTTTGCCTTTCATTTAGCAAGAATGCATCTGTATATGTATAGTCAAGACTGGGCCACGGTTAGGATGTAAAAACAAAAGGAAAAACACTAGGAACTTAAAATTTAAAAAAACATAAATTCATACAATAAATAACTCTACGCCTTAATATACATATTACTAATATGTATTATCTGGAACAATGTATTTATACAAGTTTACAACCTAGATCCTTATTTTCCACTCTTTGGATAAAATTTGTTACAAATAAAATGAGAACACTTTTACATTACATTGTTATTTTAGAATCTTTTACAAACTTTACAACTTGTACATATATATCTTTATCTTTTGTAGCAAGTAAATTTTGAATGTTCATAGGTGAATGTATGCCTTTGCTCCTCAGAAACCCTAGTAAACACTGTCATGGTTGATGGTTTAAGTGACAAGAGAAAAATATATGATTGAGATCTCATATGGGCATGATGGGATATTTCTAAAGCCAATCTTGTGCAGAAGGACTGGGTACCTCCATGATTAAACGGATGTAATGTTTGAGTTAGGTAAGGATAATTGAACAATACGCTCGAGACTATATGGCACTGATCGAAGTTTGTCAAGGTAAGACTAAGTTTTGTAAACTTACCAGGAAAAATTTGCAAGACAATTTAGCTATACAGGATGTTTCTTAATGATATGCGAATATTTAAGGATTGAATATACATTAAAAATTAATAATAGTTTGCTTTATAACCAATGATCGAAGAATGTTTTGTTATGAAAATACAGGGTGTTAAAAGTTTTAAGGAAAAAAATGGAAATTAATTAATATTTTCGAAACCGCTCGAGATATTTCACTGATATTTAATACGGAGAGACAGCTAATAAATATGCTTTTTTTTCAATAGAAACATAATTTTCAGCTTTAACAGTGGCGTGCGTACGAGCACTGACTTCGATCATTTTGAATAAGAAATATAGTATGCGATTTTTCCCAACAAAAAATTATTTGTATCCTCGTTCTTTTGGAAACATACGAGTTCTCTTGAGTTGTTTTGCTGCAATGCGCTATTTTTGAGTAAAAAAATAAAAACTGTTGTTATGTCCGAGAAAATCAATGTATGTAATAATTATTGTGGCATACAACTATCAGTTTTCTTACATCAGCATTTTATTTATCCTTACATTTTTTTATGCAACACACCAAAAAATCTTAGGCACCAGCCGCCACTGTTTGGAAGCTTTGGATATAATAGTTTATAGTGATTATTACTATTTAGGGTGTATTGTCTCCATTCAATTTCCCGTGTTTGAAATAAGTTTTGTTTTTAATTCCGTAAATAGGTCGTATCTTGTGATTTTAGAGTTCGTATAATCACCACACTCTATCGCTTCTTGAGCAGATCTATCAGCAATTTCGTTGCCACGAATGCAACAGTGGCCTTTTACCCACATAAATCTTATGTCGCCTCTACCTCTTAGTTTGTTATGTAGCTCTATGATGTACATTACCCGATTTAACAATCCGAAGTTAAGTTTTACCTAAACATTATTGATCACATTTGCACCTTAGGTGCTGAAACCGCTTTTTCTAATCTGATAAGAGCAATAATTTTAAGTTAATTTAGTGTATTGCATAAAATGTGCTTCCGGTGCGATGCTTAATGGGACAATTAATGTTCACATCATTAAGTTATCTTTGCGGGAATTAAACGAAGTGAATTTGTTGTTAAGTGCTTGAAAAAACCTACCATATTTCTTTAACCACTTAAAAGCTAAATACATATGATTTTAATTGATAACAAAAACATTAGTTCATGTTTACATTAATTAATTGATGTTCCGAGTTTAGAACTTCTTGTTTGGTACTTATGTACATAATATATGTTAAAGTTAACAAGTGTTATAGAAAATGGATCCACTTAAAATGAAAGAGTCTTCCAGTGCATAAGAATCAATCGTTTTCTTTGTTGAATGGTATGTCTTATTTGTTTTGGAACTTTTTTGAAATAATTTTCTACGGCGCATTCAATAAATCGAACGATTACCTGAAAAACCAATTTGCCGAAGTATCCGTTAACTTGACCACTTTCACCAGAACTAAGATTAAGTTGTTTTTTATTATTTTTATGTTTTATTTCAACAACACAGCACGGGGACTCACAGCCTAAATACTATCGTCCCGTGGGTGTCAAGGGGGAAAGAGGCAACTTGTTAATTCTAGACTTGAAGGTTTGGAGGTTCGGAGAAGGAAAAACATGTGCCGGGAAGGAATTCCACAACTTGGAAGTCCTCGCGACAAAAGAGCGGGCATAACAAGATGTTATATGTCTGGTGACCTGGACAGTAAAAGGGTGCATTCGCTCTGTTCCCCTGGTAGATCTGTTGGGGGCAGCAGGTGGAAGAAAGCTCCTCTGAGCAGTGCCCGTGCAGATATCGATAAAAGAGAGAGGTCACCAACGGCACGTCGGTGGGCAAGGGATCGCAGCCTTTGGGGTAGGGTCAGCGATGAGACGTATAGCGCTCTTCTGAACGGAGTTCAGGATAGCGAGTGTAGAAGCGGCAGCGGCACCCCAAATGTAGGAGCAGTATTCGAGGTTTGGCTTTATTTGTGAAGCATATAAGGTATAGAGATTATCTGGCGAATAGTATTTGTGAGCCCGGAAGAGGAAACATAATTTCTTAGCAGCCGCTTCTGCAATTGAGGTGACATGTTGGTGCCAATTGAGATATCGATCCACAGAAATGCCAACAAGTGAAAAGGATTCATTACTTTGAATAACTTGCTTGTTCATTGTGATGGGTCTAGGGCTGGTGTATCTCTATTTAGTTAACTCTACTTTTTTTCTGTTTTTTATTATATTTTCATGCTTATGTTAATGTATTTATTTTATTACTTATGTGCACACACAAATCTAATTTGGTTTATAGTGCATGAATAATCTATCGTTCCTGTAATGTGCTACGATTGTATTTTTTCTATATTTTGTGTTTTTGGACAAATAAATATTATTATTATATTATTATGAGATAGAAAGCAAGACTGAGATTTGGTGGAGTTGAATTGTACAAGATTTTTACTTCCCCAGTCTAATATTTTTTGGAGATCCACAGAGACAGAACCCTCCGTGAGTCTGCGATCCCCATCTGATTGGGCTAAAGAGACAGGCTGTCATCCGCGTAACTGTGAACTGGGTTGGATGTGCTAGAGAGGAGGCCATTTATGTAGAGAAGAAATAAAGTAGGGGCTAAGTCTGAACCTTGAGGGACTCCTGCATTAATTGGATACAGTTTAGAGGAATGCCCATCCACGACAACAGAAATGCTCCGGTTGGAGAGGACATTTGCTGTCCAGGCACAGAGTTTCGGCGGTTTTGGTAATTTTTGTCGAATGTTCGTAAAAAATCAGTAAAGCTCAATATATCCGTTATTATACAAGATATGAAAAAATAATGTATATATTAATTATAGGGTGTCTTAAGCTACATCTTAAAAGATTATTTCTACAATCACAGGCTGGCTCATAAGTCGTTGGTGATACAAATTTTCTTTTCTTTTTAATCAAACACGCCTAATGTTATTGCATTTTTGCATTTTCCATCGAAATATAATGCATGTTTGTAAGAAAAGAAATTCTGGACGCAGCAAGTGCGTTATGGTAGCGAATTTTGATCAAATGCTTCATATTTGGATAGCTCAATTTGCTATTAACCTATAAGGTTGACCAAGAAACAAGTTTTTTCGGGAACACTTTAAGTTTACTTTCGGTAATTTTTGTACATTTTCAAACAATAAAGTTATTTTGATGATACATGGCACATTATTTTTACTATATAGGTTATACTGGTAACCAAATTTGAGGCCTGCTTTCTTTAAAAAAAACACATATTTGTTATTAAAAACATTTTAATGAAAATTCACTACCATAACGCACCTGCTGCGTCCAGAATTTTTTTCAGGAACTATTTTGTTTTCCACCATGTCAAACTTCAAATTTGACGGCTTGCCTTTAATTTTGATGTAAAAAGAAGCAATAACAAGGTGTCAAAGAAAAAAGAATTTGTCCAAATATGTATCTAAATAGCTAGGTATCACATTACACATTCCACTGTACACATATTTACGTTTCAATTACAGTCCATTCACCTCTTCAATTATGCGTTGTCTGCTTTATTTTAAATACCAGCTTGCAATGAATATGCTATAGCTTCAAAATTGATTTTACACCAGCTAAACGATTTTAATTTGAATGAATGTAAAACAGAATGAAACGAATTTAATACAGTTTTATTTACAAAATCAGATCAACTTTGAGATTGTTTTTTCTGAAAAATAAAACACGACAGCGGTAAAAAAAAATGAAAAAGTTGAAATACCTCAAATTCAATAAACGTGAATACAAAAATTCCTAATAATAATAATAATAATAATAATAAGAACCCAATAAATGCCAGCATTTATGACCATTAGACTTGATTCCGAAAACTGACTGTTGCTAAGCTGCCCCACGAGACCCATTGCCTTTCCACTATATACAAGTTACTGGCGCCTATAATACCGAAAAATTGTTGTGTGTGTGTGTTTTTTGTTTCTTTAGCGTCGGCATATCTCCGCGACTATGGCCAATCACCGACGCCAGGGAGCAGTTTCACCTCACTATCCTGAAAATTTTGCCGAACCCCTGCCTTTCTGTAAGGAGGGTAGGGATCTTTAACGTGCCCAACATCACATGGACACGGGACCGACGGCTTTACGCCCGCTCCGAAGGGCGGAACTTGCAGACATTCAACTTGCTCAAATACAATGCCAGAACCTCGGTTGATGTTAATGTTACAGTTTGTACTGAAAAAGTGAAAGGAGAACCCTGGGATCGAACCCAGTACCCTTCGGTTCAGTGGCACACGTTCTTACCCCTAAACCACCGAGGCTCTGGAAAATTGTTCAACTAGTAAACTATGCATGTATATGCATAGAGCACAATAAAAAATGTATATCAAAATTATTGACACTGGATAGTGACAAACAATATCTAAAATAAAATTTCGCGACGCAGCAAGTGCATTATAGTAGCGAATTTTCATAAGAATTATACACTATTATTATACGATTAGTAAAGTTAATACTTTAAACTTACACAGACCTTGAAGATCGATTTTAGAGGTACTAGTACACGCACATTTGAAGAATTCTTTCGAAAGTGTTACCATCGATATCTCTCTACTATCAAAAAAATCTTGTGTTCTAACTCCTTTTGAGAAAAATGCCCAAAACTCAATTTTCTATGAAGCTAAAAAACTAAATTTTACTATATCTGTAGATAGTGTAAGTATCTTTAAAAGAAACTTGTATTACAAATTTCATTAAAGTTATACAAAAGATTTCCAGAAGGAAACTTAGTTCATATTTAGAAAATTCTGGACGCAGCAAGTGCGTTATGGTAGTGAATTTTCATTAAAATGTTTTTAATAGCAAATATGTGTGTTTTTTTTTCAGAAAGCAGGCATCAAATTTGGTTACCAGTATAATCTATATAGTAAAAACAATGTGCCATGTTTCATCAAAATAACTTTATTGTTTGAAAACGTACAGAAATTTCCGAAAGTAAACCTAAAATGTAACCGAAAAAATCCGTTTCTTGGTCAACCTTATAGGTTAATAGCAAATTGAGCTTTTCAAATATGAAGCATTTAATCAGAATTCGCTACCATAACGCACTTTCTGCGTCCAGAATTTCTTAACTTACAAATATGCATTATATTTCGATGTAAAATTCAAAAACATAAGGCGTTTTCCACTAAAAAAAATTATTATTTGTATCACCAACGACTTATGGGCCACCCTGTGATGGTAGCAATAATTTTTTAAGGTGTAGCTCAAGACACCGTATAATTAATGTATACAATATTTTTTCATATCTTGTATAATAACGGATATATTGAGCTTTATTGATTTTTTACGAAAATTCTACAAAAATTATATACCATTAAACGATAAATTCTATAGCTAAGGCTACTGCCAAGCATAAGAGAAAGGGTCTATTTGAAATGAATTTTCTGGAAATATTTTAGTAAAATGAAGGACGATGACGGTTGAAATTAAGACTTCAGGGTTTGTAAAACATTCTTCTTAAGACATTTTCTTTCCAGAGCCCGTATTAGATTCAAGTTCTTTGCCTAAATGTTGCGAATTTTAACGTTTTAAATTGTCACTTTGACGTTTTGAGGAAAACCCCAAATTATTTTTCTTTAAAAGCCCATAACTTTTTTGTCTTTTGACCTACAGAGCTAAATTTTGGTAGGCTCCTCACCTATAATGACATAAATCAGCGTACCAAATTTGGTTGCCCTTACTTTGTTAATTCCGGACATATAATTTTTTTGTGAAGGAAAACCCAAAATTTTCCGGGAAAACCTGGGCCGATTTTCCTGACTAACGAACTTATCCAAGCCATTTGCAAAAGGAAGGTATTCACCAAATTTTTTTTAAGAAAATTCACTAAAAGTAAAGTATCTGCCAAATTATAAACGTAGCAGTTATTTTTCCTTATTAATCGCCAGTAGATTTCGTGTTAGTCAACCTAATCAAACCGGTTTTTTTCAATATCAACAATAATAAAATGTCTGCTGAAAATTATAATTTCAGACTCAAAGGTGACAAACTTATTCAGGCGTTTTAAACAAAAATGAGATCTTGTTCAAAACGTATGAAATCTGTGCACTAAATAAAACATGCTAGATTCGATCATACAACCTTCTACGTGCAAGTCCAGCACGCTTCCAATGCGCTATCTGCTAATACGTCAACTAACGTTTACTCACAGAAAGTTGCTAGTCTACCCAAGAAAAATTCCCGATTTGCCACCTATATCCCAAGGGACAGTAGTAAAATTGAAAAACAATTAAGTCAGATACACAAAAACTTCTAATGCACTGGGAATGATACCAAATTGGACGTAATGTTTGAGTTTAAGGAAAACCCACATACTTCAGAGTCGACAAGCACCCACAACATTGGATGTTAGTCATTGATCGATTATTCGAATACAAAATAAAAACAAAATGTATCCCTATAAATTGATACCTACAGACTCAGCAGATCATGGAAGACGATTTTGATAGAAGAAGGTCTTTTTGTGAACAAAAGATGGAAATGTTAGATAACAATGTCATCCAACTAGAACATGTTTTGTTTTCCGATGACTGCAGTTTTACACTTCACGGCCATGCTAATCGTCAAAATTGTCGCTACTGGTCTAAAGAAAATCTGGATGAGAGAAGAACATACGCAATACCCTGAAAGGCTTAATGTTTGGACGGGAATAGTTGGAAACCATGCTATTGGTCCGTTTTTCGTTGATGGCGATAAGAATGGATATATTTATTTAGCACTGCTCCAAAATAATATCATGCCAAGTTTGACAAATTTATATCCTGATCGAGCAAACCCACAAGTTCCAGCGAATGTAATATGTTTCCAGCACGATGGAGCACCAGCACATTACCAAATCAATGTCCGGCAGTACCTCGACTTAATATTTCCAATTCGGTGGATAGAAAGGCGGGGATCGTTAGAATGGCAAGCACCATCACCCGATCTTACGCTAGACTTAGTAAAAGGTATGGTATACAAAACTAGGCTACGCGATTTAACTGACTTACGAAGATTAGGTCGGTCACGCCTCAGGTGTTGATTAACGTTAGAAGACATTTTTATTTACGATTAGGACGCTGCCAAGACGTCCAAGGCATGAAAATAAAAACTTTAATTAAAAAAATACTTGTTTTTCTTACAGATACGTTTTTCTCTCTTTTAGGACAAGCTACGTTATACTCCCCAAGAAAAGTTGACAACTTTAGTTATAGTAGTGCATTTTCCATTACATTTTTTTTCAAATTGTAATAACTTAATTCTCGCTCAACCTAGAAAATCAATTTTGGTATGTAAGAAAATATTTATAGGGGGAACATGTCAACCAAATTTCATAAAAACAACTTTCGTATTTTAAGACACAATTTTTGTTGTAAAGTTTCGATATTTGATTCGCTTCCATAACGCACTTACCAGATTTTTTCTGTAAAGAAATCTTATGTATTCATTTTAATTCCTAGAATTCGAGATACACTTATTAGACATCATATTAAAAAGTGCATTCTTCAAGATTCAGAAATCAACAGGTCCAGAATGAACACCTTAGAAACTAAGCCCGTGAGCTAAATCCGATCTTATATCGATTTGATACACAAATTCGTACAGGAAAAAGGCAATAAATTGATTTAAAGGAAAACCCACCTAGTAACATAATTACCTATGTAAAATTACATACAAGGTCGACCACTAATAAAAAAATACAATAACAAATAGAATTAGCAATCAGCCTTCCGTTAAATCTGTACCGTCTATTATTCACACCCAAACATAGCATCATCAACCAGACATAACCACAAATCTCCCGTCATTGTAAAAAGTTCGGGGCGCAGCAAATGCGTTATGGTAGCGAATTTTCGTGAAAATGTTTTTAATAGCAAATGTGTCTCGTTTTTAAAAGGACATTTGAATGACAGTATAACCTATATAGTAGTATCAATGTACCACATTTCATTAAAATAGCTTTGTTGTTTCAAAAAGTACAAACATTTGCCGAAAATAAACTTTAAAAGTTTCAGAAAAAACTGGTCCGATCTTCCTGGCCAACCAACCTCTTTAAGCTATTTACACGCCTGCCAAGATATATATATATATATATATATATATATATATATATATATATATATATATATATATATATATATATTACAAAAATTCAACAATTTTTTTTTACAGAAATTGCCTTCAGTAATGTTACACTAAATAATATTTTTCACAAAAATTCGACAACTTTTTTTACAATAACTTACTAAACATGTATTATTAATTACCAACATATCCCAAAAATCTTACAAAAGATGATTGCTACGGAAAGACTAAAAAGATTTCTGAGAAAACTTTTCAAATTCAATCACTATTTGAGAGTGGCTGTATACGGTAGATTATTTCGACGAGTAATCCAAACAAAAGCTCTCTGAATGAGTCATTTCCATGTGGCTCCGCTATCTGTTGGTAAAAACGCCGTTATCACAATTTGTGGTATCTGTTTGTGATATGTGCGAAAAACGTGAAAAGTTGCAAAACAATCGAAATAATTCAAATAACTATGAACGATATCATTTTTTTTCCTGCAAACATGGATTAAAATTCGATAGAAAACACAAAAATGCAATAACATAAGGGGTGTTATATTTAAAAAAAAGTATCACCAACGACTTATGGGCCACCTGTTGTTGTCAAAATAGATTTATAAGATGTAGCTCGAGACACCCTATAATTAACGTATATAATTTTTTCTCATATCTTGTGTAATAACGGATGTATTGAGCATTACCGTAGAAATGCATCACCATGTATATGTGTACACAGACAAAAACTGAAACTGACGCCGTATATGGGTTTTAGGAGTTCTAGTTCGCGCCCATTTGAAGAAATCGTTTTAAAAGTCGCGGTCTTCTCAATAATGATTTTTTTCTTCTACGAAAATTTGCTAAAATATATACTATGAAACCATAAACTCTATAGCTGAAACTACTGCCAAGGCATCAGAAAGGGTGTCTATTTGAAATGGATTTTCCGAAAATATTTTAGTAAAATGAAGGACAATGATAGTTGAAGCAAAACACACTTATTACGACATATTTTCGACATAATCCGTATTTGCTTCAAATTCGTTGTCTGAAAATTGCAAATTTTGACGATTCAAATCGCGACTTTGACTTTTTAAGAAAAATTATAAAATTTTCAAAATATTTTTTCTGTTACGTCCTGACATTTTTGCGTGAAGAAAACTTACCCGTTGTATGTAATATGCAATTGGTTTTGTTAATCATACAAAATATTTTGATCTTGTGCTTTCCTCTGATCACCAGTGGCACCCCATTTTCTTTTTCTTTAAATGCCTGTAACTTTTTTTTCCTTTTAACTTAGAGATCTGTATATCAGCATGCAGGGTAGGCTTGGTAGAAACGTAGATGCCAAATTTGGTTGTCATAGCTCTGTTATTTTCGGAGATACAAACAATTTCCGAAAGAAAACCCAAAATTGTCCCGGAAAAACAGGTCCGATTTTCCTGGCTAACGAACTTATCCAAGCCACTTGCAAAGGGAAGGTAATAATAATAATAATTTCAGCTTCGATGAGTTTGTTGGGCAGTTTTGACACTCACATACTTTCAGAGAAAAATGCGAAAAACTGTTTGAAAACGCAACATCTAGCACGTAGATATCGTAATCAGTGGTCCTTTCTACCAAATTTGAACTTAATCGGTTGAGTAATAATGTATAATAATAATGTATATATTAACAATGAAACAGGCCAATGTCATCTGAATGACACAGGGATGTTCATGTACGTCAAAAAATTAACAATAAGAACGACAATAGCACACACAATAAGCATAACAATTAAGGAAAATTTTTCTTTAAATAATACAAAACAAAGATACTTATAAAACACACTTATAACGTTTATAACGTTCAAAAGATAAGAGCTGCAGAATCCAGATCCAATTCCAATATTGTTTTTTAGAGTCACCAGGTGCACTAGGTTTATAGTTTATACTATGGCAACTACACTACAAACAAAGTGTTCATATTATAAGAATTTAAAAACAGAAGATAGTTAATGGTAGTTTATGTGTAAAAATCATCCACCGAGTAGCACGTCTTGTTTATAAGAATCGTTTTCACTTTTTTTTTTAAAGCTGGTAAAGTGTCAACATTCCGTACATCTTCCGGCAACGCATTATACAACTTGCAGCCATTGTAAAACAGTGATTTTTGGTACAGAGCTGTGCGATGTTTGTCAGTTTGCAGGTTATTTCTACCTCTTGTGGTATATCCATGTTCCACTGCATTGCGTGTGTATTTGGTTTTGTTTTGAAAAACATGGGTTAGCACTTCCATGATGTATATGCTGGGGAGTGTAAGGATACCCTGTTCTTTAAAAGTGTTTCTACAAGTGTGTCTATGAGGGATATTGAATATGATACTCATCACTTGCTTTTGTTGTTTAAAAACTCGGTTTACTTCACTTGCTAATCCCCAGTGCGTAATACCAAACCTTAGTTGTGAGTAGAAACACGCATAATACAGTGACAACACAGTAAAGGTACTGCATCTTTGGGTAAGTGTTCTTATTGCATATGTAACGGATGAGATTCGCGAGCAAAGTTCATCGATGTGAACATTCCATTTTAACTCACTATCGATATGAAGTCCTAGTAGTTTTGTAGATGGCTGCAAGGTTACAGTTTGGCCATCAAGTTCTACGCTTTGTACAGTACCTTTTTTTGATTTTGAAGATTTAAAAAACACGCAAGCTGTTTTATCCTTGTTAAGTGCAAGCTTGTTTTTATCGACCCAATTGGTTAGACTTTTGAGGGTTCCTGAGTTACAACCAAATAAAAAATAAACAATTTACGATATAACCTGAAATTACCTCTGAATGGGTGCCTGTAGTGTTAGACAAGGTTAGACAGATATATCAGGGTTACGCTGCTATTGCAAACAAATGCTCCAAATTAAACTTCAAGCTACAAAAATATGTTACAATAAACAATTGGCGGGGTTGCCATTTGCCAAAACTGTCCTTTGAATTTGAAGATATTAGAAAAATATAAAGTGATTCAATTTGTTTAAAGGCAATCTAGAAGTACGTTTTATTATGTATAAATATTAAGCTTCCCATTCTTCAAGGTATTTAAAACCCATCGCCTTCTCCTAGTTAAATCTGACAACGCCAGTTAGCTATTTGTCATTCTCATTTGTTATTTTGCAAACCGACAGAGGGGGGAGTCGAATTCGATGTTATCTTTTTCCTATTCTTCTTTGTTTACATACGTCATAAACAAATAATAAGACTCAGCTAATACCTTAGAATCTTAGATTAAGGTACTTATTTTTACTTTTAGTTATTAGTGAATTTTCATTATTATTTACTCTTCATGTCGTATTTGGAAAATTTGAGGTAAATGAAACTACATAATATCATGCAGTAGTTTAATAATAAACATATTATGTTCAGTGTAAAATATTAAAATTTTAATTTCAAAATTTTGTATTGTTTATACTTATTTATTTCATTTTCAAAAAGTATGGATACATCAATAGTAAATAATATTGAAAAGGGTTTAGGTGCAGCAAGTGCGTTATGGTAGCGAATTTTCGTAAAAATATTCTAAATGGTGATAATTCCATTACCCATTAAGCTAGAATAATCAGTTTTGATACATACTAAAACCTATATGTAAGCAGGGTGGGTAGTAAATTTAAAAAATAACACAATGAGCTTCACAGGCAACGATAAATTTGTTTTAGAAAACCAGTTTTGTTATTTTGTTTGCAGCAACTGTTTCGATTGAGTGGACTAAAACGGATCACCCAAGCAACTAATAATGAAAAATACCTGCCACGTTTATAATTTGGCGGGTACATTCGTTTTGTAAATAAAAATTAAATTTTCGGTAAATTTTCAGATTAGCACACGGGGGCTTCTTAGAAAAAAAATCAGACACATGCTTAGATCTTCTTCTGGATGTTGTTGGGCGAGGAAGAAGATAAAAAGTAAATGTGAGCGAAAAGTGCAAATAAACCAGCTTAGTTGGACCTCTATAAGCTGCCTTTATCCCATTTTACTGCTATACCTCCTTAAAATTCCGCTTATCCCGCCCAGAACCCCTATATTTACCGCAGGTCCCGTAACTTTCTTGCGGGTTGTTCCCAAGAACCTTTTCTTGTTTATATTGTTCTTGTTTATGCATTGATGGTGGTTGTATGCATGCATAAGGGGAACCTCTGCGACAAAGCAACGAACCTAGATTTTCAATTTATTGTTAAACTGTTACCCCATTTCATTTGTTTAAAATATTTTTCCAATGAAATTTAGGTTACTTGTTTGTCAGTCTTACATAGAGAGCTACAGTATTTCCTCATTTTCAAAAAGTGTGGATACAGCAACAGTTAATAAGTGTTAAAAAAGGTCTGGGTGCAGCAAACACATTATAGATAGATAGGTGCTTTATTGTCCAAAGATAAAAATCTTATTGACAAGCAAAGTGTTAACATATAAAAGTAAAAGTTGTCAAAAGATAAAAACACAAAAATATAAGTTCACAACAAATAGTAATATAAGTGCATATGTAACTAGTATAACTATATATAAATAACAATATAAAAAACAATATAAACATAAATAGACAGCTGACTAACAATATAATAAAAACACACAATATATAGAAAGCAGCTTAAATGAAAACAACCAATCGAATCTGTCACAGTAGTGCATCATTACAAAATTCATCTATTGAATAATAACATTTTTCAATTAAAAATTCCTTAAGCTCTTTCCTAAAAATTTCAATGTCACCAATCCTCCTCAAGTTTAGTGGTATGTGGTTAAATATTTTTTTACTATTATATATCAATGACCTCTTTAATAATGATGTGGACGGTATAGGAAGAGGAATGCAGTTATTTTGTCTTGTATCACGAGAAGACACTGACCTGATTTCATCTTTATATTTTCCATGCATAAGGCATGCAGTCTCCAAAACAAACAGAGACGGTAGGGTCAATATCCGCTCAGAAACAAATAAAGGTCTACAAGAGTCACAGACACTAACCCCACACAAATATCTGATGGCTCTTTTCTGCAGAATAAATACAGAATTGAAAAGATAACCTGCACAAGAGCCCCAGTAACAAATGCCATGTCTTAGATGGGACTCCACAAGTGAGAAGTAAACACTTCTAGATGTACTCTTGTCCAAGCTTTTTGAAACAACTCTTAGTGCGTGACAACCTGATGAAAGCTTCTTACATAGATGATTTATATGTGTTTCAAATTTTAACGATTGATCAATGTATAGTCCCAAAAACCTAACACAGC